>OU343038.1:14693765-15983778 GCA_910593735.2 Ectemnius lituratus
ATCGAATCCGTATGGCGCGAACGCTACTGTTCCTTTCTCGCTGATTTCGAGATCTTTTGAACAAGGATCTTCAAGTATTTGGTTGTTAAGAAAATTGTTTTATTGAAATTGAAATTTATTATATTATTGATTGATCGACGATTATTCGCCCTTCATTTTCTTACACGTGAGTGCTAACATCTGCCGTGGAGAATTGCCAATGCTTGGTACTTTTGCTGCCGGGCGGAAGAGATGGGTGGAGCTGGATGGCATGTAAATGCCAAGCACTCTAATTGCTACATTAATTGCTTTCGCCGGAGGCACGTTATTGATTAAGGCAATTCTATATTATTAGCGGAGCGCCCGGGGGGCAGACGATCATTCGCATTATTGCTATCAAGATTAGCCATAACCCGTTGCCTCATCTTCCTTCCATCAATGATGAAACTACTTGTGCGATATTAAGATGGTCAAAACGTATTTGTTAAATATAATTTGTCATTTCAAAGACTGGTATTATGCCGTTCAATTTCGAGACTACTACGAATTGAGACTGTAGAGAAACCGGTAATAAGAACGCACTCGACGAAGCGTGTAGTCACAGTAACCGCAGAGCCGAGAGACACAGAGACCTACATTACAATCCTGGAAGACCAGAGCATCTTCGAATGCCTGGCGAACCAGTGTAAAGTCTTTCAAGGAAAAGCACTAAATTGACCGCAACGTCTGCCGCAAATTTATACTTCTTCTCTACATTTGCCACAACCTTCTCTTCGTTCGAAGGTGAAGATGGCTTGGAAGTTAACCTGGCGTTTCTATTTAGTTGATAGTAAATTGGAGAAAAAAAAACTGAAGTTCTCGTGGTTTAAGGGTTAGATGAGAGAGGGATAATAAAATTGAAGGCGGTGCGAATGAGTGGCGTGTGGTATCCAAACCGCCAGAGAAGACTTCGCAGCTTCACTGTAACGAGCGCACGTAACTCGCGGCGACGCACCAGCAATCTCTTTGTGCGTGCCGCGGTAACAACCTGTAATTGTGCTTAGCCTTCGAAAGAGCGCCTTGCAATAACAGATTTCCGATTGCTATTACTGAGTCTTGGACGCGTGACCTGTCAGTGATACTCTTCATCCAACTTTACCTTTTCTTTGCTGTCCATATTATAAGAATTCACATGTCCATTATCATATAATAACTTTTACATCATTTTAAAGTGGAATTTTATCATTTATGTTTGAATTCTGGGTCCAGCTTTTTTGTAGGGTTTTGTGCCCTTACGTAAGGCCATTCGCAGAAAGCTCTGGGCTTCTCGAGTGCAAGAATCAGCCGTTATCTCGAGCTGAAGTAAGTTCGCGCTTCGATAACGGAACACGACCACTCCTCGATGTCGATTAGCGGGAAAAAAGAGCGCGCCCGAGTTCCCGATAGCTTTGCTCTCGACAAACACGTTCCACGCGGCGGATGCGACAGGACGACGCGCCGGTTTCTGCAATCGATCGTTGATCGTATCAGCCTGGCTAATCGTACGCCAAAGATTCCTTTTTCGATCATTGGGACTCGCCTTAACTCTCTCTATCTCGAGATAAACTTGGGAATCGACCATTCCCAACGTTCGAACTTGTCCGGACAACCTTTTCTACTTACAGTCGACTCAACCCCCTTTTTTTTTGGCCAAAATAACAATGCTGTACTACAATTACATTAATAACAAACATATAAAACTTGGTCAGGAAAAATCTTCGACTACATTGGTCAGTGAGAATCCCACGAAAAGTCGTTGAGAGCGTTCGTCGCACTTTGCGAATCCCAGTGCACACTAGCATGGGTTTATGGTCTCGTAAATAAAGGAACGTAAAACCAATATGTCGGTTTTTTATGTGCCGAACAAAACCAAGAGCCGCGAGCATACGTGCGACGCACGTACTCTCGTGCAGGGAACCACCGAGAGAACCACCACGCACATCCCACCCGCTCGGAGGCTTCTTCTTCCTGTTGTTTCTCTTATCCCGGTTCAATGAGAGAGGAAGCAGCTTCTTACAAGAAGTGCATCTGCATGTAGGAAGCTTCTGGGCGAATCACATGCCTCTGCCGGAACGATCACCGATAAGCCTCTCGCCTAATTTATCGACTCGAGGTGAATGCACTTGGGACTCGTTACTCCGTTTGTTCCACCTTTCAATGATTCTCTACTAGTTGAACAATGATGTTCGAAACAACGCTGTATTACATAGGTAACAACTCCCTATCAGAATTCCAATGTATCATTATCGGTTCTTGTGGATATGCATATCCAATTGTCGAAAGATAATCAAGTAGAATAGTGTGTCTAACAGGCGTGTTGTAAGAGAACTACCGGTGAAACGTGGCGGTCAAAGCTACTAGTCATTAAACTACCGTACGTATACACAATTTCAAAGCTGGTAGTCCAATCGGCTGCTCGAGATCTGTCGGTTGTATCTCTAGCGATACTACTTCTAGGTGGTCCACGGTGAGTATCCTGTAGACACACGTTCCTACGTACTTGAAAGCAAGGATTGTCCCCTTCCTTTCCTTGTTTACCCTTTTCTTACCTATGCCGATCTGTCTCTTTCCCGTTTCTTGGCCGATAACGGCGTGGCTCTCGAGTTTCTCGTGGATATCCAGGCGACATAAAACATCCGGGACGATATAAATCGACGCTGCGCGCAACGAGATCGATCCTCGTTACCGAGCACGCCGCCGCCGCCGCCGCCGCACCGCGTTGCGCCGCCGCCCGATCGAGTACTCGGCGAGTAGTGGCGGTGGGGCGGAGAGAAGATCGGTCGGTCTCTGCCTTTTGTTTTTGCCGGTGGATCAGATACTAGGCGTTGGTTATCAGACTGTGGTATCAGGCCCACGGCGAGGATGTAAGTATACGCGGCGCGTTCCTCGACGCACGCTGTGTGTCTCAGATAAGATATCTGCCCTGGTCTCAGGCACCGATGCGCCTCTGTCCACCCTCTTCCATTGCGAGCAAGCAAGCAAGCAAGCAAGCGCCCCGCTCTTTCGTACCGAAACCCAGCAATAAATAACTCGAACCGATCGCTTTTTGCCGATCGGCAGGAAGAACCTCTCTTCCCAGCATCCTATTGCGCGCTCTCCTCTCTCTATACGCTTGTGAACGGCATCCAACGGGACGACAAGGGGGCGGCAAAAACGCCACTGCTCTCCTTTGGATTTTCAATCGCCGTGTCAGAGCCTTTTCTCTTCTTCTTCCCCCCTCTTATTCTGTCTCTCTTTCTCGTATAATGTCCTCGGTACCAGTCGTCGTGTGTACTTGCTTGGCAGGACACCTTTTTGTTAACTGTTTTGATGGATGCCTTGGTAAAGGTTCGCTCGGTATACCTTGGAATATATAGCAATGTCCTCGCCAGTCATTGCTTCCTTCAGCTTGTAAGAATTGCTCCTTACTGACTGGCAATGTTACAGGTCACTTTCTCTGGAATGTGGTTTGAAAATGATCATGATCGATCTTTACCAATGTAAGTTGATGCGAGACATTTTTTGTGGATATAGTTGATTGTTGGAATTGGAATAAGGACGAAGGTAGCAAGCTGAAAATTGTCGTTACTGGTTCCGGGCTGTTGGTGGTGCTCGTGTTTGTCTCGCGGCTCTAGATTAATATCAGCAACGCTCCTCCTACATAATTGAACGCCTCTTGTATGATGGTGATGCCTTCGCGAATGACTCGAGAAAATGATAATGGTTAATGACGATGGAAAGCAAGGAAAGCGGTATGTTGGGAATCCAAGAGCTTGTCGATTTTATCCATGCGCGTGGCTACAAATTTCGTTTATGTAAAGCGGTTCGATATACTACGAATCTCCGAGTCCACCGTTATATAACACTGTAGGGCAGCCGATAGCAATCTACCAGGTGGACGAACTACCCTCCAATTTGGAACGTGCCAGTCCTTTCGAAGACCCACCCTAAAAAAAATAAGACTTTCGCGAGGAATGTTTTATTCGTATTTATCTCTATTAACACTTTTCTTATGAAAAATCTAATGATATTATCTTTTATACATTAATCCATTAACTATTTGAATAAATGTGTCTATAAAGCGACAGGGATGAATAAATGTCGTAATATATTCAATCCTTTAATTTAAAGACTTTTCCCTTTCAACTCCTAACTTTCTCTTTCGCTGGAGCACAAGTGCATTATGTTTAATAATAAGTTTGAGCAATTGAAAGTGCACGTAACCGTCAAGAATCCCGCAAATACGATCTCCTGGGCACATAAAGATTCAGATGTACGGATCTCTCGATTACTGGGAGATAGCCGGCCGTTTGGCGGATATCGAAAGCGATGTAACGATGCATCCGCGAGCGTAATTACAGCAGGATGCCGGCCGCGAAAGAGCCAACGTACACGCACATTTGTATATGTGTGTGTGTGTGTGTGTGTGTGTGTGTGTCTGTGTGTGCGTGAATGCTTGCTAGAAGGAGAAGGGAAGAAAGGCACGCGGCTCACGATCCCACGGAGCCACGCGATACTTCATGCCGTGCGCGTGCACGTGACCCGACGACCTTAAAAGCAAGCACTATTTCCCGCTCGCTGCCGACGCCGCCGCCGCCACCGCCGCCGCCGCCACCGCTCCTCCGACACGAGACCGGAGATTAATATTATTGCGCGCGCGAGCCTCCTTTTGGAATTTCTGCTTACACCGAAAGTAATCTCTTGGAGCAGCCGCCTCTTTGTCCAGCATCCGGCTCGCTTCCGCGCGCACCGCTGTATCCGCGAAATTGGAGGCGGCTCGATAGGCGAGCCTCGAGATTAACCGAGAGTGCTTGTGTGTCACGAGTCACGAGTTACCTCTGGCTATTATGAGAACCGGTTGCCTTCTTCCTCTTTAACTTTTATCGGAAATCTTCCTACTACGCTCTTTAGACTTTCATAGATTTTATGTACTAGTTCCTTTTTTTCTTGTTATGTAATTTGTGATCTTGAAATGTTTCTTGTTAAATAGTTGTTCTTTTCCGTTCTTAATCAGGATACAAACGCGTAACCATTGACAACGTATGATAATCGTGTCGTCAATTCGCTGCGATGTCACGTTGCGTAAGGTCCGGTGAAAAAAAAAGAACGGTCGTCGCCGCTGGGTGTCGTGACATGCATCGAATTCGCTCGCGGCTACGTAAGTGGCACGCGCGCGCGCGCGCACCCGATGTGTCACGCTTCCGCCGTGAATAATTACATCGATGGTGTCGGCTTGCAAGTTTCACATTATTCCGACTGCCAGTGGATGATTGCGTGCACTGTCTGTCATTAACACCCTCATATCTGCAGAACATGCCACCAATTGATACAAGCATGAAAGCCGATTAAAGTGGACATTTATGCTTGGCTCATTTTCGTTTCCGCAGGTCACACACATCTTTGACGTGTGCATTTCATCGCTTTCACGAAATTTCTCTTATCCCGAATGATTGGACGACAGGGAAATTTGGAGAAATAAAACAATTTTACAATTATAGTATTTCTTTCTGAATCACGTTCGACAGTTTTAAATATCGGATGGTGGAAAAAGTATTTGATATCTCGGCACAACGCGAGGAGTGTGAGAAGGAACAATAACGTGATGAAGAAAAGGAAGAAGAGGAAGGTTCTTCGAAGGGAAGACAGCGTACTGCAAGGCAGCAGCAGCAGCTGCCGTGTTTAACGCGTTCGGCGATGCGCGAAACGCGTCTGGTAGCATTCTTACAAGTACGTAAGGGGCCTCATTACGGAGCCCGCTCAGAAATACGATAGTGCTGCCTTGGGACATGCCACGTCGACGTTTCGCCGGTGATTCTTCGCCACCTCCTCCTTCATCCACTGCCCTTTCGTCTTCCCTCACATTTCCACCTTCCATTTCCCTCGAGTATTTGTTCCACCAATGTGTGAGGTCGATTAAAAAAGTAAGAATTCAAGTAACAATTATCACGATGGAAATAAATATTCATTCAATGAAGTGGACACAAGCACAACACATCGGAAGATTTTTACTTTCGCATACTTATTAAAAAAATGATTAAAATAACGATGATCTTACGCAATTGATTGGGTAAATCAAAGTCGTTGAGAAGGATATTCGGCCCGCAGTGTAATCGTATTCATGAAAATATTGGAAGGTCGTTTGTCGATCAGTCGACGGTGATTACGATTTACTGGCAAGGAGGCCAAGCGACTGGTGTTCCCGCCCTCGGCCCACCTTTCATTTCGCGGGAGATCTTCGTATATCTTCTTCGGAGAGGCATTTAACGACTTCGCCGATCGGTCCAACCAAGAGCCGCCTTACTTTCGAGAGGCTCCCAGCCTCGAATCGAGCTTCAGCTTGCCTTCGCTGCATAATTAATAAATGTCCAAGCTCCTGCGTAATCGCTAATTGTCGATTAATTAATTGGCCGCTCAAAAATTTAATAAACCGATCGTTAGCCATTGGTGCGCGCGTCTCCTTGTGGAGACGAAGGAAGATACTTTGGTTCTGATGCGCTTGGAATAATTAGTAATTTACAACGCCGATTAGCGAGTACCGATCACAGCTGTTAAAGAGCCAAGAGTTATGTTATGAAGACCAAGCTCGTAAAAGGTATCTGCGAATGGCCGCGCGTGAGCGATTTTTTCCTGCCCCTCTTCCTCTCTGTTTTCTACCCACGGTTGGTACGTGTCCGCAGTCATTATAGATATACGAGCAGTGTTACGTCCTGCCAGGCAGAGAGGCGGCCCTTTTTTTATCGGACATCGGTTGTTAACGCTTATTATTGCGGTAATTATCGCTTCATAGATCGTCGGGACAAGGACCGTGCACGAATGGGACGCTTGTGGGCGTACATCACCAGGATTTACCCAGCATTTTCCTGGCGATCGCTATCTCCCAATTCCCCTGTGGATGCCTGCACCAGTCTCTGTACTC
Organism: Ectemnius lituratus; assembly: GCA_910593735.2. Lineage (NCBI taxonomy): Eukaryota > Metazoa > Arthropoda > Insecta > Hymenoptera > Crabronidae > Ectemnius > Ectemnius lituratus. The sequence goes on from OU343038.1 coordinate 14,700,658, forward strand.
GTTCGATTTTAATTCGCCCGGGGTATTCAATGGAGTCATTAATAGCTTAACGTCCCACCGTTAATTGCCAAGCGCACCGAGAAGAGCGCCAGGGACGAGAAGAGCGACCGGTTGGCTGGATGAAAAATGTCCTCGTCGACAAGGATAAATCCTGCTAATCGTCCTTAATGACCGATCAATGTCGATTAAACAGAGCGACGTCGATCTGAAAAGGGACGAGACTTGTAAAACCAATGAAGAGAGAGAAAGAGGTTTGCTGTTAGCTCGCATTTCACCGCTGCCAAGAAACGCGGCCGGGCGAAAAAGGATCCCTGAAAAGCGAACATTGTGTATCGAGAAATGGGAGCGTTCCACTCGACCAACCACGTACGGGAGTCCTTTGTGAAACCGAAGAGTGTCGGTCTGCGCGTCGGCTACCCGTCTCCGCGCTCGCCGTCTTTTTTTGCGCCCGCTTAATTCCGCCGGGCACTGCTCTTCTCTTCTCTGCGCTCCGATGTGCGCCGCGGCGACGTGTGACGGTGACGGCGACGTCCGCGCACGAGGGAAAGAGCGGAAGGAGGAACGACGATGGATAATTACAACGAGTCACCGCGCGATGATACTCGCCGTTTCTCACGTCCGATGAGTGGCAGGTAAAGTGCCAAGCTCGACATGATAGAAGCGTGCGCGTGTGCACGTCAGCCGGTCATTAAAGTTTTGCGAAAGATGCCCACTAAGGATATGAGGAGCAAGCTTCGCAACAGGAGAAACATGTTTGTTCGAGCCTTGACCAATAGTAACAGGCTTGTGTCCAAAGTAATGAGACGATGAGAATTCAGGATTGTTATACCCACAATATCTCGTTACTAGCAGCACCCTTTTATAGTCGATGGAATCGCGTCACCACCACCCAATAAAACCTTTTCTTTCATTACTTCTCGCACCACTCACTATATTATAAATTCGACGTCCAAGCTATTATAATGGACAGCAAAAAGTCTGATTCAATTTTTTCGAAAGTTAATGACGAGTTTCACGCGTGCGCGGTGGATGTTTGCGCGAGGGAAAAGGAGTCCCATGAAAGAGGCGTTGCGGAATGCCTCCGGAGGCTCGGCTTCGGGAAATTACGGTTATAAGCAAGCAACTGCCATAAAGCACGCGCAAATTAAGTAGCCACGAAGGAAGAGGGTAGAAAAGGGGGAGAGAAGGCAGTCGTTAGTGGGTATGAAAGAAAGTTGAGGCTCCTGTATTTTTTCTTGAAAGTTACAACCGGCTAAGAAGATGGCTGACTAGAGTCTCATAAATTAAGCGTCTGCCTTGCCTCGTCTAATTATTATTTGGCAATTAAATTCTACTCTTTACTGACGATGCACGCCTCCGGGAGTCAAGGCTGCACAGGAGGACACGACTTGTTGGATATCGTAGAGGATAAAGGATCAAAGAGGGAGAGGAGACTGTCGTTAGGCACGGAAGGCAGTGAATATCGTGTTTCCACGAAGGAGTATCAGTGATCGGTACTCCGATACTCTTCCACTCGGTGGGACTTGAGGCTGCTGCCTCGAAAAACTGGACATCTTCTCCCGCCTGGATATCTTGATATCTTCATATTGTTCATCCAGCCAGCGGTAATAATAATTTTATAGCCTCGCACTGAAACTTGATAGGCTCGAAAGAATGGTAGGTGGACCCCCGTCAATATTGAAATCCGCTTGGTTAAAGCCTGTTTTCTTTAGTCAAGCAAGTGGCGCCTTTTAAGATTGAGTCTAACAAATATAAGCTTGTCACCGCCTATTTTTGTAATTCTGTAAAATAATATCTTCATTCAAATAGATGTATCGCGTGACATGGTCAAGCAGTTGATTAAACTTTGTCACCGATCAATCATATTCATCGGGTCTTGATAAAACCCACGTAACCACATAACACGCGAGCGTTAACGACAATTTTACCGATGATCTAATTTCCTTCTAGGCACCCAAGGAATTAACTTGCATCGACGTGTTCAACTAAATAAGCAGGTAAATGTATCTTAAACGCCGTTTATATCTTGGCTTGTCATTATTGCCGAGCACTCGTTAATTAAGCACTCTTGTAGCATAAAATTCCTCATGGCGGGAGGACAAAGAGAGCGGGGGACGCGCGTGGCTCGTTTGCAGCTGACGTTTAATAGATGTTACGCACAGTTATCCAATTAGTATCAGTGCATGCATCCACGCATACAGGCACACAGGGAGGAGAAAAGGCGCGCGAGCAAATCGCACGCTGTTCAAAGAAGCGGCGTGACGCGCTCCGTCGCTCCGCTATCGGGTTGGACGCGATCGAACATCCTGTGTACCAGACATGTCGTGTTTTCGCGTATCACGTTCCTGTAAACGTGATAGCACACGTACACACGTACGCATGCCGAGCCTGGCACGCTCGAAGCACCATAAATAAAATATGACGCGATAAACCCTCTCGCAACATTCACCGAACCTTTTTCATGGTTGAAGGTTGGCCTCTGATGTAAAATAGACCAATAGTCAAACGTCATTTAAATAACTATTAATTCAACATAGTAAAATAAATTTCCTTCAATAATTATTATTAATATACTCTCTCTTCTTTTTACAGAATTACACAAGCGATTCTATCATCACAATATGGATTACATCTATGAAACGGTAAGTCGATTTTCTACAATTATTACAAAATAATACTGTGAAGACGTATGAACGGGATTGAAGTAGTAAGGCGAGAGAACCCAACGGATGGGTGTGCTTTACGCACGTGTCAATTTGAGGATGGCAGCAAACAAGGTGGCGGGTTGGAAATGGGTGGCCCGAACGTTAAAGAGGAGCATCCTCCTTTTCTCCTGTGGTACACTGGCACTCGCCCCTGGACACTTCTCAGCTCTCCGCTTACAGGCTCTCTGCTAACCGGGCCTGCAAACTTCTTCCACTCGCTCTCGTAATAATGACACGGGTAAACCGTGGAAGGAACGGCGTGCAAGCGTGTGCTCGAGAGTGCCAGGCGCGTGACCGGACTAAGCAAATTTACTCGGGCCGCTTTCGGTGCTCGGCCGCATGCCCAATGCAAATTAACAAGAGTATGTACTTTCCTGTAAGCAGCCTACCCACGTACTCTCCCAAGAAATGCGGCCTTTCGCGCGAAACATGGAAATTACCAGGTCCGAAGATCACCATTACACTCGCATCGATAGAATCTGGTTAGTACGCGTGTCAGTTGATCAATCGAACGCCGCCTCGTCTCACCGATCGATATCAGAAGCTGCGAGCCGATCGATCTCAATTAATAGCACTCGGAGACATTTTTTTTTCCCCTGCCGATCTCTAAGAGAAAGGCGATCGCGTGTACTAAGTATTCTGCCGGTACTAGACAGAGATAAGAATCATGTCGACTTATTACTTATCTCGTCGCTTGTGATCGCGCCTATCTACGCCTCTTCTGACCACCGGAAAAATTGCCAGTATGTGCAGTAGATAGTGATCGTCGTCTACAAGCACGCGCGCAAGCCGTTTGATCAAGAGTAACTATTCTCTTAATGAAAGTACGTCTCGAGGAAAATTGCCTTGTATCATTAAGTTATACGAGTTGATGAAAGAAGTTGTGTTTGTATAAAGAGTTGATGTGTGTGTTAATGGTAGAAGTAAAAGGTAGAAGTGACGTGAAAGTGTGCGACAGTAGATGTGTAAAGGAATCGAAACGTTACTCAGGCTTTTGTGACTGAGAGCTCGATGATATTCGTCGGTCTGTTGCAGCTGCAGGGAATTATCATTGCGGCGCATCGGATGGGCACCCTCGATGTTCCTGCATTAGCGCAATCTTTGACGAGTTTCGCATCGTGCAACGCGATATATCTGGCTTATCTCGATGCGCCGATAGGACGCGCGTGTTACGCGCGTTCACGGCTCCAGATCTCTGAGAGCGAACTCGCGTCGAGGAAATGAGAGGAGCGCAAGCTTATCGGCGCCGCGTGTCCGTATTGCCGGCTTTATTAGCGCCACGATAACCCACAACCACGTTGTCAGTTAATGGGTTAACGAGTGTCCAGAATGTTTCGCTGGGCCCCGCAAAGCTTCATTTTTATTTTATCCTTTTGGGTCCTCGTTGCAACCAGGCCCCGTGATGACATATCCTGTAATTCTCTGATGCCGATAACCAACATTATCAGTACGCCTTCGCCAAATTTATCTTCGCGCGAATATACCATACCCTTCAACAGAGTTTCCCTTCTATCCTTTTAAAGCTATCCGATATGTTGTATTTATATATTCCGTTCCAATTTTTCAAGGTATGGGAAAGTTTTGAGTGTCTCTGAGAATGAAAAAAAGGATCTCTAAAGGATATAGAAGAAATAAAAAGGTAGAACTTTCGACCAAGATATCCAGGCTCGAAGTGAAATTGAATTACGGATACTGATAGTGACTTTGTGCTCTCGTTTAACGTTCGTGATTATACTGACAGTCACGATAGTACTCTGACAATGTCTGTTATTCTCTCGTGTCGCCCCAAAGGATTCGATCTGTCACGGACTGTGATTATAGTCCTTGACGGGACACGAAATTATCCAGGAAGTAGGGGAAGAGGTATGTGTGGATGTAAAAATAAATATAAGTACGGTGTAATAGGCCGAAATGGTGTACGGCGACATTGGTTGCGCCACGCCTGGCCACGTGGCCATGAACGTGTGCAGGGCACAAGCATGCCGATGATCGTCATTGCGGAATTCCGTTCGCGGAAAATTATAAGGCCGTACTCAGTCACGGACGGTGGATTCGCCTTCACGGCTTGATTTCACTGACGGCGTGATAAAAGGATATATCGCAGAACTGGCATCGTCTTGCCATTCTACTCCTGACTATCAGTCATCAGAAATTGGCGGGAGAACTATCATTCCCAGTCTCTCTTTCATACGTGCTCGTCAGCCCCTCTTTTTTTTCCCCTTGATTTTCCCTGATCGAACGATAGGTCAGCATAGGAAGAAATTCATCTGGGATGCTGGTCGGTGGGGATCATTCTTTGTTCGTTCTTTTTTTTTTATGGGGCTGCCGACGCGGAATCTGCCGACAGTCTCGTGATTTGTGTTCAAGTTCCATTGCTTCTCTACTCGACCTCTTGCGACAGACTTCACAGGGGAGATCGGGCAATTAAGCCGATAACGATTAACGACGTCGGCCCCGCCAAGCGGAGGCGTCTGTCCACTTTCAGCCTCTTTCTCTCTTTCTCTCTCTCTTCTTCTTCTCTCGCTCTCTCTCTCTCTCTCTCTCTCTCTCTCTCTCTCTCTCTCGTCTCGCTTTGCCACACTATCGATATCGGCCGATTAGCCGCGAACCGGCACGTGACACCCTCCACGGACTTTGAACGCCTCGTTAAGATTGTTTACGAGGAAACTTCATTAATTCGAGCGAGCGAGTACCGGCGCGCGCGTTCCGCACGGTCTCCAGCGTGTGTTCGCCCGTGATTTATTGCGGAACGTCGCCGCCGCGATAACGTCGATAATTACAAAACCCAAGGAGTCTGCGAGAGAGTCAAGGAGAGTGAGAGACAGAGAGATAGAGTAAGAAGGATGCTGGCGACGGTGAGCGTCTCGTGCCTCGAGATACCACTGTCTATGAGAGGCACGATGACTACGATCTGTACCAAGTCTCATCTAGTTCGTTAATGCAACTGTCGCAGTTGATTCCACTCTTCTATCATCGATCATGTACAGCTTTAGATCGAGCAGGGTGACAAGATGAGATCGAATTGATAACGTTAATCTCACCAGACGGAATCTAATTGGAAGTTGAAGTGTACATGCACTAATTAGCTAGATTTAGATATTTTAAGATACAGATTATACAGTAAAGAATCTATCACTTTATAGTCTTGCAAGAAAGATGACATATACGTTTAGTATACGTTTACTAGTTTAAGATTCTAAATTGGAGAGAACCCGTTTTCCCAGCATCCGGTCATTCCGACTTGGATAGGAGAAGATCGGGTTGGGCTATTTGCGAAATTTATATTTGGCTGGCACAGGCCAGAGGACATCTGGGAGTTTTCGCGATAACGGGAAGTGTCGACGACCTCGATCCCGTCGGTGCCGACGGCATCGTCGGCGAGAGGAACACTTTGAACTGGTTATCGTTTCTAGAGCACCGTTATCGTGGACCAACGTTTCTTCGTCGTCGGGTGTCGCGTCAGCCATCACGTTACCTGCCTGCCAAGGAACGAAGCGTGCGATGATATTCGCTCCTCCAGTAAATTAGTGTCGTCTGGACGGTGTACTGGATAAAAACCGGGATAATTACTAGCCAATAGGAATAGATCGAGATGATTAAATGAACTGGCTATGTAGCTTTGTGCTCCTACGTTTCTGTGACTCTCGTCTTTCCACTCATTTGTAACGTCATGGAAAAAGCTGGTTCTTGACTTTAATACCGTTGAATAAAACATGGATTCGGCAGTTAATTATTAATTGAAACTCTGCACAAAAATCTTCCACCGTAGCCATTTCTCTTGTTATCGGTCGAAGATCTTTTATATAGGAAATAGTGTGATTGGTACGTTTGTGACAGATATGAAGAGAGTCCTTCTTGAAAAATGTATCAAAGTTTTATAACATTTCTCATTAATAAGTGAAGCGATACTGTTGTAGATCGAGGATGCTGCAATGCGGCGGCAGCCTGTTTTTACATGGCGTTCCGTAAACATGCCTTGTTATCAGCGTCGCAGAGCTTTGCGCTGGTTTGGTAAATACAGCAATTGAACGACGTCCTTGTCAGAAGAGACCGATCGACTCGCGTGCCGTCTTAGTCACGCGGCTGGTTTAACTTGTGAAGAGAAAATGCGAAGTTTCGTGAGCTAGGTTATGGTTTCCTGTTTTGCGGAATGGTGCGCGCACGCTTCATGTGCGACAAAGAGGTTCTCGGCATGGCCTCATACAACTTGGCGAAATCATCAGACTTATTTTCGTACGTGGCTCAGGATTTTCGTGATGGTGAGGAAGCACGCGTGACTACATTTAATGTTGCTCTTCGCACTGCTGCGTAATATGTACGCCAGGCCACGCACGTGCCACGCGATCCTCACAAAATACTTTTATCGAACCAAGTATTTACTAATTGTATGATTTTATATTTTTCGAACTTTTTACAACTTTCCTGAATTCTTCATAAATCGATTCTATGAGTATCAAAACGGATAGAAAACATGAAACCAATGGTAGAAATGCCGGAATTGTACCGAAAACACTTGGAAACAGCATCCTGAATAATTGAGTTGGTGTAATTTCGATGGTATTTTGCATGTTTTTAAATCTTCCCGATCTTTTCCGGGGCTGAAATTTGGTGGAGAATGTTTTCTTGCATCAAGGAAGAAGTGATATAAATTCCAGAGCCCTAGCTCAAAATTCATTTTTTCGCAAATTTTTCCATATGTACCCCTTCACAAATTTTCGATTTTTCGAAGGTTCTGGGACTTGGACGAACGCTTGATATTTCGATTGTTTGAGTATCAAAACGGAAAGAAAACATGAAACCAGTGGCAGAAATGCCGGAATTGTACCGAAAACACATGGAAAACCGATCTTGAATATTTCATTTTCGTGGTTTTCCTCATGTTTTCCGCACTTCCCGATCTTTTCCGGGGCTGAAATTTGGTGGAGAATGTTTTCTTGCATCAAGGAAGAAGTGATATAAATTCCAGAGCCCCAGCTCAAAATTCATTTTTTCGCAAATTTTTGTGGGTATACCCCTTGACGAATTTTTGGGCCAAAAAATGAACTTTGACCTGGGGTTCTGGAATTTATACCACTGTTTCCTAGCTAAATACTGAATCACTGCCTGAAATACCAGACCCTGAAACGGTCGGGAAGGATGTTTCAAAAATTTTAGATTTTTAGTAGGTTTTCGGACTTTGACGAACCCTTGATAAATCGATTATTTAAGTATCAAAACGGATAAAAAACATAAAACCAGTAGTGAAAGTGCCGGAATTGTCCCGATAACACTTGGAAACAGCATCCTGAATAATTGACTTGGTCTAATTTCGACGGTATTTTCCATGTTTTTAAATCCTCCTGACCTTTTCCGGTGCTGAAACTTGGTGGAGAATGTTTTCTTGCATTAAGGAAGAAGTGATATAAATTCCAGAGCCCTAGCTCAAACTTTATTTTTTCACATTTTAATACATATTATAATTGGTGAAAATTCATAGAAATACTTATGTAATTATAACTTCCCTTTTTTGTCGAATGGAAATGGAAGGCAAAAGAGAATTGCCTGCAATTCCAAGTGAGCGTTCTTGCTCGCTTAGCTGTCGATGTTTTGCGACGGGGGGACCGCGTGCGCGCTCTTGTTTACTGCTATCCGCCGGAAGTATCGTAACGACACCAGTCTCCCATTCACATGCGCGTATATTGTTTCATGAGAACTGTGACGCCGCAGAAAAGGGTCATGTGAACGTGTCACGGGCATCCACCGTGTACCACTAGTATTATGATCCCGCGCCCGTGGGACGTTGACCGAGAGAAGTGAATGCTGTGCTACTTCAACCAATACTCAATCATCAATCATACTTTTAATCTATTAAAAATTTGTAAATCCATTAAACCTAAGAAAATTTCCATCAAATACATTTACCCAATCGTACATACTTGGTTCGAGGTATTAAACTTGCAAAGTGACTGGAAAAAAACTACTTGGAAGGATTATACGTATATTTTACAAGTAGGAAACGAATTACAAATTCTACGACGGTCGATTGTTGGTGCAAAAAGGTCCGCCAAGTAACATGCGATTGAAGTCTCGTCCGCCGCCGCTTCGAGTCATTATCTCAAACTATACCCGTTGATCTCTGACCAGTGGCTCTCTCGTTTGCAATGTTAACGGCGCCGCGGATGTTTTCAGGAACGCGGCTCACAGCATCCATAGTAATGGAGCTCTCTCCGAGTTCGGTCGTTCGCGTTGCTAAGGTGGCGGTGGATATTTCTTCAGCAGGTAAACTGCAACTGGTGGCGCTGAGGATTCGCGGCACACATAAATTTCTTTCTTCCCTCATTGGGTAGCTGCTTCTTCAACGCGGCACGTTAATTGGAGGCGCCATCCTTATCCCGGCCTATTTTGATTTAAGGATACCGCTAACGAAGCTTGCTGGAATGCGCGCCGACTAGCAGCTCTACTCGCACGCTCTGCGCACGGGCACCTCGTCTCCTGGGAGATGCCCGACGCACGCCAATCCCCACTAGCGTCCACGTCGACGTGTGTACAGACCCGTGCCACTTAAAGTGTATTACACACTGACCTTCCCATTGTTTCCCGAGCACTCGCTTCATCCCTGAATTCTTCCAATTAACCGAATACATTAACTCACACATCATTGCACCGAGAGAAAGTGAAAGTTTACTTCCGATAGAATTCTTGCCGGACGATTTTTTTTATGATCTGCATTAGTGATTTAATAATTCAGTGTTCTACTAAATATATTATATAGATAAATAATATCCACGAGTGTGTAGAGTGGAAGAGTAATCTTTAGCACCACTCCCCTCAGGAAACAGGATACGAAATGGGACAAAGTCTCGTCACACTGACGGGACACGGGCATTAACGCGACTAGTGTCACTTTACTGCAACGCAATCTGCCCTTCTGCTACGCGATACACACAGAAGTCGATGTACCCTCGACTCTTACTCTCTCCCTGCGTCCTTTTCCCTGACATTCTTACTTTACACTGTTATCACTGTGATTACATTTCCGTTCTCATTCTGTTTACCATAAATCGGACACGATTCAGGTACGTGATGAAGAAGTCAGTGAGAAGTCGTCTAATCTCTGATGATAAACGTAAGAAATGCCTGTGCGAGCAGTGATTAATAAATGTCCTGTCACAAGAAATGTCAAGGTTCGAAATGAATTCATCGTTTTATGATGTTTAAATGTTAGTCTGAATTGGTTTGGAGTATGTGAGCCACATTTTAATGCATGGCACGTAACCGATGTATGTAAATGCGGTTGGAGAAGCGGAGTATCCAATTAAAAGGAGAGTTAATTCGTCGAGCGAGCTTACAAGATGTAACGGATGGCGGACTATTTTTACAGTGACGGCTGAGAGGCTTGGGAAGTGGGTATGCTAGTGGAGGAGAGTGAGAGTGTTTCTTTGAGCCCTGTCCACGGCAGCATAATCCAGAAATCAGATTAAATGTCGGATATCCTGCACAGGGGGGGGGGGGGGGGGAGACGGACGGGGACGTCTCCCTTGGCGTGCACTTTGTGAACAGCAGGAAGCTCCAGTCATTACCTCGCTCGGCAGACCCCTCGCTCGCGCATCCTCTCACCCGCTTGCCCGCTCGCGTCCCGCTGCCAACGACACACTCCGATTCACACATTCAAAAAAGGTCACAGTGTGCTGGGCACACGCACACCATCGCACCTCTCAAGCAACTCCTGCTGCTGCCGCGTGTGCAGTCAGCGTGCCAGCACGTGAAACGCGTGCTCCCTGCATATCGCGAGCGCTCTCTCGTTTCACCGATCCCGACCTGATAACGACTCCCAGCACACGCTCGCTTCTCTCAGTCCCACTACCAAATGACCGACACTCTACCCGAATTTAGAGTTGTATCATTCTATAAATTATCATCTTTAATTATGCTTCGCTCCATTTTTCATGCCAGGCTTACTTTGACTTTGGTGTGAATTTAATTATATCATTCGGTGACGCTTGGTTGTATTTAAATATGAATATTAAACTTTAAGTTTATGATTGTGGTTGTGATAGAAATTAATGATGGAATAAGGATATCATGTATACGAGTATTTAAAATGGACAGACAGACTCCAGGAACAAAATAGGTGACTGGAGGGAAGTGGCATGATGGGAAGTAACTCACTTTCCGCGTGACTCATTACAAGCGCGCCACACTGCCACTGTCGTAAATAGACATAGAGATCGCGGCTGTCAGCTACGAAAGAATTATACACGCGTTTCCCGTGACGCGTCACTTGAGGAATGATGCTGCTCTCTAACCGGCGACACCGTTTACCCAATTTCCGCCTTTTTCCCAAGCCATCAATCAAATAGTACGAAGCTCCTATCGCGTCCGGAGCGAGGACGATTAGTCTCCTTCCTAATTCGACGATCTTTATTTAGCTCGCCACCCACCGATAATATCGCCGCAATTAACCGCGTGGCAGTCAAAATACTGGCTCGAGTTTGCCATACGCGTCTTATATTTCATTTGCTGTGTGGCTGACATTGACACGCTTGCATCCCTAATACGTCGATAATGAATCACGTGAACGTTCGTGCGAGTGAATTTTATTATAAGTTACAGCTTGTAGCTAACATGTCTTTGGCACGCGCTGAACAAGTCGGTAGAATCACGTGCGACAATGTTACGAAACACTGTTATTATTTTCTGGCGAATACGCGCTCGTTATATAACCAGCAATCAACGGACTGAGGGCGAGGCAAGCTCGAAAGAACAATTGGAGGTTTGTTGGTTTTCATTGAACGAGTCGAAGTCTATGGAAGAAGGGTTCGAGTATAATTTAACGCAGCAATTCAGGGGTTTTTGGTCGTTCCCAATGATCGCTGAGCGTAGCGCTTATCGTGAATAAATCTGTGCCCTGGCATGAATAAACAGGTGCGTTTTATTGCTCGTAATTCCTGCCGGCGAAATTGGTGTACTCTGACAGGGTGGGGGAAAAAAGATCGATTACGGTTCGTTGTCCTGTATTAATTATTGGTTCCACTGTGAAGTAGACCTGGCGATCTTAATTCTTTTATTGTCACGGAAGAATTCAATTGAGAATATATTTTAGAATATATGAAACAAGGATGGTAAATTTAGGCAGTCATTTAGAATTTGTCATTGTGAGTTGGATGATGCGTTCAGCTGCGGTTGACATAAAGATTCGTGGACCAACTATTCGGTAGCCAAGCCGCTAAAGAGAGCTCATTTCCGTAGCAAGTTTACCGCAGGCATTCATTTGTCAAAGGATCTAAGTTAGAGCTCGACTACTTCGACGCCGGGCGTCGACTCAAAGCAGGACACTCGACTTTAATTTTTCAAGCTTTTCGCCCCATGATCGCCGCTGTTTTTCTTCCTCTCACTCGGCCTCCCCGTATTTCTGGAAGCACGTAATTATTCCGAATGGAAGCGGGCTCCCATCATTTGTCAGGATGAAGGTCCTTCCTGGCTGCGGAGGCCAACTCGTCTCGCTCCCGCGACGAAACTCCGTCGGCATTTTGTCCTCCTCCCGTTGCGCATCCTCCTCGCTTTCATGGGACATGGGAAAGATTGATGGGAGGCCTGGACATAAGTTGGACGTCTCTTATCTCATTTTCCTTCGAGAACCTTCTTGTGACCGCCATTAAAGTTCTCATTACCAGCGTTTTATCAATATCCTCCAACATATTATTTACAGTTTTTCGCAACTAATGTACTAATGGGATAAATTAAGCCGTTAATAGATACAAGTTTAAATGAAATCGAAAGTAAAAAAATCAGGAATGTGGATGACTGAAGCATGAAAATTCAGGAGTAGTGCTGACAACTTTTTCATGTTGTTTAAGGTCGTACGCTTTGTTACACAGCTAGGTAGAATCGACCACCACAGACGAGGGTGTTGAATATTTAAATATCTAATGGCGCCGAGCGACTAAGCGATCGCTCGTCCTATGTAAAGGGTTTTCTTGCTGGAACGGACCACCGGCCAGGAGCGATCGTTTCGCTCGCCGAAAATGGCCGCTATCATCAGAGCTCTTCCATGCGATCCCCAACCTTGTTGGATCCCATGCGCAAGCAAAAAAAGTCGGCCAGCAAAAAATCAATATCGTGCGGATTGAGATACAAGATAGTTGACGGTGATTAGAGGAACAGGTGCCCAGGGATTCCCGGGTGTGGCTAATCTGTAATTGCACGAAATTGTGACGCGCCAAGCACTGAGACACCATCGAGCTGCCCTTTAGGATACTTTTTTTCTACATAAAACAACACCGGCCACCCATATACCCCCATTCTTTATCTCCCAAGATGCTTTCTGACGGAAATACGCGTCGGACATTGCATTCCCTTTTTCCCTACTATCATATTTCATACACTGTCCACCACTGAGACAATAAAAGACTGAAATAAAAAAAACATCCCTCATATATAATAACAAAAATATAATACTTTAGTTTAAATTAACCAGTGAATTTCCAATGACTGAACATAAGCTGAGACATTACTTCAGCTTACCATTTTAACATGGCACCTGCTCTCGAAGGAATCTCTGCATTCAGACATAAACGTGGGTGGCGAGTGGTTGGCTATCAGGAGTTTCCGGGCCATATCGGCAGATCGACATTCCCCGAGTGGTCGATAGAGCTTCGGTATCGAGGTATCGCCGTCGTCTCGGCGGCGGTGTTATCCGCGAATGCGCTTTTTTACAGCTGCGATTAGCTTATCTCTCCCAGAGCGGCAAGTGTAATGGCACGAGGCGCGATTTTCACCACGGCTTGTGGAGTGAAGAGTGTGTCATACTACGAGGGTGCTGCGAGCTTTTATCTAAAGACGGTTACCCAGAGTGCCGTACAGCCAGCAGGATAATCACGGGATATCATAAAGCGACCCAATTACACGTGCAACGAATCCTTCGGGCAGCCGAGAAATCGACCACTTTGCAAACGACTTTTGCACCGTCGCGGCGGTGCAATGCGTCGGATCTTATCTCCGAGCGCCCAGTCATTTGGGCAGTGGTCTCTTATCTCGGCGACTGCACCGTCGCACCCGGGAATCTCTCTTCGCCCTTGTCACCAGCACACACCGGTAGCTATTCTCCCGTTAGCAGTGTAGAAACGCGACGGGTTACCTTCGAGACTTCCACCATGAAATTGAGAACACTGCACCCGCTCGTATGTATCAGATAAGGGTGAGCCTTATACCCTCGTTATACGATTTCTTAGTTCGCACTACATTCCAAGGTCTACTCGAATCCCTTTGTGATAAGAATGTTCTTTGTAATTTAAGTAGATTTTTAGTTATATAAATAATCTAGAATTAATTTAATAAGACAATTTAATTCACGCGTTTGAATCCTTTAAAATGGAATTTAACGATACGAGTGCCAGGTGTTTGAGTAGTTTCAAGATAGTTGCACCAAGAGAATTGTCCGTTTCCCAGTGAGACCTGTTCGGCTAAGTTGAGCGTTAAGTGTCCACTCGTCAAGCAGCAGTCTTCTCGTGAAGGTGCAGTCTCGTCACGCGAGTTTTCTAATGCATCTGCTTTTAAGTAAATGTGGAAAAAACGTGTTCCTTTATGCCGTACCACTCCTAGCTTCTCTGTCTTTTCCTCGCGGGTTCTGTGTGCATTGGTATGGTTCAATGCAGGAGCACGACTCTCTCTTTTCCTCCTCTGGGATTGGTTAAGTTGGATGGGCGCACGAGCATAGGCCACGTAACACAAATATCCCAGCGAAACGAAGGACTGATCAAATAACAGTGTGTATCTGTTAGAATAAGGTCAGCCACAACTAGTGACTGCGCACCTCATTATATGCAAATTCGATCCTTCATACCTAGGATCTCGAATTTCCTTTCTACCTTTCCTTACTTGTTATCCACATGGAGAATTTCTCGAATCCAAGAACACTAGAAATGTATAATTTAAAAGCTAAAGAAAAAACACGTACTGCCTCCGGTTCAATGATATGTGATATTGTATGATTCAGTAGTCGGCAAAGTACTGTAATATCATTGGCTCCGATAATACTATCATTTATGCGTACGAATGCCAAGGAGAGTGAAGAACCTGACGCAAGGATCTGGTAGTGAAGAATGTCTATGGCATTTTTCATGTATAATGATACTTACTACCACGTGTTCGATGATATATCAAATGTGAGGTTAAATCGTCAGTAGTCTTACGCACGAGCGGTGTGCTTGATAACTACGTGCACGACGCCACGTGTTTGATCTGTCCGTATGAGGTCATAAACAAGTTCGCAGACAGTTTACTCTCGTTCAGCACGCTTGCACTCGTGTACACACTGACATTTCCCTCGCACGTGGCTAATGAGGGATTAAGGATTCAGGTGGAATTGTGATCTGGTTACGAATGATTCATCGATCAATCAACGAAATGAATATTTGTTACTTCGAAATTCTTACTAAAGGTGAAGGATGATGAGGGTGGAAAAGGTGGAGAGAGTCTTTAATCTTGAAGATGAACAGTGTTATCTAGGGTTGAACCGGGCGACGACGAAACCCGCGTGGTATCTAACCCGGCTGAGACAACATTTGAGGAACCTTAGAACCCGAGTGCAGGTAGACACATACATATATACACACACACACACACATACGTTTGAGAGAAGCGCTCCTCCCTACTCTGGGAAAGTCAAACAGTCAAACAACCACGCGGCGGCGCACCGAGTCTGTTGACTCGCAGCACACATTTGGTAGGAATACACCTCCCTTGGCCCCACTCCGATCTCTTCTGGGCTCGCCTCGCGGCAAGACAAACAACCTGTCGTGATAATGATACACCGGATAACGGCAGATAAAAGCGCGCGCGGCAGAGAAGAGAAAGAGAGGTTTGAAGGAGAGAGAGAGAGAGAGAGAGAGAGAGAGAATTATTGGTAGCAAGGGTAACATCACTGGAGAAACTGTTCTGGAGTCTTCGTTGTGGTGTTCGGGTCACTTAGCTTGCCAGACGAAATTATGTCGGCCTTTGATTACCAACTCGGAGATTACAGACTCGCCGCCAGTGACGCCTATGCCAAATTAGATAGGGAGACTTTTTCTGAAAGATTTAATCCCCTGGAAAAAGTCTGGAATACATTCTTGGGATCGTCACGTGGATAGATTAAGTCCGAGGAATTCCACAGGATTTTATAAAGCAACCATGTGATTTTTTGCATAATAATGCCATAAGGAATTTATTATTGTTGAAGTAAATGAGTGGAGGATTTTAAAAAGTGTGTGACATGGATGAAAATCATGGTTGAGTGGAGAAGGCGTTCAAAGTATCATTCCCACAATTACACAAGCTGGTATCCCGCGGTCCAGCCTTCAGACTCGTCCCTAATGAAGGATAATCACATTTAATTAGGCGCCCTGAGGCGTCGTCGGCACCCTCGGGCTATGATCGTAGCGTGGAAGTTTCATGAGAGAGAAGTTCTCGACGGAAGAAAATGTTAACGACTCTCCAGTTTCTCGAATGGACCAACGTAGAACCCAAGCACGATTAGGTCCGCTCGTATTGCGTCAGAGTGGAGATAAAAGCGGGTGCTGACGAGCCTGCTTTCCGAAAGTGTCGATAAGGGTGTTACCGGGATAATTAACGCGGCAGCCAATTAATGAGACAGTGCTACTGCTGAATGAGGAACAACGTCCGTCCATTGCGGTAATGGGAGTGAACCCGTTTAACTGGTCCAGCAGAAATGAAGTAACCGCTCGATTTGTTGCGAACGCCCGCCCGTCTTGCCAGCAGATAGGCTGCAAATTAATGTGAATATTAAGCTACGTATCCGGGAAAGAGGCGCTAATTAATTGGCTCGTAAAATTTCTCGCGGTGGATGCTCGCGTTCGATTAGCGATCGCCATCCGCCTTGGAATTACAGAGTAATGCGTCAGCACTTACACGCCTTCCACAAATTTATAAATCAAAATGACTCAGGTACGATTTTTCATTAATGAGTAATACAAGTCTGTAAATATTTAAAGAGATTTGATCAAAATTCTTGATAAATCTTATAAAATTTCGAAGTTCGAGATGAATATTGGTTGTTTGAATTGAGTCATTCGTTCTTCTGATCTCCATCTTGGCTTTTCAATTCCTCGAATGATCTTGGCACCAGACAGGGGGTGTCGCGATCATGTCGCGAGGGCTTCGTTGTCGCGACAAGCTTAACGGCGATGTAAATCATCGCGATAAGTATCGCGAGCCGCGCGCCCCGTTCCGGCAAGGCCTTCGTGACCCTCCCGTGCGATTAATCATTTTCGTACGCCCGCTCTTCCTGCCCCCGACGCGTCGCCGTGGCCTCGTAATTCATGCGACATGCGATTCGCCGGCAGAAAGTTACCGCCAAGGCCGCAGCAAACACTCCAAACACCAATCCGAAGTGACGAAAATTCCAAAATCTTTCCAGATCTATACATTTCTCTGATATTCCTTCGCTCTTAAATAATAGTTCTCGATGAAATTCAATTCCTAATCGCTTGGAAGATGGCGAGTTTAAATTGTACCTTCCTTCACTATTAAAAGGTCTAATCCTTTTATTATAAAAGGATGAGTTGATCCTTCTAAAGGTACTACGCGGCGATCTCGATTTAATCCGTGAACCCAGGCGTAGTATGGTCGGAGCCAAGTGGAGGTAACTCGATCGCACAATTTATCCAGAACAATCTGACGAAATGGACCCGTTAAAGTGTTCGCTTATGAGTCGCGCTTATTAAAGCTTGGCAAGAGGAAGCCGATGCGTGCCGTGGTATATCATGGTCGTAGGTGTACGAGCGGCTCGTTAGCGGTTGAAATAAAACGTGCGAAGGAGAGGGTTAATCCGTTGAATTATTATTATTATCGTTAATCAGGCGAGAGCGGTGCGTCCAATTGGTACGTTGCCGCACGGTGCGCCGATAATTTTGTATCGATCATTAGCTTTATGGGCCGGCCGTGAACGAAGGGATTATCGATGACTTACGGTGGATAGGATCAAAGTGCAGTAATTATTCGCGGCGGGCGCGAAGGAAATAATCGGTTCCTCCTGATTGCTCAATCCCCCGGAACATCGGCTGAGGCCGAGGGACAAACTGGGATAGAAAGAGAGGGGGCTCTCTTAATCGGACAAATCGTTACTCATCCTCCAAATCGCTCGCGAACCCATTGGCTGGCTTCGCCGACTTTTAATTTGCACATTAGCAGCCCTATATCCGCCCGATAATTAGTCTCCATCGATTAATATTCGAGGGCCCGCCAGCCGATCCTATGGCAGAATATAATTCCACCCTACTTCAATTTATTCTTGTATTGCTGTCTGCTGATTGATCGGAATTGACGATCTTTCGATGCTTGAATTCAGGTTGTTATTTTAGTAATGAAATGCCTTGGAAGAATCAGAGTTAGTTGTGAGTCAGAGTATAAGTTTGTGAATTGAAAGTATAATAGGTTTGCCGGGGTTTCAATACGGTTGAGAGTCCTCGGAATGAGCAATTATCGCACCCTCGGTATCCTGTCGACGCGACAAGTGTTCGGTGTCTCGAATGCAAATCCAAGGGAGGAAGCCGGTAGCAGGAAATAGCCGGTGGCCGAACGAACGTGTAAAAGAGAGAGAGAAAGAGAGAGAGTCCGGCTAGCACCTGTCCACCGATACTGAAATCAAAAGCGGATGTCTGCCACGGTTCGGAAAGCAGCCGAGTGTACGGTTGTACCTACGCGCCGGCCACTTGTCAAGCTCATCACACTTCCTTCCCTAAGAAAACTGGTCAAAACTTTCTTCCACGATGGTGCGACGACAGATGGAACGTGGAATCGGTTGACGATGAAATTGTCATGATTATCAGTTAATTCTGACATCCTGTTTATCATGGATCGTTGTCCCTACTAAGTTCAAACAACTCCGGATTTGGAATTAGTCATAGATGATAATTGAACAATTGTCAAGAGAACTAATAGAAATCAATTTTCTTTCATACATCTTTCAAACGTTTATTTCATGCCCAGTAAATGCACTGATATATTCATGAATCAAAAATGATGCGCTTATAAATATTTCAAGACCGGTTAGCGAGTGAATTATGAGCATCGGTGTAATAAATATTGAAAGAATTCGAGCGTGACCAGCCAAAACGAAGAAGGTCAGTCTGTCAGGCTAGATCATTGAATGGACATCGAACATTGCGTTGAAACCAAGAACGATTTAACTCCTACTGACTGTCGAGGGTCACCCAAGCGAGCGTGTCACGCACGGATAAGGCCGCCCCTTTTAACTTTTAACGTTTCCTGCGACAGGAAACCTCGGCCCTGCCAGTTTTAGGGGTTAGAGAGGCCAGGAACATCCTTTCCTGTTACGGAATGTTTGCCACACTTCCGCGTAAGGTCTTCACAGGTGCATCTGTTGCTAAGGTACTCCAAACTAGCTACCGTTCCGCAGGAAGATTCTTAATTATTTCTTAATTACACGAACCCGTTACAAACGGTTATAAATACGTTAATTCTAGAAACAAACCTCAAAAATTTAAAAACTAAATCCTGTATTATACAATTCCATGGTAATCGATACTCGTAACCTAGATTTCAAATACAGGTCATCCACTAGATTTCATGACACCCAATAGGATGTTTCCAGTCGAGAGGCGTTATTGGGGTTAACGGAGGGTACGAAGATATCGGGTGCGCACCCTTCCTGTCACGGAGCGGCTGCCACACTTTCATGCCAGGAAGTGGGTCCTGCGATTGTGCACAGGTGCATCTGCCACGAATTAAATCTCTCCTTCTGAGGCCGAGCATGCTTGCGTGCGTGTAGATGCTCGGTATTAAAGTGCACCGGTGTATTCGGGTTTGCTTGGGCAACAGGTTTCGTTAATGAACGGCTACTGAGAAGGTTTTCGGGCCTTGCTTGCGTAAGCTAATAATGCATCACTTTAACGCAGAACGAAGCATACGGCACAGCCGCCTGGAGACAAGAACGTATGCCAGGTATTCGTGCGCGCGCGCGCGCGCGTGCACACAACGTGATTTCGCAAGAGATGCAATCGTTTATTAAAGCAGGAGAGTTCGGGTAACGCACGCACGCACCGTCAGATAATGTCAAGGATAACCCGTGCATTACAGCGAAGTATCGCCGGCAGCTGCATTAACGCAGAGAGCGGGACAAGAAGCCCCCGATAAATAAGCAACGTGTCCTCCACGCTTCGAACACTTGACAAATGACATAATGGCTAGCGGCGACCGATCGACGGATTTTGCTGCTTGGATTAACGTAAATTATGTAATACACCGAGTAACCCTTTAATGACTATCTGCACTTGCCTGTCACCTTACTGTAGAACATACGCTTGTTTTATTGTGTCGTATCGTGAACGAGGTACTAAAAGTTCAAAGGGAAAGGCCGGCACTCGTGAAAGCATACGGTATTTGTACTTGAAATATTGGATTGTAATAGTAATTGAGTGCTTTCTATTTTATTACACCAGATTCAGTTTTGATGATATATTTAATTCGAGAAATTTGTGTTTAATGATTATTGAAAGTTCGTGCAGCTGTTCGTATTGGTAGTGTCTTAACAATGTGACTGTCGCTTGGAGAATCCCGGCTTGATTGCCGAGCGGCCGTTTTATAGTAGAGCGAGAGATAGTGGTGATCGCAGTCGCTTAATGAGTACGCGCACTTAATAAGTGTTTACGCGTTCCCGGAGATAAATCGCGTACGTCGGCTTCGTGTGGGGTTACGATAAGTTGCGCCGGTCTTTTCAGGCTGCGTGCTCGAGTGCACGGTCGTTATCGGTGTTATCGGTTGGTACGATAGCTCTCTTTAATGCGTCGATCACCCGTTGACGCCACTCGTTAAAGTAAGTGTGAATCCGAATGCGCACATGCCACTCAGCTTTGTCTCGCATGTCACAGTCTTCGTTCCTTTTTTCAAAGCCGAGTCATCCATCTTGTTTACATTTTTCAATCCAATCATCTGCAACTTCCCTTGCAGATAAATCCCTCAAGTAATTCTCATGTCACGAATCATTGTTTGTCAGAACCATGGGAAGCTGATGGATTCGAAGAAATAAAAGATTTCGATCGAACTAGTACACGTTCGCAGTTTAGATAAGTCAAAGCTTTTCCCAAGTACTTGTAGTAACGCAACTTGGCGGTAAATAGAACACTATCTTCAACAATTCCTTGATGTTCCGTGACTCGAAAGATCCCTGCGAAGTGTTGTCTACTGGGATGCCAGTGAAAACATGTTTACATGGTGGGACGATTATGTAAAGTAGACAGGCCTTACGGAAAAATTGGCGGAAAGTATGTTACGCAAGATTCCTGATCTTATACCATTCACATTCAATATTCCTCATCTTTGGTTCACCCGTCAGAATACTCTTATCATCTTTATGATCTTTTCGATAAACATTGTTGCATACGAGCTCTTCCGAAAGTGTAGGGATGTCTACTTGGAAGAGGGGTGAGTGTTCTTGTGAAAGGTTTCGGTCACCAGAGGGTTATCGAGGTGCCGATAGCGCCTAGGCTTTTCTTTCCTTTCCCAGATTAGATTGCGTGTACTTGGGTGTACAATTGCCGTTGTTACACGCAAGGCACACGAGACGACTTTTTTTTTTTCAATTGAATTGGTAGCAAAAGACAAAGGGAAATAAGCATCGACGTTACACTTAAGAAATATGCGAGTACTCCTTGTCGAGAAGGTGAAGTCTCTGCTTAACGGAGTAAAGAGGAGAGACTTTAACTGCTGAAACGAGCTGGAAAGCACCTTCGTTAGTGAGCCGTATTTCACTAATACTTAATTACCATCGCGGGGATTTCCTTGTGTAAGCCGGCGTGCGCGCGGATAATCGTAAAGTCGAAGCATATATTAATATTTTCGCCATGCATAAGAGCGCTGCCTCACTTTCCACTCGACATTT
The DNA here is from genome assembly GCA_910593735.2 of Ectemnius lituratus. Taxonomy (NCBI): domain Eukaryota; kingdom Metazoa; phylum Arthropoda; class Insecta; order Hymenoptera; family Crabronidae; genus Ectemnius; species Ectemnius lituratus. Next base: position 14,722,240 of record OU343038.1, read on the forward strand.
ACTACCGCAATCTCTCGCTTGACGTCGCGACACAACCTCGGCCATAAACTGCCAATGTTTATTACGGGGGAGACACCTGGATTGCCTGTCATACTTCGTTGCTTCACTTGATATACATTATTACACATTTGCCTCCCCGACGCATCTAATACATTAGTGTCTCAAGGCATTTTGACTTTCCACTACCTTCCAAATTACCCGTTTCATAAAAATCTACTTAATACGATCGTGAATTATTGGGGATTGAAAGAAAAAGAAATAATATCCTTTTAAATGTAGAAATATTTTATAAAATTTCGAGCTATGTTCGTTCTATCAGTAAGAAATATTTCGCGCGCGGAAAAAAAAAGAAAGGAAAGTTGGAATCTTGGGGGCGCAGTTGAGTCTAAAAATGTAAGCCGGATTCACGTGGCTCCAGGGTATCTTCGGTGGAAGAAGCCGACATCGCCATTGACGCATGAGTGAGCCTGATAAAAGAGGCTAAAAGGCATTCTTTCCTCTGTGCAGGCAGCTATCAGTACACGCGACTTACTCCTCAGAATCGTCGGGTTTCGCGATAAAGCCCTGTATGCCATTCGGTAACAACGGACTCCCATCGTCGAAGCTACGATTACTTCCACCTTCGGTTAGTTCCTATCAGTGAACGACTGCTTCCCTGTCTCGCTCGCTCTGGCTCGACGAGCACGTTTTCGCATTGTGCGAGATTTCGCGCAAGGCCTGCGCGCTTCGGGCCACGCTTCGCCAGACATCCTGCTCTTGTCGATAAGCGCGCCTCGCTTCTTCTTGCCGCTGGGTAACCGGCGGAAGAACACGACTTTTGCCATCTGAAGAGCGCGCGCGCGCGCGCGCGTGTGAGTTGCGACGCGAAAATATTTGTCCGCGTTACTCATTCCGTGGCAAAGAGGAAGAAGAGAGTGAGAGAAGCAGCGCGCGCGTGCTGTTGCTCGAACCGGAGATTTTCCTCGACAGTCTGTTGGAATAATCGCTCAGTATCATTGAGGAGTAATCATTCCGAGGGCAGACAAGAGCGGGTACTTTCCCTCTGTATTATGATGAGTCCGAAATCTTTCTAGTGAATCATTGCCTGTTATTGCCGATAAATGTTGATGACTCCTGTGCTCGTTGACTCTAATATACTTGTCAACTTCTTCAGACTGTTATCTTACTTGGGCTCTTTCTCATTACTGGTAGAGGCTATGGAGCGCTTCAATCGCAAATGGTTCTGGTGTTCACTGAGATCGAAGAGCCAGCTGGTTTTCCCAGTGGGGTACGAACAAGTTCCTCGATATTTCTCGATCGCAGCGGAGCGGAGCGAGCGCGGCTCGTTTTCGTTCGGCAGCGCATAAAAGGCGGCTTGCGTGCGCCGGTATCTGCGACCTACGACCCCCGGGGGCCGGCCGCTTCTCGTTCCTCGCTTCTTCTCCTCGCCGGCGCGCCGGGAGGGACGGGCGGGACGAGGCGAAGGCGAGAGAAGGCTCGAAAAACACGGCGTTACGGGCGCGCGTGTTATCGCGTGCGCGCAGGGGGCATCGCGGCTATCCGCCCGGCCGGGGTCACCACGTGGGTCATCCTCGTGACCTGGCTCGGGGCCGACCCGCGACCGACGGTACAGTCCGTTGAAAAATTATTCATGCCATTGCTAAACCTTAGTATTCAATAAATTGAATCACATATATTCACAATACTTCTTAAAGTTGGAGTGAAACCCTTGAGTTTTATATTATAATATCCTAGTATATTGAATTATTGTATTAATTATTTTGGACGTAATCTTTTTGTGGAAATCTTTATTATTTAGATCAATAAAATAAATAGATTTAAAGGGCATTAGATTCTCCATTTTCACAATGTACTCCTAGCATTCGTCACTCGATATCTTAAGGCTTGCGCAAGCCACAAGATTTTCTGCAACGTGAGCTAATGCACGCGCTCGAGCGTCTTAGCGAAATCCCGTGATAAGCAGCACGTTTCCGGAACGGAACGAGGCGCAGGGCGCGCGCTTGCGGCGCCGATAAGTGTGCAGCGATCCGTGCACAAGTGGCTGGCTACTATTGATATCGGAGCGTGATGTCACGCGATTAGCAGTATCATCCCGTCGTTTATGAAAGTCTCGGCCGCGTTAATCCAGCGCCAAGTCGGCTTTCTTTGCGTGGCGCGATAACGGGTTGGGAGAAGAAGTTGGACTGGCGATAAGGGTGGCGCGCGCGCGCGTGAGCGAGCGATCTAGTGGACGCTCCCGGGGACGAAAGTGTCGCGCATGAGGAAAAGGAGTAGGAGAGAGAGAAAGAGAGAGAGAGAGAGAGAGAGAGAGAGAGAGAGAGAGAGAGAGAGAGAGAGAGAGAGAGAGAGAGAGAGAGAGAGAGAGAGAGAGAGAGAGAGAGAGAGAGAGAGAGAGAGAGAGAGAGAGAGAGAGAGAGAGAGAGAGAGAGAGAGAGAGAGAGAGAGAGGAAGAGGAAAAAGGCAGTGGGGGAGTCCGAGAGATGAATGATAACCTAGAACCTCGCGTCTTCCAGTGATAAACGCTCCAGATAGCACTGACGGCTCTGCTTCCCCCGATAAAGACGCTGGAAGCTGTTTACTCGCGGCCTAGTGCCAGCAAGACGTCTCGATAAATACGCACTGTCCATCTCCGATTCTGATGATTTCTTTCTTTTTCTATCTCACGCACTCCAAGTCTCGAGCTATCGATCTGTCAAAGATCGCTGCATCGGTCTTACCAGTTTCGGACGGTTCCTTTGATTAGGCACTCCTAATCAGACGCACGCGATCACTCGGCTCGTGCTATTTCTTTGAGCCGCTGTCTCGATTCATCCGTCATTAAGAACCCGACCGATCCTATCGAACAACTCCAAGAGATCGAAACCACTGATCGGCTCCGACTGGCTCGCGCGACTTCCGAGCAAACATATTGAACTTTGATACTTTTTAAATCGGCCTCCGGACGGAAATTTACCGGGAACCGCTCCTTCTCTGCTCTCTCTCCCACTATTATATCTATTACACACGCGCGCACATCTCCGCTTTGCTCGCCTGCTCTCTCTCTCTCTCTCTGTCGTTGTGTGCATATCCTCGGGCCCCACTCGAGCCCCCCCGATCAAAACAACTCGAGTGCCGTTCTCCCGTCCACTCGCCACTAGATTTTATCAATACTCGCTTGGAGGAAGCCGGAATTAAGTCTAATCTATCAATGGCATTGACGCGCGCATGATGAATCGCTGCTGCTGGATTCTTCGAGTGGTCTAACAATAAGTGGAAGAGGTCGATCGTAGGCCAGCCGAATTGTTACTTTTACATTATGATCCTGGCATTTATACTACTGATTCTTTGTTCTCTGTCCATTTTGATAGTCGGACTATTGATTTATCATCGTTTGTCAAAGTCCGAGAACCTTCGAAAAATCGAAAATTTTTGAAACATCCTTCCCGACCGTTTCAGGGTCTGGTATTTCAGGCAGTGATTCAGTATTTAGCTAGGAAACAGTGATATAAATTTCAGAACCCCAGGTCAAAGTTCATTTTTTGGCCCAAAAATTCGTCAAGGGGTATACCCACAAAAATTTGCGAAAAAATGAATTTTGAGCTAGGGCTCTGGAATTTATATCACTTCTTCCTTGATGCAAGAAAACATTCTCCACCAAATTTCAGCCCCGGAAAAGGTCAGGAAGTATGAAAAACATGGGGAAAACCACGAAAATGAAATATTCAGGATTGGTTTTCCACGTGTTTTCGGTACAATTCCGGCATTTCTGCCACTGGTTTCATGTTTTCTTTCCGTTTTGATACTTAAACAATCGAAAAATCAAGCATTCGTCCAAGTCCCAGAACCTTCGAAAAATCGAAAATTTGTGAAGGGGTACATATGCAAAAATTTGCGAAAAAATGAATTTTGAGCTAGGGCTCTGGAATTTATATCACTTCTTCCTTGATGCAAGAAAACATTCTCCACCAAATTTCAGCCCCGGAAATGGTCGGGAAGTTTGGAAAACATGAGAAAAACCCCCTAAATTAGGAGGTCTCAGTTAATAAGGAGGGCTTTTCCGAGTGTTTTCATTATCAGCAATGTGACGGACGTACAGAAAACATGTATTAATATAAAATAATCAAAAATAGAAACATAGAAAGTATATAATTAATGAATGACTAGGTTGAGTCTAGATTCCAATGAAAAGGGAAAAGCAAGGGCTAGGAAGCGAGGTCGCGAGAGTGTGGCCAATCTGAATGGTGGTTGCGGTGCGGCTGGCTGGAGTTGGTCGGGGCTGGCCGGTTGGTTTGGCCCACTGGAGCGGACACCCGGAGGAAGCACGCCCGCCAGAACCTGGCACGCTTTGTAGCCCCGCGTATATGCACAGGCACACGTGCACCCACCGATGTACTTATTTCCAAGCGGCTCGCGTGCACGCGCACCTCTCATCTACAGGGTGGTCCTTTTGTCTCACATTCCATTGTTATATAATTCCTTCTACCCCACAAATTATACATAGCCCACAATATATAAAAAATTCTGAATACTACAACATCATAATCATTGCTAAAATCAATATATTGTATTAATTAAATAGCAAATTTATTTTCAATCTAACAATTTAATATCACGATTCCCAAGTTGGATGGAGCACTGTGTATATCATGACGCGCGAACTGAAACGTGACAGGGCGAGTGCGCGAAAGAGTGACCAAGAGAACGAGAGTCAGGGAAGGACGAGTGAGGGCGGGGGTTGGAGGGAGAGGACAAAGTACTGACCGAAAGGGAACTGCGCACCACTAGCCGGAACCATCCATGGTGCAGTCATCGCGACCATCTCCCGGGCCTATCGCATCTGCATACGTGAGTGACGATCCGAAGTGGACGCGTATATACCTGTACGAGCAAATATAAGTCTGCCCACGTACGAAATGAAACTCGTATAACTGAGAATCATAAGAATTCACCAGGATGAATTGACTTGAATTAAATTTGTCCAAAAATATGTAATCGATTTGTCTGGTACGAAAATGGTAAAGGAATGTATTGTGGGGTTCAAGTAATTCAAGGAACGTGGTGATCGATCGAATGGGAACCCACCATTCACGTAGTAGCAAACAATTTTCCTATCGGTTGCTGGCTTTCTCCTTATCCCCTTTTTCACTCCAGGCTCGTTTTTCGATTAGCGGAGTTAGCCGAGCGAAACACACTGGACTCCGGAAGGCAAAGCCTGTCCGGCGCACCCACGAACCTTTGAAAGGAACAATCGAACGCCCATAGATGAACGTATTTCGTACTTCAGTATTCTCTAACTTTCATTTTTCATCTCGTAACGTTCCTTTGGCATCTTTCACACACGAAGTAGCCATCATCGAAAATTGCAACAGCACTTTGCAACTTGCAGTTAACACAACATAAAAAGGAAGTTCGAGTGCTTGAAATGATAATGGGTTGACGGTTACCATGTGTTCATTAGCCATTACGTCTTGGTGGTTGGAAATCGGCAGGATGCACCGAGTGCGGCGAACTTTTAAGCGGAGCTCAGCGCCTGGCCATCACACCAGCGAGCGGCGGGCGGCGTCACGGCGCGCTGGAAGGAGCGTGGCGTGCCGAAAATTTCGAGGCGAGACTGGTCGCTCGAGTGACTCCTTTGTTCGGCAAAGTTATGCAAAGGACGAGCAAAAAGTAGGAAGCGAGAAAGAGAGAACGAAAGATGTTAGACAGGATGTAGTATAAACTTTAAAACTATTCTAAGGTATTCCAGAGGAATATTATATCATTGAAAGGAACACTTGCTTGACAACTTGCACCATCCATCGAGTGCTTCGAAGCCTATAATGATTCCTAGAACGAAGTCATAATGATGAGAGTGTTCGAAGGGGATCAACAAGAGTGCAAGCTAGCAGTACGTGTGGGTATAACCGCGTGGCTGGGCAAGAGTGGGCGCAGCCTCGCAATTAACCCGAATGGTAACGAGGCGCGTCGAACGGCACCACCGCCTGCAGGCCTGCGAAACTTAACAGTATAGCTCGACATTGCCGAAATCATCGCGCCAATTTACTCGGATCTCGCGAAACTCCTGTTGCCCACTGATTGTTCGGGTACCTTGCGTCACGGTGCTTTAAGGTATACTTTCACGAGGACGTGGAAGAAACTGTTGCAGCTCGCTATAATGATCGAAGCATTACGCAACACCGACACTTGAGGGATGATGATGACTCCAGCAGGAAATCATGCCACTACGAATCATCGGCAAGCCTAATGTTTGAGTGTTCGAGCAAACAGAATTCAAGATGACACTAAATCCCCAAGCAAGATATTTCATATTATATCATTGGTTTGATCGTCATTTATCAGCTTGTTAATACAGAGCAACGCAACGTGCAAACCGAGTGTTCGATACGCCAGATCGATAGCGCGTAATCGACATCGGGCGACAAACACCTTCCCGAAAAACTTGGCGTGGTAACCGGCGCTATTTGGTCTGCCTTCTTTTTATCGTGGTGAAACCGAGCGCGACAACTACGTGGGTGTGTCAATAAGGAAGCTATTGGCCTTAGATAAGATTGAGGAGCTCCGGTACTTCCCGAACTATTTCGATTGCGTAAGACATATATTGTGCGCGTCTGTATTTGGCAATTGTTGGACTGGTCAAGTCCAATTGGTTGAATCACACCTGGCATATAGCAAGTGTTTCCTGCTAACATCGTACAGCTCTTTCTTTAGAGAAAGAGTAAGATAGAAAGAGGATCTTTCGTTTGGAAGGAAACGCGTGAAATCCTGCTGTCGAGACAATGTCACGAGAGCGTAACACCCGTGTGACTAATTCCCGTTGAGGAGCGATTACGGGGCGCGTCTCAGGTGTCGAGCAATTAGTGAGAGTCATTAAGGGCCGAGTGAAGCCACGGAATCGTTGCCGCGTTGGCCAGCTTCCTTCCTTCGCGGCGAAAGGCGTGAAACTCGGCTCGGTAATAGCAGCTTAGAACGAATCCTTCAAATCTCGTAGGTAATCAGTCATCCGTGGGATCCATTCGACTGATCCGACGTTGGAGATCTTCTCTCCCATGGTGCGCTCACACACTGCGAATAAGCAAATGGTACCTGCGGACCCCAATGATTTTCACCCCGAATCTAATTATTGTTATTAGTTCAGGGATCATTCGGTAGCGGTAATCATTCGGTGCTTCTGATATTACGGATCGCTGGCTACCCGTTCGGCCATTAACGCTACGTGTATCCGGAATTTTGATACGTTTTTTGCAGCCACGGAATTCGGTGGCCAATTAGATACCCCTAGAAGCCCATCGGGTGCGAGGGCACTGATTGTAGTAGCAATTATGCTCCGTCGAAGCTATCCTCTTCTTAGAGGAATCTTTTACAGTAGCTATGATTCGAAACCGCAAGATTCTCTTCTCTCGATGTTGGAACATAAAGTGGAAAGTGCTACTTCCTCATTTAGAAAAGGAAACATTTCGAGCTTGAATTTATTCCACTTTTTATAAATAGAGAATAAATTGAAGATTCAAGAAATGCGGATGTTGTGTGAATGGTTTGAATTCCTGAAGATAAAGAATGCGAGAAACTATTGTATAAGGGTAACCAGAGGAAAGGGGGGTTGGTTGGTGGTTTCACGATCGAGCGATCCGAACTCCTTAAAAGTGTCTGTGACGGGAGGATTCTTGGTGAACGGGTCAAACGATCTTCAAACCGCAATCTCCGGTTCCCAGCACTGGGAAGCGTTATTAATTATGAAATGCTTAGTGTTAAATTTTCTGGAACGACCGCGAAGCTCTGCAGTGCAATCCGCGTCGTAGTTCTGGAATTCCATGGAATGCTGACTCGACAACCGCAAGTCGTCGCCAGCGGTTACCACCATGGCTGCCTGTCCGCTTCTTCCTATAGCAATGTTTCTACATTGAGTTGAAAAATGATTATGGCGAATTTACTCTTCGATCATCTCTACCTGGCGGGCCACTTTCTTGCGGTCGTGGAACAAGTCGAGAACAATTACGGGTGACTTTCCTCTCAGAGGTACCGTGAAGATGGCACAAAGGGTGGATTTGTTGGGCCGCCGGCATGCTTGAGCAAGTGAGAATGATTCCCGAATAAGAGGGGGGCGTTGAATCGAGGGAGAGAAAAAAAGGTGAGGACCAGGAAAAAAGGGTGGGTGGGGGGGGGGCAGAAGCAAAGGAAAAAGAGGGCAGACGATAGTGAGGAGGCCAAAACGCGTGGTTCTATAATCGCCGACAATGGAGCGTTGTTAACTTGGCTCGGTCCTGGCGGAACCGGCGCATTCTCGGAGCTCATTGTTCGCCGGAGGCTGTGTCGGTGGGCCCTTGGCTCCATTTCCTTTTGTCTCTGGTCCTCCCTCCCCTCTTCCCGCGCGCGTACTGACACCCCTTCGTCGTCGTCGGCCTAATTTCTGGTAGTACCAAGAGTTGGTTGGTCAGTGAGGCCCCTCACGGGAAAACCTGTGCGCGCCCGCTAATCGAGATTTCATACTTTGATGCAGAACGCGGCCACCATCGAGAGAGCCACTCACAAATTCCTCCAGATCGCTTTTTCGGCTCTCCGGGCTCTCGCCTTTTTTGCCGCGCCTCGAGAAATCGAGCCTCCTTCGCGGACAATGGACCATTCACCGCGCAGACTAAACGCTCGATCATGACCGATCGCATTCGCCCGAGCGCACACACTCCCAGCACTCTGATTATTATTGTTTTTTGTCGGCGCCCCTTTTTTGTCGGGTTTCAAGGGGTTGAATGGCGCACGGGTAACTTTGATTCTCGTCAGGGAGGATGAGTGATGAATTATCAAAAGTATTTTTCTAGATGTCATGTAGATATTTTAGATGATACTATGTTTATAGATTCTCTCTAGTCGATGAGTTGAACCTGTATTTCGATGTTATGATGTACCATGGATAATAATTAAAAAGCTTGTCTCATATAATGTGCTACAAGCCGAGGGAAAGTTCTAATGAACACGGACGAGCCACTTAAGGATTACTCTCATGTGGCTCTAATGATTTTATCGGCGACATCGGGTCAGATGAAAAAAGGGACGAGGTGGAAAAAAAGTCTGATATTCCTAGTAGGAGGCGAGTTGATCGGATGGCGCGGCTCTTTCGTAAAAAAGGCAGAGCTCGGTCCCGAGGCAGGAAAGGGTCCGAAAATAGCCCATTTAATCCGTGGGACTCCTCCCACTCGGCGCTATTAGCTTTTGCATTTTTACCCTATGAATTCATCTCCGAAAATTAACAACCCAATTAAAGCGGCCATTAGCGTCTCCGTATCTCATTAGACGGGGATCGTTTGCAACTTTTAATGGAAGGGAGCACCCGGTTTTTGTGTGGAACACGCCACAACGCCGGCGATCGAAGGGATTCTTATTATGACCCGCGGCTTTATGATGCTTTTTCTTATCGCTGCTATTCCATCGAAGCCGATAATTGACACGGTTAGACAGTCCCATTGGCTACCCTGCGAAGATCCAATCGTCGAATCTGTCACACGGCTTGCCTTTCCAAGAACGATCATATTATACATTTCTTTTGGTTCATACGTACACTTGATGTAATTGTATAATTTGTCACCCAGTAAGAAGTTGGCAGGATGTCGAAGGAAATTAGAGCAGTGCCAGGTGGATTGTGTTGGCAAAGAGGAGAGAGTCTGGATGGTTCAGCGCAGGTTGTCGATTTCGCTTTGCTAGGGCAGGTGCGATCATGAGAAAAGATCAATTCCACCTGTGTGTCTGATGGAAACGTCTCCCAGATGCCTCTCTCTCTCTCTTACTCTCCAGTCTCTCTCTCTCTTTCTCTCAGTCTTTCAAGATTCATCCGGTTCTTAACCGTTCGGCACCGCCCCCCTCTTTACACGATTTTTCAAAGCGTACAGGGAAACCAGCTAACTCGGGACATCCATTCATCATGGCGGGGGCCCCTTTTTAGGCAGCTGCATTGTCTTAGAGTGTGGCGTACGGTGATCTCCTTCTCTCGCGCGACCTGCTTTCCCATTGTTTCATCTTCCCGAGGATACGCACGATCGGACCATTCGCTTGAGAGCGCGCGCTCGTTAAATAGCATTTCAGCGCCGATTAACCGAATCTCGTGAACTTCTGTTCCGCCACCCCGACGAATCAGGGGCCGAAAAACCTGCCGCTCGCTAGCCGAGATACTTTTTCTGCCTATTGTCTTACTTTCACGCCCGATTACACCGCTTCTCCTCCGCCGAACTCCCTTTTGTTTCCTGCGCATCTTGGAACAATGGAGTTTAATTACAAGATTCCAATGCTGCGCCCGTGAACTATTTAGCTAACGCGAGCAACCCCCCCTCGCCCGGGGTGGTAAAAGTACCGTGTGCGATTCGAAGGAAAATGAAAGTTTTCGCTCGCATTTCTCCGAGAACAATACTTCCTTTCATGTTGAGAAATGATCTTTCGATATGCGTTAGAAGAATTCAGTATTTTTGGGTTGGGACCAAAAATTCACTATTCGCCAAGCTTGGAAAAAGCTGGAAATCAGGTTCTTTTCTAGTATAAAAAAAAAAAGGCTGAATCGATTCATGAGTCTGGTAGAAAAAGGAAATACTAAAAACACTTCCACCGCCATCAACAATAATCATCTGTGTCTGGCCATCGATAAATCAGCCATTCATCAGGCCGATCCAGAGATCGGTTGTTGCGAGTGCTCCGCGGCCGAAATCGATTAGAGTGATCGACTGGCCGAGATTCTCTTGGCGAGAGAAAGAGATCCATGCGGCGGTGACCCGTGCCAGACATACCCACACATGTACAAGGATGGCTACAGCCACGCGGAGAACTAATTCCCGAGACAATGCATCACAAGGGCTTCGGGTAGAGCGCGCGCCTCATCAGGGAAGCCCGCGTTAATGAGCGTCGGCCCCGGAGATGTATGCTTCTATTTTTTGTTCCTCGCACCACGTGCGAGAGCAGCACTCTCATCGACCTCAGGAATTTCGTTCTTCTCACCTTAATACACTGCGCACTATAAATTTCGTCGATCTTCCCTCGTCATGCGCATTCGCCTCCTCAACCTTGATTACATTGGAAGTTCCTGCACAACTTCACCCAGATTCATGATTAATCTTGGAAGAGAATTAATTCCAACTCACTGCCAGCAACAGATAAGAAAGGTGTGATTGCCAATGGCAAGAAGATCGTTACATAGCCATACTTCTAATTCCACCCTCCACTAATTTCCACTCGAGTGCTTCTGTCCACTGACTAGGCACACGCGGACTAATAGAGAGACAATGTTCTCGAGAGTTAATTGAGACTGTATCAGGAGCTGACTGATTAGGAAGTTTCTTCCGGTCAGGTAAAAAGCATGCTCGAGGAGTGTGCTTGTCAGCGGGACAGGTAAGCTGGCGACAAGGATTCGCATTCAAGGCAAGAAGCACTTAGGACTTAGAAGAAAGGGTCCATTTCAGGACGATAAGGAAGGATGTCTTCCGATTATGGACTGTCAGGCTAAAAGTCATCGATCAAATCAACAGGACATAGACTACTCGTTAGATCGAGCGGAATCGTTGACATTCTCACTTGGATTCCAAAGTTTTCTTAGTGTGGCCGGCTGGATGGACTTCCGCCAAGGTGTCTGGGCAGGTGAATCCCTGTCGTCGAGTCAGTGATGACGGCTTCTCCTGGAAAAGACGTGTGCAGCACGGGTTTTCGACATCCTTCGGGCATACGGCGCACCCCAGTGGGGGGGCTGAACGCGCCCCGTCGAGTCGACTCCTCGCTAAATCACTTTGATTATGCTCGGCCCTCCGCCGATTAAAACCTTAGGCTAATTACCGAGACCCACTGACGCTCGGCGAAGCGAGTACAAACTGCCATTTAATTACGCCACTTGATTTAATTGTTAATTCGTCCGGGCGTCGTATCATCATGCCGGCCACCATATTCACTCGACTATTAGCTCCGTGATACATTGATCGGTTGATTCAAGCATGGTCGTCCAATGAGCGCTTCTTACCAGTGTGCAATTAAAGGAGCGCTCTTTAATTAAAAGATTACCATCGAGATTATTATCGCAAGAGTTCTTTGCTGTCTCCGTAGTCTTGTGATACCCGGGGCGCGTTTAGCGCCGACACAGCCCCTAAATCTTTCAATATCAATTGGACATTTATGGATAAGACCTCTTGCTAACTTCCAACAGGGAATGCGCCTCATGAAAATTTGTCACGCAACTTTCAAGATGATCTCAGCGGGATTTGTACAACACTCTTAATATTCGTGAAAGAACTGAAGGATCAAACATGTTTATTTTCATCTTAATGCAAAATTTATCTTTGCTTTACTTTGGATGCCATTCTTTGTTTCCTAGTAAGATGGTTCTAAGCGATGCTGCAGTTTATATAGGCGAATATGAGTTAGAGCCACGTTAGCCTATATATCTTTAGTCGTTATATGCGAGTCGTGGGGCAAGTGCCAAAAAAGGCGGCTGAAACAATGAAGTTTATGGTCCGAGGCCTACGGGAAGGCCCATTAAAACAATCGAGAGTCCAGTAGAGCGGGGTAGGACGCATCCCATTGCAGGGGGATGCAAATGCTGCCCTCGCGCGCGAGTACAATGGCGTCTCGGGTGGAAGCGCGGCAGTAAATACCAGTATAATTGCCAGCCCCGAAAGTTTAAGGCCCTTCGACCAGAAAGAGAACGATGAGAAGACGAAGAAAGAGAAGGGCGGAAACTGCATGGCTCGTCGGCTTGCTTTCGTATTGGCTTATATGCAAATCGAGCGATTCAGGGCGCGCGTAGGCCTCCACCTTTCTCGTAGATGCTTTGCCATGTTTTGTACGCGTCTCCTGCTCCCCTAGCTCTCGTCGAGGCTACTCCATTATGGCAACCTACGAATTTCTCGCTTCATGTATTTCATTATGCCCCGTTCCTAATTCACCGCGGCCGAGAACTCCGAGACTTTTACGACCCACTAAATTCCGCCGCGAAATATGAGCGCTCTTTTTCGTGGGGTGTGAGAGAGATCCTTGACTCACCTTGGAGGTACGCTTTAAGAAAGAAGCCTGTTTCCCATGCGTAGTCTTATATCCTTGATTTTCTGATAGCCTTGTCAGTCGATTGTGAGGAAAGAGTAATGTGGGAAGTTACTGATACTAAGTACTTAGATTTGAAATGGCGAGAAGATGGAAAAAGTGTCTGGAGCCGCGCGCGCGCACGTTCACAGAAGTACACAGGTAGAGATCAGCTTAGTGGAGAAAATTATGCGGGACACATGCGTGACGGCGTGCTCGGCAAATGGCCAATTCGTGTTTCCAGATTGCCTGTATCGCGCGGCATCCTGTCGCCGCCAGGAGACTGCACTTTTCTCTTTCATTTGGGCAGAGAAATGGAGGCTCTCGAGAAGCGACCGAGGCCAACCACGTGGTCAGTCTGAACGATGACGAACGCTCCCGCCTACCAAGATTTTGCAGCCTGACGTCATTTTCATTTCGGGCACAAATTCGCCCATAAATCAAATAAACAGTTTTCAATTCTAATAATTTATCAAATTAATACGAATATTTTTTTGTCAAGTAAATAATTCTCATCCAACTTGAATGTCATATTTAGTTATTCGTATAGCAATGGTATGTCGACTAGCTAGGGTGTGTCAGCAAGTCTTTTTCACGCCCGCACTAGTCTCGCACTGCTTACACTCTTCAGCCACGTTTGACTGCATTCATTCGATGAAACTTGAGCCTCCGAAATTCAAGTATATAATTCAGTTAGTCCATAAATCTGTGTCTGACCTCGATTTTATTATTTCTAGATACGAAGAGCAGACAAATTGATACAATATTACATCCAATGAGTAAGTAATCATACTTTCATAGAATAATATATTGCTTCCGAATACAATAGGCATTAAAAGAAATTACTAGCTTGTGAACTTATTTCACCATGAATTCCATTGATTCCTATGTGTGTCTTTTTTTCTGCGGTCTAATTTACACTGGTTCTGTCGGCGTGTTTTCTCGCGGAACCACCGGGTAAGAGCAAAATCCATGAAACGTCAGGTTGTACGATAAATCGTTCAATTATCGCGTGCTCCAGTCGCACACGTATATGCGCGTGTAAGGACTTGGCACTCGTTGCCTGCTGTGTAAGGAGACGACGACGTGTGCCGTCGTGCAAAGTCGGCCGCGTTTATCTCGAAAACTGGAATATGCAAAGCATGCCTCGGCCGAGTAAGACCGGACCCGACAAATTTTCCTCTTTCAGCTTTCATCCGTTGATACGAGAACAATGTAGCCTGCTCCATTTTTCGTGAGTCGAGGCACAATGCCTTTTGCTTGCACTGTCTGCGTTCTGGAATCCTGGTTGAGCTACATTTATTTCTCGAGATGTTCGTACTCAGTGATATACAACGAACTTTCTAGACTAAGTTTCTGATATTGTTAAATATACAATTATTTGTCTGATTGTACTTTGTAGAATTTCCTAAAGCTTTCATTTCCATTGGAAGTTCAGAATCAAGGGTTAGTTAAGTACTTAGCAATCTCTGACGTAGTTCAAGTATTTCTCCGCGGCATACGATGTTATCCTGCAGCGATTAGGTGTAGGTGGTCTTGTGCAACGTTAGAACCAGATTTCAAAACCCGTCCTAAGTGTCTCGATCAGCGATGTTAACGATCGCGATCGAGTTATCGTTAGTAAGGATCGCCTTTTCGGGCTGCTGTAGCAATCGAGGAACCTTGGCTTGCTTGGTAAGAGTGAGGTGTTCTTATCGGGTACGGGCCAAGCCGTTACACTTTCTTTCGTGCACTCTGCAAGAAAGGAGCGGGTAAGATCGCAGCGGGTAGGTGACTCTTATCAAAGACTGGTTACTGCCAATATTGATTATCCGCATGCAGCAGCCGGTCTCTGGACCGCTGATAGCCAGGACAAATTGTGCGCCTTTCAACCCGATAGCTGCTCACCTTTTGGCGCCGGTGCCATTGACAATTCCCACCATTAATTCCTATCGAATTACCATGTACTGTCATTGGAAGTAGTCATTACTTTTAACTCTTCTTGATCCACCCTTTTCCCGAGGCTTCGATTATACTTTCCTGACGTCAGCTTGGTATCTGGCTTGGTCAGGAATTAATGATTTTTCTACTGTCTTATCTCTAAGGTAGTACTTGGATCCGCCTATCGTATCGGCATCATACTACGCCTGTGTGGCCAGGAGCAATAATGTTCCGCATAATTACTCGCGCGACCCGATTATCAGAGATCTCCGGAAGCCGCTTCTGGCTATGCACGGTAGCTAAGAGCACATAGAGAGTGAGAGAGAGAGAGAGAGAAAGAGAAGTAGGCACCGTGGGTGCTTTGGTTCGACGAACTCCGAGGAGAGCAACGAGATTGTCTTGGCTATCGATTAGTCCAGTCTGCGAGCACTCGACACCGCCACCGCCCCGCTGCTGCTACCGGATACGAAAAAGATAAATGACCGCGAGCAATACCGTGTTGAGTTCATATTTCTCAGACGGTCTCCCGGAGTTATTGCTTCCAGCTTGCCGAACCAGATCCACAAATCTAAATCGCTTTTGATGTTAATGCCTGCCCGCTAGATAAACCCTCTTTCACTCTATGTCTCGACCAGGTGATAAATAAAGGCGCCAGTCTGGAATTTAATTATTACTTTCTAACCAACAATAACAAGCTTAATTCGTATGTGAAGTGAACCGTATTTTTAGATGATTATTTATTAAATATTAGAGTGAGTAGTAAAGGAAGTATAAGATTATATTAGCAGAACTAGAAGGCTTGCTTTCTTATTTTGGACCTTGAATAAAAGGCTCTCACGAAACATGAGTAGACTTAGTCACGACTGAAACAAAACAGCCCACGATCACGAAATCGTCGGTCAAGATTCTTGGGAGGTTTCGTGGGTCCAGCTTGTTTGGGCTACGTCGAAGGATTAACGAACTCGGTTACGCCGGACTAAGCCAGAATCGTTTCGTGAAATATTTCTAAACAGGCGCGGGCGGGGCTGACTTCTCGAAGGATGAAGAAAGAAGGGCGAGGTTGAGTCGAGGCACATGTATAATAATAGCTAATAAAGTGGACGTAAAAGAAGGGAGTCCTGGCAGGGCAGGTGGCCCTTCGGGTCTCCGGGAGGCAGACACGGCTTCCCTAAAAATTAGGTTGGTACCTTGTCCCTTTCTTTCAGACATATAAACTTTCTCAATAGAGCAAAGGATAAAATTACACCTTTTCAAATTGCTATATTTAAATTCTTCCGCGAATATTAAAATCCAGGTTAAATATAAGTGTCTATATTTCTTTGAATTATTAATAATGCATAGAGAAGAACCTTCAGTTTCCTTGTGATTCTTCATGTATTTTATCATTTGCACTATTGCCATGACCATACTATCTCGGTTTACCACGAATGAAATAGTCACATTTACATGTTCCAGACGGCCGAGCTCGGAGCATAATGCGTTAAGATGTTATTACACGAGAGGGGCTTACAAGTGCTCCGAGACATGTTCCGTTGCATTATTATGATATAAGCCGCCCGTGGCCTGCATTAACCATAAAAGCGCGGCGCATCCGGTGCGGCGGCCGGCGCGTGCACAGCCGAGAGCATTTGTCAGAACGTATGATGCCGCATTACCGTCAGCGCGTGGCTCACATCATTCTCCTCTTGCTTTCTTTCCCTCCTGCGGAATAAGTTCTGTGCTCCGCAGAGAGTTAATGTTTCAATCTTGCCTGCACATAGCTATTCAAGCACTCTCACGTTGAGCCAAGAGACTCTTACTAATGCGAGTGATAGAATTATTAGGCAATTTCATGTTCGGCTTTCTTTAAAGTATAAAGGTTATCTTGAGTTAAGGATTATCCTGAAACTATAGAAGATCATTTCCTATAATCGAATAAAACGCGCGGAAGTATACGTTCTCAAAAGCGAAAGTCCCCCATTTAATTCGGCATTTAATACCCTCGTAATCGGCTGCTCCGTATATTGGCACTATTCTCGATTTCACTTATCGTTTATTAATGCAACAGTGTCATGTGTTGGCCTCAGTGCATATTGAGATAGCCAAATGGGCAAGACTGTAATAGCAGGCGTGTTCGCCGCATTATTTTACTGGCGTGCCTGATCGTATCGGAGATAAGCTCCACCTTATCCGGCTTGGTCTTGGTGCGCACGGTATTGCACGAACAGCATGCGGATCATCCGATTTTAGTAGCTAGCGGGCAGCGAGCGAGGCCGAAGTCACATTGGAAAGAGCAGAGAAGTAAAAAATCAGGGTCTTGCTCTTTTCAGTTCGATCCATTCAGGGAAAGGGGAGCAGCGAGCATTGGATTTGCCATCGCGGCGGGCGGCAGAATAAATTCCGTAGCAAGTAATTTCAGTAAAGACGGGATTTACTGGAGCCGACTGCCTTCCTCCTCGCCCCCACGGTGAAGCCTTCAATTTCACGAGCGTGCCCGCTCTTTCGACATCCACGGAGTGCGAGGGAGCGCGGGAAAGGGTTGAAGAGTAGGAGGACAGATGCACGAGGAGAAAAGTTCTCGCGGTCCGGAGAAATAAGGCGCGACGAGGCAGGCGGGTCGAGAAGGAACGTGCAAATACTGCGAGACGGAACAAGGATTCGGAGCAGTGCTTCCCAGTCGCTTTCCATTTCTACATCTCTTAAGAATCTTCTCAAGAGTTTCTCGTATTTCCAACAAACTCCTCGCAATACATTCTTTTCAACATCTTTTACTCCAAATTATTATAATTCCAGTTATAATATTTACAATCATTGTAACTCTCTCTGAATTAGTAAATCAATATAGATTCTTCTCGCCTCTAGAAATGGCTGAGCGTGGCATTTGGGAGGCACTGGTCCAGAGGTAAAGTAATCGGCAAATGGAGATGGCCCCTAAGTTCCCTGGCATCGTCCCGCACCCGCCCACGCTGCCAGACAGAATAAAACTACTCGGTGACGGTCGTAAGTACCGAGGAAGTACAGAGCCGCGCGCTGTTCTCTCTTCGGCCGGAGGAGAAGAGCAGAGCGTGGCGAAGAGGGCAGGCAAAGCAAGCAGGCTTCTTCGAGAGCCAGCTGGAGGTAAGAGTGGTCCAGAGGAGAGCGTGCGCTCCGTGACGATAGCCCCGAAGCGTTGGGGCGAGCACGTGCACGGGGGATGAAGAGGAGGCTGAAGAAGACAGAGCGGACGTCACGTAACGTGGCTTTACAGCCTCGACTGCGGTCCAGTTCCGTCGAGCGATAATGCTTTTCGAACTTCCCCCGTGGGCGTGCTGCTCGCTCTACCCAGGATTCCTTCGGGCTTCCCACTAACTTACGAACATTAGACAATTCTCCGTACGACTGCTCTCCAGCTTGTTACAAGCAGCCTTTGCTAAACCTCCCATTAGAGAGGTATTGTTATGTGAAGCCAAAGCTATTTGACTATTCAGATCGTAACGAAGATCGACGAGAGACCTACATTCCAACTTGAATACTGATCCGAGATTTGTCTCAATATCTATTAGGTTCTAGCTTTGCTTCTACCTTCGAGCAGAGAATTGTTACTGGTCGCTTGAGTCTTATCGCTCGGTCTGACTACGTACGCCCTGTTCTACTGTCCTTCCACTCTCCCGCGCTATATGTCACATAGTCCATCTGGTCGAAAAGCAAGCAGCGATGCTACAACCTGCCACGAGCTCTACCAACTTTCCTTCTACTCTCGCCCACGTGCCTGTAGTTAACGGCGGCGAGGCTGCTTATTAACGGTTATTACATTAGGGCCGGCCGTCGATTAAAAGGAGAAAAGGGTCCCCCGGTCGTCTGCCATCGTCAGCAGCCGATTGATCTTCAATTACTTGGACATAATGGTAGTTAATTGGCTCGTATACTTCTGATTTAAAACTCAGCCTTCTGGACTTTATGAAGAGTAATTCTAACTCTTGAAATAATCTTTAATAAAAATTATTTCTATCTTTGGAATAGATAAATGTCTTGTTAAAATATCTTGATCTTCTATATTCTGATATCTTATTCGTACAAGATCTCAGATGGCTGTTACAGAATTCCAATAATATCAGATGCGAACCTTGGTGAATAGATTTCATGCTATACGAACATCCATCTCGGAGATATCCCTGGAAAGCGAACACATTCGCTAGCACCCCTGGATCGAGAGTATTGTCCCGAGGGTGGGGAACGAGGGATAGCGTGTTTCCCGTTCCACCCACTCTTTGTTTCCATAAATCACTGTGCAGCATAGCTCTCTCCGAGAATGGGCAGGTGCTCAGGCACCCACTGTCACGCTCGGTGCACCCGTGCCCGCAACTCTTCCTCTCTTGGGTCCTCTTGCCAAGATCCTCTCGCTTACCTCTTTCTTTCTCCTCTTTTCTCGTTTCTCTCTCTCTCTCTTTCTCTCTCTTCGTAACGCTGCTATCCCAGCAGTCCGTTCCCTCTTTAAGTGCTTTTTTACGCCGCACCTCCGCGCTGCTTCGAGTCATTTTTTCTCCCTCTATCTTGCATGGGGTGCCTCTTCTCTTCTGTCTTTCCCCCCTTCGGCGCGCCGGTGTGTGTACCTTTCGCTTCTTTCTTCCGTGGCTCGCAGCACCGCCGCCGCCGCCGCCGTCCGACCACTCTGATGCTGGGCTCGCCAACGTAATTATCGCGTCTTGCGGTTTCCTAGAGGTTCGCCCGTCTACAGGTGGTCCAATCCACTGCATCATCCCTGGCCTTCTTCTTTAAGATCTGCCCTTGTCTAGGCATAGCTCAGGCTTCCTTCCGATCTAGTACTGGCCCTTTCCAAGATTCAACTCGAGGACTTTTCTTCGAAGGGAAAAGCTCTCCAAAGGGATTTTCATTCGAGTAGCTGTCTGAAGTGACGTGGAGCATGGATCTGAGCAACCCTCCTTCCGTTCATCCACAAATATTCCGTTCGATCCTATTTTTCCGAGGATCTCTTGCTTAGTTCCTGAAAACATTCAACCGAGAGTCACAATAGAATGCAGGGTCGCATCAAGTGGAAGACTACAGTGTCTGTGGAATGAACAGGCTTTCTTTCTTCTTTTATCTCAAGCACCCTTACGCGCGCGTACTACCTACAAGCGAGGAAGCACGCTTGGAACAGGTGGCATCGATTACCGAAGCATGCGCCTTCGGTACTTCCGTGATTTTTTCGACGCCTCAAGTAATAAGGTGGGCAGAACCCAGGAGATCGCGTGTAAATATAATGTACAACGTAATCGACTGGTCATTTTGGTCAGCTACAAATACCATGGCAGACTTCCTTAAGAAATACTCGTCCCTTGAAGATCGATACTCTTGGATTTCTTACTCGTTCGATGCGGATGGAAGGAAAGGATGGTTTTTATTTGGAAATGGAGCTCTTTGTACCTTAATGCGAGCATCCTGGGATGGTTGGCAATCGACGGGAAGAGCGATCGATGCGATAACCTCGATAGAGGAAGAACAAGGACTTTACTCACGAGTCATCGGCTCTCAAGCAGAGGAGGCCGATTCTGGCCAGTCGGTCTGCCAGGCCGACACGTTGCACTTTGACTTTTATGCCGAAATAAACGTTTTATAATGATGCTGCAGTATCTCGAGAACTCGTTTCGTCCATTAGTGCGTTGCGGTGCACCTGTACCAGTGCAATGTGGGGGTGTTCGGTTAGGGAAAGGGTTGGGATGTTGGAGGATCGACCCTCTAATTTGAGCCTCCCGAATAGAGTCTAGTCGGAGGCTGAGAGAAAGAAGGAAGGGCTCGCAAGGGGTCGCTGAGGTCAACGCTTTGAGTTATAATTTTTCTCCCCTGGCTTTCTGACTCTGGCAGCGTTGAGCGAGAGCTCTCTTCTCTGACCGGCGAGAGAAGTGGCTCTCTTCTATTTTTGCGGGAGCCCGTAAACAGAGGGAAGCACGGAATATGATTGAGGTAAATTATAAATCGAGGGAACACCACTAGGTCCACCACCCCCTTCGGCTCTCTCGCATTAGAAGAGCCCCCGGATGCGCTCACTTCGCAGCATGCTATTTCCTTCTTTCCTCTCGCGCAAACAGCCCACCTAGTTATCGAGCGATATAAGCGTCCAGTCGACAGCTTATGAGCCGAGGAAAGCATAAATCAAAGCCCTCCTTTGCGGCTATCATTTCAGCCGCCGTGAGTCTTTGTCTCATTATGGTTCTATAGTTTCTAAAGTACTTCGACTTACGTATTGTTAACTCGATAAAATGTGCTTGAAGAAAGTGTCTGTCGGCGTGGTTACCTTTAAGCGTGCTCTATCAGTTGATTTCGTCTGTGTCGGTGGTAGAAGAGATGAAGTGGCCGACGAACCAAGAGTCTGCAAGGCTGGTCCAGCGGTGCGCTGCAATTATTTCTAGCCGATTGACAAACAGCCGGGCGCGCGCGCGCGGCTTATCTGCTTCCGTGATGACGGCGAAAAATGCGGCGCCGATAATTTCGTGATGCACGGCTGGCTTCGTGACGGGTAACGAGCAACGATTTTTACTCTTACCATGGCTTTTGATCGTTCGGCACGCTTGCCTTCGAGGGTGCAGTTCACCTCACGAAATCCTTCGCTCTCTCTTGGCGGGCGTGCGCCCGCGCCAGCACGACGAGAGCGGAATTCACGAAAGAAGCCCGGAATTTATCGTCCGCAAGATATTTACAGGCCGTTCGGTATGAATATTCAGCCGGGCCCTTAACTTTACGTGCAGCAGCGTCTCCTTATGCACATACCGCTCGAACGCCGGAGCTCCGATACACACCGCGTGGGTCATGGGTTAATGAAACTTGGCGAAAAAAATGCAAATAACATGCGAGCGCACGCGGCTCGCGAGCCACCTTAAGCTGACTCCAGGAGGAGGAGGAGGAGGAGGGGCGGGCGGAGGGAGAAGAAGAGAGACTCTCCGATAAAAATAATCCGCCTGCATGCGCAAATTAGAGAGCCCGACGAATCCGGAGGATTCTTCTTCTTGCGGCATGTGCCTGGTGTACCAGGCCTGCCGGATGGTAATGATACCGTGCGACTCACGAAATCGACGTTGCAGTGGAAATTACCCTGCTTCACTGCCGACTCCTTACTTTCA
Source organism: Ectemnius lituratus (assembly GCA_910593735.2). NCBI lineage: Eukaryota > Metazoa > Arthropoda > Insecta > Hymenoptera > Crabronidae > Ectemnius > Ectemnius lituratus. The sequence continues at coordinate 14,744,244 of OU343038.1, forward strand.
TCATCCTGTGAAATCTTCTTTGATTGCAGGGGAACCCTTTGGATTGTTTCCAGTTCAACATTTGTTCATGCGTGTCAAGACGCGTTTTTTTATTTATTACGACATAGATCTCTTTCTAGTAAGATTTCTAGAATAATGTATGGTAAAAGAAGCAGGTGAGTTTCATGGACGCTCACAATACGAGGGATTTAATGCGAGTGCACAATAAGTGCGTCCGTTGGTTTATAGGATGATTATAAAGACACATTTCGGCAGTAAAGTGACACGAGGCCAATTGAAATATTCCCTCTCGATGCTTTAAATTATAGATTTAATGGATTCCGCGAATATACTTTGCGACCTTTCTGTGTAACGTACGGCCTTCCGTCGGCCATCGTAAAATTCCATGTGCCCTGTCTCTCCTGCGACACATTCTTTCTTGGTACAAGCGTCTTCCGCACCCTGAAAGCGGCGCCAGCCAGTAAAAAAAGTGTTTTGGACGTTAAATCACGGACGGAAGCGTGCGATTAATAATTTATTCGGCTAATAAAGTGCCGTAGGATTTACATAATTCCAACGCCGATTTCCTCTGGTCAAGCGCTACCTTTTATCTTCTTCGCCTTTGTTCTCGATCGACACGTTTCACACTAACATCACACGCATGTCCACCATAAGAGGTTTCTAATCGCCTTACGAAAATGCTCGATTTCACGCCGAGTAGAAAAGTAGCAATAGCCGAAAGGCGATCGAAGATGGTAATAGCAGTCAAGGTGATCGAGAATCGGGTAGACATAGGTGTCGAAAAGCCGAGGCTCTTAAAAGGCGAGCGAGCGTGCGCGCCGCCGCGCGCCGATCGGCTTCCACGAGATTTACACTCGCTAATAAAGCACTCAAAAATTCATGAAGCACGTACGGGAGAGATGCCTGGCCAAATACGGTCCTCTCTCCCCAGCGACTTTCCTTGCGGTTAGAGGCCGATAGTAATGTCCGGTGATTTACTGCAAGCGACCGGTTGCAACGTGTATATTACCTTACCAGGCACCATCCACTACTCCCTGCAACCTTGTATGGCCCCTCGAGTAATGCATGTTAATTATATCGGACATTGTTTCAATCTTTTGCCGCCAGAATTACAACCACACTCCAACCAAACACACACACACACACACACACACACACACACACACACACACACACACACACAGACACACACATATATGATTAATAGCCACCGAATTCCCCGGAAGAAAGCAGTGCTCCCGGAAAGCATCATGCAGGTATTATTCCGCAGTGTCATTAAGGCATCATTCCGACCACCATTTCTCATTAGGCATCGGGTGTATTTGTCTTGCTGTCAATTAAAGGAATAATTCAATGGGCCTGAGCGTCCAAATGAAATCAGCAGGGCGACGAGCCAATGAAAGAAAGGTGGAGAGAGGAATGGTACGCGGGGGGTGGGGGGGAGAAGGACGTTGGCTCTCGCTCGCGGCGAGATCTTTAATCCGGCGATTTACTCTTGGTTTACGCATGCTCACGTGCTCGCAGCCGCGGTGAAAGTCATTAAAAGCTTTACCTTTAATATCGCGCATAAACACCGCGACAGAATTTACACCGCCGTATTTATTCGACACCGTCTTAAAAGGCCTCGCTCCCCCCACCCTTTCCTTCTACTCGGGCGACCTCCCCCGCCCCCCTCCCCCCCCTCTCTCTCTCTCTCGACTCTCCCCATTTTATTCTGCATCGAGGTCCTGGCATTCAGCGCTGCGTATTATGCCTTTACTTAACGGGCATACCGTTTTGTTTTGCCACCGCCAACGACAAGGTAACAGGGAACGCCGTGCGAGAGAAGAGAGTTAAAAGCCAGCAAAAGAGTCCGCCAATGGAGAAGAAGCGAACAGAAGCGACTACTAGCATGAGAAAGAAGAACGTTGATGATGAGGATGTCAGAGGGGAGGGGGGAATGAAAATCGGTTTGGAGTACCGGCGGCCTCGCTAATTAGGCGTAATTAAATCTGCGGAGGTCCGCTCGCATCTGCTCTCACAGTCCTCGGATATGTATAATGGAAATCCAAGAGTGCTTATGGATGCCGGGCGAATGATTCGCTGCCTCTGACCTTGATTCCAACGATAGAGCCCGAATAATATCGACCTCATCAAGCACGTATCCTCCAGTTTCTTTTCACTTTGCATCTTTTACGTAATACATCGAGAAATATATGTATTTCGTTCGAATTAATTATTGTTCAGTGAAAATTTATTCTGGATTTAAATCTTCTTGAGTTCTTCGAGTTGAGTAGTATGTCAGACCATCTTCTTGAATGTATGTCCATAAAGAAGTCCTCGCTAGTTAGGTTGGCATAAAAATTCTTCAAAAGCGGATAACGAACATCCAAGCCCGAACATGGGGAAGTGGGCTCTCATACCTCGCGCATGTTTCGTCGTCCTTTGAGGGGAAGGAAGCTGGCTCTTGCCATAAGGTGGTTCGCGCATACCGTGGAATCCATGGGGAAGGCACCCTTTGAGGGCTCCCGACCATGGAGAAAATTAATTCGGCAAATTACGCAGCTTGGATGAACCCGCAGCTCTCACAGCGAGAACCTACATGTTTTCGGGTGCGACGAAGCGCCGGGTTCTTTGAATGAAAGAGAGAAAGAGAGGGAAAGAAGGTTACGCGCAACAGAAATAACAGAGCGCCAGTTATTCTGTTGGGCTCTCTTTCTCTCATTGAGGGAACATAACATTCCAAACATCCTACCAGCGGTCACGCGATATTCCGCTGGGGTCCTCAAGCATTCGTTTCTATAAGACGGCACATTATCCTGGAATCCGGCCAAACGCATCGTCCTTTCCCACGAAGGCCGATCTCCTGCTCATCCTGCTTTCCGACCCCGAACGATACCCCACGTCAAACACCCTTTTGCCCTTCGACCAACTAGTCGGGATACTTGATAATGATTGCTCCTGCAATTAGGAACGTGTTCTGCTAGTACCTAGATAATGTACGGATAGATAGTGATGGGTGAAGGTATGATAGTTAGAGGTAAGGGTTCTAACAACTCATGAAGCCTCCAGCTGGCCCTAAACCTAAAGAGTGCTTGAGTCACGGAGTACCTAAAAAGAAAGAGTCGAGAAAGACTTGGCGAGTCCACGTAACATAGTTCTTTTTGGGGTCTGGCATAATTTTCTGGTGCGCAAACTTTTTTCCCGCACGGCCGAACGACCATAAATAAATGTTGTTTTTACGACTGCCAAATTGGGCATTTAAGGTACAACCAAGGTTTACTGTCTCGGCGGTGAAGCTATGCTGCTTGGGAAAGGGCTGCTCCATGTTCTCATGCTAAGGAATAGGGTGCCGATCTGTACAGAGAGAGAGAGAGAGAGAGAGAGAGAGAGAAGTAAGATCGTTGTTTTTATTTCTTCGGGTACTTTACCAATCACACAATGCACGAGTTTTCAACGAGTGTGGTTTCCATGAAATTTGTTGAATTAGCATCGATTAGCATCGAGTTGGCGGAGCGAAACGCTTGCGGCTGCAGCTTGCGCGGACTCGAGCGCAATCTTAAAAGCAATCGTAAGTGCAATGGACTTCCTGGTAGCCTTTGGGAATCGGCGAGGAATCCTTCCGCGAACGGCGTGTGCCTTGCGCTGGAACGAGAGGGTGAAACTGCCATTGGGCAATGTGCCGGACCACAGTGCTCCTCGTCGGAGGTACCAATTTTTTCGGGAAGATAATACGGCACCGTAACGCATCGGCTGCGTAAAAATACCTTGCGCTCCACCACCATCATCAACGACGAGAACCAAGACCCAAGATGATCTTGAGACACGGAGCCTTTACAGTCTCAGGTAGAATTCACCTATTTCAATGGTATTAAGCATTTAGTATTCTTTAAGATACAATCAATCCTTTCCAAATCAATCTCATTAAATTCTAATATTATTAGAGATGTAATAAAATGAAATTAGTAATCACTTTCCTATGCAGATGTATTACCATCTGTGTATAAGTATGCCGGCTGGCATTTCGTAAGAATTTATAATACAGCGCGCATGATGGATTCCAAGTGAGTCCACCTGTGCAGGTGGGATCCTTTATCGGGAGCGAAGGAAATCAGAATCTGGCCAGGCAGTAATGAGACCTGCTCGCAACTCGTGATGGCCTTTACGAAACAGACTTGCTCTCCGTACATTACTTTCCCCATTCACTGAGCGCCGACGATCTCAGGCTGCTGCCTCGCTGCAGCTGCTCCTTCGGCCTCGTCGGGACATAATCAGATATCGAGTTCCATTAAGTAATAAAATCGTTTCCCCGAGAGAAATCTGCGGTCCCGATTTCTTGAGAGCTGAAATTCCCGCGACGCTTCTTCCTTTGTGCGTCCAACGAATAAGAATGACACTGCATCGATATTATACACAGTGTTCCATGAAAATATTCTCCTTAAACATTATCACAGCAAATAAAAATGAAGATAGAATGGTACTGTAATATCTCTACCTTTATTTATGAATACAATTTTGTAAGTAAGAAGCAATTAACCTAAAAGCGAGTATAAAACCAGTCCCAATTTCCGTTAACACTCAAGATTCTGTGAAACAAGGCGTTGCTTCAGAGAATAGAGGATATAAAAAGGCATTCGTGGGAAGTTGTTCGTAGCAAGTGTGGTAGAGGTCGAAGCCGTTGATGTGCCAGGGACGAAGGGGTAATCGGTTCGCTCCCCGGGCAACGGAGCCTCGTCGATCGCTTGGCAAGCGAGCAAGGCGCACGCTCCGCCACGCTTCGACATCCCCCACTTGGCTCTCGCAAGCTTCGGAACCGAGCGCGTTCACGTGCCGCTCGCAATACATGTGGTGCACGGCGTACGCGATCGCGACTACTGATTGCGCCGACAGTAGAGCGAGCGGGTCAATTAATTGCTTCCTGCTGAGATGGCCGATAATGAGGGCGGACACGGAAAAGCTACGTGAAAGCTAGCACAGGGAATGCAGTAGCACCGTTCGCCCTGTTATCGTCGAAGTGTTAAGTACAGCAAGCGTTGAGACATCAAAATATTTCTTGATGGTCATTTAATTGTACAGACGACAGGAAACTTTAACGGTTAAATACTTGTTTCTATGAGATGGAGAAATCGAATGGTCAGGCTTGTATTTTTTGGGGGGAGCAGTGAATCATTTCTATGGTGGGAAGCCGCTGAAAGCTCGGGGCAATCATTGCCCTCGTGGCAATGCACGCTCCCTTGATTTTAATGTCCCTGCCTCCACCGATGCTTTACGATTGCCGATCCTTTCGTTCGCCACCAAGCCTCACCTCGACTTTCTCATTCTTACCGCTTCGTTAGCCACAGATTCCGCTTCGCCACATCCTCCGACTCTCTGCCAGTAATCACTCCGACCGAGAAAGAGGTACAAACGAACAGCAAGGAAGACTATCGTCTTACATCGATTCTGTCATCAAGTAACATTCGCACACACACGACCCACAACAATTATCTTGAGAGAGTAATATTATTCGACGTATTTCATTAGTGCTCTCGTTAATTTTATGATCCCCACTGAAGCTCCATCTGATCATATATCTTCCTTATGTATAACAACAATCATTATCCTCCATGGAAATTCTCTTACAATTTAACGATGTTTTCAGTAGTATGTAAAACTAAGTTATATCAAAACGATGGTTACAAATGAATACTGTATCGCAATCTTGAATACAGTTTACTTGATCAAGTTCACCCTTGAACAGCAAGCAGCGAGTAAGGGGTAGCATGCTTAAGGGTGGGTAATACCAGACTAACGCGGTCGAGTTGGCCATAAATATTCCACCACTTGATATGTCCGATATGTACTTATTCGTCGCTAACCACAATATGGGAGAAGCCGGGGGCGAGTTGGTGCGTGTCGAGGCCCCGTCACTGGGACCCAGTCGTTACGGACTTCACGCTGACTCTGCCGGTTCGAGCTGCACGAGCCTCCACTCTTCCTTTCTTGAGTTCGTGCGAATGATTCTCGCGAGAAACTACTCGCCTCGAGCTGATCCACTGCGAAATTGCGTAGGCAGATTACTCGAGTTCTTACCCTGGCTGTTACACGCACGGTCACTCTGTACAAGCATACACATATACACAGAGATTGGATCGCTCGAGTAAAAATCAAGCCGATTGCTCCGGTATACCTCGCATACGATCAGCTACGATCGCCATTTTCCTTCGCCTCACTGTCCGCGTACGGCTTGGAGAATTTATGAAAAGTGCTCTCGCTGCGCTCTACCGGTTCCGGACCTCCTTGCACTCGGCAGATAGCCTGATACGTATGTATGGATATCGAATTTATTGGACGGCTACAATCATAGATCTCTCAGGACTGTTCACTCCTGGAGCGCTGAGGTACTGCATGCCTTCTAACACTCTGCTATGCATTCACTCTTACTTGTGAGCTGTCCTAATCTCTTTGAGGAATTTAAAGATTAGAAAATTTGTCATTCACGGATATATGTGTTTCCGGGCACCCGTTAGGCTTCTGCTTTGACAGAGGAGAAAATTCATCGGTGGCACGACATGAATTATGTAAAAGCAAGACCGGCTTTTCACAGGGATATCTCAAAAACGTTGAAGTCTGAAGAAAGAAAGAAGGGACGACAAGATCGTGACGAGAGTTTTCGGTACATCTTCCGGGAATGTAGCGACTCATGTTTCAGTAGGTGTGTAACGTGGGTCAGGAAGAAGACAGGCTTTCTCTCAACAGGTGGTCCGAAGTCGCGAGCAACGCTTCTGTGGTTCGCGAACGGTCAGTAAAGCGGGGGGGCCACCGGGCTAAATTTTTATCCATTGTCATTGGACTCTGGTCCTATTCAGTCTGGGAGAGCAGTGCGTGACAGTCGAAAGGCCTGCTGACGAGCGGCACGCGCCTCACGCTGCGAAATAACGGGACCTGCCGTTTCTCAAGGATTGTCCTTTGCTCGCCATGCCTGCACCTTTCAAAGATCTCTCGCATATCACTTTCTCACCTATTCGTCTTTTCCTTACTGAGAATTGTGACCTTCCATGTTAAATATACTATTGAAACAAATCGTTTTATGATAATTAATACAAATTTTCTTCACTACCAGAATTAAAAAGGTTGTCTTTTTCATCTCGTCACCTTCATCCGATGTTTACACCCGGCGAACACGGTAAGAAGAAGTTTAATCGGGATGCTGCGCGACATCGTAAAAGTCAACGATCCGCCGTGAAATGCGTGATGGAGGATGGGCGAGAGGGAGGTTGCAAAATAAAAATGGGTGGTAACAAGTGGAGCAACGGCAAAAGTACGACGAGCAGGCGCGTCTTTATACTTCTTAACTCATGCGTTGTCGATAAAATATTTTATCGCCTACTTGGCTGTGTGCGACGATGATAAAAGTTAACGGAGAGTTTATCGCCTCATTAAGCTATATTGCCGAATAAATAAACGTAACCGCAGATTTTCGAGAGCGGCCTTTTTTCCGAACGCGGAAGAGATGACATCGCAATCGTGCACGCGCGCGCGCGCCTTTAACTACCCCACGTGGATAAGATTCCGTTTGGTTTTACGGGTAATGATGCTCCCTTTCTTAATTAGGCGCCTTATACTGGTTGCGCCAATATGTATCACTCGGCCCTAATTAAGCATAATTACGAAATTACGGGACCCAGCTTTGGTGGCCTGATTTAAGGGACGCATGCTTAATTGGGCCCGCTCCCAGCATCCCCCTATCATTAAAGCGATTGCGTAAACTTTGCGAAATTACACGTCTTCGCCTTTTAACTAGAATTCGAGGACTACCCGACCGCAGCGGCTCTCGAAAATTAATTTCCACGGTTCTTGTTGCTTGATTTCAACTGGTGAAATTTTAGATTGATAAAACTTTATAGAAAACTTTACGTAATTTATATTGAGCCTGCTGTCTATGTGTATTATAAAATAGTTCTATCAACGACTACAAGATTTCTTATTCGCCAAAAGAGATCTGTATTGGCATCTCCTTTAAGGGTTTAATTGCAGGCAATCGGAGAGAGTTCGTTTCGCTGGTAGTGCTTTCATAGGATTTTCTGAAATCGTATCCAAGCGAACGAGTGCCTCTGGGCTAGAAACCGAGGGCAAGATCGTCGGGATCACCCGGTCAGTTGGAGATGCCTGCTTTGGTCAGGCGCAATTATCCAAGGACGAGAAAGAGAAGAGCCGGCAGGTGATCCGGAGAAACGTATTAGCAGATATCCCGATTTCTTTCGGCTGGTCGGTCTACCAGGAGACGGGCAAAAAGTGTAGACTACTAGATGCCTAGGAAGAAGAGACCCCAATGATTCCAACGGCCTTCCAACGCCTGATCTGAGAGAGCGCGCCTTCTTTCCACCTTTGCCATTTGCGGCAGGTGAAACAGAATATCGCGAAATGCCCAGGAGAAAAAGGATTCCTGATCCGCCCGATCGTAGTCGCCCGAGCGAGACGAATTCGGGGTGACTACTAGCTCTTGCGCACGCCCTGCTGGCCGACCACAGACAGTTCCGAATCGATGCCCTCGCCATTTTCTAGTCGACCTGCTCTTATTAACAGCAGCCTGCTCTCGCTAGTCCGTGTCGATTAGAAAAAGAAGCGAACCCAACGATTCGTGCCAGATATGCATTCCTCTCTGGCGATACCTTTCGACCCGTGCGCCAACAAGACACGATTACCATGAAACGTACAATTTCTATTCAGAAATAATAGAAGGCAAACTGAGATTAAAAGAATCTTGATTTTACCATAGTTGAGAGAAAGCTATGTGTGTATGCCTTCTATTAAAGAGGAAGGTGCCTATTCCCAAAGTGGTTCGACTCTCCCGTTAAATGGTATACGATCTTGGAAATTCCTGAGCACGGCAGGGCTGCAATTTCACGTAGTTCCAGTTAACACGTGCTTCTCTCTTTCGAAGAGCGACGTGATCGCCGTGAAACGTGAGCAGCAGCAGGTGAAGCATTAAACAATTTGTGGAACTAGCTCTAAGCTCGTTGGCTGCTTCACCAGCTCCACCACTATTTACGCGTAGCCATGATCATCGAAAGCAACGGAGTCATTTGTTTCTGTGGCTTGGATGTAAGAGCCACCTAGTTCCAAGCGAGTGGAGAGAGTAGACTTTTTTGAATATCTCATCCTCGCACCTGCCAACCTGCGAACGAGTTGAGAGTCCAAGGTCTAGGAGTAGTCGAAGATTTTTTTGCGGTCGCTACTAATTCGTTTCGCAGGCTGCCAAGTGTCATCCGAACAGGGGTACGATTCGTTAGTGTCTCGATCGACCAGAGTGATCGAGTACCGATCCTCTTCAGCCGCTACCACTTTTTCACCAACTACCACACTGCCGGAGATATTCTCCCTTTGCTTATCCTCGTCACTTATATCGCCTCATCTTAGAATCCTGCATACCTCTAATAGTTTAGCTTTTCATATATGTCTTTTGCAATGAATACTAAAATCAATTTTAACTGGAATATATTTGCGGAGCAATTAGAAAATTGAAATGAAGAACTCTGTCTTGGTAATAGATAGAAGATTTCTGGTTATTGATTTCTGTTTGAAAAAATCTTTCGACTGAAAAGATTTGACGCTTGTAACATTAATATGCATGAAAAGTTGTGGTCTGGTAATAGATACAAGCGAGAACACGATGGAGAGCCGCAGGCGATCATCGAAGTACGAGGAGCGTTGTAGATGGGCCTGGTTGATAGGTACATATCGGCATTGTCTCGGAATAACGAGATCAAGGGGAGAAAAGGTGTAGAGTGTGAGGAGGTTCCATTTAAAGCGCGCTACCTCCGAGGCAAGAGACGGGAATGCCTAGACAACGCGATGGCCAACACCCGCTGCGAGGGTGCGACGACTCCTCGGTGAGTTTCGTCGTCTCCCGCGGCGTCGGGACGCCCAGAAAACAATTTCCTCGTCACGCGGAAATAGTCAGCGCCGTGCACGCCAGGAGTTTGTGCGGTGCGAGAAGAACGAGCGAAGGAGAAGGCTCGCCGCCGCTCCGCCTCGGAGGCACGTGCCGTTCTATCCGGTTCCCACGTGCTTCCCCCTGGCGCGGTCGGCGGCGCGCCAGTTCCTCCTACCAGTTTCTTCTTTCATCTCGTATTTTCGTACGGACGCCGCCGCCGCCGCCGCCGACGACGCCGCCGGCGTCGCTTCGTGTACTTCTATGAATAGAGAGAGGAGCGTCCTCCGAGGCGTCTCGCGACTTTACGTAAGCCCGCCACGTGTGAGGCCGCCTATTGTGCTCTCCAGCCTGCCGCCGCTCCTTTCTCCTCGCTTATCACCAGGAAACGAGTTTGCAAATTCCCACCGTGAGAATGTCTATTCATATTAATTCCAATCAAATTGATTGCTTCCACTATTTATTAGTTGTAATTTTGTAAATGGGAATTGTTCATTTCGAAACAAATGGAACACGGAATTAGAAATAGTTAATGGCTTCGCCACTGAGAGTGACCGGTGAGAGAGCATGCTGGGTTTTCGAGAAAATTCAATAAACAACTGTTGTAGGCGTTTATAAATGACGAGCGAGTTTAAATCGATGCTGGAGGCAGCAGGGTTCATCAGTCACAATCCAGACTGGCACAGGCGAGCTAATCGATAGAGTTATATAGCACGGAGGAACAGTCGGCGGCAATCATCGTGGTCCAGGATGAGCAATGGTCCGGTGGAGCTTGCGATGTGGGTTACTTTGCATTCCGTACATCGTGCTAGCACGATGCTAGAACCTGGCCGAGCCGGCCAGAGGCGCCTATTAATCTTGGCCGACTGGTGGAGCGGCCATTAATATTAAGGTGAGGTCACTCGTGGGAGCGTATCTTCGTGAATTATCGTTCCGATGTACGTGTGACTTGGAGACAGCTCACCCTCCAACTATTTTTCCTTCCTCATTGCTTGTTGTTAAAATTTGTTAAGACAGCTTCTTTCTCCTCGTGTTTCCGATACAATTCCATCGTTTCTGCCACTGGTTGTATGTTTTCTATCCGTTTTTATACTCAAACAATCGATTTATGCACCGTTCGTCAAAGTCCGAGAACCTCCGAAAAATTTAAAAATTGTGAATCACCCTTCCCGACCGTTTCAGGGTCTGGTATTTCAGGCAGTGATTCAGTATTTAGCTAGGAAACAGTGGTATAAATTCCAGAACCCCAGGTCAAAGTTCATTTTTTGGCCCAAAAATTCGTCAAGGGGTATACCCACAAAAATTTGCGAAAAAATGAATTTTGAGCTAGGGCTCTGGAATTTATATCACTTCTTCCTTGATGCAAGAAAACATTCTCCACCAAATTTCAGCCCCGGAAAAGATCGGGAAGTGTGGAAAACATGAGGAAAACCACGAAAATGAAATATTCAAGATCGGGTTTCCATGTGTTTTCGGTACAATTCTGGCATTTCTGCCACTGGTTTCATGTTTTCTTTCCGTTTTGATACATAAACAATTGAAATATCAAGCGTTCGTCCCAGTCCCAGAACCTTCGAAAAATCGAAAATTTGTGAAGGGGTACATATGGAAAAATTTGCGAAAAAATGAATTTTGAGCTGGGGCTCTGGAATTTATATCACTTCTTCATTGATGCAAGAAAACATTCTCCACCAAATTTCAGCCCCGGAAAAGGTCAGGAAGATTTAAAAACATGGAAAATACCGTCGAAATTAGACGAAGTCAATTATTCAGGATGCTGTTTCCAAGTGTTTTTGGTACAAATCCGGCACTTTGGCCATTGATTCTTTATTTTCTATCCGTTTTGATACTAAAACAATGGATTTATGAAACGTTCGGCAGAGTCCGAGAACTTTCAAAAAATCGCAAATTTTCGAAGGGAAAGTTTCCTCGAACAAGTCCCCATCGTGCAGATTTTCACCTTGATAATGTCCTCCACCGATTTCGTGGTCAGAACTATTTTTAACGCGACTGGACGACGATGTTTGATAAGATTGATCACGAGACACGAGCATTATCTCAAGAGATGTACTCGATGACTACTCCAGACTCGATGGAAAGTAACTGCGGTGACACGAGACGATTGTATCGGTTAATCCTGTTATTGAGTATCTCTCAAGGATGGCGAACTAATAATACTCGAAAATAGACTGCAATTAACTTGAGAGTTTTCGGTAGTGCCATATGGTCAGGAATTATCAAAGATTAAGATCGCTCTATTCAGTACTATTCCGTTGATAGTGTAAGTGGCACTTATCATCGTTGGACGATTCCACGACTTATCGTTAGCTTGCACTGTCATGCGATATCTGTTGGTCGATGCCGTGTTCCAAGTTCGAGTCACACCTTCCGCTTTTTAGTGATTGGTTCTCTCTCGGTGGTTGTCACCGGATGGCGTTAAAGCTCGCGTCTGACACGAATTGCCCTCGCACTCGCCGGCATTCTCGAATCAAATTCTACGATAATGAACGCAATTACGAGTTAATCTACCGGCCGGTATCACGGATCGGTGAGCATTCGACTCGGAGACTTTCGCCGAGGTTCGCTGCGACCGGTTCCCTTTGATTTTATCCGCGTGCCCCCTCGCGTAATCGGCCGGCTGAAAAATAAGCCTTCGGGCCGGCATGAATCTTCGCTGATTTGGCGGCGCGCGCGTTGCACGCAAAGGAAACTTTCGTATATTCGTACGCTATCGGTCTTGGGAATGTCTGTTGCTCCCCGATAGCCATCCCGCTGCTTGCGACTTACTTTTTTCATGAGAAATCGTAACCGATCAAGATGCGCGTTCGTTAATCCCTGCTCGCCAAGAACAACAGGCTCACCTGGGTGCTTTACCCTTTTTCATTCGAAGATAAATCTTTATAATATTGTTATAAAAGTTAATTCATATTTCGATTCCTTTTAAAAGAAAAGGATAATCATCCGCTATATGAAGTACGCCTTGAATGTTGATAGAGACTTCCAGCGATGAGACATGTATGACGCGAGCCTTGATAAATGAAGTCGCGATTGTAACCTCGAATGGCTCGACCTTACTGAAGTTCGCCTTTTAATTCACACCTACGCGCATTAACCAGACATATAAAGTTACACACAGAGGGGACAGGAGATCGTCACCCCTCTAATGATCGCAATCGACGTTTCTCGGATCGGTTCGGGTGAGTCAGCTTTTGGTTAAGGAGACACGCTTCGCTCGCAGTGCCTTTTAAGTGTCTTCGCATCATCAGGCAAAGCTTTCGAAGTAACTTCCCTTTTAAGGAAGGCAGCGGTTTATATCGGTGTCGACCGATCGCCATGGAAGCTTTCCATAATTTAAGGTTCTCGATCGCGCGCGATATCTAGATCGTCCTTAAGCGGACTCGAGAAGGACACGTGCCACGGGCGCGAAGTAACTTTCAAATCCCAACAACCCAGTAGCACATTGGCAACTTTGCCATAATGGCATTTGCGCAATCATGCACTTTCGGTAGTGCACTTTCGATTTCAGATTAATCGGTTACGCCCGGGCACAGATTAATTTTCGAATTAAGGGCGCAGCAGGGTGCGCGACACACCGGTCGTTCTGTAAATTATCGACAAAACTGCAGCAGATGGTAATGAGCAAAAGGAGACGCTGGTCTCAGGCATTCGAAGAAAGCGAACATATATCGGCAACGAATATATCCCAAGCCATTGTTACGTAACAACGAATCCGTGATACACGGTTTGATACGATCTCGATACCACAACAGAATCTCGATTATAACAGTTGTAAATATGATTTCTCGTAATCATACGATGTTAAATGATGCCTGACTATTTATTATATGGCATTACACAAATAACCCCTGTTTTCGTGAGACCCCCATCGTGAGTGCCCTATAATTTATTGTATATAAACGACTTCAGTTCCAACAGGTTTCGAAGCCGCGCGATTCCGTCGGGGTTTAGAAGAAGTGGTCGATTTAATTACGATAATTAAATCCAATTATCTCGTTGACCGAGGCCGATCTCGAGGGCTAACGGTTTCACCCCGTGCAAGATGTGGGACCGGTAGTGATTCTGCCGGAAAGGATCAAGGTTAGCGGGGCTTCCGCTTTTTGCTTGATGGTACGTCCAATCACCGTGAAAATACTACTTTTTCTTATCTACTCCTCAAAGTGTATCCTTTCGATACCAGTTCAAGAATGTTGGCTGACCTCGTATCCGGGCAAATATTCTTCTCACAATTAGGTGAATTCTTAGTAAGAAAACATCCTGGAATGATAGAAGATGGAAGTTGGTAGGAACACTTATAGGACTGGCTGTGTCCTTCGCGTATGTTTTTCCCGGTCATCAGATTGATTTCTTCTGAGCAGTGTGGCTGAGGTAGGTAGGCCAGTTCGGATAGGGATCTGTGAAGTCGTCCGAGGAGAGGACGAAGGACGTCCGCCCCCGTGACGGGACTGTCGTATCGCCGGATCAGCGATCATTATTCAGAGGTTCAATTAAAGACTCGCTAGACCTCTAATTCGGCCGGCGCCGTGAGATTATCCCGATATCTTTCGTATCGATTGCTCCCAGGTGGGCCAGCTACTCCTTGGCTGTCCATCTGCAGGGGCGGATCGACGAGAAAGATGTGTATTTCACTTTAATTAAATCCTTGTCCTTTAACCACGAACATTACCGATGTTTTCCGACCACCAACGTCCCCCATTCAGACACTTTCAACTCCTTTGAAAGAAAGTTCCAATCAGGTGTTTCAGGATTCAATCACTCACAACTTTGATCGTTCTCCTAATGGCAAAGTTGTGCCATCGTAATAGTCTTATTCAAATCCTAAGGATTAAGATTCCTACGATCCTTGTTCGCGCGACTAAATCAATTAAGCATTGGAATTCTAGGACAAAGGGAGTGTTCCAAATGTAAAAGACTATGCATGGGCGTTGAAGCCGTCAAACGTTCCTTCGATCGATACATAAAAATAATAGCTATTAACGAGAGAAAGAGTAAGTCGAAGAGAGGCAAAGAAAGACAGAGAGAGAGAAAGAGAGAGAACTAGCGGGTCAATCCGCCCCTGCCAGTGCATCGGCGCGCGAACCGACGAGAGCGTGGGCGCACCTCGTTCTTGTATTGATCTCAGATTCTTCGACGAGCATTTCAAGAGCACGATACTCTGGGTGGTCCGTCGAGACCACGTACAACAATGAATCATATGCTCATGACGAAAAAGGATTTCGGTTGGTGACAGGGCACCGACTGCATGCCTCCGGTACTCCGCTCCGCAACTCTCAACAATAAGAGCAGAAACATCCGGAACCCTGTCACATTCATGTCAGGCAAACAGAAAGAAATGCTTTTACCAATCCTGTCATATATGAAACATTTACTACAAGTTTCTTAATTTCACTTCGTTGTATGTTCCTTTCAAACTTCCGAGGCGCCAATCAATTCCTGAAAGCACGTGTTTCTCGAGGGTGTATTACGAAAGGGGTTGAAGCGTTTGATAGTAGTTAAAAGTTGAAAGGAAAGGAAAAGGTAGAATCGGAAGGGTAGAAAGCCGAGGTATCGAGCGACACGGAAGCTTTCGTGTGGGCCTCTCAAGCGAGCGGTAGGCATGAGAAGAGCGCCTAATTAAATTAGGCGCTCGCTGATAGATTTCAATCAGGTTGGCTGTACCAAGAGAAGCGAGTCTGCCAGCAACAGCAGCAGGAACATGCTGGGCACCCGTTTAAGTGTAAGTGTACAGGGGAGTCTCGATCTACACGCCCCTAAAATTTAACGAGCTACCGAGCGTCCACTTGCACAGTCTCTCGCTTGTCATCCTGTCTCCTTCCTCCCCTTTACCGCTACCTCAACTGCGTACGCTTGTGCGTGTGTACGTACTCGGTGCAATTAATTAGCCCTGCTTTCCTCGTGCGTCTCCTTCCGTCCTGTTCCGATTCTTCCCGTAGGCTCTCGCCCTCTCCGCTTCCGCGTAATTCAATTTAACCGGAATCGAACGGCTCCTCTATCCGCCTCTCTTCGTAGGGAGAGCATCAAGCCTCCCTTCATTTGCCACGTAACTGCCACTTCCGCCGCGAAATTCTCCGCCCCTTTTTCTCCCTTCTCAATATTCTAATAATCACTAAGTAAAAGCTCCAAGGTAATACTTATAGACAACTTCTCGGATTTTTCTTAGTTATCGATAAGAAACCATGCTATAATTGGACTCTGGTAATACGAAATACTTGACTGTCCATTGGTAGGCATGTAGGAATTTTTTTCGGTACGCTTGAAAACCTGCCAGTTTGAGCAGGTTTCCGTCGCGCCGGGAATGTATCAAGTGTCGAGATACCTCGGATAATCTCTGTAAGGTACTCCTTGGCGCGCCCCGTCGAATGAAACCTGTGCACAGGATTGAATCCGGGATCGCATGAAGCGCACCGCTATCGTATGTCACCTCTGTTAAACGTTCATGACCGTAAAAGGCGGATAATTACCGAGCACACAGACGGCTGTTGGACTCGCATGGAATTGTGAAGTGTCTTGATGCGCATGAAGACAGTGCTCAATTATAAGGGAGTGATCGTTATATCCGGTATCATCTTAGTGGTTGTTATTGCTCTTGCAAGGATCTTGCAAGGATCACTTGGCAATGATGAAAGTCGAATGGGTGACGCAACGAACCAGGTAAATGCAGTTCTTAAATCCCGGATAAGAAAGGAAGGCCGAGCCAGAAGATAGAGCGGTTTGAGCTTCAGGCAGCTGGCGAAAAGGCATTTATTGCCCGTTGCACCATTTTACGGGTTCTTAATTCCTTTGGCCATCTTATCCAGGATTCGGTTGGATTTCTCAAGGATCTTGAAGAGACTCTCCAATCCTTTGAGGAATTCACACTGCCCTAAACACCCTGGCACAATGCTGCCCTTTCCTTGCAAAGGATTTAGGTTCCTACAACCTACTTTTGCCTAACGATTCAACTTGTAGTATACTAATCCTTAGCTAGGTTCTACCACGTTTTACTTTATTACATTTCACTTTACTTATATTACAGTAAATATTACCCGTGGAATGAATTTATGGGGTATGGCAATGGGTAATATAAATTAATCAGTCCTGATAAAGATATACTTATTCAGATCACGGTATGAAAATTCCTTGCAAAAAGTAAGTATTTATGGCATTCGACTCAGTCATCTGGATCTCAATTACTCTGGCATATGCGATACTTTTATCAAACGTGTGTGCTTGTACTGATGCGAATCGCTTTGCCAAATACCAAGAACTCGACGTCCGACTCGTTACTTTCCTTAAGATTAACAAAAACTAGTAGCAGTGTTATGCCAGTCATACTTTATCCAGCGAGTGAGACTATCTCTGGTATGTCGGTAATGTTAGTGGTTCTTACAGAACCAGTACAGGGAATCTGGTCAATAATTGTTTGAGCCGAAGCAGAACGAGCACAGTGACTGGTGGGAATTGCTCTCTTAAGAATTATTGGCAACTATCATGATATTCTACTGAGAATTCCCCAGTATTCGGACCGGTCCTTCAAGATTCATGCATGGAAATTATACCTGATACCCTCGGCGATGTATTTACAGGGTGATAAGCACTCGAATGACGTTTAATTATAATTACAGTTAATCGCTGGTAGTTAATCTAGCGCGTGACTAATTATCGGTTCGGGCACGGTTGCACTGCTTGCAGATTGTTATCTTCTTTAATCGCGGATAAAATGTGGCGATACGGGTTAAACTTGTCCTCGATTTTCGCTGAAACTCGTTTCCTCGGTGTATAAAGTAGCGAAAGTTCGAACTTATTACACTGCCAGTTATTTAGTAATCAAAGAAGTGACATCGCAATAACCACCAATTAGTTGGAGTCATTATTTGTTAAATTAAAATATCTATTAGGATCGAAATAAATTATGGAATACTTAACACCAATCAATGATTGGGATAAGATTATAAATAACCAATGCGGAACGTTATTCTGTTGCTTTTAGGCAATCGTTCGTACGAAAGGCGTGCAATTCCTGGTGCACTGTGTTCTTGTGTTACATACAGACGACTGCAGCAGAAGTAATGTTGATTGCCGTGCTCTCAGAGAGCGCCAGAGGGGCACAATGCGATTTCAATTTTATTATGCCAGCTGCCGGGGATAGCCGCCGCCAGCAACAGGGTTATAACTCACGCGGTGTCTTTCAAGCTGTCTGCCCGATGAAACTGTGTCAAATCGTCGGAATTGTCCACAGTATAAAGTGAGTCGACGTTCCACACGTGTGGAGTTCGCATTGCACATACATGATGCTCGAATAATAGCATCTAACAATATTGTAGGATAGAATACAAATTGCGTGGGTGAGAATTTTATATATAGATTGAATGAGAAATTGATTAGAAACAGACAGAGTTATTATATTTCTATATCAGTGAATTATGTGTTCAGGAAGTGCATGATATAATTGATTATAACGTTAGTGGAGAGATTTTTTGGGGAGCGGTCCGTTATTCGGTATTGAGAATGTAGGTTGCGAGAGGTGCGAAGAGACGAGAGTATTCGGACTGTGATTCTATATTTACTGGTGGAGTACGGCGATATTCCACCGCACGAACTCAATTCCATCCTGATTGAGTCATCGAACCAAGCGTGGCGGTGCGAGGCGAGGCCGCGGAACAAGCGTCCGTTCGCACAATTACAGCCGAGTATCTTTATCGCGAAAAAAGCCATAACTCATTGGAACGGGGACGGTAGAACACGCTGCGGCGGGATTCGTCGGCGGCGTTGAGAGCGCGCATATCCCCGCAGCGATTTCCAGCCTCAAATCGCAGAGCGATTAATATCCGCTCGCGGCGCGGCCGATGTTGAGAGCGCTGGTACACGGCCGCCCGGCACAATAATAAATAATTAAAGTCACCTACGAGGGCCGTTTCTCCGCTGGGAGCGGCTCGAACACTTCTTTTCTTCTGGCGTCCTGCGCTCCGTTTAAACGACTTTGCCTCTCCGAACGATAACAACGTCAGTCACCAAACGAAAAGTAATTACTACCACTTTACTAATGGACAGTTCGATATTTATTCAAACTTTCTTTTTTTTCTTCAACAGTTGAAAAATGATCTGTTTATTTGAACCTAAATTCTTGGTCAGAAGTCAAGAAGTCTTCGATTCGTCAGATTTTTTCATACACTTATTCACCGTAACCCTCGTGGTATTACGCTAACATCATTCGTCAGTGTTTCCGGCATGCTCCGCGGGCGATCGAAGGTCCAATCGGTTCCAGTTCGATACAAGTGCTCGAAATTGCAAGGGGCCGCGAGATACGAGTTCATTCCAACTGAGCGAACTGGTAAGAAACTGCAGCTTCGATTCCATGAGCAATCGCCCAGAGCCTTCTGCAATTGCAACCTGTATTTTTTGAACTGTAATCACATACGTATGAAAGAATTTCGGCAAACAACTTCGAACGCTTTCAGTATAATATTTCCTGTATTATTCTAATTTAAAATAACGAATTGCAATACGATTATTATTATTATTCTTATAAAAGAATTGAACTATTTCCTTTTCGATAACTTTTGGACGATAAAGAAGTTTCTCACCGCTGGGAAATTCTGTCCAATTTGTCGCCAAACTTCCTGGCAGTGATCTGTTGTTTTGCTCACTGGCATCGACCGCGGCTAGCAATTACTTGTCCCCACCGGCTTGAAATTGCAGGGCGCGACGCTGCGCTGGACCACGATCAAAGGATGCCTAATTGCTTTAAACCGTTATACCAGGCCGCATGCGACCACGCGCCGCTTCCGTCGTAACAAACTTGCTTTACGACAGCTAAATTGTAGGGGGTTGCTTCATGAGTGTTCCTTTCAGTGCTTCCCCAAAGTCCTCTTCTTTCAGGATGGGTCACCGTGTTCAAATTGTATGTGTCGTGTCCATTAAATTCAAGCGTAGAAAAACCTTCCTTAAAAGGATTCATTAGATTCGTGTGATAAGAATCTTTGGCCACCTTTTTCCCTCATTATCAGATTCCTCTAAAATGGAACTTCAAGGACGTTCCTTCTCTCGCAAACAACAAATACGATTTTTCTTATCTATCGAATAACGGAAAGACTTGTTTTCGTTATAAATGGGAGGCTTAAGTTCCTAGGGATGGTTCGAGGTTTTTGTTTACAGAAGCATTCGAGCAAACAAGCATCGGTCGGACGCCCTCTCACCCCTTCCAATTATCATCGTGAGTCGCGCCACTCTGAAGAGAGCGGTGAACTTCTCTTTAGAAGACTGCCGATGTTGTGTCGTCGTCGTAGTCGTCGTTGGGGTGGTTGTCCAAAGAGATAAGCTAAAAGCAAGGGAGCCCAGTCTTCCCGGTAAAGTCCCGACCGATCTCTCTCGCATGTATATTTATGACGCGAGCACGATTCCGCCGGCGAGAGAGGCGCGTGACACTCGCAGGCTCGATGCTAATGGAGCTTGAAAATGTCTCCTGCAAGGCGCCGTGACATTTCGCCACGCGTCACTCCCGATCTTGACGTCAAGTGGACGTCAAGCGTCGGCAAGCGAGGCGTGGTGCTGCTTGCTTGATTTCGTATTCCACTGGCGGCACACCGATCGACCACTCGCACGATCGAGTATTATCGACGATGATGCAATTGGACTCTTTCTTCGAGCGTATACAATGCCGAGATAACTCGCCATGATACTTGCTCCAAGAGGGAGGGTGTGACAGTCGCATCGATACGAATCTTGTGCTCCATAAATCTCTGCTTCATTTTGCATTATTAAATGGAAGAGTGACACTTAGGAAATCGTTCGATATATGTTCCTCTGTTTGAAGACTCATAGATCAGAATATACACAACGGGATTCTAAGAAAATGGTTGGTCAGTTGAATATTTATTAATAGGGTTGAAGGGGTAGCAATGGGAAAGAAGAGGCAGAGAATTAATAGAAGCTCTGGGCAAGAATCGTTTGGTGGCGTTGATACAGAAGAACATTACACCCACGCGGATATAACCAAGCGGATCGGGTTAAGAAAGCTGGTGGCGAGAATATCCTTCCATGGATTCATTAATGCCGATGGTTATTAATAGAGGACACGCTCTCGAATAAAAGGATCATAAATACGCAGGGGTTACGTGGTTGTTCGGTGGCCGCCCATGTCGATTGGCGTGCGGTCCGCCCGGAGTAACAATTTAATTACAGCGTGGCCCGGACTGCGATATGTATAGCAGCCACCCACGGTAAATTGATTTTGCCACGGTATTAAGCCACGGGGTCGAGAAGAGCGAGGGCACCCGCGCGCGATTTATAGAAGCCCGGCAGCGACGAACGGTAGTCGCCGAATAGAGTAGGAGCAACCCCACGCAGCTCCTTTCTAATTAAGAAGTTCCCCTGAACTAATCGGGTCGCGGCGTCGAAACATTAATACTCTTCTCTCAGATGAAACCACTCGTGCATTTCGTTCTCTCCATAAGTCGTCGCACCAGAGATTAACGGGAATTATTTCTCTCATCGGTTGAGAAAGTGATTGACTGATCACTGTTATCCCTAAAGTCGAATCCAAAGTGTCGAGATGCTTCTTTTTATATGCCAACAGCTGATGGAGTAATTGAATTCTGGTGAGACAGTGATTATATTCGGAAGTGAAAGAGATGCTGATTTGTTAGCTTTTCTTAGTAAGAATACGCGAAGACAGGATCAAGAGAGGAAAGAGCATGGTTCGAACTTTGGGGTAGGTCTTCACGGGGCACTCTCTTCCCTTTGGCAGCCCAAGGCGTTCATTCCGAAGGTGTTTTGTTAGGCACGGAGTATTATTTCAGAGGCTCGCCACCCATAACGCGCAACAATTGCCCCCGGCCTATGTCTGGCCTTACAAGCAGTAGGGTATTGTCTTGCCGACTCTCGCTTTGCCAGCGAAAGAGCACCATCAGGAAACTTTGCCAAGGACTTGCGCTTGCGCGCGGCTTCGGACAATGACTGATTTCCACGTGTCGAGCATTCAACGAGGGACTTTCGCGAAAGACGTGCGTGACGGATGCACACTGCCGATAAAGAACGACGTTCTTCTCTTTTGCTCGAGAGGAGCGATCGGCATATGCTGATTCACTAGTAAAAGCTGACCGACTTTCCGCCGGGATCGCCGCGTTCACAGGATGATGCCTCCTTGGCTGTCGAACAGGCTGTCTCTCGCGCGCGAGAGAGAGAGAGAGTCACGCTCTGGGTACAATGTATCGGCATCATCTATATTTATGTAATCGATCGACCAATCGAGCAGCTTGAATCAATTTCCCCGGCGGTCTGGTTGATTAAACGCGGCGCTTGCTGAAAGAATCGGGCATTACCCTGTCAACGGTCGCTTTCATAATGGAGCGGCGCGTATCTTTCACTAGAAAGCGTTCTCAATCTCCATGATTACCCTTGAGGTAATCGGGTAATCAGGTGGCGAGCATGTTCCCAGTATTTTACAGTCAAACAAAGCTTGGAAATCTTATCTTGATCATAAAACGATCTTTATTCAGCAGTAGCTTTATTATATTTCCTACTGTTGGAAAGTGGGTCAAGAGAGGATGGTAGTATAAAATGTGTAGTGTTGGGGTTGGCATACATTGTTATTTACATAAGAATTGTCGGGGCAACACGCTCGGCAATACTGCCAAGAGAGTGATTGTTCCAAGAGAGGTTCGACGAGGTTATCCTTTCTTCGTTGCACCCTGCACCCACGTCACTTCCGGCCCTGTTACGAAAGATGTTATTGTACCTGGGGACGAAGCGCGCGGGCGCGTGGTGCCGCTCGAGGGTATTCGTTGAATAGGAGCGCGCCGCCGCGTTTATTGTACCATCGTCGGTGAATGCCTCCTCGTAGTAGAAGGCTTAAACCCTAATCCACGGTATTAGGTGAAACCCGTCCGCTTAGACGTATCAGCCGCCGGCATACCTTTGCACAGGTAGTGTAGGTAGTCAAACCCTCTGAGATCTGTATCGGCCTTGCGCCGTTTTCATCCCTTCATTCAAGGTTCCTCTGTCTGGCCTGGTTCGCTCCGGGTAAATATTTAGCCTCGTTACGCTCGCCGCCGCGTGTCCGCCACGTGAACAACTCGATCGCGAAAATCCGCCCTCCTTTACGCACTGCTGATTTCTACCGTTCGAAGGAGATCTTCTTGGAATGCGGTTGACACAGCCAGGTGTTCGTGCAAAGCCACTCGGATAAGTAAAGCGCACTCGACAAGAAGGACTTCATTTCCAAGAGGAATCCTCGATGCGGGTTAACCTGTCATGTATTGACATTTGACATGAATATGTATGGCAATTCAAGTTTTAATAATTTCTCTTTTGAAATTGGTAAGCAAGCCTTGCATATAGGAAGTGAATGAATTAAAGTTCGATGGTGGAATTGCGACGTAAGCTCGGTAATTACTCTGGATAATGGTATTATTAGTGTGGTCATTAAATTGTTTATTATATGGATTATGTATCAAGGACAAGATTTCATGATCCGATTTCCATTAATTCATTTACTCGTTGGTGGCCCTTGCAATTTCGAGTAAATTACACAGGGTTTGTCTTTTGGACAGTGGACCCTCGATATTTAAGGAAGTTCTGCCGCTTAATTGATGCCATAGGAACAGAGAATGCACTTCGAGATTTTAATGAGCAGTTTTCAGACACGCTGTTTTGCTCATGGCAGCACTCAAAACAGATATTAAGCTATTACTGTCTTATTAGGGAATTATTGGTAAGGGCGACGCAGTTGACGCAGGACACCCTGTCACGGTGGTTTAGGCCGGAAGTTTCCGCCTGTCCCGCCCTGCTGTGGATTTGTCTAGACTGCCAAATGAGTGGCTGGTAATTGCTTTGTTTTAGCCAGACGAATCTTCGTGCTTGGTTGGAGCACATAACGATCTGTCTTTCCCTAGCTTCGACTAGCTTTGAGTGACCGCTGTCCTGTCCCTTCTGGACCCTTTGATTGAAGGGAAGATAAAACCCTGACAAAATACGATAAAAGAGCCGCATTTAATATACGGATCACCTTAACTCACCTTCCAAACATCTCACAATTTACGACATGCAAGTTTTACAAATAAAACATCGAATTATTTCACAAGCATATACTTAATAAACATCAGACGTTTCTTAATGAATTTGGTCATACGGAATACAGAATTTCTTGGTGAAATTCACGATTTCTTCGCAACAGAAGGTTGGCGCAGAGTCGATTGCTTGGATTTCGCTCGGTAATTAAATCGTTGAGAAAGCAATCAGGAAAGCGAGCCTGTCTTAAAATGCGGAACGAATCGCATTCGCCGAGTTCTCTCATTGTTTTCGAGTTCGGCACAAGCACGCCGACACCTTGGTGGTCGGATGAGCAGGCGTATTCCCAGCGTAGCCAGGGTAATCATGAAATAATAGGCCTGCAACGCATTCGAAAATGAATTCGCCATTGGCAGAGGCAAACTTCCACTACGATTTCTGCAGGAAAAAGGTTGCAGGCACACCAGTGAAGCAGACGGGAACTCTGGTGGTTTGCTACTGGTGTTGGGTGGTCCTTTGTTCCTAGACCCTGTAACTTCCTTCCGGTCGACAGGGTCTGCCCACAGCTTTAGGAGAGCCTAGAAAGCCGAGTTATTGTCTGCAGAATTTCCGAACACTCACCAGATTCTACTCCTGTTATAATATCAATTTTACATTTACTTCTAACTTTTTGCCACTATGTTAGAATCCCAAGAGTTCGTCAACCTGAAGATTTTCTTGTATATTCGAAAGTCGTATTCAAATTATACAACATGGTAAATTGTGTTCGTTTTACCGGAACACAGAGTTGCGTGGTAGCGAAAGACTGACACTCGCCTTGAGGGGAGCGTGAACCTATCAAAGCGGACGCAAAGGGAGGTCACGCACGAACCGAGATCCTAAGTTCGCGTGTCGTGTCAGATTTTGCCAGTAATTCTCGAGCAGTGGGCGTACATTTCCAAGGAGTAAAATGTAGCCGGGTATACGATACTGAAATCGCTACCGGCAATTTCTCATTACGTGCCACCCAGCATTGCGGCCAGATCTGAAAGACGCTTTGGCCCTTTAGGGGAGCAAAGAAGCTGCCGGCTACGATTTCACTGATCGTCTGTAGTATCGTGACTCGTTTGCCAAGCTCTAAGGATTTTCCTCTTTAGAGATTGACAAGTTCCTGGTACACCATTAGCCCAAAGCCCCTTTCATTAATACTACCCTTTCGGTCCAGGAAACCTTTGACACTCCTAACATCTATTAAAGAATAAAGTACAGTTAGAGACTAATAGTACTTTGGAATTCCGTTGATAAACTTCTCTGGGATAATTCAGACATTATGCATTGAGAAATTCTAGTAGATGGGTATTGGGAATACAGTTAAGCGTGATGTATGTATCCAGGGGAAAAAAAGGTGGGAAAACATACGAGACATTCCGGCTACCGTACAATTACCATCTGAAAGGTGAAAAGTGTGGCAGTGGTGACAATAATTCAAGTAATCATAAATCCATGTCAAAATACAAAAGAGACTCTTGGCATTATCCCGATATCATAATCGTCTCAAAAATCTTGTTTCGATAGCTAGGACTTACCTTCTCTAGTCATACATCTTTTGATAATCCCGAAGAGATTATACTTTACTCAGCTGATTAGCATATATCGGTACATCGAGGTATTAAAATCGTTGCTTTACGATCTCGCGGTGTCGCGCGCACTTCGTCAGCTAGGTGTTAGCATTCCACCAGGCGATATTAACTTGCCCGTAAATCACGCTAACCAGCGAGGAAGTTCCATTTGATTTATTAATCATAGGATCCGCTATCTCACTCACGGCGAACATAATTCAAACCCTGACTGTCCATTGGCAGTGGATATTTCATGGTTTGGAACTTTTTCCTAGTTTCATGCAAAAATGTCTTTTCTCTCGGTCATTGGAAAGCCAAGTATTGGAGAACTTCCGGGTGCTAGACAAAAAGGCATATGCATTGAGACGCGTGTACCGGACGCTGGATGGTTATCTGGGGCAAAGTAAAGTGTCCTGTAATGAGGCGGGCAGGTCCTTTCGAAAAGACGCCGGATCTGCCGACGACAGTCAAGTAGCTGGGGAAGTGGGAACGTCTCGCCAACTCTCCAAGCAGACGTCGGCCGCCGAGTGACCGTTGTCTCCACCACGACCTACAGCAGCGCGAACCCCAGCCGCTCGAGTGTATTTACGTGTTTCGGAATGTTATTATAAGTGGAAACACTCGGGCCAGTGCGTGGGGTGCTGCTCCCTCTCTTGTGCCCTTTTCTTCAGCCCGGAAGGACCTTTAGCCAACTCTCCTAATGCTGGCGGAGTACAGGATAAACCAACAGGTTTGTCGCCACTCTGTAGAGAATTCGCTTGGAAACCAGACTCTTGTATCCTTAGCAATATTTTCATCATAAACATTCTCGAGTATCTCTTGATTTGACCAGGATTTACCTGCCAACACACCAAACTCCCGTTTACAGTAGTAACATTTTCTTCAGTTGTAATATTATATATCAAGCTTTAAGAAATTATCCTAACTTTATTTTACTTCGAAGAAATTCTTTCGTCAGGATTTAAAGTCCACTCAATCTCGTCAAGTCGACAAGAAGTCGGTACTCAAGTTGGTAGCACATGTCAGATTGGTTCAGTCATGTATCTGAGAGGCGACCGCCCTGCATATCGTATGGAAATCGTGCCATCATCATCGTGTCTCGCGGATGCAGGTGCAACTTGTCAAGCGGGGGCCTCGGCGAATCACAGGATGGTGATGTACGGACAAGTGGATCCTTGCGCAGCATCCCTACGCGTTTGTTCGCGGCTCTTTTGCACGATCTCTTTCTTAAGGACCGCCTTTTAACGAGACGTACATCGTGGTCACGTGCACGCTGCACACCGCAATTAGTGCGCCAGTACTCCCAGCAATAATCGGGGCGGTGGACCGATCATACTTTCATAATACGATTTTCAACTTCGAATGCCTTCCACTCGACATGGGCGGTCTCTCCTCAGGGCCTTTCTTTCTTTCTTTCTCTTTCTTTCTTTCTTTCTCACTTCTCTTTCTTTTAGCAACCATTGAAATGATTCGCCTTGGTTTTCGTGCTACCCAAAAACCGATTGGGTCGATAAGTCGCGACTTAATAAATATGTCAGCTGGATGGGTGCAACCCAAAGTCAGATTCCTTTGCGCCTCATTATCAGAGACCGCTTTGAGAGTGAAAGTACACGCGTACTTGTACACCAGATTCCTGACACACGAATAACGGATCGACCCTATACCAGTATGTATTCGTGAACGATTATCTCCCAGTGGTAATTA
Source organism: Ectemnius lituratus (assembly GCA_910593735.2). Classification (NCBI taxonomy): domain Eukaryota; kingdom Metazoa; phylum Arthropoda; class Insecta; order Hymenoptera; family Crabronidae; genus Ectemnius; species Ectemnius lituratus. The sequence continues at coordinate 14,771,442 of OU343038.1, forward strand.
GTCAACTGGATCCAAGCCAGATGTGTATATTTCTTTGGATCGAAGTGTGATTACAGTGTATAACTGGTTCGAGTACGGACAATGTTATTCACTTGGAATTTAACTACCACCTTTACGACACGAACAGTTTCATGGATATTTATTGGTGTACGCATTGCTGCACAGAGGACGCCGCTAAGTGCGATTATACATAAAATGAGCTGGCGTTTAAAGGCAGAGAAAGAAAAGTTTGATGTTTAAAAATGATAAGATCAAGTGAATGGTATTTTCTGATCCATCTCGTCGAGTTGTATCTCTTTGATGTTGTCGTTTTTCATCGTGAAGCATCCTTTTACGCCAGTGAACGTCCTTTCAAGGACGCTTCATTATAGTTATCCCGAAGCTGGGAAAGTCCAATAAGAGTTAAGATGGGCACCGCGTATCCATACAAGAATGATCGCATTTTTGGTCAGTTGTATAAGAATCGTGCTCCAGATTGCGAAGGTATTTAATCCCCTTGGTCAGCTAATAAAAGATTACGGATAATTACACTTAATTATGAAGAGATATTACACGTGTTATTGTAAAAGTTATCAGTCATAAAATGGAATACTTGGTAAATGGTAGATTAAATCGCAACATGCAGGATTCTCATTCGTCCATCCGAAATGGTAACAGAAGCCTGCAGATGCGATCGGTCCAGAACAGATTAAAGGATTATCGGTCTTTTTTATCTTGGTTGGCAATTAAACAAGGCTTCCACCGCGCAACACATTTAAATGTCGAAACAGAAAGACAACCTCCCACCAAGAGCGGACGTGACCAAATTTGCTTTTGATCACAAGACACAAGCAGTATGCGTAATTACGAACGGCCTGCGACTCGAATTCAGTTTCGCAAACGACTCTTAAATGGTCTATCGGCCTGCGTGTGGTCCATGCGTGGCTGCTGGCGGTTGTTTCGGACCTCGCGACTGGCATGCTGCTACCAATGCAGCCCTGTAGTGATGGGCTTTCAAGAATCCGGTTAGATCAAACACCAGAATTCTTCTAATACAGATATTTCAATCATTCATCCATTTCGATTTTAAACAATGTTCCTTTTACTGATAACTATGACTTTAACCAGTCTATTTTGTTACTTCTGGTTGCCAATATTCAAAGGATTTTTCAAAATATATTTTATTACTAGTTGTTAATGTTTTCAAATAGACAATGTTCGGATTTGGTAGTTCTAAGTCTGGTATTTGATAGTCGACTTCGGCGAAATTACCATGTACTAATCAAGGGTGAAGATTCTTCGAAAGAGAAGTTTTTTCGTCCAAGGAGAATTGCTCCCATCGCTGGAATGGCAGTGTGTGTGTATTCAGAAGAGAAATCCTCCCACCGAAATCGCCAAGGCGCATGTATGGCTCGTGCATATTAAGGCCCGATTTTAGGCGATAAACCCAGAATTAGGCCGAGCGGAGGCTTAATCGGCGCGCCACCCAAGGCGTTCTCCGGTCCTTCCAGAAGCACCGGCAGCCCTAACGATCGCTCGTAACCATCGATTAATCGTAGCTTTAATTGCCAAATAATTTGATCGTCTCTAATTACATTGCTTGGTACGAATACCAAACGAACCCCAAGATAAGAAGAGCTCCCTTCTCGAAAGAATCCCACTACTGCGGAATTCAGGCAGAGCAAAGATATACTTTTTTTTTCCATTGGACCGCCCGATTTCCAATGGCTCTCCTTTTTCTTCATTAGCCGCTCTTGAAACACGAAAATACAATTACGATAATTCTCCTCCTCATAATTGGGACAATGACGAGACTGCTCGCAAAACTTATTGCTTCTCGTATCAAGTCAATCCAAATATTGCCACCGAATCTTACTTCTGATTTTCAGGATGAAATTAGCAAGTAAGTAATAATTACATTTAATGTCGTTATTAAAAGTGGCAGACATCCTTTCGAATTCGTGGGAACGAGAAATTGAGTCATTACGCGTTTCCTTTTCGACGCAATTAAATACATCAAGGGATATATTTGCGATGATGCCTTGATAACTTTACTACGAGATTCTGTTCAGATATATCCATCATAAATCGGTCGACTTTTTTTCTTCCTACTTAATGACAGGGTAATTGAAACATTCCTTATTCTTTCTGATAGAACAAGTGTACGAAGATTCATCATTGCACAAGAAAAGTAGTGGGGGGAGGCAAGGCAAGGTTTTACAGGGGTCTAAATGAAGACCTATCTTCTTGCTGGCGTTGCTGCCAGGACGAGCAGCGTATTGGATGGAAAAGGAGTGTTGTGTCCTGCAGGAGGGACTGCCGCAATTTGGTAAAATTACAGGGTGCTGGACGGCATTGATTAGGGGGGGGGGGGGGACGATTAAACAATCTAGGCCTCCCTGGTCGAACTTCTGGGAGGGCGAGCGTTACCCGGCTCGTGTCTAGTCGCGAAAGAAGCGTCCCTCTGCTCTCCTTTCCTTGCGCGCGAGAGCACCTTACGGCAGATGATCGCCTTCAGGGCATGCACTCAAAATGAAGCAGTTATACGACCGAACTAATAACATATTTAGCCGGGCAAGTGGATCCCCGTCGGGTGGCTGCGGCCGCGACCTCCCAAGATGGGCCGAGGGCACGCTTTTCGTGGCTTGCCTTCTCCTTTTTCGTTCTGCTATACGGATAGAGAGGTAGCAACTCGACTCTAAGCGGCGCCACGCCATCCCCTTCGGCTTCCTCTCCTCTCCTCTCATCCCTGCAAAACATGCGATGCCTCAGGACTCAATTCACCTGGACACGCACAATTATGGCAATGTTTAATCGGAGCACATGTTTCACTTGTCCTTTTCATCGATGTAATTGACTTTCAATTGCCGGGCGGTTCTCGTACATTTCGCTTATGAAGGGATAAGTGTAATTGGATGGAATACAGCTGTTGGCAAGTCTATATTCATCAAGGCTCGTTCATGTACTTAGCTACTGGGCAGGCTTGGGTAAAGATCTTCGCTTTTGCTTTAGGGATATGTCTGGGATAAGTTCCGGAGGGGGTTGGGCGCGACGAAGGGCGCATGAAATTGCTCGGCGAAAAATGTCTTCCTCTTGGCAGAGGGCCATTTTTTCACAGTATGAATCCGTGAACGTGCGTATCCGGGGAGGAGTGGTGGCGACAATGGCTCCAGTTTCCATGGAGCTTGGACGCTTGACAATCGATCCTCTTTGTCGGCAACTGCCACTGAAGAGTCACGGAGACATTTACGGGCTTCCCGGACCACCAACACGTGCCGCCTGTCCCGAACACGTGTTACGGACTTTCGCAAGACTGGCTTATACCCCCGGGGCCCTGCCAAGGAGACTGTGGACACCGGCTGTCAACATTTGAAGAATTCGAATGACAGAATCGTACGCGGAATCAGTCAAATTCACAGCGACCCTTTGGAATCTCATGAATTCCCTCTTCTTCTCTGAATTGATCGACTTTCTTACATACTTTAATCGTTTGGCAACGCGAGAGTAAGATACGCACACTTTCATCCTCAATTGGTTAGGGTCATCTTTCCGGGAACTTTCTTGTCTTGTCTTTTACCGTCAGTGCAATAAATGATCTTGAGTCGTCCCCAAGGACAAGATTCTTCCATCTGGCATTCCTACACTGCTAAAAATTCGGAATGTTGGAAAGAATTATGCCATGACTTTAGGACAAGCTAAGACAAATGGGGAAAGGACTAGTGTCCAATAAGTCAAAGTTCTCCCTGAAATAGAGGGGGAGGGGGGGGGGGGGCTTGGTTTCCGCAGAAGGGAGATCAAACCCGGAGATAGGTCGTTTCCCGGTTCACAGGGGGATAATTAGGACTGGTGTGTTCATTAGCATAATAACTCTTTTACGAGTCCGGGGCTTTTCAACCCTGGGCCAGGTTGCCGAGTCTCGAATTCCCGAAGCGAGGATCCGGAGCAGTTTTTCGAAGGTTGTGTGTGCTCTCTGCCTCGCTGAAGGCGAGGGGAGGTGTCGAATAAATTGAGGTCGCGTGGGGCGGACATTTGCTGGAATGGAAGACCACACTCGCGCAGAGCACGTTCTACCCCCGGGCTTCTGGATCCGAGGAACTGCATGCTGTCTCTACCAGTTCGAACCCTCCGGTGGGTGGAAGAGTTGTGTTGGAGGCTGGCTCAATGCCTGCTTCGACGGCGTAACGCCTTTGGAAACCGTCTTCGTTTCCGCTTCGAATTTCCAGAAGCGCTTTTCGTGTAGACTAAAGGGAATTAACACCACCCCAGCCCCCTAAAATATTAGACTCCGGGGTGAAGTCTAGTAGTCGACTGAAACACTCCTGCTGACATTCTAGAAAAGATATGGCGCTCTAAATTGAAACACGTTCGTTGTAACACGTACACATTCCCCTAGTTTATTTTTCTAATGTAATTTCAAGGAAACTATTCCTTTAGTTGTATTTGAATCACTGATAGAATTTTTATAAATATTTTTAATAATAGTTGGATAATAAAAAGGAAGTTAGTAATGTTTAAAATAATTTTCGGAAGACTTTGATAGTTAGTATTAGCAGTAGCTAGGATACAAGGTTGAAAGAATCGATATCTAAGTCGTGTAGGGCGGACATCCGCCAGACTCCAGGGACCACACACTGCACTCTGCAATTCTCTCTCTTTCCACCCTGAAGCTCCAGGCTCCAGAAACTCTATAGGTTCTTTCAGTGGGTGGAAGAGTTGCAGACAGGGCGGTGACGGCTTTCGAGCCGGATCGCATGGAATTCTCCGGGGTCGGCTTTTCCCCCAAAAAAAGAGAAGAGCAGAGAGTAAAACCGGAACCACCCTGATCCCGGATCTAGCATGTGCCGAGCACAAGGGAAACCGAGACGAGCGGCAGGTCGAAACACATTCCACTGTTCCAAAGAATTTTTAGCTCTCTCTCTCTTTTCGTTGAAGGAATCATATGAAAGAGTTTCTTTATTACAAACTTATCTGTCCAATTTCTCTCTAATCTATAAAAGCACTTTTTTCCGTCGAAGTTTCATCCGCTGCAAAAGATAAAGTAGCTGTCCTCGGATTTCTCCAACTGAGACAGCTTATCCGCTGGACAAACTGTAAAAATATCCAAGCGCATGCCACGCGTCATGAAATCCCGCTGAAAACGTGTGTCCAAGCCGAAACATTTGTTCCATGTCACTGCCGGCTTTAAGCAAACAGACTTATCTCGCGTCACATGCTCTCCACGAATGCTGAGACGCTGCTGAGTTTGCCTGTCGTTCACAACCATCCATCCCTTGACAAGTAAAGCTCTGAAATCTTCTTGAAACCTTTCTAATTCTACCATATTTAATTAATTCCTACTAACTTATATTAAAGGCTTGTATCATCCCTTTTAATATAATGATCTCATTGTATATAATCGGACACTCACATTGACGCTAATTATACCAAGTATTCCTTGAGTCTCCTTAAACGTGTATAACAAGTGTACGCTCGACAGGATAAAGCCTGCGTTATCTTCATTAAAACCATGAATACACCTTGCATTCTCCCGCCACGTTAATTTACATTCATTCCAATTGTATCAGAAATGATATAAATGACAGCTGTTGTCCTTAGCGAAAGCAATGATTTCCGGAATATACAATGCTAGGTACACATAAGATGAAACAGGACTTCCTTTATTTATTCATTTTATGATGAGAATCCATAGTCGGGCGGGGAATGCTGGAGCCATCAGGGATTTGGTAGTCCATAGTATCGGATCCGATTGACCAGTCAATTGGAATTTCATGGCTCAGTGGCGGTCGTGTAGGGCAAAGGAGTGTAGGATCGCAACAAGAGGACTCGCGTAAGCCACCTATCACGAGACGTTATTCTTTGCTGGATACACCTGCCGGCTTCCCACGTGGATATAGTTGGTTGCTCCACCATCCAGGACTTCTCCTCGTCATCATCGATCGAGAGAGAGAGAGAAGTCCATGAATGTAGGTGCGCAGAGTGAGAAAGGATGCTTGGCCGATCAGTGGCCTCGATAAAGCTGGGGCGAACACCGTAGAAACCATTAGATAGACATCTCTATGGGATCCACGGGGACGCTCGATATAATAAGCGGACGAGGACGATCGAATCGAGCGGGACAAGTTCGGGGACGGCATTCAGTGTCAATCAGGAAAAGTGATTTCTAAAGGCTACCTATGTGCTCTGTGGTTCGGTACTCTAGAAATCGGATACCCGGCGCTCTAGAGTCGTCCTGCTCTCTCGATTACCGTGGCTCCGAATTATAAAACCAATTTCCGTCCTCGGTGGAATGAGGTCGTGCGCGCCCCTTGGGTCACCCTGCATAATGAGGATCGATCGAACGGATGCAATGGCCCTGTTTCCTTTTCCCACCCGTGGAAAGCGGGACACGGCTGCTCGGTTGGCGTCATGCAAATAAAAGATCTACCCCCACCTTTTGTGACGCGCGAGGTATTTTCATTGATTCGATCCACCGGTTCCTTTTTTACCTGCTCTCTTTAATCCGGCTAGTCGTTTATGTCTCTTGGGGTGCTGCCACTCAACCTGCACTGGCACTGCACTTTGCTTTTATTCTTCTATTCTCGATTGTTTTCATTTATAATGCGTTGGAAAATGTCTTTAAAGTATTTTAATTATTAAATTTATCTTATAAGAATTTGATGATTCTTTCTCGGTGATTATTGATCATTCGTGTGGACATTTCTTGACAGTTGTCTTTCCTCATTACCAGCGGTAGTTTTGGCTGTACGTTAACTCGCAAGTCTCAAGGAATTATGTCCGCGGCGATGAAAACGTTTGGGCACTTTAGTAGGGTCCGGCTCGTAATTCCTGTCACAATTGCAAAGACGCGCCGCCGCCGAGGGAATTTATGCCCGCTCGTTAATTACAATTTTAATTTGCCAAGCCATTCGGCACTCGGTCTCTCCTGAGTCGTACGTGCCAGGCTTGCTCGCCCGAGAAAGCGCCGGCACCGTCAAAGTGCCGCTCTTAATAACGCCGTCGCGGTTAATTAATGCCGTGGAGGAAATATTTTTCATTCGTATTTCATTTTCCGCCCAATATCGTGCGTGTGGCAGAGCCAGTCAGAGGCCGAATCCCGTCGCTCTGTTAGGCAAATTGATATCTTTGTCTCACTGATGCATGTGCCTCAGATACATCAGGCAGACGTTGCATTATCTCGGCTTCCTTTACTACCACTCGCCTGCTTTTAATATCCTTCATTATATCCGAGTGCTTTTAATGAAAAATTGCGTGAACAATTAGATCAGAACAGAATTGAATTCCGGGTACGAATGTCCAGGTGCGGCTGAGGGTATTCTTTACGATGGTGGTCCCCGTTGCGTTTGAATATTATTTTAGCAGCTATATATGGCTCTGATTGCAGGGACATCCTGGTAGCCAGGGCGACGTGCCTCAACAGAGGGAAACCCCGGCGAGTGGCCAGCTGATGCTGCTGGACCAAGTGATGCTGGGTGGTTTGCGGTCCATCCGAACGTGCGGGCGCTCGGTGAGTCAGTAAGCGTAATGCCGCGCTTGCGCTCTCGGCAGCTATTAAATGACAGTGCGCTCATAAATATAAATCATGTGGGATTGTCTTGTTGCTCCACGAACGCTCCCGCCGCGACCCTGGGAAACACAGCTGTCCTGACTGCAGACCGGGACGCGCAGCACAATGCTGCCAAATTTGGTCGCGCGAATATGTGTACTCCGCTTGAATGTACACCCGCGTGTCGCTCCTTCCCGCTGCGCCAACATCTCTTGCAATTTTCCCCCCCTGAATTATAAGTGTCTGCCCCGCGTGATTCGTACGTCGGCCTTTACTGCCGATAATTCCCCATAAAAAGTATTTTTTATACAGATTTTTCGTTTGGAAATTATTATGATTGTACTAAAATGAAAATATGAAGTTTTTAGATTTTTATTATGTTGACGATCGCTTCAAATACCCAACAACGAAATAAATCGGTGCTTTGACAAATAACACTACATTGGGGGTTACTAATACCGCCGATAAATATTGGCTCCCCAGTGATACTGTGACCGGCTCGACAAATTACACTTAAGAGTCCGTCGTAATTGACTCGCCAGACGGATGAATTTATCGGGTCCGATTTCCATGACGCTTCCCGACGCGAAATCCCCGCAAACATATTAGGCGCCATATCCTGTCTGCAGATCGGCCTATAAATATTCATAGCGCATCTCCGGATAAAAATCGTCAATCAGCGTCGAGGGTCTAAAGTGATCTTTGACTATTTTGCATACCAACTAGTATCGTTGCATATGAGTCGACTATTCTAGTTTCTAGCGTAATTATAGGCAATCGGGAGTCATACGATTGGGTATCCCCGTGAATGCCCGTTTAATCAGAGGATTGGATACGCCATCGCGATTAATGTATAAACAGACGAAATGACGTACCCGCCTGGTTTAATTAACTTTTTACCGACGCCCGAGGCACACGAAAAAAGTAATTAAGTGTGTGACCGTATCCCCGATACGCATCGCAATCGATACCTCTTCTGATCGGATGACTCAGAGGAGCATACCTTCATCGAGGACTTTCAGTAGTCATTTCCCATCGATAATGCATTCTACAGAGTGTCTAACAGAGTGTAAATTGTTTCGTGCATCGTAAGATCTATCCAACATCTTTGAAGTCGAGCAATCTTTCGGTGGCTTAGAACTGCCGCCTATAATCAACGGTCATCATGCGGTGGTTCGCGCGCACAGTAGGCTAATCCACATGCTTCGCCTTACGAAAGAGTATAGAGCCGCGGTCAATCTAGGCCAATTTAAATTTTCAGCCACTCACTCTCTCCTCCTAGGTCGGCCCGCATTGATTATACGTCTCGGCTTGCGGTGAGCACACCAGAATTCGTATTAGTCTCTGTTGCACCCTTGCACCAAAACACCCTTCTACTACCATCGCCAGTCGTAAAGTCCGAAAATTAATTTAATTAAAATGCATGCGATGCAGAATCTAATACAGTGGAGAATCCACTCTCGAACCGTGGGATTGCACTTAATAAAAGGGAACAGCTGATGATACTTGTTGTAGGAGAAAAAAAACAGAGCCATTAGCATCTTCCATCCTTGGCTCTCACCGGTTAAATCACCGTCATATTCGGCGTATTCTGACTCTGGAAGAAATTTATTTCTTTTCAATTGATGGCAGCTATCCCGACTTCACGATTGGTCGGTATAAAGTCCGTCAGTGGGATGGTAGTTTGGTAGTGCGAGTCAATTAGTAGCGGCGAAAACCATTCGGAAATACCTAAAGAGAATTCGAGCCGGGCTATTCGTCTGCTCGAAATTATACCCTTCCGGTTACGACGGTAGTACCCGGTGATCCTTTTCTTTCACGAATCACAATCCAAATCCTTGGTCACCATTCGTAATTAGTACACGCCCTTCCTTCATCGACGTAACCACACACGAGTATTTTAACTTTTATGTGTGTGGTATAACGGCAGAGTATTGGTACAAGGGTGTATAATAACTTATTGGTGGCTTTTATTATTAAGAGCAAGCACTGGGGTGGGCTACAAATATAATGGCGAAGGAACGCGTGGATATTCAAGAGAATACGCGAGGATGTTCGTTATTACGTTGCCACCGCTTTCTTGTCCTCGCCAATGAACGAATGAACGCACTCTACTCTGACGATGACTCTGCGCTTCCGATGCCTCCCTCCCATTATGCTTCTCGCATTCGATCTTTTAACGCCCTGCCGGCCTCACTTGCACTCACTTTCTTTCACCGTGGCTTATTCCATACCACACTTACTCAAGACCCAGCGATTGCCACATGATAGGTGGTTTCACAACTTAATGAGAAGGGGTACCTTTTGAGAAATTCTGACTTTTGTGATACGATGTTGACTATTTTACAACTGATTCTTTGTTTTCTATCCGTTTTTATACTCAAACAATCGATTTATGCACCGTTCGTCGAAGTCCAAGAACTTCCGAAAAATCTAAAAATTGTGAATCACCCTTCCCGACCGTTTCAGGGTCTGGTATTTCAGACAGTGATTCAGTATTTAGCTAGGAAACAGTGGTATAAATTCCAGAACCCCAGGTCAAAGTTCATTTTTTGGCCCAAAAATTCGTCAAGGGGTATACCCACAAAAATTTGCGAAAAAATGAATTTTGAGCTGGGGCTCTGGAATTTATATCACTTCTTCCTTGATGCAAAAAAACATTCCCCACCAAATTTCAGCCCCGGAAAATGTCGGGAAGTATGAAAAACATGGGGAAAACCACGAAAATGAAATATTCAGGATTGGTTTTCCATGTGTTTTCGGTACAATTCCGGCATTTTTGCCACTGGTTTCATGTTTTCTTTCCGTTTTGAGACTCAAACAATCGAAATATCAAGCGTTCGACCAAGTCCCAGAACCTTCGAAAAATCGAAAATTTGTGAAGGGGTACATATGGAAAAATTTGCGAAAAAATGAATTTCGAGCTAGGACTCTGGAATTTATATCACTTCTTCCTTGATGCAAGAAAACATTCTCCACCAAATTTCAACCCCGGAAAAGGTCAGGAAGATTTAAAAACATGCAAAATACCGTGGAAATTAGACCAGGTTAGCTAATCAGGAAGGTCTTTCCGACTGTTTTCAATACAATTTCACCTTTTTCACGTCGACAGATTAAAGAATAATAGTTTAAAAATATACTTTTTCTATCATACTAAAACATAACATAAAATATTGAAAAATGTTCCCACCTGCAGCAGTTTGACAGACGGTTAGAGAACACGAATTAATATAAAAGCTAGAAGTAAAAAAGCAACAATATAAAGAGGGCGAAAACGGGAGATTCGGGTAGAACTGCTAGTACTATTTATACAAATTCGTCATGGGAAATGTCCGCGAAGGTAGCGGGCATCAGTCAGCCGTGGCGGAGCGGAGCTTGCGAGCACTCGAGAAGCGGCTTTCACCCCCGGCGCGAGTGACGATCGTGGGTTATTATTGGCGCCGAAAGGCGCCCACGCACGTGCGTAAAGTGAGTGCATACGCGCGCCGTGCTTCGCACCAAGGCGCGCACCAGCTAATTCGTTTTCCCGGAGCGGGCGCGCGCCCGATGAACGCACGACTTTGGCGAACGCCCAACACCCCGGCTGAATTATGGCGGAGGCCGCCAGACTCGCCTCGGCCTCCGCACGCTCTTGTCCCACCAGCCTTGCGAAATCCGACGACACGCGCGTAACTACCACTCGCTGCGTACCTACGTACTTCGAAACCCGTGTTATACATAGCCCTAGTCGGTGGCGTCGCGGCGCTAACTGTCACGAGTTCCCTGCAGACAGACATGGTCAACTTGTCGGTGGACAAACATTAGTTTCTTGCACTCTCTGCCTTTGTAACATCAAGAATACTCACATACAATATCCTCGCATCTAACAAATATTTCCAAGATCTCCTCAAAATCCTTATCCATTTTCAACTGTAACATCCACCTTTATGGGATCATTAAGATTACCCACGTATAATGTTCTAAAGAGAGAAAAGCATTTTAGAAGTAAGGGAAGGGGGATAAGAGGAAAGTGGCGTGAGAAATCCAAGGAAAAGGCTAGTCGTTTTTTCATTGGATTCTGTGCTGGCGCGGGCACGTGGGTCGGCCTGTTTCAGTTGCGGGCGCGCGCGCTGTCGTGTGGGCAGACGTCGAGACGAGGCACATCGCGGCGGCCTCGCGGCAGCCGTGGCCCGTGAGAAAGAGAGCGGCACGAGTGGAAGAACGAGTGACAGGGAGAGGGTGAGGAGAGAGTGGGAAGGAAGAAGGTGGGAGCGAAGAGGCAGCCGCGACAGGCTCTCTCGGCGTATATCGTGAGAGTGTGCGCGCCAAGAGCTCTGCTTCAGACTCGCTTTTTAGTCCCACGCGACGGCTCGTGGCTCCTCGTGGCCGACGCGCGCGTCGCTCGCTCCCCTTTGTCAGGGCGCACGAACAATACTGATTCCGTGCTGATTCCGACGCTGCAATTACTGCGCTTCCAAGCCTTCCACCACTGCTCGCGCACTTTCACCTTCCACACGCACGCAATCTCGTACCAATTGATTCCCACTGGAAATTAGTCTCACCAGTAGATCAATAAGTGCTCAAGATGTTATCTTAAGATTTCAATGTATATATTTTAGGGAATTAAAAGTTGAATGATCAGGAAGGAAATTTTAATAAATGTAATAATAATTCTTCATGGTATTAGGAATATTTTAATGCCCTATTCTTACTGGGAAGATAAAATTGATAAAATTAGATCATTAAAGGAATTACTATGTCAGAACTAATCGATTATGAAAATGATCATTGTTCCTTGGCTTCTACCATCGAAGGTGAAATTTGGAGAAGTCTGATCGCACGGGTCGTGGGAGACTGGATGTAGAGAGGAGTTCTTCATTATGTAGCCCGGATCGCGTGATGGCCCGTGGCTTCCCAAGCGAGGGAGCTCTCTCATTGATGTGGAATGGATAAAAGGAGAGATAGGACTAGTGGGAAATTGCCTTGAGTCCAGTGAGAATGCACGATACCATAGCAACCCGGCACCCACTCGCTCGGAAGTTTAACAAATCCCCTCAAAAAAAGAGCAATTTCCGAACATGTACTCCTTGGTCCATGGCTAAATGTGACTTATCCCTGTAAGAGGCTCGAAGAATACCGGCGGAACGGTCTTAAAGTTACACGATTAAAGTGACAATGGGGGATCCGTGCGTGGGAGTAGCTCGGCGAGAAATGCGGCGTAAGAATACGCGGAAAATCCGGCAAGGGATTCCTGGGGCGGCGAAGAAACGATGTCCTTTGCATGGGGGCCACGCCGGCCTTTCGTGTCCGACATGCCGGCCGGACGTGTTGAGTGTTAATTCAGCTGAATCAATACGCATACGCGTACATACGATTCGGAACACACACCCCGTTCGAATCATTCTCTCTCTCTCTCTCTTTCTTTAGTACGTAGTCGCGTGGGTATCGCGAGAATCGCGGAATGCACGGCCGGAAATACACACTGGTCGCGGCGGTGGCGTGTTGACAGCCTTGAGCTGGAGAAATATCGCGATCGCAGCGTAGCAAACACACACATACACAGTGTCACAAACACAGAAGTACGATAGGACGTCAGAGAGGTTGTGTGATTTATCCTCGATTTCCTTAAGCCTCGTCGCTCTGGTTTTTTTTTAATCGTTCGAAGTCTCCTGAGTGCTGTACTCGCCCTCCGCTACGTTCGGTCGCTTCTTTCATCCTGACACGTACAAGTAACACGCACAACATCGCGCTTATACGCAACTTTTTTTCCGGTAATTACAGCTGGCTGGAAGAAGGTGGTTTGAGGTCGGACGGGATCAGTGGCACTTCTTCATGAAGTTTCTTCACTGGTTGGCGAGCTCGTGTTGGCAAAGTTACGTAAAGTCGTGAAATCATGCGGCAAATCCGTCCTCCACGTGAAAGGGGATTGTCTGGCAACTTTGATAACCGGCGGAGTTTGCTCGCACGAGTTACGCGGACGCGAGAGAAGCATTAGGGGGGAAAACAGCTTGCTCTCGTCGTGCGAGTATCTCGCTGTTTTTCTTGGAGAGCGAACACTTACATTTGAGCGCCGACGGCGACGAGAGCGCACCGCTCACCGCATTAATCATGGCTCTGCTGCCTCTCCTGACACCTTGCAAACGAAGACAAAGACTTCCTCGTCGGGCTCGTGGCTCGACGGGAGTGCAAATATTTTGTTATGTCATCTCACATGTCGCGGCAGCTCGTGGCTTGCCGGGGCATAGACATGATCCTGTCTCGTGCGGATTTTTTCGACACCCGAGTCAATATTTGATCGGCAGACACTGCGTTCAGCATTATAAAATCTTAGGTGCTCGGCTCGATTTCCTTTCGAGTTCCTTTGAACTCCTTACCGGTATGGTTCATGCTGATTCAGGTATTACCTCTCTCGGTAGTTGCGTGCCGTGTGGTTGGAAGCATACTCTCGCGAGGCCACTTGGCAGCCTGGCCCGGGCACAATGACTAAACTAATATTGAAATATTGCCGGGGCCGATTGGGCCCGAGCGGGCGTTTTTCAACGTCGAGCTGCAGGCGCGCTTGCTAACAAATGCGCCTGATTTACGAGCGAGGGCGGCCGCGATTCAATGCCGATTGTTAATAGCGAATCATTTATTTACGCGCAGCTAGTGCGCCCCTGACTCTACAAAGTTACTGCCGATAGTGCCAGTCCTACCGGGACATTGCCGATTCTTTTCCACTGGTAGATTGTGTTGCGATGAGCTTGTTCGCCCCTCGGAGTCTCATAATTTCGCTCGACGAATAAATCATAGTTTGCACGATCGTATATCCCTAGCGAGTCCCATCATCCATTTGCTTCATTGGTCGCAAAATCTAGTGGTTTCTTTTTCAAGAATCATGAATTAATGTCGACTGCAACGTGGGTGATTCAGCTTAGATGTAGGTTGTTGTATTAATGTCTTGGTTTATAATCGGTAGTTACATTTGTCATTCCAAAAGTGGAGGTTGCATGCCTGGTTGAAAGGCGAGACCGAAGGGTTGGTGGTAGGAGCGGGCAAGTGGAATGAGGGGAGTTGCGATCAGACACACCGCGGGCGTGTATCCAGGCAGTGGCAAAAACGAGGCCGGTGGATCGGCGGCGCGCTACCCCATATATGTAGCGCGTAATTGGTCATATTTCTACCATACCGTGGCTGGATCGGCGACGCGTTTACTTTGAGGAGCGTGCCTCATTCCGAATCTACCTTCGATCCGCGCTACAGCTCCTCCCGAAATTCCATCCTCCCAGTTTTTATCCACTAGCCGAACGCTCGCTCCAAAGTCCCATTTAAATCGGGATTAACTGCGCGTTCACTCTCTTCGGCCAACTCAAACTTCAAGCCGAATAACAAAGCCCTCTCCTTGATTCCACCGGATCTCCCTCAAGTTGATTCCAACCGGATCTTCTACTTTCCATTGAAAATCCGAAAAAGTGCCGCACTTGTTAAGAAGATCCGTGCGGTTCTCGAGTGTCAATCTCGTCACTTCGCTTTGACCGAACGAAGACGACATTGATGGATGACTCGGGTCCCCCTTAAAGTCGAACGTTCGTGCCAACTTTGACCGGGAATGTGCAAAATCGACACGAGAAAGGACTGTTGGCGTATCAGTGCAATTTGGTGCTCCAGTTGACTTCGATTGCGTCAACGCTATCGTAACGAGAGTTACGTTAATAAGCGTGTATACGAGGCATGTTCTCAGAATACGAGTTCTTGGTGCGCTCTTATTTGTAGCACAATTAATACCGCCGACTTTTTCTCTCGGACATACTCGGCCTCCGTGGAAGCCTGTGGTTCCACCTTGCCAATGACGAAGCTGTCTCACGAGTGGTTCGAAGGAGTACGTAATTCATAGCGCGGAGTCTCGAACGGATCAAGTCTCTCTTGATTAAAGCGGTCTTATCGATTTACGCCTCACGGAAAATCCTCTTGGAGTTCGAAGTCAGTGTTGAAGCGAGCGAGCGGGTGCATTGCGAAAGCGGACGCGCGTCGGCCGCATCGAGGGATTCCGCTCACGCGCGTGTCGCTCTCGACTCTTGGAATTATGCAGCACGCATATTTCTCTGGTGCGCCGCTCGCCGGCGAGGTAGATGCTGACAATGCGGCCAGCGGTGCCTCGGCGCGACTGCCATTTGTGGGAAAGCCACGCAATTATCCGCCAGCAAATCTGAGCGGCAGCTGTGTACTCCAAGTTTGGCTCTGATGGAGGAGTAAGTGAGAGAAAGAGCCAGAGTTCTTCTCCTTCCTAGTGTGTGCCACCTCCTCTTCTTCCAGACGAATCTACCTCGGTGGCAGTGCTCCTTTCGCACAGTAGTTCTCTCAGGGCAAGCGACTGGCTTAATCAACTCTCGGTACTCTCGTAGCAGCTTGGCGCCGAGGCACAGCTTTCTCGGCGTGATCTCTTTGTTTCATTTGAGGCGCCTGATGTCTTAATTGGTAGGCTCGTTTACCTTGAAGGGCGCTCGACTCTCCGCGCGATACAAGAAGGCTCTTTAGCCGAACGATTAGACGAAAGTAGTCCTCGCACGGCCGCCGTAAAAGGAGAAGCTTCTCTCCCTCTCGCGTAAGGAAGCAGAGAGTCTACTTCTCGCCTCTCGCCGGCAATCAAGAACTGTTTGCCACCACGAATCCCTCGTAATATTTGAACCAGCCGTATCAAGCTTTGATTTACGAGCCAAGATAATGAATAATGGTTCACGCAACTGCCACCGAACTTGCAACTAGGGTTATCGGCTTGTAACACTCGTAACCAGACAATTTTTTTCGGTAGAGTATACCTGATCATCGCTCTCGCACTCATCGCAGAGGTGAGTGCAGAGATAACGTCTCTCAAGGTTCGTTTTATCGATCAAGTGACTCATTACGAATCTCTAATTAATATCAAAAAACATCTCGAGAGTCGAATTACGACATCCCCGCCTGACCAGTTGCGCACTAGCCGATTGGGAAGTCACCGCAGGACGATAAGGGGTCCGCAAGAGAAAAGTTCCACTGTTTGTTATCGCGGTTCAAACACGTGAAATTTTTGGGTAAATAGTGGCCTCTGCCAGTATAAGTACGTCGGTGAATCCAACTTAAGATGCGAATCAATGAGCGCCGACGATAAGCCGGAGAGAGAGAGAGAGAGAGAGAGAGGAAGATGCCGTAAAAGTCAGTTCCGATATTAATGACTTAAATGTATACTGAAACCCGAAGCGCGAAGACGGTTGTTGCATAATCATTGCGGGCGTAAACAACGATAAAGTAGAGAATAACAGAGTGGCGAAGGTAAAATTGTTTGACGCAAAAGACAACAGTCGAGCTATTCTTTGGCAGGCGGAAGGAAGGGCGTCTTTCGAGTGAAGAAGCTCACGCTTGCCCGCAGCTCATTTCGGCCAGGACTGCCGACGACGCCCAGTCTGGGTCGAGTTATTTCAAACGGGCTTCTCTCTCTCTTTTGCCTGCTTTAGTGGGTGCGTTCTCTGGCCCGCAAGCGTACGTTCAGTTCTGAACGCCGACTGATAGGTGCAGAAAATAAGTGGAGCCGTTTAATATAGACGTACCGCGTAATTAGCAGTTCGCCTCTCCCAATCTCGTTTTTTCAGACTCGCATGATTTTCAGCCGCCTTATAGTCTTCGAGATTGCTGGCTGCATATTTATCAGGCATTACCACTTTCGAGCTTCTCTTGTTTCGTTGATTATTCCGTCGCACCCGAATGCTAATCCTGACGGCGATATATAGTCACCGTCTTCCTTTTTTTTTTTATTGCTGGCTTCCGTGCTAACAGTTAAGACGACTTAATCTACTTATCGTCTGTTAACTGATACGAATCTAGATGTGAATCCGCGTTAGTTTCCTAGCGAGTTATCGTTATCGAAAATCGGATGATGTATTTTTCTCTGCGAGGTAAGCGATAGTAACAGTTGAGTAGGAAGAGCGTATCCGCGATGCTTTGCGCGTCGAGAAACGATTGGGAATGCGAAAGGTGGGGGTGGTGGATGGTGCGTTGAGAACGGACGTGGGAAGTGGTGCGTCGGTGCGCCATCCGCGTGGGATCAGGATTGTGTGCGTGGCTATGGACCGCCAGGTTCGAGTCGTTACCCAGATATACCGGGACTTCGTGTGCGTCCACGGCAGAGTAACGCCGACGACGGCGGCGACGTCGTGACGCGCCTTATCGTCGGCTGACGTGTGGGAGTCCAAGCCTCCTCTCTTTGCTTCAGTTTCGATCTCGCTCGTGCTCCATTCGCTCTTTTCCTCCGGCCCTCTTCCTTACATTTCCTCCCCCGCATCCGTTTCGTACATGCGTGCTATTGCCTTGCAATTTAGGTGAGAGGAGAATCCAATTCCTTCATGATTTATCTCGTCAGCACATTCAATTGAGAGTGAAAATTAATTGTGGAAATGTAGTCGAGGCACATTGTACGCCTTTTGAAATTTATTTCAGGTATTGTAAGAATAATTGGGCGGATTTATTTCGGTGCCTGTATCTACCTTTCGTTTCGCGTTAATCTCATTATACCCTCTTCATATCGGATTCCCTGACACTCGATGTATTATTCGGTGAACGGGCGCGCGCGGGCGCGCGTGTGCATCGTGCGCCAGCCACGGATGTGGGATGCTGGCTGCCATCGGCACACCACGGCACGTCGACGCGTTCGAGTTGCTTCGCTCGATAAATTTAGTTCGCGGATGTCGAAGTCACATAGACAGCCACGGCCGGAATGAAAGCGGCCGTTGCTCACCGCTCGCTTCTCCCCGCGCTGATAGAATGCGATTCGTGTTCCTGATTGAACCTCATGATTTAGTGGGAGCTTCCTTGCGCGCTCGCTGGCACTGTCCGCTGCCCGAAGCATTCGCCAGCATGTTTGGAAATGCGCCCAATGCACTTCTACCGCGAGTTAAAGCAAAATTTTCTACCGTGAATTCTGTCCGACTGACTGACAAGAATCATTCTCTCTTGGTCAGCAATGATT
The DNA here is from genome assembly GCA_910593735.2 of Ectemnius lituratus. Classification (NCBI taxonomy): domain Eukaryota; kingdom Metazoa; phylum Arthropoda; class Insecta; order Hymenoptera; family Crabronidae; genus Ectemnius; species Ectemnius lituratus. The sequence continues at coordinate 14,789,918 of OU343038.1, forward strand.
TTGTCCTACGAGAGTTGGGTTTGTGTGGTTCGATGAGTTATGTGCTACGAAGGAAAGAAACCTAGTTATAACTCGTTCGACAAATTACAGCGGACGCGTGACTGAAATGGTCACGCCGGGCGAATTCTCGATCGTTAACACCTACCGCGGTTATACCTGCTTGTATTTGCATACGAGAGTTCTTCTTACCGGCATGCAAAAATAGGAAAAATACCGGCGGAACGGAATCACTCGACGGAGAGATCGGTCCACGTGTATTGACCACGTACAGAATGATAGTATAACAGACAGCAGTGACAGTCGCGTACTGGTACCGGAACTTTTCAATGTCACTGTTGATTCTAAATCACGATAATTTCCTTATCGCGGCTGGCGTTTATTCGGAATGAGCCAGTCGAAGTCATGGCTCTCCAGGGACTGAGTAAATACAGTCTTCTATATTTAATCGATTGGATTAAAACGGGAGCGTTGCTTTTAATTAGGTATTCCGCTTCCAAGAATAGAAGTCGAATCGATATTACCACTCCTTCGATTGACTTTCGATTGGATTTTCTTATTACGATCCTCGGTTCAGTGGGGTGAACGAACTTAGTTTACACGAGTCATTTCCCCTAAGACTTGATCGTGAATTACACGGTGGCTGAGAGTGTGTGTACATAGTTGCAGCTTAGCCGGTGGCCGGCACACGCAAGGCACGCACAATGCAGGCCGTTTGGTCGACGACGTGTGGGCTCGCGAGGTGTGGGTTCGCCCGGCCCCGGCCCCGGCCCCGGCCCCGACCGCAAGCCATCGTATTTGGCGATAGGCCGTGCGCGAAAGCCCCTCGTGTGGGCCCCGCACAGCGACACACACAGTTCCACGTGTCAGCTCGTGCGTGTATATAACCAATGCTGCGCTTCATCGATGTATATGCGCTGTGGTGTGTGTGTGTGTGTGTGTGTGTGTATGCGTGTCGCTTTCGCCGCGACACACTGGGTGGAATTAGTCGCGCCCTGGCAGCGTGGTCGCACTGGGCTCGAATGCCGCCAATAAAAGTGGCTAATGCGGAGGCAATAAAGCCCGCTCTGCTCTCTCTTTCACTGAAGGGAACGAACGAGCAACTCTCGCCTGGCGACGAGGCGAGGTCCCGCGCTTTGTCGAGCAAATATTTTTCCGCCTCGCGCGCACCGAGACACAGCCACGGCTCTCCCAGCTCGTTCGCTCGATTTGCTCCGATAAGGCTACCGCCGCGCCGCCGCCACCACCGCCGCTGCCACCGCTCGAGAAACGCGCTTAATGGAAAATTCTTTCGCCCCGGCCAACGCCGCGCTCTCGGCCGCGCAAAGGTCACCACCGTATTTATAGGTGGCCAGTTGTGCGCAACACGCCGACCGAAATACTGCACGTGAGATCACGAGTGGTCAGCTTGTACGCCCCCTGCAAATGGAACCTTTCGAGCTGACTCTCTAGCAAACCAAATGAAACACGGAGGTGGCTGCTTCGATGAATGTACGGGGGCATATTGAATTTTTATTCATTCTCGATCCTAGCTAAGCATATCCTATTCAGGATACACCAGTGAGAACAGAGATTTTGTCGTCTGATTCGTCTCGTTTATAAAAAAGCATGTTTTCCTTTTATCCTTCTCTATTGCATATGGATTGAAAGAAGAGACGTGTGAAGTCTCTGGCTGCAGTGTATATATCGCGTCTGGCTTGAGGCGAGCTTATTTTTCCTGTTAGCTTCGCTATAGAGAGGCGCACCGGCATAATCTGGCATGCAGCAACTCGTGCGAAAGGTGCACTCGTGCCCGCCAGACGACGCGAGGTGACACTCTCGCGTGACAAACATTTGATGGCGCGTCGCGAACGTGCGCAAACATCACCCGCGAAGTCCGTTCTTCCATCTCTTTCTCTGTCGGTTACTCGAAGGAATCACTCGACGCTATGAAACACTTCTGCTTCTCATACAAGCCAATTGCAACAAGTCTTCTCTCTCTCTCTTTCGTATGTAGAAATTCTTGCTCTTCTTTTTCCTGCTTTAGCAACGGAAAGCCGAGTGTCGTAATTCAGCGACACCTGTTCAAATGTGCTGGCTGCCGGTGGATCGTCGAAAAGCGGTCTTTTGGTTGGTAGCCCACACGCGGCTTGGAACCGAGGAGGTTGCAACTCGGCTCCGAGTACCCGCTTTTGCACCCACACGCGCGCCTCCTCCTCCTCTGCCTCTTATTAAGGAAGGAACGGTAATCACGAGCGAGATACGCGACCAAGATGGAAAGGACGAGAAGGCCCCTTAAAACCTACGCGGCCTAACTCGGCCCACAAGAGCTTTACGCTCAAGAAGGAACGAGCCGCTCCAGGAGGTACAACTGGTAGGCAATGTTACAGAGCTCTACGTCCTACGACCTGTCCTCTGATTAAATGTCCACTCGTCTCCCAACTCTCCAACCTATTGCCAGACGCCTCGCAGAATTAATGTAACTTCGCCAACTGGATTCAAAAGGATGTCTTGAAATTTATATTGAATTCCTACTCTCTAATAGTATCGATCGCTAGAAGATATTTCAATAGCGTTTGATAAAAATTCATCAAAGACGACCCTTGTATTATAGATTCACAGCTGCCGGATGGCGCGTGGCATCCAGGGTGTCGGATTTGACCCCTTCGATCTATATTACACGTGGTAACATCTAACACTGATGTATGTATGAATGTAGATCAAAGATTCCGCTGTGTCATGCCTTTCATCGATATCCCATCCCCCAAATCTATGCTTAAAAAAGGTCTTAACCCTAACTGATATTCATCGGAGTGAAAAATGTTAGGATGCAATAGTTGAGATTCCACTTGTAAGACGAAGTAATGCATTGGTAAATAGCACGATTCTTGGAACACTTGAATCGGAGTGTCGAACCTCTAAGAAGCAGGGCTGTTGTAGCCGAAAGGGGAATGAACGGGGCGTGGGCCCGTTCGTCCGGGAGATCGAAATGAACTGTCAGCTACGCAATGGTTGGTCGCGAAGGAGCGCAGCAGCAGCTGCTTGCTGATCGAGTCAATATTTGATACAGTGGTCCCGCTTGTCCTCTGACCAGTTTCGGAAGGGTGACGTCCCAGCCCTTTTCCGATCGTTGCTCGAAGAGGAGGCCCACCGAATGCATTCTTCCCACTTTTTGCTATCGAGCACGGCCATACACCCTGGATCCCCAATCGGCAATACCGAATACCGAACATTGACGTTCGAGGATGCCTTTGGTTAAGAGAAGCATTTGCTCTCGGCCTTTGCCGATCAAAAGGCATCATCGAAAAAAGGCTCAGTTATTAATAAGATGACACTGTTCGAATGCTTGAAGACCAACGATTGACAGATGTTCTCTGCTTCCAACTTTTTCTCTCGTACTCAATGTGTACCTATTAAAGGGATAAACGCACATTACCAGCGATAATCACGGAGTCGTTGTACCCACGAAGATTGAAGATAATTGTCGTTTTTACGAGTCCTTTGGAACTGGAGTACGCCCGTATGCGCGCGCGCGCCAATATTCCAGAGTTTATTGGTCCACTACTCTACCATTAAAGTGCGTAATGGTCGAGTCGTAAGATGCATTAAGATTTTATTCTTGAATGCTGAGGCGTATGATTGTAACAAATTATATATATACGAGGTGAACCTGGTACTTGTTGGCATTTCTTTAGGCCATTTGAGAAGACCGATTTAGGCAAAGAGGACAGTTTACGAAAGGACACTTTCATCGAGTTCTTGTGTCATTATAAATTATGATTCATATTCCTGAACATATGGTAATTGATTGAGTGGTTTACTATTAAATCCAAGTGTACTTGAGCTCCAAGTACAATGTCAATCAAGGAGAGCCCTCATAAGCGAAAGTCACCCCAATTTCCCGCATGTCTCTATCAAGGATTGAGTCGATGGGGGTGAGAAATGCTGGTTCTCCTCAGTGGAAATACCCGCAGCTGAGTCAGACTATCAAAGCGGGCCACGCGCTACCCGCTCGCCGTCACTGTTTGCAGGATCAATTCGCCTTTGGTCGGAATCCGAAAGGGAGCGGAAAGGGAGAGGAAACGTATTGCGAGTGTGTGTTTCCCTGAGGGCAATCGGTGGTGGAGGATCGTGGGATTGGAATCGCTTGGTTTCGGCGTGGAAAGAAGGCCGACTTCTTGCCGGGCGTGATTGACGGACGCCTCGTCTACGAACGAGGGCCTTGCGTTGATCTTCCACCGGCAGAAGAGCGATGTTTATCTGCGATGCGCTCTTTACCAACTCTTTCCCTCTCTCTTTTATTCTCCACTTGGGCTTTCTGCGTGCTACGAAGCTACGTATGAGCGCCCGATCGTATTTTGCTGATGGCCGTATTCGGTGGCCTTTCCTACCATCCGGATTAGCGTCTACTGAGAGACTTCGGATAGGGGACGAGCGTTCGATTGACATCGACTGGGCAACCGGCTCCCCTTTGCGGCCCATGGAATTTCGAGATCGCTCTCGATTGGAATCGGCCGGGATCCGCAACGATCCAAGCCGCTCCTTTTGATGTCCTCGGAAACCGAGTGCCGCGGCATCCCTCGGCTTGATTATTTTTTACTGACTGACGGGAACATTCGTTCTAAGGCTCCTATTGTCGTGCGCGCCACGATTCCTGATGCTTGGGATTAGAACAATGGCCCTCGATGGGTGAGGAGCGCGTGGGAAACGAGAGTGGCACTCGAAACCCGTTTAGCAGAATGCTCGCTATCGCTTGGAGATTATTCGAAAGCGAGAGTTCTCTTATCTCTCAGCTTTGCCGTCCTCGAGAACTTCGTGCAGGCATTCGAGGATCTCCTCTTGAATGGCGCGTTCTCGCGTTGCAGCCAGTGGCGCATTTAAAGAAGCTGGATTTCATCGAGGATTCTTAAGCGCGACGTGAAACCGATGCTCCTTCCAGTGCGCTGCAACATCCGCCACCATTCTTGGAAGAGATCACTGCCAGACAAGATAGAACGCGCTCCAGCTCCATTTTCCTGCCAGCTTGCGGAATATTCTCACTCTGGCTTTCGCCGCGGTAGGTGAAGAACGCACGCACCTCCGCATACGAATAAATAACTTCTTAGTCGATCGTAAAGGGAGCTGTGTCGATACTATCTACCTATTGCCGTGCGAACCAACGCATGCTAAACTGATCGCATAATCCTTGCCCGAATATCTGGCTATCGAAGAAACATTTCTCTCTTGGACATTCATAGGGAATAAATTCATCGGCGCGAAATAGATTTCAAGAAAGATCGGCTATTTCAGTTGGTTGGAGTAGTGGAATTCTATGGAAACTGCGCGAGTCTAGTTGAATGTGGGCATGAAAATTTCCTTGTTGGCACCTAGGCAACGTGAACGTGGTTGCTGGATGGATTTTACACGCAATTACTCGTTAACTGCCTTTTCCTCACTCGCAGTCTCTCTTCTGGTCGCTAAGTCGACAGCAGGCTTCATTGCTATGCATGAAACGGTGCAAGCTTCGCGCAGGAGGACGACGCGGATAATTGATTCCTGTCCGAACGGAATATTTACATACGCTAATGGCATGCTTTCGGCTTATTCGGCCCCCTCTTCACTGCACTCTTACTCCTTCAGGGTTCGTCCCCTTCTCGGTGGCGATTATTGCCGTCGCTCCATTTCGAAAGCGATCGTTTCTGCATGGTTTTCGGGGCGTGGATGATCCCCTTCTGAGATAGTCTTCGTCTCGGATTCATTCGGCAAGGGTTGCTGCTACATGAAACATCTTTGATTTACGACGTGTTCCGCTCCGGTCATTAACACTGCTTGGTTGCGCACTCTTCTAATTATGCGTGGACCGCGCTACTGATGTAGATGTTACCCTGACAGTGAGAATGCTCTCGATTACTCTTGTCCAGGTGTGTTTTTAAGATTGCCGTTCCAAGTGAGTTTCTTGATACACGCACGAAAGGAACACAGTGGAATTCCAAGCATTCGATACGACCCTATCGGAAAGGAATACCTCTCGCGGAGTTGACTTTCCAATCGATAATTGCTCGGGTATCGTGCGCAGGTATGCGCAGACCTTGACTAATTTTCCCCGTTACGTCATTCAAGGAGAATTGTACAATGGTAAAAGGGAGTGACAGGGTGTAACAGTAATAAGAGCGAGGTGGCGCAGAAAATTGCACCGAATCCCATAATTCTGTGGCACTAGAACTTCGGTGCCTTTGATGCATGCTGTGTTAGAACGACGGGCAATTTTTCCACGAGACTGTTTTGGTCTCGAACGATTAAGGCTGGCGGCCAGTGGTTTGGCCGGCGGCTAGAGATAGGTGCCCTTATACGTACGCACGCTTGGCTCGCTGTCGCCAGCTTTGCTCGAGCGTGTTCGCTACGGTGTGGGTGGGCAGCCAGTATGTACATGGTAAAAGGCGGGCTCGCTCCCAAGTAATCTCTGCTTGCAGATAGCGTTGGAATAACTCAGTGCCCACTAGTACTTCTGGCGAGCTTAGATCCGCCTCGACTCTAAATCCATTTAGTCGACTTTTTTTTTCTCCCCCCCCCAACATACACACACCCATCCATTTCATTTTATCATCCTACAAGATCCTCTCACGTTCCACATACTATTTCAATTTTTAATACATGACTCATACATCCGATACATCTTTCTACCCGCATTGCCAACTATAAGTGTTTCCCTCTGTCGAGAGAGCGAATGAATTTAGGATTCGGGTGCGTGTGTCGGTGTTTCCCGCGAAAAGCTTGAGGCGGCAACGGCAAAGTCAGTGTGCAGGTCAGCGAGAGAGGCAGGAGCAAAAGGCGAATGACGCACGACGTGAGCTCACGCACGGGCGGCGGGCGCACGTGTCGCCGTTTTCTAGCGCGGCATTACGCGCTCGGGAGCAAACAGCGAAATAAGAGCATCAGATAGGCCGCCGCCGCCGCCGCCCCACGGTCGCAGTCAGCTCTCTCGCACACATTTCATAAATAACTCCGGTTTCCCGACCCACACGCGCCCATGCATCTTCTCTTTCTCTGTCTCTCTTTCTCGTTTTCTTGAGTCTTGTTCGCCTGGAAGAGGAGCGGGCGAGCGGCGATAATCTTTAATAATCGAAAGCAGCCGCCGGGAAGGAGGAGGACGACCTCGCGGTAGCACGCGCCGCTTTGTGTTATTAACCCAAATTATCGCGGACCGAGCTCGCACGCCCTCATCGAAGCCCACGCCACTCGGCGACGGGCTTTACACACGTGAATCGTATCAACGGCACGCGTGCACTCGCCGTTACTCTATAGCCGCTCTCCTCCGTCTGCTCCACTTCCACCATCGTCTTTCGCACTCTCGATCGATTGGATATGGCGGCGCTCCAATTGCCCTTCCTGTCTACGTATAGTTTGCTTTGATCGTCCATTAAAGACTCTCTATCGCGATTCATATGCAATTCGTAGCTTAAAAGGAAGACACGTATGTTTGGAAGACTTGCAAATTTGGTAAATTAGATCTGTTTGATTTGTAGATACGAAACTGTCATTATCAATTCATCGAACATATTTATCAGGGATATCCGCTTTCGAATTACGTACAAATTCACATGGTACAAATAAATTGGACTTTCGGGGAAATAAGTATGTACTGTGCAGTGTTGTAAGGTGTAGGTCAAGTTCGCTGACACATTTCGGTGCTAGGAACGAGGGGCCGGAATAAATAGGCGCTCTCTTTCCGAGACCAAAGAAATTCGATTCGGCACCGGCATGCCGTTTGATTATTCAGCGTCTCGCCGCCAGCAGACGCTTCGTCACATTAACATTCTCGAAATACAAAACCGCCATTCAACAGGGAAAAACATCGATAGGCTCCGAGTGGCTCACTGCTAGCATGGGCGAACGAAGCCCCAGCACCAAAGAGTTCCCCTTTCAGATGGGCCGAGAAAAATTCTTCGCCACGAGGCTTGCATTTCAACGAGCTTCGCCTCTAACTCCCGCGCGTCCCGCGCACTCGTCTGCTACAAAAATATCTAGCTCCAAAAATAAGAGCACTTTTAATTGAGCTCAAAAATGAGCAGTCAGCCATCTTTGTCTTTGTTTGCAGACCTCCTTGAAAGATAGCGAACATTTGGATGGTTAACGACGATTCATGTTCGTGCAAATTTGCTTGGGTTCGAACTTCTATATGCCCATCGATATTTTCGTGTGAGATTAAAGTAAACATTGCGGCAGATAGGAAACACTTGTGAGAACAGTGCGGTATCGATCTCGAAAAGCATTGGCACGCTTAGGACATCTCGATCGTTGATGTTTTATACTTGGAGAAAGAACAAGAGAGAGAGAGAGAGAGAAAGACGGCAACTATTCAAGGCTGTTGGTTGGTTCCTGTTCGCCAAGGTGGTTCACGGCTGCCGACACGTATCGAGCTAGTAGTTCGCCGCTCCGGGTTCCAAGGGTCCAAAAGAAATGCGAGCTCTGCACGTGGAACGCACGAAAATGCCGCGGCTTCTTCTGGTGAGGCGCGCGCGATCGTTCGCCCGATTATTCGATCGCATGAAACGCCAAGCGCCCACCACGATAAATGGCGCTTCCCCAAAAAACGTACTCCCGACGGCGAAGCTACGTGAGACGCGAAGCAATCGCCTAATCTTCTACTTCACCCTCCAATAACCCCGACCATCCTTCCAAACCATACATATCTCCCTTATCCAAACGATCACCGCACCAATGAGCAGTTCAAATATTTTTTACACTTCACAAGCCAGTATTTCGTCGAGATTTGAAACCAGTCCTCTGTCGCCTTTAATATCGATTTCGCAATACGTTACGAAACCAGTGAACGGCGACCCCGCACTTTCCACGCGAGTCTCCAATCAAACCTTTTTCCATTTAGAATCTCTGAAAATCATATAAAATTACTTAAAAGTAGATAATGATTCTTGTTCGTCGAAAGCTTAATGGCATTGTGGATGATAATAATAGCTCTGTCATTGAACTGGAGTTGATTTCGTTGGTTCTATTGTATATGGAGGAACGGACGTCGAGGTAGAATAGGTCCGGTGTCACCTCAGCCGTGACAGTGGCGAGCCAGTAGGTTTACAGTGACACGCACGCACGCTCCTAATCAGAGCGTCCGTCCGCTGCTATCACGGCAATAGAATCAAGCTGTGATGGAGAGATAGAGAAAGAGAGAGAATGGAAGAGAAGGATACAAGAAGGCTGGTGGGGAATTGTGAGCGCGCGGAGAAAAGGCTCGCTGAGGAGAACGAGATCGCGAGATCGTGTATCCCCCACTGCAGTGTGCTCTCACGAGTGCCGGCGCGTGTCAACCTTGCCTTGTCCTTGAGACCACGCGACCGCGCTCGCCTGTACGCCCGGAGCTGAGCCAAGTCTGGCCAACTAGCTCCGGCTAGCCTAGAGAAACGATCTCGCTCTTCTAGGAATCACCTGATTGCCACTCGAAATGAGTTTTCTCAGAGTCCAGGCAATATTCCTCTTGCTAATGCCGACGAGCACCCAATGAGACGTTTGGTAGGAAAGTTGGACAATTTAGAAATGGAAAAAGGAGTTTGGAAGTAATGTCTTATAGGTAGAAATGACTCGACTCGATTACGAAGGATCATTGGAATGGATAAAGTTGTTGAAAAGATAGTCGTAAATTTATTCGTCGGCAAAGTATTCATATACTTATTTCTCCATCACTGTATTTTCTGCTGGAATTAGAAGAGCCGGTAGAAACATCGCCCTCTTTGCATAATGACTGCTATTTCAGGCAGGATCATCAGTAATGCGATTAGCGGCTAGCATGGGATCCTGTCGCTGTGGATCGTAGGGTTGGATGATAGTGGGTAAAAAGTTGCAGGCGTTATTAAGAGGCGTTTGCAAAGGAGCTGCGGGTATGAAATAGTAGCAGGATTCTTTCACGAATGAGCTTGGTTCTTACTGCATCGTCAGATGATACACGATATAAAGCCTCGCGGATAATAGGTTGTCCCTTGCCGAAAAGGATGTGATTTCATTAAATTGGCTTGTAAATTGTACGCCCTGTCACCGCGCTCCTAATTATCATTAGGGTTGCTTCGCCCCAGGCCTATCGAGTGAAGGATATTTCCTGTGATTCCCCGTTAGCCAGCCGTGGTATGCTAATTACGGACAAATTTCGTCACGAAAAAGCATCATTTCTGAAATGATCGGGTGGACGTCTTGAAAGACCGAAGTCTCCCGTGTTCGCAGTAAAGTGTCCTCGCGGCATCATGCGAAACCAGTTTGCCACAACTTTTGCGCAATGGTAGATAACAAACAGCGCCGATAAACAGCAATTGAGAGTTCCTTGCCCCGTGGAATAGTAGCGAGAAAGGAGTAATCTGTCAAGTCACATTCAATCGGTCATGTGGATAAAAGTCAGGTCATTCGAAATAAGACGTCAGTCTGACTGGAGGCGATTAGAATTAGCCCATCCGATTTGCGCGAGGCCATGGTCATGACCAGTGTCGGACTCAATTAGGAGGGGGAGTTAATCACTGACACAAATTAGCTATCTTAATTTTGACTTGCACCACAATTCACGTACTTGGCGCGTGTAAAATAACGTGATTGTTGTTGGCAGACCGGATCTACAATTCTACGAGTATATTTCTTTATTTTCAGCAGGATGAATTTCTAAAGGGAGCCCTGAGTTTAAGGAAGTTTGGTTATCCTTGGAAAGGGACTCGTAGGCCTTGTAGGGCCCTTTCGTGTTCACCGATCGACCACCAGGCGGCAGCAGATTCTTGTGGACCCGTTGGTGAAGCTTGGCCATAGAAGGGGATGGGTTTCGGGACTTCCCATACAAGTGTCTGTCCATGTGTTACACTGGCCAGCATTCCTACACCATAGAGCTTGGATCCAGTGTTCAGGTGGCAGCAGCTACGTTCGTACCTGCCTAATGCTTTATTCAGAGATGATTCAGAATTGCAGCGTGAAGGACACGAGCTAGTCAAGAACTTTACTAGAAGTGTTATCACTTCAAATATTGTAAATTGATTATTTCCATTATTGATATTAAAGATTATCTTCAATAAAATGTGGTGTATCATCTAAAGGAATGGAGAAGGTGATGTTTAATAAATATAGGCAGTGATTAAGTTTGAAGAAAGAGATCAATATTTATTTTGATGCTCTTGCAGTAGTAAGCGTCGACCTTTTCTATTCTCATGATAGAGAGGAATTATAAATTTCTTTTGCACTCATATAAATATAAATAAGACATTCCTCGCACTTCATTCGCATGCTTTCTCTCTTTCACACGCACACGCATCCATGCACGCATACTTAACATAACTTATAACTAGACGCATTTATTATACAAACGCTCCGCGTACTTACAACGATATACAACACTCGCTTGGCGTTCTTTCTACGTACAAGAAACAGAATGGAAGACCTCGGTGATTCTTGTTGCGTAAGGCACTTAAAATATAATATCCGTAAATAACGTATGTACAAAAGAAAGATTGGCGAGAAGAAAAACTAAGTAGGGGGGGTTGGGGGATTGGGGGACGGGAGCGCGAAGAGGGATAAGAATCGTAAACGCAAACGTCCCTCGCGAGATTTACGCGTTTCGCTCGCGGCACATCAAGTGGGTAGCGCGCGCACGACATGAACTATTTACAAGGCACTGTTATAAGGCACTGCCTTACAGGCTACTGGCCGACCGGCACGCACTCGCTAATCATTAACTCGCGATCGCCCCAATGGACGATTTACGGAACAGGATTCTACAACACGTTAAACGTACATCAGGAACATCTCGAAAACCGCCGCCTACTTCTCCTCCTCTCGGCTGTCATTGACACGCATATCACTGTAAGTCTGGCGTTCTCTCTCCCCTTAATCCACCAGCCAACGGTACATCACTTTGGAGAAGATGATGTCCGGGTGGTTTACCAGGGCCTCCACGGTTTCTCCTCAACTTCCGGTACCACACTCTTTCTCATGACGAGAGCGAGGGGTTTCTGGAGTGGTGGGCTGTAGACACGGGGATCGAACTCTGGCTCGCTGCTGTAGTCATTAGCCGGGGAGGTAGCAACATCCCGGTGGCTATTGGTGTATGGTGCAGGTTGCTCACGGAAAGCTGCTGGTGGTGCTTCGAAGGCAACCGGGCTCGCTGCCGAGGTCGACGTTGAGCTGGCTGAAGAGGTTGATGAGGAAGCGGATGCTGTACTAGCTGTCCTCTGAGGAATCGGGATAAGAGTAGGCAGAGGAGATGTTGGTGCCGGTGACGACGAAGGTGATGTGACTGGGGTTGTCTTGGCTCCAGCTGGTAAAACCAGCGCGATATCTCCATTTGGTAGTCTGGTTGGGACCAGTTGTAGTCCAGTGCCATTGGCATTCGTGAAGAAGATGCCGTTCGACTGTTGGACTTGGATTCTTGGTGTTGCATCCACCTGAGGAAGGATGTGCACTTGGAGTTGCGTGGTTGGTGGCGCCGGTTGAACAGGCTGTTGTGTCGTTGTCTGTCCATTGCTGTTGTTGGACTCGACCGGTCCTAGGCAGGAGGCCAAGTGGGCCATTAGACGCCTCTTCACCGATGCGTCCAAGCCGGGAAACCTGCCAACCTCACCGGCGCATTCCGTGAAACCAGCGCGGAATTTGTTCAAGACATTCGGGTCTGTCGCGGCGGCAAGGGCAACCTGTTGACGCTGGAGCGTCTCCAGGTGCTTCACCGTCATTTCCAGAATGTCAGCCTTTTCCAGCTTTGAATGTCTCGCTGGCTGTAACACAAAAGGAGAGAGAAGATTAGGCAACTATTCAATCAATCTCAGCAAGATTAGCCAAAGTTTTGAGAAATTGAAAAAGTTTGTAAAACTTGGAAATAATAAAGTATTAAAAATGTAAGGACACTTACGTCTTTCTTCATGGCATCCAATATGAGGGTTTTCAGATCGTTCAGGCAGTTGTTAATGCGTGCCCGACGTCTCTTCTCCATAATCGGTTTATTGCTCTGTAACAGAAAGGAATGGCCAGGTCAGACACATTGTTCGAAGGTGCTCGCACTCTATTTATGCTTATAAATGGGTCGAATGCCTATGCCTGGTCGTCGCGGGACTACGGTTCAAACAATTCGAGAGCAGTGAACTATCCAGGCCAGGCAAGAATTAGTAGCTATTGTGTTCGGAGCAGGAATTAGTAAAACCGGGCTATGTTCAGGTCTACGGTCGCGCGGTCATTTTTCCAACATTGATGTATTCCAGTGAACACTCAATGTTGAATGACTCCAAAAAATATTTAAGATTGTCTGCAACAAGGAATTTATCGCGAGCTCTCTATTTTCACTGATTTGAATTTATACAATGATCGAGTCGTTGCGGCTCAAGACTTTAACTCGCAAGACTGACAAAGATGAGAAAAATCCTAGAGAAGACACTAACCCGTCGGTTCTCGCCGGATCTTCTGGTAGTAGAGGTGGTCGTGGTGGTAGTTTGCGCCGGAGGCTGTCCAGCCTCTTGAGGCACGTGCTGCGCGGGTGGAGTAGCACCCACAGTGACACCGCCAGTAGGCATCGTTGCACCCACCCCGGTCACCATCGTGATTGTTTCTTCGTATCACAGAGTGATCAAAGAAACGAGAAAAAACGTATCCACAGTTAGCCGAAGCACTGCACTGGTATGTAATCCAAGTGGAGCTCCGGATGAGAGTCTCAGATATTCGGTCACTGTCTTCTGGGCGCGAGCCACTGAATGGTAATCCAAAGTGGCAACACACGAGGATGAAATCAACAAGCGAAAGACGAAAGTGTTGTTCTGAGAACTTAGGCACGGGGAACGACAAGTGTTCCTCCTCTTCGGGACTAGTCTCAGGGACTTCAGGCTGACTACAACTCTCTGCGCTCTTCGACTGCTCGGTGCGAGTTTCGAAGCTCGACTGACTCGACCAACGAAGAAGGTCTTCTGTCGTCTCGTCGAAGCGTGCCGACCCGTGGAATGCTCGGCGGCGGTGGTAGAGTATTGTGGTGGGGGTCGACCGTCGCGGGTCTCGGAACTGGAGGGGGCAGCGCGTGACGGTTTAACCTGAAACTTCCCTCCACCACGAAATTCCTACGGTCGGACGGCACCCGGTTCCCTTTGGAAATCCCCTCCACCTCCGCCGGGCCCCCTCTCGCCGGCGGCGATGACGATCGTCGCTCACGCGAACCCCCCACCGTGCCACTGGGCCCCTGGGATCGATCAGATTTTTCGGCTCCGCGCTCATGAGGGGTCCTTGAGGAACTGCGCTTTTTTACCTGGTCATAGGCGCTCATTGAGTCTCTGCCTCTTCGAACTAGAAGAGCAACCTAAGGATCAATTAGATGCGAGGCCCCCCTTTCTCAGGTGGGTTCGGCAATCTCGAATCTAGATCGTTATCCACGATACCATTGCACTTTGCTCACATACAAAGGTTAGCCTATCAGAGTGATATCGATCTGATTAGATCCAAGACTGATTCCGATGCCTTTTAGAGTCGCAGACTTAACAGAACAACGATAGTCAGGGATTTGTCTAGTGACGGATATCGCGCATCGAAAGCTTATTAGAACTGGGTGCCTGTTTTGCAAAGCCAATCAATCGCAGTGGCAATGATAATCTCGTGAGCGGAGAGCATGCACGTACGACCGAGCGTGAACGTCATCGCGGCTTATATCATGTTCTTCGAAAATAACCGAGTGTGTGCCACCGTGTGCCGAGTGCGCGGAGTGACGCACGCGCGCACCGCTGGCACGTGCCTCCACTCCCTCCCCACGTACATCTCCTTTCGAAATTACTCTTTCTACTTGTGTGTGACTGCGGCCGATTAAACGCACGCCGGCCGAGCCCGGCATTTATCTCTCGCATGCGTACGCACGTATGAGTGGCGGATACGCCGGTGCTCGCGTGCTCGTACCGGTGCTCTTTATTTGGCTCTCTGCCGGATGCGACCAGTCTCGTGCAATCACCACAAGGATATCCTCCGCGAACATTACAATGTGTCCTTTAGCGTTTCCTGTAAATTAAGGGTATCTCCTACAATTAGCAATTGCGTTATCTTCAAGGACGAATTTGAAGGTAAAGCAGCCTTGGGTATTACTATTATCTGGAACTGACCTAGGTGAAAGAGTGATCATCTACTAGAAGTGAGGCGTGCGAGGCACACGCACTGCCACGCGTGGAAACGTAATCACAGATCCCACGGTGGAGAGTGCTGGCGCCGCCGGAGGAGAGTCACCGCGATAGACGGACTCCCCCGACGCGAGGCCCCCCCTAGCCCTACTAAGCCTCTTAGCAGAACAAGTGAAGGTGGGAAACGATGGAGGGGGTAGGGACTGAGGCCCAGGATTTCGTGGAAGTATAGTAGGTGCGACAAGGTTCATCAGGATGCTCCCCTGCTGTTTGCATTCTTGCGAGAGAGAGCGACGATCGAGGAAAAAAAGAGGCCCTTCACAGGGCCGAGGAAGTGGGGGTTGTACGCGCGAGTCCCCTAAAAGGACTGACGGAGACAGAGCGAGGCTGAAAAGAGATCGAGCGTGTGTTTGAGGCCCAGAGAAAGACGGAGGATCGTCCACAGCCAATCGTCTGTACGAGATTCGCCTCGGCGTACGACGGGCCTCGCGCCATTGGCTGAGCGCAATCCCCACCGTTCATGGGGCCCCGAGAAAGAGCGTGCCGCGCACGATTCTCGTGTGGGTGGTGGGGGCGAAATCGTCATTCGTCTGTGAGCGGCCGCGACGCGCGGCCACGAGTCGAGGCGCGTGGGTCGCGGGCGTCATCACGGGCACGCTTAACGGAATGACTGTCTTGAAAAAAAAATACTATACGATCGATGCGAAAGTTGACAGTCAGCCCGTACAGTCTTGGCAACTGAAATTCATTGTCATCGAATTGGTGATCGTATCTTTATTTAGTCATCATTTTTGTGGGTGTTTATGACTTCAGATGTTTACTACTTTTTTAGTTCTTCTACTATATAAATATTACAAATAGATGATAGTAGTTGTCATTGATAATTATCGTGCAAAAGTTCATGGTCTTAAACTGAGAGACGTAATGTTAATGAACACTTTCGGTAGATAGAAGTTTTATTATAGATATGCAGTAGCAAAGGGTGCGGCACCCTTCGGTGAAGCTGCGTATCCCGAGGCTCGTAGCTGCACGAGATGCGCAGGGATGCACTGAAAGCGTGCTGGCATCTGGTGGAGAACGGGGCAGGTTTTTTAGCTGCATCCGTGCGCGCTCGGTCTTTGCAGGATGCTCCGACTGCAACGGCGAATGGTCACATTGTACAACTGTTGCCAAGGATTCGGTGATAATTAATAACTCTTCTTCACCAATTGTTGCACTATCATTTCTCATATACATTCAACGTCACTTCTTCTCTTTTTAATTATAAATATATAAAGATTTCATAAACTAACTTCAACCCTTGTAGTATCGATTTTATAATATGGGTGGTTCTCGGCGCAGGACAATGCGCGGTATACTAGGGTGCTTACTATTCAAACGCACTAGAATATCTTTATCAGCTGATCAAAGCACCAGTTACCCAACTACTGGTATCTTTCTATGACTCACACAAGAGTCTAGGAAATCCCACGATGCTGTTCGAATTAGCACGGCTGATACACTTCCGACCCGAGTGCTAATCCTCGAGTCAATACTCCCACTTTTGCTGATAATCATTCCATGCTATCATCTACTTGTTGGCTTTTCTCAGCATCTTTCACAACAACTTCGACCGCAAGGAAATATCCATATAGAGTATCCTCTTTCGTCAATTTCCAAGGAATAAACGTAGTCGAAAGTCTAATGACGCAGTGATCCTTTTTCACGCGGGTAACTCCTTTGCGTAATGGTCGGTTCTCCCGGTTACCGATAAGCTCTAATAAGCAACGGGTTAGTTCGTACGCCGGTGATAACTGGCGCTCGACAGTTGAATAATATTTCGGTCAAGGAACTACCTCGGTTGCTTTATCGTTCATAGAGTAACCTTCGATAGAATGTTTGAAATGGACATTTCGCAACAAGCTGTTAATCATTCCCGCCTTTTTTCTCGAATACCGGCCAAATCGATCGCTTTCTTTTCAAAAAGTCATTCGGACTGAGCCAGTAGATATTGGTTCTTGATTCCTTTCCAACAGCGGTTAGAATTGTGGGTGTATCTTGGTAGTGCGCCGACCTGTTGCCGATCCCGCGAGCTTGCCATGAGTCATTAGCTTTATGGGGTGCCGGTGAATTACGTGCGTCGCGGCTGGTGGCCAAGATGAAAACATGCTCCCAGACCGGCGTCTTTCCTAGCGCCCGCAGCAAATCGACATTAGTATTGGCTCCCCTTACATCGAAATATCGGACCAGAATACCTGTCTACCTGTACATGCAATTCATTGCACTTTATTAAATCGTCGGGAAGAAATCATGAGAGGAGGCAATTTCATTTTTGTCGATTGAAAGAGACTTATGGGATTCTAATTAAATTTCCTTTGAATTCACCGAAACAGTAAGAATCCTTCAGGCGTAATACAATTTAATAGCAAGTTAAATATACTTTGGGGTCATTCCTGGACCACTTGCCGGGATGAAGTTTCGCCAGGCCAATGTTTGGACTGACAGAAACACGTTTTCCTCTCTTTGCATCCGAGTCGTGCTGAGTTTGCTGGATTCGTTGAATTTGCTGTGGCCATTGCCAAGCAACTCGCCGGTAGAAATGGCTTTAAAGGGGATGATCGTCGAACAAGCTCTCCTTACTACTGGAATATTGATAAAGGAAGTAGGGTGAAATGGAAACTGCCGCTGGATGAGAGAAGGGGGCTTTTATGAAGCGGATAAACGTTTGGAGGGTGAAACAGCAGGGGCAGCATCCGTGAAAAGAAGATCTACAGTTATACGAAGCTATTACAAGCGGTTCTACTTTTCCAAGTGAAATCCTCTCCAACTTTTGTAATAGCATATAGTTTAAATATAGGTTTTGGTAGAGAAAGTATCAGGATCAGTGTTAGTAGGAATCAAGGGTATTTCATATGGTTTAATAAGCGGCGGGACGGCTGGCTGGTGTAACGAGGATTAAACAGAACAGCTCGTAAAGCCGCCAGGCAAATAACCTTACCGAGGGAATTCCGGGAATATGCAATTTCGTGGATGTCATTAGGATTACACGTTCTTTGTCTTTAGCATTACACGCGACGTTGGTCGACTCGTGTGCAGCCGTCTGCCTTATTGAATCCAAGAAGGTTGGAAAGCCGGGTAGCAGCCGAGCACTTGGCGAAACATGCTAGGGTAATTGGCCGCGCAGGGAGAATTATTTGGCATGAAGCTCGCTTCTGCTTGCGAGGATACAGTATACATATCGAGAGACTGTGGTTGGGAGCAGTGTCTTGCCATCCCAAGCCTCACGGCGTTGTTTGCCCAAGCGATAATAGGGCCAAATTGTTAGCCTGTCAGTCAACGAGTGCTCGGATGCCGACAATGTGCATAGCGTTACTTACACACATGCACGAATTCGCAAGGACCGAATGGCGATGCGTGCGAGTTTTACGACTTGCCTCGAGCGTCCACTCGGACACAGAGAGATCAGATCGCATTGGCAGGAGCAATTTTGTCTGCGAGATTCTTTTTCTCCGCGATGCGGAGGGCGGAACTCACCTCACTTTTGCATAATGCGCAGCCCTCGCGAATAAATACGAGCGCGCATCAACCTATGTTTCTCCTTCATCTTATTATCGACTGGCTATTTTTTATGAAAATTGCAAAGGACTTTTCGAGCTGTACGCAGTTACTGCCAGCAGGAATGTTTTGTAGGCACGCGGCGAATATGAATTTATGGTACGATGTGATAAATTGGAAAGCGACTTTTGTTCCGACCCGCTGTCGAGTGCTCGCTCTCGCGCGCTCGGTGCAAAAAATCCAAAAGGAGCGAACGAAAAATAATAGAGAGAACACTTTTTTTGCTCTCCGGGGGCGGTGGACCGCCGTTCTGACTTGTCACGGTATGATCGTGTTTACGGAGGCCGTGCGACAACGCAGTAGCCTCGTATTTTTCCCGATTGGCCGTAAAAATAAATCTTTCAAGATCGTCTCCGTCGTGTACTGCACGCTCGTGCTTTTTAACTTGAAGCTAGAAAAAAGTGAGGGCCAATAAACTAATATCGAATGTGCCCGTGTTGAAAAAGTGCGCTCCTGGCTGGAGAAAAAATGTTCTCGACTCGACGACTGACATTTGCTGGATGAAAAAATGTCGGCAGTCTTAACCCCTTCGCAACGAAAAAATCGGGACTTCTAATAAGCCGTAGTTAGGTGTACGGAAGGGTTGAACCTCTGAGTTGGGAAGTTTTTTTCGCAACAGGCATTTTTAGGGTTCCTCGGTAGCCGACCTGACTCACAGCACTTTTATTTTTCTTCCCCAAAGACACTTTTGGTTAAACAGTTATTTTGGGTGTAAAGTTAAGGGTTTTTGATTGATCAGAATAGCACGAAGAAATATCTGGAACTTCTGCTTGGACAATGTATTATTGGGGTGAAAGGATCTTATAGTATCAGTGACTGAGCTAAGAAGGGACTGGAAGGGTTGGATCATACTCATCCGACAGGTCACGATAGGACAGGAAGTATAATGTGAAACGGCCTTTAATGCCAGGTCTGGTGGCGAAAGGACTTATCCTGGCCAGAGTGATCATTAGCCGAGCCGGTATAGTCGTGAAAGGGTTGCACCTTCGGGTAACGGTTACCTAGCTCGCCAAGAAAGGGTTATGAGGCACGTGGCGATTTCTTCGGTGAAATCATTATCCGCAATAATCGATGTGCTTGCCCTGTTTACCAGCCGCTACTTGCGTAATTTCCCCGGTGAAAGTTTTTACAAGTAAGAATTTCTATTACTTGAGATGCGCGTCTTAACTTTTGCAAGGGATTTCTTCCCGGAAGATGATTGCAGTGCGAGTCATAATCTTATAATAAAAATTTATGCTTTCGCTGATGGGTCAGCACGTAGACTGTCGATGGTGGAAAGTGATTTGTCGGAAAGTGCAGATGCATATTGGCGAGAGTCGAGGAAGAAACGCGCTGTAGAGGCCGTCGACGATAGCAATCGGTGTTTGCAAAATATTGCTTATGGGAGAATTAGCGGAGGTCACTGACGGCCGAGTGCGAAGGTTTACCTCTTTAATTAGGGTTAAATCATAAAACGCAGACGGCCGCCGTCCTTGGTAGATCCTTAAGCCTTTGCAAAGGGGAAAATTTGCAAATGGCTGTCGTAAACTTGATGGATGGGGGGTGCGCACCGTTGCCTACCCTTTACGGTCGGTCGAGCCACCACGGCCAATCTTACCATTTGATTTCGCCGGCAACCTTTTCGCAAATCCTTCCGCAGCGCGTTTCATCCGGGACTTTCGCACTTTCGCATATTACACAATACATTTCGATGCTTATTGAAACTATAACCATTGACGTTCGAGTATAACAAGACGCAGCGGAGTGTAAGTATCACCGCACGAGCTTTCGCGCATGCTTCCACACCATAAAAAGTCACCGGTACAACTCTCGGTGAGAGCTGCATGGTCAGCAGGTAAAGAGTCGGCAGTGGGAGAAGGGCTCAACACGTTCATCACGTCGACACAGCAGTTCCGGTACTTTTAGGAGCCAGCTTTGACCACCATAAAGCTACTCGTTTGGCTCGTGGACAAAAAAATGGGAAGCTCCGTAAGGGTAGCTCTTTCTAGGCGCGTCGGTAGGGGTAACTCGGCAATATAGCAATATAACCCGGAAACCACAAGATTTTTCCTGGCTGCCATATTTTTTCTAGCAGGCGGCGATGAAAGAGAGGCACTCGCCGCCCTTCCACTGCTCAAGGGGTAGGTACAGCGGGAGTTGCCAGCGGGGTCGTAAACCCATAAAAAGTATAACCCTGCCAGAGAAGGGTCAAAATCGTAAGGATTGTAAAAGGGTGGAGGGGGCGTGCTCAAAGGGAAAATCCGCCGTAAAGCTTAAAAATCGCGCGGGCCGAGATATCGTAAACCCTTCTCGGAGAGGCCGAGGCGATTTTTAACTGCATTTTTTACCACCCTCGCGATCGTAAAACGATCGTGGAGGTAGAAGCTGCCATCAGGACCCGACGACTTTCACCTCGCTGACCAGCAGGATTCCAGGAAATCCACGGATGTTGGGGGTTGTAAAAGGGTTGTGCTGTGTTTTTCACCCTTTCAGCGAAAACCGAAAGAGCTTAAGTCGTGGTGGCAGGGCTAAAAAGGATTGAAGTCCCATCGCTCGGCACCTTTCTGAACCCCTTTATTGGTGATCAACGATCCTTTCTCCTTAACCCGCTCGAATACATCCTTTTTGTGGCGTGCTGTATTTTTCAAGGGGTTGCCGCGTCCCATGGTCGCTTAAAAACGGCAGGACATCATCACCGCGGCACGCGCCGTCGCGTGTCCTCCCGAATTATCCTCTCGTCCCTCTATGAAATTCCAGGTGTCTGAAATTGATACTTTTAAGGGTACCGCCTACATATTCATTTTTATATCAATCCCATAGTACCTCTAATTCAGTTCACTTTGTATAATATCACGATCCATTAAGTAATTAAAATTGACTGCTGCTAATTCGACTAGTTTGAATTCAGGTTCATTCTCATATCAATTCAAGAATTCCTTGGAACTTTAAAGGACACTTCTGTGATTTTAATCCGTTCTCGTGGAAGTTCCCTCGGTCTCTTGCCTAATGAATCTTCAAATATTTGCGCCGAGCGTTTCCAAATATTGCCGCAGCCGCGTCGACCGCAAGTTCGCCGAAATTCGTCCGAGATTAAGGAGCCAGTCGAGCGGAAAATGTGGTCAGAGATTTTTGCATGGGTGCTCGCCATCAGTTTCGTAATGATGCCAGCTTATGACGTACCTTCACCTCTAATATCCTCGGCGGCACCTGTACAAAGGCTTACCTTCATTGATCTACATTTTTATTAATTAAATTCTTTTCATTCTCTGTCATCTGTGTTGGGAAATTCTAGGCCGTCTATCCAGCCAATAGTAATACGAGTAGTTTCATCCCTCGGAGAACAGTTGGTGGACTGTTTGGAATCCGCTGGCTTTCGAAACACATGTGGCAAAATCGATGGGAAAAGGGTCAAAGGGGGAAAAAAATACCGACGGACAAAGAGCCGACACAGTGAATATAGGTCGCATGTGCGGCCGATTTTCGGTCCAGTCGCAGGATGTTGCCGAAGAGGAGAGAAACTAGCCGACTACCCTGACAATGCCGCAGCAGTATCACGTTGCGCCCCATGTCCGAACGAGTTTACTCGCTCGAGCAAGTGCGGATTTTTGCGTGCCTCTCTCCCTCTCCCTCTCCTGATATCTCGCTCTCTCGCGCCGCCTGCTCAATTTGCACTTCATTTGCTTCAGATCGGGTTGCCCTCTTTTTTGGCACGCGCAGCCGTGCGCGCCTAGCAACGTACACACTGGCAAACACGTCCTCAGTCGTATGCGAGTAATCCTCTTGGCCGAAGAGTGTGGATTCTTCCGCAATTCGATAATCACTTGCGACGTCTGTCTCGAATCATCAACGTTATTGCTTGCATTAACGAGAGGCCGACTAACAGGACAGTCTTGGAAAGAGTCACTTGACTATTTATCAATCTTTCTGACTACTTCTCAGGCTGAAATTTGGTGGAGAATGTTTTTTTACATCAAGGAAGAAGTGGTATAAATTCCAAAGCCCTAGCTCCAAATTCATTTTTTCGCAAATTTTTCCATATGTACCCCTTCACAAATTTTCGATTTTTCGAAGGTTCTGGGACTTGGACGAATGCTTGATTTTTCGATTGTTTAAGTATCAAAACGGAAAGAAAACATGAAACCAGTGGCAGAAATGCCGGAATTGTACCGAAAACACATGGAAAACCGATCCTGAATAATTCATTTTCGTGGTTTATCCCATGTTTTTAATTCTTCCTGACCTTTTCCGGGGCTGAAATTTGGTGGAGAATGTTTTCTTGCATCAAGGAAGAAGTGATATAAATTCCAGAGCCCTAGCTCAAAATTCATTTTTTCGCAAATTTTTGTGGGTATACCCCTTGACGAATTTTTGGGCCAAAAAATGAACTTTGACCTGGGGTTCTGGAATTTATATCACTGTTTCCTAGTTAAATACTGAATCTCTGCCTAAAATACCAGACCCTGAAACGGTCGGGAAGGATGTTTCAAAAATTTTAGATTTTTAATAGGTTTTCGGACTTTGACGAACCCTTGATAAATCGATTATTTGAGTATCAAAACAGTTAGAAAACATGAAACCAGTAGTCAAAGTGCCGGAATTGTGTCGAAACACATGGAAAACCGATCTTGAATAATTAATTTTCGAGGTTTTCCCCATGTTTTCCATACTTCCCGATATGTTCCGGGGCTGAAATTTGGTGGGGAATGTTTTCTTGCATCAAGAAAGAAGTGATATAAATTCCAGAGCTCTACCACAAAATTTATTTTTTTGCAAATTTCTGAAGAGGATACACAGTACGCAAAGCGAAGTTACCAGTTCTACCAACTACGTTAAGTGTACAATTTCACTAGAGAATAGATGGCTCGCAGATATTTAGCAGGATTTTGCTAACCCAAGAGAAAGGACGTAG
Source organism: Ectemnius lituratus (assembly GCA_910593735.2). Taxonomy (NCBI): domain Eukaryota; kingdom Metazoa; phylum Arthropoda; class Insecta; order Hymenoptera; family Crabronidae; genus Ectemnius; species Ectemnius lituratus. The sequence goes on from OU343038.1 coordinate 14,813,459, forward strand.
CAATTAGAATTGAGTCGTCTCTGCTCGTGTGTAAATGCCGGGTGACCAGCAGGATTACTCAACTGTCCAAGAATTCTCGCATACTATTCGCGCGACGCTCGCTGCTGCCTGCCTTTCGCACGTACTCGCACGTGCCGTTCAATTACCAGTGAGCAGCGTGCTATTTATTTTCCGCTCGTCGCGCCAGCGTGTTAGAACGACCTTTCCCTCTTCCTCTCACTCGGTGAGCTGCCTTTCCGTCTCGTTCTGAGCCAGTCGATGTGTGTGCTCGGAGAAGTCCTGCGAGACTCGCGGGGAGCATCGACCCGTCGAAATGTCACGCCGAACCTCTCGATTACGTCTGCATGGAGGATCGTGCGCCCAGCAGCCGGTCCTCATCGTCCCGCTATTGCGAAAAAAGGCGCATGACAGGAAGGTTGCAAAACGGCCCCCCTGGCATCGACGTCCTTTCAGTAGACGCAGACTCGATGGCGATTCTCGCCCACGCCTCGTAATCGCTTCGATACATTCGCACTCTTCGATTCCTTCGCATACAATTTCGCCAGGCACGAGACGCGCACCTGGTGAATCTTTGATTGAAGAAGCCCGCGGCTACGTTTCGTATCACTTAGTCCCGCATATAGATTTCTCGATGATCATTCAGAAAAAAGATGAAGAATATATTCAGATTGATTTTTAGCACAGTGGTATAATGAGGATTTCAATGAAGCATTATTTGTGCAGAAGCAGTAATCCATGCTATTAAAAGTTGACATTGATGAAGTGTTGTTTAGCAGTACTGTCACAGGTTGAAGGAGAGTTCGAAGTATATAAGAGTCGACATTGTCAGAGTATAAGAACGCGCTATGCCGCTTCGCTCAGTCTTTGCCGTAACACTAATGTATGCGGGGCTAGCGAAAGGAACAGTGATTCAGTGATACACAAGCAGCATTACATGGTGCACGTGACCAGCGGCCTTTCCATCGCGGGCATGTTCGAATAAAGGATCGGCTGGAGATATCCTGCTTACGCTCCTGACTTCTACGCACGTGTGAGAACGTACGCACGACTGGGAGCCTCGTACTGAAAGTCGTGGGCTCCTTTCTATGACGTACGAGGTATCCCTCGCACCTCGATTTCCATGCGTAATCGTGTGCGCGTTCTTCTCTCTTCTCACGGGGAGCCGAGTCGATCACGATGACGACGATTCCACGGTGAATCCCACGCAAACCATTCCACTCTCCACATCTTTTTACCGTCGCGACTCATTAACATTCCCCGATGAATTTCTCAGATTTTTCTCCCATCGTCAAGCTTTATATCGATGTAGCCTTCATATTCAATGAAATATCGTAGCCATCATTACGGCGCTTCCCGTACAGGACTGGCTTTCAATTCGATTCACTTGTCAACTGAGAATTTCGTCGATTGTACCGAAACCAAGTGTTTCATTTTCAATTGCACACGGCGTCAATAATTCATTCAAGAGAGACCGGTCGCTATGTGCCCTCATTCATAAACTTCTCGAGCCACGTAATAAATTGCCCTTAGACTGTCGAAGTATCCAGGTCGTTAAATTCGAGCGGAGGCAGGGTAGTTTGCATGCTGCAACTTGTTAAAAAGCAAGGCAAGTCGAGTAAGGTATATACGCATAGTAGTACTGAAGGCAGCAAGCTGAAAAATTCTGTAGAGCCGAGGGGAAGGTGGTGGTCGGTCGCGCGACACGGGATCCGGGTTGTGCTTGGTCGACACGGTCGACGTTGGCCCAACAGTAAAAGTAATTCGCACGTCCAGCTATAAAGCGACGTCGAACAATAAACTGTTTACGGAATTAATTTTACTACTCGAATGGGGGACCGGCAACGAGCGCCGCTCCGGGCATCAGGTAGAAAAAGAAAGTGCCGAATACAGCACAGCCGCCCCTTCCCCTCCCCAATCGTCCAACGTTCCGCCCGGCCTGTTTAACGATCCGTGGCACCCACTCGTCGCGTGTACCTCGCACGTATACCTACCGGGATTTTCCTATGATCTCGGAATTAGCAACGATCGTCCATGCACCTTTTACGATCGACGCGCCGGTACGCTATTCAACCAGGTGAATAGATCCACTCCCATTTTCATTCCAATACTATAGAATGAGAGGATACAAGGGTGTGTCAAGGGCTGATTTGTTTTCGACAGACAGTCTGTTGTATTTAATTTCGATTCTCATCGAACGCTCCAGCCGGTTAACTACATCGTTGCCGAACTGCGTTACATTGACTGCCATTCATTTACGCTTTCAACGGCCGCACTTCGCCATTAATCGTAGCCTCGGTTATATCGACGATCCGATATCGGCGCGTGGCAATATTCGAGCGAGCAGCTTGCAATTTCACGGGTGCGGATGAAATAGAAGAGAGAGAGAGAGAGTGAGAGTTCGGAGGGAAGTCCGGTTAAAAAACCATTACGGGGAAACGGATTAATTGAAAATTACAGGGCGCTCGCATGGAGAGCCTCGGGGGTTGCAGAGTTGCCATTAAAATTTCGGGTGACAACAATTTCTCTCTTTAGTTCGCAACCAGTGGCAACCGAGCGGAGAGTCGACTAAAGTGATGAAGTATTATTAAAAAATAATTAAAATCCTGGACGCGTTGCCGGGAGCGAAGTCATTGAGAAAGTCGGCTCGCTTTAATCGTCCTTTTAATCGTTTTCTTGATCACGATCTCTAATGAAAGCGACATTCCGGTGGAAGCGCCACGATCACTCGGTCGCTAGGGTTTTGCAGAGCTCTCCGAGATGTGAAATAGGATTTCGTCTTCGCTCGGGGCGGATTAATGCGCGCGGTACTTAATCCGACAATATTAATGATCGGCGATTCCACCCGGTGGAAGATGGTGAGCGCACGCGGCCGGCAGCGCACGATTCAAGGATCCACGGCTCCTTTTTAGTGGGAGCGAGCCACACCGCCACACGGAATATCCCCCTGGCTCTGAAAGCCTATTCAGTTGCCTGGGCTTACGCCTTCTTCTCAACCTCCTCCTCCTCCTCTTCCTCTTCTTCCTCTTCCTTGAGCTTCTCTTCTCTCCGGCTCAGAACTACCGGAGTTCCACCGGCTGAAATTAATCGAGGTCTTATCATAATAATTTTATTCAGCCGGCCTGAAAAGAGAGGAGGAACGTCTAGCTCGAAGCTGCTGGCACTGCTGCCGCCAGTGCAAGAGTAGAATTTCTCCCCTGGGTGAGAGAGCGCGGAGAGACAGGGCGGTTTTGCCTCGCGAGACTAGAAGGGAGAGACATTGAATTCTTTCAATGGGACTCGGATACAAGCCTCCTCCTCTGCAACCCAGACCACCTCCCCTCCTCTCTGTCTAGCACGCTCTCTGTGCCACGCCGGATTCATCACGATCCTCTGGCATGCAACGTGCAAAATGAAACATTCTCGCTGCATGCTGGTGCGCTTTAATGAAAGTGTAGTTCCTACGTTTCTACGGGAACCCGTGTACTCCCTGGGTTTGATTTCACTCTTTCTATTAAAACTCTGCCGTCGACAGCATTGCCAAGGAATCGTATAATCGAAGAAATTTCTTATTTCTTTTTAAGTTATTATTATTGAAAAATTGTGTTTCGTGTGAAAACAAAAATAGGTCGAGCTAATGCGGTAGCAGTCTTGTTGGAAAAGCGGGCGAAGGAGGCTGAGAAAGAGGTGACGTATGCCAGGACGTATCTAATCGAGAGGGCGTTATGTAAATTTTATTGCGCCGCTTTTACAGCATGCCGGAACACGGTGAATTTATCTCAGCGTGGAAACGCGACCGCGGAAGAGTTAGAGTCGTGCGCCGAATGGAAATTGATCGATTATGCTAACACGCGCCGCAGATACGACTGTCGTGAAAATAAAACAGAAATTTGTGGACAACCAAGGGTGCGCGACACCGCACGATTGACCTGACATTGAGTATGTCATCTGAACAGTTTTCACGTTCGTACAACACAAAACAGATGTATTGATCATTCTGACATAAATGTGTTGTTCGAAGACAATAAAAATGATTCGCAATTTGTAATTTCGAGTATTCTAAGAAAATAGAGGTAACATCAATAAAGTGGGGAATGGTCCAATCGAATAGGTCATCCGTTTTAATATCCTCTCGGGAGAAGTCAATCAATTCTGTATTCTCCTTTTAAGTCTGCCTCGATCGATCATTCAGGCAAACGTCCAGGTCAGCGCTATCGAATCTCCGGTCTTAATTACTGCATTCGGGATTTCATTGGCAATTCTTTCACATCCGTCTAAAGCTTTCCACTCTCGGGAGCGTGCATTTGAGGCACATGGCCCTCCGGAGTTCGTTGATTAAAGCAGGGTACACAAGTATCGTATAAAAAGGGGTCCGATACAGTGAATTCAATTATGCTTGTGGCGACGCTCGTCGATTACAGCCGTCACTCGTCGACAACGTTTTTCCACGGACTTTTTTTCACCATCCCACAAATCCAGCCCGCCTCTTCCCAAACTCGAGACACGCAACGGCCTTTTTCAGCATTATTCCAATTATGCACGCCGCCTGGACTTGCCCGGCGGTAGTTGGTGCATTAATTAACAGTAGCTTGCCGCAAAAAAGCACTTGGGCAAGGAGACACCGGATCGTTTTATCGGGCTCGAAAGCGACAACACATACACCGCACCAGGAAAGCCACCACCTTTTTTCCAACCCCATAGTACTGCCAACAGGTTTTCCGGGCGAGGATGCGCCGAGAAAAAACGGTGCGCGATGAGGGTCCTCTTTGCCAAGCGTCAGATCCTTTTGGTTCTTGACTTTTTTACTTCTACAGAGCGGTGACGACTCGCTTCGTTAATTTTGTGATAGGTCCACGCTAATTGTGGGTAGCGAGCTGTTTAATAGGAATAATATGGTAATTCCTGGAAGGGAAAAAGCGGAGGATAAGGCGCCAAGGGGTTGTTATTAGTCTCTCGTGTAAATATTAGCGAAAGGGGTGACTTTGTATGGGATGCTAATTACTAGCTGCAAAGCAGAGACATCCGTTGTACTTTATGGAGACCGTTGGAGAGACGAGTATCTCGAGTACGTCCACTTTAAATCTTGATTCGAAGACGCCGGCCGTGTTTATTTCGTATCCCCGCGCTGCTGGGATCCAACGCGCGCTTGATGATTAATAGCGCAATCCTTCGTGATTAATGGTGGCAACAGCCAGTTTTTAGTGGTCATCGCTCCACCAAAAGAATATTCGTTCTAGGCACTCCACAACTTCGTCGCTTCTGAGACGTTTGCTCGAGAGTACTAATTACATAGACAAAATGAAAATATCCTATCACAGATCGGACAGTGAACGTTTCCTCGTAAAAACATTAATGGGGTATTAAATACTCGTATTATTGGGAAAGCTGGTAAAAGAGGAATTAATACAATTGGAATGGGCAGCGTGTGCTTGCTAATTGCTTTGCCGAAATAATTTACCATTAATTACTTGTGCGACAGGCGGTCGAGAGCCACCTTGGTACAGCGCCAGCTGTGATTATTAACAACATCGAAATCGCGTGTTACTCTCCACCGACGATTTTAGATAGAATGTCAAGAACAAAATGTGGGGATTTAATTATACATTAGAGCGACTGCAATTACCAGGCTGTTACACAGGAAATATTTAAATTTCACCATGCCAATCACTGTCAAAAGCTTGCTTCAGAAGAAAGATAATTCCTCAGTGAATTTGGCTGGAGGTAATTCGGAATAAAATTTGGTTCACGTGTATCTTATTTTGCTTCTGGGCACGTTTCAGCTCTCGACACCTGTCTCCAGGTTACAGCAGAGATTCAGTGCAACGGCAGGTGTAATGATCGGTAACTGTTGCCTGAGGAAATCGATCTTTCCACCACCTAATACCCTTTGACATGTTGCCGACTGTTCCCTATCAATAAGAGCATGTACCCTAACCAAACGATTATGTAGATTACTCGTGGACACATTGACAGATCATACGTCGGAATTGCATGCTCGGTGACACTATCATTTGCATCCTTAAATCGTGTAATCTTCCAGTTTAAGAGTTTTTAACAGCCTGTGCTTTCGTCTCCATCTTACCACCTGATTCTCACTCCTCCGGCGATTCTCCCTCAGGCGTTTAGAGCTGGTCCAGCTCGGTGAATGTGTGTACTCATATATGTGTACGCGACTCTGATGCTACTGGGTGGTCGGCATAAATTTCCGTGTGCTGGCCGCGAATTATGCTAATGCCCCGGGCATTACCAAGTGTATAATTGATATTTATAACCGGCGGACGGCATCGCGCGCGCGCGCCCTGCCACGCTCGGGGGTGTTCCCCTGAGAGATATTCCACGTTTTTACACCCAGCCTCTTCTGCAAACACCTCCCGCTTACTTGGTTGCTGGCTGTAAACAAGGTGTTCGCATCGGGCACAGTAGGATTTCAAGTCTTGCCGGTATACTAAAACTTTGGTCCTTCAAACTATCGTACTAAGCCGATGTATAAGTTAAGTCATATTGGATAGAACTTGTGCGACGTACACAACGTAAAGTGACATGACTTTGAAGTCTGAGATCAACAAGAGGATGGATTAAGTTCACGTGCCATAGTCTGAGATGAGTCTCAAGGAGATGTTCGATCGGTGGCGTGCGCCGTCTATGGCGACCTTGCGCTTGGGATCCACGGGCGCGCCTAAGGAGACGAGATAAATTGCGAGTATTGTTGGAGCAAGCCATTTTTATCAGGCTTGAGTCGCAGCGGGGTGGCAGGGAAGAAGAGACGAGGCGTCAGAGAAGTCAACGAGTTCCACGAGAAAGCAACGATGATCCGTCGGCTCGGGCGACCCCTGCTCTCCCCCACAAAGTCTTCTCCCATTCGGTTCTCGGGGTTAGTAAGGTCATCGAGTGTGGGAACCGGGCGATGCGATGACGAGGATGACGCCACCGCTTGACGTCATCCAGCAAGATCGCAGCTCGCTTCTTTCAAGAGCGAGAAAGCCGACTGGAAGTGAGAAAGGACGAGAGGAAGAAAGGCGCGAAGGAGAGAATCGAAATGCCGGCATCTGAGTCATTCGGTTCCGGTACATACAAGACAGAGAACCAAGAGGATGACGATGGCTCGTTCCGCTCGCTACCAAGCGCCCTTCTAATTGGAGCACGCTCAAAATAAACACGACTCGTTTGCTTTTAATTGCTCTACCCGCCGCGCGCGATTCTCCCAGCGAACGTCGACGACTCCGAGCTCTGACTCGAGATAGTTCTTCTCTACAGCGAAGAGCCTTTTCTTGCCAACCATTTCGCCCTATCTTCCTCGCACCAGACTCACCAGTTACTCCTTCGTCGCTTCCTGGAAGAAAGCCTGCCGGGAATGGCCGTAGGAAATTAGTAGTGCTTGGTATCTTGATGAATGCATAGCACTGCTAAAGAGACTGCACTTAGTCTGCCTCCTAAATTCCAAGCTAAAGGGGACTTTTGTATCGTCCTGCTTATCGCTCACCCGTATTACTATGCCAATGGTTTTTGCTAAAGTATTTCATTCGTACACCGTTGGTATAACATTCGTTATTAGGTATTCTTTCATTATTATTAACTCACATCAATAACACATTAGTCAGCATAGTCCCCATGGGAATTTGAGTGTGATGCATGTGAGGGAATGATTTCATAAGAGATATAAGAGAAAGGTCATTGCAAGAGTTGGCCGAGGCTAAAAAAGCTTCGACGTGGAAAGAAAGGCGAGAAAGAAGGCGAAGGAGGGAACAGACATCAAGTGTGAAGAGGCGAAGAAGAGGCATATATCGCGCTGACTACACACTGTCGCGAGCTCGTATTAACTTTAACGAGTGACGGCCCACGCGACTCTTCGGTGGGTCGAAGGTCAAGCAGACGTGAGAATCTTCAGTGGATTCTTCATTTCCGTGGCCTTCAATGTGCCGACTCTGTGAAAGTGGAGATTCACGCCTTCCGGTGATTGGTCCTTTTTTTATCCGAACGTCACGCAGCTGCAAGACACTTTGCCGAAACTTCTCGTAAAGTTTGTGTTCTCAGAGTTGAAGCACGCAGAAATTCAACTTTGTTCGTAGAATTCTTTCGTGTCATTTATCAATTTATTTATCTGCAATATAATCTATTTTATTATCAATCGAATATAATTTATATTATAGAAAAAGACAAGGAGGGTGCTTTGCGTCCATATGACTGGGACGAGTAGTCGGCAGCGTTTGTACAATTACCAGGTGGAGCGTGGCCGTTCCGAAAAGGGCAATCTTCCCGTTAAGAAATCGCTGATTGCAGAGGTGTGTAGCTTGTTACTGGCGCTAACGAGCGCAAACACAGAGGCCACTTTCGCGCGTAATCGTAAAAAACCGAATAAGGGTAGGGTGCGTGCGCTTGGGCGCGGGAATGCCCTAGAAGGCCCACTTTCCGAGGGGCAGAGAAGGCGGCGCGGCGCAGCGCAGCGCGGCGCACGCTTGCTGCCGCCGGTGAACGGAAGCTGTGCTCGTCCCGTCGTCGCAGATGAAAGAGAAGGAAAGAGTGGCTCTCTCGTTTTTCTCGCTAGCAGGCGGGCCGAAGCGAAGCGGGCGATGATTACGCATATAAAAATGTAATTTCTCACCGCGAGAGGCAGGCGACGCGCGTGTGGTCTAGGCTTGAGCGCGTGTGTGGTCGCTGCGCGCCGAAATTTACGATTAAAAATCGACGACACCGCGGCCGGGCTCGTAAACCCTGATGGGACTCACGGTTCCTACAAAGCGATCGATTTGTCATTACGAAACGTTTCCACAAAGATGCCACGCCGGGGCCGAGATTCTCTCCTCCTCCTCCCTGCTGCCCGCCTGCCACGAGAGGCGCGGCGAGAGGCGACGCGCGCGGTTCCCTCGCTCTCTCGGCCCTTTTTTCCTGGCCACGCTGATTTACGGGAGGCGGTACGGGCCGTTTAGTGAGATTGTGTAAGCAGTTAATCACTCTCGCCTGGTAACCCTTTTTTTTTCTCGGGAATCCAGACTTCCGTATGGACGTATGATAATTGTGTCCTCTCTTTCTCTCCCTGGCGAGCTCGTTCTCTGCCCTCGTCGTTATTCTGGAAGCGAAGGATGCGCTGTTACCAGACATCGAAATTTACCATTTCGAGATAACCCCTGGCAACGGCCTCGCTGCAGAACGCTTGTAAGCTGGCACGTAGTTTCAAGCGGATAAATGACTCGGAGGGATGATTGATTGCGCCGTTTCACGTTTACGGCAATTCGGAATTTTTCACCTTTTGCCCGTGTGGACGGGTCGCCTCCAACATTTCGGGCAGCGGCGACAGCTTGCGACAGTTAGTCAGGCAGTGCACGGTGTTTTCGGAAATTTAGACTTTTGGGTTAAAATACGGTAGTTGTTTTTTTTTGTTGCTCCTGCTAGCCTTATTGTCAGCGTGCCGGGCAGCGGAAAATAAAGATTTATGTGTTTGCCGGCTGTGGACACTCATTTCCTTTCTCGGCTAGTGTACGGTATTTGCGTTTTTTGTCTCCCCTCGCCGGAGAATCCGCCGGTGCACTGTGTAAAGGGGTAAAGCCGTGGTAAAAATATAAAGTCGCCTGTCTCGTTTATGGCCAGGCGCTCGTTTTAACCCTTCTTAGCCGAGGCCGCCTCACCAAGTGGAGGAAGGGTTACCGTCGCAGTTCCTCCAGTTAGAAGTCAAAATATTGTTTTATTGAGGTGCTACCCCTAATTTTGATGCTTCCAACCTGAACGAAAGGGGGTTTCTGTCGCCAAGAACGGGTTGACTTCGGACGTTTTCTTTAAGTCCATCGCGACAGAAGAAAAAAAAGGGTGAGCCCGGAAGGGTTGCTCGAAAGGCTTGACTTTACCGTTTTGCAGTCGACTTTAGTGTTTTACACGAGGAATTCCATAAATGCTCGAAAGGGTTACAGTTAGGTCGGGTTGAGCGACGCCAGGATGATCTCCAACTTCACCGTGTCGTAAAATACTCGACGGCCACTTTCACCTCATCCGGTAGACAATTTTTTTTGCACTCCGCGTACCGTTGACTTTATTATTTTTGTCGTAGCGAGGGCTTAACGTCAGTTTCAGAGAGAGCTCGACTTCCGAGCGGGCTACTGGGATGCACTACTGCAAGGCTTACGGTTTTCCGTTTGAAAAAAAGGCGGTGAAAAAAATCTGACCTTTTGACCGTAAAGTTAACTGGAAGCTTGCTTGCGGTGCAATTTTTTTTCTATAGTCACTTTCAGGAGGAGGAACGGTACTTTGTTCTAGTACCCTTCTTACTTGAAATTACCCTTCGGACGTCCGTGCGTACAGTTTTTGTCCGTCAGAAAAAAAAATCTAACACCAAGGATTCATACGCGACCGTATTCAGAATATGTGAATTCCAGTCGCAAGCATATAAAACTGGGGATAAAAAAATTAGGGGACGTGTCCGAGGTAGAAACGAGGGGCAGTCGGTGAGCCAGTTGATTTGACGGCGCATTAACTTTCATTTAGTCGTCGGAGCGTAACGCGTAATGCTAATCGTAAAGGGGCCTGTTTCACATCTTCTGGAGGCAGGGCGCACCTTTTTAACGCGACGCGGATGAATTCATGGCAGGACCACCAAAGTCGAGCGTTACACCACCAACGAGCGGAGTGCGACCCTCAAAAGCGCATTACTACAGGAGAGCGTTCATCAGTCTGCTTGTGGAATTAACATCGAATTAACCGGCCAATAAGGCCGCCATGCTCTTAACGCCGGAGCCTAACTACGTGCTGGGACGGCCGACTCAGATTAATTGATTTCGAGGTTCCGCCTCCTGAGTTTTTGCGCTCAACCAGTTCTTTTTTGTTTTTACCACAGGTTAAGGAAATCAAGATTAAAGTAGGGTTGGAATTCAGATCACTGAAGGTCTGAGCATCTCATAAGAATTTAAGAATATATAATTTTATTCTATGCATATATAAATAGTTATATTGGACAGGAAAAAGTAGAATAGAGCGTGCTCTATTTTAGACCTTCTAAGCCAGGTACTGTGGGTATATCTTCCCACTTTACAAAATGTTAGGTCAGTCTTACAGTCCGGGGTCGTAAAGAATCCCCATTGAAACTTGACCGAATGACGAAAAAGCAGAGCAGTCTGTCCACGAGTCCTTAATGGCGCTTTCTCAGTTGGGTCGCAGTTGGCGAAAAAGAGAGCACTGGGAATTGGGAGCGTGTTCTTGGCAATGGTGGCAAATGGTGTGGCTCGCACTTTCTCAGAATGAGGGCCCGAAAATAATTATGGCGAGGTCCTCACGCGGACAACGAGGAGCTCGTCTAAACTGTAACGTTCCTTCTATGCGAATCGTTCGCATGTTGCCAGAGCTACGTCAGGGCTGAGGAAGTTCCGCAGCGGCACGGCCGAATCGTAAACGAAGAAATACAGCCTCCATTTTGTCCGCTAACAAAAGGGCCTGATTTAAACTGTAACAGCGCGCAACGGAGAAACAGATCCCACGCCCGCGTTACGGTTCGTCGCAATAAATTATTTTTCGCCTCACTCCTCGAACCCAGAGCACTTCGTAGTCGTCGTGTTCAAGACGCACTCGAAGCCATGCCGCGCGTCCACCGCCGAGGGCAAACAAGGGTGGCGCACGGGGGTGGCTGTAAAAGTGGGCCCGTTTTCCGTAACTGTACCGAGAAACGGGTTAAAGGCACTAAACCAATTTCGAAGGAAATTTATAACTAGAGCACCGAATACCGGTAACGCAGGCCCCGTTTACGCAAGCGTGCTCGAGATCTTGGGCCCAATGGGGACTACTTACACAGCTCTCTTATTTCCCTCTTGTTTTCTCTTCAAGCTTCCTGGCTCTTTCCTCTGATTTTCACTTTCTCGCTTCATTTTCTTCACAAAGGATTTACATATTTGCACGAGTCAAATGTGATGCTATTCTCTTTTAAATAATGAGGCGTAAATTTCTCAGTGAAACTTTGGTCCTGAACTTCGAAGGATGTTCACCCAGCATCAACGAGTTCTTGTCTGTACTTTGTTTCGTATTTAATATATGCATTTTGTTTTGGTTGGTCGACCCAACAATTTGCATAGAATTCTCCCTTTAAATGACAGTGCTAGTTAAGCGGGGTTTCGCGCATTTGATTAGGCATTGGAAAGTTAGGAACGTTGGGTATCCGGGGTCCTGAGGGTTTCACCTCGTTCAGTTCAGCAGTAGCCCGCACTCCGTTAGCCATCCTCGACGGTTAGGTAACGTCTAACTAGAGCAGGTACGGACTAGCCATCGAGAAGAATAAAAGTCCAATCAGTTCCGGGCATCGTTGACAGGACCCCGGGCGTTCGGGTTAGAGAAGAAGAGTGAAAGAGACAGGACAGTGTCTTCTCCAAATAGCTATTGGCGAAAGGATTTCAACCTTGGGCTTTCACTGTTGGGCTTTATTATTTTATGCAACTGGAGCACGCCTCGCTATTATATCGGGGAATTTCGTCTTTACGACGTAATTGTGGGTTAGGGTTAAAAATTTCACCCTTTTCGCGTGAAATATGAGTGACGCCGCGCGAGTTTATGGACCCAACCAATAGTGCTTCGGGCCTCAGAATTTGCTCCAGTTGTAAATAACGCTTCTGGGTAAGGGTTGATTTTTGCATGCTTCCCAGAAGGGTGCTCGTCCCCGGGCACTGGCCAACCGGGCACCTAACCGAGTCACTATAAACGGACTACATTGTTCCTCTACCTTACCTCTTTCCAGTGCCAATTTCACCAAGGCCGCTATGGAAATGTGATATATCAACAACAACGGGGTGAACGCAACACCGAAAGCCTTTTCTTTAATTGCCGATACCGCCGGGTAGACGAGCTTATGACCTAACCATTTCACTTTCATTTGCATAGGAACCTATGTTTATTTCTTATGCCTCGCTTCCTCCCTCCTCCCCATTAACATACAGTTACGTGTACACAAGTCCCACCTATCGTAAAGTCACTCTAACGTGAAATACGATAATCGAAATATAAAATTCTAATACATAGATACTGTTTATACCGAGGCAAATGTTCAGGCTTCACGATCACGATCCCAAAATGTTCCAAAGGCGGAATGCACGGACAGTAAAGTTGGGAAGGTTGTCGCCCTAAAAACCATCGGACGACAGTAATTTACACGTGCCTGAGCAATATAAATGTTCATTGCCAGTGAAGATACAGTATGAGAGTGGAATATTGGAGTGATCCGGCATGATAATTTTGCGCAGGGTATACCTGAGCCGGTGTCGAAGCTTGCGAAATACCGGGGCCTTATGGCCGGCCTTCGGCACCGACCTGCTGGACGGTCTCCCCCCTGTAAACCAATAATGACGCAGGGCCCCGATACAAATACAGGCAAATGTAATTCAGACCATGGGTAAGCTGGCCGAGCTCCGCCAGTGTTCTCTGTGCCCGGCGGCACGGTTTATGGTAAAAACAGGCCAGTTCTGGAACAGATTTTTACGATTTTTGCAGTACATTTACGAGGGCGGCCGGGGCAATAACGTTTTTGTAGGTCGGCCACTTTGATTTTTCGACCTAAGTCGACTCGTACTGAAAGCTGGGTCGACCCCCGGCCCGACCGAGACCCAAGCCGTCTCGATTATTTTAGGACAGTTTTCGGTACAGTTTTCCGCGTTATTACGGTCACCCAAATAAAACAGTCGAGCTGGAGCAACGTCTGAGCCATTTTTAAATGAAACGCGGTCGTAAGATTATATAGGTGTCGGCCGCCCTCGAAATGCTTCTTTCCTGTCCGCTCCTTGGGCGACCTGCACAACTTTTCCCTACCGGGGGGCAAACCGACGCAGGAGGCAGGATGCGGTTGTAAACCGCGCTTTCTCGGAACTACAAAAACGCACCGGCACAGTTACTGTGCCGCGCCCTGCCCATGTTCCTCCAGACTATTGACGGCCACTCCAGTTTTTACTATTATTAGAGCAATTTTTTCCTCTATGGGCGGAAGCGTGGCACGGCACGCGTCTCTCGTTTTCGTGGTCTCGTTCTACGTTTTATTAGGTCGGCCGACAGCCTCTGGCACTGGTCGGCTTTTCTTTAAGGGACGAGCAAAGAAGCGATCACAGACAGGGCCTTTTCACAATGAGATGTAATGAGCGGAGGTCGTGAACCTCTTAGTCATTTCTATTCTTCAACGTAGAATTATTCGACCTTTAACTAGACGGACCTGCATTAACTCTTTACTCAGCTGGGAAGAATTTCATTCTGAGGATTTCTGCTGCTCTCGCGAGAGAGAGAAGGCAGTGTGCCTTCGTTAACATTGTAGGCGCGCATTGGTCAAATTAGTTGGAAGAAAGTTCGTAAATGACCACTTAGTATCCCTCGCCGAGTTTTCTTGCCGCGGTTGGACCCCTTTTATCCCTCATTTTTAGCAGCGGTTTCTCTCACCTTTCTCTCCCTTCGTTGAAGGAGGCTCAATTAGCGAGTTGCCTTGAATCTGCCCGCTGCTTTTTACGCCGTCGTGTCATATTAATCGTGCTTCGCGTCCATTTACACTCGCATTATCCGGCGGACCAAACTTTCCCAGATGCCAGCTGGAATACTGCGTTTACGCCAAGGACATCCTGAACGAATGGGACAAATTAGACGTCCGAGTTGTCGGCCGCACGATTTATTACGTCCACGGACACTTTGCATTAATTTTGCCGCGATAAATCTGTGGTTCCGGGAAAATGTCGTACTCGGACATTTCATCGGGTTCACTAGTTATACTTTATTTGTTAGAACTTTCAACCAGAAATTCAATTGGTCTAATCAACGTTGTGTTGAAATTGAATACCGAGGGTTACATTGGTCTCTGAATAGAGCTGACAAACATACAGCTTCCCATCGAAGTTCTCGCTGGAAGTTAACGGTGGGGGGGGAAAAAAAAGAATGTAGACTAAACACAAGTTCCGTCTGGTTTTCCTAAATATCATTAGCGCACTTCACCCCTTCGATGATAAAGGCCTTCCTACGAGTTCCTGTAGCTCGTTGCTGCACTTTGCTCCTTTTATGTGAAACAGATGTTAGCGGGAGTCTTGTGTCGGTGCTTCTGGTACGTGTTAACGGCACGCTGGCTATCCGAGCGCCTTTTTCTAGAAGCGAGATGCCGTTCGTTTCGCTTCTGTGATATTTAATAGAGGCGTCAGCTTATTTATTGGTAACAGAACGGCACCAATTACCAGCCAGTTCGAGCGCTCAGCTTCCCAACTCTCTCTCGTCATTATTTCATCGTCGTAGTTTGCGTCCCTCGCTTCCGTTTCCCCAAACTCACCCTCTCCTACACTTCTCAATGAGTTTCTATTCTACCACAAGCTTGAAATATATGTATATGGCGCGCGTATGGTTGTCGGTAGTAATCAGCTCATCGGCAACCTAATTGTAGGGAGAAATGAGTCGGCTTGTTCTTTCAAAAATCTTGAAGCGATTAAACACCACAGGCGTGCTGTTAGCACTCGTGTTATATGCCAGTCGTGTTAATGATTATCCCTCGTACATTGGTTATTTCCATTGCCCCGTGCTTGGCCTGCCAACTTAATTAAAGAGCGATGAAATCAATTGCCGGCGTATATATCGAAGCTGTTCGTTTCAATAATTCAATGCGTATAGCTATCGCTAATTAATTTCGCCGAACTGCTCTCATGTATATTGCAGATCGTCCCTGGGATATTACATTAGACATTGATACCACCGCGTGTATTCATATAATTTCGGTAATTGGATATTTTCACGCCGGCTGTTTGGAGACTGGTACGATAAACATGCCGCTTTTGGCGGTCGAGCGAAAGTTCTCAAAGTACCTGGGTCACAGGCCGCAATTAATTAAAGAGCGCTAAAATCAGCTTTTATCGAACGAAGCCCAATCTGCTTTCCCAGTCAGCACTGACCGATTGGTCTTGGCCCAAATGGTGTTTGTTGAACTTCCTGAATAAACCAGAGAGGGTTTTTCTCGTCGATAGCCCAAGTGGATTTGGCAGAGCGGCGAATTGCTTGAGAAGGTTGTCTTCAGCAAAAAGCTCCTGTTAGGGAATACGTCGTCAAAAAGCGAGGCTTGCCCCGGCGAGTGGCAGTAAAAGGCGGTAAGTTGAAAGAAGTTTCCCGTGAAAGGAGTGGTCTTGAACAGCTACCTTTTGTCGAATCTTTGTCGGCGGATCATAGGACTCCCTCCCTCCCTCCCTGTCGACAGTAACACATCTCGAGAGATACTCTTGTGTCACTATTCATTCTCATGATCGGACACAATCAGTATTACTACATTACAACAATTTCAATTCTAGTTCTTATACTTTCATCATCTATATAAATTAAAATGGAAGGCGAACAAAAGTTTACATCATGCATTTCAAGTGAACTTTTCTTGAAGAAGATGCTTTCTTTCGAAAATCACCTGGTTCGAGCGAGTATCTGCCATGTGGAACGTGACTGCTGCATTATGCAGCGTTCACTCCCACGACTTCAGTCAGGTTCTAACTACAATTGGCAAGTTCGATGGGCGGGCAAGTCTTTCGTGTAGAAGCGTCCGAAGGAAGGAACGGTGAGAAGTGTGCGAAAAGTTAATTGAAGCCGCCGCTTTTCCACGGTACACCGTACAATAGACGATTGTCCGCGCGTCGTCGTCTTGGCGAGGGGTGTTTTATTATGGGGGCTGTGACGGGGCTCGAAGCATCGCACGCCACCGTGACGCGCTTAAAGTCCTCGAGAAAATGCTACGGAATATTCATTCGTGCCATGAAATCGAGGGGCGTGCGCCGGATAATTCGAGTCTATGGACTCTAAATGACTTTAGTAAAGCCTTGTAAATTTCGTGTAATCGTAGATCACATGGTTATTATAAATTATAAAGCATTGAGACTAATTTTTCTCGTTGAAACATATCTGTTTAATATAATCATTTAAATAGATCATCTATTGCTTGGGAATTTGTACTCCGAGAACTCTTGATTGCTGTTCCCCTCGTTCAAGTAACTTTGTCCTTCAGTAACACGCATTCTCACTATACCAGAGTCTGAACTTTGAATGACTTTCTGAGTGGAAAGCAGAGCACACTGCTACTGTGGCCAACAAAGAACAACAATTACTTCATTTTCACCAGAACTTTCGTAGTCTCAGTTGTATTGTCTTTTAAAGTAATTCAAAGACTTTCTAATAATCCTCGAATCGTGTGCATAGAAGAGACAGTGTAAAAGGTGATTATCATAAAATCCCATGTGCGTGGATTTTCTGACAGGCAGAGACAAGTCACCACTGGTTGGCATTTGGTCCAGATCGTGAGGAAGCGCCGGACAAAGGTGGCACTCGGCGCAGTCAAAGGGCGCGGGTCGAGCGAGTCAAATCAGGGGTTCAGTTCGCCGGAAGAAATGTCCTGTCCACTGTTCTGGATGCTGCCAGTCGAAGAAAAAAGCGCCGGTCAATAATTCCTTAGCGTTGCTACTTACCGCGTGCATCCCTGTGTCGGTGTGGAAGTCGCAGAAGCAACGAGAGAGAGAGAAAGAGAGAAAGAGAGAAAGATAGAAGGAGAAGGAGAGCAAGAGAAACGCATAGAAATACGTCGCCGCGACGAATTGTCGATTTCACGGAGGCCGATGCGGCTTTTGCGGGTTTCTCCGCCCACGGGCCCGCGCTCTGTCCACCGTGGCACAATGTCCCTTCGTTAAGAAGGGCCAGCTGCAACGGATATACGCGTACGCCTTAAAAATAGCCGGTCGCTTGAATTTCATTAAGATCCACTGAAGGAGTGACGTCGCCATGCGACCGACAGTCATCCAACAGCTAATAAGTTCTCCTTCCCTTGTACAGACTTTCTTTCAATTTCCAAAGAGTACCAATTATACAAGCCAATAACATTGAACTATATCCAAGGCAGGACTTGAGATTGAATTCAATCGATCATTGAAGCAAGTCTTTCATCGAAGTTTTAAGTTGAGGAATCTTGGAAGAAGCTGGAAGCTAGAAAGGGGAGTAGTGAAGGGAAGGTTAAAAAGTCGAAGAAAAGGTAGCTTGTGTCCCGGTTCGCACAAAGTCTGAGGATAAAGTACATTGGCTCGAAGCTTTCTTACTTCTTGGAGAAGGCCAGGGTGCATCGGGGATCGGCAGATGACGAGCGAGCTGATTAGATTCGGTCAGTTCTGAAAGCGAGCACCCGATCCCCGGGACCGTCACGGATTTTCAATCGACATTCAACCGATTTCCGCGCACCTTGGAAACGGTGATTTCGCCGTGGTAAACAGTAGAAGAGAACGAAGGATCCATATTGAAGGTGTCTCATTCATACGAGGACCGGTGAATCGTTTCTCTCCTCGTTCTCTCTTACCAGATGCGATCCGCTCGTGATCCGGCCGGGTTTCTCCATTCGCCACGGTTTCCACTGGAAGATCGTCGAGCTTTGTGCACTTGGCTCCTGGCACATGTGATTTCTAAGACCTATGTATTGTCACCATCGACCTCACCAACCATCCTTTACAATCGACCAAGACTTTCGCAGCTCCCGTGGAAAGTCCCGTGGAAATCCATCGTTTCACCTCGTTCCACGCGGCTTTTGTTAGTTAAAACCGCGATAAAAGCTGCCACTCCAGAAAGAGAATTTTCTCCCTCTAGTTTGCAAGCATAATGAAGGAGAAATTTAACGGAACAGCATCCTTTCCAGAAGTCTTTCCACTTTGCTTCTCTGTTATGTCCCTTGTAATCTTTCTACGAGTTAGTACTGCGCTGTTGCAAAAGAAGACGCTGCGTTCAGATAAGTCTTTTATTCCCATCCGAGAGGAGGGTTATCTCTTGTGGAAGAAACTTCCCTATAACAGATCGTCAGACTGTCCTTGTAACATCCTTCAAGTAGATTCTACTCTCCTTGACAAGTTTGCAGAGAGGATGAAACTTTATGTGCCGCAATATACCGACATAGAAGGATTAAGGGAATCCCGAAAGGGCAACAAGTAGATGGGCAAGTAGTCCTTGAAATGAGATTAGAAGATAGAATAAAATCATACCTAGCTTTCAAGGCTTGCTGAGAACAAGTTACACGATTTTCGAATGTGCCTCGAATTACTCGGCCATGGTGACCAATAATCAGCGGTGTAAACTACGCAGAACTACGGTAGGCCGAAGCTTTACGACCAGGAAAAATTGCTTTACAGTTCTACTCGTAAAACTGTCTCGAAATTCGGCCATCCTAGGCTGAGCAGGGATACAGCCACATTATTACGAATTGTCCGTGGCATTGGGCCAGCCAGCAGCACAATCGGACTGTGCTCGTGAGACCGTATATTTTAGCTGCGGAGGCTTATGCAATTTTGTCTCGCTCGCACTCCTCTCTACTCGACGCTCCTCCGGCGAGATGAATCTCTTGCTTTTAGTGGAGAAAAAAAATAATATCTTTACGAGGGTTCCTCTCGGCGAGCCCTCCACATTTTCGCGCAACCTCCAGGCGTCGTATATCACCCCGTGGCCGAGAAAGAAAGAGACGGAGAACCAAGAGGAGAGTTGCGGCGAATATTCCAACGTGGAGGCTGGAAACTGGCCAGCCGGATGACAAGAGGACAGAGACGAAGAACGAAGGAACAGTCTCGCTTGCTCTCTTGTGAGGAAAACGCAAGACTATGGAGTGTTTGCGGACCTCCTAACGTTTCTGGCCATATTTCTGGCCATAAATACACCAGGTCGTGGCCAAAATATGACAAGCCGCCTCTGGTCCTGACTACGCAGCAGAGAAGAGATCGTCGCTCCTGCACTCATTTACTTGGTTGCACCTCGCAAAGTGCGGTTGTCCCGAGAAATCGCTGGTCCGTCCTTGAGGAAATCATCGTGCAAGTCTTCTCTGCGGATGCCCGAGCCTCCGTCACGCTGATTTTCACGGGTTCGCTCCCGGCTACTTTCCTGCACCCCCTCTGTCCCCAGGGGGTGCTTCCGCACGGGGTTTCGCGATAACAGGATTCCAAAGTTTGGCCAAGGAGCGTTTGCAAGAGCGAATGCCCGATGGAACGACCGGGTGATTCACGTCCCACCAACTTCCTAGTTGCAGCGTTGTGGCGCGAGATAAAATATTGGAAAGATGACATATAAAAGTGTATGAGATCGCTCGATGCAAAGTGGTTCGGTGCATGTCGGTCACTGCAGTGCCTCAGTATATTTTTATGACACAACTTTTTCGTCTTCCATCCTCGTTCCCTGTATTGGACGTGAATCTTGCATTTGACATCATTCCCGATAGCCTGGACCATCTTATTTCCACGTGGATATAAAATGAGTGGAGAGATCGTGAAGCTTTGCCCCTCAGATTTAACTTTTGCGTTACGATGCGGGCTTTTACACCACTGATTCTTTCTTTGCTACTCATTTTAAGGCTCAAACAATCGATTTATGCACCGTTCGGGAAAGTTTGAGGAACTTCGAAAAATCGAAAATTTGTGAAGGGGTACATATGGAAAAATTTGCGAAAAATTGAATTTTGAGCTAGGGCTCTGGAATTTATATCACTTCTTCCTTGATACAAGAAAACATTCTCCACCAAATTTCAGCTCCGGAAAATGTCAGGAAGATTTAAAAACATGGAAAATACCGTCGAAATTAGACCGGGTCAAATATTCAAGATCAGTTTTCCATGTGTTTTCGGTACAATTCCGGCACTTTGACTACCGGTTTTATGTTTTTTATCCGTTTTGATACTCAAACAATCGAAATATCAAGCGTTCGTCCAAGTCCCAGAACCTTCGAAAAATCGAAAATTTGTGAAGGGGTACATATGGAAAAATTTGCGAAAAAATGAATTTTGAGCTGGGGCTCTGGAATTTATACCACTTCTTCCTTGATGCAAGAAAACATTCCCCACCAAATTTCAGCCCCGGAAAATGTCAGGAAGTGTGGAAAACATGAGGAAAACCACGAAAATGAAATATTCAAGATCGGTTTTCCATGTGTTTTCCGTACAATTCTCGCATTTCTGCAACTGGTTTCATGTTTTCTTTCCATTTTGATACATAAACAATCGAAATATCAAGCGTTCATCCAAGTCCCAGAACCTTCGAAAAATCGAAAATTTGTGAAGGGGTACATATGGAAAAATTTGCGAAAAAATGAATTTTGAGCTACGGCTTTGGAATTTATATCACTTCTTCCTTGATGCGAGAAAACATTCTCCACCGAATTTCAGCCCCGGAAAAGGTCAGGAAGAATTAAAAACATGGAAAATACCGTCGAAATTATACGAAATAAACTATTCAGGAGGCTGTTTCCAAGTGTTTTCGATACAATTCCGACATTTCTACCACTGGTTTCATGTTTTCTATCCGTTTTGATACTAAAACAATGGATTTATGAAGCGTTCGGAAAAGTTCGAAAACCATTGAAGAATCGAAAAAAATTGAAGGGGTTTCGCATGAAGCAGAGATTGTATGTAGAACTCCAACCGCCCTTGGCATTCGGCTGACCACAAGAATAATTCAGTGACCACAAGAGCCAATCTGAAGCCATACTCTGACGTTCGTCCGATGGAGGACTGGGTTGGTAGTATCAAATCGAAGCCACCGATAAAGCCACGCTATGCCCGAGGATCTCATCCGCAGGAAACAGCGTGGCATGTTTTATTGCCGTTAATAAATTCCACGAGGGTCGCTCGCTCGTTGTGCTGGTGCGCGACGGTCAGCAGTTATAGCGTGAAAATTTAGCACGCCATCGGTGAGACGGCTTCCACATTCAAAAAGAGGCTTTACTGCTTCCCTATTAAAACGTCCAACGCTAGAGTCAGAAGTGTGTGTGGACACGATACACAGCTGCCTTACGCAGAGTTCCATTAACGTCGACGGATTCACGAGGAGAAGTAAGAAATATTGCGGCGATCGTGCTTGATTTACACTGTAAATCGCCAGCTTCATTCCGTGAAAGCGTAATACTGTGGCCACTCTATCCACCGAGAATCAACGAAACGCATGACAAACGATGCATCTTTCCTGCTGATGGTGGATGCTGTGCGCGATTTACACGTAAATCCGTGGAAACTACCTCGGTCCAAGTCGATGAAACGCGATCCTGAGTTACGGCTCAGCGTTATCGATCACGTATCCTCATTCCAGATTAAATTGCAATTTGTACCTGTAGCTGTGAGGTCGCGCGCGCCAGTGTCCGTATCCGGTGTCTTCGTTAATTTAACCCGGGTCTCCGCTGTGTTTCCGCCCGGGCGAAATGAATTACGGAACACACCGGAGTGGGCGGCGGCCGGATCCTCAATCATGGAAGGACAATTTGCATTTAATGGGAATGAAATCGTATCCGTCCCAGCGCGAAATTGTTCACCAACTGCCCGATTTCCCTAGAAAGCTTCAGCAGACGAAAACAATCGATTGCTGAAAAGAAATTCTAACGGGTCACCTCGTCTCTCAAATTTCTCTGACTATAACAACCACCAAATACACTCGAGTGGGAGTGTACCTTTGACTTCTAATTACAAATGAACTTGTAAAATGGTCGGTGCACCTTTCAGCGCGTGTCTCCGACCGCAGTTGTGGCCACGGAGTGATATACGATCTCGGCGAGACACGGCACCGCAAAAGGGTTAAGAGTGCCGGTTCGCCTGTCCATCCTGAGCGAGGCTGTCTCGGGAAACGCGTGCTTGCTCGCACTCTGCCCTCGGCTCGTGGTGCGTGTCAAAAATTTCCCGGGAAGCTAGCGGTACCGTTTCGGCACTCCCACGGTGTTAATCCTGCGACCGCGAAGCTTTACCGCAAACATCATAAATCAGGGCTGGATGGCGAGCACCTTCATATCAAACACGCCCGTGACCGCAGCGGGATACACGTCCTCTCTCTCTCTCTCGTACTCTCAGAATCCTCTCACTCTCTCTCTCTCCCTGTCTGGGCTGTGTTCGTTCACGTCGTGTGCTCCTATAGTCTCCTAGTGCGGCTGGTTAATCTCATTCATGCGTGGACGCTCTCTATCTCGAATTTCCACGGAGGCCTCAGGCCAGGAGTAATTCAGGCTGCGTAATGTAGGTAGCCACGACGGCGATGCCCGAACAATACGCTGTGGGCACTAAATCCTTTAAGGATTGCATTATCCTCGACCGAGTGGCGTTGTAAATTGCTCATTTGTCCGGGAGTGATGCGCCGAGTAGCAGCAACCCTTTCCCACCACCGGCGGCGGCGGCGGCGGCGGCGCTGCGCGATGGACACTCCGATTGTAAATATTGTGGGATTAAGCAGCGGATATTCTCAGCCAATGGAATGTAATTCCGGGTGGGCGAGCTTCTGCTTATCTACGGTAGCCCGAAGCTGGTTGCCATCAGTTGTTCTCTCGTCAAGCGTGTCACTGCACACCCCCGGCGACTTCCATTGTCCCAGCCAGCCGGTGTGTCACAGGTCGTGCCGCGTTAATTGGATTAAGTGCAATTCCACGAAAGTGCGGAGTCAGTTTCGCCGGAGTTCGTGCGACGCTGCTCAACTAGCGCAGTAGTGTCCTCGCCATGCTGGAGTGCTTATTAAATCATTGAGTTTCTTGGCCCACTCTGCTATATCGGTTATTCCTGAGTTCCGTTATACCTTGGAACTTGGCCGTTTCAAGTAACTATTAGAAGTTGCCCTTGATTTCTTGCTCGAAGAAGTTGTACTCTTGAATTGTCTTATTTTCTACGATTGTTTAAAGTCACAGACTTTCTCGTGTTAGAAAGAATCAGTCATTGTAATTGTCTCTTGGAGACAATTATCCACGAATACTGAAGTTAGTTCTGCGGGACTTGGCTCTTCTTCCGGGGAAGTCTTTTTCATTGTTTTGCTCCGGGCGAACTCTTCTACCCCGCGCTTTTTATTTCGGACCTCGCCGCCATTGTCTCAGGGACAACTTAGCCGCGAGAAACAAATGACCGGGTGCACGAGAACAGTAGCAAAAAGCGTTCGGGTTCCTTCGTTAAAACTAATATATGTCACCATTATTTTTAATAACACAAAAAGGGCAAGAACTCCTGCCGCATAATGGGAACTTTCCATGGTGGTTTCTCTCTACTTCAACCTCTCTCAATCAGGATACCTCTTTTCCAGTTGTCGGTGAAGATCAGTCGATGTTCAAACGTCCTCGTAACGAGACCTGACGGACTCGTATATCAACGGTCATCATTATCATTATCTCTTATAGCTTTCAATTTGTGCGAGTTAGTCGATTCTAAGAGAATTCAGGACTGTCATATTATAAATATAGAGCAAGCATTTTGTTAATTTGGAAATTCTGAACGTTAATTCTCATCTCATCAGAATAGCTTGTAGGATAATCCAACGTAAAATTACTTCATTAGGGGCAGAAAACTCCACCGAAATGAAACTCGTGTATAAAGCTGGGAGGTCGAAGGCCGGCCGGTTTGGCGTTGTGGTCGATAATTACACGGTAAATTACAGCTAATTAACACGCGGTTGATTACATATTCCGGCAGGAATACGGGCGATGGGCGCATCGTAAGTTTGCAATCCAGGAGAGACACGCTCGGCTCGCCACCGCCCAAGGTGCAATCAATTTCCTCGACGGTGCGCATTGGAAATGGCTTTTTGTTGCTTGCAAGGCCATCGTGGGAGGTGGGTGAACACCTCTTACGAGGGAAGGAGTTTACGTCTCCATTCAGTGGAACGAGTCAACCGCGTAACCCGGCCGACGAGCTAATCTACTTAATGGCTTTCGTGTGCAACGATATTGCGACGTCGAGTTGCAACTGCTTTCTCACGCAACTATTTATAGACGGGTAATTACTTCTACCGTTGCGCGACACGCGAAACTCCTCTTCCCATGGTAATTCTGCCAGGCGTTTCTTAGAAATTGCAATCCTACCACTTAGGGATTCCAATGCAATGATTTTATGTATTAACAGTTCACTTTATGTCGTCAATTTTGCGAGAATTTAGTCTAAATTATTGATAGAGGGATTTGGATATAGTTTGATAAATGTTAGGTGAAAATTGTCAGGTTGTTTGAGGCATTTTTATTGAAATGTTGGTGCAGTTCAGATCGAAGCGGCGTTGTTCCAGCGTACTGGGATCTCATGTACTCCTCGGGGCTTCTTGACCCCGGGCGCAGGTATGCTTGATTAACTACATTTGTCAGGAGTATATCGACGTGGTGCCGCCGCCATCGGCACTCCGTTCGATCAGCCGGGAACGATCTCCAAGCCAACGTCCGCCGCCCGGTCTCATCAACGTCAAAATTCCCGAGTTGCTCGTCGTTACACCGCGCGATATGATCAATGGCAGGACATGCCTGATTTCGCTCGCTTCATAAAGAATACCTCGCCATCTGCTCTCGTAAAACATCCTCGTATATTCTTTCACCCTCAGGAGTTCAAGACAAAAACAATCTTGGAATTCTAAATAATTCTTTATTAATATTAAGTAAACCAATTGAATTATTACGCTACTTTAATCCTAGAAGCAATCTTTCAGATAAATTTCATGCTTCACATTTCTCCTGACTAATATTTCCTGCTGTGAAAATATCGTTGTCAGAAGTTTCGGTGACGTTAGGTAGGATTCTCCCGCACAGTGTATTCAAGGCACCGAAAGTTAGGAGAGCACAATTAGTCTAGCAAATGCACTTCATCCAGTATGCACACTCTTCGTGATTTATCCCGTTGGGTTGCTCACCGCTCGGTGCCCGTATAATTCCTGGGAGGCGAGAGTGGGATATATCACGATTAGTGAAGTGTGCTGCCGGGCGCGTAGCGCGTCGGATGCTCCACCTAATCGTGCTTTATTGATCTAATAAATATGCTCGGCCCGGGAAATGTGCCCGTCTATATGTTGGAACGTCTCCCAGCTATGGGATTGGAACAAAGAGCAAAGCGATGCCGCGTTGAACTTCGATCTCTCAACCAGGTGCAACGAGACATGTTCACCCTTCTATGGGGGCGAACCATATACTCAAAAAAAGAGAAAGAGAACAGTTTTTCTAGCAGGCTTCTGGTTCCCCCATGCGGGTGTATTCATCGAGGATAATTCAAACAAATTGATAAACTGTCTGCTACTGGTATCCTCGTGGCATCCAGCATCCACGCGCCAGATTAGAGTAGAAATATGACGGCATCTCTTTGTTATGTCTGAGTTCGAGGAATTCTTCAGATCACTTTATTCTGGTTACTCGAATTACGAATAAGGGAAAGAAGAAATTTTAAATCTTATTTTCATGTTTAATTTCATCCTTTTTTCATGTGGGAAAGATTATACAGCAGGGTTAAATAGACCATCTGACATGGGAAGTCATTACAATTCCATTCTCATTTTTATCTTATCGTACGACAGTTGCCCATGAAAAGGTTCGCAAGTAACCATGCATAGTACGCCAAAGCATTTAGAGTATTCGAAGTGGCATAGCAGAGGTATAAGGTTAACATGCGCGTACGTAGAACGATTCGATCAGTACGTGGAATCAGACGTCTTCTTATCAGGCGTGTACTCATTCTCCAAGGATTTTTCTATGGTGTATATCCCTGGAAGAAGATGCCGGCACTACGGTATTTCGTGCGAAGGGAGGATTTCTTCTCGAGCTACACCAGCGGATCTTTCTCTCTTCCTCTCTCTTGTTAGTTGTAGCTGGTAGATGCAATGATAGGAAGATGCGCTGGGTAGCAGCTGTTGCCGGTTGATAGCGCGAGGAAGGGTTTAATGTACCTCGAAGCCGGCGCAAGAGATGCGCACACACACACACACACACTTGCCTATCTGCCGCGCGCGCAGTTTACCCTTCGCGCGGCATATGGCGCGCACAATGATTTTTCCATCGAGTTAATTATGCGAGCCCATCTATCGAGCGAAAGAGACACCGCTCGCGCTCCAATCTCTTTCTCCCTCTCTCTTCCAAAGCACTACTATCTCTCAACCTCTCTTATGCCATCCACTGCTAGCGGCACTCTGCTCTCGATGTTTTCTTTTCCCGGCTCAATCTGCATAGGGAAATTCGTGGCGTGTATGCACTAGTCACACATCAACGGCTCTGTACCACGCCTGCACCCGCAAGACTCTAATGGAACTCGCTCCCAAATTAGCGAGGGAAATTTCCCTTCCATTGCCGCGCCACTAGATACTCGACAAATAAGACTATTCAAACATTTGCCGTGTTTCCATGTGTGCGCGTGTGTCAACTCGTAAATTCTTCTATACATAGAGAATAGAAGCTCATGTCGAGGAGAACGAAGAGAGTGTAGAATATTAGAGGTTATGGTAGGATGAAGTCTAGAAGGGAGAAGGTGGCTGCGGGGCCATTGTCCGATTAGATCTAGCGTCCTAATTCTAATCGAGTGCGATTTAGCATGTAATGCTATCCGGACGTGTTTAGGGTCGATTAATCGGTCATAGTAGGCTCTCTCTTGCTGGGATCACCTGCCGGCCGTGTTAACGAGACGGGGCGAAAGATGGTGGCGGACAAAGGGCGCTGCTAGTCCTAGACAGTGGAGTGGTTGGGCCCGGGGGAACGAGGCCCCTAAATCACGCACGACGTCAGCGGGCCGCAACAATGGCCGTCACGCGCATCCATCTTATTAACGGATGTTAATCATGTCTTCAGCAACGCGTCGTACGGGCATTACCTACGCGACCACCACCGTCGAGCATTGTTCCGGTGCGCGGGGCCCTCAACGAACCAACGAACGGCACGCAACCCACCCACCCCCTCCCCACCTCCCACCGCCGCAGTTCCCCTTGTAATAAGATACTCGCCATCTTCGTATGTAAATGCCGGCCATTCATTACGTCCCCGGCTGAATGATTGGGCCCTTTGTGGGAATCCCTCCACGACAAAAGCCGTATCATCGCTTAGGAAGCTCGCGGACAAGCCGCCGGAATAATATTTGCGCCAGCTTACCGGAATTCAACTTGACCCTGATTTCTTCGATATCACCTTGAGTGTTAGACTCTCGCACGGGTGTGTTGTTTAGGTTGGAGGTAACTCAGTGTCCCATTTAGTGTGAATGTTACTGTTTCAGCAGAATTGTTTGGATGGTTTTTTTATCGGTCAATGATTTTGTCAATGGTATATACTTGTCGACTATCTATCATTTCGTGCTTATCTGCTTCTTGGCTGCCACTCGAAAAAGGATGTTACCAGGCAACTGGACTGTCAATCGACAAGGAATAGCTTAGGCCTCACCATTACACGACAGTCCATCGATTACGTGTTGCGGCATAAAGATTGTTGGTTCGGCCAGTAGGAAATTCCATTGGTGGCAGGTGTACGAGTCGGTACTATCGAGGAATAGGAGAGTGGCTAGTTGACTATAAGGTGAACTTTGACCCGTTGGTATAAACGTGGTGTCTAACGCAAATAGAAAAGCACGCGGCAACGTGTAAAAAGGCCGGTTACGCGCTGATAGAAAGACGTGTGCGTGAAGAAGTCGACGTAGCTGGCATACGAACAGGTTTTGATGGGAACTTTTAAAGTGCCGCGGCTCCCAGACATCGATTAGGCACACCTCGTAAAAATGAATGCCGATTTCACTAATCGATGCGTCCGATAAAATCTTGATCGAGTCGGCATCGAGCATTTTCTCGTTAAAAGCATACCCCACCTCGTCGCAACCACAGTATCGAAGGCAGTTATATCCCACCACTAATCCAGCAGTGGACATTTGTTGCCGTAAAATTACGTCGGAATTAGCCGATTAGGCTCGCCGGTACCACTCGGTAGCATGCGGTAAATGGTGATTAAATTTCAAGGGGTCATCAATGATCAAAACCCTGTACAGTGACTCCCCCCGTCAGTAAGCTAGAAAGTTATCCGATACTAGTAATTATCATTTACACGCATTCCTCCATCAAAAACTTCGTTCCAAGATTATTTTTCTTAGTAGAAAAATATCTGGTCGATAGTTAGGGTTTGAGGGTAGAGATTTTTCGTTGGCCATTTAAGTTGGCACATGTGCCGGATTCCCCGCAGCGTGGCCATGTGGAGCGAGCCGAGATCGTGAACACTCGTCCAGGCCATTTTTCGTCCATCAAAGGGCCAAACGAGTTTAGGCGAAGGATTTGTTAGGGGCACGCGAGCGCGTTTTGTCTCGGGGGCGTCATTCACCAGGGATATCTCTCCGTAGCCGAATGGTCCGGGCGTTTCGCAGTGGGCCTCGGACCAAGTGTGTTCACCCACGTCCCAGGATGCGAATGCTTCCAGAGACGTTTTATGTTTTATGCGAGCTGTGCAGCTGCCCGTTACCGACACCCCCGCAACTCAATATTCAAATTAGCAGACGGCTCTCTCTCACCTCTCTCACTCTTACTCTCACTCCCACTCTTTCTCATCTTTGCTTGGCCCCCCTCCAGGGCTAATGAGAAAAAAGTCTTGGCCTCGCCAAGCATTATCATAATGACGCTCGACCGTAGGTGTGCACCGTCGAAAATTGGCGCGAGCTCCTTAGCACAGCAATATACCTTCAATCTCTTTTCCCTTTCCCATTCGTATGGCATCGTTCTTTAAGCAGTTATCATACAAGTTATATTTGTCACAGTGAAAGAGTTAATCGAGGACTAGTTGAGATTGTGTTGGCCAGGTGTTACTTTGGTGGTTCGAGAAATATCTGCTTGACGTATCAATGTTCGATTGCTCGGGCAACGAAGCTCGAGTCAGACGAGTGTCTTGTCCGGTCGCATAGCTGGACAGTGCGATAGTGTAATCCGAAAGCCGGCCGATTAGCGTCCATTCGAGACCATTCGTTGGAGGAAAAAAAAGGGGGCAAGGTGAGAGTGGCGTCCTTTTTGCTGGCACTCTTTCAGAGGCAGCTGTCGGCTAGCAGGACGTTTAGTTAAGCCACTCGGCGCAAGGCGAAAGGGTGTTAGTTTCGCCTGGGTGGTCCCGCGACTCCCGCAGGATTAATCGACGACGTCTTGGGGACGCAATATATAAATTGGGCCCTTCCACGGAGGGCCCTCGCTCGCGGGATTACAAATGCTCGGTCCTTCGGTCCTTAGCATCATTGTAGATGGATATCTGAGGACGCGCGCATCGCCGAACGATCGCTCCCGGTCTTGCGTCGACTTTGATCGAACTGCCTGGACCAGGACGCGATGCGAGTCTTCCCGACAACCGCCCTTTTCTGCCTGGACATTTTATCTCGTGGTTCCACCAGATTCCTGCTTCCAATCCTTAACTCCCTCTTTGATCGAATTTACCTGGTCTTGGGTTGCTCCCTAATTTATTAAATGGTCTTTGTAACCCTTGAAATCCTCTTCTGCCACCCTATGCTCTGTATGAGTCGAAAATAGTTTCGGTAGCTTGTCTCCAAGAATTTTTGACTTTCCTTTTGTAGCCTGGGGGATAATTCATCAACGTTTCGGCCGCTTTGTGCCGTTGAGATCGGCATCAATTTTCAGATACTATCTGTGTATCGCGTCGATGCAGCGCTCCTGGTCTTCCGCAATGGGGAGCTTTCGTCCCTGCCATGCTAATTCTTTATGCCCGAAGGGTATCCACTTTAAGGAGCGCGGTAGCGAAATGCGCTCGAGAAAAATGTTAATTGACCGAGCTCTCCTTGACTTAATCGGACTCTTTATCGGGGAATTCGAGTGGCCCCTTGAAAAATGCACCCATTCATTCGAATTTAGTGCTTACTTATAAGGACCCTCGAAATTCCTCGAATTTTTCTCTCGTTACGCTTCTTTCCACTTCTGGCATCATTTCAAATATACTGAAATTGCAGCCCATTTAGATTACTTCTCCTGATCCTTTCTTTGTCGATGACGCTCATTTAACATGCAATCGGTACCATCATGATGCACGTGGTGTTCGGAGATTTTCAACTGGTTCCGGTGTCATTCAGGTTGTAGTCAAAGCCGTGAAATGCATGGTGTCGTTGTTTAAATTACCATCTGGTCACCATTCCTGGTGTACACCGCCATCAATAATGTATCTCCGGGGTCAACCGCGAGGTACGCACGTCCACGTTCCTGGTGCACATCCATCTCTGCATTCTCCTTCGTAACGCGCCTCATCTCTTTGTACATCTGCCTCCTCCTCTTCATCCGTGTGTCGCCTCTTCTTACCACTCCGGCGAGCTGCACATCTTTATTTACTTGTTTTGCCATTGACTCGCTTACTTGCTGCAAGCCATTAGTTTCCGATCTAAAGGTAGAAGTCTTGAAGTCAGACAAAGTCTCACAAAAACATGCGGACTCTTTCAATCTTATTCAACATAATTCATTGAATGATTCATCCAAAGAAAATCCAGTCAATCTAAATGGTAGATGTTGAAATTTGGGCATCAAAGTGATTCACGGATGGTCGATTGGAAATTGTAACGAAGTGCGGAATCCAATGGCAGTGCAGAAGCGTTGTTGCATGACTCGAGGAGACGCGTCTATTCCGGAGAGAAGTGCGGGCAATCGGGCCCAGCTATAAAGTTGCGGGCCCCGTCGCGAAGGTACGACACGCCGCGGGACAGCGGCACGAAGTGTACAATACTGTGTATACCCCGTGTCCGTAGAACACGACATGGCCATGCGGTGTCCAACAAATGACGGGCCCGTCGTGTGTGGTCCCACCTGCGTGGGTGTCGCTCCGTCTCTTTCCTACCTCGACCACCCTCCGGAGAACTCGCCTTTCCTCTTTCTCTCTCACCTGCCTGCAACCCCTTACCTCCGCTTTCCGCGGCACCCTACCAATGGGCCTGAGTGAGGCCCATTCGCGTCGCTCGGACTGCTCTTGACACCGCCAGCCATCTCTCCCAACCATCCTACTCTCCCCACGTAGAAAATATGGACATCCCGGATGCAACCGGGTCACACATCACTTTATTAACCCTCTACACTTCAGAACCTCATCATTATAATTATTTATTAATTATGGTGTACCTGTATTTTGATCAAATTTATTTAATATAATAATATATGTAGATCCGGGAACTAGAATTTATAG
Source organism: Ectemnius lituratus (assembly GCA_910593735.2). Taxonomy (NCBI): domain Eukaryota; kingdom Metazoa; phylum Arthropoda; class Insecta; order Hymenoptera; family Crabronidae; genus Ectemnius; species Ectemnius lituratus. The sequence continues at coordinate 14,845,259 of OU343038.1, forward strand.
TTCGTTCTCTTTTATATACTATAGATGGTATTCCCTAACTTTCGAAGAGGTTCTGGCATTCTTACAATGACGTCGTATTTTGTGATCGAACGTGTGTATATGGCTTGTACTAGAGTTTGCACTCTCCAGTGGGTTCACGAGGACGAGAAACGATTTAAATAAGAAATGTCAATTCACGAGGGCATCTCCAACTCCTTGCATGCGATTACCGTTTCCTCTCGGGGGGGATGGAGTCTAAATAACAGTACTCCCGGGAGAACGCGCGGGACTCCTGACATCTGGAGTCTCGAAAATGCGACAGCTAGAGCGGAGAATGGTATCGCTGCAGTGCAGTGCGGCCTTAAAGGGGGGGGGGGGGGGGGGAGGTGGGTGGTGGCGCTTGAATAATCCAGCAGTAAAGTTCACGCGGAAGAAAGGATCCTCGTGCAGTGCATCCCGATGATTATCCTGGCGCCGCGATGCTACGAGGAGCGAAAGGACGCGGAAGAATAATACCGAGTGCTCGGTATTAATAATGGAGTACACTTCCAGCCAGACTCTGTGCTGCTAGTACGTGAGGCGCGCGCGCGTGTGTGTGTGTGTGTGTGTACGTGCACAGCACCGCACGGAATCCGCCAAAGCGTGGGTTAAATCGTGAATATAGAAAATCCGGCTGGCTTTCGGCAATCGTCCAAGACCCGTCGGATGGAAAGGGCGGAAGAGAAAATTATATCCACCGCCTGTGGGCGTCGGTGCACTCGCGCGCCTTTGCCTTCTGCTAGCGACGCGACGAAAAATAACTGGGATATGCAATTCGGAGAGAATGAAACCTAGCTACTTTTGACACTGTTCTTTTATCACAGTGAAACTTATTTCCATACCAATTAACACTAGCCTACAATATTGAGTGAGATATTACTGTGAGAACTTCGAACAAATTGGTGAAGCCTGAGTGACGCTGGTTCATCTAGCAGTCACAACAGAGGATCTTAGACAGGATCTTCTAGCGTGAAGTGTGAATAGAGACTTTTCGCGGAAGAGAACAGCATAAATTTCCTAGTGAACAGCATGGTGCCCGCAAGAACAAAAAGCGCAATCCGTCAGCAGGTCAATCAGTCGGAGGAATCGCTGCCACCTGCGTCAGGTAGGAGAGTCCAAAGAGTCAGAGAGGAGTCGATCACCCCCGGGGAAGCGTGAAGACGGCGAACGCCTGCGTCGAGGATGTCACGAGATAAGAATTGGAAAGAGTGTCAGGGTGTCCCGGTTTCGAACGGTACGCTGGGCCGAGCAGGTAGTTTGTAAACTGCACCCACCACCATCGAGAGACTCAGACAACGCTTTCGAAGAGGCAGGAAGACGAAGATCGAGCAATGTGTGTGCTGTCTGGCACGAATGTAGGCGAGGAGAGTACTAGATGTGCACGACGATAGACTGTCCTCGAAGGCGCCCCTTTTCGAGCGCTAGGTGTTAGTTTAGGCAAGGGTTTCGAGAAACAGATAAATATCCACCCGAGGAAAACAGGAAGTGGCAGTGTGCTACGTGGGTGGAATCCCAGTCGGCTCTCGAAGATCGATATGTTAAGTGTTGCTGCCGATCCTGGCATTGCCTCTCGCATTTCGCACGTAGAAAAATCGTTCGCCTACCACCCCGAGTAAAAAATGGCCCACGCAACCAGTAGTAAGAGAGAGAGAAAGAGAGGAAGAGAGTTAAAGAGAGAGGGTGATCTTCGAGCTGTTGCATACGATTATCGGTGTACAGTTACACCGTTCGGAGAGGAAGTGGCTGACGCGCGAGCAGCGACTGCTGCTGAAAAAAGCTAAAGAGAGCGCGAAGAGGTACTTGAAGAGACCTAGGAACGTTACAGCGGCAGCACGTGCTTTCACTCTTCAAGAAAGTGTGCTGGAACAATGAAGCACTTGAAGCGGACAATCTGCAGGCGTCGTGTCGGCGGCTCCCTTTGGCCAGCAGCAATGCCGGCGAGGAAATAGAGCGGAGCGTCGTCGAAGCGAGAGGAAACTCGCGAAACGTCTCGAGAGGACATGCACCATTCGCCGCCAGGACTTCTACGCTTGTTACCGAGGCAATCGAGGAGTTCCGGCCACTCGAATATTGCTGCGGCGTCCTCAGGAAAGGCCATTATCGAGTTGACGCGCACTTCGGACCAGTTTCCGATCTGTCACCACCCCCGCACTGAAGTTCGAGAAGGCTCCAGTGAATCGGTCCTCTGTGTGTTCCCTTGATCCTGTGGCAGGATGCTGCGACGTTCGACGCCTGGTGTCAGAGCATTTCTAAGGGTGTCAAGTGTCTCACCAGAAATTGGTAACAGAACTAGCGACTGGCTCTCGCCTTCCCTTATTGCTTACTTGACTTTTTCAAGTGTCTACCTCCACAGGAAGGAAACTATAAAATTCTCTCTTCTCAACAGATATTTCTAGCTAATTGCTTATCGATGTCAATCCTATCAATGATTCATTTAAGTTAGTAAAAGCACTACTAACATTTGCAGTGATTCTGCTAGTCTATTTTTCACAAGGCGGATTTACGATCGCAGGCGTATTCCTCGCTCGGATTCTCATATCAAATAATTGATCGTAAGTGTATGCGGGATTTATAGCAGTGCCGTACGCGCGAACAATTCTTACGGACGATTTACAAGCGTTTACACCTTCCGCCAGCCGTAAACAGGCGTTTTTGATCTGCGATTTATTGCACGCCCACTTATCGGCGTGCGCGCACGCTTCCAACACTCGTATCCTTTAATCAGAGTTTAAAGTATTTCGAGCATTAAAGCGTGCACGTGGAATCCTGCGATTTTATTTCTGGAATTCTTTGATCTTATAAGGATGCTGCGAGAGCGGCGGAGAGTTGGTGTGAGAGAAGGGTGGGGCAAAAGTTCGCAGGTATATCTAGATGAAATTCCCGCGTGCTCGCATTCGTCAGGTGAGAGAGCGTGTACAAATAAATTACGGTGGTCACGCGCGACACCTAAATATTTGCGGCTCGTCCACGATACCCATCTCGGTCTGATAAGGGTGGGCTTCGGTATCAAGTGGCCGATCGCCGAGAACCGACCACTTTATGGTCGGCAGCCAAGGAACTTGGAAAGAAACTCCTTCCTAGTTCGAAGCTAGTCGAATGGCTAGCTCGTAAAATCCGTAGACACCCTATCGATGTCCGAACGATCGAGGAGGGGACAGTAAAATATTTAAATGCACCGGTACTGATCGAACGGGTTCATTTGACATGCTTCGAACGACCTGCTAGTAGTAGGGTCCACCACCAGACGATTCGAACGCGGCTCCTTTCACCAAGAAATCCTCCTTTTACGTTCCTTTAATCCCTCGTAAAATCACCAAAAGCGTGTAGAAGTTCACCGAAGACACGTAACACTTCAAATATAATACTTCCGGGAATCGTAGAATGATCCAGACAAAACTTAAGCATATTATTGATCAGTAGGAATGAAATTCTTAATGTAAAAGTGTTGACGTTCCAAGTATGTTACCAAGGCGTTCTTCAAAGTAGTGAATTAATCGATTGATCCCGATCGTTAGCCATCGGCGAATAGGATACTTTCTAAGGGGTTCCTCGAGCGGAGCAGGGTCGAGATGCAATCGGAGCGAAAGAATGCACGGCATCTTCTTGTGCGTGGCGAGCGTGATTTACCCGAGTATTAACTCCTCTCGTAGCCGGAGCAGCGCCAGCACCAGGCATCGGATCTCAAGTTTCAGTTTATCTGCTGGTATGAACGCGGGGCACCTGTCGCGCGCGCGGCGGCGGCACCGCAGCGTTCTACCCGGAGCGTAGCCGCCCCTTAATGAATCCCCGCCAAGGAGGAAACTTAACCGCGAGCGTAATCGCATAGTCCTAGAGCAGAGCCGTCGGGAATGCCAGAGGAAGAATGGCGTGGATAATGGACCGGCTTTAGCCAGCCGATTGATTAGCTCTTATACCGGAACATTGAAGCTTCTTGCCGCTTATTGTTCAGGCGTCCGCAAGCGGCACCTCAACCGCTTTACACCACAGGATCGCCCCCTTTCTTGCGTGAAAGGCTGAAAATCACTTGGAATGTAATCTCCCGATGGAATTTCTACTTCAATAGAATCACCCTCTCTCCTTCATTCTACCTTGCTAATGGTGAGAACCATCATCGACTTCCAAATCTGTATTTCATCGGGTATTCCTATCTAAGTTAGTTCTACTTTACTGGAATCTGCTTCATCAATTCTACTCTAATGGAAATCTCAGTAATAAGAACACGAGGAGTGACGCCTATTTCCCTGAGATTTAATTGAAGCCTTCTGATATCGATTGGCATCGGGGCGCGAGCGCATTTCAATGCGAGCTAGATTAAATCGCACTCGATTAACTTGAAACTGTCTTCCTTAGTAGTGTTACTTATCGTTTAGCTTCTACTTCGCAACAGTATTTACTTCATATTATTCCTTCCGTTTGGTTCACTGAACTAGGAGTAGAAGGTAGATCGTATTTAAGTAATTCCTGTTTGTGACGTTGAAACCCAGGTGACTCGAGTTTTAAAGGAGAAAGAGTGCCTTTTCATTTGAAGAAGTCCATGGAAATGCATCTCCCAAGCACTCCGGTGCTATTTTCATTTAAAATTTACTGTTTTGAATACAGAGGGGTTGAGCGTGATTGATGCCAGCACATATTTTCGTCCGGTGTCCTCGTCTCTTCTCCGGTTGCCTTTCGGGACCGGCCGCCATCTCTCCGACCCGTTCCGAATCCAGGACGGAACGAAATCTCGAAAAAGGATTCCTCACGAACGTGACCTGTCTCCCCGATAGAGAGTCGCGGCCACCACGCATTTAAATTTGAGCGCTTTGCATTCGTGAGCGGCATAAGTTCGGCTCGACGAGATCGTGGTGTCGGTTTCGCCAAGAGTTGTCCTCAGTATTCATCCCTGGTCCACGGGACACCATAGACGAGCTTTGCAAACCGAGTCCCTTTGTGTTATCAGGCCTGATCCTCAAAACCTGTTGGGCCACCGAATAAATCTTACGTACTCTATTTTGATAGACTTCACTTTGCAATTAATTTAAACCCATTCAACTAAAAAAAAAAACTCTTCCCACGACTTGTACTAATTTTCAATGACATCTTTAGACTTTCATCAAAATTCCAGGAGTAATTGTAGAAGAAGATTAACCAGTGGGAATCCAAGGAAGATTCAGAGTTTCAGTGGGGGCTGGAATAAGTATGAAAGTGGCAGGCATACCATTTACACAGTACTCCGGTGGGATCTCGGCGTATCCCCCTGATATCTGTTACACGGCAGGGCCAGTCTGTCTGGGTATATTTCCCCTTTCTGGCCGGGTAAAGGATACGCGAGCGAGGCCAGGGTATCGTCCTGTTTTCGTGGTATCCTCTCGCCAACGCCTCGTCCTATTATCTGTCTCTCGAAGGACAGTGTTAGGTTACAGGCATTACCGAAGGACCACGGAGATAAACGGCACTCAGGGACAAATGCTCGCTGGGAAGACGAGCGATAAAGAGTCCGTTCCACCCTTCTCCGCCCCCTTGCCAAGTATATATTCCTTGTACCCTTCCAATTTCGTTCGGAAGTACCACGCTTCACCTGCTCCAACTCTCTTGAATATTTGGTACGACTGAAATGGTACTAAGTGCCTACGATTACTGTACATTTTATTCCCCGCCTTCTTTCTTTCCCTATCTGCTTCACCATTCTCTCAATTTCACCTTCCGGGGACCACTTCGCTCGAGAACCTTCTTCATCGACCGGCTCACCGCCCTGTCTTAAATTCACTTTGCGATAATCGTATCGCTTGTGTACCGTAATTGTAAGAGATTGCCCGGTCCGGGTATGCTAATAAACCTGACGTTTTACAAATTGTCCGCGATCAGGCGTGAGATGCTCGTCGATTTGCTGGACCTCTCTTTTATATGGAATGCACTAATTATGTCGATCAACCTCCAATTCAGGACCTTGTCGTTTGATAAGACTGATCCATGACTATGAATATTAAGTAACTTGATTGCTGAGTGTAATCTTGGATTAAATATTAGGCTATTCCGTAGGAATGATGTACCATTTATTTTGTCAGGATTCAATAACAGTTTATTTAAAAAATTGGTGTATTTTGTTTAATGAGATGGAATTTAATCAGTAAATTCATTGCAACGCATTCTTGCTTTCCGTTGGCCGTAAGAAGGAGGTGCAGATGTCGTGCAGGCATTCTTTGCGGATGCAGTCGGCCCCGGACCCTTCTCGTTAAAACAAAAGGGTCCTCGCTACGTGGTCGCAGACTCTTCTTTTCCGGGCGGGAGGCACGTAGACGTCCACGTCTTATGCCCTGTTGTATGCAACACGTGTTGCCCATTGGACGTCCATCTGTCGTTGACAATAGCCTTCTCGCTGACAGTCTAAAAGGCAAGGCGGCGTGCCTACCTTATAAGGAGTGTTCCACGTTAACTTCGTACAATAAGGCGGGAACCGCGTGTACGCAAACGAAAAGTCCTGGCATACAATCGTGCGAGGGTGTCTCGGAGGTTCAAACGTCTGAAGTATAACTGAACTTCATCTGTAAAACAAGAAGAAAAAATGCCAACATTCACTAAACGAATTTAAAAAGGAATTCCCTAGCAATAGCATCATGAAAATATGATAATTTCTCAATTGTCAACTTGAAATATGAATGCGTTTCATTCTTAAACTTAATTCAAGCTCATATGCATCGAATAGACATTGGCACCTGGATGCATAGGCGCGAGTCAATAGCTCAATTAATGAGGAAAGACGCCAGTCATTGATGCCAGTGTACAATGAAGCAATGAATCGTCACGACTCGCATTTCGCTCGTGTGAGAGGTGTAAAGTACAGACAGACAGACAGTCTGGCATGCAAGAAGAGAAAGAGGTAGAAGGGAGAAACGCGGAGGATGGTGTTCCGCGGAAGCGCCGCTGGTACATAAAGCGAAACTTCAGGTGGCCGTCGCTTTCCAGGAATAGCGGCGGCTATTCACACGCCCGCCGCCGCCGCCGCCGCCGCCGCCGCCACCACCACCGCCGTTGGGCTCCATAATCGCGGTGATATTTAACAGGATGCCACTAAAGTAATGGACCCCTTAGAAGAAGGCGACGCCGCTATAATTCACGAATTACAAATTCAAGCTGAGAGCGCGCCAGCCTCCATCTCATAAGCCACGATATTTCACCGCGCTCGAGACAGACCGCGCCGCTTCGGGATGTATCAAACCCCCGCGCGAGATAAATCTCCGCCAGCCAGATCTTTCATCGAGCTTTATCCGTTCGGGTACAAACTGCTCCCGAAAATACCCCTGATACCCTGACGCATTGCCTGCCAAGCGAATTTCGTGCATTCCCTGTCTCGACAAAATGCTGCTGTGTTTAATTAATAGCCAGATTAATTCTTAATTTATTCGATCACTACTTAGATCATTTCTACAATGATTGTACGATTGGAAGTTTTAGAAAAAATATTTCATGATTATTATCACGAAAATCAGGTAGCTTTTAATTATTCAGATTTAAAAGGATTTCATATGATTCGACAGGGAAATATAGCTGAAGGTAATCGATTCGGTAAATATAAAATTCCGCTGATCTCAGCACTTGGTATGATATCCCACGGGATGAAGTCTTGCTACGAGATGAACTCATCATGAGAAGAGAACTGCACTCTTAGTATTTCCGTAGTAATTTCCATGATTAATGTCAGCCGAATACCTTAAGCCAACGACGGAATTTCGTTTCAAGGTGCCGGTGGGTAGGCTCGTTCTAATTGCTTTTGTAATATCGGCTCAGACTAGCTAGGTTAAGGACGACGAAGCAGAGCAGCAGAAGACATTCTCGGATTCAGAGAATCCCTTCTTGCCGAGTTCTCATTTACAGAGAGTAGGTGATCCGAGATGATCGCCGATAATGTGAAGGGTGTACTTCCCGCGGGATTATCTCGTCGGCAGGATGTCACTTCTAAGAAGAGATTAGGTCCTTGACGGCGGAACGAACAAACGGTGTATAAATCCTACATCGTGGTAAACCAGTCTGTCGGCTAAATTCGCTAGAATCTACGAAATCGTCTTCCCCATCGCGCTTGATCCGTTGGTATAAATTCAGCCTACCTGCACCCTAAAATCCAACCATCTTCTTCTTGTCTCCAGTCATCCAACGCCTTTCTGTTTCTCAGCTACGTTTAGCCGAGTGGTTCCAGTTGGATGTGGAATAATTGGAGGCGGAAAGAAACCTGCCAAGCTTCAAGAGGACCGACAAAATATTCCCTCTTGGGGGATTCAAGTGTTGGGGAGCCCTCGCGCTTGGTCGAGCATGTATCATATTGAATATCACAATATATCATAATTTCACTGGCACTTATGCCATCGTTTGCCCTCGGGATTTTGTCTTAGATTTGCGGTATTACATTTCGAGCGTGCGCCAATGGCCCTTGGTATTATTTATTACCAAGCATGAACAAGGGCCATGTTCCCACCCTTCTTTCCCTGTTTCTACCAAGTACTATTGTTTCAGCTCACTTAACCGAGTAATATTCAAGGCTTGAGTGATTGTAAACACGTGGCGCAGGTACCAAAATAGAGAAAACATAAAGTATTAAATAGCGTTGACGAGTTCCTCCATTGCTCAGTTAGTTTCGAGACCCCTTGCAGAGTGGTTCGACACAAAGTCTGTCCAGTGTTCACAGTGTATTAAATTACTCCCTTCAAACGGACCGGACGTTTATTACAGCCACCTTAATGGGAAATTTCTCCGTGGGCAGGCATCGTTAATATTCCTTGGTCGCGCTGTGCACTGTTATTGTGTGTGCATGTATGATTTTGTGTTTACCCGTGTTTCTGTACGCATACGTTGGCATGAAATGAGCGTTGCCATTGGTAATGTTGGTGTGACATAATAGCGTAGGGTGTAGCATGGCATCAATGCTCAATAACGAAAACTCCACTTCGGCAGCGTAACGAATCAATGAAGCTGCTCTTCTGAATTGTCCTTCATAAATCATATCACAGACATAGCCGCTTGATCATTCTACAGAAAAAGTGCCGGTTTTTTTTTCTCTTTCATTCTTAATGTTGCGCGTACAGTTTCCCTGAGGATCGGTTCGGCGAAAAATGTTAGAGTGCGAGTATATGCGGGGCCGATTCGAGATTGGGCGAATGAGAATGAGGCAAAAGTGTTGCGCTCGCTCGATTTGCGGTCGGCGAGAGTTGGATCCTGAGGCAGCGGATTTCAATTACGAGTCTTCAACAGCCAGACGATGCTTCTGGAGGCCAGCGTGCGCGGTAGCTCATTCGAAATTCGGTAGCTCCGCAGCTCCGAACGCCTGGCGGTAATGAAGCATTCGCAGCAAACCACAAATTGCTGGTCGTCCCTCGTGGAAAAATCCAAATCTACTCGACGCTCTCTGTACCCCTTTCTATACGACTCCTCGATTCCCAGAAACTTTAACGCTAACGTAGGCCGCGCTTGAAATGATTTTTTAACTCAATTCTGTGGCAATCGGACTTTCACAATGTATGCAATTGCACTGCGAGCCTTGGGCTTCAAAAGTACATAATATCATATCTACTTCCTTTATTTCAACACTACCTTCAATTCCCTCATTCTTTATTAAACTTGAACCAAGCTCGGCTTTACAAATCTTACTTAAACTCACCTGATTTTCAACGAATCACAGCTGGATCTCTGCAGAAAGTAATAACACGAAGACATAGAGCAAGCAAAGGGGGAAATAGGGCGAGGAGCGTGACTCTCGTTTCCGCGGGATCACTTTCCGCGATCTATTACGTTCCCATGAGTGCATGGGAGAGCGCGTGCTCCGGGAGATATGGTTGGTGGCGGTGGCTGCCGCCGTGCGCTGGAAGACCGTAAGACCAGGTGGTGCGGTGTAACATTGGAACAGCATTCCAGGTTGCAAGTGATGCGCGGCGCCGCGCGCACGACCCCCATAAGACCGATGAACGTGATAGCGCGTCACGATCCAGCGGAGCCCGAAGACTAAGGAGAGAGCGAAGAGTAAGAAGAGACAGGCAGCCGGCCAGACAGCCTCAAGAAGAAGAAGAAGAAGAAGCGCGCCGGCAGAAGCTCTATATGCGGTGTGCGCGGCTGCTTCCACACGCGAGCAGCCCGAGCGAGACCACCTCACCCTGGCATTCCATCGGGGCTCTGAAAAAGCCGATTCGCTGGAACTTTAACAAATAGCGAGCCTCCGATCGGATGCTCATCACCCGATAGTCCCTACCATCACAGACATTCCGATCTGGCGTCGGGGAAAGTGTATGTACCAGCAAAAATCATTACGAACGTGAGCGTAGTTAAGGTCTCCACACGTACTATGCTTAAGTGAGAAGAGTAGGGAGAAAGCAGAGCTTTGCAGGATTTCTCTGAAATTTATGGGATAAGATAGATGAGAGCTTCCGCTGTGCTAGTTCCTCCAGAGTTTATGTATTTATTCGGATGACACACTGTCGGATAAGTAGATACGCTATGACACCGGATGATGCGCACCGAAGCGGACGGTCGCGTCGCTGGTTGTTAAATGCGATTAACTGCACAAGGATAGCACTCACCCAGAGGACATCCGACACGGTTCGAACTAGGTTCTTAAAGATTCATGGCGTTTCTTGCTCCAGTGAAAGGTGAACGTTGAAGACAGCTTTTATAGGGGTTTAAAACCAGTAAGGAGAAGGCGTTTCATCGGGCGTATATGCATTGTATGTACGATGATTTCGTGCGCAAGAGATTTCCAATGAGCAGACCGATTTGCATTTGGCCGTGTGATCGTCGGGAGATTTCTTTGGCCCGCTTAATCACGAGCCGTATATGTCTCGTTTCAGAGATCATAAATTAGAATTAGGCCGGCTGCGCTGCGACGTATACTACTGTTGTGCGCGAACCACGTTCACAGAAGCTTTTAATGCCGCGTTGTCACGAGTGCGATTAGCAATCGAGGCCGATAAAAGTCGAGTGCTTCGATATTTATCGGCAAGAGTAGGAATATAACTTTGCAAATTAAAAATTTCTCCAAGCAAATACTGTCGAAAATATCGTAAGAAATTGATGTTTGATTTATCACATAATTTCGTCGAAAGAAATGACACTGTAGATAGAAGATGACTATCAAAAGGTGAGCAGCGCGACCTTGAATACGAGTGACAACCAGATTCGCGCAAAAGCATGGGACTGGGAAAATTCCATGAGTTCTTCCGCACATTGTTTCTTCGTGACCAGCTGTTGCGTGGACCACCGCGGCCCATTGGGTGCGGATAATTGTACGATGAGATATTCTGACTTTTTCTCAACGTAGCCACACACGAGTGCTGGCTGCTTCTTCACCAGGTGGCAATTAGGGCATCGGCCATCGAAAGTATGCGAGCTAATTGTAAATTGAGCTGGCCAAGCCTGCGGCCCACTCGACCGACACACCGTTCTGGCACGGACATTCATCAAATAATTGACAAATGAATTTAATTGCTGGCCGCGCTTCTTGCCGCGCTACCGTTCGCCTCGCGCGAATGCTTTCGCCGTGAAATATTCGTTGCATTAATTAGCGCTGGATTTACAAGCGGTCCTCATTGCTGGATTCATTTTTAACGAGCTGCTCCAATCGTCTTCATTGTCTACCTTCATTGAGCTCTATTGTTCGCGATGACCAGTCTCACTGTCAAGTCAAATAAAGCAACGAGAAGTCTTAGGAAAATTCCAATGCATTCATTGGTGACTAATCTTAATCCGTGTGGTCATTCTTCATGAATTGATTTCTTCCCTTTTTATATTACATAACATCCAAGCAAAATTCGCATTTTTAATACATTATATAAATATAATGTCAACTTAGCCACTTTTGTGTATCGATAATTACATAAGTTTCCCTTACCGGGAGCGAGAGGCATCCTATCTACTTTGAGAGATCGTATTACGCGATGGTCCGTCGGAAATTTGTTTGGTTCGAAGAAGAGAGAGAGAGAGAGAGAGAGTGAGAGGATGAGTGTGAGAGGAGATCGAAAAGAGACTGTAACGACTGGTTGAAAGACACCGTTACTTTATTATGCCGGTGAGTGGCTGCGGACATCATTCATTTCCTTATCCCGATATCTGCGGCTAATTTACTCTGACAAATACGGATCGTCCGTATTCGCGTGCGAGCCGCTCGACGCTTGAGAAGCTCGCACACGAGTTTTACTCTGGCTGGCGTTCACCGCCACGGGAGTATGACCCACATCCGATAAACCGCATCAATTATCCGGGCGGGACGTTCTCGAGCTGATGAGCCAGGCCGATATGCCCTGGGAAAGCGGAATCCAAGCTTGCGAGGAGAGCGCAGAGCAGATTCCTTCACGTAAATCCAATTCGGGCCCGAAGCTCACAAACTTTTCATGGAATTAAAACTAGTTTTCTCCGAGTTCCGGCGGGACTTGGGGCTCGCGGATGCAGATTCGAATTTAACATTCTGCCAGGACTTCACCGCTGGCCCGAGAGAGGAGGAACTAAGGGGAGGGGGGAAAGAGTGCAGCCACTTGAAAATCAGAGCTTCCCTCATCCTAATTCCGAGGGACTTTTTACGAGCGAGCGACTACTGCTCCGACGGGAAGAAGTCGGCATTTCGATTCACAGTAGAAAGAGGGAGAGAACTAGGGTGATAACCGGGGTCAGATTTTTCTTCGGTAAATCAGGATCAGTGCTGGCTGCTGAGCAGAGTAGTAGCTTTATGCCTTGGACATTGAAGCTCGCCTTTAAAATTTAAGCCGTTCTTCTCCGTGGAACGAGGACCCGGTGATCATTAGGATCCCCATAAAGGGTGCGCGGGCTAACGAAGCTTCCTTAAAATACGCGACGTGGCGGTAGTAATGCGCCAGAAAAGGAGAGCGTTGCTCTCTCACGTGGACCGAAAAGTACATCTGCCGCGTGGAGGGCCCATAAACGCACTTGTAAATCAAGAAGCGTGCGAGTACGAGAGCAAAGACCGAGTAGAGGAGAGAGCCGGGGTTCCTATAGAGGAGCTGAATTATTAATACGAGCGCTGCTTACCGCTCCAATCAAGTCCTCCCACCTGGCCACCTGGTCAATTCTCCAAGCGGAGCGATGTTCCTTCGGCCGGGGACCCCACCATATTTAAAAGCGCTGCGCCCGCATGATCCCCGACACGATTAAGCTCTTCGGCGTCTCTTAAGGAGCCGGACTCCAGCGGTGGGGAAAAAGGAAGCAAAGCAGAAGAGACGCGCGCGCGCGCGCGCCGCCGTCTTGGTCCTTGAACACGAGAAAGAGCTTCGGGCTAATCTACTGCTCGGGAGTGGAGATAATGCGAGAAGCGGGGCGAGAGAGCGAGCGCGCCTAGGAGAACGACGTGATTTTGCCTCGCAGGTGGATTACCTGTGCCACTACCGATTCTCCTGAGTGCCGGAAGGAAAGAAAGAGATAGGAAAATGGAACGCGCGGCCTCAAGTGCCCTCCTTTGAGTAATGGCCTTTAAACTATGATAGCACACACCCTTCCCCTTAGGGACTCCCAGCGAACTCGGAACTGCTTTTACAGTTCATACATTCGCAATTTTAAAGCTGCCCTTCCGGATGCAATTTATCGATTCACCGAAACGACGACGTTCGCGCCGGCCTTCTCACTAACCATAGAGAATACCCGTGCACTTCCTTACCCGCAATGGGAAGTTAGCTCGGCCTAGTATGTTACGGGCTAATCTAACTTCCCTGATTAATCGAGTTAATGTAATTGGCTAGTAAAGGAACTAACCATCGTGCTGCATTGAACTGAGCAAGTCGGAACTTGCAAAGTTTCATTGTACTATATACATACTTGAATTAGTGAGGAAATGGGTGGTGATACGAGAAATGGTATATATATAAAGGTTTCGAAAGGGAAAGGGAAAGGTGTGGTGGTCCAGAAGGACGAGGGTAAAAAGTGCTCTTCGCATGGTTCTATCAGCGCGCGAGGATCCCGGGGAACGGAGGACGGTGGTGGACACCGTAGGAAGACGTGCGTGTAGGTAGGGTCTACCATGCGCCAGGGAAGCCGATGCACTCGACGGTGGGAGAACCTTATGGAATGGTATGGGAGGGCGTCGGGTCGGCGCGTGGGCGGCCGCAGGCAGGCCGCACGTCTCTCGGTGAAAGAGAAAGACGGCGTGGTGGTATGCCACGAGGCCCCAAGGAGGCGAGGGGCCCGACCGATCGAGAAGTGGATCCGGGCTGGAAGCGGACGCGCCGGTCGCCGCTCCACGGCACACAGCGCCAGCAGGAGGAGAAGTAGAAGTAGAAGGAGGAGGAGGAGGCGAGGAAGAAGAAGAAGAAGAAGAAGAAGAAGAAGAAGAAGAAGAGGAAGGCGAGGAGCACAAGCACGAAGAGAGACGAGTAGTAGAGGTGTGGTGGTGGTAGTAGGGGACCCAAGCAGAAGAAGCGACGACGAAGAAAAGGAAGAGAAAGGTAAGACAAACGGCGTTGGCGGGTGGAGGGAGGAGGCAGGCGGCAGGAGGTAGGTCGAGGAGGGGGGAGGGGGTCGTGCGGTATAAAAGGAAGAATGGGAATGATCCTCTACATCCACGTATGGGAAAGGACGCGACGGACCCAGAAAGAGAAGGAACCCAACAGACAAGAGACGAGTAAGGGCGCGAGTGAGAGAAGGAGAGAGAGGGAGTGAGAGGGAGATGCCAGAGGAGAAGAGGCCCGATCCACAGCCGGTTAGGAATAAAAGGAGTTTTATATGACGCCGTGGTTTATGGCCGTGGGTTTTATCTGATCGCATTGCCACCGGTGCGGATTTCGCAATAAATTAGGCCGAGGTGTAATTAAAAGGGCACCGGTTGCAGGCGGACTCGCGACCGTCGTGCAACCACTACCGAACCGGGCACTGCGAGACCGACTCCCTCGAGTTTATGAGCATGCAAACGCTCAACGATGCCTGACCTTCGCGACCAAGCACCTAAGTGGTAGCGGACAGTCTCGCTTGGACAGAGTATTTGAATACATGTTTTCACCGATGACTGTGAAACCGCACTTCATTCTTTACTACCAGTGTAAGTTGTACTATTTAGGCATTTGGTTCATACAGTTCTTTTTCTTCTACAATTTCTCTCGAAATATAAATATATATTTCTATATAAAGTTACATTTTTGGGAGTCTGTAATTCCAAAATAGGTCGACGAGTATGTACATACATGGTTCGAATGGAGATTCGTCACTGGTCGAAGTGGAAATGCTTTCAAAACTGGATTACGCAATGAGCGAGTGGAAAAGTGGTGGCCGACTAGTAAAGAGCGTGATATTAAAGTGTGTGACGCTCCGGTGGAAATCCGTCCTCATAGGCGGTTGGAATTCGGCCAAAAGCGGCCACGGTAATTCGCCGACGGAGTTGGCATCACGGGAACGTAACGAGGACCGCCGCGACTAATTTGTCCGTTCGGCAAATTGAAATTACACCATGCCGAGCGAGTGAGGCACTCTCTGCTGGCAGTCGGGCGAGCCGTTGAATTATCGTTGTGGAGAGGCTCGGAAAAGGGGAGGCTCTCGAAACACAGAGACGGGAAAGCGGGAGTGCAGTTCGGTACGCGCCCCACGATAATGCTCTGGTGATGCGGGCACCGGAATTTCTCTCCTCCGCTCCTTCCTGGCGTGTTATTAATTGCGCGCAGCGACTAACGACCGTGCGGCCGCGCGCTCCATTCTTCCCGGAGATTTCTGCATTCCCCTTTATTAAGTATCATTCCCTCTCTCCCTCTCTCTCTTTCTCGCCATCATTATTAACCCGAATCGTCGCGAAATAATGAGGTTGAAATTAAAGGGCCCAGACCACTTCAGATATTAACTAAATAAATTTCATGTTCGTTATTACAGAAACTTTCATTAAAACCAAGATCCTGCTGATTCTCTAATATCTTCTGCGAGTTTCTTCGTACTGATCCTTCGTTCTTCTCCGTTTTCCTTTGTGCCCGATAATCGCCTACCATCTTCAAAGTTGCCTTATAATCTTATAAAGCCATCCAGCCGACGGATGTTTCCTGAGTAAATTTTAATTACTACTTCTTCTGTTGTTTGACTGTTCTACCATCATCGCTCTTCGAATGAATGAATTTCTACGGCAAAGGGAAAGTTTGATGGATGAAGGCTCTGTTCTGTGTCATCGGATATGTCCTGTGGTGACTTTTCTCGCTCGCAGCAGGTTGCTCGCAGGATCTCTTGGCTTTCCTATCTGAGTACGCGGGGGCGCCCTTCCTGTTCGCCGCCGTGGAAGATGTAGAGCGACACGTATCGTGGGTACAGAGCTGTTTCGCCTCCCCCGACTTCGGATCCCGCTGGCAGATAACCCTTATAAACTGGAGCATTAGTAAGGCGCGGAGCAGCTCCGTGAGAGAGTATCTACGGATCTACATGCTGCGAGAGGGGCGCAAAAGGCGTTCCACAATGAGGTCCGGGTATATAAACCATATCTGCATCGCCGGTCTTCTCTCGTGGCCGTGGACCTTGCACGGAGACCACACCGTAGCCTTCCATCGCTCGACCATGTAGTCCGCAGTAACGTCCAGCTAATCTTCCCGCGAGCATCTTACTCCCGACTCTGTTGGTCCCCTGCTCTCTCATCCCGAAATCTTCCTAATTATCAGTCCACTTGCTGCTCGAGCATTCTGATTTTGCAACGACCCCCGGCCGACTAACAAATTAGGGATCCGGGGGGTCTTGGATTTCTCCTGTCATTTAAAGTCTTTCTAGAGGGGAGAATTTTATTTTAACCCTGGAATTAAATATACCATTCGTACTATAGAAAAATCTGATATATAAGAGAAGGGATGTATGCTGCTTTCGATACAGCACGACTGACTCGCGTGTCCTGCCGATTTTTATTCGCTCGATGGTCACGCGCGAGCAAAACCGGCAGAGGCAGTGGAGAGGGAGGGAAGCTTCAGTCGCAAGGATAAACGAGGAGCATCGAATGAGAAAGGACGACGGGCAGTGCTGGGCTCGTGTCCGCGAAGGATTCCGCGCAGAAAGGACGACGATTGTGTTTATGATAGGCCGGCAGCGCAGCCTCCTCCCTTCCTCTCTATCTCTTCTCCGGTGGAATGCGAGGGTGTTCACGGGCCGCGATTAAGTTGTATCAAATCCGCGATTGAGTGCCTCGTGCATCGCGAGTTCCACGGCCATAAACGTCCGGGGCATGGTGTTTCCCATAATCTACGGGTGGGGGTCCAGACCACGAGCAGCGCGGCACAAAAACGACGAGAGCTGTATCGTGGATCGCCGCTCGTCCGAGAGCGTCGACACTGCACGCGAGAGACGAAGAAGCACTGCGCATCCGCCTAAAAATACGGACACGCAAATCTATACGACGTAGGGTTTCGCATTACGAGAGCTATGTTGCGACCATCGAAAACAATCTCTAAGAAATAGAAAGATTCACAGAAGAAATAACAGAGATCTTGTAAGGAAAAAAAATATAATGAGTTTTAATCATAAATGTTTAAATTATCATTCGAGAAGGGAAGATTCCATATACAGAATCATCCCACACAGAAAGTTATCTTTAGAGTAGCTGCAATGGCGATTTCGAATTTATTACAACATAGTTCAGTACTCCTGGGATGTGTTTATCCTTCCATTTGGGAGAAGAGGTTACATTTATTATAAAACTGGCCGAAGGAAATAGCAGTCGAGGAGAAGTGCCGACGGCAGAGTAAGAGGAGGCTCTCGCTAGTTTCAAGCTCGTGCTCTCTGGAGTTCGTGATCGTACGAAGCGGAGAGAGGTATCCAGGTGCGGAGGTGACGGTCCACAATAACTCGTTCGGCTTTATGTCGTGGGTGGTTTATACTTTATGCGAGCCGCGGGACAATCACGGCGCGACGAACGATTCGGGCCCTTATTTTCAGCGGGTTCTCTTCTCTCCTCGACACGATCTTTACGACGACGAGTCGCCGTAGCTGCCCACGATCTTCGATGACGCCTCTTTTCTCTGACAGCTTCTAAACCATCAAAATACAGGAGCCCCTCCTTCCTCCCTGTCTTCCCTCTAGGAATAATCGAGTTTGTTAGGTAGAAGCGACGCCTCCCGACGCCGCTCACACCTTATTCCCGCTTGTCTTTCATCATCGGTACCTCGTCGACTGGACGTGACCCAGTGGGACTGTTAGAGAAGTTGAGTAAGAGCTCGCACGAGTTCACGGTCTAATCCAATCGCGCGTGTATGTCTCTCGCTTTGTCCACGTCCATTTAGGACGCGCTCCAATTCGCAGGTGTTACTATTTGTCCGTAAATCAGGTGAAGAGTCCATTACGAAGAATTTAGGGCCTCGACAGAAGTAGAGCAGTATATGTACTCGTAACAATACTGAAGGGGTAGAACGAAACCTTGTTTTCTGTTTCAGACACTTTTTCTCTCGTGTTTTCTGTATTCCGCGTCGACACGAAGTCATCGCAACGCTCTCCTTTCAGCCAATTATCGACAGCGCGACGTGCCTCCTGCTTCGCATACTTCGGTGAGCCCTCCTCAGGCAGGTGTAAGAAAGGCCCGAAAAACGTGATGCAACCCGATAAATCAGAGCTCGGTGCGCGCGTTCAGGCGCGGGGATCGATAGCCGAGATTGGCAACGTGCCAATTTCCTCGGGCGAGTGAAAGCAGATTTCGAGAAGGGCCTGGCCAAGTCGACGGCCGCGGCGATGGTGGCGGCGGTGGTTTCGACGATCAGCAATGATAGGTGTGATAAATGCAATTATTTACGCTCGATTAAGAGCACTGGTACACGGTGTACCGTACAAGCTTGGCCTTCCTTGCGATCGGAACGTCAGATTGCACCCTCGGTGCGCACTCGCTCTGCTCTGCTCGAGTTTTAAGCTGATTATCTGCCTGCGGAATCCCTCTTGCGAAAGCAGAGCATGCTCGCCCTTGCATCCGTCTCTGAATTATTATGTCGATCGGCCGCACAGAATTATAACTAATAAATTGTTCCAACGCTATCCTTATTATCGGCACGCCACTGTTATTATGCATTCTCATTACGGCGCCTCGCGCGACAGACGCCGCAGCCCTGGAAAACTGGCCTTAAAGTAGCACCCTGCGAAGGCCGTAACAGCCACTTTGCTCTTGCACACACACACACACACACACACACACACTTTTATATACGCGCTTTCGTAATCACTGCTCGGCTTGCTCCTGAAAATACTCTCTGTCCGATCGTACATAACGAGTGTAGCGCGTAACGTGAGAGTACTTGTTTGTCAGGGGGATGCCACTTCGTATCTTCGACACGCACGAACGCGGACTCCCGATCGTATCGAATTGTGAGGGAGGTAAAATCGAGGCCATCCAACAGGCCGTAGATTATCCGTTTTCAGAGTTTCCGTGTACCTGCTCCCGAGGGATGCCGTAAAATGCGACGTCTTGGAACTGATAGATCGCCTTGTACGAGAATACATCACGTTCCTCTCAGTTCCAGTTCGATTCTGAAAAACACCGTTTACGATCTTTGCGTACTTTATTTCTTAGAGTTTTTCAAACTTTCTCTAACTTATATTTATATCGATGCACCATAAACCTTGACTAACATGTATCGGATTTGTGTCATGGCAGAGTGAATATTTTATAAATCAGTGAAAAGATAGACGGATCGAAAATAATCTACCCGAGTTTTAATGGACGTCTGATGTAGCATTTAATCAAAACACGACAGTTCGCCAGGATCGTGGAATTCCACATTGGCATTCCGCTGGAATATCCAAGATAGTAAAAGAGAGAAGTTGATCTCTTCGAAAATCGACGCATCCTTCTTGTACAAGAATATATCACAGCAGACTTGTTGCAACGAGCGACGACGTAAAAAATATTCCATTCGCGACCCACGCACAATACGCGTAGAGAAACTGATGGTGGCGCGAGCTACAAGCCCAGAGGAAATCTTTCCAATAAATCACCGATCTAGGCAACAGGTGTATATGTATTGCCTCACGATTCAGGTTCTTGCTTGGCAAGATAGTTGGCGGGAGCTATCCGCCTCAGCCCATCCACATAGTCCGAGTACTACATACTTTCCTGAATCACCAAGTATATTGCGCTTCCACTAGAAAAATATCCACGCGATGTCGCGTGGAACTCTCGACAGATACGTTCTCTTTTCTCACGCAGAGTACATTCCCTAAATTGCTCCTCCTCCATATCCCTTTTCAAGTTGGAACGTGGAGTTCATAAACCATATCTAGATAAAGTTATCATAAAAATGTCAAGAAAATTAGATGTCACACATCTTATATTCCAAGACTGTTTCGATTTGATATTCAATGCAAAAAGATGTAAGTTGCGACGGCAACATCAGTCGGTCACGGGAGTATCATTCGTATTAAAGATCGCGGACGAAGGAAGCATGGAATAAAGTCTTCATCAGGATGCAGTGGTCTCGTGTACGTCGAGGCTGCCGTTCTCACGAGGGTCGAGAGAAAGAGAAAGGACAGCGTGGAGATAAAGAACTTGGCAAAAAGGACGAAGAGGCATCGAGGAAGGGGTACGGAGAACAACATCAAAAGTACGAGGAACAAGCAACCGAACGGGTTGAGGGGAGAGGATTTCGGGACCGGTCTACTGGATGGTCGGCCTTGCTTTCAACCAAAATGAAATTAATCCGAGGAAGCCGGCGGGGGTCGACGGCGGCGTCTCTGTCCTAGTTCATAATAAATAAGTCCGACGGGCCCATACCCCGCCGAGTCCCAATTAATACGATCTCATTGTAACGGCGGTGTCCCCGGGAGCATCCCCTTTGTGATATCGAACTTGCCTTCATTATCATTCGTCCTCGCGCCTCGCCCTTCCGCCCCGATCGAATTTAATTAAGCCGCGGGCCATGCACCAGCCTACGTTTCTTCTGTGCGAGAGCTGTGTCCTCCAGTCGTTCAACCGGTGTCCTTCGATTACACGTGTAATACCTGGAGTGTCCCTCGAGAGGGAAAAACGAACGGTTCGCCGACGAGCGCGAAGTACACCCGGGGAGAGCAGCGAGCATCCATCGTTCTCTCACGAGATTAATCTCTGATGTGGTGATTAATCAGTCGCTACTTTGTTACAGTCTGGCAGGCACCGCACGGTAGTCCTCCACTGGCAATAGAAGCAGACCATGCCTGTGAGAATCTGCTGCGTCACGTCGGATGAAACGCGCGATATTGGACAAAACCGATAAATGAATCATACATGTACACGTTCTAGGTACTCTTCGTGCATGGGAGATTTCAAGGGCCGCCTGTTGTGTAACTGTTGTATTTTCTACTTTATCCATATTTATAGTGTGATAGAAAAGGGAGCGAGCTACTTTTCCGAGAGATTGCATCATCCTTTCCCTGCTCATTTCAGTGGTATATGTATATACACGGACAGCGTATCTCTGCGCTTTAATTAAAACTTCAAGCCGGCTAGAAAAGCACTGTAAACCCACAATTTCGTGGCGCAAAGGGTCGGAGGATGTGTAAAGTAGTATGAGTTTTCGATGTGGATTCATTCGGACGACAGAGTCTAAAAAGTGGGAGGGATGCTGGTGTCAAGAGGAATGAAATAAATCAGTGGCTCGATGAAAGCGTTTAGAAGGAAGCGAGATCTATCTCCGGGCCTTGCCAATGCTCTCGCTTTCGTGTATTCTTCTAGCCGTATCCTATTATTACGCGGACCTGCTAGCACTCCCACGCCGAGGGTAACATGATCGGGGTTAATCTGACCGTGACCTGCGCTCCAGCCAGCACCTGCACGCACGGCCCAACCTAATTCCAATTTTTTCTTCGCCAGCTAACATAGTTCTTCAGGCTGCATTAGTTCTCCCCTCGGCCTTCTACGGCCGAGCGTCTGAGATAAGCAGGCTCGATAAGGACCTCTCCCAAGAGGCTTGGCTAATAAGGATTTTTAGACATTCCCGAAACAACGGTACCACTTTCCACCTCCCACACGTCACACCTGTTCCTTCCTTAATTAATTATACTCGCCTCTTACCCACGGGAATTAGCATAGTGGTTCGGACTTTGGGTGGATCTTGTGCGATAGCAACGAACATCCTTTCATACAACCAGGAACGTTGGACTTCCCAGGACTTTTTAATAATACAACAAAGATGATTAAAATTTTTCTAAGAATTCTAAAAGACATTTTCCTACCTTCATAAGTTTCAACTTGTGTAAGATGATAAGAGTAATTTAAGATTTATAATGTATAATTCCACAAAAGTAGGATAAGATTAGGCTTCCCATTTATGAAAGCAAGATGACAGGATTTACTTGAGATTTAATAGCTAGGAACACTTGTCAAAGAGGAATCGAGATAGTCGGTACGTACCCCGCTCGTCTTGTATGCGCTTCTTATCAGGGTGCTCAGATAAGAAGGGGAGCGTGGCAGTACTAGGTCCTGCAGGAGTCGCGGGCTACGTGTAAAAGGACTGCGACCATAAATCCTGTGCGCCTTCGATGGTAGTTTCGTGGTTTTATAAGGGTACATAAAAAGGAGGAGCGCGTTATGGGAAATGTCCTATCGGACTGGCAGGCAGGTGCACCGGCCATATAAGGTTAAAAGGCCATCCGGAGTCGACTCTCACTCGGGCAGCACGATAAACGCGGGCCGGCCGATTCGCTGGTGTGCTTGCCTGGTTGCTTGCCTGCCTCGCCCAGCTTCTTCTCGAGAGTGTGCGCTCCGGTGGAGAGAGGAGTTATTACGGACGCCCACGCCCTACCTCGCCACACACCGTAGGAAACCCGAGAGCTCGCGCGAGAGCCTTTCAGCGACGAAAGGGGTTTGTTTTTCGTCGATATCTACGGAAATTGGACGTGGGCCCGGCGACGAGCCGCCTATGCCTTGTAAATCTACTGCTCGCCTACTCCGAAAGCAACGTGTCCACCCGTGCCAACACTCCAACCTCTTTCTTCCTACTCCTTTCTCACTCGACATAACTTTCTTATAGTTCCCATATTCCGAGCTTGAATAAGGAATCTAATATCATATCTTCAAAGGAATGAAATAGCTTTCTAGAGATCTATGCACCACTGACTGATTGTTGCATAAATATCATTGGGGTTTTTGATTGAATTAGAAGATAGAACGAATGAAATTCGAATGAATTTGTCGTGACGATATATATAAGTAATGTAATAAATAAGAATCTGAGAAAATGTTGTTGTTGTTAAAGTGGATATTAAGTGTTGCACTCAGCCTCCACTTACTCTTGAAACCAATATCGTACTTCATGGAACTGTATCTTTCCACCAGACCGTCAGCGTTTCCCCTTCCGTACTCTAGCTCGAGTTGGCTAATTAACGTCACAATTAATCTAGCTGGGCGAACAGTCGCGCGCGACGCCACGCCACATCTCTCTCGCGGGATTTCCAAGCAAGCGGAAGGAAAAAGTATCGCCTGGATCTCGGAACAGTTTACAGCGGCGCGTTCGTACAAATTAACTATCGCAGCCAGTCAAGGGGACTTTTACCGCTAATTACGTCGTACGCGCCGATGTACTGGCCAATTACGTCGGAGCGTGTCCACTTTTTCAATCTGCTTGCTCTACCTTGGTTCGCAATATCCTTGGGGAAAGGGAAGAAGGGGTGGAGCTCGAAAGATCGAAGAAGTCACATGGTGCATTCATCGAAAAGGAAGATCAGTGTATAAACCGTGTCACCCGCTGACCCGTCTTTCTCTGTTCTTTTAATTGGAACGAGATCAGAATCGACGATCGCCTACAGGTGAATCGCAACGATTTCTATTACTGGCAGCTCATTACTCATCGATCCTCCTGGGGAATTATCGTAGTCTCCATTGTAATATCGGGATAAAGGGACGATGCCGTTCTTCCTGTACCGTCTCTCAGAATATCCTTGGAAATTTTCCTTCGTCAGATTCTTTTTCCCGGGAATCCCCCTCGGAAGAACAGCGATTTCTTTAGACGAACGCTCCTCCTTCCACTCGTTTAAGTCATGTTTCCTAGCTTCGTTAGTGAACTGAGAGCTACGTTGGCGAATGATTTACTTTCTTAAAGGTTTCATTTTGTTGGGGATTTCAAATTGGGAATTGTTGGAAAGTACAGAAATATAAGTAGGAGTTGATGTAGAGTTGAAGTAGAACTTTGATAGAATTACCGAGAATAGTATATAATAGTACAACCTTTGGAAAAGTTTCTTCCAACGGTTTGCTTTATCCCACATCGATCCTGTCGAGCGAACAGGTGCCCCACGTATACTGCTAAACAATCGAGCGGCTCAGGTGGTGACGGTTGATCGGCTAATGCACGTGCCAGCCGGAAGCGGAAACGCGTTGTGGGAACGGGGAAAGCCACAAGTGGCAAAGAGGGCTAAGTCTAATGACGCGCATATAAATGCGGCGACATGTGTGTGCGACGTCGAGATGACACATGTTGATACGATCGCCATGTTCCGGCTGTTTAATACCAGCTCTATCAATCATTTCATACTGCCTTCCAAGAGAACTACGTCAGCCTTCTAAAACTATATTCATATTTTCTATAATTAATTTAACTCCATTTTTCCCAGCACTCGCTCCACCACTTGTGCAATTAATAAACAGTGAAGGAGCGACTGCTTTTGTTGTCTGGCTTTAATAGAGTGAACTGATGCATCGAGCCAATCTATCTAACTTCCCTCTACCTCCAACTTTTTCCCGGCTTTCAGTTTTCCAACGGGAAAGGGAAAAGTCTGAAAAACGTGGAATAACCGCTTCAGAAATTTGCGAAAAAATAAATTTTGACCTAGGGCTTTGGAATTTATATCACTTCTTTCTTGATGCAAAAAAACATTCCCCACCAAATTTCAGCCCCGGAAAATGTTGGGAAGTATGAAAAACATGACGAAAACCGCGAAAATGAATTGTTCAAGATCGGTTTTCCATGTGTTTTCGGTACAATTCCGGCAGTTCTGCCACTGGTTTCATGTTTTCTTTTCGTTTTGAGACTCAAACAATCGAAATATCAAGCGTTCGTCCAAGTCCCAGAACCTTCGAAAAATCGAAAATTTGTGAAGGGGTACATATGCAAAAATTTGCGAAAAAATGAATTTTGAGCTGGGGCTCTGGAATTTATATCACTTCTTCCTTGATGCAAGAAACTATTCTCCACCAAATTTCAGCCCCAGAAAATGTCGGGAAGTATGGCAAACATGGGAAAAACCGCGAAAATGAATTATTCAAGATCGGGTTTCCATGTGTTTTCGGTACAATTCCTACATTTCTGCCACTGGTTTCATGTTTTCTTTCCGTTTTGATACTTAAACAATCGAAAAATCAAGCGTTCGTCCAAGTCCCAGAACCTTCGAAAAATCGAAAATTTGTGAAGGGGTACATATGGAAAAATTTCCGAAAAAATGAATTTTGGGCTAGGGCTCTGGAATTTATATCACTTCTTCCTTGATGCAAAAAAACATTCCCCACCAAATTTCAGCCCCGGAAAAGGTCAGGAAGATTTAAAAACATGGAAAATACCGTCGAAATTAGACCAGATCAATTATTCAGGATGCTGTTTCCAAGTGTTTTCGGTACAATTCCGGCATTTCTGCCACTGGTTTCATGTTTTCTTTCCGTTTTGAGACTTAAACAATCGAAATATCAAGCGTTCGTCCCAGACCCAGAACCTTCGAAAAATCGAAAATTTGTGAAGGGGTACATATGCAAAAATTTGCGAAAAAATGAATTTTGGGCTAGGGCTCTGGAATTTATATCACTTCTTCCTTGATGCAAAAAAACATTCCCCACCAAATTTCAGCCCCGGTAAAGGTCAGGAAGATTTAAAAACATGGAAAATACCGTCGAAATTAGACCAGATCAATTATTCAGGATGCTGTTTCCAAGTGTTTTCGGTACAATTCCGGCATTTCTGCCACTGGTTTCATGTTTTCTATCCGTTTTGATACTCAAACAATCGATTTATCAAGCGTTCGTCAAAGTCCCAGAACCTTTGAAAAATCGAAAATTTTTGAAGGTATATCTAACTTAATCTGCCTCCAACTTTTCCCCAGCTTTCCATTTTTCACCGGGAAATGGTGATTGGCAGGGATTAACTGTTTTATATTGAAGGCGATAACAGAGTCACTCCGATTCGAGGCAGCCACAAATCCGCTTTGCACTGCGCACTCAGTCCGATTTGCTGGAATACTCAACGTTTATATGCCACGTGAATTAAGGCCGGAGTATTTCGGCATACTTCGCTTTGGATGGCATTAAGTGTGCACCAGTTAAAAGACGTGCGTCTTACCGAGGAAATTTGCATGCGCACGCCAGCTTAATCTACAAGAAAACGAAGTCAGATGAAAAGCTCTACTCCGTTCAACCTCAATCTTGCTGGCTCCACAGGGTTTCAGAGCAAGGAGCGAACGAGAAATATCGCTTGGGAGACGACAAGATTTGTCGACCACAACGTTGCGCTGACGAAGGAAAACATGCACACTAAAAAGATGCGAGGCAACTTAAGAAAATGCGGAGCACTCAGACGCCCACGGCATTAAGCTTTCATTGAGTGCGAGTACAACTTTTAAGAAAAGTGCAGTAGAATACTTGTCGTTAAAAGTTTTTTATGAGATTTTCCCTCAGCTTCTACGACGAGGTGCCTGTCGAGGCATAATACTCTTAAAAAGGGGGCCAGTGGCTTGCAGAACAGTGAACAAGCGTTCTACACATTTCCAGCTCTCTCAAGCACAGCTTTCAAAGTGCTTTCGAGGACTTTCACTCTTACCTTTACGTTTGCGGCTTTATGGAACGCGTTTCTGGCACCCCCCGCTTCTATCGCACCGATCTGCTTTCAACCCAGTTCTCATTATAATCGCGTAAACACTACCATTGCGTGGTAGCTCCTGAAAGCTTTGAGTATCCCTCGTATTACAAAGGATGCTCAATGGAGAACAAGTCCACCATTATAGAAGCGATATTTTCGGCGCGCGCTCATTGTCATCGGTGTTTTTCCGGTACTGAGCTTAGTGTGGGATGCACTTATAAATATTTAACGAGATTTCTTGACTTCCACGCCTCATTTACCACCATCGTACCTTCCTTTCAACGATCGACGTTATCAAGAGCAGCCAGCTTTTACTTCAAAATCCCTTTAACCCCTGCGCGCGAACTTTAATTCATCTCTCGAGATCAGTTGAGTTCACAGCATTCTTTCAACAACGACTTGAAAGCTTTCCAATTATTTCATTGGGTCCCTTTCCCTGGCATCCTACAATAAAATTCTCGCGTGTACGCCGGCTGCAGGTGATATAAACCCATTAGCCGTTGCCGAACAAAAGTCTCCCTGAGGGGAAAGAAGAGTAACTCTAGCCTCGTATGTTCCAACGAGACGGCGGGCTTTACGGGGCAATATCTGAGCGTTGTGGCGAGCGAGCGGGACGAACTTCGTGTCCGGCAATAAAGCTGGCCGCGAATCGCTCGTGAACTGCTGGGAGCGCACTCGTTAATGAGAGAGGCACCCATCGCGGCGCACGAGTCTCCATTAACAAGTCGTAATCCACGTTTTATCGATCACCATCTTCTCTCGTTGTTGATATCGGAACCAGAAGACTTGTGGCGCCTCTGACGCATCTTATCAGTCAGTGCCGCGTTAAGAAGGGCTTGTATAAGTGAAAACGTGCATCTTCCAGCCTGGAATCCGCTTTACAGCTTTTAAGATACGATAAATAAATAATTCCCCATCTGCAGGATGCTAGTTTCACTTACTTATAGACGGATCAAGTTGTTTGATCGCAGCTAAATAGCTCGTTGCATTAGACACTTAAGAGGACGAAGATTTGCATCTTTATTTAGATGATGTAATTGAGAAATACTAGGAATAATGTGAATTCCTTTATAGAATAAAAGATGATAAATCCTTTCACTAGCAGTGGCAATGTCGAGGGGAAAAAAATCCAATGGATATGCAATAATTCGCCATAAAGGTCTGTAAAGATGAAGGAGAAGTAAGGATGAATATCAGGCGGGATGCTACGGTCGTTAAGGATCATAATGCAGGCGTCGTGAATAAGATAATCAGCTGCGGCTCGTAATGCATTCGGAGGCGTGCGAGAATAACGCATTGCTTGGAACATTTAACGAGACTGTAATTTGACGAGATCCCGACTTCCTTCAGCCGACTCAGTCGGCTTATACCTTGCCCGGAGCTCTATTTGTGGTATGCGTGTACCTGAGTATCTCGGGTTGAGCAGATTTTTCTCGAGATGTGGGGATGTACCTCTTGTTGCCTGGAAGATAGATAGGAATGGGCAGGAATACCCTGGAGATAAGATGAGGATAATCGACGTTTGATAACAGGCTTATTATATATGCGAAGTTTTCACATAGGTATGAGTACTGGAAGATTTCTCCATGAGCATGTCATTAACCCTTTGCACTCTGCAACATCCAGTAACCAAGAATGAATTTGTAAGCATCTCATTTCTTATACATTGAACCATGGAAATCTATAATTTGCATTAATCTATTCGACTGGGAGTTCATCATACTCTAGATCTTTGGATGTCCGTTTTGCGAAGTCGAGGTCGAAGTTAGTCGTGCACGTGCCGGGGAGCAGGCACGTCATATCCGCAGACATGAGGAACGTTGGGAAGTGTAATTCTGAATGGCTAATTGGTGAGACAATGACGCGGAACTCGCACGGGGACCGGAAGGCGACGTAGAAGGACTATTCTCAGCGGCGCGGTGGCGGCGGCGGTGGCGGCAGGCGCTCGTCGCACACGCGCGCGCGAGCGAGTGCCTCTTCCGCATCGTAATTATAACGAGTGGACGGACTTCTCTCGTTCCGGATGCTAATTAAGATGCACAATGGAAACTTTCGGACCTCGCACAATGGCTGCCGCTTTTCGCGCAATCCCTTACCCGTTAAGGTTTTCCATGGCGCTAATCTCACTGGGAACTCCACCTACTTACAACGCTCATTCTTCAATCAAAGACATATATTTTTCTTATACACACACATTCCCTTTAAAAGGTTTAATGGTGTGGAAGGAATCATTATACACCATCGATCGAGTTTGCTTCAAAATACGAAGGCCTTTAACCACTAAACCATTAATATAGGTCTTTTCTTTTCGAGATGCTTACTAGACTGCTGGCAGATTAACGGTAGAATTTCTGCCGAGGATTTGAACAGCACCATCAAGATGCAGACATAATTACAGGTCGTAAAGATAGCCACGTGCCAATTACGGCAATCCTACCAGTACATGTTCTTGAAGATCATGGGTGGCCCTGGGAGAAATTTGTCGCAAGTGGAACGTACCCATCACTGGTCAGACGTGCGCTAATTGAATGCCAAATATGTGCGAGACGAGCGGTAAGAATGAAGGCTTGTACAGCTGACAGGGTACAACAGGGAATTATCCAACAGAGTAACCATAAATTGTCTTCCGTACATTGCACAATATGAATCGAGCTTTACCTTCCTTAATGACGACGAGCGTATATCGGCCATCGACTTATAAGTCTTTGTCCGACGAGACGTGCGGATAATTTTTCATGGCACCTGCCAGGTTCATCGTATAGTCTTCACTGCTTTATATAACACGGATGCATCATTGATACGAGTGAAACGATGCTCCATAAGTCAGCGGTGATTTATTTCCGGCGCACTGCAACCCTCCGAAGCGAGCGAGCAGCTTTGGATTTGAAGAAGAAACCTCGGGGAATTTTTATTCAACTCTCTCGCACTTGCCCGATCCGAGTAGAACCGTATAAAGATATTCAAAGGACTGCCCGAGGATGAAAGTATCTGTATCAATTTTCTTTTTTCCACGCACGAGTCCCTTTTGCTCTGCTTTCTCGTTGGAGAGCAGCGCACGACTGAAAGAGGCAAAAAAATATGCGCGCAAATGTGGTAAAAGCTGTAGGTACTCGTACGCATGACGGCTTAATAATTGTATGCGCCGCATGGT
This sequence comes from Ectemnius lituratus, assembly GCA_910593735.2. Lineage (NCBI taxonomy): Eukaryota > Metazoa > Arthropoda > Insecta > Hymenoptera > Crabronidae > Ectemnius > Ectemnius lituratus. Next base: position 14,875,121 of record OU343038.1, read on the forward strand.
CAGACCCTCGACTGGCCCCCATGAGAATCCGTTTTACATGGTACCGCATAATTACTATGATCCCGCGCGTTTCACGGTGCTCCAGTTCTGCACGGGGGAGAGACAGCCGGATCCCCGTGACCCCCGTTAGAGGCCACTCCCTCGAAAAAGTACTACAGCCATGGAAGAAAACCCGTAATCAACGCGTCAAAAAGCAGAACTTTCACCCAGCGTTCACTGCGCTATGTGTATGTATCACGGAGTTGTACTCCTCGGGGAACTTGTCTGGTATCTGGAGCAATACCGATTTGCCCTGGCACATTAATTAGTATGCCCTCCAACTTTCGTTAACTCACAGTATATTCGGTTAGATGTGTTACTCAATAAAGCTGCCTTGATACAGAGAAAAGTTTATGATTTAATTCTCCTCGCGTTACTAATTTTTGTTCGAAACTACTATGTGTCAAATGGAAACATCTTAATTACTGGAAGGAATTAAATTTTGATGTGGACAAGCGATGAAGAAAAGATAAATATTGGGTAGAAAGAGCCTTGGTACACAGAGGATCGAAGCAAGTACTCGTGTCCGGATCTCAAATCCAGGAATGATGCTTGGAAGCTTGACAGGAAATACGAAGGAATCACAGAGGATATACCACTGCCAGGTCAACCGGCAATAGGCAATGGGTTCAAATCGCTTGACGTTAAAAGGACAGGAATACCTCCCTCAAAGGATGCACCATCTACATTCAAATTCTCAATACAGACCACTAGCACAGAGCAAATGGAAAAAATTCCATGACTGTGACATACGTCGAGCTGGAAATCTTTACGGTATCAAGAACAGCTCAGACGAGGAGGAGGCTCGTTCTACTTCGAGCTTTGTTGCGCTTCTAACAAAAGGGTCTCGCTCGACGATTACTACTTTCGCGCAGAAATATCTCGCAAGTAGGTGACGACGTGCCGCTTAGCCGCGTCCGACTGAAGCACCCTCGAGATTGCCGGCTCAAGTGTACATACCTTCCACGAGGAAAAATTTAAGTAGTCATTCCTACGTGTAGACGGACAAGTGTATACCTTACTGGATCATTCTACTATCATTAAATGTTCATAAATTCCCGAGGGATATGTTGCAAAACCCACTTCATTATCTCCTTGGTAGTGGTACTCGAAAAATCACGGCTGTCTGACCGCGAGAGTCCACTTCTACTCGGAGACGACTCGACTCGGGCAAGGCGATGTTCCCACGGCTCTGAAGAGCTGTCAGCTCCCCGACGTAATCTCGGCATCTCCTCGAATCAATTTCATTCTGGCAATTTCGCCTGTTTGCGCTCTCGCCAAACGCCAAGGCGCGTCTGTGTCAGCCGGCTAGATAGTGATTGAGTGGAAAAGATTGCGAGCGGATTATGCGGTGGCGAGCTTGTGCGTTAGAGGCACGATCAATCCCGGTGCGCGGCTCTTGTCGCGCGAGCGGACCAACCGTGACGATGATTTCGCCTCGTCACGTGAAGAGCACCGGGCATATGACTATGTCTGCGTGTCTATGTGTAGGCACACGCACACGATGTCTTCGCCGCGAACCTTGAAGAGGCTCCAAGAGAGAATAATGGGTTCACGAGACCGGCGATAATGGTCGCGTAACGAGGCTCGGAATGAATGTAACTCTACGGTGCCGGGTGAGACACTCGGCTTCCGCGAGTTTCCATTTCGCCTCGCAATTGCAAACAAATTTTCGGTCGCCGCTTGCCGAGTGGCCACTGCCATGGCGAATTTACTATAGGATTAAGGCCGACCGGAGTCAGCCAACTGTCGCCCATGTCTCATTGACTGCACGAGGAGAGTATCCCGTTTCCAATTGATTCGATGAGTCCCACGTCGAGGAGAGTGTACGTCCGATTGCCAGCCACTTGAAATAACGATCAAATACTGAATAGCACGATGCTTCTTCTCGTCTCATTCCTAACAGGTTTCAGCTACCACTGCGTGCCAGTCGAGTCAACCGGGTCAATGCAACTGAAATATGCTTGAATTCCTACCACTTCTACTGAGCGCATCTCTCTTCCCTTGCTCTATTCAAAACGGAGATAAATTAAAAAAGATATGGCGAGAGAGCGTGGACACGAAGTAGTTGCTGGATGGAACAGGCGATCCATGCACGGGCGAATACCGCCCACCGAGAGACAATAGGTACATTTCCGAAACAATGAAAGGAATATAACAAAACTCCCATCTGGTCCAGCATCCTATCTTCCCCATTCTGTTGCATTTACTTGTTCAGTCGATCGTGGCGCTTTCTCGGGTGTCTCCATTTACAAACGAGCAAGTGTAAATAAGATTTAATTCCCGGGCCAACTTAGTGGAAACCGGGTCGAACTTGAGGCAGCGGTATCGCAAGAAACGGTAATGGCTCAGTCGAATTAAGGCTCTTAAGTTAAATTATATAGCCTCATCCTCCTCGAGGGAATCGCGGCTGAGTTTAATTGGCTTTCCATGGCCGATGCTATTACACCGATTTATCTTCATTCAGTCGATCGAGCCGATAAATCCGTTGAGGGCCACTGATTTCTCCGCTCTTCTTTCAACTGCCTGTTTCAAGGATCGCAGCTCGACGAGGATGTTTCTCGTCGACTTTCAGCCACTCCCATTTTCAGCTACCGCGTTACTAGAATGATTGTCAATCTTGTGTCACTGGCAGCTACCAAAGCGAGTCACGTGTGTCACTGCGCCCGACTTTCTAAGACCATTGTGTCGCGGAAGAAAAGCTTCGCATGCTTCGACGTGATCAGCGTTGGGCATTACTTGCGCGAAAACACGTCGCAAACACACTGGCGGTTCTTCGGTTCACTGGCGAGGACCTCCTTGAGCTTTTTAACTAGAGTGTGTTCGAGAAAGAGTGTCCCGGTTGAGTTCGGCTGGCAAAACAATTCCCACCCTGATGCTCTCTCCCTGACCTTTCAAACTTTTCTGTTTACCTGGAGCGTCGTGGCGAGGAGCGCGCAAACATTTCAACTGAATCAGGGTGATGTCACCCGATTTCAGGGGTGACTGCACTCAGCCAGCACCGGATGGCTTCGCCTTATCGTTCAATTTCGGTGATGGTCGAGAGAGTGCAAGGAAAGGGGGGCCCCATCCAATTTTTCTCTGGAAATCGCGTCCGTAGCCTTCCAGATTTCTTGGTCCGATTAGAATCATCATTTGGGACGCTCGGTTTTTCTCAGAAAAGTTGTAGATGGACGTAAAGTTCTCGGATGGCAAAGGATAGGAGGAAGGGATGTGGCGCGCCCGTTGTGTCTCATTTGAATAAGACAAATGAAGACATCCCGTGGACACAGGGCGCGAACGATCGAGCCGATACTCGAGATTGCTTCGGGGAACACCTACCGCGTGTGCTCGAGGCATCGAAGCGCACCGATTGATTACGATCGTTACGGAGACAATGGCCGACACGAGCTTACTCTAACGACTTGGGAATCACGGATTACCACGGCCGATCCTGCCGCCTAACAAGCAGCGCCAGGATATCGAGTTTTGTCCGATGAAAACCGATCCCCCGGCTACTGCCCACGCCTCACTGTATCGACCGCATTTTTCAAAGCACTCCCTCTCTCACTCGACTGTATCGCGCCAGTCTACCCGAGCGGATTGCTACTTTACCATGCAAATATGCGCACCACGCTCCCACGCTCGGGCTAAATTGAAAAGTGCCAATTTTAGGCAAAACTCGAGCGCGAAGCTACGATACGATACTGGACCGAAGTACTGCCGTCCAATAGCCTTGTTACTTGATTAAACAGGAAAGCTATGGATCGTTAGGCACCCTTGAAGTATCCACTAAAGCAGGCTAACTCTCCTCATGTTCGTCTAATCTTAGGAATAATTCCACAGACTACCAAAGCTCTCACGGGACAAATTCTATCTCACAGAATTCCCTTTATGACGATATATTAACAATACAACCAACAAATTCTCGCGAATCAATCTCGACAATTAAGTCCGTAGCAGCAACATTGATGGGACGGAACTATTCACCGATATATAGATCGATAGCTATTGGTGGAGGGTTGAAAAATGCCGGGAAAGTATTGTGAATATTCAGGCGGGGGTTGGTGCGCGTCTAGGTGGCCGATCGGCGAGGGTGGCGGGTTGAAATCAGTGGTAGACGGTGGTGGGGATGACAGGGTGGAGGGGCAGGCGGGGCGGCGGTTAGGGGATGGGAGGGGGTAGGTTGTCGAGGGTGTCTGCGCAACTCGAGGCCGGTTCTTCGCCATCTGCTGGAAGCTGCAAGAATCGGGAGATGTATTGAACAGGCTCCGTGCGCGTGCAGAGATGCGCGGGTATCCGCGAATTCCCGGCAGCGCGGGGCCGCAGTCTGCACAATAAAGAAAAAATCGCGGGCGGCGCGGCGCGGCGCGGTGCGATGCGGAGCGGCGGAGAGGGTGCTGGAGGGAGAACTGGCGAGGGTGGAAGAGAAAGGGAGCGAGGGATGAGGGAGAGAGCAGAGAGGAGGGAGCGAGTGGCGGAGGGTAGGAGAGGGTGGCAGAGAAGCGAGAGAGGGAGGAGAGAGACGGTCCTAATCCTCCTGGAGTCCGAAGAGGCAGACTCGATTAATAGCCGCGGTCGCGAGAGAAACGACGAGGAGAAACGTCGCCCTCGGCAGTGACTCCGCTCGGGATGTGTCCGCCAGGCGCGCTTTAAACCGAGCTTCCGGGATTCCGCGCGCGGCGCCAGATTTTCGATGGACCAAGCGCGAGTGAGTGCTCGCCTAGCCTAGCCGGCAGCAAGGAAGCGCCTCGATTCGCCGCTTTAAATCCCGCTCGGCTCGGGATAACCACTCGATAGCACGCGTCGGTCATGTAAAGCCGCCGCGACGCGCCGACGCTCCCGTTCCTGGTGGTGTACGCGTTCTCTCTGGTGCGCTGCTCGGTGAGATCACGAGCGGGAAGTCAGGTGCGAGCGAGCAACCCCGCGAGGATGAGGCCGAGCCTGATCGTCCTGTGCATCCTCCTCTGCACGCTTTTCCTCGCCACCAACGCTAAGCTGCGACAGCAGGCAGCAGCTGCCGTCGACGAGGATGATGACGACGATGACGATTGGGACGACGAAGACGATGAGGATGACGACTCCTCCTATCAAGCTAGGCCGGAAGTCGACGATGATGGCAGAATCTATAAAAACCCAAGGAATTCACCGTCGGCTATGTGTCCCCGTGACGAGGGACAAGCTAATCTTATGGGTCAGAAGTGCCTGCGAAAATGCTCCACCGACGAGGATTGCAAGAGTAAGAAGAAGAAGTGTCATTGCGACGGTGCTTGCGGCATGTCGTGCATCAAACCTGAAAGAGAATGCCCTCTTCTCAATGATATCGAGCATGGTACGATGAACGTCACAGGCAGATTCTTCGGCGATAGAGCGCATTACAAATGCGAACCTGATTACTTCATGGTGGGGCTAACCGAGAGGACTTGTCGAGCCGACGGCAACTGGTCCGGCAGTACACCCTCTTGTAAGAAGGACTCCAGGACATATTGCACTCAACCACCCAAGATCAAGAATACCAAGCACAATGCTGTGCCAGAGCAAACCACCTTCGACTTGAACAGCGAGGTCCACTACTTCTGTAATCATGGATACAAGGCCACCGGCGTCAGGAAAGCAAAGTGTCTCTTGATGGAAAAGGCTGCCAGCTGGTTCGGTCCTGACATCGCCTGCGAGCCACAGGATTGCGGCCCGCCGGCTGACATCGCTAATGGGTGGCATGCAGGTTTGTATCGTAATTCAATTTAAATAAATCATTCAATAAAAATCAAATGTATTATATTTCATTTTGATATTTTTTTCCTAAACATTTATTATGAAGGCGAATGTTACGCGTACGATTGCCGTGTGTCTTATCACTGTGCGGAGAATTACGAGCTAGTCGGCAGAGCTGAAAAGATCTGTCTTGGCAACGGCACATGGACACCAAAAGAATCCCCGCAATGCGTTCAAGTAATTAATTCGATCATTTATATTATATATGCATTCAAGGTTGCTGAACAATCGCGATCGAAACAGAGATTCTAATGATTCCTTTAGGTCACATCAGTTGTGTGTCCCGTACCCGAAAATCCAGAGGATGGTCATGCCGTTCATACTTCTTCTGCCTATAATTCAATCGTATCATACGAGTGCAATTATGGATTCGTTGTCGTGGGTACAACAACCAGACGATGCGGAGCTGATAGAAAATGGACCGGTAAAACACCCAGTTGCCAAAAGATTAATTGCGGTTCGCCAGGAGTTCTTTACAACGGTTGGATCGAGAGTACTGATCCCGGTGAGTTGAAGTGAAAAAAGACAACTGTTAATCGGCAAAAAAAAAGGTTATTGGAAAATCCGAACTCTGGCGAGGCGAATCTTGTCTGTCCAAGTAGATACTGGTTTAGGTGCGAGTTTGATCTTCCGCTGCAACGACCACATGAAACTCGAGGGTAACACATCTTCCGTCTGCCAGATCGACGGTAAATGGCGATATCCATTGCCACAATGTTTGGCACCCTGTGTAGTCCCACAGATTGAGAACGGTCATATCATGGTCGCGAGTCACAACGGTCGAGACCACATCAACAACGTGACAGTCGTGCAGCATGGCGAGCAGCTGCTCGTTTCCTGCGTGCAGAACTATGAGTTTGCAGCAAACAGTACTCCGGTGGTCTGCAACAACGGCACTTGGTCGATCGTGCCTACTTGCTCGCCAGCAAGATGCAAGAAGATGCCAAGGAAACCGAAGAATGGAATGGTGATCGCACCTAAGACCGATCATGGAATGAAAGCTGTTTTCAAGTGCAAGGATGGCTACCAACTTGTGGGTGGTGGACCACGTAACAACTCCGTCTCGGTCGAATGCCGTTATGGGAATTGGACCGGAGACACACCACATTGTATCCAACTGTTCTGTCCATTCCCTGGTCTTATTGAAAATGGCAAGGTCTTCCTTGTGGGCAACATGGGCGTCTATGATTACCGGCCTTACGTGAAGAAGATCGTGAATAATAAACAGATCATGTACGATTGCGATAAAGGATATGTACTTGACGAAGGTCCACCCGGAGCTACGTGTATCGGTGGAAGTTGGAGTCCAAAGGAACTACCAAAGTGTATACTTGGACAACATCCGAGACTGAGATGGAGTCGACGACGTCGATCGGTAAATGATGAGGATATGACGCTGAGTTACAGGTGAGGATGACTATTTATATTTGTATGATTAATCAATGGGGATGAATGAAGAAGCGTTTATGGGGAATGGGAAATATTATGTGTTATAGGAAATTCATCGAATTCTTCCGGCGAGTCGGGAAGAAGCTGCTGCATCTTGAAATGAGTAAAGGTCGCGAGCATTCGAAGCACAAGACGGAGAAGCACGCGGCGAATGCGAGCCATCACGACAATCACACCATCGAGAATTCCGTATGGAAGAAACATCCAGGCCACGGGAATCGATCACGCTTGAGGGAGGAGAAGATGATCGATTTCTTGAAGATCGTTTATCGCAAGCTACAGCGCATCGACGCTAGGAATTTCAACAACGTGACAAACGGCAGTATGCATGATCTATTGAACGCAATGACCAAGAACTTTTTCCACGTGGATTTGTCAGAGGCACGTAAGAATAATTCTGGCAGAGGTCACTCTGATTTCGAGATCAGGAATCAACGAGAATTTATTAAGTTGAAGCGTGAATTCGAACGAATTATGCGCTTTTACAATAAGTCTATGCGTTGGAACGAGAAACAGAGTCGTAAAGACTCAAAGAAGAGAGGGCAGTCTCACAGCGAGAAGGGTAAGCGCGCCAAGGAGAAGAAGAAGCACCGAAAGAACTACTTCAAGGGCTTCTATGAGTTCGTGAATAATTACGTGACGGAGAAGCTTTCGATGCTGGAGGCGCGCAACGCGACCGAAGAGCTCATGAGGAAGATGAAAATCGACAAGTTCACGGTACGCAACGGTACGACCTTCACCGTCGGTGAGATGTACGCCTTCTTCAAACATATCATAGAGGCTAAGTTGAATGCCAGCGAAGAGCAAATGTCAACCGAAAGAACAACAGTTGCAACGTCGAAATTAACATCTACGAGTACTGCGATTCCAGCGACGACGGCATCGGCTACGTCAGTAACATCATCGACTACGCCGATAACCACATCCACCACATCAACCACTCCACAAATGACTTCAAGGGAAACCGAAGCCCAGGTGCATCAATCAACACCGGTCACCACTACGGAGCCGTCGATCCTAGATAACGAGATCCTTTCCAAGGAAGGAATGCCGAAACATCGCAGTAAGCGTATCCGCAACGCTTCCGAGGACAACGATCCTCCACCGCCGGCACGGAAATTACTCACGCTGGGGAAAGCTGATCGACAAAAGACACGAAGATTGGTGAAAAGATCGACTATGAGTAGCGAAGACGCCAACGCCAGGTTTACATTCAAGGAACTCGAAGCGCAACAGCAAAGTCGCTCGAAACGTTTCCTACCACACTCCGAGCTGGATAATCAAATCTTCTTGAAGAACTTGTATCTGCACGCGTACGAGGACGAGTACCGGGCGAACGTGAAACGTTCGATTCAGCAAAATCACGACGAGTTATTGGTGAAGAGGCGCAACGGTGCTGGCCTCGAGGTCAAGTGACGAGTTTAGTGTGTTGTGATATTGCCGCGGGAAACCGGGCCGGAAGCCACTTATAAATATCAGTCTCGATCTTTAGCCGGCGTATAAATGAAAAAAAATACCGGGCGCGGTCGATAGTTGTAATCGTTGTCCCACGGCGATGCGCATTGTACGGCGTGTATCGCGCTTTCTCGACGACATAAGTCTTTTTTCCCAAATGTACGCGAGCTCCTCGGAAAGATTGTCCGTGGGTACATCGGTGAGTCTCGCTCTTGTTTTTCTACCCCTGCCCGGCCTGGTACACATACCAGTTGGTTGGTGTTCTTTCAAGGTACGTAGCTGATGAGAATTATGGGTTGGAACTGTTCCAAGCGTAGAAGCCATTATCCTAGTATTAATTGCGGCGAGAGCCGTAAGTCTCTCCTTCGTGATCGTAGCTAGAACTCTCTCACATCGCATGAAACTTAATCTCTCTCCTTTCCTGATCCTCCTCATCCTTTTCCTCCTTTTCCACGATACACTCCTCCTACTCCAAGGTGAGACAACTATTCGTAGAGTATAATACGTGTTCACGTATTTTAAGTATCCACGCGCTACTCGTAATTCGAGTGGTGCGTTTCGCGTTGGTTCGTTCGAGAAAAAGAGAGCCGGTGCTCTTCGTTGCTGCATGAGTTCAACCACGGGCTGTGTCTTTTAGTGAAAAAAATTCTCGTTCCCGCCGCTTCACCTTTACACGCGGTGTTCGTTGTTCAAGATTGTTGTAAGCGCTGCATGACTCTTGTACATATGCTACTGATTTCTCGATCTCGTTTGCGAAATGTAAGCGCGAGTGGCACTCGCTTCGCTCTCCTACACTGGAGTTCCAACCATTAACTGCCCGGCTCGAGCCACCGAATTCTTCCACTTCGTCCCCATTCTCCATCAAAGTTCCAACATTTAGCTGAGAAATTGCGCTTGCAACTTTTATCACGGAAGCAACGAAGAAGGTATCATTAACCCGTAGCGAGAGAAGAATTATAGTATACAGTAAGCTAAGGTTCAAGCATACGTCTCATTACAATTTAGCCAACGGCGAGAAATCGGAGTAGACGCACTACCAAACCTACCCCTCCGATCCATCCATCAACTCCACCCAACTACCCCTTTAAACACCAGTTTATAACCCGCACGAAAATACGCGGCTGGAATAAAGTTCTCGCGGTCGGCGGCGATGCGGATACGCGCGTCCCACGTTTGCCATGCACTTCGGCCCCCTCGGCGATCACGGAAATCCGAATCGACGCGAACTGGAACGGAAAATGCAAACTACCACCGCATGTAATACGACACTCGCGCTCGCTCGCGCGCGCGCGCGCGTGTGCGTCCATTCTGCAAATAGCTCGTCCCTCATTTTCCATGGGCCGATCGGAATGCAACAAAGCGGCTGAAATCCCCTGATATTTAGGAATATTGGGCGGGCGAACTATCGCGTAAAACCGGTTGACCGAGTTTAACGATTAAAGGTACAGGCGGCTGAGCGGCGATTCAGTAGCGGGACACGTATGAGCACTTTGTCGCAGCCGGTAGCATCGAGAAAAGGTGTGTAACATCGGCTCTTTCGAGCACAGGACACCCGGCGATCGCTCCAATATCCCGTATAACACCTGTGCCGCTTGCAATGAAAGTAAGCTGAGGGAGAGAGAGAGAGAGAGAGAGAGAGAAAAGAAAGAAAGAAGAGGGGGGAAAATGGTAGGGGCGCGGTCGCGTAATCCGTGGGACGTGCTCGCTCCGCTTCTGTCAATATGCACGGCGCTGTCATTAATTACCGGCCAATTATAATTGCCGAACTCTCGCCCGGCCGGCGAGCGTGTCCGATGCTATCTGCGGCGCGCTCCGCTCCCTCGTTAACACGTCCGCCCTGACCGCGAGCGACGTTCGTGGAATCGCGCTAAATCGATTAATCCACGCACGCACATTCGTCACGCTATATAACACGCTGGACCAGCTCTCCGATTCGGAACGAGCGAGGGGCTGGATATTTATTTGCCAGAGAAAAATTGCTATCGTCTCGATCTATGGATGTTCATTGGACATCTCGCATAGGACGAGTATTGTCACGGTTGGCTTTCAATTTCATTTAGAACACCCACTTGATTGCAATACTATTCTTTACGCACACTTGTCTCAGCTGACTCGAATTGCTATTGAAGTGCCGCCGACCGTCAAGAATGTCAGGGCCGCGTTCAGCCGTTTGACATTTTCTACCTAGCGTACGAGTCGTTTTCTTAAAGACTTAGGCATTACCGTCGTAAGTGTTTTGTATATGTAACACATAGAAGAGCCCGATCGATCAAAAGGCCATGCCGTGCCTCGGGACGAGTGACCGAAAACAGCGTTAAAGTCGAAGGAGGTTCTAGTATGGATGTATAAAATCAAATCGTACGTCTTACTCCGTAGTGGTTAAGGAACTATTACTGTATGCGACTGAATTCGGAATAAAAGTTTCACAATTTTCGACGCCTCTTCCGTCTATCACCCCATCTTTACAGATAACAACACCTCTCAATTTCTTATATACAAAGAAATATTTTAAAAGGAAATACCAAGATATCTTTACCAACAATATGTCTCGAATATAAACTTTAAGTATTAGATGTACTATCATGGACGCATCGTTAAAACGCACTGGTAAGTCTGAGGCGAGGAAAGGTAGCGGCGCATGTGGCGGCTTGAAAACGCGCCTCGAATCGATACGTGTACGTACGGGGGTGCAACGTGCTCTCCGGGCTCACGGCGTCCTTAAACGAGAGTGCGCGCGTATGTGCACACTATTAGTACGCCTGCGTCCTAACAAGAAGCGCGAGAGGAAAAACTTTACACGCTGGCACGCATCACTAATTCACTTAGCCCAGCGTGTGTTGCCCCTGCCGGCCATTTATTCCGGTTCATACAGCGATGATTATGCGCTCGGCCGATCGGAGCGCGCTAAACGTGCTAAGCAAGAAAGCTAAGCGCGATAAGTGCCAGAAGACTTGGTCCACGATTAGAGCGCGCCTTCCACGTAAATTCCGAGGGAGACGAAGAAAGATAAAGGGAGAGCAAGAGCGCCGAAAGTGTGCTAACAAGCCGCTAGACTAGCTCGCACTAGAACCGAGAACAGGCGGACGCCTACTCTCCTTAATTCTTGCGGACCACTAATTGCCAGCGACGCCAAAGAGACCTACGCCACTGAGACACCGGCAACCACCTACTCATACCTTTGCATTAACCACTCCCTCCCACTTTCCTCTTAGCCTCAAAGCAGAAATTTGCGGCAGATGAATGGATTTCAGCTCGAGCCAAGTTGAATATCACCCGAGGTTCTCTTCTCGGCTCCCTTGAATTACTGCTTGGAAACTACCGGCTTTCCCTTCAATATTCTTTTACCAACAGGATACCAACTTCAGTACTGAATGAACGTATTAATAAAACTGTTGATAGCAATGCGCAATTCCTTTCGAAGGATTCTCCATCGAATGTATCGTGTAAGAGAATTCTGAGCGTGCAAGGATTCGCAAGGGAGTGTTGGAATTCCTGGCGGTATCGAATTTATGGATTCCATTGAGAGCAGGTTCAGCAGTTTATTCCCAAGATCCTCGCTCCTTTGGGCGATATCACCTGCTGGCCGAGATCCACTTGAGAGCGTAGCACAATGGGGCGGCGATCGGGGGTTGAACTCGGTGTAAGAAGAGGCGACGACGCCAAGGAAAGAGTAAAGGGGAAGGGCGAGAATGCGTTTGCGAGTGTTGCCATCGATGGGAAGCAACGCGGCCTTCCGACACAATGCGAGAGAGCATGCTTGGCTTCTTCTCTCACTCTCTCTCTTGTACTCCTTAAGCGGTCCAAGTAGCCGATGATAATCTCATTGAAAGAGAGAAGTTAAGCGGCGCGGGCTTCCTGCCAATTCAACGAGCCAAGTGTCGCCTCAGCTTGCCGAGCCGGCAGTCAATACCCGCGCCCCACGAAATTGCTGCTCGTCCCTGCCAGCAACCTCCTCCTCCTCGTCGTCGTCGTCGTCGTCGTCGTTGGTCGTGTCGTGTCGTGTCGTGTCGTGCCGGCTCAATGAAACCTCTACTAGTATTTCACTCGAGGATTTGCCTAGATAACCGCGGCCGATAGGCGTGCCAAGTTGCCCGGGCCATTGTACTCTTCACGAGTTCATGAATGGAGCGTGCCTACACCAACGGGGGCTGCTACCGGCCCTGCTAGTCCAGCTCTCTTGCGCCGAATAGATTGAAACTCCGGTATGAGAAAGGGTTTTGAGCTGCTTCGCGTCTTTCAATCCTTTTAGCGTAAGTGAGAGAGTGAGAGTGAGAGTGAGAGAGAGAGAGAGAGAGAGAGAGAGAGAGAGAGAGAGAGAGAGAGAAGGAGAGAGAAGGAGAGCTGGACACACAATTGACCGGTTGCCGGTGCGCTCAAGGTGCGCTCGCCCGGGGGCAGAGACTAAGAAACTTTCTTGGAACTTCCTGCTACCGCAAACTGTACTCCCTTGGCTCGTGTCACTGGCCGCCGCCGAGTCAGAACTTGGACGTGCGCACATTCTCGGCAATGGACTGCAGATCGTGTGCCAAAGAGGAAGCTGGATTTTCGTGCCGGTGCATATATAACTGGATAAAAGGTTTGCTCCCGAGCAACAAGTATCCACGTAAAGTTAAGCAATCCTCGGCAAGCAGCTTGTACAAGTAAACGGTATGGAAGTTCCGAATGTTTGAACATTCCACTAGTTTTTGCGGGCTCTGTATTGGCGGCGGCGGTTTGTGGTATTCGTTGCCAAAAGCGTCCACACGAGAAGGACTTCAAAGACCAGTTGCTAGCTTAAACGTTTTCTCACTGACGTCTATTAGTCCTGGGAGGAATTACAGGACTCCTCACTGGCGGCTGAGTAGAGAAAGAGAGAGAGAGAGAGAGAGAGAGAGAATAATAAAACTATTTGCCGCATAAGGAAGCCTGTACACAAGAGAGGCTCATTGCGCGCTGCCATTAAGTCCTTCTCCTTTAACGCCTCTCCCGCCTTTCCTTTCTCGTCGCCTTGCCGGCTATCCGCATTACTCGTTCGAACGAGCATCATTTGCACGAGCGGCTTGTGCCGGCAAATTAGCCAGCTGCGCTTGCTTGCGAGGAAAGCCCAAGATTATGACACTTTCCGATGTGCCGCGAGCCCTGTGATTCAGGGCATCTGGCGACCACCTATCGGCACCGGCTAAAGGATTTCAGTAGAATGGCTCGATAGGTGGTCCTCCTTCTACCAACCAGCAGACTTTCTCAAAGCTTAAAGTACTTATTGCCTTCCGGAGACAGTAATTGATGATCCACTGGCGAAATTCAATTATCAACCGCCAATTACGAAGACTAATATGCACTTGTACCAAGGATAATCTATGGATCTGAGTATACTTTGCTTGTGAGCGTGTCGAAATACTCAGTCGTAGTTTCTATGAAACTGAATGGTCCAAAAGTCTAGTACTAATGTACCAGCGGATTAATCAGCGACTGGGAAACTTCCTACTTGCCTTTCTTCATTCACTAGGGAATAAATATTTAATTAAGTCGAACTCGACTTCAGAAAGCTCATTCCACTTAAGACAATTATCGATTGAGTGGAACGAACATTCCAACTTCCAAGTTAAACATCCTGCCTGACTGCCATTCGAACCGGATCGTAGAATTTTTCCCATCGCATCCAATTTTCGTTCATTTGTATAACGACTGGCCGTATCAATGAAACTGAACTTTCGGCAAGTCGAAATGCAACGGCTTTAATATTTATGTAGCAAACTCAAGGCTGTGTTTAAGGTGTTGGATAAAAGATCTGTAATGACGATCGCACGCGACATTCGCCAGGATTAAAAACGCAATAAAGTCGGTGAGTGAAGGACTCGGATCGTTAAGTAATACTCTGGTTGTGGGATGCGGTTGGCCAAGCTGAGTGGCCGTTAGCCGGTGCATTGTCGATTTCCTTGGATAAATCATGCGGTACGGCGTGGAACACCTGTAGCAGCGTGCGTATGTAAATCCGAGGCATAACCGGCGCACCGCAACCAACGGGCTTACGACAAACAGGAAGAATGGCATGCATCGCGAGCTCTGCGAAATCACCGGCGGCCGCCTATATCTCCGTTTGGTTTCTCGCCCTCCAAAGAGGAGGCGGCGACGCAGATTTATCGGAGCATCGCCAAATATGGTTTTCGCACCTTGCCAAGAGTAATGCGGCCGTCCTACAAACGGGGCGCAGTTCGCGCCTTCCCCTGCCGTTTAAGGCTTCCCGCCACGAACCGATTACACGCCGGTTAATTTCAATAACGAGACTCGAGCCATACCTGGTGCTTTAAGTGAATTTCGATGGCCCGGCCGTCCAAGGCACTCACTCGCTTCGAGCTCAACTACTCGCTTCGATCGTTTTCCTCTGTTCTTCCGTGCGCTCCTGTCGTTAATGGGCCTGAGTTATTGTCGATATAACTTCCCCTACATTGTTGATAATTGCACGGTTTCTCCCTCGTTAACGTACCACTGGACCTCGCGATTCGACAGCCACTCTGCCACGTTGTTGATGGTGATGACGTGAAATGCCACCACTGTCTCCTGATTCTTCCAGATAATGCCAAGAACGACTGGGATAAATTGGACAAAGGAGCCTGATTCAGTCGTTCCAATGACATTACTGTTATGCCAATGCAAATTACTGAATCTATTTCGATACAGTATTTTAATTCAGGTACTAAACCATTCTTAATTCCTTCATCGATATTATAAGACTTGTCTAACTGTAACTCGGACTATTAATTCGATCAATAAATCAGTACACCGCGCAGGGACCGCTTCTGCATTAAGAAAGATGAACGAGCCTATTAAACTTAACGGTTCGGGGAAAATGGAAAGCATTTTATTACCGGCTTGTTTGAGCTCCATAAAATTGCTTCGTTAAGTTCGCGAAGCATCGAAAATCGGCTGGAAGTAAAGGGGGCCTGGAATAATTGACACCCGTCCCGCAGGTGAGTGCTCGCTGGGTCCAGTTTACGTTAGCAGTATTCGTATAATCGATGAGGCCCCGGACGATTCGGGATTCTCCGTTAACCGAATAATGAGTACTGTCGCCGCGCATAAAAGCACTTTGGCATTGGTTGGCTTGGCAGGCAGGCACGCACAGGAATGAAAATCAAGGTGGAGTTAATCAAAAGCGCGTGCCGAGGAGCGAAAGTCAGGGAGCGAGTGCTCCTGTAATTGACGCATTCATTTATTCTCGTTTTTCTGCGGCCAGCAGCAGCACAGTACGGCGGCGGCGGCGGCGGCAGTGGCGTCGGTCGCGCCGCTCCCTCGCCTGGCCCACTAACGAGACGACGAGTGAGCGGCGAACGCACCTCGACACGGGGACTCATCGAGTCGCACAAATTATCGTGCCGCTTATCGAATCGAATGGCGCGCACCAAATTGGATAGGAATACCTTTACGCCAATTACAGCAGGCCTGAGTGCCGCCGACTCACCTGGGAGTGATTCGCCCGCCACTCGAGCCACGTCTCCCTCTTTCTCTCGATGGCCTGCACTCCCTCGGCGTCGGGGAAACTCTCATTGAGTGTAATTGAAAGATCCCGCGAAGCCTGGAGGATTAATCGATCGGTTACGTCTCTCTAAGGCGTCTCTCCTAGCTGCCAACCAGGCGACAAAGAGCCTCGATTTAATCCGCCGGGAACACGAATCTTTCTCAGGGATTTCTCTTGGCCCTCGCCCGCTCATGAATCACAGGATTCTCCAGATGAATTAAATCCCGCGAGCATGGGAGAGGACTCGTTTTCAATTCGGGACGCGTTTACTCCAAGGAGACTAGAACCCGACTAAGAACCTGCTCGGTGGTCCTAGCCGTAGAAAGTACTGGTCATTGTGGGCTACTCGCTCGAATCCCACAGTTGTGGTCCATCTTTTTATAACCGGATTTGGAGACGCACAGGTGGCACCGAATAAAGTGTCCTGATCCTGCTCATCGAATAAAGCACCATCTCGACGAATAATGGGCCACGAAACAAGGTGCAGCGGCGAGCAACTCTCTTCAGAAAAGATAAATGCAGGCTACCGTATGCCGAACTATCTGAGATAAAAAAAATGTTAAAGGCAATTTTCCATGGTGAGATCATCGAATAATATATTACTTGGACAGTAGCCCGAAGCATCGAGCATTCCTCGGGCTAAAGTTCATTCGTGAGAGGTTTCAAGAGATCGCCAATCGAAATAACCCCATTACCGTCTTCCCAATCTACTCAAGGCGGAACAGGAATAAATCGAGCCTAGCTTCGAGCGATCCTACCTTCCAAGAAGATCCCTCTTCCGGCTGGTTGAGGAAAAAAACCTGCCAGCCTTAATTCGAGTCGGATTGGATCCAATTTATTCCCAATTAACCGAGAAGGACAGTATCCAACTGTCGAGAGTATCTATTTCGGAAATGGCATCCGGGTGTATCGGTCACGGCAGGTTCCCTACGCGAATCGAAATCACCCTTGC
This sequence comes from Ectemnius lituratus, assembly GCA_910593735.2. Taxonomy (NCBI): domain Eukaryota; kingdom Metazoa; phylum Arthropoda; class Insecta; order Hymenoptera; family Crabronidae; genus Ectemnius; species Ectemnius lituratus. The sequence goes on from OU343038.1 coordinate 14,892,262, forward strand.
CATTCGATAACTAAGCCGTTCAGGGAGAACAGGGCCATTTGGAATCGGGAGTGGCTCGATTCTCGATTCTCCGGAATCGCAGGCGAACAGGCAGGTGCGGGTGTCTGCGGCAGTGCAAAAAGTCCACTCTCTAATCTCGACGGGCGCGCGCGCGCGCGCGGTCGACTCTCGAGACCGAGTCAGTCTCTTTTTAATTGAAGGACATAATGATGTCCTTGTTGGGGCTGCTCGCGTGGCAGCCTGATAAAGAGGGACTGGTCTAAGCCGCGTCCATTTTACAAGGCGATCCTCTGTCTTTCTCGCCTGCTTGATGACTGTCCGTTCGAGGAGCGGCCTGAAAGAGCGCGTTGTCTTAACCCAAGCGAATGCGGCGCGTCACCGTTCTCGATCCTCTTCATCAGCGGATAATGATGAGTCTTGTACCTTGGGACTGTTGCTCGATGAATAGAACGTTTGTGGTGCGTCTTCGTGCTTCGGACTCCCTTGCCGCTATAAATAATCATCGCGCTTTTGGCCGAAATCCGACAGGAAGTATACCAATCGTTCGACTATCATCCTTCACCATATATCCCTTCTAGAATCATCGCGCATCATCGAGATCGCGTAAGTGCTGGAAGATGAGACTCTCGTAGTTTTTACGAGAAGACGACGCAGATAGCGACCACTCGCGGCTTTTTTTATAGCTGCCAGCAAGAGGCGTATTTCGGGAAGAATTCGTGGAGGTAGTTTGTCTGGCGCGCCGGCCAAGATAAAGCACTAAACTTTTGAGGACCTATCCACTATGGCGTCGATCGTAAAATCTTGCTGAGTCTTCGAAGATGATGCTGGTCTATCGAGCCAGCACAAAGCAGCCGACAACGTGCCGCTTCCAAGGTGTTAATTGACTTTCTTGAGCAGCACACGTAAACGTGGATAAACATCAATCTCTTCTGACATCAATTTTATATCCACTCGATCGTATTCCCAAATTTGAATATACAATATTAAACCCTGCATACATTTACCCAAATTCCACCATAGAAACTTTCTGACTAGAAGAAAAAACGAATCTTGAATATCTGATTATAATTGAAACAATATAGAATTTTGATTGGATCTTCAATTGGAATAGTGTACATATTAAGTGTCACGACTTTCTTTATAGTGAGTGGGAACAGCAGCCGGTGTTGCTGTCTCTGATGGCGTGAGGCCCCCATCAAATTATAATTCTTGGGCCAGTACCCCCAAAGGGGGTGTCGGTGATGGCGCACTCGGTCTGGAGGGTGTCGGCCAAGGAGGAGAACAAAATAGTCGCTACTTGATGGCGACTTAAGGTGATTTTGAATGGTGCCTAACGACTTGAAGCCGCGTCATGGGGCCCATGCTTGCGAGAGAGCCGGCGTGCCAAATAATACGGAGTCACGCTGAGCTCGTGTCCCGATGTCCCGACGGTCGGCCGACGACTTTCAAGATAATGTCCTCCCACACGAACGTCACTTCGCTATTGCTTAGTCCTTAACCTCTCACCTCACCGCCCCTCCCCCGGCGAATACCAGCATAATAGCGCATAAACTCCGGGTCCCCAATCCCGTCGACTGGGTTATTGCGAATTAATAGCTTTTCGCTGGAACGGGCCCTACCTGCTGTGATTCAGATGTCACTGCTTTCGCCCCACTAATTCCATTCTAATTTCTATCGTTATTCACACTTTCTCGTATTTCTTTTAATATTTTAAGTATTATGTCGGATTATATAATTCCGTTTATTTGATTGTAATTCTTATTGATATTTGTAGTTTGTAGGTTTTGCGGAATAAGAGAAGATATTGGAAAATATTATGACACGCAAGGCACGAATTCCTCTGGCAGAAGCCGTGTCCCACCTGTTTCTTCGTTTCATGCTTCCTGGAGTTCTCGGTCGGATTAAATGGAGGATCGATGACTCGCTGCTGTGGCAACGAGCTCCATAGAAAAGCCTGGTCTGTGGGAGTATGTTCTCGCTGGGGTGACATCCCCTCGAGCCTCATTGTGTGCTTTTCACTTCTGTAAACATTTATGCCACCGCAGCGCAAGTTCCCAAGTGGGCACCTGAGAACTATACTGACCGGTCCAGGTATTAATCCGGGAACGGGTGGATCCCTGATTTATTCATAGCACAGATAATTCCTGGATTTTCTACTACGAACATTAAAGTCCTGAAGAATTTTTTTTATCGTTTCCGGATTAAATCTTGGATGGAATGTTTGATGGTTGAGACTTTGTTTTCTTTTTCGATATCTTAAGAAATACGTTTTTCCTCTTCGCGAGCACATTGCTGATTGTTTCGAGCGGCTAGAGTGAAAGGGACTGCACTCGCTTGGAGATCGAATTGTGAGGATCGATTCAGAAAGACAGGTGTAGCGGCGCTCCGCTGTCATTAATAACCGAGATAATTCCTTGGAAACAATCTTCGCCGGATCTTGCAGAGAACAATCATGCCGCTGTCATTACTGGCACAATACTCCTGCAGTGTCATTCACATCGAGCTACTTTATCCTCGCAGTTGGTTACATCTATTCATTTTGACTTCCTCGCTTTCGCTCGTTCTTTCTCAGCTTGTATAAATTCCCAATTCCAGGACTGAATTGGCCTTGGCTCGATGTGTGGGGAATTAACAGCGTGGTGCCAGAGGAACCATAGATCTGTGAAACTTATTAGTTTCTCACTGGGAATGATTCACAAGAAAGTTTCGCACCGAAATGAAACCCTATTAGAATGGAATTGGATTTTGTTGAGATTCCCTTAGAGTCCTGCTAGAAGGAATTTCTCAAGTCCAGTACAATTCCTTTCGCAATCTTGCTTGCGGATGCTATTCTAAGCATCGCAGCTCGTACGTGCACTTTGTCACAATTATTCCCGCACGGCTTCAAAGCGTATTCCGTAAGTGCGGACAATGCCGTGCTGTTTTACATAGCGGAATCGAGGAATCCTCGTAGCGAAAGAGTAACGGCTGACACCACGGGACATGCACGTGACGTTGCATGTCGGGGAGGCCGAGCGAGCGAGCGTAGCCATTGTCCACCCCAGGACAGGAGACGGCTCCAGGAAATCTACCCACGAGGACGAGACCTCACCTCGCGCCGTGATCGAGAGCTTGTCAAGCGGCTTGTCGAAGGACGAAACGTGACCGAGTCTCCGCGAGCCAATCCTACGACACTCGAACATCATCGTGGCTTGAATCCGAATGAAGTTCAGTGATCATCTCAAATGCATCCCTTCAGAATGGCGTCCATCAAGTTCTAAGATCTTTCCTCGACGAAAAGTTAATACCTCCAATTGTCTGTCATTAAGGGAACCAAGGAAACCGAGAGAATAATGAAAGCGTGCTCCATTTTGAAATCCCAGCCAAGACGCAGACTCTATAATTACCGGTGGCTCCCCTGGCAGCTATTGTTGCGGCTAAAAAAAGAGCGGGTGATAAAAAATTGACCGCGTTGCAGTGGACAGAAGGGGTGGAAAGGTATTAAAACGTGAAATGCCTGTGCGACCGCGCTTCCCGTCGAGGGTAAGGAACGATGGAGTTGTTTTAGGATCGCAGAGTGGCCAGCTTCAACAAGAAAACTGCCTGGAGATGTTCTCTCGGCGAGAATGGCGAAGTTTGTTTTTACTGCTCCGGCTCTTTCTTCTTCCTTCTCACTCTTATTCGGGAGCACGCGCTCGCGCGCCCGCGCACAAGGAAATCTTCATCCGGGCGCGAGCGAGTGATTCCTTTGACGGATGGTCGTGCTGGCCGAGTTAGAAAAATAACATCTTCCCAGGACAGCAAAGTGTAGCACGGAAAGCATCGTCTCCTTCTGTGTTCCAGAGCACGTTCAGCCCTTGGATGGCCACTGAGAAAATAATCAGACTTTCTTCTATTTACGGCTATCCAACTTCGTACGCTGTAGGGTAGCGTATTGCCCTCGAGAAATCCTTCGAGGATATCCAATCGTCGTTCCGTTTATTTTTCCGCGAGAAGTCAAGTGCAGATTTTCGTCCCTTTGCTACTGTGCACTGCTACTACCATGCTCTTTCGAAAAGCTTTCTAGACTGTTGCTCGACTAGCCCTTTCAAAAGGTAGTGCACCCTTGGCAAGAAACACATACAAAAAATGGCGGCATATGCCTGCAGGGAATTGAGAGAACTCTACACGTATTCCTTATTGACCAAGCATTCGTTTCAAGAAAGTGAACTTCCAGTATGCATAATAGCACGGAAGGCACAAAACACGAGGGAAAAGTGCAATGCAGAACGTTTAGTGCCATTAAAGCCGAGCATCAAGACATCCAGGAGTGGAAACCAGTCCCGCTGGGTTTCAAGGTATCTTGACATCTAGTTTACACCTGGTCCGCGCGCAGCAGGCTTGGCCTTTTATCGCAATTCCGAGGCATTGAAATGTTTTGCGAGGATGGCCAAAGAGCAACAACTTGGACAGGATGGACACAGCGTTCTCCTTGGACGAGCATGTCGAAACAATTTGGCGAGTTGTTCACTGGTTGTGTGAGTCCTGGAGGACAATAGCTCGCGACGTGGTAGCGCATAAAGGGGGGCAAAGGCCTGGATGGGTCGCCGCGACAATGGGGGCGTCCTGTGTGTTGAGCCAACTTCGGGACAACTGCGTGAATCTAATTGTCTACGGTGAGCAGCAGCGGTGGCGGTGGTGGCGGTACGCCGGAAGATTCTCGTTCCCGTTGACGTCTTCTTTCACACGAGCGCCTAACAATATATCCCCAAGGAGTAAAAGAAACGGGAGAAGAAGTCCGAAGCGAGCAAAGTCGATTCAGGAAGAATTGGAAACGCGTGCCCGGTCGAGCGTTTCGGAAACATTCCACGTTTGCAGGGCACGCTTGTCAATTTCCCGGCCACCCAGGGGTGCCAGTCTTCCAGGCACCCTATGAATCCCGTGGGGCGAGCGAGTGAACCGCTTCGTACCGCAAACCTCGCAGGAGGTGTCTTCGAGAACTAGCACGTCGATGCCCGGCTAACCAGGTTAGCGTTATTGACTCCAGGTCGATCATCTCTTCGTAGCTCGGTGCACTCGACTTTCTCCTTAATGAACTGAGCGCCGCGTTCTTTGTGTAAATATAAAACGCGGTCACTAGATAATAGCCGCTTTCCTCTCGCAGCATGCGAGCGCTGCCGGCGCCGGGTACACCATAATACCGTATTTAGACGATCAGGGATGAACCTTCTCTCCGATAGGTTCCCTTTAAGCCAACCGTCTCTCTCTCTCTCTCTCTCTCTCTCTCTCTCTCTCCTCGTTTTTATAGCATATCATGCGAATATTGCAGGTAACTCCGGACTAGAAATAAATAAATAAATAAAAACACACGCACATATTGGCTACGGGAATGCCAGGTCGATACGCCAGGTTATTTTTCCATCGGGATAGCCTATTACAAATATTTGCGGGAGAACGAGCCATCGAGATTGCGCATCTGGGAAACGTGCATTCGAACGGCCCCGAGGGTCCCCTGGTATACACGTGTACAAAGCCGGTGCAATTAAATGAATCTAGCATATGCCGCATCGAGTCGCATCCGCGGCAAAGTCAGAGCGGGTAAACGGCTGCTGGTGCATTGGCATAGAGGATACTCGTTGCGATATTCAGCACCGGAGTACATATTATGTGCAGTCATCGCGCGTTTATTCGCGGCAGTGGACCTTCGTTTATGCGGCTTCCTAGATGGTGTACTTCACTAGTTGCTGCTGCTGGTGTATCTGCATACTAGAGCCCTCCGCATGGGGCACAGATGCTCGTAGCTTCGTTCCTCGCCAGCCTCGCACCGGCAAACATGCCGTCGAGTCGTTTATTGACATCGCACGCTACCACGATCCCTCTCCCGGTAGTGTGTCTCTGTTTATATGTGTATGTGTGTGTGTTGCGCAAAAGCAGATGCACAGCCGTGCATCGTACGTGCTTTCAATTCGCATTGCTCCTCCTCGCAAGCCCGGTTTCCTGTGTATCGCGTCGAGTCGAGTCGCTAAAATGCGAGAGTTTGGTGCAAGCGTAGAAAGCACGAATAAGGGTTTATTATCCGAGAGAAAAAAGCGAGGTGAGTTAAAAAGAAGCAGAAGGAAAGGCAGAGAAAGAGTGAGAGTAGCGATGAGAGAAAGCGAGGAGAACTACGGGTTTATAAAGGGAGCACGGAAGGCGTAAATTATAGGCGCCCGGGTAATATCGTATTCTTTTGTAGCTGGGGGAAAAGTAATGACGCAAAGTAGCTTCCTTCTTCGAGGGACTCTTCATCAATTCTCCGAGCGAGCCGGACTCGACTCTGTTTTCTCTACGCTGGAGAAGTAAGCGGGCCCGATGGAATATTCTTAATGTAATTGCACTTTGAATGCGACCTCGCAAAAGTGATTGAAGGCAGCCTAGTGCAATCTGGCGAGCTCGCGCATTATGCAGGAGTAGCGCGCGCTTGCGAGCGCGGAAGAAGATTGCGATGGGAAGCGAGGCGGTGGAGTACAGTGGATGGTAACTAGAGACAGGAACAAAGAGGAGCGCATACGTATCCAGCTCCACCACCTGTCCCATCATAGTCTAAGAATAGAGCAACGCAGCAGCCTTCTGTCTCTTTCTTTCGGCCGTGCTAAAAGGAGTATATGTATATGTATACTCGTTGCGTTGCAACGCCAGCAAGATGTTGCGCGTGCTTGTCGGGTCATGAGCTCCTTCGTCCTCTTTCTCAGCCCCTTCTCCTTCTTGCGAGCGGGCGCGCGCGCGCGTCCTGCACGCCTCTTCTTCCTCGCCGTTTTTCTTACCCCCTTTGTGGCAATCGCCGCGAGCGCACTCCCAACTGCCTTCGCTATTTAGCCTGCCGCCTTGCCAGCCTGCTTTTTCCACAATGCCGACGGCTTTAATGACAAAGTTGGGGAATGCCAAGGGTGTGCGTACACTCTAACTATCCACCAGCAGCGTTAACCTTCTCGCAAAGAACTACACAAAAGTATCCTCACCAAGTAAATACATCTGAGAAATGTAGGAGGATGTACCTTACAGTGTAAATGTACGACGAACCGTCTACGATGAGAGAAAAGTGAGAAAGTTCGCACTCGAATTCTTGGAAGACCACGCGTAGGCGAAGGTCGAGTCAATGAAGATGAAGAAGTGTTTAGTAATTGAATTTAAGTACCGATTTAAGTAGCGATGCCAGAGAGTTCCTCGTGTACATTGGACCAGCTAGTGTGAGAACCGTTGATGTTATTCAGAGGCTGACTCTTCTCTTGTCTCTCCTGTCTCTCGTGTTATTCAATGCTATCGCGGCAACCCAGCCGAGTGCTTTCAGTGTGGAGCATCGTACTTCACTTCACTTCCCAACTAACTATCCCCACCAACGACGCACACTCCCTGAATCTTCAGCTCTTCCTTTCTCGTAACTACTCCCGAGCGTAAAGTGTTACTTTATCCCTTTAATCTGTGACTATCGCTCGTCCTCGGAGGAGCACATTCCCGGGGCGGCGTACCTCGGTGAGTTTGCCTGGAGTTTCCAGGAGGAAGAGGCGAGAAGGAAGGGCGCGTGGCCCTCCATTATCCACATGCGGCGTCGCCAAAGTTTAAATGGCAAAGCAGGAGATGAAGCACCGGTTAAGGGAAGTGCGGTGCAGAGGCTGCCGGGTACCGGCGGGAGGTAGGGGGAGGGGAAGAGAGCGAGGGTCCACTCGTTCGTTGTCTTCTTGTGCTCGCCACGGTGCAGCACCTGCCATGACTCACCGTCGCCGGCTCCCCCGCAAAACTCGGCCGGATTACAAAGACTTAAATACCGGTCGTTTCTGCCGAATACGTGCTCCTACGAGAAGGGGCATCCGCCATTGCCGAATTCACCGAAGGTTCCGATCCCCTTGAAAAAATGTCCCCGGGCAAGCGCAACCTCCCATGAAAAGCAGACGCCATTTCGCGGGATTAGTGATTCGTTAAAGTTATAGCTCATAAAAATCGCAAATCCTCGCCGAAGGGTTTCTTCCCGGGGTCATCGATCTACCGTTGGATCATGGTCGACTTGTACGCCTTTTCTTTTCAGGCCTCCTCTTACCTCTTCTCCTCAGCTTCCCGAACTCTGGCGGTGTTATTAAATTCTTGAGGATCCCTTTTAAGGCTTAATCGAATAAAAATCGACCGCCTTTCATAGCTGTCCTATTCAAATCTACGCTCTATTTCAAAGAACTTCACGTAATAAATGAGCTCAGCTCGAAGTATCGTCCCCCAGGCTTATCAATCACCGTGCATTGTCTTATTATGAGAGTTGGTGGAAGTCAGGATAACGGGGATGAAGGCTCAGCCGGAGAAAAATGAGCCAGGATGCGGCGTCCACTGATATCCAGCGAGTCACGGTCATCCGAGTCATCCTGTCCGCAGGACTTTCTCTCTCTCTCTCTCTCTCTCTCTGGAAAGGGGGGGAAACATATCCCCTTGGACGTCTGCGCGCGATGGTCTTATGAGCTCGCATATAAATGACGCGCTCGCGAGCACGGAGTCTCTCGTGACAGGAGACAAAACACTCGGACCCAACCAGTTCCTAGATCTGCCGTTGATATCTTCACTAAACGAAGCACCACCCAAGGTGTTAGCCGACCGGCGCGAGATCGTTGCCAGCTGATAGGGGACACCATCCCTGACGCATTAGCCGTTTCACGCCGCTCTGAGAAAGAGACGTGGCTAGGGGGCCCCCTGGATGAAATGCAACTGGGTGACAACAATACCCCGTGTCGGACGTGGGAGCCTTTTGCGTGAGCGCCAGCATGGTGGTCTGCCAAAACTTGGCTGGACGAATTTGCAAAGATCAACTCGAGATACAACGGCACTCTTTCTTCCTCCCTCTCGGTTGGCCAGCAAACTACACAGGGTAGCTCGCAGGTCATTTGCAAGACAAGTCTATCTTTCCTTCGCAGGCATTATTTTTCTTTCTACCGTCAGAGCCCGAATTAAACTTTTACCGTCTGCTTCACATTTCACAGAGAAGTATTCTTCTTTTCTAGTATATTAAAATGGAAATTGGAAAATGGCCTGGTTTAATTTTTGCATTGCTAGTGCTTATGGTTGAAGTGCTTTAGTGAGAACATTGGGAATGCTCGGGTAATTTCACGTGGTTTTTCCTGGCTTCTCGGACTAGTGTGGATGTCCGGGCCAACTGGGATTTCAGTACCAGGGAAAATTTCGGCAGACTGACCTCGCGAGTGGACAGGGGTCACGTTACCGGAGCTAAACGATGCAATTTGCCGGTAGATAAATCACGAAATCGCTGTCGGTGATCTCGGCCTGGACTCCGAGAGCGGTAAAACGCCCGATTAATCTCTGTAAACGATCGTTTACATACCGCCCACTAGTTGGACAGATATAATAACCGTGTATCCTTGCGAGCGAGATTTATCGTCCGCGACTATTACTCGCGGAGAGATCGTAGCTCGCCAATAATTACCACGGCGACGCCCCGATACCCCCCGTGCGATTTATTCGCAATTGCTATGGCCCGCGCATCCACTCTCCTATTCGCCGCAACATTGTTATAATCGCTCCAACCCTTCCCCTCTTAGCCACTAGGTTACTCGGGTTTCTATTTATAGTCCTGCACTCCTGCCATTATCCTTACGTACCTGAGTAATGAACGAATAATTTGAAAGTACTATATAATAGGAGAATGCTGATACTACTTCTGACTCGAATCTTTATTAGCTACTCAAGTACATTCTATTATATTATGGTGAATCATTAGCATAGATTATTATTTCACTCAATTATTTCTTAACACGGAAATCCCTGTGAGTGGCATAGCAGGAGTGTCCGAACCATCAGAACAATCGCCGGAAACAAGAGAGGAAATTTCCAGTTTTCCTGGCTGAATGAGAGAGGGAGAAGTGATGCTCGCATTCCACTGGAGCAGCGGCGCTATCGATTTCGACAATGAGAAGTGACGTCACTTCTCAGCGAGGAGAAAGGCAGTGCGAGGTGGAAGAGAGGATGCCGGTAGCTAAAGGAAAGGACGAGACTCTCTGCACATGCATTCAGGAGCAAAAGGGGGATACCAGCGCAGTGCACAGCTGCGGTCTCTGACATGCTGCTCGTGCCACGGTAAAGCGCAATCGCATGCACACGCCTCACCGTGATTGTTCCGAGAATGCCAGGAGCTTCTCCCGTCTAAAGCAGAAATGAAAGGCTCCTGAATAACCTGTGAATTTACCAGCTCAGCCAATTTGAAAAACATACAAAATCTAGTTGTCTAATAAAAATTAGAAATAAAAATGATCTTATAAAGATTAGAGAGTAAGATTGAATGTATAAATTCTGATTAAAGATCCGGATCGAGCAAGTACCTGTTTAAGGTACAAGTTTCTACAAACCACTATGAAGAACAACACACTTGCGGTTGCTTTTATAGGTCGCCTTGGACATTACCCTTTGCGTAAGGTGGTCGTGCGTGATGTTAAGGAGCTTTTTCTGGGAAGAGCAGTTCCCTGGAACGAACTTCCATAGGGCGAGCACCAATGATGGTGGAAATAAGAACGTGTCATCAACAGTCAATAGCCGTCGATATGTGTTCGAATCAACCTCGAAATTGCGACAAAGTTGCGTACAGCGGCGACCGCAAAGCGTGATTTCCAGTGGCGAGGCTGACGAAAGCGGATGAAAAAGTCGGGCAGTTCTTTCCCATAAGGAACCGTAATCCCTGGTGAGAAAAAGCGGAATCGCTTGCAGCTGTCCAATTCACGGCAAGTGATCCTCGCGCGAATGCAGGTAACACGCGGCAGAGTGCTCAAGCAGTGTTGGTATGCCGGAGAAAGGAAACGGTGGATATGAGGAAAAAGTGAATTTATAGCTGTAAGCGAGTCCCATCACGCCAACTGATCGAATCTGATACATGTCGGACGTACACCAATACCGGTGAGTGAAAGTATCCATCGGACAAGCTAAATCCAATCTTCCACTGCTGAGGAAACCAATTTCGAAAGAAGCGCTTTTCAATAAAAAAGAAAAAAAAAACTGGTGCAAACTCTCTGTCTCTCTTTCAAGCGTCTCTTAATAATGCATACTGCATGAGTGTATTGCCCCGCTAACCTAGATGCGCGTTTAATCTTGCATTCGGAATTGCGTCCTAGATATTTGCCCTATTTTCCATAATACTCGGTCTCGCAAGCTCGCTTTGAACGAATGCCCTTTGAAGTGCACGATAGAGGAAGTGTGTCGAAGATGATGTATATCCTGACGGGAGATTTAACAGCGGTTGGCTGTCGGTACGGATCGTCCTTGGAGAACGAAAGAAATGGAGCGAAAAGGAGCGAGTGCTTCGGGCTACAAAACCTTGGAACAATGAAGCGAACCACTCATGACGGCCCTCACGTACCAGCAAACCTCTGATGTATATGCTCGGTCAGCGGCCGGCCAACGAGATGAAGTCCGATTGCACTCCCGCACACTCTGCATCCCCATTACAACTACTGCTAAGCAGCAGCTGTTCCAATGTGCCTTCCTTACTCGGGACGTTACTCTCGCACTGGGATGATGAACAGATAGAGAAGATATTTAAGAAGATTTATGAGCTCCCGTGGGAGCCTCCGGCGTTCGTGCACAACTCGGTGTCATCCTGGAAATAGCCTCGCTGCTCATTCCCTGCTAACTTGTAACCACCGCGCCGCACTTTCCATACTAATTTTTTCCCTTTACCATAATCTATGATTCATATAAAGAAACATCAGATATTCCATCTTAATTTCGTAGAACTTTCCAAGAGAAATTCAAGACATAGTACGATCAAGAAAGGCAATAATAAAAGATATTATTCAAGCAAGAGTTTATGATTTGCGAGCGAAACGAATATTCAGAGCAGGCAGACTTAATATATGGGTATGTGCGAGTGAATCAAGGTAAGGTAGAGCATAATGAGTACACCAATACCAGACGCTTGTCCGAGGACAATTATCCGAGGGGTCGACGGGGGAGGAGAGAGAGAGCTGGAGAGCTCAAGCACTTCACCAAGATGAACTTGATGGGCCCTTTCAGGAGCGAAGGCCCGACAAACCCGAGACGCGCGTAATGCAAGCCACACTAGGACCCGCTCGCGTCGGCGCTCTTCTCATTATCTCGGCGAGGGGGATCATCCGAGCTGGACCTTAAATCAACGTCCCTGCGACAATTAACTCGCTCGTGTGAGTGAATAGGGCTGCTGGTACACCTAGCTCTCGGTGGAGAGCGACCGAGTGAATCACGCGCACACCACCTGCCGGAGCGTGACCTCTTAATGTGCATGCCGAGGGACGAAGCCTCCCAGACATTGGCGTAGCCAAGAAGAGACGCACGGATTCCTTCAGCAGGACCTGCATCGCGCTCTCACCCACCATTACCATAACACGCTTCAACATCCTAGTCACGATCTCCAGAGGGTACCACTACCACCTAAAGCAACCTTGCCCATTTAGACTGACATTGCGGGGGTGGCTTGACAGCCAGTCGTGCTTCCAACCAGATGACATTCCGGTAGGAAGCAAACTCCCATCTAGTGTGTCTCCGAGTCTCGTAACTTGCTTTGTATTACATGCTACTTGCATCCGGTGAAACAACATTCACACACTGCAAATGGTATAAGAAACCTTTCAACTACGCTTGTCGCAATCATTCGATAACCAATCTAGTAGAAGTTCCTCGCTTTCTTATGAAAGGGTGTGCAAAAAATCCCGATGGGGTTCATGTATGGAGAAAGATTGTGAAAGAAGACTATAGGAGTACTTGTCAATATTGGAGATACTGATCATACGGGGGATGCACTATGCCAGTGACTAAGGTGTTTCGTTGGTGGCTCGCTACGCTGATGCACTCTTGGGTACCTTCGCCGCCGTCTCCAGGCTCGTTCAGCGTTTCCTCGACCTCCTTCTCCGCGTGCGCGCGCGCGCGGTGTACTTGAAGAGGCTGTGGAGATGGAGTGAGATAATGGAGAGAAAAGGAGAGTACTAGTGGTACCCTTCTGGCTTGGTTGGGTCCACTCGGGGGCCCGTCCTCGCCCTGCAAAGTGCTCGTCCACTCGCGTACGGATGTAATAGCTCTCGGACGAACTCGGCCCGGCCATACACGGATCCTACGACTTGTAATACTCGGGCTACGGAGACCCGGAGGATGCGTCCAGGGGCCTGGGAAAATGACGGTGTGTGTAATCGACGAAGCCGAAGCCCCCCTTCCCGCTTGCGCGTACACCTCACCGAAGTTGATCTGGAGAACGGCGCGCGCGAGTCAGGTCACGGGTCGCGGCTATAAACCCGGCAACGTTATTGCAGGTGTGCGAGGAGTCGCGCGAGCCCCGGGCCGCAACTTTGCAAACGAGTTTGCGGGAAACGCATAAAATTATAAGCCAGCAGAGAGGCGCGCGCGCGCGCGCGCGCGCGCCCGTTTCACTCGAGTATACCGGCAGCACCGAGTGTCGTAGCCCCCACATATATATTGTGGACATGCGACGTTAACGGGGTCTCTCCTGGTCCTTTCCGTCTGGAATTGCGGCCTTATAAACTTCCCCGGCAGCTTAAGTGGGTTCCCCTGTTTCAGGACAGTCGAGAGCTAGTCAGCCTGACTTAATTTGCGGCTGTCCAATTCTACTCAACCATGCATCCTTTTATTTAATACTGAAACTCGATAGGCGAAGATTTCCTTTGGTTGAATCGATCATTCAATCATGTTCGAAATCATGTACTGTTAGAGGCGCTAGGTTCCCATGCATGCAATTGGACGTGAGATCCTGTACATTCATTTATCAACATCGATGTCCTATCCGATATTCCTTGATAGTATCGGTCGATCCAGGTCGACCTCCCCGTACGCATGTCGAATAAAACAGGAGTGAGAGGGTTTAGTATCATCCTCCTGGGAATCCATACGTCTTACCTCGCGGTTTAAGGGCCACGTAAGTATCGCGGCGTGGAGTCGTTCGTCATCAGTCAACGTTCATCCAATCAGCGGAGGCCGCGCGCTCGCTCCCAGAGTGCCATCGGCGCAATCATTTACTCCCCTTCGTTGATTAATGGTGAGTGCCGCGGTGCGCATGCATCCAACCGATCCGAAACAGAACATCGGCCTCCTGGTCGACGTCGCTCGGCTCGATGCCCACACAAACCAACTGGCATTGCACTTTTTGCGCTTACCCTCCACCATGATGGACGTGTCGCCCTACTCGCACCGCGACAAAGATCAGCTTGGTTGTCCACAGCTGAAGCTTCAAGTACACTCGACGCTCATTCAGCGCACGAAGATCATAAGTCTTCGCCGACAACGATTCGGTATTCACTACTGGAACGAGACCGACTTGTTCTTAATAGACGCGACGTGCAATCGATCACGCGGCTTCACGCCAAAGTCGAATCACTCGTTTGAGTGAGACATTAGACCAATTAATGTTAATGAAAACCTGGGTGTAGGACTTGAGCCAAGTGCACATTGGTTCACTAAGTTAGCTCTATATTTCACTGCTATCTTAAACACCGCTCTACGTTGCGTAATCTCCGTGTAGCTTAGACAAGACCAGAGCAACGTGTAATGGTCGCTCATCAATCACGATTAATGTCAGAACTACGAGGTCTCTCTGGCATTGTTCAACTTTATGGCTTCTACCGTAATCTGTATCCTATCGTTTAGAGATGTAATGTCGGAAGCTTCCTATCCCTTTCGAAATCTAAACTCTGTGTTCAATTTAGAAACGCTTGAAATCCAGAATGTTTGATTCTTCGGGTCTATTTTTTGAAATATTATATGCAAAACAATATCGAAAGATTTCTTTTGATGATCCAAGAGAAATACTATAGAAATATAGGAATATCCACTTGACTGCAGCAAGGTTTTACGTAACAAGGGGGGGTCACGCGTGACTGACTGGACGTGTGGCCGCGTGTGGCCGGGTCTCCCATACACAGGCATTCTACCACGATTTAGGCACCTGCCCGTGGGCCCTGACCTCGTGCGCACACCAGCAGAGTCGAAGAGGGGGCGCAGAAAAAGTATGGAAGAACGATGAGGAGCTCGATGGAGCGTCCGGGCCAAGCCGCAGGAGAGCAGCAGCTCGGTTCTTCGAGCGGGCGGAAGACGAAAAAAGGAAAGGAGGCATCTCTCGCTGATTGAGGAGCACACCGGAGTCACTGAGATGTGTGCGCTCGGGAGATGCGGCAATAAAGCACGTGCGCGCATAAACGCGCGCGCGCGAGAGAATGATCTCAGCGATGGAACACCTGCCTGCTCCAACAGACATCGATTCCTCCTCGAAGGGGGAGCTCTCCGCTAGCCCCTCACTGCATCTCTCTTACACGCAAAATTAATTAAAATTGCGAAACCTCTCCCATTTATCGCGAAAAGTGGTGATTTAATAAAGATAAAGCGGAGTCCGCATTCCCTTGGAATTCGCTTGGCAAGATGAAGTGAGTGTTATCTTCCCGCTGGTTGGTGGGTAGCCGACGCTCGTTACGACACTTGATGTCCAACACTTCAGCTCGAAGATAAATTGCGGAAAACGTCTCGATCCTCTTTTGCCCTTTGCCTTCACCGGCTTTTCTCCTATCGGCCTCGCAAATCACAGCCGAAGGGGAACGACGCTAGGGAAACATTAAGGCGGACAGGGAAATAAAAAATAGATCTATCCTGGTGTTATCGCGGTAACTCCTTCAATTTCCGGCGTTACGTATTAAAAAGGTGTCTAGCTATCAATCTTGAAGTAACCTAGCAAGGGTAAAGGGTGTCGGGGCGTATCGACGGAAATTGGAATCGATAGGGGTTTGCTTATTTCCGGGAGTGAATCATTCGAGAGTGTAGGTTGATGCCGCGGATCCTGCTCTCATTAGGTAGGCATCGGCCCAATAAATAAGGGTGGTGGGGGTCCTGGCCGGCGGCGTAACGACAGTATTGACAATCGTAAAGCCCTGGTATTAAATCGCGGCCAAGTCAGGGCAGAGGGAGCTGCGGGGACACGGGAAGAGAGAGTCGAGTCACGCAATCCAGGTGCAGGTGCAGCCTCCCTCTTCCCTTGGAGAGGAGAAGACAAACGCTGTGAGGAAGAGAGGGCCACGCGCGTCCTCCTCACGGGATTCGTAGCGCGTGCTCGTGAAAGTCGTCTTCTCCTACCTCTCACTCTCTCATACTCTTCTCCTTTGCGTCTCACTCACTCGCCCGCCCGAGCCAGATTACACCGAGGGCGTCCGGAGCGGCGCGACGCGTGAACTCACGCCGATTAATTAGAATTAATGCGCTTGCCTGTCATCCGCTGCTGGCGCATCCTCGCCCGCCTGTTCCGCTCGGCGACACTAGCGTCAGGTACACCAGACAAAAAAAGAGGAATAGCACTAGCTTCCTATTGGTTATATTTTCGTAATCAAGGCGCGATTCTCGAAGCTTTTTTGTCGTGTTTAATTGAATGGGTGATCGTTAAACGTATTATGTAAAATCAGTATATTCCTGATAGAATATGTTGGGATTGAAAGTTTCTTGGAAGCAACTGAGTCAATAGTAGATGATTTGGTAGACGTTCCATGTAACTCGAAGTAAGAGGCTCACGGAGCTCCACTAGGTTGCGAAATATGCGGACAATTATTCTCATTTCGAGCGCGTCGGGAGAGATCAATCTCGCGCCACGCGAGAAGCGAGCGGGGCAGAAAATATATGCTGCCACCAGCTGCCGAGAGTGGAATCGGCGAAGCACGCGTGTAATCAGTGACACACATCATTCGAAGTTAATGATGCCTGAGTGTAATGGGCTCCGGGTATAAGTATGACGCGCGTCCACGGACAATTATGTTCCGTTAAATTAAAACTGCTGCCCTTCTCCGTTAACGCGAGCGATCGCGGAGGTGCTCGCTCTTCGATTTGCATTGACGAACGCTTAATTAACTCGCCGTTACGAGGTAACCGGTTCGCCCGTGTTGTGTACTGCACTGTAGTTTCGAACGGTAGGCAACAACTCTTTGCACATAATTGTGATAAAATGCAACAAGCAGGAGTAAGCGCTATTACGTCGCCAATGTCTGCCACTCGTTGAGAACACCAGACGAATTCGATTCGCGAGCGAGCTCTGCGCTATTAATCAACCAAGTCAAAGTGTTATCGGGTACACACGCTGATTGCTGTATTACGAAAGTGTGGCAGCTGTGAGTTTACCGGGGGGGGCAGAAAAGGTGGGAGAGCATTTTAACGGGAGGACAGTTTTGCAAGAATTTAACGGGTCTCACGGGAGCCCTCGGTGCAATTGGTTCTCTGCGGCGTATCGAGCTATAAATCTGCGAAAGCTTGCCCTCACCTTTGATAGACATAATGATTAAAGCTTCTGAAACGCGCCTGCCCATTTACCACGGCGCAAAAACTCAAACGATCTTGCCCACTTTGGAAGATCCAATCGAAAGCGATCCCATGATCACGCGGCCCGTTAGGTTTTTCAGTGCCGAGAACGCAAAGCGAACCTCGTTTCCGAGCGACCCTGGTGAGCACGGCAATTTTGCTTTTTGTTCGAACTCTCCCGCCGGGTCACGTGAGCGAGAGGCGCGAGCCGCAAAACAAATGATTTTAAAGGCATCGGGTAATAGCTGCATGATTCTCTGCGATAAATCAACCGCTGATCGACAAACTCCTGGCATATTGCCGAACCGCTTTCATTTAGTCCCGTATCAAGTATCCTCACGAAATTTTTCATTACCAATATGGAAGTTTCATAATTGTGTCTGCTTGGATGGAAGAAAGTTTTGCGCGAACAAATTGATCGGGGAAAAAGTGTGCGGACAAATTACTTGTCATACTTTGAGTACGCGTGAAGAATAAAAAGCCTTAATTACTGTCGTGGTCACATCTTAGTTAGGGTTTCTCTCCCTGGAGAGTGAACTTTATGTGCTCCGATTTCCTGATCGACTGATTAAGAGAATCGGCGCGAGGATATAAGTGGGTTCGATCAAAGAATGTGGTATAATTACTTCGTAATTGAAACACGTTGGAGTTCGTGCGTGGTCGTTCGAGTCGGTTATATGTGAGGGAGAGCGAAATCGTTCGTTGCGAATGCTCGGCGACTGCTACCGTCGCACGTCGGCCACAATTTCTGCACGGAGAAGCCGCTTAATGAGGGCGAACCTCTTTACGGAAAGCAGAAGAAACTCAGAAGAAAAAGCTACGACGATATCAATGCGTTCTCAAGTACTTTCCGAGAAAAGCAGTGCCGCAAGGGCGGCGAGCTTTATTTCTTCCTCATCTCATATGTCAAATCGACCAGCAGAGCCAGCGACGAAAAATGAGCGCTTATTTAGTATTGGATAATTAATGAACTCTACCAACTGAGAACCTCCGACGAATTTCAATTGACTACCTTTTGAGGTGGTGCGCGTCAGCAGGTGGGGGCGCGATGTCGTCACACCGAGTGAACACGACGGGCAGTTAGTATACTATATGGTCTTAAACGGGATCAGCCAAACGAGGAGCGTCGATAGGGATCGATTTAATTACACCGGGAATGCTGTCCCTCGTTAGAGAAGACTGGACTGTACTGTATCCTCAGCTCCTCTATTAGGGCCCATTTCGTCGCGTGTCTTACATGTACGCGACCCTTCTTTCAATTCGAACACATGTTCTAATACATAATAAGTCAGACTCCATCGTCGTCTTTAAAAACGAGTCCACTTGTCAGACAAAAAATAGTAATCGAATCCCTGATTTGTAAATTAATTCTGTGACTTACAGTAGTTTATATGTGGAAGAGATTTCGTAAAGTCAGCTGTGTCAAATGATCGATGGAATGCCACGGCTGTTGTCACACATCTGCCACTGGCAATTGGCATTGGACGTACGAGAGTTAGTATTGTTGTGAGAACGCCCCTGCAAGAAAAGTGCTTTCTTACCCTTACAGCGAATGTTGGAAGATTGCAAGATACTGGCTGGGATTGCTTTTTCGTGGGATCGTTTGTCCCTGCCCGAAATCTCTCCCGAAGAATTCCGAGGCGCGTCCGGGGCGTCACTTTGCTACGAATCGGCCTTAAATTCAGCTTTACGGTTGCGGGCGCGCTGCGCTTTCTTACATGCCGGTCCACGAAATGCGGTCAGTTTTTCCGGCGTTGTCGGCACTGTAATTACTTTATCGCTGCTGGTCGCTGCCTCGGCGCATTGTCCCTGACGAACGAGAGACACGCCCGTCCCACCCGAGAAACCCGGCGACGACGCCCTATAAAGGCGATTGGTAAGAAAGCTCCGCGCGTTTTTGCCAATCGCAGCTAACGTCGACGATAAATAACCGGGCGTGCGATTTCACCGGCGAGATCCCTTTACAGGACATGTAAGAAATAATACTGAGAGCGCCCGCGTTGTTTTCCATATAACCGTTAATTATTACCGAATACGTAATTGGAAAGTCCAATACGCGCTGAGTGAACACATGGTAATAATTAAAAGGAAGGTTGATGATTGGAAAGAGCGGGGAGATAAATGAAGGTCCTTTTATTACTCGATCGCTTCTCGGATTCTCTGCTCTATCATTATCCGGCGTGAACCGGAAGTTTTGCGCCCCTGGGAGGATACGAAATAGGCTCTGAAATCGTCTCGGCGATTTCCAAAGATGTAGGCGGTCCAGATCATTGCTTTACACTGAATCACAGGAAGTGGGAAAGAATAGGAAACCCAGTGATTCTTTGATTCTTTGACTGACAGTTCTATTTCAATTCCTCACTTCAACTTTCCTGTTCCACCAATTGAAGTAAAAAAAAGGGCTGCGAGAGATTGGTTCGTTCTTGAATGAAATGAGATGCAAATCAGAATAGTGAGAACATCCCTGGCTCGTATTGGGAGCCTGAACAATTCTACCGAGCAGGTTCATTCTAAAAGCGTGCCTTAGCAGCGTGGGTTTAAAATTCGCGTGGCAACGTAGGACTTCTTCGAAAAAGCGAGCGTTTACGGCCGAAAATCATTGATTTGTTTTCGCCGTGCGCAGCGGGTTGTCCGGGAGCGAGAACGAGCCCGAAAGCGGGCGGAATCGCGTGTCAGTCGGTGATTTACACGCGCCCACGTAACGAATCTATTAATTATTTATGGGCTTCGCGAAATTTATTTGCCGCACACCGCAGGGTTCCTCTGCCCTATAGCCTCGTGAGCCTCTCTAAAGAGGTTCCAATGCATTGGGAATATCTACGCGCATCCTACTATCCTGACCCGTGTACCCCTTTCACAGTGCTCCATTCGCGCAAACATTCCTTCCTTAATAAATGGAAATTGTTTGCAATTTCAATCAACACAACTAAGGTCGAACGAGTATAATTATTTGATGGTAAGTATC
This sequence comes from Ectemnius lituratus, assembly GCA_910593735.2. NCBI lineage: Eukaryota > Metazoa > Arthropoda > Insecta > Hymenoptera > Crabronidae > Ectemnius > Ectemnius lituratus. The sequence goes on from OU343038.1 coordinate 14,912,507, forward strand.
CTGGACTTCTTCCAGTGGAGATTATGTGTTCCAGAGGTTTCCAAGTGCAAGGCGAGCAGCAGGTAGAAATGGGATTGCGCTCCAGTTGCAGGCGCAAGCCAGTAAGAAAAAGGAATTGGAGCGTCGCAAGAAGCTCAATTTTCTCTTTCTCCCTTTTCACGCGACATCTGGAAAACGGCGGCGGCGATGGTGGCTCTCTAAATGTCTTTTTCTAGGATGACCGGAGCACTTCGCAAATTGACACCACACCCGTGGAAGGGCCGAAGAACCTCGTAGTGAGGGGGTTCACGCCCGAATCGGCTAATTGTTTCAAGCCGAGCGAGAACCAGGCGAGAACTTGGAATCCTGCTTTGACTGAGCGGCGACATATGGTCTGAGGAATTTCGCAGTCTAGTCATTGGCCGATCATTTCCTCGGCTTTCGACATTTCGACTGTAATACCAAAGGTCTCCACCCCTTTCAACCAAAAGGGACGAAAGTCACGCGTAAAGTCCAGCCCGAATTCGACACGGCGCGCGCTTGTAATTATATTGGTGAACGGCGCCTCCTTTTTTCCGAAGGGGCTTTTCGCGCGTTGGGACGCGCCTTCTTTTGGCAACGTTAATGAGAGACTATGGTCAACCCCGGGGATAAACTAATTGGGATGAAAGGCGCCTTCTAATCATCCTCCTTAACCCGAACCTGCCACCTTGGGTGACGATCATTGCCACCAGCCAGAGACAGAAAGAAAGGGAGATAGAGGCGTGCGCTTCTAATAATTAGTCTTTGAAGACACTCCCGTAATTATGGTTTCCCGTGTTTCCCTTACTCGAAATAATCAGGATTCCTGTGATCTACCCTCGCCGACCAGCGTGTCCTTCCATGCCGCGTAATATGCTTCGTCAGGCTGACAGTCTTTCTCACCGGATCCCTCGGAACTAGTAAGAATGACGCCCGAGCGATAATCACATAGCACCCCCAGCCAATTAAATTCTCACCCGAGTGCTATCCAATTATTCTCACCGAGAAATAATCACTTCTTCTGCCTGACCTAAACACACCTTCCCAACAGACTTAGATCTCAGCTTTAATTACTAAAAATCTTCTAATTTAACAAAGAATTCTCTGTGGTATGCGAATCAGGAGAAATTGAAAGTTTTAGAAGTCTGAAGGGAGTAGTTTCAGATCGAGAAGATTAAAGTGCACAGGGTTCGGTGCTTCTCATGCATTGGACTGTGAAGAGGTCCGAAACGATCAGGTTTCGGGTTGAACCCGCGAGAGAACCGGATGGCGTACGATAACAAGCGAAAGGATTCTCTCGGAGCCGTTGTTAAAACGATCGACGTATCTCGGCACCGGAGCGAGCGGCGATTCCTGCTGCAGGGCCAGTGAGCATTGTCGAGTGCCGCGGACAATGGGTGAAGCACTCGAAAGGATTCTGTGCGCGAATTAGAGCAAATCCTTTCTCCGAATGCCCCGGCCAATTCGGACGAGAGCAGCCTGCAATAAGACACGCAGCGGGAAACCATTCACGAGCTCGCTCCGTTAAAGAAACGGGTTCGCAATGAGTTCGCCAGATTATCTGACGGACTGGTCGTTAGTGGAGCATTAAAAATAAGCCGCGCGACCATATTTTGTCAGGAACCACAATGCTCCCTGTCACAATATGTACGCACGCGCCTGCCAGACACACGAATCCTACTTGCTGCCACTTTACTCAACCTGCTTTGTCATCATTATGTCCTTACTACTTTAAGTACGCACTTTACTCTGACCCATGCCATTGAATTCCTATTGATCCTAACCCTTTGCATTATCAAGATTCTCCCAGACAATTTATTCATCAATTGTTATATTAAATTCTTCATAGAACAATTTCTGGCTTTTATATCAATTTCAGGGTATTTTTTTGAATGATAGGGAAGATGGTTTTAGGTGGGAAACAATGTTTGCTGTAAGTTCATCTTCTGGTGGCACTTGAGCGGCGATAAGCGGGTATCGTTCGAACCGCAAAATGCACTAAGGATCGTCAGCACGGCTTTGCATTATGCATCGGGTAAGTGCGTGCTCCTCGAGGAGGGGCGTGTACGGTAGTGGGGAAGGCGAACAAAAAGTGGCGAATTGCAAATCAAATAAGCGAGCGGGGCCCAGCCTAATCTTCCACCTTGAAATCGCGCTGGCGCAATCTCGTTTTTAATCAAGCCCGATCGCGCACCCCTCGCAGACAGAAACTCTCCACGCGGCATACATCGAACCCAGATGATTCTGGGCGGAGGGAATGCTGCCGCGCGAGGAGGGCCCATTGTACTGCAAATTGGCTTTTTATGGTGGCTTAATATAACACCGAAGACGTTTGCAATTTTTTCACCGCGCGCGATCACTCCACGGACGCCAAGCCACGGAGAGCGTCGCGTCGTCGATTTGTTTTCTCCTCGTCGTCACGACGCTAACAGGAACAGGTTCCCCGCTGGCGCTTCTCCACTCGCCAATACAACTTCCTAATTATAGGACAAAGGACCTCTGCCGTCCCACCCTACCCTATCAACCCCCCTCGCGCAATTCGTTCCAATAATTTTCATCGTCCCCGTCGAGAATACAATCGGTATTACTCTCGAACAGGTGAGCCAGTACAATGCCAGTCTAAAAGTGGCCAGGAGATTTCAACTTCCGACCCAGTCTATCATCTGGCAGTATAAAGGACAATGAAAGCCAATGGTGCGGCCAGTTGAAATTGAAAAAATCGCGGTCATCCGATTTCCCTCTTACGTGGGACTCTTGCGTCACTAGGTTTCGCTCTGCAACGACGTACCAGTGATTTTTTCCAGTGTGCTCCCTCAGAGAAATATTCGCTCCGTTTGTTATTACGGTATTACGGAGATCGAATGTCCTTTTGGTGCACCCGTGGCGCTTCTGCCTCTATTTGGACCAGTGTCTCTCTCTCTCTCTCTCTCTCTCTCTCGCTTGCTCTCATTCTAGCTCGGCTGGTTGCGGCTCGTTTTCTCGCGCATAATGCCTACTGGGCCCACGAGAGCAGGGAAAAACCGAATCCTTGTATACAATGCTGAAGCGCAGGCTGCAGTTCCGCCCACTTCCGGGCACTGAATGCATCCTCGACTAGTCTAACTACCCTTAGCAGTTAAGCCACGTGAACGTATACTGCCCGAGAAAGAGAGACGTGTCCTTTCGCCGAGTTCACTCGCTTCTCTTTTTTCCCTTTCTCGAAGCTCACCGCTTTCTGTACCAAAAGATGTACCCTTAGAACATGCTCCCCGCACAATTACCTGCCACGCACTGCCGGTAGACCTCTCGAATTTCACGAAATCACGCGTGCATGGAAGGCCTTTCCTAATGTTTTCGATATAATTCCAGCACTTTCACCAGTGATTCTTTGTTTATTATCCGTTTTGATACTCAAACAATCGATTTATCAAGCGTTCATCAAAGTCCCAGAGCCTTCGAAAAATCGAAAATTTGTGAACCATCCTTCCCGACCGTTTCAGGGTCTGGTATTTCAGGTAGTGATTCAGTATTTAGCTAGGAAACAGTGATATAAATTCCAGAACCCCAGGTCAAAGTTCATTTTTTGGCCCAAAAATTCGTCAAGGGGTATACCCACAAAAATTTGCGAAAAAATGAATTTTGAGCTAGGGCTCTGGAATTTATATCACTTCTTCCTTGATGTAAGAAAACATTCCCCACCAATTTTCAGCCCCGGAAAATGTCGGGAAGTATGAAAAACATGAGGAAAACCACGAAAATGAAATATTCAAGATCGGATTTCCATGTGTTTTCGGTACAATTCTGGCATTTCTGCCACGGGATTCATGTTTTCTATCCGTTTTGATACTTAAACAATCGATTTATCAAGCGTTCGCCAAAGGCCAAGAACTTTCGAAAAATCGAAAATTTTTCAAGGGGTAAATAAATTCAAACATTGACAGATTTAAAAATTTCACGTATTCTTGGTCAGACGAGGCGCCTGTTAATTAGGGAAAGTCATAGCGGAAAATAAGTTCTTTTATTAGGTCTGCTTGGAGATCGAGTCCTGCGGGACACACCCAGCAACACCCACTTCCCTTGGAGGCTGGATATGCGACACCAGTGAACCGCACGAGCTCAAATGGACATATTATTTTCTGGTAAGGATACTCGAGACTCTTCGGAGATCACGCGCTGGCCACGTGGGGCCTTCTTGTTTCCTGGAAAGCGTGCGGATGACAACAAAGTGCGAACAGACGCGGAACGCGACCTTGCCCAAGGATGCCAGCGAGGGAGCGTTGATGATACCGCTCGTGCCGACGATATCGGATCAACACCGGCGAAACTAGATCTAGAAATAGAAGCACACCACGTCCCCAAATAGGCCGAAACGTAATATGTAGAAAAGTCTACGCCGCTATGAAATTCCTACGCCCTTTTGCTGTCGAGATATTTTTAGCTCCAACAGACGACACCCGAAGGAACAAGGATAGGAAGGAGGAGGGAGTCCGGTATGTTCTACTTTTATGAGAATATTGTTTTCTCACGCACAAAAGGAATAAAAATATGTAATAAAAGTTAACATTGAATCCACTGGAAGCCGGTAACTTTGTCGAGAGATAAAACGAGGCTTTGAATGTAAAATTCACCGAGGAGGGAGAAGCTGAACCGGTACCACAATGCAGCGCATTACTCGCATATTTATGAGACTCTTACATCCACTCTCACCCTCTCTCACTCTCTTTCTCTGTACCGTCAGGACGTAGAACACTTTCAGGCCGGGGTCTCGAATCGATCTCATCATCCATTCCTTTCTCGAAGTATTCAGCTACTTGACTCGGAGAAAGCACGGGGCTTCGACAAAAAGCATTTCCGCGCGCGTGGCACGCTCGAGGGTATAAAGTGGTACCAGGGCGATAAGAGGAAATCGACTTCATCGCCTCGGCACTTCGCTATTCCCCCGATTCCACCCGTTTTACTGCGCCGATCCGCCGTAAATGGGAAGAGTCGAAGTGCCTCGTAAAAGATACGAGTGAGCACCTTCCTGATTATCGAATGGTACAAATGCCCGCTGACAAATCCCTTCGAACTCGGAATAACTCCGGCGGAGCGGCGACCTTTCTCTTGACTACTGCTGCGACCTTTTGAAATTCCACTTCTGCTTCATTTCAAATTCCCATCCTGGAATTCGCCTACCAGTGAGTCTATCAGAAAATCATGTCACTCTTTGTCCTTTTGCGTCTTCTTTTTTCTGCCCAGAGGCAAGAGATATTAACGAGAGGTTTACCATGCCAGTCGATGCAATCTGCAGTATCGAATCTCATCACAAAGAGACCGCAGTTTTTACCGGCAAGAAAAAAAACCACAGTCACGATCGGTGTGTTACGTAAACGAGAATCCCGAAGGTAGCTGGCCACATTCTGTGGCCAGGCTGGCTTTGCAAGGGGTGTCGCCGCAGCAGAGGTTGTCTTCGTTACGTCAGGCTAGCTGTCGCTCGGTTATCGGACAGGAAACCAGGTGGCCATAGCCGCAAGTGGTGCTCGAACATTTTTAATGAACCACTGGCCAGGCGGATCTGGACAATGTCTGGTGGACGCCAGTTGGCAATCTCGGGCATGTCCGTGCCAGGAGAAACTACAAGGCCGAAAAAACAAAAAGGAGGGAGGCTTCGGAATTCGGCGCGACTAGCCGGACGAACTTCTGGACAGCAAGTGGTCTCTGTAACGAGACACCAAGCTCAACGGGATCGACAACAAACAGGAACTGAAAAGGGCGGCCGAGAACTTATCGGGTTACTCGCGCAGTTACACTCGAAAGCCCACTGATTTATTGGCGGAAGTCGATTAGGAGCAATCCTACAGTTAATTACCGAGCTGCTTGTAGCGAGAAGTGTACTCTGTGGACGCGACTCCCAGCAACACGCCCAGAAATTGATTTACAACATACGAGGAACCACCGACCTCGTTACTCTCCTACAAAACGCTTACTACGCTCTTCCTTTTGTTAATTAAGTTTCCCCGGTGTCCGCGCGCATTTAAATCACTCGAATCCCACTTGCCCGGCGTTTCAATTAAACATCGAACTACCGTTAATCATAGTTCACGCTCGTAAAATACACAGCCGGCTACCAGGAATGGGAGTGAATGAGAAAGAGTTCATTTTCGGAAGATGCCCGGCCAGTGGGGAATAAAAAAAAGCTTCCAGTAATTAAAGGGTACAGTGGGGAAGTTAGTAAGCCAGGAAGATTTAGGGGACGTAATTAATATCTATGCGAAGGAATCGTTTAAAACCTAGAACGTTCAAGTAAATAAAAATCCAGGATATATAACAATGTTTAAACATTCAAATCCATGATCGTATTGTACGACTGGTAAAGCTATTAAGCTTTCCAATCCAAGTTAACACCAGTGGCGATACGAGTTAACACCAGTGGCAGAATGTACGAGGGGTTCGCAACTCATGGCAAATCTAGACGGGAAGCTCACCGAAGCCGGATATACGGAGGGAATCGGGACATTCACGGGAACGGTAGAGTACGGGTGCAGACTGTAATCCGTATCAGGCCTTTTCCAGGATTTGTCGGCATTGGAGAATTATGTCGTGACCGGTTGGGATGATCCTAAGCAAACACGCGAGCGGCCACACGACCAGCATCCCCACCAACTCCAGTGCGCGGTGGCCCTCGAGTAAACAGCATGCCGACAATGCCTAGCTATTGTGTTCGCTTTGGAATCCCTTGGAACATTTCCCCACTCTACCAGTAAAGTAGAATTGGGCGCTGCGAGGGCGGAAAAGGTGCGACCCAGAGCCGCCCTGCTACGTTCTCGATCTCAATACGCTCTTTATGAAGCACGACGTGTTGTGTCATGACCCGATGCGCCCTCCTCTACCTTTCAGACTTCACTGCCAGTATTGCTAGAACGAAACGTGACCTGACACTCTTTCAATATCTGTGTGCTTGTCTTGTTCAGGCCTCGAACGTTTGTGCGAATGATGGATGAGAATGTTGCACTAATCGATCGACCTGGTACACTTCAGCAAGTGTGTGCTTTCAGCCAGCAACCAATCACCAAGCATTCTTTACCTCTCGTTTACCGGCACTGGATTTCCTTCCCTCTTTCGTTCATCTTCCCTACCCACAGTTCATTTCTTTCTTTGTACCCAAAGATTGCGAAGGGTAAACTTACATGCGAGGATCAGCAACTGTTGCATTAAACACTTGGTTTCATCTCCGGTGACCGAGAGATCGAGATTGTACGTTAGGATTGTCCAGATCCCTCGAGATTCTAGTTCGAAGCTTGTTGATTCTTCGAGTGATGCTCGACGGGACGAAAAAACGGCGAGTCTGAGTGTACGAATCAGGTAGAACGTAGAACCAGTCAGGAAATGAAGGAATGGCGTGTGGGTCAGCCGGCTTCTCAGTGGGAGAACACATTCGTCATTATTACCGTTGACCGTTGCACCCGAGGATCTGGCCCTTCGGGTTTTACAGGAAGTGGGCCGGTCGGATCAAGGGCAGGGCTGCCCTTTTTCATTCTAAGACGCTCCATTCAGGTGTAATAGTCAGTTAAAGACTATCCAAACATAAGATCCCACCGGCCGCTTCGATGAGCTTCTCTGCGCCCTCCAACTTTCACATGCTAAACTTTTGTCAGGAAAATAGAACTGACCATTCCCGAAGCACGTTCTGCCTCTACTATTCTCCCCTTCCTAATTTGTCCGAGGCAAAATACGATTCCACTGCAATCTCAGGATGAACCTTGTGTATCTAGTGGTGCTAATAAAACTTCCTGTCCCACAAGCACGAAAAAGGATGAGAATCCTTTCGACAGGTGGACGGAAATTTGGTTGAAGTTAACTCAGACGATCTGTTGCTGAAAGTGCAGTTCGATTTTCGCGTGATTTCACGAGGAGACTGGGCCACCCGCGGCAGGCATAAATAGAGGAATCATCTCGAGTGTATTTATCCACGTGATCGTCGAATAACAAACGTGAAAATCCTTAAATCCTAAGTCAACCTGGCGCCGCTGCCGCCAGCCAAAACCGAAGGCGGACTGCAAACAAGCAGAGCGCATCGGTGGAAACGTGAGGGAGCCGCTGTCCAATCTGGCGAAAGTCAAATATTGGGTCACTAAATAAAACGTGCTTTCGCGAGCCGTTTAAAGTCGTCGCGATTTAATGGAGAGGCGTGCCACGATAGAGCCGCTTTCGGTGCTTTCTAACTCTCTGCTATTTACACGCTCAAACACGTTACAGACTCAACAAACTCTGCCACAAGTTTTACAAGTTCTAACCACATTCATTTTTCTAACGAACTACGAGAAACTTTCTATATATATGTACACTTATTATAATATTATTCGTCGAATGAAATAAAAGAATAAAAAAAGTGTAAGACATTCGAACGGTGGCTTGTGAATTCGCGGCGGAAACGCTTGAAAATCCGCTAACGAAATCTGACGGCGAGTCGACCCAGCTCTTAAATCAAGCCACCCTCGAGAAGGACAGTTTAATCGACGGCATCGTAAAAGATGCTTTTCGCGAGCCCTCGGGGAAGCTTTTAAGTCGCTCCTTATCTGAAACAACCAGCCTTCTTGTGCCGCGGCGGTAGCGGCACTGACCATCGTAGCGCTGGCGAGTGGCAAGCGTGCGAGAGGCCGCGCCTTGGATTGCCCAAAGCGGCGAAGAAGGATGGAAGAATAAAGCGGCGGTCGAGACAATGACTGCTGTTCAAACAGCCGACTTCAAACGGCGATGCCGATGCATCTTTTCGGCGAGAGATGCGACGCCACTGCATTAGCAGCATCCATCCTTCTGGCCACCCTTTCTCCGGTCCCTCGGGCACCGCCAGTCTGCGGCCTTCCTGTGTCAGCGCTTAAGGACATCCGGCCGGCCGCCAGGAATAACAAATATTTGTGCCACGGAAGGCTGCAGACGCGCCGAACCCTTTCATTTGTAAGGACAAGGCGAAATTAGTGCGCGCAACTAGCTCACCCCGTTCCCGGGGGCTGTTTTAGTAGGACCAGAACGCGCACGCTGCTCCCGAATATGCGTCAGCCAGCTCTCCTGCTGCACTTTTAGTGCTGGACCTTGAAATAACCGAGTCTTTGTAAATACAGGTGCAGCGTACCATAACCACTGGTTTAAGTGTACCCCGAACCAACGCGCTACCACTTTTTCGGCTTGCATCTATATCGGACCCACCCGTTCAAATTGGCGAACATTAGCTTCTTCATTGGAACTTCAAGATGCTTTTTATATACTCGAAATGTCATTGATTTAAAATAAAAATAATAAGAATAAGTGATTATTTAAAATTCGTGGAAATTATGAGCAGGTGTATTTTACATCGTAAGGATTAACGAGGAGGAGTGAAGCTTCGAAGATTATTGAAGAGCGAAGCACCTGAAGGTGTGCCGAATCGACGCGCCTATCTGCATATGCCGAAAACGAGGCCAGTGTTTGACTGACGAGCGCCGCCCCCTCCTAATCGTTCAATCGCTAAAAAATTCCCAAAAAGGCCACTTTGAAAGGGTACTATGCTCGAGGTGGACAAGAACGGGAGAAGAAGGATGGAGTGAGAGGGAAGAAGGCTCCCGAGGAACCAACTGAACGAAACTCTTCGTTACCCGGTGCACCGCCCTTGCACTCCACCCATCCATCTACAGCTTGCATATATTTTTGGGGGCAGCTAGTTTTTTCTCCAAGGGAGATTTATCACGTCCCTCCGCCTCCTTCGCGGTCGACTCCATCAGCGTCCCGACGTGTGCCACGAAATAATTGGCAGTGGTCCTCCTCGAGAATGGAGTAGACCTTCTAGCTGGAAGAACTCTTTTCAAGATCGCTCTTAAGACGCTGGGATTTCTAGGAGCACCGAAACCATTAGATGAATCACTGCTAAGACTTCCCAACTTGGTAAACTCAAGTTTATATAATAAAGTTTGCGAAAGCCTGTGAAAACAAGGTGCGCCAAGTTCCAAAAGGCAAACAGTGTAAGAGCAAGTTTCAGTCTTGCTGGCAATCAAATCATACTTTAAGGATTAATTCCGAGCGATTACAAAAACCGGATGATTACAGCTGCTTCTGGCGTATACCGGCAGATTAAAGTAAACACAGAGCTGTGTCAAGTTTAAAGGGGGCATCGCTTCCCAGAAAGTGCTCGTAACCAATAACCATTACGATAAAAATCAGTGAGGCGTCGCGGCACCCTTTGCACTTGAGTTGCACACTGCTAATTAAGTCACTTAAGCACCAGAAGTGGTCGCTCAGCTTGCGATGCGAGTCTCGTCTCTGATACCGGTCACTACCACAGAATGCAAGGATAATCGACCCACTTCCCCTGGTATTTCTGCAATTTTCTCCACAACGCAATTGGTGCTCCGCCGAGCGTCCGCCAGAAGGAGAGAGACGACACACGTTTCACGATTATGCCATGTTTGGAGGAAACGCGAATCGCCCTAACAGCTCTTGCAGCTTCTTCTTACCTCGATCAACGTCCCAAACAATTTCTCATGATCCTGCGAACCATTCCTGGCATTCGCAACATCGCGTCGACCAGATGTACCTTCGCCAATTTACACCAGCACTTATCTATCATTTTTCATCAAAAGAAATGAAGACTAATATTTGAAAATAGTTAGTCTTCAAATCGTAACTTTTCATTCAGTCGTGCTCAGACGGTAATTGTAAAAGATCTTTAGTAGTATTAGGGATTTTACGGTCAGGAATTCAACGGGGAAGTTGGAAAATAGTTGGGATGGCTAGTAGCTTGCGCGCCATACCTCTCGGGAAAATAAATAGGAAAGGGGGAAGGGTGGAGGGGGGGACGAGTACGCTAGCACGAAGGGTTCTATCCATTGTGCAAACAGCGGGGAATTAGCCGGAACAAGGGGCCAGTTGCTAAAACAGACGGGAAACAGGACTAAACTCCACGGAAGCGGGTAAATACAGTTGAATACACATCACCGAAATTTTTGGGAAGCCACTCACTCTCCTTGTCTTTCCCTTTTTCTCTCTCTCTCCCTCTCTCTCTTGTGCTACTATCCTTTCTCAATGAGCTAGCTTCCACGGAATGCTCCTTTGTGAAATTGGAATGGAAATGGATCATGAATCTCTTGCTTGTGGAAACAGGGATCCACTCGGCGTGATTACGCTACTGAGGTAAACAGTAAACACCGGCAGAGCCTGTGTGTACCTCCTCGATGTCATTAGTCGACTGCTCATGAAACGTGGCATCGCACGGCCAAAATGAGCGTGATCAAGTTCGCCGAGGAATTCACTCAGCTGCTCGCTCGATGGACCTCGTCGAGAATGCACAACGTACAGTAAATTATTGTAGTAACATATAAGTAATAGTTCGATCGATAGAATTAGTGGATGTATTTATTTGAAGTGAATGTATTTAATTTGAAATCGTAGTTGTGAAAAATTTCATTTTCATTGTTTAAAAACTGGGAAAAGAGTTTAATGTTTATCGATCTGATGATGTAGGAAAGTAGTGAGGAAAATGGGATCATTCCTCTTACGGACGAACAAGTGCTCAACGCTGTGCAAAACGTGCTTCGCGTCATGCTCGGAGTAAATATCCAGGCGGCGGATTACTCGTCCGTTACAACTCCGGCGAGTGGAATTGAAGTCTGCACGCCAAATGCACCCATGGTTGCGAGGCCTGGTGAACTACACAGTGCGAATCTAAGCAGGTCACTGGAGACTTTGAGTAGTACGTGCAAACTGATGAACTATCTATTCGAAGCGTCTTCTATGATTTCAGATTTAGATCGCTGGATACACTCACTATGGGAATAAACTCAACATCGAATGGGATGAAGTTACCAGGTGAAAATTTAGTTTCAAAGAGTGAAGAAAGGATGGAAATTGAATGCGATTCTATTGAACCATTGCCAGATGGGAGGAAGGTATTGAAGAAGTGTTAGATTTTTAAGATAGTTAACGAATAACATATATTATTTGATATTTTTAGTTCGTATCAAGGTCCAGTCCTGCGATTCACATAACCACAGTTGGCAGACAGGATACCTTTATTCGAGAAGAGGACGAGAAAATGTTGAAGGAATCCGATAACAGTGCGGAGGAAAAGTTCGAGTCGGTTGATAAGATAGACTTCGATGCTTTTAGCGAGTCGGAGAAAAGTATATCACGTGGACTTCTCCAGAAACTTGAATTACTACGTGAATGTGCTTTCGAAGTAGTGTCGAGAATCGATGAAGTAAAAAAGGTAGCTAAGCAAAAAATAGGTCAAATAAAATTGAAGAAAAATAATGAACTTCTTGCTTTTGATTTTCAGAACACTTATCCCCAAAATACCAAGCCCATTCGTCGATTGTCTTCAATAGGGAGTCTCAGTCGTTCCTCGACGATGCTGAGATCAATCCCACCGCCAAAACTTCGCAGATCCTCGACTGCCTTTCCAGGGACACCGACATCTTCAAAGCTAAAGCTGAACAGTGTGCTCACAGGAGAGAAGAACGAAATTGGCGCGAGACGCAAGAGTATATCGGGTGCCGCACTTCACCTGTCGGCAGCGCCCAAAATGAGTCCGGCCTCGCCTCGTCCCAGTCTGGCTCTGTCGTCGGATAAAAAATCCCCACTCTCCGCTGGTAGGCCCGCCAAGAATCCGAAATATGCTCACGTGCAAAGTACCATACCGAAGTCGACCGTAGGCAAAAGGAAGGCTCCGTAAATAATTGAACTCCAATTCCATACTATTATGAATTCACTAAGGTTCTCCCATTTAAGTGGTGTTATGCATCCTTACTTTTAATGTATTAATTATTATGATCTTTATAAGATTGCGGTAATCATTGATCATATTATCGATTTTAAATCGAGGATTATTACTGTCGATTCTAACATTTTTATTATAAGGTGGTGGATTGAAAATTATGTTGTCTTAGAAGTTTTTGCTTCTGTTTAACAAAAGAAAACGAATAAAACTGTCTTTCCCTACATTATATCATAGTACCCAGTTCTTAAAAGTATCCGACATTACTGATTTCGCAAAGAAAACACACGGCTTCTCTCTGAGCAGCTCGTCGTATCGTTGCAGCAATCATACCACAGACTTTCGAAAGCCGATCGCAACTTCACGACGTGGGTGAATCGGCTGCAGGCAATGCAGCCGCGTTCTCGTAGTCTTTCTTTTTCTGGAGCACCTTCCTTGGAGATCGGGAGCGAGCGGAGTCCGGCGAAAATTGTTAAGAGCCGATTCTGTTTGATCGCGCGAGCGAATCCTGCCGCGAGCAAGTGTCGGCCCGGCGATCGCCAGGCTCGCATAGCCTGTGAGAACTGGGCGTGAAGATCGATTTTCTCTTTTTGATGATTTATCGAGCCGCGGGCCGAAACCCCCACATTAATCGACTTGATTCCCGGCAACCTGTTCGAAGCTCAATGTTACAACAGGTTGTCGAAGCACCACAAATTTTATGTACCCATCTTGCAGAAAATCACCAAGCAAGGACGATTCTTCGGATTTCAATTAGACGAAGCTCCCACGAAATCGGCAAATGTACGCGCGCGCGCGCACGCTTTTAATTAAGCCGAAAAATTGCCTCGGCTTAATTACCGTCTCTCGCGCGCGCGCGGGCCGCGGGAACGAGTTAATGTAGGTGCGCGCGAGCGCACAGCTGAATTATAGCCAACAAATGAACTATTAGTAACCCGGCCTTTAATTACAAAAATCGTGTAGGCGGTGCTTTGGCGCTGCGGGCCCTCATCAATCACCCGTCAATCTGCGTTCGTGGCTATCGTTCCCCCTCGGATTGGCCGATCTTTCTCTGTGTATGTGGCCACAGTCGGGTGCTCAGTAATTTTCAGCTTACAATTAGCCCCTCACCACTACGTGTTTCCGTGAGGAGCGATTCTAACGCTTTCCATCAGCGCTCGACGTCTCAATCACCTTAATTATTCCCGTCTGTGCAAACAGGCTTTGCTCGAGAGCTCCTACAATCAACGCTCCGGGATCCATGAGGATACAATTTCTAGGAAGCACGTTATCAAGCATGTCGCGGTTACATTAATCCTTGTGGAGATTAATCTTCAGGATGTAATCTTTATTCCTACCCCGAAACTCTTGCTATATTCTGGTAAGATCTTCATCTATTTTTCTGTAACCAGAAAAATAACCCAACCCATTTGTTTACTCTCTCGATACATTAAACTCTTTTTTACATGAATGTCTGATAACGACACGGAATCGAGTATCATTATCTTCCCATATTTCAACAAATGTCTTGACAGGAAATGGTTGTGTTCGATTGGTACTCTTGTTTTCGGGCGTGAAAGTGCTGGGATACTTTCGGCAATCCACCTCGGAATTCCGTTGGAGAATTCAATTGGTTCTCCCGGTTATCTAGAGAGCATGTCCTCGATGCATGGCGAATTTGTCGATAATGAATTTCATGATTTGCACCGATTGCCGTGGCCACTCGATGGAACGAGCCACCTGCCACTTTACAGGGTTAACGAATCCCCGGCGAAGTGGCGGATCCCGTAGCTTTTGAAGTGAACGCTTTTTCACTGGGTCCAAGCCAAGACAGAAATGCCGCGCGGCACTCTTCTGCGCAAGACATTTCCGGGGACGGGCAATTTGCCGGGGATAAGAACAAATCGCATCTTTCAAAAACATACTCGGCAAGCGGCGGGGGGAAAAAGCGTGGCCAATTTTCGGGCGGCGCGTTTGCTCGACGCGGACTTTCGGCAGCCAAGCCGCCAGCACTTAGCACCCTTTTTCTTACTCGCCAACAACCAGCCAGTTCTCGTCCTACGATAAATCCTATAAATCATAAAGTAAACCGTGTTAAAGGAACCCCGCGATGTACAACCGAGTGCGTTGACTTCGCACAAAGACACCTGCAATACGAACTTCATGAGAAAGCATTAAAGAGCTAATGTACCATCACTGACATTCAGAGTGTAACAGATAGAATGGAACCAGCTTTTTATCAGAGCTTTTTTTCGCTATCAGGGGTTTTCAAATACTATTTTAGTATTTGTTTATTAATCGATAAGCCGTCGATATTTGTACTGATTCACTCCGTGAATCAAAGCGTAAAAGCTGATACAAGTAAACTGTTAAATCTTTCAAGGTGCGATTACTAGAACACTTGAAGGCAGAATTTCCAATAGAAATGATCGAGTAAGTCTACCATACGAGTGGTTCAATCTACAAGCAGTCGCTGGAGGGTTAATGTATTATCTTTCAAGCGAGCTTTCGTAAGAGCCGGTACAATGCATGAAAGACGAGGTTTCACACGAGAAAGGAGCGTGCGCGCATGTTGCCTGTTAAGAATACTCATTACGTAACTGAAACGACTGAAAGGAACGCGTGCTGCTCACGGGCCAACTAAATAAGCGAAGAATAATCGCACTGCCCATGGAAAGTGGATCACGCGATGAATCGCGCGCGGACAGGCGAAACTGCAATTTGGTTCTCTTAAATCCTCACTGCTTTGACACCTGTTGCCGAAGTATGCGCCCCGATAATTTCTATGCAAAGTGGACTACTTTTAAGCGGGCGAGATTCAATTTACATCGGCCCCTCTCTCGGACGTTTTTAATAACGAGCTCGCATTTGCATATGCCAACGCCGCGATAATGTGCTCTTTTCAACTGGCTCTTTTCAGTAGCAGACACTCCGCCACGAGAGTGCCAACACACACACACGCACACAGAGAGAGACCCGTCTCCAATTCAAGAACGAAAGTAAATCAAAGCTACAGAAAATAAAAGAAATATGACAAACTCTCTCATTCATTTTAAGGGAAAGTAAAAACCATGCAATTTAATACGCTGCCCCCAGGAACAGTTTCAGACAGAAATCATTCGTGAATGAGAGTGATCTGTACGTAGAATTCGGTCCATGTATTTGGCGACTAAATACTTAAATGACCACAAACTGAAGTTATGCACGCGATGCGAATCCGGTGCTGAAACCAGGCCGCAATTTAGACCTGTTAAACTTAACCAACCACCCCGACACCTGTTCATCCGAGTACACGCTCGCTAGCTATGCAAACACGGGCAGGATTCATGGAAAAAGAAAAAAAGAAAACTCGAATCTGCACAAGTCGTACAGGCCGTAGGGCTGTGAGAGGCCGAACGAGTTGCAGGGGGGGGGGGGAATCGACGAAAAACGATGGAATCTAGAAACGGTGGTTCTCGATCGAGAAGCCAGCTTGCAGGCCTCTTCGACTCTGTCTGAGCAGAAGGGCATCGTGGATGAGCGAAGAGAAGAGGGGATGATTACACGCGTCTTTTTTAACACAAAAGGCTCGAAAACCAACACCGTAATACGGCGGGCCTACGAGCGCCCTGTAATTCTCGTGGTCTCAGCCGGCGAAGGCTTCGGTGATGAGACAAGCGTCCTGAAAATTGCGATAGTCTCCTCGAAATGGGTCGAGATTGGCTGGGCCGAACCTAACCCGCAGGAGAAAGAGGAGAGAGCCTGATCTTCTCTGGCCGAGTTATTATTTGCTTTGGCTCGGGGGGACCATCGCGGGCTGCTTATCGAGTCACCTCGCTCGCAGGCTGCAGCCTCTGCGTCACGCCCAATTCTCGAAAGCGGCAAGACGAACAAGAAGAAGAAGAACGCATCCTAACTCGCAACGTTCACCGGAAACCGCGTGGGTGCCACATCCGATAGCAGAAGTTCGAACACATTCGTTCGAACGGGTAGAATGGCACTCCACCGAATTCATTGCATGATTAATTGGACGAAATCTTTGAGAGGGCAAAGTCTGAGGGATGCAGACTCTTGTTGTACCTTGTTACGCTTTTTCGGTCATTATCTAACTTCTCGTTCGCATGGACATTTGCATATTGTAGCCGAAGTACACTTCCAGCTGGCAGTGGGTGTAAAAAAAGGCGTGGCGACAAGGTGCATGGCTTGTTTGCCAAGTGTGAAATTCGAGGCGAAAGTGGGCCCGAGTGTGACGCTAATTTGATAGCTATTACCGACACCTTTGCTGTAGCTTATATTCACCAGCCATAAAGACAAATGAAGTGTGAAAAAAAAAAAAGGACAACATCAAAGTACTCAACGTTATTCCAGAGCATACTCAGAAGTGTGATAGGCCCGGTGGCGCGTACGTACTCTTCTCACGTAGTTGCCGCACACCCCACCGCATTAAGAATCTCATCCCAAGGAATTCGGCGTAGGGCGAGCGAACGCCAGAAATTAATCGAGGTGCGGCGGCTGCCACGGTTTTTTGCCGTGCCGGTCCGATCCAGCGTCGGTGCAACGACGACGGTCGAAACGAGCGAGCCAGAGAATCTTTGGGCTAGAGAAGGCCAAGGGGAAAAAAGTTGGCGAAGGCGCGAATCTTGGTAAATTGGCGGCAGAGGTTGGTCGAAGGGGCTGGCTGCAATTTCGGGCCCCGGGGGCCATCGCGGCGCCTCCTGAACGATAATTGATATCACCTGCCATGTAAATATCGGTTATCGTAACGTGCCGCGCTCGATGGAAAAGGACCGCCGGAACGAGGAACGGTGGCGACGATTGGGGGGGTTTGAAGGGTGGTTGCTGATGCTTTACCCAGGACACACGGGTAAAGGGGCGCGAGATAATTACGTGTTGGTTTTAGAAAAGGGCCAAGCACTGCTTAATTCCACACTCGGGGCCACCGCCGCCGGCAAAACGCCGCCTATGCAGCCTCCTCTTTCCACTCGAATTAGCTTGTTCGTCGAATCTTACCTCTTCGCAGCTCCTTTCGCGCGAATCATACTCGATTGATTGATAAAGAAGCCTTGAAAATTGGTCCTGGTAATTCGGCTCCTCGTAATTCCCACTATCCTTGAGCAGCATCAGCTTCTTCCTCAACAAGGCTTGATGGGAGTATGTACCTCTTAATGGGCCGTAAGTGTAAATTGCTGAGAAGATTTACACCGAGTCAATACAAACGCGGTAATTGCCGTAATGCAGTAGTCTGCTTTGCAGCTTCCAACCAACTGCGATTTATGTGGCCTTCTGTGTGCCTTTAACAGCTTACTGAGTAAAGTATTAGAGTTTAATGAGGCCAGTAGTGGCCACTCATTACGAAAACCGCTCCGTTCGATTTGTGCCTTATAAACTGGAGCACCTACACTGCAGATACTCTGATGATCATCGTCTGAAGTACACTATGTTCTTTGGGTTTGATTAGGAAGCTTTTTGTTTCGATTTTATAGTATATATTGATCGAGTGTACCTTGGCAAAAGAAGATTAGCAGGATATTGTTAGTGCTTAAAGTGGAATGAGAATTTGAAAACCTCTTCTGAAAAGATAGAGTAGAAGGGTGGGAATGATTCTGGGGTATCATCGAAGTTCTGCTTTGTTCGAACGATGCTTCGAGCTGAGAAGTAGATGGAGGAGAAGGAATACATGGAGTTTGTTTTTACATGGTTTTATTTGGACGGTAGGCAGTGCAACGCCTATTCGTAATGGCGTTGCGGGTTAACACCTTGCAATCAGGACTTTCTGCAGGCGAGACAGTTCGCATGGCCGCTCTCAACACCTCCCTTATCGATGTTCCCTTTATGCTGGCATAATGACATGCTTCTCGATCGCCTCAGGCATTTCTTGCCGCGATTAAAAAATAGATCGGCAACTCGCGCAGCACCCGTTTGTTTAGTAACCCGATAGCAGTTCGACGAAGGAAGAAGCTGCGGGCGCTACTCGAGATCGGAGAGTGCTGCCCTTTCATCAGACGTGCAAACCTCCACGCCAGGTGAACACAACCCTCCAGCATCCTGAATCCAGAGCACTACGCCCTCGTTTACTGTATCAGCCAAGGAATCTTCCTTGTACACCTTCGAACCACTCACAGCACTGAAGCACTTCCTCAGTTCTGACGCGAATTTCTCGAGTGCTGCAAAGCAGCACTTTCTAATGGCTTAGGAAAATGCTTTCAATTCCGAAATGGAGCAACCGTTGCGGCTTTCTTTTTAGTTAAGGAATCAGAAAATTACTAAGTTCAAGCATTGGATGTCAGAGTTTCCAAGCTGTTGTAGCTGACTTTGTAAGATTTGACATTTCGATAATTAGGTAAGCGCGCTAGGACGCTCGGCAACCTGTAATTAACGAGTCAGAAACGAATTTCGATAGTTCAGCTTGAAATGGCCCTGTCACGGTGATCTCGGTTTCGTTTATGCCGGTATCGCTTGGAAATCTGGGATTCGTGCTGCTCGGGTCACCCGTGACACGTTCGATTACGAAGCCTTTCGGGAAAAGGGCTCGCAAGGGCGTCGTCACGGCTGTTATCCTTGATTTGGGTCGACGAGTTCGATTCGAGGAGCCGATAACGAAAGTGCTCGAACGGTAGTCTGTAATTAACGACATTAAGCGGAGAATTTCCTTGCATGCTGCTCAGCCAATGTTCTCTTTCTAATTCCGCCCTTTTCAAGAGAGAGCAGCTGCATTGTACGATCTCGTGCGCATCTTGCCACCGTACGTGATAAGCTGCAATTAAATTGATTGGCTCATGGAATCCACTCGCAGCTCCCTGTTCGATTCACTGATGCTCAGGCCAAAGGTGAACCTAAAGGAGCTACAGCTTCTTCTATCTCGATGCGAAATTATCTTTAGGTTGCACGAAGAACCATCTAAACTCGTATCCCTAAAATATCGGTCGGTTTTCAATTTTATAGTGTCATTAGCAACGAATTCGGAATTTCTGCATTAGTTCGACTGTTTTGATGATCCGTATCTTAGTATTTCCAAGAGAATTCGTAAGGGGTGTGACGCGGCAGAGTATCTTTTGGATACTGTTGAATTTCTACCGTCACATTTTAGTCGAATTCAGCCCGGAGTCATTTGGCAGGGGGCAGAGAGGGGCTTTCTTAACTGGCGCGGACTTGAATAGTTCTTTGGTCGCTCATTATCCTCTATCTCGAAGTGTCAAGAATGCCCTTTCGGCGATCGCTAGTTCGCTGAGAGAGTGAGAGGGCGCCAGCAAAGAAATTCGCGGTGCTCGAGCATAAAGAACTCCCGGCCCGCTATTTATGGCAGTCTAATTAATTCCTATGTATTTTCGGCCACTTCCCATGCAAACAACCCCCCTGAGCGCCCGCTCTTTATGGCTCCTCATGAGATATAAACGATTCGATAAAAACGCTCGGGCGCCACGTTGAGATGCGCGCGTGGTATCCCTCTCGCGCAGCTATGATTATAGAAAAATAAGAATGACACGGGGGAGACACGTTATAGTTGGCTCTCGTCGGCCCTCATGAATATTCATAATGCGTAGGAAACACTCTGAGAAGCGCAGGCCGATTCACCGTTTATTTTGTAAAACTTCTCACTGGCCTTCCACCCTACCATATTCTCAGTCTTATAAGTTAGAGAACATAGCCGAGAAATCCTTGTGGTTTTAATAATTTCAATCGTCCGTTAAATAGCCTTTTAAAATATCCATTTGTAAGGGCTCTTGAATATATTCACAGGTATACATTCAAAATGCGGGGAACACCTGCTTGAATTTACATTACAAACATCTCGTCGTATTTACTTGAAAAGCATAAGGAAAAGTTTTGCGCTTCAGTTCGGAAGTCTTATCTCTCCGTCAACAAAATCTTCTATCTAATAGATGAGAGGAGAGCGTTACGTTACGGAATCAAACAGTGGTGATCGTGCCGAATCGACGTCGCACGTTCTCACAATTATTGCAGGTTTCATTGCGCAACCGGGTTTCCCTATGCGAGTGAGAGCACGAGCTGAGAGCATGGAGTGGCAGCGACGGCGGCGGTGGTGGTGGCTCGCAGGAATCGCATAAAATTAGCATTCCCATCGGCGTACGTCGCTTCCCACGGTGTGCAATACGTGTGTGTACCTTAGCTGGTACGCTCAGCAGGCTAGCCTACGTGGAATAATAAGGAGCATCCTCGATTGCGTTCCTTCCTCGAACCGAGAATCGAGGATCGAGGATCAAGGGCTCTCTAGGAGGTGAGGGGCGAGTTGATGGTACGACTTTGCATCCGTGTCAGATGCTACGTGTACTACCTTGACTCGGTACGTGCATCCGTAATCGCACTATGAACGGAGCACAAGTAAGCGGCTCCCTCCTCTGCATCGAATGCTATCGATGAATTATTCCTGAATCGGTCCCCGCCATGCCCGGAACCCTCTCACTCCTCGAGTGCAATCGGAATTCACCCGGTGAGTGGCTCGTGAATTTTGGAATCTCAATCGAACCCTCTCCGGATAGAGTATCAACGGAATGGTATTTTAGCAAATCAAATTTCAAGTGATACCATCATATTTGACATTTTAAGAATTCTTGTTATATTGCTGTGCAGAGTTATAATAAGAAAAGTATTATTCATATTTTGATAATCTGGAGCAAAGAAGGATGCTGTGATAATGTTGAATATTGTCGTAGAATTACATTAGTGACGCGGAGTATCTTTACCTGCGGTTTTAGCCACGGCGCTTTACCTGTTACCTCTTACCTGTTACCTCTCACGAGGGACACGTGACACACGCGAGTGGCACGCGCGGCGCGCGCTCGCCTCTTCCAGCGGGCGCAGAGAACCAGTTCTCCGTGGAATAGAAATAACGTCCTCTCTTTCTTGAGCGTGCCAGTAAGCAGCCGCGCACTCTCTGCCGCGGTAGCTCGCCGTAGTCACAGTTCGCCTTTAATGAGACCCGATGGAGAAGGACGCGAAGAGAACACGACCGAAATATCATCCGACAGCTTTCCACTCTAACCAGTATCCTTGAGAAATATCGGAGTTCAATCTCTTGCTATTCCTTTAATTCAATTATCGAAATTGCTTCTGAATTTTAGGCAACGTTCAGAGTTTGAAAATGAAAAAAAAAAGTAATATTGACATCAGGGAAAAGCAGGGCAGAAAGATACTAGAAGGTAAACAGACAGGAAAATATTTTTCCAAGCAAACTTCAAAACATCATCGGATTTCAACTCGAGCGTAGTCCTCGTTGGAGGTCCTCCGCTTGCAAGGATGCAAACAGGCTTCAAGGTAGACGGCGTGGTCACCGCATAGCCACCAGAGAATTCCATAAGAATAGGGCTTCATTGTTCGTTCCATCCGAAAGTACAATAGTGGCCGGGGGATCTTTCTCAATGGGATACTTCGAAATCATTCTAAAGCAAGCCTGCCCTTACTTATTACATTTTCCTCTTACGAACAGAAAGAAAGATTCACGCAGCCTCTTCCGGAACTTGTATATCTCTTGGCCACAGTTATCGCTGATCTGGTTTTCGGACAATAGTCACGACCGAATGCTTGCCCGCTTCTTTTCATTCAGCTACGAAACAGCTTCATATTTACCGCTTACAAGTCGCGTGGCTCTAACAGGTGACTCGCACTGTATTGCTATTTTTTCGGACATTGTTCTCTTAATCCTAAGGAAAGATGTAGAACACACAGCAGTTGGCAAGCGTGCGCGTACTACTACTATTCAGGTAGTTTCGCAAAATGACAAGATACAGAAAGTGCATTTCTAAAAGGAGAACTTGTACTGTGAATTGCCAATTGGTTTAGCAGAGAACGAATTGGAATAAAGGTACGAAAATGGCCATGGCGAAAGGTATGGGAGGACGAAGTATCTCGATTGGATGTGGGCGCCTGGATGAAGAGCCGATCTCACTATCAGATACAATGTTATATGGGAACAATAGCCCGGGCATCAGGCCCACATTAACAAAGCAAATAGCCGAGGCAGTGAATCGGCAGCGAAAGGGAAGCGCTTCTGTTATCTCATCACATCCAATTACCTGCGGTTTTGAAACAAAATTAAAGATCGATATCGGTTCGACATCTGCTTAGTAATATCAAATTAACACTTTCCGCCGGCGCCAATTAAACGATCGCCGGATAATAGACCCTCAGTTAACCCTATATCGAAAATAGCAAGTGGATTTCGAGGCACACCGATAATAAAGATCGCAATGTATCGCTAGTATCGATTAAACCAAATTCATACGTTGTACATTTTCTTTTGGGAATAGTATTTTTTACTACTTAGAACTGATTGCGGACAAGAGAATTCATTGAGTATGCAAATTAAATTTATCAGATGTTTCTACTAATGCTGTGTGAACAACGTTAATTAAGGTTTCGGTCACGCATACATCTGATGAATAGTCTTGGTGGCAAAGGTCCAGGACGAGCGCATCGATTCTTCCCTGGCAGGTAGACATCACGGAATAACCATTAATTTCGCGCTTCCGGCCGAAAAGTCGCAATTATACAAATTGTCGAATCGAGAAGGTCAGCTTTTGATGGAGGTCCATGTACACGTATTGGGATCGCGTCTCGGTTCATAATTATTCGCCAGTCATCCTTCATCTTGATCTTGGCAATTTTCGAGCGGTACTACTCACCATTCTCGTAATAACAAGGTCTACGTGATAGAAGAGAGCCTTTGTTTTAAAGGTCAGAAAAACTATTTGCAATATATGTAGTGGTAAAAATCAATTGGCGAGGATAATCCTTTGGCGAGGTGCTCTCAAGTTGCTTGGATGACACGACAGGCATTGCCATAGAAGGTGGAAGAAGCCTTCTCGAGCAGCAGCAACAGCAGCAGCAACAGCAGCAGCACCAGCACGCGGTAAGGAGAAAGAAGTGCACGACCCAGATCCAAGGGTGTATCGGTAATTTAAGATCGATAAACCTCGATCTATCGGCGCGATCGGGTTACACGCTGGAGCACGCGGGGATTAAAAATATAGCCATTCACGGTAATCCCCGTACGGTCGACGGAAAATAATACGAATCGGCGCTGGAACACGAGAGTCTCGATCGAATATTAAGTTTCCCGGATCGGGCCCCGAATGTGCTTGATCTCCGATGAAAAAAGTGGATTAAAAATATTATGTTCCGGGGCGACATTATACGCGGACGCAACTCGCTCGCCCAAGTTTTGCCGGCAATCTCCTGATACGCGCGCGCGCGCGTGCACGCCTGCACGCTTCTCCATCTTCGGGGATCCTCGCCCGGTTAAGTTTGAAATCCTCTTTGCGAGCTTTTTCACGGTTTTACGTTTCATAAACACGAGGCTAGTGGGATGCGCTGCGAAGAAGAGCGGCACTCGGGCAAAGGAAGAGGGAGAGAGAGAGAGGGAGAGAGAAAGAGGGAGCTGCAACGGACGTCAGAAAACGAAAGGCTTATCATATTTTCGTGCCACAGGACAAATCCCCAAATCTTGTTTACAAGCAAATTCCACAATACCGGCTATAAGGGATTTAATGCCGACTCGTGGCCGATCTTCGCGAAAGCCTCCTTTAAAGTGTAATTTACTACGAAGGGATTACTCACCGCGGGATACGATACGAAAAGCGCCTTTGTCGCGCCGGACGTCCGGCAAACCCGTTCCTCACGCGATCACAAAGCTAGAATTATTGTAATACTATCGATCTATCGGCCGTTGCTAAGTCAGCCTTAAGAGTCTGCCGAATCGCTTCGGGGATTTTCGTATTTCCCGACTATCCCTTCCTCTGAACGCTAAACTGCTTAGACTGGCAGAATAGACATATTCTACGGGCTTGGTAGAAGATTCGAAGATGTAGATTTTTTACTATTGGTTGCCGATCGGAAAACATGATTCGAATTCGGAGATCGTTTGCGTACTAAGCAGAGGGAAACCATTTCGCGATAAATCGAGTTGGCCGAGTGAGTCGAGATTGGCTGCACCGAACTGAGAGATGGCATCCCCTTTTTCACTGCTCTCAGCGGGGTATGTTCTGGCCAGCGAAGCGTCTCCTAACAGGATTACTATGACGCGATTGTATACGCGTCAAGGAAATAGAGCGGCATTGTGGACGCCGTAGTCCTCCGCTTGGATGCTGGCCAGAATGAAATTAGGAATGCGGCCCCTTTCAATCCTGTATGTTAAATATTTCTTATGGCCACGTTTCTCTGGAGGACATCTGCTCTCTTCCATGCACTCGGCATATCACATAGATTATGCAACCCGCTAAAAAGGAAACTCCTTGTATAAGCCCCTCTTATTGTCCATGACAAGATTTGGTCAGATTAGAGTCCAACCTGAGATTTTCCAGTGAATTTCATAATATACAAAGTGATTTGTCAATTCTGTTTGTATATTCAATTTGTAAATCACAAAGTTTTTAGAAGAAATTATTAGAAGAACCTCAGGTGTGTCATAGTTTTTGGATTTCGTGAGTCCTTCGGCAGGAAACAAATGGACAGGGAGATAAAGTCCTCGAAACACGACAAGTTACAAGATGCCTGGCGTAAAGCCTTGAGATAGCAGACCAATGTTCGTAAAAGGCTCAAAAATAATTTTCTCATTTTTCTCGTCGACCCAGGCAATTTATCCTCTGAATACCAGCACGACCCTCCTCAGCGTACACGTCGACAACGCCTGGTGAAGTCTGTCCGCGCGCCGAATTTCGACACTCAGCCTCGTTTAAGAGCGTGGTGCCTGATTTAGTCGCTCTCCGGATTCCCCGATAAAGCTGACATGATTTTTTAGTCTTAGCGTTTGGTGAGATAGAGGGTGATAGGTTGGAGGAGGCAACCATATGTGCGAGCAGAGAGGCCAGCCGTTCCTCCAGATACGAGACATCAGCCACCCCATTTGTCGCTGGGCCCTCCACTCATTTGTAAGAAGGGTTACTAACCCACAGGGTGAAAAATCTACCGGAAACATCCACTCGTTCATTTCTGTACTTAACACCCTCATCTCTCGCAGCTCTCGAATAGATATCGCGTGGTTATTTCAGGCAACAATAATTTTTTCGACTAATTCATTTTCTGGTATAACTCGTGGCAATGATATTTCAATGTAATGGAAGTTTCCTAGGAATTTAACGAGGCATAGCTCGAAGCCGGAGACGCCTTATTAGGTCGGATTTAGAGGCACTGGGTTGACGTGCGACTCTGCCACCCACGCATTCAATTTCTCGAAAAGCACGAGTAAGGCAGACACCCCTTGGCCGCCTCGTGATTCTTATAGTTGCACAATGCCACGGTATGAGGTCCAAGGTGTTCCCGGGCGTACAATGGAGGGAGCGCGAGACACGAACGAAGAAATCCCAAGAACGGCCTGGACTGCCAGCAGTGATCCCATCGATTCACGGTTCACTTAGTTCGAGCCTTCCTTCGACATTTGTCGTACAACTTATTCCAATGTTGTTACATAACAGTCCTCGTCCGTTCGCTACATTGAGAGCGCCGGCTGCTAGAGTTCATCTGAAGAGTAGCTATTCGACCCCGAGACTTTTACACCAATGGTTTATGCTATACCATTTCTTCCTTGATGCAAGAAAACATTCTCCACAAAATTTCAGCCCCAGCAATGGTTGGGAAGATTGGAAAACGTGGAAGAAACCGTCCGGATTAAACGAAATTAATTATTCAGGATAGGCTTTCCACCTGTTTTCAATACAATTCAGCCATTTCTGCCACTGGTTTCATGTTTTCTTTCCGTTTTGATACATAAACAATCGAAATATCAAGCGTTCGTCCAAGTCCCAGAACCTTCGAAAAATCGAAAATTTGTGAAGGGGTACATATGGAAAAATTTGCGAAAAAATGAATTTTGAGCTGGGGCTCTGGAATTTATATCACTTCTTCCTTGATGCAAGAAAACATTCCCCACCAAATTTCAGCCCCGGAAAATGTCGGGAAGTGTGGAAAACATGAGGAAAACCACGAAAATGAAATATTCAAGATCGGTTTTCCATGTGTTTTCGGTACAATTCTGGCATTTCTGCCACTGGTTTCATGTTTTCTTTCCGTTTTGATACATAAACAATCGAAATATCAAGCGTTCGTCCAAGTCCCAGAACCTTCGAAAAATCGAAAATTTGTGAAGGGGTACATATGGAAAAATTTGCGAAAAAATGAATTTTGAGCTGGGGCTCTGGAATTTATATCACTTCTTCCTTGATGCAAAAAAACATTCTCCACCAAATTTCAGCCCGGGAAAAGGTCAGGAAGATTTAAAAACATGGAAAATACCGTCGAAATTAGACGAAATCAATTATTCAGGATGCTGTTTCCATGTGTTTTCGGTACAATTCCGGCATTTCTGCCACGGGATTCATGTTTTCTATCCGTTTTGATACTTAAGCAATCGATTTATCAAGCGTTCACCAAAGTCCGAGAACTTTCAAAAAATCGAAAATGTTGAGCCAGGATTCTGGCTTTTATATCACTTCCTCGAGCCGAGATCTTTGTTCCATTTTCCCAACGCATATCGAGAGCGAACCACTTGCCGCGCGCTCCAGTTACACGTCCTCGGATGTCATCGACAAGTTCCTCGCGGTTCGTGAGCAAAGAGATGTCGGAGGAATTTCTGATTAATGATGGTGAAGCGCGTTAATCGAAGTTGCACGTGAGAAAGCCGAGAGTACTTTTCCGGACAATTGTGAAAACAATCGCAGCTGGGATAACCGGGACCCCAGACGAAATTTCGGTGATTCCGGCTTTAATGATCATTAATCATCGCCGGTTCTCTCGCCCCCCCCCCCCCTCTCTGCGTCTGGTGGTGCAAGCTAGATGAGTCGTTAACGAAGATGGATCTTGTCGAGGCAGATGAATTTTACACGCGTTACACCGGCCCTACCGTAGTGTCTGTTTTCAGGGTGCTTCCTAAAGAAACATTTCACGACCGACTTCCTGAAGCAATTAATCAAGCCTCCGGCGAAAACAGCGTTTTTCCATTCCCCGTGCACGCCGGGAGACATGAGCTACTTTCCAATGAGACATGAAATTAAAGCCGTGTACTCTCGATGAAGTGAAGTCCCGTTGATTACAAAGTTTCAGTTGGAAGGATCTTATAGTCGGCTCTTCATTAACAGCTAGGAAATGGGCCGCCGTAAATTTAACACAGCATTGTATCACCAATCAGGATCGTATTTATCTAACAAATAATTATTCCCGATAATCTCAGGGTGTGATACATGCCTTGGCAAACAGAGATCAAAGATAGGTTGCGGTCGACATGAGGCCCTTTGTTTAACGCTTGAGCCAAGCCGAAGGGCAGTGGTCAACAATTTTCGTTTTATTTACGAGGTGGTAGTGGCAGCCGGCGAGAGCTGCCAGCATGTTTTTGGGCGGTGTGTGTGTGTGTGTGTGTGTGCGTGGGTGTTGATGCAAGGGTTGAGCGCCCATTACCATCTTCGCCTTCGGGGGTAGCCTACCCCGATGGTGGCTGGTGCAATCAAATTTTAGAGTTATTGCCGCGCGACTGCGTCCTGCCCCGGGAACGACGAGCCTCTTCCTCTCCCCCGAGAGGAATATTCAGAGCCGCGCACTTTCGGAAGAAATATCATTCCACACCGTTGACCCTCGCCAACCCCCCGCTGCCTATCTAAACGGGCATTATTTACACCCTATCGTAACATTTCCGCGTTATTACACCGACGAAATGAGCGATGGATCCAACAAGAAAAGTGCTGGAGCCAACACCAATGCCATTTCAATATGAATGCCTGAGGTAACCAACAGCATCCTAGAGATACAGCTCGAATGAAGTATAACTCTTGAATATTGGGCGTTTCTCCTTTAGTGAGAAGATTAGTAGAGTCTTTTCTTAGCTACTGACGCGGACGAAGGAGATCAGGAATCTCTGTATTATTTAGCTAGTGGTCTACCGGTTAATCTTAATTCCAAGATCGAACATTCTCCGGGATGCATGCTGGCAATGGACATGTTGCGTGCCAAGACTGACGCTTGACCAACAAGGACGAGACACTACTCGCGATCGGCACCCTCCGGATAATCATAGCTCAGCTGAGAGAGAGGAGAGAGTGAGAGGAGCTCTTGATCTCAGGAGCACGTTGCAGTGACCGCATACCAGGCGCAATCGCCTGTCTGGATCACACGCACGCCGATCGCCGGCTCGAACCTATCCACGTTATGAAATGTAAATGCAATCCACTCCTCACACGGGAGATGCTCCAATCCGTATTTCTCACGGCCAACTAGCTCGTTGACATTGCCCGCCTGCCACTGGTGGCGTCCTGCTTTGAATTATCGGTGCACGCGCTTCTCTCAAGCCGAGCGTCTTAATTAGTTCGCTAAGTACGTGTCGACAATGTTTGCCCGTCTTCCACAGTACTCTCCTCGCAGTCACGCTGACGAGCTAGCTTTAGTCATATCGCAAAACGAACGATGTACTTCTATTTCCAATTCACATTCAAAAAGAAAAGCCCATAAATAACTATGACAAGAATAATTGAATATCCAAGTACAACATGTCCAGATTAAAGATCCTTGGTGATTTGTCGTGAGAACTCGAAGTTCAATGTTTACCACGTGTTAATCGCCCTATTCAATCAATGACTATCGACTTCGAAACTAAAGTAGCTAATAAATCCCTAGAACTCCGCATCTTCGGACGAGGAGAGTTAGCAGAGAAGTACTTAAGAAGAAACTGTTTCGCTCTACTTTCCTCGAGCCGGTGGTGGAACCTCGTGTTTTCTCGTGTCTACGGGTAAGAAGCTGTAGCGCTTTTATCGGGAAGCGGGAAAATTGCGAAGCGGGCGAGACTTAATGCAGAGTGTGTTAAGCGAACTCTCTCTGGTTGGTGGGAGCGGAGCGAGGAGGAAGGGGAGTTCCAAAAGTTTGCGGTGGAAGTTTCGCCAGTACGGCGCGGCGCTGCGTGTCGTACATCAAGGTCTGGCAGGAGGTGGGCGGACGTCGCGTCAGCGACTGACGCCCCGCGAAATTGAATCTAAAGGATCCAGAGCCGTGCGCTCCTGCTGCAGACACCTCTCTCTCTCTCTCTCTCTCTCTCTCGCTCTCTTACTCACTCACACACTCTCTCTCTCTCTGCCGCGATCCGCTGCAGGGAGGTCGCAAATCATCACCTCGCTACGTTTACAGCGTTAGATGGCCCAAGATTACGGTCGTTCACGTTCCAGCCTCGAACGGACGCCACCTTCGCGCGCCAAGCCTCTTATGTGCATGCACATACATGTATAATCCGACGCTTCCAACCGGTACGCCATCGCAAAACCCATGCGGCCACGTAGGATGCGCCTATTTGCGCGAAACAATGTGCCGAGTGCCTGGTTCCGCCCGACTCGAGCCCCGGGCACTCCAGCCGTAATTTATTTGCCGGCGAGGACTAATGAGCTCGTGATTACAGAGACCCAGCGGCCCTCGGAACTTCTTGCCGCCCGGCAGAAATCTGCCCGTGGCAGCCGCGTGCCTCGCTTTAGCCATTTGTGCTGGATATTCGCAATGGCAAGGTTTGGATAAAGTGTGGCAGGAATTATAGTGGCAAGAATTCTCTTCAATTCTTTAAGAATTCTTTAATCCTTATTGAAGTCGCAGTTCCTTCAGGTATAGAAGAGTTTTAGTCTATGTCGAGGACTACCCGTGTCGACCTCGATTAACCCAGCATCATGACACGGGTCCATGAGATCTCCCAGGCAATCGTCTAAATGCTTCGTGGCCTGGAAAGAAACGTTCGCATCTCTGCAGGAATATATATATATGTATATATATATATATATCAAGGTTGTGCAGAGTTTTGCCTTTGGCACTGTTGGCACCTACAAGTTTGTTTACACTATTCTTGGTACTGAGAATTCGTGTGGTAGCGTTGTACTAGGTTTACCTCAGGTAGAACTTTACCCACGGAGTTGGCAAAAGGGGCTTCAGCCATTTCGCTTGAAACATGACCTTATTAGGTGTGTTTGGAAGGAAGGGAACGGATTGTGGCGCATCTTTTTCTTCGTTAGGCCCGGCGGTTCTCTCACGAAATTCCAGGAGTTCTCTCAGCGGCTAGGACCGCACGAGGAATATGTTAAGGACCTATACTGGCTTACCCTTTCTCGCGCGGACTTCTTAAGCCGCTCCTACGTTTTTACATTCTCGACGAAATCCTCGGAGCCTCGCCGCCGAGTTTATTGGCCCGGCGACCAAATGATGTCATTAGATATACTTAGGTGGAACTTTATCGTCTCTCTTTTCGCCGCTTGGACGGCTCCCGTGAAGCGAGTGCTCCTGAGTCATTGGTTATCGCATCCGAAATTCGTTCTTTCTTCACTGCTCACTCCGCCCTTCGTGGGCTTTTTTCGCATCGAATCGTGCGAGAACCGGACCCCCTTTATTGCCCTTATATTGCCAGACCTTTTGTGGGGCTGCTTTTCACCTTAGAAGGCTTTGCCCCATGCACCTTTTACGACGATCCTTCACGCGTTGGAATTCGGGAAAAAGTCGTCGCAGATTTTGTGGATTTGTTCATTGCTACTTAACAACTGTGATATTCGATGATAGCGCTACTGGGAATACATTAGCAGGCATACTGATAATGTTATCTCTGTCTGATGTTAAAGAGGCTACTGAATTCGAGGCCATTTCAGTCTGAGAATGTCTATATTTGCCTTTTCATGATAGAAAGCGTGAGCCAGGCTATTTTTAGAATCATACACATCAAATAGAGTGTATGAACAAGTGTGTAGTACAATTGTTAAAAGATTTTGTCGGAAAAAGCAAAAAGAGATTGGCCCATGAGGGGATCGAACCCGCGACCTTCGCGTTATTAGCACGACGCTCTAACCAACTGAGCTAATGGGCCAACGATATTCTAGTGTGTTTCTAAAACGAAATTGAATCTCAGCATCACTAAAATTATTGATCACGCGTATTGTAAACAAGTAAGCTATGAAATTATCCAAATCTGACAAGGGTTAATACACAAAGTCGCTTTCCATTTCGAAAGGCACACAAATTTGTCGTATAATAATAAATTCGCAAGTTTACTCACAGTGAAAATGCCGGTAGAAAAGCCAATTGATCTTCTCAGCAATTCCCTGCAAGAAATAGTTTATTTAAAGCAAAATCGTACACTATTCAGACGATTGGCCAAGGAAACACATTTTAATTTGCCAGAAATCGAAGGTTATCTTTACTGATTTTCATAGGAATTCTATGAAATCAAGATGAGAAAAGTTTAAAGTTTCAATTATAGCACTGGCAGTAATTCATCGCAAAATCGTGCAGACAACAGGCACAATGAACAGGCAATCTTTTCGGGATGTCCTTCATGCTGCTCTTGATTTTACCGAGAATATTCGACATTTGCTCGTGGACAGAGTATTTTCATGTTTCGACAGACACAATGCGTTGAATGTACGTATCATTAAATACCAAAGAGAATTCAGCACGAATATGAAATTCCTGCTATGCGCAGATTAGTGTAGAAGATTGGATAATAGGTTTATCAGTCTATTTACGAGGCGATCTGGACCAGAGAATCCACTTTGCTTACCAAGTAATTACTGAATATGACTTTGCATAAAAACAGGCTTTTCAAACGAGTTTAATTTCTCTCTAGGTTTACGATCTTATGAAAACCAATAAATTGAAGAAAGAACAAATGTTTCCAATGATGAGGGGATGCTTGATTAAACCACAAACTGATGAAGATCCCGACGAAGGTGTTAAGGTATAGCTTGATTATAGTGTATATAAATAACGAATGAGGCGGAAAGTAGAAAAGTAACGAACGACCTGTAAAGTGAAGAAACTTGCTCGGGGTACATTTAGGACATGATTGATCTGCTGCTGAAAAAAATGGACATTGACCGAGATGGTTATATTTCCGAGGAGGATTTCAGGACGGCTGTGAAAGAGAGAAATCTCCTGTTTCTGGAGTGCATGGGTCCCGTATTTCCATCTAGAGAAACGCAACATGTATTTATGAACACCTTCACCAATCGTTACGGAAGATATTAATATATTTCTACCTTAAATTCGTGAAACACGTCCTTATTTAATTGTACGAGAGAATTGTAATTATGAATGAAAAATACAAAAAGAGACTCGCAAGTCGGAGTTAGTGAACGTTTGTAAGAGTGTTCTCGTCCACAAATAGCCTGGGAAGTCGTGCCAAATCAGACAGAAGAGGTCGGCCCAGCCACGTAAACGCTCCACTAAGTTTTCGAGGCTGCCGATGAAGCGTGCGCGCAAGCATTACGACTCATCGAACGATGAAGATCGACTCGTTTCCCTCGACAAACAACGACCAATGGACCGCGATAATACCGCCCCCTAATCGTATCAGATCGAAGCGTGGCGCAATCGTGAGGGAAATGCGATCGACTGCTCAATTGAGCTTCCAAAGCTCGAATTCTATTAAAGACGACGCAGGCAATATTCTCGAGTGCGATCCACACACTTTCCACATTTAATTCGGCATCTCATCGGCAGGATTTCAAATATTGCATTACCACTCTGAAGAACTTGCTTTATGTGGCGGTGCTCGTAAAAAGCCGAGGGCCGAAATACAATACCGCAAAAGTAAGATGTCAGCTTTCCCAACCGGTTAATAAAGACGGCAGTGAGCGAGGGAACGAAGGAAGATCTCTGGCTCGGGGAATGCAGAGCAAACAGGCGGCGGATCGCCATACCAGCCACAATACCACCCCCGCAATCGGAGGGAGTCGGTGCGCAGCGAAGAAACGTGTTACAAAAAACATAATGAATGTTTGAGGATCGGAGGCCCAGCTCGAATGGTCGGATTCGCGTCTCAAGCAGCTATAACAACAAATTAAACGAGAAAATCTCGTCGGGGCTTTCGTCGAAACGTCCGCCGTGGCCTGAGGCCTGACCCACAAAGAATCGAGCGTAGGTGTGCGAGTAAGTGTGCGCGCACGATATACAAGAAGGCTCGCGTCCTCTCAGACACTTTGCCTCTCTTTTCCTCTCGCATATCAACCAACTCGCCTTCTCTTTCCTTCTCTGCCCTTCCAGGGGGAACGCGAAGGTGGAACGATATTGTGTAAAGAGTATAATAACGTGCGTATGAAAGGCCGGATCCTTTGTGGCTAGCCGACCGTGTCCTGAAAGGATCCACCAGGATATCTGCGTGGCAGGCGAGACTCCGGCCGAGCCAGAATCGCCGGAGATCGAGAGTTAGGGCACCAGCTGAGAAAACACGCCACGGGCGTGTCGACAGCGAAATCTTCGTATTTTCTACTCCTCCACTTTCTGCACTACCCACACATCCACCTTCCACTCGTGGCACCGGACCTCCTTTCGTTCCCTGTA
Organism: Ectemnius lituratus; assembly: GCA_910593735.2. Lineage (NCBI taxonomy): Eukaryota > Metazoa > Arthropoda > Insecta > Hymenoptera > Crabronidae > Ectemnius > Ectemnius lituratus. The sequence continues at coordinate 14,946,456 of OU343038.1, forward strand.
TTCGCCAACTTTATGAACCCTCTTTTAAAAGAACGTCACTGGTAATTAGGTGCCGCGTACCAGCTCGATACTCGATGTCTCCTCGAGTTAATTACGCACGCCCCACTTAAGAGGGAATACTTGTTCACGGGCGATGCAAGCAACGCTCTGCTTTCGTAACGACACAATAAACTCAGATTTCAATTTATTATCATTGGCAAAGACCACCAGGAGAAGGGGTTAGAGACGCTTCGAAATTTATGTTCTCCAAAGAGAGATGGCAGAAAGCTTTTGACAGATTCTTTTTCTAAAGTCGTTCCGTGTCTTTCTCTCGCTATTATTTTTCATGTAGAATGTATGTGACAGTGATAGGTGTCTGCTGGTAAGGGGAGTTTTAAACTTGTCGTGAAAGCTTTGCAACCGCCGACGGCACTCGTACGATTTTATCGTCAGGATCGTTGGAATAATTCTAACCTTTTGAGGAATCCGAGCTGCTCTGACGTGCTGAGGCGAACTGTTTCGTAGAGTTTGCCGAACGTGATCGCTGCCGGCTTCAAAGCCATTCGGGTGAGCGCTTCTGTTCAGTCGGTGAGGCATAAATTATAATCAAGCTGCTGCCGCGGAATGCTGTGATTTCGAACGGCGTACGTGATGAGACGGCGGCCGATTCGATTTGCGTAGCCGACGCCCTCGCTTCAAAGGGCTCCGACACACACGCCATCCAAGCCTCGTCCCCAAAGGATTACGAGGTGTCCCGCCACCAAGTCTTTTTCTCTTTCTCTACCATGTTAAATCCGCCTGGCAATTCGAAGCGGCTGCGATCCACATGAAATCTTACGCCCTCCGTCTCGCATTCGTCCACGCGTATGCACGCGCACGTTTTGATAGTCCGAAGAAATGGGGCCGCTTTAAGGATTATAACACAATCTCTGATTCATTCGTTATCCATCTCATCGCTTTGTCTGAACACTTTTCATCGGACTACGATGGCAATTCTCTGATGTCAGGAACTCCAAGTAAATTAATAAATCAACGACATGCACTTTGGTATTTCAGCTATTGATCAATGTCTGATAAAGGCAGGCTTCACGAACGAGCGGGGGTATAAATCAAACGGTGGAAATTTATTATTGCACAAATTCCTATCGACAGCGGATGTAAAGCATGCAAGGCTTGCTTGCCGCGTATCCGAAAGTACTAGTTGAACCAAGAGAGAAGTTGTGGCTGTGAGAGAGAGAGAGAGAGAGAGAGAGAGAGAATGAGATTGCAGTGGACGGTCAATAAATTTAATTAACTCGATAGGGTGAACGTCAAAAGAGCACGCACACGCCCCAACTAGGAAAAAGTGAGCAGCGTTGACTTTCGGTCAGGCCAATCCATAAATATCGGCACCAAGTGTTCTGGCCGAGCAGTAAAAGCGCTCTTGCACAATGTTTCGCGAGAGGAATGTTCAATGGACCGTGCAGATGCTTCGAATGGAAGCTGGGAAGCACGTCCATTATTACAACAAACCTTTCACCCACAGCCCTGCCACATACTTGTATTTCATATTGCATGAATTTTAACCGAACAGTTAAAATTCATACGATTTTTATTTTCTCACAAAGTTTAGCTTTGAAATTGACTCTCACTTCATGAAATATGAGAAAACTTGAACGAAAATGACTACTGTCTAGAACTAGCGTAAAATATGTCCAACTATTTAGCGTTGACCATACTTTACTATTTCTCCGGTTTCATGCGTTAGGAAAACAGTCTCCTGGTGTGTTTGGTTGAGTCGCCGAAATTGGAGTGCGCCTTCCTTTCTCTGGTTTCATATAACCGACGAATGTAGCATTAAATCACAATCTTGGTGGACCGCGAGGTTTTTGTTGCGCTTCATAAGAGCACAGAACTTTCTTCGTCCTGCCTCGGACTTAATTAGTCGAACGAGCGATACAAGAGAAATCGTTAGGGCGTAACGATAGGATCTTCACGTGAAGAAGGCAGGACGGACGGGCGACGCCCGAGACGTGCCACGCGACTAGACAGATTTCCAAGAGAACGAAGAGCGTCGTGTGTGCCTGGTTGGTTGGCGTGGGCCAAGCGAGGTGTACACGCGCCATGACGGACGGCCACATTAAATCAAGCAGGCTGTTCGTCCAGCTGTTTGTTTCTGCCGCAGCCAGATTCAATTTTCTTCTCGACGTCTCGCAGATCGAGGTCTGCACGAAATTCGCGGGTCCAAAAGGTCCAGCATAGTGATCGTATTCCTTGCAGGCATCGCCTACTCGCTATACTCTAAATACATGCATTGAATCTTGTTCTCTGAATTTTTAATTTACTCTGTCGAGTTTTGTTTCCTTCATTATTTTTATATCTGAGAGAGGAATTATTTCAGTTATCGATTATATAACTACTTGCTTTGGGATCGAATAAGAAAGCTCTGTGTAGAACGGTGACCTGATTGACACAGCACTCTTCGCCTGACAAGCGCAGATACTCGCACCCCACTTACTAGACGTCGATCAGTAATTAGAAACTGCTGTTTCTTGCTCCAGTTAATTCTCGAACGAGTTGCAACGGTGCGATGAGTTTCCTACCTCTGTTACCTCTATCAAGATGGCTCGAAGCTTTTATCGGAACTACTCGGCGAGGCTAAGGCGATACGTCGATGCAGGAAGATTAATAATGGTGTAAATCAGAGGTAGCCAACAAAAAGCTCAAGAGAAGCAGTATCTGCTCATTGAAGGCTCGCCTCTCTGGCCCGATCGGTGGCCACTGATAGCGACCCAATTAATGGTTGAAACGGGGACGCCAGATTAATATTGATAGGAGACACCTCGCGTTTCGTTTCCCCGCTGCAAAAAAGTAGCTCAGAGGTCCTGTAAGATAATAGGGAGCACGTAGTTGTTGGCAAGGATTTCTTACTCTCTCTCTCTCTCTCTGTCTTATTCTTTTCGTCGCTTGTTATAAACTAGCTGGTGTCGTGTTTGTCACGGTCATGCGAGACCGAGTTTTCAAAACAGGATTAGGCGTCCTCCGCCGGATCTTACCGCCATATCTCTTGCTCCTGCGAAACAGTCAGCCCCGTCGCCCATTTTTCACTCGACGACGACAGTGCGTCGTTCACGGCGTCGTTCTTCCTCTTCTTTTTGCTCGCACTCGATGCCTCGGGATTATCCACATCCGGTCATTTCTGCTTGATTTTTTTCGCCCCGCCATGAACGGACGGCCGGTAGCGGCCATTCAGGGATATCGAGTGCTTTATTGATCCATTGGAACCTCGCTCAATTCAGGAAAAAGGAAGCAGCGTGGTACTCCGGTGGCTTTTCCTATTGTTCGCCGACTCCTCCAGCGAGAGATCGCTTCGCTGATCTGATTCCGAGCACGCCGCGCGGCCTGGCTTTTTTCTGCTTCCTGGATGATGCGCTTTTCTAGGAAACGAGCTTCTACCCGGCGTTGCTCGGTAGAGTCTGCCAGCTCCACTTTCGGTTTTGCGACATGAGACGCCCCGGCGAGAGGATCGTCTCTACGTGAGAGGAATCTTCGATTTTTCCGTCCAATTTTCTCAAGCCTCAACCAATTCGGTGAAGGCATTATTGTACAATGTGGAGAGCGTCGATTCGAATGTGAAGCGATACTGTTCTATCCTGGTTTCGATATATTCATAAACGATCTTGCTCTAAGCTACGCTTGAACTGTCTCTGACGGTGAAACTTCATTTATTCCTGGCAGGACGCAGCAAAGTTTCTCAGCATGGCATCAACTCGTTTTCCGACCTTCGCTCTAGCGTAATCCGACGCCCGCAGGATGGCTCATTATCCTGTCAGGATGGGCACTCCCGGAGAAAATGACAGGTCTCCACGAAGTAGGTCGCCCGGCTGGTGAACGAAATTTAAAACATGCGACGGATTAACGTAATATCGGGGATAGACGAGAAACATTTTGACCCCAAGGGAAAAGATGGGACTGACGTTTCCTTGAAAGCAAAAATCCACCCGTCTACAACGTCCTGTCAGAAACATAATTAAATGAGTCTTTACAAGCTTTAGGCAAAGAATCTAAAAATTCCAGTGAAATATCTTCGATCTGCACGAATGTTAGTCTAATTAATAGGTCGAGTAAAGTAATCACATTTAGAAATTCATAAGGACGTAATAGGAAAGCTAATTTCACTTTGGTGACAGTTGTTACAAATCACAATCCACATTCTAATCATGCACACTTATGCTCATCCCTTTCGCAAGAGTCAACGCACCCCCATCACGAGAGGAAGAATCGTGAAGGCGAGCTGTGTGTGTTCGCCTCCGCAATATTCCTACCAGGAGTGCGATAAAATACGACGGTAGGCAAAGTTTATTCGTCACGCTGACATGCGCCATTCCTCACGCTAAATACCAGGAGCAAGATCATTATTCCCGTGCCGGAGATGGCTCCACTCTGAGATCCGGGATGAAGTTGTGCGTCCGCTGCCGTGGACGATCGCCACGATAATTACTTAAGAGACCTTGGTGTTGCCTAATAATACTGTACGGCTACCACAGCCTCCGTTGGCCTCTCAATGTTCCATCCGTTTCGGCTCGCACCTCGCGAGCGTATTCGTTCAACTTGCTGGCCAATTACACAGTTCCTACCCTTGCCAATTATACTCGTTCGACCTTCTCGATAATCTTCACAGTCCACCGAGAAAGGTGGCGACGCTGTTATTTGCATCTGCATTTACATTACATCTTCAATGACAAGTCATTTGCTTACGCGAAGAGAGTGTACATTAAGTTGAGAAAAAGTCTTTACTTTTTTTACTGGTCATTTAACACATTCAGGCAAAGGAATTGAAATTGTTCAATCTGTCAGAGCAAAATTGCAGAGGATTCTAGACTGGTTATTAAAATGAATGATGCCATTGGTTGTTACTTGTATGGCAAGAGTTTCATTTCGCCCACCCTTTCTTCCTTCTGAGGAGAAAGGAAGGAGCTCTAATTGGTTTGACCTGCAGCTGACCATATCCTGCAGATGCGACCGGCCGAATCTCAACTGTCAACGTTGGCTACAATCGAGGAAAGCGTAATTTTTCATTTTAACGAGCGATGACCAGTAACAGACGTCGCCTTCCTTTTCGGATGAATACGCGAGTGGCACCCTTTCAGGTCCCTTCTTCCTGCAGTGGTCACACCTCCCCGGTGTGTGTGCGCGCGCGCGCGCGCGCGCGTGCACTCCTCTCTTTGGCGGCGCACGTACACGCTCTGCTAATGATCCCAGCGATTTGCATATCAATCGCGATTTACCCTGCTCGCCGTTGCGTTATGTAGCACGTAATGCTACCCACGATATCTCCTTCCAGAGAGTGCCACCACTTACCAGGCCGCCCTGGCACTGTGCATAGCAATATGTCAGGCTATCCAATGTAATATTTCAGCTCCCAACTGCCTCTGGAACACTCAATGCTTGCGCCCTTTCGACAGTAATCTTGTAACCCTCGTTAGAGTCGAGCTTTAAATATTTTGAAATTTCAAGGATTTCAAGTATTTCAGAAAGTTAAAGTAGAATTAATCATTAATTGTTGTATAGTTTGCTGCTGGTGTTGATTAGTCGATACTGTCGGAGTTAAAAAAAAAGTTGGCGTAGGTCGGTGTATACTAGGATGTCTTTGGATGATCCTTAACCCTGTAGCCCTTCTCCGCAGGGTGGCGGTGGAACGTCGTTTGCCACGAACAACGGAGCGACAGATGTCGGGTCGTTAGCAGGCCATTATACGTGTGTCGTCACGCGTCTCGAAATTCAGATTGCCGTGGATTCTTGAGACTTGGGACGCGCCCCTGCTCGCCGACAATGGATAACGTCGTTTGCAAATATTCTAGCGGCCCTCTATTGTCAGAGACACTCGCTCAGGCACACCGGGCACTGTCATATCAAAGGACCTTTTGCTTACTCAAGAATCATGCGGAACAAACCCAAGTTTCCATGACAGTCTTCCTGTCGATGTTAATGTTCAATAGATATTTTGGAAATATTTTGCATGCTGAATCATCGACCGGCTGGTATACTTTAGGGACGCGCTGATTTCTTTACTTTTTCATTTACATTGAATATGCCTGGGAATATTCGAATATCGAAAGATCTTAGGTCAAGGCAACACTCTACAGTTAATAGTTAGTGCTCATTATTACTTCGATTTGGCGGTGATCATCTTTGTAAGAAAGATCAATTTCCGGCGAGCATCATTACGCGATACTTCATGGGTTATTCGTGCCTGCTTAAGGCTGCTTGGTTTTTATCGGCGCGCATGTGTTTTATCAATTTTGTGCGACGATGGTCGATCAACTTCTTTTAAGTCCACTTAAAGCGAATAGTATGCAACGTGCAATTTTACCAGGGAGCCCTATCAAAAGTAAAGTAAACCTAACTAGCTCTGCTTATAGAGCGGTATATCAAGTACCGGCCTTGTAAGTCATAACACTGTTATTACGTGATGATAACCGACTAGTAAAGGGCTGGGGCGAATGCTGTCAACTCCATGACACATTGCAATCCATCATTCAACTTAACCAGAGTAAGACAAGAATGTTAACAATCGTCTCCGTACAACTTTCCGCACTTAATAAAATTGATTAGAATCTTGTGAATGAAAAAGTATGAGAAATGAAAATAAAGAAGGGTAGATCGAACTATTCAACTTGATTTGATAAGAGCGAGAGAATGGTGAGATAAATAGATAGAAGAGTTTCAATGGTGAAGTGAGCTCGTGCATGGAATTGCAGGGCGATGAAGGAGCAGACTCTCTCGCAAGGCACGCGAGAGAGCTTCAGCATCGGGCTGCTTCACGTGGCCGGTGCAATTTTTCACCGAGCAGGATGCGGTTTCCTCGGGGATTGCCGTGGAGCCGCAATTACCCGCCAGCATCCGATGCCCGGTAAGTCGAGGCGGGACGACCCCTAACCCCTGGGCAATGTCCGCTGCCAGGAGAGCTCCCGGTAATCACGTGTACCCTACCGTACCGGTCAAAGGATCCAGCGAGAAGGATCACCAGGACTTGGAGCACCGTGAAAGGAAAGAACAAACGCCCAAAGGCAGCAAAGGCAACGCCATACTATGCGACCAACTGCTGGAATGTGTAATTTTCTCGAAAGTCCGAAAATCAAGATTGCGATTGACCTGGCATCCTACGAGAGACCGTGAAGAATGTAAAAAGTAGAATGTAACAACTGGAATACTTTTTTCCAAGACTCGACCCTCTTTCTCCACTTTCACCGAAACCCAATCTTCATCGTTCCAGATATAAATTTTAAGAAATAATAGGGTATTTGTAAAAAATTCTTCAAAAATATGTTTTTTCTCCTTTACTAGCAATAATCGAAAGTTGCGGCTTAGAACATGGCACGATTGGTTACCTCATTGGATTAGCTATTGCCGTTTACAGCGTTGTACCACAGACTTGAGATACAAAAAAAAAAAAAACACACGCGTCTGTGGTCTGCACCTCTGCCATTGGTGTTTCTTGCTGTTTCCATTGGGGTCGAGCGTAAATTTACGTTCGTATGAACTCGGTCTGTGCCAAGTTAGGCGACTTCCTCATTGCCAACTCGTGGTAAGCGTATGTGTGTGTTTGTGTGTGTTTCGCACGTTGGAATTCGTTATTGACCACCACAGTTTTCAGCTCACCGACTCTCTCGCCAGGAGGAACGCACGAACGAACCAAGCAACGCGCGTTTGCCGTTGACATCCGGCTAAAATATTTTCCACGTTAACGTCACGCGCTGTTTATAAATAAGTGTATTTACTGCCACCGCCAGAGAGGAACATTACGAACGCGCCGCATGGAAGTCGAGCAGTGCCACTGTGTACTTCAGTGAAACTGGCAATTGTTTGTTTATGTCTACGACCTCTGATATTTACTTCCAACAACAGCACTGTCCAATGCAGAGGACGTCGAAAATTGATTATTTATGCTTGCGATCTATGATATTTAGGTTTACTTCGGAACCAGGCAATTGAGCGAATTTCAAAATTATGAGAGGGATTCTTAGTCGAGCAGTTAAAGAAAGCTTGACAGACCTTTATCCTAAGCAGTACAGTAGTGGATATTTATGAAGTACCTGAATAGAAAGATGGAGACCGATGTCTCTCAGTGAATCATTGCTCAATATAGCGGAAAAGCTCTACGGTCCATTAAGGAGGACTGATCCCGAGAGAAAACGTGGGACACTAGCCAATAGCTGTGTTAAGAGAAACGAGAATTGCAAACTTATGGTTTCGGTAGAGCTATTGATCCTTCGAGTGACGTACGATACATCTGTTACGACGTGCAGCAGCTTCAAGCGAGCTGTCCGGGTTATCCACTCGAAACCAATCGCGACTCACCGCCGATAAAATTATCCCGGATATTATAGTAAACGTTTAATTTATTAAAGGTAAGTAGGGGCCCAGAAGTATTTCAATCATACCAGTTATTATTTTATGAATTATTCCGGAGATTACAGGCTGCTCGGCCTTTAAATGCCCTCTTTCTTGGGGGAAGGCCGATCGCTGATAATGGTGATGATCGTAATCACGAGTGCGACGACGGGTATACTTAATTGTGACTGTAGCTCGTAATTATGGTAGTAATGGTGTAATGGTAACTCGGATTTTGTGTGGTCGCGGACGATACCACAATTTTTCAGTGATAATGATTAATAGCCATACATGAATTCTCGACATTAACAAAAAATGTAAATAATTATAAAATAACTGAAACAATTGCACCTGCATAATTCTCGAAATACTTTAAGATATTATCTTTGATTGGAAGAAAAGGTATAAGCGAAGTGGAAGGATCAGCAATACTGAAAGGACTATCTAGCATGTACCGGAGGGCAAGTTTGCCCCCGGGGCCCGAGCAGGGTCAGCCGGCGCAATAATGCCTGGCGGGCCCAACAATAACACAGCCGTATCATCTCGCGCTCCCATTACACCATTATAAATCATGCGTCCTCTCATTTTCGTGATCCCCGTAGCCCTCTCTCGGGGCGCACTTGACGTGGGGGGTCATCGGGTCGAGCGCGCGGGGCCAGGTGAGAGACCGCTCTCGAAAATCAAAAGTGCACCGAGCACCGCGATGGGCCGTACCGATTCGTTCTGGGTCGTATCCCCGATAGCAGCTTGCTGCCTCACCAGAGTACAGAACAGCAACCAGTGGTGCAGGGGAGGGAAGAGGGGCCAGGGATATATTCTGCATTTTCGCACGTACGCCCCCCGACGGCCTGCCGAGCGATGTAGAAAGTGGCTCTCCGTATTGTAAATCGGACGGCCCTGATACCCAAAGTGCATGTGTCTCGCTGGGAAGACGCACACTCGTAACCCCGTGTGTTATGGCCCATTAGGTGAATTACCCGAATGAAAGCGCCAGATCCGAAAGCGCGTCGATCCCAACGACCCACTCCACAACTGAATTGCAGGTTTCTTACTGTTCATGTTTTTTTTTTTTTTTTATGTACAGCGTATATATTCGATCAAGTTTGTATTATGATGATCGAGCTAAGAATGTCTTCTATGAAGGGTTAAAAGAGGGTTCAGGAATAAGAACTCTCAAGTTAGATACAATGTTAGGACTTCGAATGCCTGGAGTTCCAACCTGAGCGATGACCACGTTCAATCGAAAGTGGCCACATGAGTCCACGTGCCACGAGAGTCGAGATAAGATCCGACTGTAAGCTTTTAATCGATGCTGTCCACGCTTAGGGAACTTTACGAGACGCATTGCCGATAAGTACGACAGCATACCACGTTAAAGAGTCGAGACGGGCTTCCATTAAGGTGCTGGTACATTTTAATAGGAAGAATATATAAAAGGTACAAAGCACTGGATACCGCGGGTAGCGTGTAAGGAAAACGGCTGCTCGTATAGTTTCCCAGCTACAAAATGCGGGCGTCAACTGTAAATCTTCCGGTGGTATTTAAGTGCTGCGATTAGACTCTAACCGTACAACTACAGAAAAGGAATTCTGTTTCACTAGTGATCGTTTACATCTACGTCACGTTGCGCGTGAATTACCACCCACACAGTATTTAATCGAGATTTTCCAATGGTGTTTGTCTCTTAATAATTATAATTCTGTCGTATACGAACATCGAACTGATTTACACTTCTGTGGGCGTTCGGTCTTCCCGTAAAATTTCAATCTCCATAAAGCGTCGCTTGTACCCGACATTCGTGAGTCCCCGTGAAATTAAGTCTCGCCCTACAGGAAGATGGAGAGAGTGGGGAAGCGAGTTCATGAGAATTTTGTGCTCGAGCCGTAGCATTCCGCTTCTGGAAAATATGTTTGGTACGCGTGCTTTCGCACAGTGGCTCCGTTCCTTACAACTGCGGAGAGTCTGTCGCGTGCAATTCAAAGGGTTCGCGCAATATCGGTCGCACAGTTTTACTGCCGACAAAAGGAGAAACGTGCATAGTCGTCTGTTTCTCTGCTGTGAGTGAGCAAGGCGGTCTCGCGTTACGGAAAAAATGCGGAAATATTAAGGTGGCAGCGTAACGCGAGTAGCGCGACCGTCGCCTGCTTGATGAATGAACAGGCCATTCCAAAGTGTACATGTGTGCATACCTTGCTACCCAGCGAAAGCCAATTTGTTCACTCGCCGAGTATTACACCGCCACCGCCACCAACAGCTTCCATCGATAAATCCCATTTTTCGCGGCTGTTCGCTCATTTCCATACCAATTATCGGCATCTACTCGCACATATCTACTTCGCCCATTGAAATATCCAGATACCCTTGGAAATCAGTAAATATCTCGGAATTCCAGGGAGGAGTGTTGACTAAATTACCATTTGTATAAATTTCAACTTCTTAGTTAACACATTATACCGTAATTACTATTTCTCTTTTATAAATTACTGTTGGTCATTTATAAATTACCACAAGATTAAACACACATTATCTTAATTGTCAAAGAATGTGGTAACCTTTGAAAGCAGGAACCACTGTGCACTTGTAATTGTACGACCACCGTGTGCGGCATTCGAAAGCTCCACACGTTCATAGATGGCGCGTGAGAATGTGTTAGTAGTTTTTACACACTTTTCTCTTTACGTTCGATGTGGTAGAGGACGCCCTTTTACATACACTGGTGGTGAATTCCGAGAATTGCATAAGCGTTGCGTCGAGGCGCGTGGGCCGAGCGTGTGCATTGGCCGAGAGTGCACGTGCTCGGCTCACTCGCCCGAGCGCGGAGGTCAGGCAGGTGCGTGCCGTGAGGTCAGCCAACGAACATTCACTGTCACGTTGCGATATCACGCCGTGCGTTTCACCGGACACCCTTCTCTGTGTGTTCCCCCCCCCCCCCCCCCTCGGCTTTGATTGTGTTGGTACTGCCTGGCCGCCCTCTCACGTGCGCGCGTACACCGCCCGAGCACTTCGCCGAAGATTGAGTTAAGGAGAAGAGCCGCTTCATCATAATTCACAGTTAGGAATTTGAAGCGGGCATCCGGTCGATGTTTGAGTAATATGTGTCTCGAATATCGATTCTTAGCGCGGTATTAGGGACGACGAGAAATCGGTCGTTCAACCTCCGATGAAAGTATTTAATTGTTAATAGATCGTAGGATTCAATAATGATTGAATAGTATTAGGTATTTAAAGAATAAATAGCGAATAATATTGAATAAATATTGATGATGGTCAGGCAGAATATAGAAATAAAAATTGGACCTTGCTCCTGTATGGGCCAAGTTTCGGCAGAGTGCAAGGTAGAATGCTGGGCGGTCAACCTTTAGGGGCTCCCTAACTTAGGACCTACCTTCCTTACCATTCCTTCTAGTTAATGGGAAGTTGGAAAATCAGCTTGAATCAGGAGAATTCTTCTACAGTATTGATTCTTTACTGAATATAGCTATTGCGATCTGCTGAAATTCTTAGGAGCAGTCCTTCAAATCAAGTGGAAGCGTTTCACTCTGCTTTCTAGGATGTAGTTCATCGGACAGATGGTAGACAATGGCTTCCCCATCGAAATATATGAGACAGTAAGAGCACGAGGCGGTTTCGCTCGATGGCAAGCACTTTCTCGCGATGGAGCCATAGTAAGTTTTATTAAGAATAACCTCTAATCATCGCGGCTATAAGAAGTCACGTAGACTGGAACCGGAGTTAACCACGGCGGAACACTCATTTATGCAGCAGCCTGCACAGTCTACTGTACCCTTTAATGCCAGACTAGCCGACATGACTTCGTGATCCAGAAGTTTCACTTCCTAGTTCCCACAGAGCGCCACTCTACCTTAATAGCCTGTGGCCCTGTTAATCTCCGGGTGGTTGATAGCGATCCGTTCTCGCCTCGAATCAATACTCTTTCCGATTTCGATCGACAAGTGGACTCAGTACAGAGAGCAACCGATGTACTTTTACTTTCGAGGCACGGTGGCTTGTTCCAATAGAGCTGACGGAATAAAACCTTTCCTGCTAATTACATGAGTCAGGACTGCTGGTTAACGAGGAGGCTTAAGGTAGTTGTATCAGTACTGTACCATACAAAAGTCAACCTCTGCCCGAAGGAACTGTATGGCCAAAAATAAATTTTGAGCTCTGACTCTGGAATTTATATCACTTCTTCCTCAATGCAAGAAAACATTCTCCACCAAATTTCAGCCCCGGAAAATGTCGGGAAGACTTGAAAACATGAGAAAAACCGCCAGAATTAGTTGAAATCAATTATTCAGGATCGGTTTTCTATATGTTTTCGGCACAATTCCGGCATTTCTGCCACTGGTTTCATGTTTTCTATCCGTTTTGAGACTCAAACAATCGAAATATCAAGCGTTCGTCCAAGTCCCAGAACCTTCGAAAAATCGAAAATTTGTGAAGGGGTACATATGGAAAAATTTGCGAAAAAATGAATTTTGAGCTGGGGCTCTGGAATTTATATCACTTCTTCCTTGATGCAAGAAAACATTCCCCACCAAATTTCAGCCCCGGAAAATGTCAGGAAGATTTAAAAACATGGAAAATACCGTCTAAATTAGACGAAATTAATTACTCAGGAGGCTGTTTCGTAGTGTTTTCGGTACAATTCCGGCATTCTTGCCACAAGTTTTATGTTTTCTATCTGTTTTGATACTCAAACAATGGATTTATGCATCGTTCGTCAAAGTCGTGGCAAGCGGAGGTGAACCAGTCAGTTTCATGCTCGACTTTGACCGAAGGATGCTCGATCGACCAAGGCTTTTCACCTCGGCTAATATTGCCCGGGTGACAACCGAGTGTTGTACAACGTGGATGATTTGTGCCCAAGCGACTCCTCGTGTTTCTAATGCCGGCGCTGTACGATGGGCGATAAATTAGCTCGGCGATACAGGCCTCGATAAGACCACGCGAGAAGGCGCGAATGAATTGCGGAGCGCGCGTGTTCCTCGCGCGGAAAACGAAGAAGGATGGCGCCCAGGTGTAACTGCCAATATAGGGCCAGGGAGCCACGCGAGCTAGCACGGATTTCGACGGTAAATCTCCGGGAAGGAGGTGTACACAGCGCGGGAACGTCCTTATTCTACGGCAGAATGGGAACGAACGAGGCGAGATGATCTGCAATTATAATTCCGACGAGATAGAGAGAAGAGCGGTGAATCTCAAACACGCTCTGCTGGTAGAACGGGCTGCAGACACAGCCGCGACACGGTACACATACCCTGCTGCCTACTGGAATACGTGTCCTCGCATGCCTCCAGCTAAACTGCCATCTATATATATGTAGACGGGAGGCCTGTTCACGGTCTAATCAGCTTCAGTATAAATAATGACAACGAGAGGACACCGATGTTACCCTAGGGAATTATCAATATTGAGATATCAACTACGGCATAGAGAGCCTATTGGCTCCAGCATCCTTTAAAACTTTAATTCACACCACACTTTATATGCTAACTTTATTTCTCACGTGAAAGTTATACTTGCAAAATTATTAATTAAACTTAAATAATAAAATCTGTTGTATTGGAGAGAGTAGAAAGACAGAGTTTCTTTCGAGAGGCAAAGCGAAGCTATTATACGAACGGTCGTCATTCGAATTCAAATGACTGTTGCGGCAAGAGCTCGAAGGCGGCTGGCAGCCAGTCTCGTTCATCTTCGACGATGCATGACCGGAGAGTCACAGGACCACCAAGACTCCATTCCTTTGGTAGTGGCTGGTTGGAATCGATTCGAAGCATCGCCGAGCTTGATTTTCACGGACCTCGTGCTGACACCGTGGGAGAAACGATCGTAGCATTGTTACGTCGGCGTCCTCGCCACCGGCCGTGATTCCGTTCGCCCTCGGATCGGTAAGCCATGTCGAAGTACAACGCTCTGCCGTGTCAATCGCGATTCTCAGTGAACAAACTTCCTCTCTTTCTCTCTCTACTCCTGTCTCCACTGACCAGGCTACCTTGATTCATTTCGTGATCGTTATGCTCCCTTCTTAATTGGGAAGTTCAAGCTTGGATTTCTCCGAACACCTAGGAAGGCTGGCTTTGTTAAATCATCCGTTTAAAAAGGATTTGCCTTGCCTTGTTAATAGAACTCGATACTATCGATCTCGAAGACTTAAGTCCTATTCACATTACAGGTACTCTCAACGCTTTTGTTAATCTATCCAATTTAAATTAATTCAGAAAAAGAACTTATGAATTTAATTCTGTATCATCACTGCAATTGTATTAATATCATTGTTTGGAGTATGAAAGAGACTTGTAGGATTCGGTTAGCAGTGCGCTAATAAAGTTCTGCAGGAGGTTACGTGTCTCCGGACGTAATCCCATTGCGGTTGAGTCGCAAGCATGGACCCCTTGTGTTCTCCCCTGGCGTATGGAGGATGGCACTCTATTGTGCGGAGCTCTCCCACGTTATATCAGTGCTATGTACACCCAAGTGTACCGCATAAAGTCACGTCCACGGGCCACCCGCCTGCGAGGCTGGACCGACCGGGCTGCTGCTGCTGCTGCTGCCCACTCGTGCTCGCCAGACCGAATCGTGACTTTCGCCTCGCCGAAAGTTCACGATACGCTCGGCCAAGTGACCCTCCTCGCAGACAAAAGCTGCGATTGCACTTACCCGTGAAATCCTATCCCTTGTCAATCCGAGCTATAAATGTTTCGAGAACCTTCTCACTGCAATGAATTTATCACTATGTTTGATATGAGTTCAATTTCATTTTTATATTAAAGTTAGCTCTCTTTGGTAACTAAATTGTTTCAAGCATGTTTGAATTCTAAGTGCTCTGAGATAGAAGAATCTTGACGACACCTGGCCTGAAAGCACTGCAGGCAGTTATCCCTCGAATTTCAATAAACCGAGCGAATATAAGGTCGCAATTCCGAGATACGCGGGTTGAGAGAAATAAGATGGCACTGTGTCAGGGCAAACGAGGCCCCAGTCGGCCAAGTGTTTCGGGCGAGATTGCTCGTCGATTTCCTTTTTGCAGATTCCGCCTTACGTGGCCATAATGTCCGGGCAAACTGCGTCCTGGCGGGCGGAGAGATGCCGAGCCAATTTCGGGGAGCCGCGTGTCGTTCGTCGAGAGCATCGCAGCGTGAACTCGTCGTCTCCAGCGGGATTTTGCTCTCGCGCTCGAGGAAAAGGGGGAGCCATAACCTGATGAATTAATCGGACGCGAGCGAGCGTCTCCCCTTTCTCGGCCTGGATTTTTACGTGAAGTCTTTGGGAGAAAGAGGGAGCGACTACGACGACACCGCGGCAGGAAGGACTGCGTGCTTGTAATTTTACGTAAACGCTCGGACTTCCTTTTTCATCCACGTGTCTCGTTAGCGCAACCCTGTATAATGAGGTGTAAATTGGCACAACCAGAACCCAAGCACACAAGAGTGCCTCCCTTTCCCACATCGCTTTACCTCGTTTGCCAGAAGTGCACTGCATTAGAATGTTCGGTTCTTTCTAAGATATGTATTAGTGCTTCGAGGCTAGAATCCTTGGACTTTGATTTTTAGATGTTTCAAAGAAGTGTGTAAATTTTTTGTTTCAAAAGGAATTGGTCGGACTTGAAAACGTTCGCCTGAGGACCTTTCGGCACAATTCGACATAGATTTCTGGATGTTAGACGGCACGTGAGTTGAAGCAGTGGACCTAACACTTTCAGTTTGCGGGCTATTTGGACGGGTGTCAGGTGCGGCCAATTTCACGAGGGCATTGTGAAATTGGATTATTAAATTACTGGCTGATTATGATTGTCCACTTAACGAGGGAGGCGCGATAAATTATAGGGCAGAGAAGTCAGCCGCGTGAACGCCGGAAATCGTTTCGCAGACCGCGTGAAAGTCTCGCATCCTCCCCATTCCCACCTTCGTCTGCTCGCAGATTATCCAATTTTGCCGATTTATAACGAGACAAACGAGGCTGCCGTGTGCCAGATGTCACGCGGCAGGACGCACTACAGATCTGGACCGGTCGGCGAGAAATTTTAATGTCCAGCTTCCCTGCAGCGAATTCTCTGAGATGCAAGATCCACTTTGTCACGAAAGTTCTTCACTTTAAATGTTTTAATTGAAAGTTGGAATATTATTTGAATATTTGAAATAAGTTGAAGTTAGAAATATTAAAATAAAGTATCAGAGATATATGGATAAACAGGTTTATTTAATATTGAAGAGGCAAGTCTGCTTTATAGCGTGCGTGTGAATAGCAAGCAGGCCGAGAATGAGTTTAGAGGTGCCTTCAAGGGTAACACGATTCACAAATTAACCCGGCACCTCTCGCGTGATCCACAGATTACCTTAATGGTGGATGAGTCACGCATCACGAAGTGCCAGGAGACATGGTTTCGACTAGCACGTCTTCATTTCGAACCGAAAATTATCACTTTCGCGACCGGCAGTTTCTCGAACAATAGAATCGATCATCGTCCCTATTCAAGCCCTTGTTCAACCTGTCCCAGTTATTTTTTTCCCAATTATCACTGACTGCACGAGAACCCTTGGCAGTGTCTAACTAGCACGAACCTATTCTACTTTGCCTCTTTTTCCCTTCGACTTTTTCGAAAGCAATAGGTAGACATGCAAATATATCGCGGGTCGTTTTCTCGAAAATTAATATAGCATAATGCGGTGGGTTCGGCACTGAATTCAACAGGAAACTGGCATGCGGGAGAGGATTCTAATAAAGCGAAGATAAAATCAGCATCGGCCAGGATCGAAATGGTGCGCAGGGTTCGATAGATTATCGGAGGTGTAATCAGGGCGTCGAGGGAACACATCAGACGGAAGGTTTCCAATATCGGAAATGGGGCAGGTTCATAGAATCAAAGCTGGTATGTCGGTGCCCGAGGCTAGAACCTGCAGCAGCCGCAGGAGCAGTGCAGCATCAACGGGGAGCAGCAGCACTACGGCTGTTCGACGCACCGGCTACGGCTACCCTATGCATACAGAATGCTGCTACCAGCCTGCCGGGAGGAAAGAATTTATTATGTGATCTAATTTAAAGGTGCGTGATATATGGAGGCCGCTCGCCTCTCCGCATATCTTTGGCAGCCCGGGAAACTTTATGATTCGCTGAGTCAGCCGTTAGCTATCGACGAATCACGTGCTGATTCTCTTATTATATAATTAATACTTTAAGTTGGACCATTTTATAATTATAATAAATATAATCCTAATTTGATCTAATATTTCTCCATAACTAATCTGTCTCTCAGGGTTTCTGTTTTCAAGCTGTATAATAGATACAAGATTCCTCCGAATATTCTGTGGGGTAGCCAAGCCGAGTTTCGTTTGATTCCAAGGGACAGGGCAATTTGCAAAATTTGCGGTCGCCCGTGGATTCTCTCCGCATGAGGCATGAAGATGTAACTGTAGCTGCTGGAGGCAAAGCTTCTCTCTCTTTCTTCCTCTGTTGAGGTTCTGCATTCCTGTAGTCAAAGGGCCCGGAAACACATTGCGTAATTGCTCGGTGCACCTGAACTGGCAGAGAGTCGCGCGCGCGCGCGCCTCAGCCGAACCATCTCCCTTCGTCCAGCACTTGGAACGAGGTACATAAATTTTCCAGAGGGCCGTGTTTACAGCGCGTAATTAGTTGGAACTCGAAAAATCCGGTAACACGGGCGCATTACATGCGAATCGACATGTGCCCGGGTAACGAAGCGAAATAAAGAAAAACGCGCTCGAGGGAGCGGGCGCCCCGATTCCACCCAGTTGAAATATACTCAACGCGGCCGGCTTGCAACGTCGAAGAGCACACTCGCCGCTCGGTAAATTTTACCTCTTAACCGTCCTGCACTTAATTGCAACGTATTTATGTTAAAATTAATAATGCCGCTCACTTCTCCTGGAATTACGGATACTTTCACTCGACGTTATGCCGAGGACTTTTTAATACGGCGGCGACCATTCGCAAGCATTTTGCAGGGATTATGCGTGAGTGCAGTAGCGTCGCAAAAAATCATGGTAATGATATTTTCTGGTCGACTCCATTGAGTTCGTTGCTTACAGAGTAACTTGGGTTTTTAATTCGTATTAGAATAGTTTATTAATTATAGAGATGTCGATTTTACAGTTGCTAAATACTCTTATTAAAATTCCTCCAAATTTTCGGCTCAGATTTCAATGGAAAGGATTGCATTCCACTTTCTTAAGACTCGCTCGCGAGGAGTAATTTAAAGGGGACGTAATTTAGCGCACTGTTTACACTGCAGCTTACTTGGTACACAGAGCGGCGGGTGGAGTGGCGTGTAGCCAGCATCCAAGAAGCTATCAACGTAAATCAATAACGAGAGCACTTTGCCAGCGCATCGACCAGCTGCCGCAGCAGCAATGCAACCACTGCACGACCACGTCGAGCAGCACTGTTCTCTTGGACACGCTGACATTCCTCCGGCTATTGCTTTTTCGAAGGCTCCTACTTTGCAAGGAGTCGCATTGACGGCTCTCGTAAATAATAATCTTCCAGTTAACTACCATCTCCTCTTTCCACCATATGTACAACTCTGTACGAGCTTTATACTTTCACCAATTAAGCGATATTACTTTGAAATACCTGAACTGGCTGTTTATGTTTAAACCGAACAGTTAAGCTTGCGAGCAATGAAGAGTTGGTTCTTCGCAGCATGGTATTTTAATAATCAACGATTTAATATCACTGGACATTTCGCGGTGAGATTATTTATTGACCTCATTGGCAAAGCGCTACACTCATTGGAATGTAAACATGAACATCAGGACGATGTCATGCTGGAGGAGGCCACTGGGGCTCGTTGAGACACG
Organism: Ectemnius lituratus; assembly: GCA_910593735.2. Taxonomy (NCBI): domain Eukaryota; kingdom Metazoa; phylum Arthropoda; class Insecta; order Hymenoptera; family Crabronidae; genus Ectemnius; species Ectemnius lituratus. Next base: position 14,965,628 of record OU343038.1, read on the forward strand.
TGGAGCCCACTGGGGTGTTTTGGACTCATTGGCACAGACTGGGACACATCGAGAGGGAATCACGCAGAGTGCTTCGATCGAAACGAGCCACCCAGAGTATGACAGATGAAATTTAATCAGCAACCAAGCTGTACCACGCGCCATCGAGGAAGACTAACCAAGCACAGGAGTAAAGACTGACGCGTCGAAGTAGCCCCTTTTTTCTGGTGGCCCTACTGGTTTATATTGAAATTACGTTAATCGGCATCGATAAAGTATACGCCCGGACATACGAGCGTCACGCTCCTGCGTAATTCATCCTACGGGATTCCCGGGCGGGAATATATTCAGCGATTTCGCATGCTGGTTCTCACGTCCAGCTGTGCAGAGAATCGCCCTGGTCCCAGCTAAACGAGAACGAGATCGGGCAAAGATGATTTAGCTTCGACAGTCGGGCGCGCGCGCGCGCGCGCGAGCCAGCTCCTTCTCTCTCCTTCTCTCTATCTTTCTACCAGAGCCGATAAATTGTGGCTCGATTTTCTTGCAGCGGCAATCATAACTCGCGATAAAATACGAGCCTTTTTACCGACCAGCCTTTGACGGCTACCGGCTTCTCCTGCACCCTGCTAATCTTTCCTGAACGAGCCTCTGCTTTCTGCCAGTAATATTACTGACCCTTTCCTTCCTCAGCAATCGTTTCCCACTGAAATCGAACTTCCTCGCGTGCCCGTTTGTCGAACCTTTTGCCGCACGCAAGAAGTGCATAAGGAAATTGGCGATGGCCGTTGTAAACGAAGAAAGTATAAGGTTCCAGTCACCATTATTTTGATGGCCTATTCGTATCTGATAGGAGAACAGGTAGGATGTCCTGTCGATTCTTAATAAAATCAAGGCGTCCCGTTCACGTTCTACAGCGTGCCAACTGTGTCCCAGGAACACACGATAATACCATGGTATTACCTTCACGTCCAAGCTATCACTTACGCACTTTAAGACCGTCATTACAAGCTGTCAAGTGGCATCGGTAAGGGCGTCGAAGTTATCACCCACTTTAGCTATTCCCTCATCATACGCTGAGATCACCATGCCTCGCAACACTATATCCATCGTTATGGATCTTCAATGTCTGATGTGAAGTTCAAGGGAAAGACTTGGTTGAGGGTCAAAAGTACCATCAACAGATTATCAAAGTAAATACAGTGGAAAATATTTCTATAAATACTTTAATTAATCCTTGAACTTGAAGAAAACTAGCGCATGGAAGATTCGAAGGAGGGAAGTAGAGGATCGACGAGGAGTAGATGCAAAGAGGAGGGCAAAGAGAAAGAGAATCTGTTGGAGCAATGGTCCCGGGAAGGTATCACGGTGAGCAGAGTGGTTCAGTGTAGGCGGAGAGAGTCTGTTGGCGTTCGAAGGACTCGCAGGAGCAGCAAGGAGGCTCGCGCGCTGCTGCCGGAGCGGAGAGCGAGGGAGGCGGCGACCAAGGGGCTTAATTAATGAGACGCACGCGGCAGCTGCAGATACCAAGATGCATTGTAAATACGGCGGCGGCCCAGAAAAACTATTGTCCCCGAACGAGATTTATACCTGTCCCAATTACACTCGCGTCCCCGAGCGCTCAATTTTTTTCGTTCGCCTGCCGGGACAATTCGTTGCTTGCGGGAGCGAGTGGGTCCACCCGATTCCTTTGGCATTAATGCTGCGCCTCGATAACGGCTACGAAGAAGGAGGAGGACGCGCTTCTCGATCGTTACAGGTGAGCGCGCACGCGGGACAACAAATGTCCATTGCTCGTGCTGGCAACCCGAGCCAGTTTCGCTCTCTCGTAAAGCTCACCCACGCAACCCTCGAATTCGTGGCTAGTCCCTTGAGTCTCTCATCCTCGCAGGAGGACGATTCTCTCTCTCTCTCTCTCTCACTCTTTCGAGAAAGAGATTCGTTCGAGTTCCATCAATTGGAGCATCCCAACAGAGCGAACCACCTCCAGCCAGCTCCCCGCTTGCATTTGCTTTCAATTTGTTTTGGCGATACTTCGTAATGATAGCGCTCCCGGGAACAGGTGTTGCCTCTACGTACAAGCAACCGAGTACTCCCTTGGCTCTTTTGGATCGTTACGCGGTGCCGCACTCCGCTCTAACAAAGTGCCATGCAAAGTAGCCCCGAACCACCGCGATTCTTTCGGCCCTTCCTTTCTACCCTGGCGTGGTTCTGCCTGCTGGTTATCCTGCGCGCCAGAAGAAATTATTTCGCCGTGCGCGCCCCACCCCGATTACATCCCGTTTCTGCCTTTGAGCGAACTCGCGCTCCCGTCATTAAGGTAAACGCACTGCGCACGTACTTCCTGGTTGCGAGATGCGGAATAATTAGAGCCGGCTCTTATGAGCGCCTCGGTACAGTCAGTCTCTCCACCCCTCTTCGACCCTTGCCACCCTGCTTCATGACGGATTGCGTAGTGTAACTGGTTTAATTTGATCTGTGCGTCGGGGGACCTTCTGTGAAAGCGAGCGCGCAGTATCAGATGCATAGCTCGGTTGGTGAAACTCAGGGATATCTCGTTAATCGGGCATCGGGCCGCCGCCGCCACCGCCGTCGCCGCCGCCGCAGCATTCAGAGAGCCCTCAGCAAATTCGAGATTAAATCCATCCAGAATCCAATCCAGGCCGAGTCCCCTTCGGGCGAGCGTGCATTGCAAATGAATAATGTATAAGTGACGTGCTACCTTCCTGCGCGCATCCACCGAATCCTTCTCTCTCTGTCTAACTCTTCCTCTCACTCTAGTCGCTCGCGAACTCACCGTCTGACGCCGACTGATTAGAGCCACTGGCTAGAGCTTAGTCGCCCGTACTCCTCATCAGCCATCGAGAAATGAGAGGACTAAGAGCCGTCTCCAGGCATGACTTAACCCGAAAGTAAATCCGATATGAGTGATCGTAATTACGAAACGGTAGCGTGTTCCGAGGGACTTGCCTAGGGGTCGAGTAGCAAAGTACATTCGCCATAAAGTGCATTCTCGCCCTCGGGGGCGTCTCTAAGATTCATAAGTTGACGATGATAGCTCTGGACCAGATCGGTTAGACCACCGTGTATTATAGCACCCTTAATATATCCAGGATCCTTTTACACATGGAATGTTTCAATTGGTCATTTTAATGCTTGCTATTTCAAAGGGTGGAATCTTGTGTTGGCTCTAATGACTGTTAATTCTCATGTCGGCTTCATCCAGGCCAAACTAATCCGTCTTATCTCGCAGTGCAGGATCACTCAGTCAATTACTCGAAGCTCGCAGGACATTCATCCTGACGGTGGTGGCGGGTCGCATTGAAACCTATAATACACTCTCGGTGATCTGCATTACTCATTGTTCAGTCCTGGGCGCGCGGGCTGCTCGCGGCGGCTCGTAATTGGGGAAGCACGCGTGCTCCGAAATTACAGGACCCTCTAAGCTCGAAGCGGTGGCCAGTGCGGCCGAGTGCGGCCTGCAGCATCCGCCGCGAAGGAGATGAGGAGATCCCAAGGGTGCAGGGAGGATGATGGTGGAGGGCTGGGTGGAAGGAGCACGCTGCAAGTCGATCCGGGGTTGGGCGAAGAAGGGGCTCGCGAGCCGAATCAGCGTGGATTGTATGCAAATTGCGGTAGCGGCTACTTGAGTCCGTGCGGAGCCGCTCGCTCTCGGCTCTCTCTTTCTCGAGGAAGGGCAGCAGCATCCACAGCAGCAGCAGCAGCAGCAGCTCGTTTCAAGCCTGGCAGAGGGCCTGCTGCGGTGTCCCTGAATAAAACATCTCGCAAGGAATTCCATGCCGAGTAAGGATGAAGGGAAGAGTCAGCCAAGGCACTGCCATCCCAAGCAAGCAAGACTGTCTGCGCTGATGCTCACGGCAACCAGGGAGCACGGCAGGCTCGCGCGCAGTTGTTAAGTACACGTCGCACCAGCTGATGCTAATTAAAATGAGGCTCACTTTGGCTGCTCCTTCTCTCATTTCTTTTCGCCTCTGAGCTCGAGCTGAGCCATCCTGCTTCTGCCTGCCAACCTCCATGCTTGCCTGTCTGACTGTCTGCCTGCTTGCCTGCCTCGCCTGCCTCGCCTGCCTGCCTGCCTGCCTTGATCTCTCCTCCTCCACTTCACCTACTATCGTAGCACGAGGTCTGAGATATCTGTGGCTGGAAAGGCTACCCTTTCGCTCGGACTCGGGCTCCTTCCCTCGCCTTTTCCTTTGACTTGACTTGACTCGACTCGACTCCACTACGCCACGCCAGCTCTCGCTCTCTGCCTCACGGCTAGGAATATAAAGATCCTACTTAGCTGTTATTACCAAGCTACCTACGTGGCCAGATCATTGCGACGCGCCACCAACTTCTTTCTTGGATTTCTTCTACTACTATGTCTGCCAGACTCATTCGTTTAATGTTACTTCTCTCAGTTTGAGTTAGAGCAGACCTTTGGATCTGTGATTATGTCGAGCAAGGACACGAGCAGATATTTCTCACGAAGCGAGACCAATCCAATAAACCTCAATGATACGCTCACGAGGCTAATGGAGCTTGTTGAAAAAAAATCGGTGAGGCAGGTGTTGAACCGTGCGAAGCGAGCCTCCAACGAAAGTGTATCACGGAAAGACCTCTATGCTCTGTTTTACGACCGAAAAACAGGGGGCTCGCGTGACCGGAGCTTCTCAACGAGATAAGTACGTAAAACAAGTTGGAAGTATGGTTCGCCCTCGTATTATAATTGAGCGTGCAAGAGAAAAACTTTCGGCACCGATCATTTTTATTGCCATGAATTTCCCCGGGCAGCCGCATGCTGCTAACAGTAATTTAAATAATAAATGGGTTACAAGGGGAATTTAAGCGTCATTAACGCGCAATTACTCTCGTATTGCCGGGCGGTGTACGAATTTCTCAATGGCGGCTTTCGATCATAGCCCCGACTGCGTGGCGAGCTCAATAAATAATAAACGAGTAACTAATTGGATTGCGAAGCTGTGCTCCGCTCGACTCTCTCTCTCTCTCTTACTACCAAGGACTTTCTTGTCCCCGAGTCATTTCTCTTCTGTACCGTCCGTGAGATTTCCTCTTCTAATCCTAGCGGGCAAGAAGGACCGGATGATAGACAGCTCTGAATAGGAGCCGGCTCTTTTTCACCCGGCGACAAAGTCATCCGCAGCCGATCGAACGACCGATCGAAGATCGAGTGCGCGTCGCACTAACGGCGAGTGCTCGCCATTAATCATCCGCCAACTGATAATCGATCAGGCGGTTTCTCCCGCTTGGTCTGCCACAGGAGCCGCTGCTCGCAATGGGGTATCTTAAGGTGCTCACGTTTCTGGTAGCGCCGCCAGTGACATCGTTCCCCTTCGCCTTGGCATAATTGACAGAGGCCGGTCGTTTAATGAAATTACGATCGCTCTGTATATGCCACTACCTTTGGCATAACTGCTTATTAACTTCGGCCTAACTTAATATCTCTTCCTGACTGGCCTGACTCGACGATGACGCTTCGACACCCCGCAGACGCATCCACTCGCGCGTCTTACACGATTAATATCCAATATTTTTTCATCGACGTCTTCATACAAACTACCTGTAACGGTATTCTCCAAACACCGCCGATGCTTCTTCATCTTCTGTACTCGCCCAGCAATTTCTAACCGTGACTCGCGCTTTTACTTGTGTCGGTACCTTAACGAAGTGGGCATGTCTGCACTCCAAAGAGCGATTCGTGCCTTCGGAATAATAGAGCTGTGTTTGCCGGATTAATCGTGAACCGTAAATTCCTTCCAATAGTGGAATATCCACTTTTCTATCGCGGTTAGAGGGTGACTGGTTTAAAGGCCGAGGTTGATGACTGACTCCCCTGTGGTAAGACTCATAAGTGGGATCGTTATTCTGGCCACAGCCGTTGTGCATTTGCTATGGATACTGCATTAATATTTTATGGGCCCACTGCGGGATAATACATATTCAACCACGCTGCTTTATTTCTGGCTGCTCGACTGTCGATCGAGCAAAGGTTCAATCGATAGAGTGGTAAACAAGGATCGGGGGAGCAGCGTCCTCTTTCTATGGCCTCGAATCCAAATGGAATTTTTTGCGTAACTTATCGGAAACGCGTTCGACGATATAATGAGGGTTACAGGGGCGAGAAAGGTCCTCGAAATCGGTAGAGGATGTTCATTAATTATCGCGTTGACGGCCTCTATTACGCAGATCCCCTTTGGTCCCATTCAAATTTTTGATTCACCCGATGCCTATCTAAATTGACCGCGATGCGAAACGCGATTGATCTTCCAGATACTCCTTTTTTCGGAGGGCCATTAATTAGGCCAGAGTATATTTAGTGCTCGTAAAGTGTCAGGCTGGTAGGGAAGGTCTTTGGCAGAAAGCTTTAGTGGATCACACGTTTCACTCGATGGTCGTTCACTCTCGATCTTAAAGGACAAGTGTGCCTCGTGCGAGCTCATTGGGTGGTGGCAGTGAATGCCGAAGGAACGATCGCAAGCTTAATATATGCAGCTCAGGAATGGAAACTCCTTAGCGCCTAAAATCGTCTTATCGGCGATCGATAGCCGATCGATAGTCGGGCGCGCGTTCCTCGCCACTCAGATGGGATCGCAGAAGGCCCGAAAGCCGCCAGAGATCCGAGATGCGAGGAGATCGCGCTGGAGAAAAGAGTAGAGGGAGAGCTGGACGACGTCGGTCCCTTGGAAAGGGCGAAATGCGAGGAGAAAGGGGGCACCACGAGCGGCACTATTGTTCTTCCATGGACCACGCCTCGTGTCTGTAATTACAGGCAGCTCGGTTCGAAGGAGCCCTTTGATGTCTGCGCACGAATGCGAACGCAAAAGAGCTCGCCCGCACCAGTGCATAAAGGGCTGCCGTCCGAGGTTCTATCGATCGATCCTAGGCCAGATCACCGTCCAAGATGGATCGCCCCGAAATTAAAGATTCGCGATAACCCAGCCGATCTAGGCTTCAGGCATCTCGACAAAAGCCGCCGGAGACAGCCTCCAACTCGAAGCCTCGATCTAACGGGATTAAGCAAGGAGAAACGACTTTGATTGGGGACGCTTTACGCCGGCCCTTTGGACACCTTAGTTCGATGGATTTACCCGGCGTCCAAGATGAATCGATTCTAGATAAAACACCCCTGATAAAGAACTCCGATGTTAAAGGATGTTGTATCGTCCAATTTCATCCTGGAATGAAGGTTTTCCTTTGCAACAAAGAAATATTCGACTCTGTACATAAACTTCGATCAGAGAAACAGAAACAGTAAAAAGAGGCCGAGCAGTTTTTCAAGTTATTAAACGATGGGGTTCGCAGCAAGCCAAGGAGTAATCAGTGTCGAATAACTCAGACACGTGTTGCTCGACGGATATTCCAGAAATGGGAACACAGGGTTTTGGGAGTAACAATGAAAGGAGCCATGGGGAAATAACTTTCTCACAAGGAGATTGTACAGCTGACTTTCTCCAGGGCTGACAACAAATTATTTTCCGATAGTGACCGTAGCAGTGTTAGAGCTACATGGCGATAAAAAATCCCGATTGTTCGGCGTGGCTGGGCGGCTGAATTATGTGACGCAAACGATCTGTTTTCACGGGGGCGCGATGGCCCTTGGAAAATTAGAACGGCCCCCAAACAAAGCATTGCCGTGCTTTATGTGACAACTAATCATCGAGCAAGAGAAAGAGAGGGACGAAAGCCGAAAGGCAGAGTGTGCGGCCAAAGAAAGCGAAATGGCATACCTGCACCAGGCACCGAAATCATAAGTTTTCGGCGTAAGTCAGTTGGCATAGGCGTTAACCCGGCGCCGCTAAGTTATGTCCTAGGTAAGTGGTGGCCCCGCATCGGAACCAAGGAGGGAACAGGCCACTCTCAACGATGTATGTGTATGGCATACAGTGTGCGTTAAAGCGTGGCGAGAGAGGCGAAAGGGATTTTCACTCGTTCACAATGGGCGGCCGTGCACGCTTCGAGATCGTCCACCTCGTAACTCAGCAACGCGCGACGAAACGAGTTAAGAAGTACCAGTGAAGATTTCCCATTTTCGGTATTCGACCGCAGCAACATCTGTTTCTCGACTGCAGCATCATTCGATTCGGTTGGCCCAAATAATCGATATTCTACCGTCCACCTATTTCTATCGATTGCCTCTAATTCGAACCACTTTTTTCCTTCAATAGCCCTTTGAATATTTAACTTCCAACGTGGTCATTCAACTACCAAGGAGAAGTTCCAACACAGGAGTTCTAGCGGAGTTCTATCGCCGGAAGCAGTTCCGCAACCAGGAGTAATAGGCGCGTCTCCAATTTCAGCCGATAGTTTTTTGCGATCGTAAACGCTTCACAGATTAACTTTCCACCGGTTTACGAGGCTGCGAACCAATTAAGCGGCCGCTCGTATAACTGGTGCCCTTTGACTCGGTGTACGGGATCCGCGTAGAAGAATCCCTATGAATTATTTCAAAAGCTGGGCCGCCAACAATAATACACCTTCCTTTTCTACATTACACTTTATAGAGAGTGTCCGCTTATCTACCTTATTAAAATTCTTCAGGGGCAGCCTTTAGTTTTTCTTTGCCCTGCAATCAGAGCTTCTTGTTTCTCTGGCGGGCGCAGTCGAAATTGCGTTATTATTACCGTGGGCTTGGCGTATTCCGCGGGAGATGTGGCTTCCAGCAAAAGTTACGTTTGCACTCTCTGACTCCGCTCCAAGATTATGGGAGTCGCGGTCGACGGGGGAGCGAAAAGAGAGAGGGGAGGGGGGAGTGGTGGAGCGGGTGGCTTTAAAATTGGCCCGACCTTTTGGGCTGTATGGAATCATAAAGATCGCCGATCGCGAATGTAATGGCATTCCCCGCTGAGCATGCCCCGTCGTAATCTGTGGGAAACCGAGGTCCTGACCCCACCACGGACGAACGTGATCCTGCGAGTGCAAGGTCCTCTCGCAATTCACGGTCCCTTTCCACGGGAACCTCGCCCAGAACCGTTTCGCAGAACTTTTACGCCGAGTAAGCATGCTCCCGTGTCCTCTCACTCTCTCGATTACAGATACGATTCTTCCTCCAACATGGTTTCACACTGACCTTCTTATTTAAATTAACCAGAGAAATAATAGAAGGGAACAGAAAATTGTAGAAAGTCATTCGAAGTATGACTAAAAATTTATTAGTGTGATTTTAAAATAATTAATACCGCGTCAATTTGTAATTACAAAAACGACGGGAGCTGTTTTACGACGAATCTCAATTCGTACGGGTTTCGTGGAACTGGAGGCTCGTGATCACGCGAGATACAACAAGGAGAAGCAATCTTTTTAATTGCAGTAATTAGTTCGTACTTGGGTATGAGCGAACCTTGGTCATGTTTACTGTTTTCGGATAATAATCAAGAGCTTATTTCAACGGGCTCTTTAAATTTCGTCGGACGAAATATATTGTGGGGATACTCTTCCTCTAATTGCTTCGGCGCACCCCTCCATCCGTAATGTAATCAAGTGTCCAACCTTAATTACCCAAATCCGATATCGCTATTATTCCAATTAGTGCACGAATTGATTACGCAAGCTTTAACCCGCTCATTAAGGTTGGACCCATGGCAGTCGCGTGGTCGTCAAGGACAGAAATGTCTTGGCCGGTTGTTAGACTTAAATTCGTGAACGGGTTATTTCCCTGACCGCTCAGATTCCTTACTTTATTTTATTGCCCACGTTTACGTCCCTTTAGAAGCATCGTCTAATTATTCCAGCTCATCAACGGGTTTATTTCTGTGCCATTTACGCTTCTTTATTGCCAATCCACTGATTGGGGCGACGAGATACAATTCGCTTATTTTGACCATGTTTTAAACTGCATCAGAATTTAATCTTCCTCTTGTAAAGAATTCTTTACTTCTGTAGTGTATCGAACTTACTGCGATTAGATATTTCACTATGAAATGAGTGTAATAATTAATTATGTACATCTGAATCTATAAAATTCCTTGTGAAAAGCTGAATTATTAGTAGCGCGAGGGTGGTCCGGGATGTAGCTTGAGAACCGCTGTGTCGGTGAAGGGATCCTAATTGAAAATCAGTCAAAAAGTGTCGGTATCCGCAGTGGCGCGAGCACGCGCGGCATCCTCTATCCCTGGGGCTCTGGTGATTCGGCAGTACCCTTCATTAATCGCGACATGGACCACCACAGCGGCGAAGCGGCGCATTTGATGATTCCTTGGCCACCCCGTGCAAGATGATTTCCTTAATGAAAACACGATTACGCCCGATAACCGTCGACCACCACCCTTGATTGCTCGACAGACTTTGCCGTCATTCCACTCTTCCACGCCGCACCACGTTTCACCGATCGAGACACCAGTCAATGGATCTGACAATCATTTAAAGAGACACATTGGAACACGCGCCACGCCAGATAGCACTCTCCAAGATCCAATCGTCATCATTTGCATATGCTGCTCACTGTATGTTCGAAATGATCGAGCATCAATTAAAATTCCCACGTTACGAAACCCTTCTGCGACTTAATCACTAAAGTGCATTTCATAACTCGTCATTATTTGCACTTAATATTTGATACGAGGAAAGTCAAGGGTGTAACAGGGCATTAAGAGTTATCATAGAACACAATGGGTATTGTGTTTATACGAATGGTACAGAATTTGCAAAGCGACTGCACTAGTTTCGAGTATTCACATGTAGAACAGGACACGGAAGGGGATGCTCGTAAACGTCGAGTGATGTGACATTTATAGTCATAAAAGCTTTGGGGTAGTAAGCGTGCGACAGAGGAAAGCAACGTCAGTGGATACGAAACGGCAAGCTAGTTACATTAGCGACAGAATAATCCCGGGTTATTTGCGGCCGGGCGTCCTGGCAATTTGGCGAGGGGCCCTATCACGAGCTGACCTAATGAATAGGCGATCCAGCAGATGCGCTTTGGTGCATCGCGCACGAGAAAAGGAGCAAGTGGATACCACTGCTAAAATCCTGATGGCGACGACGAGGATGATGATCGCCTTATAATTATATGCGCGTGTCGAGAGACCCCCGCTCACTCCCTCTCGCAAAAAGGCTGGAGCGGTGGCGAGCGGCCGCAAAGAGCAGCGATTTCGCTCTGCATAGAGAAACAGCATCTGTCCCCAGTGGTCCTCAATCTCAAGGAAATACTTTCGCTTATCTACCAACCGCGTTATAATTTCAACAAAATCATTTCCTCTATGAAAGAAACGATAGAGAGTAATTCTTCAACTTAGCACTCGATTGACTAATGACGTAGTTTCATACCACTTTCCCAGACAAGTGCAAATTAAAGCTATCACCAGAAGACACGTTTTACGAAGCGTCTCCTATTAATTATTCATTTACACATAAATCAGCTGTAACCTCGGACGAAGGCACGTAGCGATTCGAAGGACAATTACTGGCCCAGAAATATCTGGTCTGGTGCAAGCGGTGTGCTTGCTGTCCCTAATTACGGATAATAATATCGCCTCGCGGAAACGTGACAGAGAGCAAGAGCAGTGGCTTGCAACCGACACAGCAGCAACAGCAACCATCGAAGGCTACCGTGTGCACGTTGTAATTTCATGGCTCCATGTCGGCCGCGGAGAGGAGAGGAGAGTAGAGAAGAGATTCTCAAGATATTGAAAGTGGAAGCGAGCTGCGCGGACAGCGTGCCGCGATAATAATGCGAGTCGTGAAATCCGCCATACATCACATGTAATACAGTAATAATGCCAGCCGTGAAACCTTCTTGCGGAATGGCTCATCGGGAGTGCGCTTTATGAGCATGCACCTGCCGCGAAAACGGCACGTGAAAAGAATCGGGAGACTCCGTTATTGCATAAAGAAGACGATGTAATGCGCACGATTTACTGGCGAGCCACACTGAAAACGCGCTTGGCCACCGTCGGCTTCCTTTCTTCCTTTCACCCCACCATTCTCCTGCTTTCGCCCCTAATATCTCACCATCAGCAAATGGATAACCGATTCCCCCGCCTATATATTCCCCCCGGAATATTAGTCCATTCCAATGGCGAATGAGAATGAGGGCTAACTCTCCTTTTTCATCGGTGAAATCCGGAAAAACCATTCCAATTCCAGCCGTGCGATCCTTCCGCTTTCAAAAGCGGCTAACCGGAGGTGAAATTGCACGGATCTTTATCGTTCTACTATCGACTGGGCATAAAAGGGGGGGGAAGCAAAAGTTATTACTACCAATAGGAAGGAACTATTAAACTCCAGTGAGATTTTTGAAATGATAGAGATTGGGGAGTGGTTTAAAATTTCTCTTGTTTAAATGGTACATAGGATTGGAATGTAATTGTTCGTGATTTGGGTGCTTCATTAAAGGCAGTAACGAAGTATACACGGTACTTGGAGCGTGTCCCTCGTGAGAACCTCTGTGCCATGTAGGTAAGCATCTCGCTTGGTGTGGTCCACATTGTCCGTGGTCAAATTACATGGAACGGGGTGCTTCTAATGGCAGTTCTCTGGAGCAGCAGCACGAGGGCACTCGCCAGGAGAGAGAGGATGAGTGGGGCGGCCGAGTGAGGAAGGACAAGTGAGGAGAGTGAGAGAGGAGTGTTGGTTAGTCGAGTAGGAACGAAGGACGAAACTCCGAGGCCAAGCGGTGAAAGAAGATACAGCGAGCGAGGACTCCCTTTGGTCCCTGAACAGGGTAGAGATAGCAACAACAGGAGAGGGGAAGAGGAGGGAACCGGCCCGGTCATGCTTCGACTTTGCTTTGGTCTCGCGTCGACCCCGCTTCTGCCACGCGACGACCGTGAAGCGACCGGCTGAAACACCTGCCCGTTTCGTTGACATGCACAGAAAATTGCTTCTCCGTGACACACACCGTCCGGCCAATTACATATGCTAGAGCCAGTCTCACATATCGTCACCCAATTCTTACCTTCCTCAAGTTCAGGAATACTGTATATTTAAATTCAGAGACTAAAATCAAGTTAGAGATATGGCAAGTATCTGTGATTGGTAGAATTGTTAGTTTGTCGGTGTTGGAAATGGAAGGTAGTTGTTTCGTACACCGGAACCACGGGAGTTAAAACTCTCCGTACGATTTTGGGTGGTGAAAAAAAATGTAGTGGTCGAACGGTTGCTTGGAAGTAACGCGGCAAAACCTTTTGACCAGCAATTACTGCTGGGTTGTTGCTATCCAACGATTATGGATAAACTGTGCGCGGTATATTAACCTAATATGTTTTTCTGGGTGGTCTGTTTAACCATCGGTTCCGCCGCCGGGCGTGGTACCATTCGAGCACATGTAAACCTTTCCCAGGCAATTCGGACGAAACGATCGGAGCACCAGTTCCGAACCAGTTTCCCCATTTGCCCGTCGTGTAATTTTCACCCCTGAGAATGTTGAAATTAATTCCTTACACCGATGTTCCTTCGATGCTGTTGCTCTTCCGAACAATGTTGCAGGGCGATATGCTCGATATCGGCGCGCCCCTGGCGTCGTGGCGCGTGTAGCAATGTAGCGAGTGGAGGATGCTCCAGTTGTTAATCGGCAAGGTGTAATCCCCGGGCAAGACAAATCGGCCGTTTAATTAAAAGCGACGGTGGGATGCGAGCGTTAACACTGGACCGGCGACGTGCACTTACGTCGTTATCGGCTTTATATTAGTGCGATATCGCGTGTGCCCTGTTACCCGGACTATGTATCGCGGTGTCCTAATGCGAGCTTCGCTCCGCCCAGCTTCAATACACACGGTGGCCGATAAAGCGAGCCGCGATGTCCGAGCAACCCTTCCGAGAAGAGCCGTTCGCAGCACACTTAAGGATTATTACGGCTCCTAACTTTTTTCAGGTCCATTAGCGCTCGCGTTTTTCGCCAATGAAGAGCGCATGCCACGCTCTGTATCAGCTTGGTAGTAGTCGTCTCTTCTCTCCTTCTCTTCAGCTCCCCTTACCAGCATGTGAGTCTACTCACTTTTACTTCGCGGACTGGCAGTTTTCACCCAAGGGAATTCAGGGGACCCTTAAGCCGTATTATACCCTATTTCTCCACCTTCTTTATTGATACTTCTTCCTTATCGTTGAGCTTATGCCGCTCTTATCGGCTCACTGCACAGCTGGCGCGGCCGACCGTAATCCAGCCCCGAAAGCGCGTTACTTTTTACCGCCCCTTTTCCCTCGCCCACCACCACTGCCACCTTCCTCTTATTAAAGTCCTGCTATTTATGTCGCGAGAGCAACTACCGCCCATCCCTTCGAGTCCAACAACGCGCTTGAACACACACTTATTAACGACACCCGCTGCCAGAATGCGCCCCTTCGAAGCACCCCGCTTCGCCTATTCTCCGATGTACAACGGCGCTTGATCGCATTTTCCGATAATGGGGTTGTTACCCTCCTGCTGACGGACATTGATCGCCAACATTTAACAGATTATCATAACAGGACGTCCATTAACCTGCTTTAACATTTATCCTATCTGTCGTCCATACATAGCCTTTCCTGTAGCATGGAAATCGATTTATACGTCTTTTTATTATCGGCGCATTCATTAGATCCTGCAAAGCCTTGCGCACAGGTGTTAAGGTATTTTCTGCAAAAGTGCGCACTCTTGTGACATCAGCAAATTGCCGGTTAGATGTTTCATCTTGCGGGGACAAGAAACAGGATACTACGCTGTGCGGCGGCACGCGCATCCGGTCGCCGGCTGGCTGGCACGCACGCGGCCGGTTAATGGGACGCATTAATTTTGTAATTAAATCGTCGCGGATAATAACACAGCCCGGTGGCGTCGGGCAGCGTCGATCGCTCCGGCAATTCCAAGTCATGACGAGATTATTAAGGGCCAATTACCCTGCGTTTTATCGACCGGATAGAGACCTTTCGTTTCGCTCTGTCTATGCTTCCGCCGGCGCCGCTCGCTCCTCTCTACTTACATTGACAGTGATTTGTAGTGACTCCCAACACTCCACGTGGCCTGATTGCTTATTTATCGTCGGGATTAGTAATACAGTTTCGTCTCTCCGGACGCCCGATCGTATCGTCGATCTCCGATTGGCCGCTCTACAAAATCATACGGTTGGATTTCGTATCGGTCCAGACAGAACCACCACTCTCGTCCCCTCCATACTCTGGCGTCACAGTCGCAGATTAACACGTTGCCGAATGTAGCATAAAAATATAGCAGTGTGAAAGAGAAAGCGGGATGGAGATGGGGATCTTTTCCCCTCGCATCTCGATTGCCTCGTTACCTGGTCAATTATTACTCCTGCAATTACGATACCCGACGATCGATAAAGTGTCCCCTTCTATAACAGTCTTTAATTAAACTCGGCGACCACAGCGCCGCTCGCTAAACGTATTATAACCGACCCGGAAATTATGCATATTATATCGCGGCTACTTTTAAGGCTAACGCCAGTTTCGTCGTCGAATTCGGAAGGCGGGACAACCTTGTGTCCTGTAATTACTTCATTAGAGAAATGGCAATATGAAATTAACTCCTTTCTACTACGTGCTCAAATGTGAATTAAACAGGATCGTTGGCAATTAGTTTAATTAGTTAATTGCATTACTTCAATTATTGCTTTTGCAGGATACGAAGTGGATTCTAATCCCACGTAGGCAAACGAACACTTGTACGTGTCAGAATTGATACGGACAATTGGTATGATTGCGATCAGCTCACGTGGCGTGGATCGATCGTTCGTACATAAATACAGGTGGGATTTTATTGTGGGATTTCCAACCCGATGGTTGCACGTGATATTTCTGGATAGCAAGTAATAGAAGAGAGGCTGGATGCAGATGCATCTAACGCCTGGGGCTAACCGCCTGCTCCGATTCCCATGATCTTCTGTGATCGGTGATCCGCTCGATCATTAATCCCCTAATTGCGCAACACCTCGCTCTCCGCGTGAAGGTCTTCCAGTAGTATTGAAACCAGTTCGCGCCTCGGTGCTAGTAATAGTTGAATAAGTTTTTCAATACGGATAAAGCCAGTCACTCCTAAATGGACCTAATGATTGCCACTTGTCGCGGACCACTGAACGCCGAGGAATTCAAAGAAATCAGATGGATCCTCACATTCGTAAATCCCATTAATCGAGAAATACGTACTGTCATGTTTTTTCAGACTCTTAATCGGAAGCGTGTCGTACCAAAGTGATCAGGGTAATCGAGTAAGTTTCACGTTTAATTGACTGCTCGGACAATTACGATTTACCGGGTAGAGCAAAGGAAAGTAAATTGATGGCACTTACGTCCGAGAAACCGTCTCCGTGTGCCCACTTAATCGGACCACGTGGTACACGAAATTGATTCTTCGCTGATTATCTTACTTCCCGTGCGCCAATGTCGACCACGTGGGAAAGCTGTCTCGAATTGTTTATCATTCGAATAATTAAGTATCAAAACGGGTAGAAAACAAAGAATCAGTGACGAAAGTGCCGGAATTGTATCAAAAATATGCTGAAAAGCCCTTCTCAATAATTAATTTCGTCTTATTCTGACGGGTTTTCTCATGTTTTCAAGTCTTTCCGACATTTGCCGGGGCTGAAATTTGGTGGAGAATGTTTTCTTGCATCAAGGAAGAAGTGATATAAATTCCAGAGCCCCAGCTCAAAATTCATTTTTTCGCAAATTTGTCCATATGTACCCCTTCACAAATTTTCGATTTTTCGAAGGTTCTGGGACTTGGACGAACGCTTGATTTTTCGATTGTTTAAGTATCAAAACGGAAAGAAAACATGAAACCAGTGGCAGAAATGCCGGAATTGTACCGAAAACACATGGAAAACCGATCCTGAATAATTGACCTGGTCTAATTTCGACGGCATTTTCCATGTTTTTAAATCTTCCTGACCTTTTCCGGGGCTGAAATTTGGTGGAGAATGTTTTTTTGCATCAAGGAAGAAGTGGTATAAATTCCAGAGCCCTAGCTCAAAATTCATTTTTTCGCAAATTTTTGTGGGTATACCCCTTGACGAATTTTTGGGCCAAAAAATGAACTTTGACCTGGGGTTCTGGAATTTATATCACTGTTTCCTAGTTAAATACTGAATCACTGCCTGAAATACCAGACCCTGAAACGGTCGGGAAGGATGTTTCAAAAATTTTATATTTTTAGTAGGTTTTCGGACTTTGACGAACGCTTGATAAATCGATTATTTGAGTATCAAAACGGATAGAAAACATGAAACCAGTGGCAGAAGTGCCAGAATTGTATCCAAAACACATGAAAACAGTCCGCTGAATAATTGATTTCATCTAATTCTGACGGTTTCTATCATGTTTTCAAGTCTTCCCGACATTTTCCGGGGCTAAAATTTGGTGGAGAATGTCGTCTTGCATGAAGGAATAAATTCTACAAAAACCAGAGCCCTAGCTTAAACTTCATTTTTCTCGATGAAGACCTTTGCGATGTGCTTGGTCTACAGGCAAGAGACAAAAAGTGATCCAACGCAGCGACTGGCAACTGGTGAAGGAAGGGCGACTATTTTCGCTCGATCGCCAGGGTATAGCAAGAAGGACAATTAATTTTAATTGTCTCTGGTGGAACAGAGGACGGGTACGCATGGTATGGCGAAAACGCGGTATGCCGGAATATTTCCCGGCGGCTCCATTAAAAACCGCTCGCTGGTAATTGCAGTGTCTACGGGCTTTCGAGGCTCCCCTGCCCTCTCCTGATTCAACCGTGCTCCCTCGGGCTTCTTCGGATTTAAGTGCTTCGTGTGGCACGCCGCTCGTCCACGCTCACGTAGCCTCGTCTCTATGTGGAGCGGGCGCGCTCCACATACCCCAATTATTAAGCCACCGTCGACGAATGCATGCTGGAATGTATATTCCATAGATACTCGGTGGCGCTGACGAGATTTCCGAGAGGATCATTCTGTGCCTGACCGTAACGAGCAAAAAAGTAAACCTCTCCCGTGGACCATGGGAAAATAAAGATCGAATAACACACGTGTATATCACTGAATGATCCACGCCAGCTTGGAATGTCTGTGTGTTAATTTAACATTTTCCTAAAAGCGTATTTAGCACCGGAAGCGTGAAAGTCAGGACTGCCAAGCATTACTCGAGTTCAGTGAAGCAAGAAATTACTATAATTTGAATGTTTAATTTAGTGCACTTGCCAGTTTGTGCCGGTGGCACGTTTAGTCCACGATAGGAAAGCCTGAGGTAGAAAAAACTCTGAATTAAATGGGAAACGTGACTGTGGCGGCCGGGTGCTCAGTTGGCACTGGCACAGCAGATAACGACGCGGAAGGTGTGCGTGCGGTACATCGGTTTCTCGAAATCCTACGAAAGCGATCTGCGCGGGACGTGCCGCGACATTGGCCCGGAGCGTTAGCGGGTTTTCGCCAGGACGTACGAACTGTCAACAATGAGAGAGCTAATGGCCATCTCGGGGACGTGTCAATACTGTATTTTGTACACAAGTGTCACAGCCACAATGACACCCCGCAGCGCCCGAGAAAAGGTGGTAGCGACAACATGTCATTTCCGCGCCATCGCCGTGCCTGAGCTCGAATGCAACGCCAGGATTATGCCAGGATTCCACGGGGAAGAACGATAGCGATGGGATCCTAAACGGGCGAGCGTCAATTTGAGATTACTGCCATATCGCCTTCGGGAAATAAGACGTGCTCCCATTCACTATTGAGCCACGATGCCATCCTAAAATCATTAGAGCTCAAGGAATAGTTGAGCGATAGCTACTCTTTTCAGAATAGTCCTTTCAAACGACTAGGATAGTAATCCGACATAGACATGTTCCTTTCTATCAAACCTACATTCTAAAATCCATTTCCTGTATTTTGTAATAGGGCTAACTGTTTTCTCCAAGAGTCAACGTTACCACAGGCAAAATTTTCTGATAGAATAGAATAGAGAATATAGCTAATTAATAAGTGTAGAAAAAAGGCGAAGGAAGGAGAAGGCGGAGGACTGCAGTTGACGTCGTAATGGATAGCCCGACAGCGAAAAGTTCGTAGCCGCAGATGGATGGATGCGGAACCGAGCGAAGAAGCCCGGAGACAAACGGTCAGAAATGATGATAGAGGCGCGGAATGGTTATGATGAAAAATTGTTTGTACAGGACAGGTGTTCCCCATGAGCATTCTTGAGGGACGTCGCTCTCCCGCGACATTCTTGCACCGGCCACATCTGTCATGCCCGACACCTTAGTCGTGCCTTAAAGCTAACCGAGAGTCACAGCTCTGCCAGTAATCGTGCATGGAAATACTTGCCGCCGCCTTTCAATCATCGTTTTATCAGTTGACATTGACTTCGACATTGATCAGAGGTCGACTGATTTTCGATCTTGAAATGAGACGTGATTGGTAACACAAGGACTCTATGTACTCTGATTTCAGTAAATCCGACCGAGGTTTGCAGTACTGTTGGTTGACGAATGATCAAGCAATTGAATGCGATTGTAGAACTCGGCATTATACCGATGCTGCCATCAAACAACTATTATGTTACACTAATGATGCTTTATACCACTAACGAATACCTTCCTTGGGATTCAGCAGTCGCTCGCCAGTAGTCTCGAGCGAGCTTCTCAAGGAGACCCCGATTGAATTTCAAATCAGCGTCTTCTAGCCGGAAGCTAGAAAGCTGTCTGGGCAAGAGAATTTTTTGGAATTCGTGGCAGGATCCCAACCGTGTTTATACGCTATTAAAATTGGATGAGCTATGCGAGAGAGTCATTATTTCCTTGCATTATAAACCCACGAAGTTCCACTCAAATTACGAGACAGCGAAGCCCCCGGATACTTCAGCAGGCTGCTAGCAATTCGTCAAAATTCTCAAGGAAAATATTTCAAATTCCTTGTATTCCAACAGGAACGCAGAGATTGTCGTTTTCGCCCATTCCCTTTTCTCGGCTCATTTATATTCCCTTGGAGATTTTCGGTCAAGCCTGAAGCGAGAAACCGGCTGGAAAAGTCAGCTCGTAATTCTCAAGAGATGCTTATCCTTATTGGTGGATGGCGACTGCGGTGATTAGTGGTGGGACGAACGTCGAGAAGTCCACGTGTCCAAGGGTGGTGGCGTTCCAAATTGAGCGGGGTACCTGGGGTGCACCCCCCGAAGGGCACCCTTAAATGCGATTAATGGTAATGACCACTGCCTCCAAATTATTCCGCACGACGCTCGTAATTTTTGAATTAAAGCTGTGAGTCAAGTGACAGCGGGACGGCGGCGGTCCAGGTCGAAAAGGAAATGAAAAATTTAATTGATCCTCGTGATTTACATAATTGGCGTAGTTCACAACGATACGAAAGCTTCGCGCGCCTCATGATCCGGTATAATTACAAATTGCACCAGGCATATCTTTGCGAGGCCATCACAATGTTGCCCGTGAGCCAATAATTAAACTTCCTGCTGCATTTGATGATTTATTTCACCCGTTTCAACCTGGGAGAGATCATAAACTCTACCACTTTCATTTGATGGGGTGCCAGGCATACCAAAGTCACATTAATTATGGATTGTCGCAATATGCATTCTCGAAAGACAGTTCCAATGCCTCAGTGTTAAAGACGAAAGTGGAACTTGCAAGGAAACAGGTTCGCAACAGTGTACGCCTCAATTTACATTGTAAATACATTGCTCCTCACCTTGTTCTCATTAATTCCGCGTGCCTTATCAGGTTGATTACGGGCAGCCTTCTAACGGCTTACTCCACTGTTGATTTATCGCTTGATTGCAATGTGCTAAATGAGAATAAGTGGCAATGTTATCGGGCAGATGCAAAAATATACGCCATACTTGAAAAATGATGTTGAATTACAAGTGTGCACGCGTCGTGGCGCCGACATTCGAGCCGGTATAAAACAAAAGTGAGAAAACTCGAAAACCGGACGATTTCTCATTCAACACAATGGCGAAGGAAGGAACTGAGTGCTGGTACAATGGGCGCTACAAGGCCCGAAGCTAGTTTACACATAAATAATTCAGCGGAGATAGGCATCTTCCATCGTTGATTAATTACCGAAAGTTGACGGGGGCTCTTGCCAACATCCCTTGAAACGCGATAACGCCTCCACCTGCGCCTGCAGTTTATCGAATTACCGTCAGGATTAATGTCTGCCTGATGCTGCTTCGACATATGCATACTTCGAGACAGATTTCGTAGCGTGATTCGCCTCCCAATCGATTGGGAGGAATTAATTATAAATGCACAGTGAGATATCAATGGTGAGAACTAATCAACTATTCGTGCACCATACATTTCACAGTGACGCCTTAGAATTTCCGAGTCAGCAATATTTCGGATTTTTTCTTAATTATAAGTAACAAGAGAAATAATGTTACCGCTTGTCTTTGTTGACAGTGAAGTGATAGCAGTCGCACTCTCACAGGAGTGATGCCATTCGAGAAATACGATCGCTCGACGTATAATTATTACTCCAAGTAGAAACACGGAATAGTCAGGCATCCCGCAGTGTTTTAACAAGTTCTCCTCCCCTAAAACCATTCTCGCTGTCGGCGATTTGAAAACCGTGCAGGTAGAACGAAATCCGAAACTCAAGCCATTCCACCAGTCGAATAAACCAAATCGAGAAGACGGATGATGTAGCTTGTAGCAGTTCATTCTGACAACGCCAACCCCAACTCATTCCATTTATGATGGAATGCCATAAAGTCGCAGTCGTTTGCAAATCATATTTGTGTGATTAAAGATTCGCTCCTTTTTACTCTTAATCCTTAATGTTCTTCTTTTTCCTTCAAACGACACATTATGCACATCTACCAGTGACATAAAAATTGCGTGACTTACGTCACTTAATTACTAACTTAATTACTGTATCATGTATTTGTCGAGAAATCTGCACTCCTGGAAAAGTAGGGATCCCGTTGAATCACTCGTATCCCGGCAATTAAATCTCTGCGTAAAAGGCTCGGCTGTTGTAATCGGGGCAGAAATTGAACGCCGTATTTTCGATAAGCCTGGCACGTTACTCAGGGGCCTAGCAAGTTTATGGATGCCGTTCAATTCAGCAGGATGCTCGGCCAAGCGGAGAACAGTGTGCCGCGGCAGTAACCAATCGATGACCAGGGCCGTTTCCAGGAGTGCGCGATAGCTTGGTTGAAAGCATATTAAATAACACGAAATTCAATTAAGGACACACTTAACGCCCAAGGCGAAAACTTTGAATACCGTTCAAAGTAATTACTGCGAGGGCAAACACCTGCTCAAAGGTTAATCTATCAATTTTCAACTATCCACAAATTTATGTTGAACTGAAATCGAATCGAAATAAATTCCGATTGATAGTATAAAAAGATTATAATTGAAGCTGTTGGAGGAAAAACATGAAAACGATTGTGCTGGTTCAGTTTCTGAGATTTAAGGGCATATCCCATGCAGGTTATTCGCAGCAGGTGGTTTCTTCCTGGCAGGTTGACAGCCAGGCAGAACTGACCGCTGCTCTCAGTGTAAGCGCGTATCTCAGCGGGTGCCATTAGCGCTATCTCTTTTGCCAACGAAACTCGCGTACAATGTGAGTGTGCGAATGACGCGCGAACCAAAGATACTCCACACACACACATAGAAACGCGTGGTGGACCAAGAGAGTTGGAGGAAGGATTCTCTCTCGTTGTTCGTGGCATCCGCCGAGAATCTGAGAGAATCCGAGGGATTCACGTGGGCACTTCCAGGAATATTCGGAGTTGGCGCGAGCAGGAAATTAAAGGGCTTCTCCATTCAGTCGGCGTACATTCTCTCCGAGCGCATTCGAGCGTGGCTTGCGCGCGTCGCCCGATAAATGGCCAGATAGATTCTCATCCGAGGCCAGCTATGAATGAAGGATTGTTTGCAAAGTTTCGTGGGGGCTCGTTTGGCAGCGTGTAAAATACAATGCCGCATACGGGTCGAGAGCTTTGCACGTGTTACTGCATTATATTTTAATATCGTATTTCTACATACTTCCCCTCGACAAGAGTGAGCTTTAAAGAGCCAATGAGCGAGAGAAAGAGGATGAACTGGTCATTGAATATCAAGATCTATAGTACACTCCTACTGTCCGAATACAATAGATCAGTGTCTTCTACGGTTAACACTCAATTCTTCCCGATTTTCCTCCAACTTCAAAGAAAATCGACAAAAAGCATTTCCGCTCCTAGAATAGTCACTGCAATCATCGCATTATACCAATGCAAATGACTCTACTTTCCCCACTGCCATTTATCATTCAGTCCACATAGCGAAATACATTTTCACTTTACGCTGCTGGTAAAAGCGCCGAGTGGCGGACTAATTGGCATCCAGGTGAACCGGAGAGTTGGCAACAATAGCTGGGTGCAGAAGCGCGTGGTACGAGCGAGTGCATTTGGGGAAGATCGGTGCAGTCGGGGAGAAAAAAATCGGTATCGCTGCTAACGAGACAAAGGGCTGCTGGATATAGCGTGGCTTCCGGGTGCACAGAGCTTGGTTAAATCAGAGCTCTGCCGGTGCCCGAGTTTATTGGATAAGTTCGTCGCGTATGGAAATGTCGAGATGTCGAGGGTGGGAGTGGGGGGGGAAGCGGGGAAGAGGGTGAGAGACAGAGAGAGGATGGAGGAACAATGGGCAAGAGGCACGACATCCACATGTCGGGGACCTCTATGCGGTGCATGAATACACGAAATCGGGGTAGCCACGAATAATTTTCATAAATTTCGAGCGAGCAACCTCGTAAACATCGGATCGGGGAATGCGGCTGCATGCTAACGCCGGACTTCGCCCGACTACCACTCCCTACGCACACTGCTTACACCTACCTAAGTACATGCGTACCTACACGTGTATATGGCTTTCGTCGATTTATCGGATTATTACCACAGCCCGAAATTCCACTCGTGTTAACCCTGTTTTTTTTCAGCTAAGTAGTCCGTCGTACCCATGTTTTCGAGCGAAAACATTTTGACATGCTTGTCGAACAATTTATACGTGGAAAACGGAATTCTTCACCATTATCACCGATAGAGACTGTGTCGGGCATATTTATTGGTAGTAGTCTGCTATAAATCCTGTAACGAAGTCGCTTTTGAGTCCGGCTGTTGCTCACTGTCTTCGTGATACGTAATTCGTCAGGGAAAAAACTGTCCCGGCTGCTCGTATGTACCAACAGCGAGAGAAAATTTGTGAATCCTGCTGGTTACATGGTCGCTTGAGAAATGCTGCGCGTCGAATCGCCGAGATATACTGCTATCGCGTATATGTGATTCGTGTTTCGGATCCTGGGTTGTAATTCTTCGCCACTGCTGCTTTTGTTACCCAGTGGAGCATCGAAGTCACATAATTCTCGCCTTTCGTATCTTACAGAGTAGTCCCTGCGATATTTGGCCTCATGGAAATTGTCAAACTTTCTTTCTTCGAAAGCCAGGTGACTTTGCTTGCCAAATATAGAGTTGGGTTTCTTGATGTCGGGGTTTATGGTGGCAGAGCAGGTTAGAAGAACAGCAGCAACAGCAGAAGCAGGAGACTAGTCGGTCCACGTATCGGAGCGGAGCAGCAATAAATCTGACGTGGAACGTCGAGCGTGAGTGCAGGGCGTGTGTAGGAGGGTGCAGGTTGCAGCCGGTTGATGGCGGCCAATGTCAAATTAACTGTCGGGCAAAGACGGGGCCTGAACGCGGGGCCGAACGTTGCCCGAGGAAGGCGTAATGAGGTGGCAGCCCGAGGGTGGGTTTTAATCAAGAATCGATACATAACGCCGATTCGTGGCCTCGCTACCGCGTAGCTGGCCCAACCGATCGGGCCCCTAATAAAGCCTCGTCTATTCGGGCCTCGCCTCGGGTGGCAATCCGCTCAATTATCGTGCCGGTATGAGCCACCATTAGATAACGAGCTGGCAGATGCGCCGCCGCTTCCACGCTCTGCCAGTTGCACTCTTCTCTTAAGACGCCAGCCTTCTTTACGAGGGCACCGACGCGAAACACTCGATGTCTCATCTCGCACATGCTTCTACTCTGGCTCCACGTCCATTTCAATACCGTTCCTTTCGCTCCCGGTAGCTCTCTCTCCAGTCGAAGAGGAATTCATCCTGATATTTCAATAGATCTGGCTTGGTCCAAAGTTACTTTTGTAGCTTGACTAATGTCAGGTCGTTAGCGAACCATCCCTTAATTTATGTCAAGAAGAAGAAGCGAAGGGCGAACTCGCTCCCTGGTAATCATTTCCCTCGTATTTCTATCCGAGCCACCCCGTAATTAAGAGTCTTTCGTCAACCGCAACGCAAATTGTACACTTTCTCGCGCAAGCTGTACTCATTGCTTGGTGCGTGATTAATTAGCAGAGTCGCAAGGCAAGCCTCTGTGATTAGAGGTGCGTTGGCCCTCTCAGGTTCTCTCGGTGCATTGTGCTTGTCCTTTTAGTGGAGGTGCTTCGATGGCGTTACGTTCGAGTGACTTCCAAAGGTGCCGCGCTAAAACTCTCGCCTGCCCCTTCCTTTCTCTGACCTTCTTCAGCCTCTCCGACTGAAAGTGCAAATCACGATGGACTGGCTGGCTCGCTCGCTTGCTCGCGCGGCTATGCAAAGCATCATTACAAAGTCTCGTAGGTGTGACGCTTCATAATACCGTGTCAACGATGCGAAACGTTACGAATCAATTTGTGCGGGCTCTACCCGCCGCCGCAGCACCGAAATACATTTGGCTTCAACCTGACATTCAACTAAACTATGGGACACCATCGACCCTCACCATACGTTCAGAAGAGGTGTGACTTTTTCGGGGAATTCATTATGAAGGAGTGAATCGATGCGAAGGATCGCACTGATGAAAGATTGGCTTTGGGCCCATGGGGAGATACTGAATATCACGTTGCCATCATTCCGCACCTTCTAATCTTGCCCATACTGAATGACTCGATTCAAATTTCATCCTGTCTCACATACGACTTGTGTTTGTCCTACTCTCTAATACACATATGTCTGTGTTGCTTATTTCTAAAAATAATAATTTCTCATTCGCAGTTGGTAATATAACTTTTCAAGCTAGCCAGAGAAACATACTCTCGCTGGCATTTCGGCCAGTCTGGCTGGTGGAAAGTTGTTTATCGGCGGGGAGAAAACACGCTGGAAACTAATTAAGACATTATCCCAGCGTTAGCGCGACTTTTTAATAGAGATGAATCGCCAGCGCATAATCTCATATTTATACGCAATAAATTCGAGAGCAATTTGCATGCACCCGCCGCAAATGTGTACCCGTTACTCCATTCCGGGTCCAGCTGCAAGACGATTTATTAGCAGGCAGGAATATACTTTTCAGGCTCGGTGTGATTCGCCAGCCAGAAACTCATCCTCTTTTATAATCTGTTTCAGGCCACGGAGTAATCTCAGATATAGATGAGAGAAATAAATGTAATTTATCTTCTATGATGAACGAAATAATGTTGAGATCTGTTTGAAGAGTGCGACGAAAGGGAGTGGAATTTTTGACAGGGAGAATGCAGTGGGCCTTAAAGGGCCTTGCGGCTGGGCCCGTCGTCAAGGCGTGCACGCGGCATTATCATTCCGGCGTAATGCGAGGCTTATTACGTGCTGCCCTCTGTAAAGGTATCCGCGTCGGTTACCGCGTCAAATGTAGCTTTGTCGGGTGATTAATGCTCGCCCCGTAGCTGACACCTCGCGCAGTTTAATTGCACCTTATTCCGCATGAATATGGATGCCTGCCTCGCGGGGCCAGAGGCCCCCAGAAGCGGCAGCTACGTGCGCCAAGGCCCAAGCCGAGTCTCTCAACCCCTCTCTCTATCCTCCATCCAACCGGGCGAGCGGGATAAAAAATGCAATTACGATTTTGAAAAATGGGCCAGCTCGCCCAGAGAATCGGCATTCAGAGGCGACCGGTTTCAAGCTTAGGCCCACGGTACCGCCACCTAGATTAGATCGAGTTAATTCACGAGCGGCACCCGATACCCATCGGATATCGATACACAACTCCGATCGCTACTCCCGATTTCCTCCTCGACTTTAATTGCCTACCAACCCACACGTGTATCATTGATCAATGTTGTATCAAACTGGATGACACGTAAAGTTTGACAGTCAACGATTAGTATCTACTTCTGTGATCAAGATTATCTTTAAAGTTAGTTCTAGATCTGTCGTTGCTTGTGCAAATTCAAAGGGGGATGAGTTCGTAACATCTCTATTCTACCGATTAAATCAACTAGCCACGGCAATTACTTCCTTCTTATCGGGAAGGTTCTTGCATCCTGCAGTAGGGAATATCCGTTTTTCTCGCGCGTCACGGCAGTTCTGACTCTGCCGGAAATTACTAGCATAAAGTAGGCAGAATAGTTTTTCGCTTGTATGTGTACACTGCTATGTTATCTTATGATCATCATGCTGTCTTTACCAGGCAACACCCAGCTGCGCGTTCAACCCCCTTTGCAGAACCTGTTCTCTTGGGATTCGTTAACTTAGACCTTCTACGAGCCTTAATTTATGTATTCGGTAGAACGTCAAATATTCACTAAACCCTCGGACATTCCATGAAAGATTGAAGTTAAATTATAATCACTACTGAATCGAATGACCACTGAATCCGAAAAAAAGCAGAGTGGATCTCTCAGCTGGTGATCGCGAACAGGTATGTATCGAGCTGACGTTAAAGGCTTCATAATTTCTCACGGTACGGAAGGTGAGAGAAATTTATCGATAAACGAATCTCTCGAAGAGAGCGCGCGGCGAACCATCAAAAAGCAAGCCAGTAAGAGATTGGATGATTATGCGTTTTTATTTATGCCTCATTCTTTTTTCTGTAATTGAATCTTATCGGTGATCGCGCGCCTGGATAGTCGATCTGTAGCGTGGCTTCCGTGCATTCATTAGCAACAGAAGTCCATGGCGATCGTAACTTCTTCCAGCGAGAGGCTCGGTAAGCCAGTTGCTCTGATCATCGTCAGTAACAGTTGAGGAAGCAAGAACAAAATAATAGCAATCATGACTGATCTTATTTATTTGGTATAATGTACTCTCATTGGCTAAAGAATTTTATAGAAACTTTCAACAAGGTTCGCATGGATTCGATTACGAGAGTGATCAGTGTTCTAATTTGTGTTGTACCAGCGATATTTCATTGGGCGTCCTCGGTAATTATCGCGAGCAAGGGAGCGCGCTTTCGCTAAACAGCCGGAATCGTTTAGCACCTACATCAGAGCGAGCGTGATATTCACCCACCAATCTCGGCTCAATTATCCACTCAGTGAAAACCATAAAAATCCGGCGCGCCGCGCTCATCGATAAAGACCTAATTACAAACTGTGCCAATCCATAAAATCGACCTAATAACAGAGTCCCCCGCCCGGCGAATTGATCGAATATTACCGGAACGTTCGGCGATCAATTCACTTTCGGACCACAGAGAGCTATGCAATTTCGGTGCCTGGATGTGATTCTCCGGCAAATTAAAATCATAAATCTCACGCGGAAATCGGCTGGATTAAACAGTAAAAAGACCACTCAGGAGTCCTTGCAACATGCAAGCTGTAATCACCATTGGAGTTCTGAATAAATTGTTTCGTGATAATGCATTACAGTTGCTCGAAGACAGGTGGAATCGTCGTAAGAAAAAGGAAGAAGAAATTATGTTTTGAACGTCCACGGTCTCGAAGGTACCTAATCGTCAACACAACTCCGATAAATGTCTCACATTAATAATACCCGAGCTTCTTGCACCATCTTGTTAACATCTTTCTCTCGGAGTCCTTAGAACTTCTCGTCCTTGCTGCTAACCATCTGCAGTTGTACTTCGATTAGAATTTGACAGAACAAACAGGACAAGTTCTTACTTGTCGTCAAAGTACTCCTCACGAATTTGCTAATGAAAATGATGGACCATAAAAGGGCTAGTTAGAGAGATCGTCAAACGTGACTTAGACCTCTCTTAACGATTCCAGCATTTTTAGCTCTTCCAAATTTAATTATTCCACTACAACGAAATAATGGGCCTTTATCCTACAGGGTATCGTAAAGTTCTTGGTGTCCGCGAGATTAAGGAAGCACAGCAGCTGTTGGTGGCGTTCAAGTAGCGCGAATGCAACGACTCTGAAGGCAGATTTACGTTGCTGGATGGAGGGAGACGCGAGTCGGATGAGGGAATGCATATATCCAGTGGTACCGGGCTCGCTTATTCGGCCTAATGGCCTTTAACGACATCCGAAATTACCGTCGTATTTCAAAACGCCCGAATAAACAAGTATAAGCTACTACTACGCAGGCGTACTGTAAAGCCAAGCGGCACTCACTCCACCATTCGATTCTGAGGACCCAAGACCTTCCCGTGGGCGTTTGAATTGGGCCTTTTAATTGTGTCCGCATACGAATATCGAGCTCACGGTCGCCCCGCACGGAATCACCGCTCGTTTCGTGCTGAATCCTCGACAGACTCTCCCTCTCCGCCTCATGCATTATTAAAAGCTGCCCGATATTCCAAGAGCGATCTATCCGCATGCCCGGTATGTTTCCACGCTCCTCGTGTCGGGTGTATAACTTTATATCCTGGTGGAAGGTGCTCGCATGCTTTGGACCAGGGGACTTTTAGTAGGAGAGGCATGAATTCATTAGAAGGAGGAGAGCTTTTAAAGCCTGCACTCGGAGATTCCTCTCGGCCATCAGAGCCGAGGTCCAACTCGTATAATTGCAATATCGGAAGCCACTTCCACGATTGAAACGATAGAGGATCAGCTCATTCCCTCGTTTTTATGGCAATCGTTATATTGCCGACATAGTAGCCATGGAATCGCAAAGAATTTGTTTAGAATCCACCGGAAACTCTTAAATGCCTTGCCAGGAGAAGGAACGGCGTTAACCTGAACTTCTTTTTCTTGCTTGGCGGCCGCCTTCGTCGATGGCTTGATAATGGCGCAAGCATGTTTATGGTTATTTCATTATGTTCAGATCGTTTTGCCCCGTCGTACATGGCGTGGCGGACTGCCGTGTTGGGAGGTCGACTTCAGACAGAGGCGCGCGCGCGCGCACCCGATAGAGATCACGATCCCCGCTCTCGATATCGGTACCGAGCGAAATCGATAATCTTCGGTCCTGCGAGCGACTTAATGAAGTGGCCAGCTTCAGAAATTGGTTGTTTCAATTACGAGCAGAGGCGCTCCTAGCAGATCCTTGGGAACTCTGCCTTCGGTCTTGTCCAGAATGCTACTATATATATTATAATATTACGGTCAACTTCATGTATTAGTTAAATTTATGTTAAAATCAGCATAACTTACCATAAAGATAAGGAACTATTTTGCAGACTATGCTAAATAGAAAAGGAAGTTCTTGAAAAAAGTAGATTAACAAATTTCTCCTTAGATTCTCCGAAGGCTTCCCATGTCGAAAGTTCCGGGCGTATTACGAATGCAAGTTGCAAATTGGTGATGTAGGACCGTGACGCATTGAGATATTACCGCTTGGTAAAGAAGCGATTACAGAGCAGCTGCGGCCAGCCTACTCCTCGAAGGAACGCGTACACCTCTGTACTTTGTTTTAAACATAAGATGCAGATCACGAAATTATAAGCAGAGAACCGGAGCGAAGCCCTCTGGTATTTGAATAATACCCATCATAATGGGGGTAGACATGGGGTAGGTATGGGAGATTGGCCGTTCAGTGTAGCCTTCATTAATTAAATCGATGAAAGCGGAAGGCGAGCGAGTACGCTGCAGCGCAATCAAGATCGAGAACGCTTTCCGATATCGATATTGGGGTTGGTCGTGAGAGCGAGGGTGTTATTATCTACCACTGCAACAGGTGATTGCACACCCTTGGTTGCTGGTCGTGCCGAGATATTCTCGGGGATAATGATAGTAATGCGGCGAAAGTCAGTGAGTAACGGGAAAGGATGTCGGTGGCGGCGCGGCATGGCGCGGCACGGCGCGGCGGGAGCGATCAGATTTTTCGGTCGATCGTAGATAGCGGGCGGACGCCGGGGGTCAGACGCGTCTGCAAAAATGGCGACGCCCGATCCCCATCACCTGTTTGACGGGTCAATCTCGCCGCTCTCAGCAGCGCCTTCCTCCCGACGTCACCTTGGATTGACAGACACCTTCGGACGGACGAGTTAATTACACGACGCTTGTAGGTAGGTACACGCTGATTGCGATTTCAATCGGGCGAGGGCTACGCCATCCTGCTGGCCTCATTACCAGGCCGCCCGCCCGCGCGCGCGCGCGCGCGCGCGCCCTCGATAAATCGCGGAAAAGGACAGGCCTGGTAATTAATAACGCCATCGACGCGCAAGCCGATCCTAATTAAAGCACGGTCCACATACAAATAGCAAGGGTAAACGGGAGTAGGAGGTACCGAGGCAGACGAGAGGCACATTGTGCTTGTGTATTGTGGTACGCGCCTCCGGGAACCATCAACTGGATACCCCGATAAATCAATGCCAAGCAATGACAAACACAGGAACGGGACATAAATTAAACGGAAGAGAGCCATTAAACAATTGCGGCATATATTAGATGCAAGTTGTGGAGGGGGTGAGTCAGCAACAAGCGGATGAAATGTTTCAGTCATCTGGATGAAATCAAAAAGGGCAAGACCGAAAGAGGGCTACACAAATGGAAGGGAAGTGGCGAGATGAGGAACGTAGCCAGTGCGGTAGAGGCAAGAAATTGCGGCCCGTAATTCTCGGGCCCGAATGAAATGATCGCCACGTTAAATATTTATACACGGCCGATCCAGAGGGCAGGAGGCTGGCTGAGTCGAATCTGAAATTCGATAATGCCTTACTCAGAGCAGTTCGCCATTCGCCCGGAAGCCGCGAATTATGCCGTGGGTCCGACAGAACGTCGCGCACCTTACGTATTACAGGCTGAGATCACGCGCCGCAACCGGCTTCTCTCATCCCTGTCTGCGCAGGTGTACCTGCTTCGGCCACGTGTGGTCTCCTCTACCAAGCCGAGGTAGGACAACTTGCCAATTTTGTAACTGTTCCCATCGATATCGTTCGCGCCAATTTCTGATTAATATCCATGTCGATATAGTGTCGCCATTATTTTTCTTGTCGCCTCCAGCAATTTTATTCGAGGCCATTGACACAGAAATATGTGTAATCCTTTACACGTATACTAATTGTCATTTAATACTATATGTATGGTAATAAATTCGATTATTATTTCACTATATTATAAGGTTTATTTGAATCGATCAATAACGTTCAAGATTATCTCGAATCTAATAGTACTCCATCACATAGGATCGACGTACGCTGGAATTGGCTTTTACTCTGCTGGAATTCGGGTTAAAACTCGCACCTCTGTTAGACGTCATTTATCTTTCACGCCCTTTTTTAATTTCAGTTTAAAATTCTACGAAAATTCTACTTCTGCAAAGTACAGAATATGATCCAAATGTTTGCACGCAGGTTTCGCAGTACGGGAAATAAGCTCTCGGCATTGTTTTGTTTGGCTTGCATACTTTAGCCACTTTCGGGCACATTACTGCTAAAACGGCCCAGTGGAATTCTCGAAGCTTTCAGGTGGAGGCAACAGCCGAGCGCGCTATCACTGGCGGGCGCGGTCCCGGGCAATAATTAATTCCGGCAATTTTGATAAAATTCGCCGGCAGCATTCCACGTTTA
Organism: Ectemnius lituratus; assembly: GCA_910593735.2. Taxonomy (NCBI): domain Eukaryota; kingdom Metazoa; phylum Arthropoda; class Insecta; order Hymenoptera; family Crabronidae; genus Ectemnius; species Ectemnius lituratus. Next base: position 14,998,166 of record OU343038.1, read on the forward strand.
TCTGTGAAATTCGCGTAAGGACCATTTCACGATCGGGCTGCTGCAGCAAATCGCCTTGCTAATTACTAACGATCTTTGTAATTTAGTGCGCCGTGTGTGGCGGCAAATATTTATCCCGCGTTCTCGTATCTTTGCCTCACTCGCCCTTTCGCACCGCGCCAAACCTCGCCGTTCTATTAACCCTTTTAGTCCCGGCATTTTTATAAATTCCTACAAATTATCTTTATTTCGTACAAAGTAGCAACGAACACAGATGTATGAGTGTGGCTGCGTGTGATAGCTTGGGGCGAAGTAAGCGACGGTAATTAAAAGTCATCGCGTGTTGCAATAAAAGTACAACGAGTATTTTTAATTAAGGTCATGACGATGCTAGCTGTACCGCAACTATGTGCTCTTCATTCGAAATGCGGACCACACAGAAACATTGTACTTTTACCATTGATTGGATGGATTTGCCTATGAGAGAATTTAATCCACTTTGCTTCGTTGTTACATTAACATAGTATTACATTATTCCGGTTATTTCAACAAATTCCTATCATTCCGTTTAGTATAGTCAATTAACGTTATAAAAATAGGAATTTGTATAATCAATTTCACTCTGGCGTATACGGAGAGATCGAGGCCCACGTGAAATCTCACCCCAGGAGTTCGTAAAGCCTTCGTTCGGACGAGATAAACCAATAAAGCATCGCGATACACAACACAGGCGAAGCAGGTGCAACGTGGGCGGTGACTTAACGTTGGGGTCACGGGTCATCCTGAAGCCAGGATCTCTGGTAATCCTTCTCACACTCTACTCTCCTTCCAGTATCTCTTAAGGCTTCTCAGCAAAATCCAATAGTACCAACATGCTCACTCACTTTTTTCATTACTCGGAAATATTGGAGTACCGTTCTCATCAATGGAACTTTTATATTCGGGGTTCTTTATTGTTGGTCTTGGCAAGCACAGTAGAGATTCGAATATAATTTATGTTGTAAAAATTGCTTCCTACCAGAGGCAAGCAGGCATACGGTGACAGGTACATGTGGTTTCTTTCAACCGCAGAACCACCTGGGTCTCAGAATCCCCGGCTACTAATAAAGCAGGCAGTATTTTCGTGATTTTTATCCAATATCGATGAATACAAATCGCGCGGCTCGACTCTCCATCGAATCCCCGATAAATACGCGTGTACTTTTTCCATATGCACGAACCACGAACACTGGGATGAAAACTTACTGCAAGGATATTCACATATCTTTCTGATCTTTTATTGAATATCAACCAATAATCTCCAAGGCACAGCGAATAATTCAAAAGAATCAAATGAAAGATTAAAAGGCAAACGCGAAGAGCGAGGGAAGAAATTGCAAACTGTTTTAAATAGTCAGTTGCAAGCAGAAAATGAACCACCGGAAATCCGGGTTATTCAGTTGTTCGCTTGATGAATTTAAAATGAACTTTAAATTATCATTACCGCTTCAGCGTCGTGCGTGTCTCGGTTGCTAGCGGATCCCGTCAATTTTCGAAAGTGCAGGCGAAGTACATCAAACCCTGCATAAAAATGCAAATCTGAACCTCACCACTGTGGGTTGAGAGTTTTTCGTGTGTTGGAGTTCTCTTTGCCGACGGTCTGGCAAAGGGCATTACGTTACATCAGGTGGCTTTCAACAGCGGTGTGGGGTCGACTCGCTAAATTCGCTTTTAATGACTGGCTCTCGTCACGTGAAAATTTAATTTAAGGAGTCGCGTAGCTCTACGGATCGGCAATCCGTCTCGGAAGCAGACTTGTAATTTCTGTGAACAGATATCTTTAAAGTCGGCCACACAACCTTCCAAGATGAATCATCCGACGGCTCTTCTCAAAGCAGTCATCATTAGTCGAAAATCCTGAAACCTGAATATTAAATTGCACGAATTCTAGAACTTGCTTTCACTAAATCATTGAGGATTGAAATCGTTCTAGTTAAGATCTATTCTGCCCTAATTCCGGTTCTTGGATTAGTGTGTGATCGGCTTTAAGGATAGCCGAAGGTTTAGGATTCCCGAAAAGGGCGAAATTGGTTGAGCTCAACCCTCATCTAATTTAATGCGCCCCGACCACAGTATCTTGATTCGAAGTTAATTGATTGGGACACGCGACGAAGGGAGCGGGGGAAAAAAATGGGAGTCTCGTTTGGTCGGAATTGGGAACGAGCTGATTCTCGCATCCACCTCGGTCCTATTGGTCGATTCTTCTGAGAAAGTCTTACTGTCTACTAGCTATACCATTGCACTCTCAAAGCCACACGACAATCCTGTTAATTAATTCGAGCGAGTAACAAGAGATAGAGGGTCTGCATCGCGAGCTTAATTAGGTAATGGTCCTGGCCCCATTGAAAGTTACACGCGATTCCCGATCGATCCTTCCACAGGCTCAATTATCGCAATCGACCCGGCAGATGCAAAGTTATCTTGGCATCTAGGAATCCAAGGGTTTACGCATATCCCTGTGCTCCGTCAGGCTTGGCTTCCCCTTCAAGTTAATTTAGTCCGCTGGGAATCCACCGAGAGTAACAGAGATGAAAAGAGAGAGAGGGTTCAATCGAATCGTCACGCTCGATTTATATCTGCCGTGATCGTTATAAAGCCTGCCGATATTTACTTTCATCTGTCTCAATTCAAATGGCTCGCTTAATTGCGCTAAAATCGTATCAGGCAACCGCGAGACCGATGTAAATCCGTCTTTAATTAAGAGCCGGACTAAAGCTACCTCGTTCCGGGCTCGCTCTTGCGAGGGAGCAGAAAAATTTCCTGACTGATGTATGGCGAACCACGAGTACAGAGGAGGTTCTTCCTGCATTCCGAGCGGGAACGGTCATTGCAACGAATTACTACAAAAGAACGTACGAACATTTATTTCCCCGTGGATATATCTATACCGGAAATACCAAGTTAATTCTTTAATTAATGTCCTTTGTTCCAGCGAAATATAACTTTCCCTGGATTCTTTTTATTTGACAATAATCCCTATTTCGGTTCACCAGTAAATTTGAAAAAATGCGAATCCTAAATTCGGTTCAAAGTTTTGCACATAGGATGAAAGTGAATAATGAGTCACCCTAATTAACTCGTGTGATTAATTTGAGGAGTGGCTTGAATTGTGGTGCACCTGTTTCGGTGGAGTTCAAGGAGGAGGAAGCTCTCTTGGAAGGCTCGTCAATCAAGCAGTGTGTACCAAGAGAGTAAAGCCATTGTCGGCGTTACACGGATCCCCAATTTTCGATCTTTTCCACGGAAGAACAAAGAGTCTCCCCACAACTGCGCGGCAGCAGGAACACCGCATTCCTTGGTCAAAGTTTCTTTGCCCGTGCAATTCGCGCACGCACTCGCGAAATTGCTCGCTCTAATTCCGGGGTAATTACTCTTTTCTCTTCCCTGAACGCCGGGGACTCGTTCTTCCCGGGGTTACCCTGCATTCCGCTAAAAGTGCGCGCTGCCCAATTAACTGTGCGGCCCGGTCACTAATTGAGACATACTTATTTGCGGGAATCTGCGCCGAGGCCGGTCATTACCGCAGCCAAATGCACTTATAATTGTTTGATTTTAATTATCGCCATCGCGGTCGTAATCAATGCTGGCGATATATCAGCCGGCGGCAAATTGCAGACACCCAATGGAGAGAGCGCCTCCTATTAACGTACTACTGAAGTCTGCTTTATATAATCTCAACATTTTCGTATACTGACTACCCTGTTTTCAGAGTATACAATCAAATGGAAATAGGACAATTGATATGGATATTTGAACTAGTATGTACCATTGCTTAGATTAGCCTAAGATCACTCATTATTCACTCACCCTCGTCTTCAACGACCCTTGAAATCTCCTTGATAGAAGCGCTCTTCTACGAGAATTATAGTCTTGGCCCAGCTCAACCTGCAACATATATGTACTATCATGTGTTTCGTAAAGCTGTGTGGGTTCGCTTCTATTTGCAACGAGGAGAATTGGATCAAGCTTTGTAGCAACTGGCATCCATTTCCATTAAGCAACACTGTCAGTTGCATTGAATGGAAGCACTCTACCCATTGCAGAATTAGAAAATTGCACATGGAAATTTGTGCTAGCTTTCAAGCTGGATTAATAGTAAACGTCTTTATCCGAAAATGATGTGGCATAAGAGATGATTACGCAATGAATGCACGAGTCTTGGTAATCATTGGTTAAAAAGAATCAGTCATAGAAGGGAAGAAGAAATGGCAAACGAGCAGGATCATTTCGTGCGATTTCTACGTGCATATCGTTCCTGGCAGGCGTTCACATTTATAAAGCGAGGCTCATCTTTGAAATTTGAAGCATACAGCTCATACAGCGGAGAGGAGATCTTTTTCGGAGGGTGTCCGGACGTGGCAGGAAATTATATGCTTTCGAGTGGGACGCGCGAGAAGAAAGAAGCGGAGGAAAGGAGACAGCGGCGGTGGGCGCAGTGATAAATCACAAATTACGCGAACTCGTTGCGCCCGAAGACAAATTGACTCCGGAGTCATGAGCTACGCAGCGGGTAATAATATAATTATAGGACTGCCAGCTTCTTTGAACGATTCAGTCTCAGTCCCCCCGGATGACTCTCCGCAAGGAAGACGCCTCGTGCCCTGAGAACATCCTACCCTACGTTATATAGCGAGTAGTGCGCGCGATGCTCAGGATGAATGTAACAAAGCTGTAATTTGTGGCCATCCTTACCGAACGCTCCCCATTGATCCCCCCGGATGATAAATGCTTGCCGACTCGAGGATCTCTCACCTCTTATTATGTGCAAATCAATATTCAAATACTGCGGAAGCTACTCCCGCTATGACTAAGACCTCTGCATATGCCTTCGGAGGATTAACAAATGGAGGCTTCAATTGGATTTAACGAAGAAACATCAGACAAGATTTCCTACCGAGTAAGCCAGGCAAAGGGTGGCTGGAGAGTAAATTTCTCGGTAAATGGTTGGTGATAAGCGCGGCTGACCTTAAAGGAAGGAGAATTGCTGGGATATGTGGAAGTTGAAAGGACCATAAGCGGCGAAGGAAGGCATGGCGAGTGAGAGAGAGAGTACAGTAGCCATTGGAGATGGCTGGTGAAATAAGCGGGACGCGCAGTCTGCGCGGCCGGAGATAAGGGCCGCATGCGAAACTGGATCATTACAGGCGGGGATCGCAGGGTGCGGCGAAGAGGGTCCTGCTCGAGCGGGCAATAAATACTTCAATCAGTGGCCTCTAAGGCGTCAGTTAGCATCGCGGCGGTGCGTCGGGGACACCGTTCGCGGCGGCGACTGGCAAAGACCCCGGCAGTCCTTCCTTCCACTTTCCGTTTCGCGGAATAAAGTATGTCCACCCGCTCTGACAGCCACCTGCGCCTCTCCACTCCTCCCCCTCTTTTTTTTTTTCATCTACATAACTTTCGAATCGAGATCTAGCCGGCTAGTACCACCACCTTTATCTCGAATCTCCCTCGACTAGAAAAATTCACGACGGAAATATTGAATTTTAAATCCAGTTCGTATAGAATTCCAATGGACATGAATCATTGGAATTCAGGGCGCGGAAAGAGAGCGATATTTCGGCGAGCGGCGATGTAGCGAGGGGTGAAATATACCCGGGAATAAAACTGCAATAGTAAGAGATTACAGTGCTGAACGAAATGCATATGAATCGGAGTTGACAGAGACCGGTAGCTCTTGTTGAGTCTCTTTATGAGATATCGTTTATTTAATTCCCACAGTGCGACTAATAAGCGTACGCAGAACGTGCCATAATAATAGAGTACTACTATCCAAGTATCACAGCCAGTAGACATTCATCTATTAGCCAGAGACCGGTTTTTGCAATCTCGCGATGTGCAATTGAAACAACCACCTGCTCCGAAGCGAGTACGAATATCATGCTATATTAAAGCACGATCAGGATCGTCGGCGGACACACCCTATCCGCGGAGTTGCAACCCACCAATAAGTCAGACTTGTCCGTAGAAATGCTCGACCTAGTCCTGCTTACATAACGTGCTCTCTCAGGAGCAAAGACAAGAGAGAAGCACGGAGGAAGAAATCAGCGGTCTGGAACCGGTCTAGCAATACGATAAAGGAACTGGGTCCGGTAATCATACAGCTCAACTGAGAAGAGAGAAAGAGTGAGAAAGACAGCGATAAGAAGAAGGAGAGAATCTTACAGTGGGAAGTGGGAACACGAATCTCCGATGTGGGATCGCGTTCTGAAGCTATCTCGAGGACAGCATTGCTCTCAGGGAGCCCGCAGGAGGAAGCTGCAACGATAACCTATCGGCGTCGATCACTGGCGCGCGCGCGCGCGCGGCTTATGCTCGCGTGACCGTGAACATACGACTGGTGGTCTCCGATAAATCATGTCAATTATATATTGTTTATGATCCGTGCACCGTGCCGGATGCAGAGGAGAGGGGTTGAAGAAGATGGAGAAAGCAAGAGAGAAAGAGATAGATAGATCCGATCGGATCGCAAGAGTTGAAGTCTTTGGAGAGAGAAGTAGCTTCTGCTCCTTCGGGAGCGGACTCCAGAGACTAAGGTCGTTGTCAGCCCCCTGATAATTGGGTGAGTAAAACGACACGACACCCTTCGGGAGCATGCCGCTGCTGCTGCTGCCTGGATCTCTGCCGCAAGGAGGAGGACCGAGCCGAGCGGGCCAGGAGCCAGGAGAGTCTCGTAAAGAGTGGCTGCCACCATCGGGCCATCAGGAGGCCTCACTCTCAGGGCCTCGTCCGGACAATAAATCTGGCCGTTCGGTGGGTAATTGGGTTCACTCGCTGAGATCAATCCGATACTGTCTGCCTCGTGTCCGTCTGTCCATCCATTCGCCGCTTGCCTCTGAAGGCAGCTCTCCTCTCAAGCGGAGTACCGAGCGCCGCTCTGAACTCAGGCCTTCTTCTCTCACACTCTCCTTCTATCTATCTCTCTTTCTCTCTCTCTCTCTCTCTCTTTCTCCCTGAGCCCTGTCAGCGAACCTCCATCCGCGCATCGCGACTTTTACGTGCTTCCCGAGGAGGAATCCAGCCGCTTGTCTCTCGAGCTTGATTCTCTGGATTGTTTAATTACTCTTGTTGTTCTCTCGCAGGGAGCGCGTAGGTATGGAGCAGTGGGCATTCTCGTTTCTCATTGTCAGTGGAATGCTGGAATTCGGAGTAGCCAGGGTCCCAGGGTAGAAATGATACTGGCACTAAGCACTTTGGTGGCGATCCTCGACGAGAGGGGGGCAGCCAGCTGGAGCTGCTGCACGATCCTATCTTGTAAAGGTTATTACGACATTGCATTTCGGTGCACGTGTAACGAGAAGCAATGCTCCCGAAGAGTGGACAACAGATCGTGAGCACAGCTTGTATGAAGATCGGAGGCGTGCCTTCTGAAAAGGGAGTCACAAAGCCTTGGCGACAGAGAGAAAGAGTGAGAGAGATAGAGAAGAGCCGCTTGTTATGCGCCGGTTTCATTCGAATCGAGCGAAGATCGTGTCGTATGCAAAACGTCGAATTTCCAAGGCTCGCCTCTCTTCAAGGGCTCTCGTTCTCGCGGAACCACGCAAAGACCTGCCGATCTGTGGGAGTCAGCTCGAGTCTGGCTATAAATCTGAATAATAAATGAGTCCCGACGGCCTCTAAGAAGTCTCCGACTCAGCGAGGAGACGTTGCTCAGGCTTTAAAAGATGAATTTACGAGGATGCCGCTCATGATGCCGTGCGCGCGCTCTCGCGCTCGCGCGCGCGAGCGCGTGTGCACGCCAAAGCGTAAAAAACGGCTGGACGAGCAAGCTGGCCCGGGCTTTTGTCGTTCGGAGAGAGAGAGAAGTTTTCGATGAAAACAGGATATCGCCGGCATGCTTCCCTTATTCCCGATATTTTATAGCCAGTGACACAGAGTTCCAGCAACGGTTTTCTAATGGACACGCCGAGGGCCATGTTCCTCCCGGGCATCGGCAGACCTTATCGGATTTTCGACTCGGTTACGCTAGTTCCAAGTGGAGTAAACCTTTTTCTTATCGGATTACACTGGTGTCGTCTAGTAGTGGTCGCTGGTACTGCGGTCCTGCTTCCCTTGTTCCAGGCTGCGCCTCGTTATCTCACTGTTCCTTGCTAACCCTGTCCGTACCAAGTAGCCTGATGTCAAAGATGCCGAAAGCCAGCTCTCTCCCTGGAATTCCCAGGATTCCTAGCCTGACAGGAGAAACTTTCCTTTCCTTGCCAGGATTCTCGAAATTCGAAATCTATCCGGCATCTCTCCTACACACTCGACCATCTACACTTCACGGTTACCCACCGACACCTGCTTTCATTAGGGGCGTGGTAAGGCGTCGTCCCGGGCGAATTTATGTATGTGCGGGAGTGCGCCCTTAACGAATTTCCGTGTGAAATCTCGTCGTCGATTTCGTAATTGGCTCATTCGTCTTCCGGCCGCTTGAAATCGCTAAGGTCAAAAAGGCCTCGATCTTTTCTTGCCGTGCGAGATCCTAGGCGGTACGTTGATCCTAATAAACCCTTCAAGAGAAGTGTAAAAATTCTTAGGCGTGCTATGAGGCGGCCGTGATCCCCGATAGAACGTCACATCGTAAGTGCCTAGAATGCAAACAGGGTATAATTAAAATTTATTCGCATCGTATCTCGACGAGGGATCCTTCGAACCTTAAAGTCAGGGCTGATGGTAAGTGAAACATAATTAATCCTTTTTACCTTGAACCTCTAGAAAGTTCAAGGAATTCCAAGAGGAGGAATATGAGGGCAGGTTGCGTAAGTTAGCGAGGGATATATCGTCGATGCAGCCGAGTGAATGAGCATAAACGGGCGTAGCTCTGTTAAGGGACTTCTCGCGCAAAGTGGGCGCTCCAAGGTATATCCCCGATTACGGTATTACATGCACGTCGGTCGATGACGCTTATGACGCGAGTGTGGGTACGTATGCCAGGTGGGACGTGAGACTCAGTGGCAGTGAGAACGTATGTATGTGGTGGAGGAGCGGTCGTAGTGCAGCGCGGCCAGGGCGCATCAAAGGCGGCCTCGGTAGCCGAGGTGCAAGGTGTATAAATATGACGATGGGCCGCACGATATGGAACGCGCGCGCACGGGTGTTATGTGCGCTCGAACCTGCATGGCATACCGGCACCGCTCGGCCTCCTCTCCAACCAGCGAGAGCACCACCAGCACCAGCAGCAGCACGCCTCGCTCGCTCGCTTGTGTGCTTGCACACTTTTCTTTTGTCTCTCGCCGCCCTGTGCTCTCTCCACGCTTACCCACGTAACTCACGTCACCACTGCCGGTGATTAGATCTTCAGCGTTCCTTCATTTTTTCCCTGACGAGGCCGGCAAGCACGGTTCCGCGCCATTGCGCCATCGCATCGCTTACCTCTCGGCCCTTCTCTGTGTTCTTTGCCCTCGCAGGAGCGCGCGACTTCGTATGTATTCCTCCCGCACGCCCTTACTCTGCCGCTACTACTATTCATAAGAGAACGCCGATCTCGTAACGCATCGTTACCGAGAGACTTATTATAGTTAGTCCCCAATGCCCACCATGAAACTATATTTTTTCCAACAAGATCCCACCAGCATAACATCCCACTGGTGCTCCAGTAGCTTCCGTGAATTGTAATCGAATCTCGGAAGCACGCGCAAGAACTGAATCCTTAAACGGAATGGTACAACGCCGCTGCTTAAGCATGAACACGGCATATGTACTTTCCTTAAGTAGCCAACGACTCCAATGAATCCTATACATTAATATTGTTCAGTATAATCCTCTTGTGAAAATTATCCAATGCCTAGCTACACGAACTTCGTATACTACAAAGTGGTTCGATTTCGAGGTTGGCTGATTCTAAGGCTCACAAGATATGCAAGAAAACAGGTTGCACCATCGAGAACGAGGTTCACCGGAAAGGGGCAGAAATTAGCTGCAATCTTGAAACCAGGATTCCAAATTGCCTGGCAGTACTTTTTACGGTAGCATAAAGTACAAATGTACGTGTATAGCTCTGGCTAAAACCGGCTTCAAGCGGAGCCACTGTGGTCCGTGGATTCGGTCGCATTGTGCAAACATTGGACAGTTAAGTAGAAGTTGCAGTGGTCGGGTGGGCAGTGATCAGGCTGCCGTAAAACGAGATTACAGGAGGGTCCAGAGGTTCCTAATTGCCGGAGGGGGATCGGTGGGATACGGGCACGGGGCGATTATTAATTTCTGAGATTGCCCGGCTGGTCGAAAGTGTCCCCGCACACGTGTCCGCGAATTAAAGGGGGGGGGGGGGGGGGGAGCAGCGAGTTTGCAGGCAGAGCGAGGACATTTAACAGCGGCATTAACCGCTGATAATTGGGACAATTATGTCGCTCGTTACCGCACTCGTTAGTTTCTTCCAAGTAGCTAAGGGCTCCCGTGCGGTATTAATGCAACGGGCGTTTATCGCCCTTTGGTAGAAGGTGCCCTTTCGAGAGCCCGGCGCATCGAAGCTGACATAAGAAATGCCGTCGAAATTTTGCCCCGCACTCTTTTCACGGTGGTTGGCTCAGGTAGGAACGATATCGCGATGACTTTCTCGCAAAACCATCGAATATCGGGGAGCGGCTCGCGCGTACGACCCGGTTTTGCTCTTTAGGGATCATTAGCGGCGACTTTCGCGGCTAATTCAAATTGCAATCCCGCGGGGAAGAGAGTGGCAGCCTTCGAGCGGCTGTCCTCTCATCAAAATACCGGCGGCGCACTCGCGAACACCTAGCAGGTAAAAAGGAGCGAATTAACTTTTACTGCTGGAAAAAGCGACTGCCGCCTTGCCGTTTTGTGTCGTGCCACCGTTCTCTTCTGCACCGCTACCGTGGATTCTCAAGGGTTTTGCTCTTTCTCTCCTGGCCCCTTTCTGTCTCGGGGGCAGCGGCTCTGCCATAGGCTAGCATTACTGTTTCAACCGTTTCAGCCAAAGACTAAGGAAATACAATTCGTAGGGAAAAACTCGTGAGCGAGCCACGACTAGAATTCTCCGGATTGTATTCGAAAGGGAGTTTTTTAATTAAAGAGTTCTGCCTCAGGCAAATTGTAAGGGGTTTCTAGAAGGCACACATATACACACGTATACCCATCTCCTGTCGTTTTTTGAGAGAGTTATTGTGGTACCGACTGAAAAGCCCCATAATACCACGAGTCTCGTAACTCCGGTTGGCGCGGCTATTATGTTTTTAAGAGGCACGCGCTTATAAATATTTCAATGGGAGCCAGCTGAGCCTTGTAAAACGCGTGTACCCTTCACGCGAATTGCAGGAAACACGACTTCGAATATGAGCTACAAGACCTATGAATACGTATCAGGCTAGCATAGAAGGGAACGTAAAAAACTAAATGATTTTTGCGAGTTCCGCTTATAGCGCGAGGAGATAGAAGCCAGTGCGCGGACGATGTACTTCGAGAGAGGTACGTAGCTGCTCTCTCGAGCGGAGTCCGCAAGACCGCACCAGCTTCGCCGATAGTTCTTTGTCCGTTGGAATGCAATGGATGCTGGCCGCCGTGGCTTGAGCCCAATGGATGAGCCCCCACCATAAAAGATCGGCAGTCACGCGTGGCACGCTCTCCACACGTGGATCGTACGGCTTCCTTGCTCGCCAGGATCGGCGCTTTCCGGATCCTCTCGGGGATCGATGCCTACCACGTGTCCTCTTGGTCCCACGCGCGTTCGCGGCTTATCCTTTCCACTCGTTCATAAAAGGAGTGCCTCGCCATCTCCTACTACTACGCTCTACTCTCTACCCCTTATTAATTATTTACGAAGCTACGTTCACGTCCCAACATCTTTTGTTTCCATTTTTAATACAACCCCGCACAAAGTGCTCTGATATACGATTGTCGTTAATCATCAGAATCTCGTGCGGATGCAATCGGGTAGAGAAGTAAAAATGTCCCAAAGTCGAGTGATAAATAAACGTAGATTTTAGAGAGTGCTGCCTGAATCAAGGCGACGCATCAAATATACTTTTTGTTGGTCCGTCAAGTGCACGCACGGCTTCCGAAAAGAGGAGCAGTTTATCATGTCTCGAAAAGCAATTAAGGATACACCCCCCTTCGGTCAAGCACGGGAGACCTAATTGGGCAGCAGGCATACCCTATTAATTTCGGTTGTACCGGTCCATTTGACTAATGAATGTTGGAACTCGAACTCCAGAGGAGAGCGTACAGTGCCATATGCAGCAACGGCGACAAGTGGATCCATACTATGTGCTCGGCTCTTAATAAATTACAGCTACGTGACTGACGCACGCCGTAAGGTTGCGATCACGCTTGATGGAGCAGTAATATAAGAAATATCAAGTGGACAACTTTCGAGGAGATTCAATGGCCGGCCTGATTTCTTCAGGAAATTGCCATCTTCGAAGATAAATGCGGGCACAAGGGCGGACGTGTAATTTCCCTGGAGTTGCCCGTATTAAAATCAATTTCGGCGATTTCCGTGGCCAGGGTGGTAGACTGGCAGACTGTGAAACACCATAACCGGTGCGATTATGACTCCCTTGGCAACTAGCCGCTATGGTTTTAGAGGGATGGGATGCGGGGCTCACCACGTGGCTCAGTAATTGCCACGGAATTATGAAAAGTAACGGGGGTTTCGACTTAGATCGTAAAACTGGGCTAACGAGAAGCCCCTGCGATGCGGCGTTCATCGCACGCTATAAAAAATAGGGGGTTGCAAGTGTGGCTAAACTGTACGGCCGGATGTGCGCCATTATACTTTTAATTTGAGGCCACACAGGTTGCTACGACCTTCCGACTGGGAAAATGAAAAACTATACGTTTAATAATAGGTAAGGCTTCTGGTAAAGAAGGAAACACGTTAGTGTGTGACTCTTTCGGAAATAGATGGGGTGAGTTTGTAAAAGAAAATTTGTATGGGATTGTCCTGCAACTGAAGTAAGCAGTTGTATTCAAAGGACCTTGCGGCTTACAAAGTTTTTAAGGGAAGCTTTTGTTCGCGGTGTATTACTTCCTGTGCATATGTTGTAACAGGATGACGTTTACAAAATACGTGAAGACTGCTGGCTCACGCCTTACGGGATCTTGGCAGGTGCATGCCGAGGTTTCCTGACTGTCTAACTGTATTGCGTAACAGGACCTTCCTTAGATCTACACCCCGGAAAGGATTCGTCCTTCTGGCTGGAAAAAATCGTGATTTCCTCTTCCTTGTTCTCACTTTTTATTATGTGCTTTTATATTAACCCGTGTTTTCTGTCCGCCTGTCACTCTATTGGTGGGGCGATTCTTCAATATTTTTTTTTACGACTTTTTAAATCAGTTCAGAATTATACATAGATTGACAGTTTCAACATTAAAATCAGCATTTCCCAAAGAATAAGTCGTGTAAAAGCCAGCATTGTAACGCGAAAGTCCGATTTTCATGATTTTCCGTCAGTTTTTTCTACTTTTTCCGACCTTCCTGACCTTTTCCGGGGCTGAAATTTGGTGGGGAATGTTTTCTTGCATCAAGGAAGAAGTGATATAAATTCCAGAGCCCCAGCTCAAAATTCATTTTTTCGCAAATTTTTCCATATGTACCCCTTCACAAATTTTCGATTTTTCGAAGGTTCTGGGACTTGGACGAACGCTTGATATTTCGATTGTTTATGTATCAAAACGGAAAGAAAACGTGAAACCAGTGGCAGAAATGCCAGAATTGTACCGAAAACACATGGAAAACCGATCCTGAACATTTGACCCGGTCTAATTTTGACGGTATATTCCATGTTTTTAAATCTTCCTGACCTTTTCCGGGGCTGAAATTTGGTGGGGAATGTTTTCTTGCATCAAGGAAGAAGTGATATAAATTCCAGAGCCCCAGCTCAAAATTCATTTTTTCGCAAATTTTTCCATATGTACCCCTTCACAAATTTTCGATTTTTCGAAGGTTCTGGGACTTGGACGAACGCTTGATATTTCGATTGTTTATGTATCAAAACGGAAAGAAAACGTGAAACCAGTGGCAGAAATGCCAGAATTGTACCGAAAACACATGGAAAACCGATCCTGAACATTTGACCCGGTCTAATTTTGACGGTATATTCCATGTTTTTAAATCTTCCTGACCTTTTCCGGGGCTGAAATTTGGTGGGGAATGTTTTCTTGCATCAAGGAAGAAGTGATATAAATTCCAGAGCCCCAGCTCAAAATTCATTTTTTCGCAAATTTTTCCATATGTACCCCTTCACAAATTTTCGATTTTTCGAAGGTTCTGGGACTTGGACGAACGCTTGATATTTCGATTGTTTATGTATCAAAATGGAAAGAAAACATGAAACCAGTGGCAGAAATGCCAGAATTGTACCGAAAACACATGGAAAACCGATCTTGAATATTTCATTTTCGTGGTTTTCCTCATGTTTTCCACACTTCCCGACATTTTCCGGGGCTGAAATTTGGTGGAGAATGTTTTCTTGCATCAAGGAAGAAGTGATATAAATTCCAGACCCCCAGCTTAAAATTCATTTTTTCGCAAATTTTTCCATATGTACCCCTTCACAAATTTTCGATTTTTCGAAGGTTCTGGGACTTTCACGAACAGTGCATGCTTCCATTGTTTGAGCATTAAAATGCACATTGAACAAAGAATTAGTAGTAAGTGGAAATTGACCGCTTACGAAATTGATGATATTACATAATTTTATTGAATTGTTCCTGTTCAAAATTTGCCATACCGATGCTGTCGATTACCCTGGCCGGAGCCGACCCCTCTCGGGACTACTTCCAAACAACAGGACCAGCAGGAATAGGTTCCCAGCGCCACAGTTGCACGAAGGATAAGTAGAATGGAACTTTAGCGGCCTCGGAGTAACAAGACTTCTTCCATAGAAACCTGTAACATCAAAAACAGGGTTGTGGAATTACATAAATATATATAGCAATTATTCTATATTTATTAAGGAGTAATACTAAAACATATACAAAAATTTTCCTCCAAATGTATTTAGATAAAGAAAGAACACTAATTGCTACTTATTCCCCAAAATAATATAGATTATATACACATGGTATTTTTTGCGAAAGGAAATAAGTCATACATGTTCGCTTGAAACCATATTAGACGAGAGGAAAGTAGGAGGATGTAAATTTCGTGGAGTGCACTTGACAGTCTGGACACGGCGGGGGCAGATGACCGCTATATTCCAACTCTTTAGTGCAGGGAGACACATACTTATAATAACATCTGTCACGGCGAGTTAAACTATTTGCCATGTGCGCCGGCTCCCCACCGGACGTTATTAACCGACAATTATTGTCCATTTGGACAAACGTGCCAGTGCTCGGAGCCAAGTGTGGGCCCGCACTTTTCCCCTGACAAAACTTACCCGACCTCACCGCGCATTCCGCCAGGTGTTGAACCATCCATGGGAATTATGCTGATAACTCATCGCCCATTCTCACGGTGGACCGACATGCACATGATATCCTATTTTAATCATTTTCGCTATACCAAACCCGTCTAACTTGTACACAATCACCAATTGTTTTCAATGCATGAACAAAGCCAGGACATTAAAAGTGCGTTGCAATTATCGCATCGGAACATTTAATTGAAACGAAGCCGGGTTTTTATTCTGCCTGGTTTTATTAACAATAATGAATATACTATAGTTACAGTGAGGAATAATCAAGATATAGACAATGTAATTTGTTATTTCCAAACAATTGTGGAACGCACGTGTAAAGAAATGGGAGATACGCCCATGTTGTACGTACTCTCTATCGGAATGAAAGGGTTCCCATAACGATAAAACTAATCAGACACATGTCACACGGTGGTGTGTGAGTGAGTGTGTGCGTACATATGCCTACAGAAGCACCTGGTCACGTTACTTTCATTTTATCGTAATGGATTTAGAACTACGCACATACATAAAGATAACAGTGAAACTCAGTTAGCAGGGGTAATAATAGCGCAGCAATGTTGGCACTTGCAATGCCGACAGTCGAAACCAGTTAAGATCTTTCGCATCGGACTCTCGTTGCGCGCGAGGGGCACCCATTCTCTAATTATGCGACCAAGGACAAGACCTCTTCTGTCTTCAGATGCAAATGTATGCCCCACTTAAGGCAAACTCTGTACAGGACACTGCCGAGTACTTTGCATAATCCTAAATTTAACAATAACAAGTCCACTTTCAGCAGCTGCTGCAAGTGTCCCGCGCATGCTTCCAACAGTACACTGACCCATTTCATTCTCAAAGGAAGCCGTGAGCGCAAGGGTGGACTAACCGCGGAAACTCTCCACGAACAACAACTATATCGTGAAAACAAAGTTTCACCAGTGCATAATACAGTATTTATAATACCAGAAACCTCATTTGGCCAAACTTTGTATGATTTCGAGAAGAAATACGTATCTTTTACTATAAACGAATCAAAAATTATTTGTATAGGCACACCCCAATACGTAACACCCCATTTTAAAGGCACCCTCTCATTTCCACGATTCAGCAAACATTTTGATATTGAACACGTACTGGTTCTTAACAGCAGAAAGAAGGTAGTGCGAGCAGGCGACCAACTTCTCATTTGCACGTGCTACCTTGCATCTGTCGAAAGCGAGCATCTGCAAATTCGAAGGCTCTCACGACCCTCTTGCCACGAGCATTCGGCAGGGAGGATTCGCGGTGCAAGGGAAGAAAGAAATCATTATCCTTGCGAGGTCCCTTACGTCACAGAGCGAGAGGAGCACATGCTCGTGACGTCAGAATGCAGCACACGTCATTGGACGTGACGTCGAAGTTACTGGGGGGTGCCGATCGGCCTGAAATCTCAAGCAGGCATCTGCCGGGTGCCGAAATCGAGGGGTGAGGGCCTGAAAATCGTGGCACTCTACTAAGACGTCGAGCGCGCGCGCGCGCGCGCGCCTAAGGGGAGCCCAGATCGTGCAAGATGAATTAAAGTGGAATTGCACAGGACCCTGCCTTTGCCTAGACGTAGGGCGCGAACTCACACACGTGGGAAAGCGGCACGCGTCCCTTCTTTTTGGCCCGGTGTCACTTACACCTGGGATTTTTCGGCTATTTATCAGGAGGACAACCTGGTTACATTCCCGATGGTGGACATTCGTGTGACTTCGCGTGGCTCGGTTCAATCTTTCCTCTTCTATGACCCTTCGACCTTTATTGATTTAATGGATCATTATTCCTCATTGTACTCTGGTTTTACTGGAAACCAAATATCTTACTAGATTAAGAAACGCGTCGTACAAAAATGATTACTTGTTAGTCAAGAGCGGTTGGTAAGTCGCGTCATTAAAACAGTTTACAAATTACTGTGAGAACGGGAAATGCATGCATCGGGACACGCAGCGCGCGGTAATAATAAGGAACAGATGGCTCCTACGATTCCCAAGGAGCGAGCAAGAGCTTGTCAAGTCACAGGGAAGAGTGCTCCGAGCGATATATCTAACAGGTGCACCGGGAACTGCGCGATCGCGAGCGGGCATTACGCAAAATCCCGTAGAAATCCCACGAAAGTGGTGGAATCTCAATGTTCTTGCCATATGACGGCGATATGTGCGAGTGTAAGGGCCGCGTGTCTCGGTCTGGCGATCAGGGGAAGACACAGAACATACACGTAGCAGCTGCAGCTAAGAAAATCGATGTAAGAACTTCAGTGGCTCGTAGAACAGGCAGGTGACGTTGGTCGCGTGCCAAGCACTCCCTATCCTTCGTCGGCAAGGAAAGCATTTTGCGTAAGGCATTGTACTTTCGCCCTTCTTCTTCACAGTCTGTGGTCCCTTTAACGCAACCCTCAAGAAGGGCAGCTCCCCTCGTATCTTGCGATGGGATTTCTCCCTTTGCCGAGAGTAAAAGAAACCGATCTACGACCAAACTCATCGAGCACATGGATGCTCGTATCATTTTGTTCTTCATCGATTTTTTATATGAAGATCTATTACAACTTCGATTCTTTCTTATGAATTTGATATAAAAATGGAAATTACTTCAGTAGAAGGTTTTTAAAAGAATACGTATATGTATTTCTTTGTGGGTTAACGGACATGTCTTGCAAGTGCCGTTAGTGCCAATCACAAGTTTGCCGGGAATTTCTCCAACTTCCACGAAATTCCGTAACAGAAGATTCTTGCGGTTTCTCGCGTGTAATCTTATACTGATCGCGTGCTATCGATACTCCTCGATGGCCGGGCATTCGGCACAAACCAATAAAGAGACGGCAGTCTGTTGGTCGGGCGCGTGCCGTTAGTTCGGAGCGTGACGGAATCGAGGAGACATCGGCTGCAAGACATGGTGCCCCCTGCGATTCTTACAGAGACGCTGTATTGTTCGACACCCCAATCCTCACCCATAGCAGCACGAGCAGATTTACTCGGTAACAGCTGATGCAACGATTCCCTATCAAGGTGTCCTTGCACCATTGTCAGCACAAGATGACCCAAGCTTCGTCCTCGAACTTATAGGGAATGCTCCCCTAAAATTAGACTGATGGAAAAGTCTGTGTAACAGAATCAAGTCACTCATCACGTTTAGGGCTGCCATGCTTGTGGGACTTTCTTCATCTAATTCCAAGATTCAACCTTGGGAGAGCAGTGACCAGGACTGCGGGGAATGTAAATACAGGGCAGTGGAAGGATGCGCTGGCAGCTGCTCATTGACTTCTTCCGCAATTCTCGACCGTGCAGACAGACACTCGCAGAGACTAAAGAGTTTGGTTCTCACAGTGAGAAGAACAGTAGCACCCTAAGTGGCCGAATTCGCAGGGCGTAATAAGCCGGTTCCAGCGCGTGAACTAACTCGTTCGAAATGACAAATTTTACCGAAGGCCCACTGAATAGGGTCCTAGCTGAATTTGCATAGAGCTACGTCAGTGAGCTTTTCGGGATATGAGCGACGTCGATTACCGTTTAAGGAATCGTCCATTGTTCGCACGTCGCATTACGTCATTCAAAAGCAGATGCCTGTCCAAGGAGCCACTCGAGCGGAGGCCTCATCCGCTTTAATTACTGGTCTGTCCGATCTCTTAACACTTTGGAGCTTGAAACGCTCGGTAAACCTCAAGAGTAATCCTCCGACCGCTACCCGGGAGACCACAGAGACTCGCATACTTTGCATTCTTTTCTAACAGAACTTTGGACCATTGATCCTTTCCTCTACAATGACTGAGTCACTGGGAATTGCCAAAAACATCCGGCGGAATATATTTCAAGGTTGTAAAAATTAAATTATTATATTAACAAGGTTGAAATTTCGAATTCATATACTATTTAATAAAATACTGAAGAACCAAGATATTAAAAAAAATATTTGACCGATCTCACGATCTTGAGCGAGGGTTCAGGACGAGCGATGGAAAGTTCGCTAACTGTAGATCCTTACAAGGTGCAGAAGGAAATATCTCTTGGCAGGCGAGGCATCAGCATCAAAAGTAGGTACAGCTGACCATTAACGGGAACCACCAATTCCGCCTTACAAAATTATACCACTCTGAGAAGAACAGCACGGCAGGAAGTAAGGATGCAGTGAGGAAGTCAGGATGTGCCGAGCGTTTACGAACTTCCGCAAAATTGTGTGTATCATCTGGAGCAGCATCTCCTAGAGTGCCGCCTGAGAAATAAGGTCATGGTTACGGCGCTTGACTGGAAGTGGCCGAGTTAATTGAGACAAATTGGCGGTATAACGCGCGAAAGTGACAGGTGTCAGTAGTCATCGTTGACGTGCAATTCGCGGCCTTCCCGTCGCGAAATTCAAAGTATAACCGTACGTAAATAGAAGGATAAGCGTGTGGTAGTCACACACATGCAGATCGGGAGCACTCTACGAGAAGCGACCGAGCCTGTACGAAGAGGTGCACGAAGACGACCGAGAAGGATGGTGGGAACGTGTGGCACGGTGTGTTCTCACCAGCCTTCTCTTTCTCTCCGTCACTCTCGAGCCCTCTCATTCTCGGGGCGCCTAGCTTCGTGGAGCGCCTCTCGTGGTGTGTTTCGCTCTCTCCGCTTCTTACGTGTCCTCTGTTGCTGTTGCTGTTGTTACTGCAACCTGCCGCCCAGGATTGCTGCAACCTTGCTAAAAGTGTGCGTCCATCCATTGTCCAAAGCCGAACGCCGGATTTCTTACACTCCTTTATCTCTACCGACTAATAGGACCTCTCCCCACTCCTTTTACTACTTATTTCTTCCGAGCCTGACTGGACCAAGTATCCTTCCGCATCCCACGATTCCTTTGTGGACAGTTTGCCGACATACGTCTAGATTTTTATGGAGCATATTGCAGCTCTAATAGTTATAGTACGTGTTTGAATAGGGATCTCTAACATTCAATGATGTCTCGGAATAGTCGCAGGATGCTTATAGAGCGAGAGAGCTGATCCAGTTAACGGGAGTAATAATTTCTCCGCACCCTTTTGACTGTGACAAGCTGTACGTGATTGAGAGTAGAAGGGTTCTGATTTAAGCGTTGAACCTGTGCACACCAGTAGTCTATCGTAATTCAAGCACACTGCTCGGAACAGTAAAGGAAACGGTAGGAAAACAATCCTGTCAGGCAGCTCACAGATCACTGGGTTCGCTTATGAGCCAGTCGATCATGTCGTCCGGTCTCACGAGAAAAGGGAGTCGGTTTTAGGCCTACTGAGACTAAACAGATCGTATTCCTAAAAGATCGGCCGCCGAGTGAGTTTAACGGATCCGTGAACAGCTCTCCTTAATAATGTTAGCCCCCATATCTGGACAGTAAGGATCGGGCGGCCGGATGCGCTGGAAATATTGGCTCAACAAGAACTTACACTTTCTCAGCGTCGGCGGCTCTTAATTTCGCCTCTCACCTGGATATAAGATAATACGGGCGAGGAATATCAAGTTCCAGGTGAGACTTACCTGAAACCAACACCCCGTCTACTTATAACAATCACGCTATAATCGTGAACACGAATTCGAGACGAGCAAGCTCGATAGAGCGTGAGGGGTGGACTTTGAGAAGTATAGAGGGTAGGGGAGGGGTGGTGGGTTGTAAAAAGGAATATTGGCAGCTTCGAAGAAGGGCCATTATTCATAATCGGCAAGCGTAAAACAATAAAATCGGGCGGAGCAAAGGACGCGCCCGAGGCTGGGAAGGGCAGAAGCTAGCTGGATAAAGGATTCCCACAGGTCCCGTGGGGCCCCGGAACCTCCCACGATCTCAAAAGGGAAACAGTTACCTCGCCGCGTCATGAAGGACTCGAAATTTTAGCCTTTCTATGCAAATATATACCTGACGGCGGCGATGGGGACTCGGCTCGCTTCGGCTCGGCACCGTTTTCTTGTTCCCTTTGCCAATAAAACGCCGAACGCCGGCTTCTTCCCCGGTCGCGGGTCCCTCGTGTGTCAGCCACGCGTACCGTCGTGGCCGGCCCGGGGGCCCTATAATAGATATGCACGAGGCACGGTTCGCTTTCTTCCTTCCCTCTTTCTCTTTCTCCCTTCCTCACGCGCCTCTTTCTTTGGGCCCTCTCACCTTACCTCCTCATGGCTCTCTTGCTACCCAGCTACGCGTCGTAGTCCTAGCAGGAGAGAGAACCCCCTCTCCCCTGGCCCTTTTCAGGACGCCAGGACGCGCGCGCGCGCGTGTATTATGGGCCCCCCGGAATATCCAGCGACACAACCACGAGGAGGACGGGACATACGGCGCAAAAGGGTGAAGAGCCAAACGCGAATCGCAGAAACGTGGGAACCGCCGCCAGGTGATCCCTTGCCCTCCAAGGTACTCACGTACCTACGCACGCCGGCCACGAACTTTTGCCAGTCGAAGTGAGAGGACGAACTCCTCCGGAACCGGAGGAGGCAACGTGTCACCCAAGAACGGGATGCTACACGCATCACTTACGGAGGAAGGGCTACCGATTGCAACTAGCCTTGCCTGCCATACCCGGAAATTCGCCCGAACTCTCTTGCAATACCGGTATTGTAATAACGTTTGAAAAAATCGTGCAGGGCAAGGCGATAGTAATTATATTGCCGTTTTTGGTACCTGCAGCTCTCGGTTGTTATTAGTCTCGAGAGAAAGGGTTAAAATGGCTCATTAAGGGCCGTCATGCTGTAAGAGCACGTTCGGTGCTGGGGAAGGTCCTTCGAGGCATGCGGGGGTCGGATTATATCGGAGGGATAGGTAAATCGAGAAGAGTCTACCTGAGCAAATTCACCTATTGTGACCGTTTCCCTTACGTGTGTCCAGCACACGACCCAGTTCCCAACGGGACGACCCACTGACCCAATTTGCCTGAATGGGGCAGTTTCGTTTTACGATCGGGATTTCGGCTAGTATTGTCCTACGAGATCTTCGTCTTACCTAGCAATAGATCGAAGAATCTGCTACATAAACTTTCAAGGTTTATTGTAGGTCATTAGATCCGTGCCGTCTTTTCCCCACCTTGGTAGACGCAATTCGGTCATAACCGTCAATGATTGCCGAAATTATAAGACACGCCTGCGAAAGTCCCAATGCCACAGACTCAATTTTACATAATTCTGACATGGTAGAATATCTTTCATGAAAATAGAACTTCACAGGAAGTGAATGTATTTTTATTTCCGATAAAAAAACGTCATGTTTCCCGGCACACGAGATCATCTAGTTAGGATTTTTTATCAGGAGAACATTCATGGGGATCTTTTACCCCACTCGTACAAACAAATAACCCGTGACTTATAAATGGCACCGTCTGCCGCGAGCCCCGGGGATTTTTTTTTTCTCATCGAACTCCCACGGAAACAAGTTACTCTTTCCTGCATTCTGGAAGCGGCTTTCCCCATAGCGGGAATCCAGATGTCGGACTAACGACCCCCGCGTTTATTTTTTTACGTCAGTTTACGAGCTGTTTCGGTAATAGTGGCGTGGATTAGGTGCCTCAAATAGAAAAGCCGCTGGAATGATTCCATTAATATTCATTTTCCTAAAACTTCACAGCTTTTGTATTATAACCAGGCAGACGTCCTAGAAAAAAGATAGCTATCAAGAACCATAATAAATTAGAGAAGCTAATCAGCTGTGAAATCAGGATATAAGACTTTCTCGTGGGAGCCGGAACTTCGATGGGGCCTTATAGCGGAAGGAAGCGAAGATTTCAAGATCCGGGAGGATAGCGCTCCTTTCCCGGTGGGATCCCTGTGCTGGGTGCAAGGTGCAGGTGGATCCCAAGATCGTTCAAGTTGAGGGTGGGCGTTCCAAATTTAGACCGTGGCTCGGCGCTCACGGCTCTCCTCAAGAAGTTTGTGGTCAAGCGGACCACTCGAGACTCCCGCTCTCATCCTCCCGGGGTTAATGAGAAGGTCACGGCATCTGACCGAACGCCTTCCGCTATGACAGCTAGCTCGAATATTTATGGGAAACTCTGGATCATGGGAATGAGACTGAGAGCGCCAAGAACGCCAACAACTTCCTCTCGCCTGTGACCAATCGCGCTTCTGAGAATGCGAATTGCTCACAACTATTTCGGGAATTAAATGCTATATATCCTCTCTGGGTTTTAATTCGCGAATATTATATTTTCAAGAAACGAACTGTGAAATTAGGGAAGATGAAGAAAAATGAGAATGGGAATAACGAGAGGGATGGTAATATAAATTTAAAACAGAACTCAAGGCCGCGGCCTTTTCTTTTATTGTGGAAGCTAGTCGCACTACCCTCATAGGAGAATTTGCAGTCCCAAGTCCAGAGGCGCAGATGCAGAGGAGAGCAAGAAGGGGCCAGGCTCTTACTCTCCAGGCCCTCTTGTAACTCAGGGGTCTGCCATGGCTACGCAATAATATACCAGTCCCAGGGACAAAGCTATAGTTTAGCGCAGCATATTATGCATTTACTGATGCTAGGTACCCCAAATAAAACCATAAAGTACCTAGTTACGAAGGTGCTATCCTTTTTCCGGAATGTAACGGACTTCTCCTCGGATTAAATGGAACTGAGACGCCGACCCTTGTCCCCTGAGAGGTTATCGATCGTAATATATAAATCACTCCGCCTGGCGAAATTGTATTGGTGATTGCAAATAATATTCAACGGGCTATCAGGCAACCAATTTAAAGACTAATTTTTGTGGTATTCTAAATTGCGTTGGGTCATTCGTTCTAATCGATAATCGCCATATGTTAGTCGCAGCTGGAAACAAGGGTGAAATATTTTTGCCATTGGGATTCGATGACTATCAAACAATACGACACTGAATAGAGTACTGAAAGCTCAGTACTCTATTTACCCTAGCCTTTCCTGACTGGGGTGTTATCTGGAGAATCTAGAGAATGATTCGAGAGCACACTCGCTGAAAGGGTGGTGAATGGCGAGAGAATATGGTGTTCACTCGCTCGCAAAGAAGTTGCGCCGTTGTTTGGTCGATGATCCGGTCAAGCCCCGACCGAATCTTGATCTCGAAAACTGCCCTCTCCGCGATATAGCCTTACGTAAGAGCTTTCGTATTACTATGGAGCGTGCATCTGCCACGTATGCGCTAACATAATGTGTGTTGAGAGTAATGTTAATGCGGAAGTCAGTCGGGCCAACCGGTACAGCTGAATCATGAAGTGACTTATCGCAAAGCTATCGCTCGCACTCGGGACAATCTCCGATCGGGTGGCTCCGGTGAGATCGTTTATTAAACTTCCACGAATTTAGAACGTTATCGCGAACCTATCATTCTACCAATCGAAAGATTATTCTAATAGGGTTAGGACTAGCTGAGTGACAGAAATGGAAAATGAACTTTCAATCGTGTCCGTCGTAGTACGCTCGGTCCGCCAAAGTGCCGAAGTATTGCCTGGAGTTGGAGGCCATGAAATAAATCAACGGGTCAAAGGGACGTTTACGTAGAGTGTACGGGCCGAAAGCGTTTGCAAGGACCTTACACCCGAGGCAACGGACCTCTAAAAGTAAAAGTTCCTCGGTGCAATAATCGAGGGATCGTAAAGGTTTATCTGTTTATTGCGGCCAGCATTGCCTCCTGAAATGGGCTGTAACTGATTTTGTAAGCGAAACAAACGTGCCGCGTTTACAATCTCGCTCGCACTCTTGTGCGTACGCTTGCTTGCCTTCACGGTCGGCATTGCCTGTACATCGACGTGCGCGTTGCGATTACCGTAAGAGGACTGCTTTTTTATAGTTTTATACGTTTACTGGCAAGGTGTTACTGCCTGGAAGCGTGCCGCGCACCAATCGAGGACGTCTACCTAAGTTGGGCTTCGTCCCATCGTCATTCTCGTTACAAATAGTCCGCTTGGAAAATATGTTCACTTCGAAAATGCAAAAATACCTCGAAAATCTTAAACGGACACTTCCTAGTTACGCACGAGTACATTCGAGGCTATCGTGGCATCTGCATGGGAACTCTGACTCGCATTTTTTAGGAGGGCACTTTTGACGGAAGGCTCGCCGGGGAGAGCGTCGCATTAGCGTCAACGTAGGACCCCTCGTAGTCCCCCAGCAAATAGCATTTAACGTTTCAGAATTCCCACACAGGGCCCCGCATGCATCGGCTCGCGTTGCGTGCGCCAGCCACACTTATGACGCGCGCACGTACACGCCGGGCTCCCCTTGATCGCCGATAATTCTATCACAGCTCGCATATTGCCAGCTCGCTGTATCGTAGCTCTGTACCGGATATATTATATGATAACAATTTTGTTTAATCTATTACGTTCTATTCCCTAATCAATTGTAACTAATTTTTCAAACAAGCAATGTTAACGTTTGCCTACCATCTTACATATCTTATTTAATAGAATAAGTCTGTATTTCCAAACATTATTAATAACTTTGTCATTGTAAACAATGAAAGATCAAACAATGACTAATTTTTGTTACTTTAGTAAATCACATAATGTTGTTGAGGATTTTTTTGAATGAGCCAATGAGGTTTTTCTTAATAAATCTCTGGGAGACTCTCGTGCAATCGGAGAAGTACATATCGGGGGGGGGGGGGGGGGAAGGAGAGGTGGGGAGGAAGAGGTAGGACACTCAAATTTCCCCTTGGAGAGTATCGCAGGAGGTATATCCTGAGGCCGGCGTGAATTCCCACACATCAACAGGTCTCAGGAGGTTGGAGGACCGATGGTCTCCCCTCTCCAAGGGTATCGGGGGCACCCCACTCTCCGAAAGCGCTGCAAGTACCCCACTCTAGAAGCGGCGAGTGCATCGGCATGCGGTCGCTTCGAAATCGAAAACGTCAAACAGTTACCCTCCACACCCCAAACGGGACGTCGCCGGCACTGGCGGTCATCCCCTTGGACGCACGAGGCTTCCTTACACCGCTTCAGTTCGACTTCTTCCTCCGTGACACACTTTCCATCGGAGGAGGAACATAGTGAAGATTCTCGGTCGTTCGTTACGAGTTCTATACTTGGTGCATTTCAGAGAGGATATATTACCTCTACGTGAAGGAAGAACAATTATAATTGTGAAAAGAGTGCGTTGTACTAAAAGTCAATCGAAGATCGAAGGTGTTTAGTTTCACTGTGCTTAAATGGTGGATTACTATAATTGCAAGATGTCAGGCAGCGAGGAGGAATTCGAGCCGCAAGCCCAGCCAGGAATGACCAAGGCCGAGCTAAGAAGGGTACGTATCAATTTTTTTAAAACATGTATACTTGTATACTATATATTTCTCTCAACGATCTGTGTGACTGTCATCTCGAGTGAGTTTGATTTAACTCCGAGTTATCCGTGTCTCATATCAAGCTAACCGCGCCAGATAAAAGTACTTATTATCCCATTCGTCAAAGTAAAATCATTGGTATTAACAAAACAGGATACTTGCTGTGATGAATATCATTTTCTGTAGTTACACTTGCAAATTTTTGAGTCAACGCCGCGGGGAACTTTACTGGGATGATGGCGCTCATATTGCAAACGATGTCATACAGAAGCGCGATGGTACTACGTGTAATCTCATAATTACAGAGCAACAAGCCAATCATGGAGAAGCGAAGGCGCGCCCGGATAAATCAGTGTCTCGACGAGCTGAAGAGTCTGATTCTTGAGGCGATGAAAAAAGACGTGAGTATTACTAGATTGATGTAGAGAGAAAGAGATAGAGATTAAAGATCTGGTAGGCAGTGCACGTCCGCCACTTTAACCATCGATAAGAGACGCCCGATCAATCGGCCCGCTCAATTAGACCACGTCCGCGTCCGATCCTGTCGTGTAATCTCTTAATCGGAGCGCACGATAAAAGGCTGCATCAGCATGCTTCTCCAACTTGTGTATTCGAAGAGCCGCGTGGAATCCGCGCTGTCGCCGGCGCCAGAAACGTGGCCGAGAAGAACGTGACCGCAGCGCGAGATTTATCTCGCGACGTGATCCCCGTGCGCAGGAGATAGTGAGAAAAAATGCAACTACTCTCCATTCGCCACGAGAAGAATCTCTACGTTGCAGATCTAGATCGTAGCTTGGCATTTGATGATTTACAATTAACCAAGTCAATGTAGTTCTTTCGATAGAATTCCAAAGAGTCGAATATCTGGAGTGACTACTGTAGTGTTTATAGATTCCTCAGTTTGTTAATTCGAAATTGGAATGTCGTTTGGATGAAGTACGAATAGCGTGGCTAGAGCGAGGAATTAATTAAATTGGGGGAAAGGTGAGAGAGAAAACGGATGGGTGGAGTACGATTGTTTGATTAAAACGATAGGCAGCCGGCCTCGCCGGATGCTGTGAGTCCCGAAGTGTTTGATCAGGAGTTCGTCGGGGGCGTCCTCTTTTTCTCGTCGCGTTCCTCTGCACTCGGGGTTTGTTTTCGAGCGTAGGAATGGGACTAGCGGTAGCGGCCGGGGATAGGTTTTGTTTTAGCGTTTTAGATGCCACGCCGTGGGAACGGATGGTAGGGCCACTCAAGCTACACGTAATCCGCTCGGCGGTCTTTACAATGGCACTCCACACGGTGAATGGAGTATTGAGTAGTATCGAGACTCGCTCCTTCATGCTCCAATTCACTCTGATGAATTTCATTCTCATTAAACCATTCGGTTTATTAGACTTTTCTCAGACCTCTTCTGTTTTCACGTGAAATTTCATTTCGTTGGAACAAAGATGCTTCGTTCTATCCGAAGGGAAGCCAGAACATATGATCTCATGAGATGGAGCGAAAAGTCTCCGACGAGATTTCCATCTATCGAACCCTCCCATCAACTGGATCTTCCCAGTGCAGTGCCGAGTGCATCTCGGGGACGGAAGACTCCGTGTCGCGTAACACGATCCTACGAGATTGATTTCTCAGCGAAGAGCATAGCAAGAAGAGGAAGCGAGAGAGAGGAACGCAAGGCGTTGCTCTCTCACCGTTCTCTTCTCCTCGTCCAGATGACTTCCGCTACCTGCTCTCCCGCTCCGATGTCCGTTCTCGTCGGTCCGCACGAAACGCCCCCCGCGTTCGTGGGAACCCCGAAATAATTATGAACCGAGGAGAAAAAAAGAGGCGAATCTCATCTCAGGTTGCAGCCTCCCTTTGTTGACCGTATCATCTTTAAGGATCCAGTTCGAGAGGAACGAGGACTCCCGATCGGCAAAAAAGGGGGATGCGCTCCCGATGCACTTCCTCTCCCCCTTGCCTTCTCGCTTCAGCAGGTGTCGAACCTCTGACCCGCCCTCTCCTTTCACAGTGTCGTATTCGCTTTTGCGGGAAAAACGATTTCCGCGTGAATTCTTACTTTGCGTGGGAGTGCCACGATCTTTCCGATAAGTTCTTCTCCGTGAGAACCTTTGCAACTTTGAAAAGTTCAAGAAGGATTTTCGTTTTCGAGCTTTACCCTTCGAAGCTGCTGCTTTCCAAATCCGTGGAAAAGATTATAGATCATGAAAGATTGCATGATAAGTTAAGGTAGAGGTGGTTGCCAGTAGCTCTGACGCAAAGGATAGGAACTGTCGTGGTGCACCTTGCGCGCTTTGTGGAGCGTGTCGAGTTCCAAGCGGGGCTTCCCCGAGAATCATTTTCCCAAAGAGTGATCTCAAGGGTGGCGTGGCCCGTAACCGATCTCTTTCCCGTCTCCCACGCCTATTCTCGAGGTGACCGCTAGTTTACCATAAAAATGCTCTCGCACTAAGCTGATCCTAGGGCGAAGAGAGCAACCTAGAAAGGATCACTGGGATACAATAGGATCTCGAAGTAGTAGAGCTGAATTGGCCACAGGAGTTATTGATCCTCGAAATGGCAGTTTAGAATTCGAAGAATATAGGCAGCTAGAAAGGGCTACTCATGCACAGTAAGAGCTAGAAAAAGAGTTTCGTGATGTTTTCGAAAGCCTAGCAGGTTCCCACGAGCATCGTGGGTCCGCCTTCCTTGACCATCTGCGACACTTCTGTCAGGCAGAACACCCATTAATTCACCTAACGTAAAACCCAAATACATCCGTAATTAAACAGCAGTTAAATTACCCCTGTTAAAGTTTAAATCGATTGGCTGTTTGCCCTTATTTATAGCGCATCCAATTACCATCAGGTATCGCAAGTGCAATTTCATTATAATTATGCGCGGCCACTTTAAAAAGTCCGCCGGGCAATTTGCGCTAGGTAGCCGTGGGCGGTGCCGCGTGCAAAATTGCGACAACTAGCTACCCAAGTCGTAAGCCTGTTATTATGGTAACAAGTCGAATCGAGCAAATTGCTTGGGCGTCGCCGAGGCATCGGGAACCTCTTCAACGAGTTACCTATATTCGAGCGCGGGAGTATTGTGGGTAAAGGGTTACTGTGTACCGTTTAAAACGGGATCATCCTTTTCCCTGCATGGAATTCGAAGGGAACTGTCGTTCTGCAGCGCCACCTTGTGCCGGTAACATTGGCGTCGCTAGTAGCGCTTGCAGACGCGAGAGCCCTCACTTTATCCATCGAACAATTGGCGCGCTTTCACCCTTCCACAAGTCTTGATTTAAATTAAGGGATGTAAGAATGATAAAGTGGTTGACGTGCATCTAATTACCAGAATAGAATTGAAATGAGAACAATGTGATAGACAGTGTGTTAACTAGAGTGGTTTAATTCCATTGCAGCCAAGCAGACATTCGAAGCTCGAGAAGGCCGACATCCTCGAGATGACAGTGAAGCATCTGCAGACGGTGCAGCGGCAGCAATTGAGCACGGCGGTCGCGACCGATCCGGCGGTGCTGACGAAATTCCGTTCCGGATTTTCCGAATGTGCCACCGAAGTATCGCGGTACGTGAGCCACCTCGAGAACGTCGAACCCGCCGTCAAGCAACGACTGGTATCACACTTGAACAACTGCGTCAACAATCTCCAGCAAATGGCGCCGTTCTACAGCCACTACGTGCCCTACATGCCGGAACGCCTCTATCCGGAGGTGAAGGTCGGTTTCCAGAGCGATTTCCAGAATGGCGACGAGAACAATAACGGGAGCGCCAGGATCCAGATACCCAACGGTGTCCAACTGATACCTAGCAGACTACCAACTGGAGAGCTCGCACTCTTGGTCCCCCAATCGGCAGGCATCTCTGCCAATTTCCCATTCTTCCCATCAGCCCATACGGATTCCTCATCTAGAATTGGACAGTCATCCGCCTTCACCGCTGTCCATAGACCTCACAGTCCTCTTTTAAGTCCATCAACCTCGACCTCCAGTTTTGGCGAAGAAAGCCATCAATCCGAACAATATAATCAAGTTCACTCGCCGAATCAACAACGAAGATTTAAAGTACCAGAACAGAGTCCTGCGTCCTCTAAGAGTTTCTCTTCATCGCCGGAAACCCAGAAACCACAGATCAGTTCGAGCAGTGATCCTAAATCACCGGTGGCGATTTTCACTGAGCCAAAATCTGAGAGTAGCTACATTACCAGGAGGGAGACGAGCGATTCATTGGAATCCAATGCGATTAAGGGCGTGGCGACGCATAACCTGAGACAACCGCTCTCGGTAATCACGGAGAAGACTTACAATCGGCCGAGTCCCTCTCTGCCCAGGAAGGAAGGGCTAAAGAGGCATCATTCCGATGGTCTTTTAGTGATCTCCGATAAAAGACCGAGGTATCAGGAGCCAAGTAGTTCCACTTCAGAGCACTCCTCCGCCGTGGATCAGAGTGTCGCTGGAGAAGATGCAAATGCGAGAGTGGCTTCCTCTTCCAATGGGAATCCCAGCGCGAATCCCATGAAGTTCCAAGCAGCGGCCGCTGGTCCTTCTAGTATGAATGGCGATATGTGGAGACCTTGGTGATCGGTTCACGAAACGTTTCGATGCATTTGCACAATCCTAGAATTCCTTCCGAATTGAAACCATACAGGAATCTTGTAGCAAAGATCATTTTGTATAAGCGCAAAAAGATAGAGAGAAATTGTTAATTATCTCGAGTTGAATGTTCTCGTGTGGAGTTGACTGGTGCCTTGCTCAAAATTCCTTTTAGATCGTTAAGACTTGAATGTGCTTTTCTATTTTGTGTACGATGCATGTATACGCGTTAAGGTTAAGAGTTGTATTTATTATGGTACGTAAGGCGTAGGATAAGGAGAGAGCATTTTTGGAGACTAAGCAAGTTGTTAAGTTTTCTCAGACATAGTAACTCTATATCCTCGCATAGTATCGGATTCATGTAAGCTTTAAAGCGACGTAAAGAGTGATGTATGACAGTCTAGTTAATAACTAATCTGTGAATAATTCTGTACATAGAGAACCACTTATTTAATTGTAGCCGATAGTTTCAATCTATTTTCACGAGTGATGATTTTCCCAAGCGATCCGGCGCGATCAGTATTATAAGTTAAGGTAGTCTTGCAAGTTTGTGATATCGTTAAATTGTAGAAACATAAAGCACCAAAAAAAAGGAAACAAAAGGACGAGAAGTGAGTACGGGTCGTGAGCTACCTCCTGATTAATCTTAATTGTCTCTGTATCGACGAACTCAATAAACCTTGCGCGAAGCAAGCGAAACCTCGACGGTGAATGTGAATTTTTTTGTAAAAAGGAAACAAGGAGGAAGAAATCTCAATCCGGCGGTGGCGGCTAGCGTGCTTTTATCGATGTGTCCCGTGGCCGCCTCGTAAAAGCCTCGGCAATTTCCCTTGTTGGAAAAAGCCGCCGGGGCAGCTTTATCCTTTTAAGAAGAGCGTTAAACGCGCTCCGATTCATAAACTGGAACTTATTCTTTCCTTTTTTGTCGATAAAGGAGCAAAAAGGCGCGGGCGAATGAGAATTTCAACCACCTGTTACACCGCAAAACCACCCCCCTTTCTCATCGACTGAATGCTTAAACTGATTTATCGACAGACACTTCGGCCTATCTACTTTCTCAGACTCTAAGTCTTTTTCAAGAAGCACATAAGTTTTCTCATTGACCAAGAGTGTAGTCCCCTCCATTCGAGCAATTTAGCTTGAAAAAAAATCCAACCAGCTTGCCCAAATAACAGGTATGGTAAGTAGAGAGCACGGCTGAATAAGGGTCGCTTGCACCCGGTTCGAATCTAGTCTGCGGAACAGCCTGCCAAATCCGCAGAAAAGCGCTTTCACCAACTTCCCAGTGTAGTTTCGGTAAAGTCGCTCCTCCCGTTTTACAAAAAACGCCCCGGTTTTTTTACCAGCAGCAGTTCCCGGTGGTTGGGTGAGATGGCAGCACAGCTACGCCGAGCGAAGTGTGCCAGCGGGGTTGGCATTGCTCGCAAAAATTCGGGAGGAGTTCAATGCATGTTTACCGAATCGTGCTAGAAAGCACCCTCATAAAACTGCAGGGCTATTATATTTATTCATTATATTTACTGAATTAACGTATCGTAATCATATGTATTTTTTTCGGCTTTATCGATGCCGAGGGAACAACAGTCAGCAATTACTGATCTCGCCAGTCTGAATAAAACGTATACTCGGCAAAAGCCTTTGTAGAACATTTGATCAAGCCGTCCCCTGATGATGCATTCTCATTATATCATCACCGACGAAGGTAGTCCAATCAATTTTTCTGCACAAGTAAACCAAAATAGCGAGTCTCGTGACATTTGGTTGGCGAGGTGCAATTGTAGAGAAATATATATATATATATATAGCGACGAGTTCTACGTGGAATCCATCAATTTCGATGGGGCTTTCCTCGCTTTTTCCGGGGACACTTTTTTCCCGAAGCGACGGCGGAAAGATTCTGTCCTGCCGGGCGAGCGCGGCATCGAAGTCGCCGATTCGTTCGCGCAGATATCCGAGATTAATATCGCGGCACACAAACCCCTTTTCGATATTCGACCAACGGCAGCATCGCACTATCAGAGGAGATAGACAGACCGAGACAATAGTGGACGCGTGCGAGAGAAAGCGAGAGAACCGAGCGATATCCAGAGCATAGCCGGACGGAATAACTGCGAGTAGGAGAGCCCTGGCGCGCCTGTATCGGGAGTATAAATAATTACTACGGGGCGCAGCAATTACTATAAGTTATGGGGTAGCCGGGACAATTTGCAATGTCAAGACATAAACACTGCTACCGCTTACATTTGAATACATTAAGCCGATGGGAGCGGCTGATTGGCGCGAGCCCGTATCGGCGCACACGTGAGCTACGATCTGGTTGATGATTTTTATTGGGGAAGAACGATCATCCTGCTTTTCCGTTTCACTCGCTCCTCACCACTTTCGCCGCTGCTCCTGCTGCTGCTGCTGCTGCTGCTGCTGCCTTCCATCTCTCGCTCCTGTGCCAAGGAGCTTGCAACGAATCAGTCGACGGTTCTCAGAGTTCTGCGCCTCCTGCGATCCACCGCTTGGAAACTGGATTCTCGATTCCCCAGTCGATCTTTGAAGTATTTACGACGCCCCCTTCGCGATTATCCTCCCCGATGTCAATTGTTTTATGACAATTGCAGAAGCCCGCTGCTATTCCAGACTAAGAGCCTCGCTCGAGAGTAGCTTTTCTGAGAAGCCCAATTTGGAGAACGACTTGCTATTTCCCTTGAGAATGAGAGAGAGCGAGAGAGAGAGAGCGACGGAGAAAGAGACAAGCCTGACGAGTGCACCGATTGACCATGGGAAAGCTTCATCCGGGAATCGGATAGTCATCCAATTAAGGTGGGATTGTCAAGCAACGATTATTAGGGATTTTCACTGGGCTTGAATTATATCGGTCGTTACCCGGTGTACGACGGCTTTTTTCTAGCCATGCTCTCTCGTTAGTTTACCCAGGGCTTGCTGCCCCCGAGTAAATGAACAGTCGCTACTGCCTGGCAATGCTGCTAATGATGGGAGAGTAATTAATGTCCATTAAAGGCTGACGTATTGGTAGTGGTCGTTCTGCTGTCTTACGCAGCTGGTAAGACGGTGGCGGTAAAACCTGTTGGTAGGTATTGGAATACCATCGAGGGAGAATCATCATCATCGATGTGAATGTTAGCTGGCAGGGGTTTCGGAGGGGTTCTCTCCTCTCCCAATTGTGAAAAGTGGTAACTGTGTCGCGACCTAAAATTTCGTTTGGAACCTGGTGTCGGGGGCTTTTTACGGCCGCAAACTATTTCATGATTCTTCACCCGTTGATTGGTGTGGCAGGGATGACAGTGTGGCCAGTCTATTAGTAGCCAAGCGGTGTTTCCTCGCGCGGAGACCGAGCGCGAGGGGATGGGCGCGGGTGTCGGTGAGTTGGATCGATTGGCGGCGAGGCCGAAGAATCATCGGTGAAAATCATCGGCAGAAGTAGTCGCGACCGTCAGCGGTCAACCAGTGGCGAGTGCCCTGGGCGGCGGATATAGCAATCGCCGAGTGTTTTTCACTTGGTCGCCGTCGTCGTAGTCGTTCTATTTCGAAGCCGCGGCTCCAGGCGGAGAGAGGGGTGGTTGAGGGGGAGGGTGAGGGTTGGTGCCGGTGGTACAGGGGTGAGATCGGAGGGAGGCGAAGGGAGACCGAGCGGATTTTGGTGGGCGAGCGAGTGATCTCGATGAGAGAGCGGATACAGGAGGAGCAGTCGGAGGAAGAGGATGGAAAGAGGACGCGCGGTTTGGAGCGCGCGTATGTGCGGCCGCCAGGCCATTTGCCTCTGCGGTCTCTTGATTCCTAGCGACTAAATTTTCATCTGTACTCATTCAAGTTTTAATGTGTTTTTGCGGCATCAGTCATTCAAACTTAATCAACAACCAGTTACGCGCTCACTCGCTCGGCCAGCTTGCTCGCTCTCCACCACCGCCGCTTTTCTCCCCCTACGTAGAGATGCCCTCCGCGAGTGTAGCCGAGTCCTCTACACACGCACCTTGCTTCCCTATATGTATATGTAGGAGCATACATATCTACATCTCACTGGTCAGCGTCTATTCGCCGCGGTATGCGGTCCCTCTGTATGCACGTACGTGCAGTGCCTGCATGCGGGTGTGTGGGCGCGTCGGAATATTGGCCGGGCGCTCTGTGACGAGAGCGTATTAATTATAACTCTGGTCAGAGGAACGTCAAGAGATGCTTTCGCAGATACCTACGATAAATTGTCGGTTTACCAGCAAATCTCATTTCCAAACCCCGCCATTTTTCCGCTCGTTTGTCCACGCCCATCGGCCGAGGACAACGCGCGAGTTACGCTACCACGACTAGCCTGGCATATTCCTCTTCCTTTTCCCGACACAGCACGACGCGCAATGCCGCTTGCTTGCATGCTTGCTTGCCCGACTCAACGATATGTGTGTCTCTCTGTGAGGGGTGAAACGTGTAGATTCGCATATGTGCGACTGTCGCGCGCACAAGAGCTCCTCTGACAAGCAGGCAGCGCGCGCCAGGGAAAGCGTTTTTATCCAATAAAGTTGATACGGGTAATAGGAATGTCGGCATTGACTATCTCGTCGACATTAACGACTTTATTCCTCCCTTATCAGTCGGCAACCCACCAGCACACCCGGTTGCCTATCCACCCGGTTAAGAGAATAACCAGAATTTCCCGCTCCTCGAAATTCCCACGCTCCTCAGATACATATCATTACATCCAGTAAAACTTAACCTTCACGCAATCAAATCTACAATAGTCTACTATTTTATTGAACGACAAAGGTTAATCTAACAGTCTTCGAAATATCTTCTAATAAATCACTTTTTATTTCTCCTAAATGATTGAATTCTTTGAGCAAACTCGTCCTGCCAAATACTCGTTATTAGCCAGGAGAGAGCAGCGAGTAAAGTAGTAAGGAGTGCCGGAAATAAAATTCGAAACCAATTGTCCGTTCTCCAAACATGGCCCGTGGCTGGGTAGCGTGGCGCTTACAAAGTTTTACGGGGGTGAGCGCGGTACGTGTGCCGAATTAGCTGAGAGCACATCCACACACAGAGTGCGGAGAAGTGTCGGAGTAAAGAGTAGGAGAGACATTTATTTGGCTGTCGCTGAAGCAGTTGGAAACTTGTGCAACGTGTGCCGCGAGAGGGATAGGGGCGGGTTGGGAAGGGGGTTAGGAGAGTCAAAGGAGAAGGAGAAAAGGTAGAAGGAAGCAAGCAAGCAGGACCGGAGCAAGGGTGCGAGGGAGAAAATGGGAAGGTTGCAATGGGTAAGACGGAAAGAAGAAGAGGCGCGCCGAAGCGGTATGGTCCGATGTGACAGAAAACTCGGTAGAGAAAGAGAGGGGTGAACGAGGACGAGGGAAAGGTGTTGAAGCGCGACCAAGGGAAAAGAAGAGGGAGGGGAAAGGAAAACAGAGTGGGAAGGTAAGCACGACTCCTCTCTCTCGTGCTGAGCGATGTGTAAGGGTGAGTCGGTGGGCGCGAACAGCGCGTGTGAGGGAACGGCCGAGAAGGGGATGAAAGTATGGGTGAGAGTGGGCCACCGAGCAGGAGGATCCGAGAATGTTTTATTAAGTGCGTCGCCAGCGTGGAAAAAGGACCGGGCAATTTTCAGGTGCTAAAGCGTCTGCTGATAAAACCGGACCGCATTTCAAATAGTCCCTGTTACACCTTTCGAGACTCGTTCAGCCAGCTGTCTGCTAGTCCCAAACCATCCCATCTGCCTCTGCGAGGCATGCTGTTATTTGTTGCGTAGCACACGATCGCAAAGTAAGGGATTCGGACGGTGTTTGCGCTTAGAGGACTCTTCCTTTTTCGGAGGGACAGGCGGCGGATCCGTAGGCAACGGGCAATCCGATTAGCCAGCAATGAATTACAGCCAAGTAGTTCGGATTCGTTTGCGTAGCTTGTCGGCGACACTTTTATCCCGACAGGGATACTCTCTCGCAGGAATATACGAGGAGGAGAGGTGGGTGGAGAGGGCGCTTCTCGTTTTGGATTCGCGGTGCGTCAAACATTTGCTCTGATCTTTAGCGGCCGGTATTAACGTCGGCGGAAAGGACAAAAAGGGATTACACACATCGTTAACGCGGAACGGCGAACTGATACCAGGAACGTGGAAGCAAGCCATCTATTATTTCAGCCGTCAATGAGATGTGTCAGCGCTGACGGTTATACGTCATCCACGGGAGCGCGCGAAACACGATCGGCCCAATCCCGCGTCCGCCGAGTAGGGGCGGGGGCGGGGGCGGGGGCGGGGGAGGCACTGTGATCCCATGAAAGATAGAGAAAGAAGAGGAGGCTCGCGAAAGAAGAAAGTACACAGAGGCTACTAGGTCGGAAAAAAGAAAGAGCGAGGAAAATACAAAGAGAAAGCAAGGGGGTAGGATCCTCAACAAAGTGAGAATTAATATTCAATCGCATTAACGAATCGTCGCCGACGTCGCAATCGTTATATCGCGGAGAAACGTACACAGGCTCCGGGTGGTGGAGTGGGGTGCTAGTGTGCGGAGGAAGAGGGAACACGGGCGAGGGGGAGGGGTGTACCAGGGGCGCGAACGCGGAAGGACGTCGGTGTTGGTAGAAGCACCCCCGCGTACCTCCCACTCGTTCCCTCTTTCACTGGGAGTGCGACGCCAAATGAAAATACCGAAGGACAATGGAAATACTAATGATTGATTGGATACGAAAAAGAATTATAATTGAAAAAAACGCGGAGTGCCGGCCGAAAAAAACACCGAGCCATGGGGCGAGAGCGAGAGGATCGCCGCTCGGAAGAGCGAGAGGGTTGCACGCGTCGAGGAGAATGGGAAAGCACTAGGCAGCCGGTCGTGCGAGGGAGCGAGACACTGTGCGAACTATTGGGAATAATATATCAATACCCATCGAACCCACGCATACGAATGCGACCGCGCGCGCTCCCCGGTGCCGTTCGGGGGCAAGGGGAACTGCTAGAGGGCTACGTCCGAGCAGAGGTGCACGGGGGGTGGAGGGGGGGGGGATGGGTTCTGCTCGGAAAGAGAAAAAAATATTACACCCTCACACACTGGCGCCGACTCGCGGATGAAACGGGCACTAACCAATACCAATAAGGGGTGGCACAAAAGAACGGCCGCTCGCTCCGCGAAAAACAGACCCACACAGTGACGCGCCGCTCGTTGCATCGACGGCATTATAGCTTTTCACGTACCCGGTGAAAATTCGACCTATACCCGTCGTCAAAAAGACGTCACTATTATTCTCAAAAGACAACAAATACTGTTTATTCTATATCCAAAAACACACAGTATGCAATCCCTCAATTCTGCCGCAAGTTGTCGCGTAGGGAAAAAAAAAAACTCTAGTCAAAAAACAAGCCTGAATCAAGTCATTGTCAAAATACTTGAGAATACGAAACGAAGTTATGGTATACTCGAAGGATCATTGATTAATTAACCATCCTGAACTGGGAGGGTCGCGTTTCTCAAGGATGCTGGGAGATTCTCCAAGCATTGCCATTGCTCTCGAATGTCTCGAATGTCGTCGAAGCCTACCGCAACTTGCGCTTGCTTCAGCGCGACCCCATAGATGCCACATAGCGTGCCAACACATCAGTGGGGGGTGGCAGGGTGAGAGGCAGAGGTATAGTAGGAGGATGACAGAAGAGAGTATGGGTGGGCACGAAGCGCGCGCGTTTAGCATTTGAAAAAAGCCCTCGCACCGGGCGCGACCACCACCTCGGCCGAATCTCCCATACACAGGCGCGCAAACAAAAGGCTACATTTAGCATTAAAAAAGCACGCAGAGCGGAGGCCGGCCGCCCGCGCGCTTTCCCGGCGCCGAGGTGTGTATGGACGTTGTAGTCGGAGGATGAGGAGAGGAACGCGGTCCTCTCGTAGCTGGAGTAGGAAACGAGGGTGGCAGGGAAACGTGCTGGCCGATGCCAGTTACTCTCATCTCCGTGGCCGTACGGCCGGACGTCCGTCCTTCTTGCACCGGTGGCGGTGCCGGTGGAACTCTGTGTGTCGGCGTATGGAGTGGAGAAGAGCGGATAGAGCAGATAGAGAAAGGAGGAGGTAGTAGGTGAGGTAGGCCGGTGAGGCAGAGGCAGAGGCAGAGGCAGAGGCAGAGGCAGGCAGGGCGGGTGGAACGCCGCGAACGCGAAACGTACGAGGCCACCGGGCCGCCAGCCCGCTCTCCGGATCGGGACAGAAGTGGTTGATGCATTGGGACAAACACATTTGGCATTAAAACAGACCCGACACTACGTATTCTGCAGGAGCAACGTCCCACCCCATCCGGCTACGGCTTCGAGCCGAACCAGCCGTGTGTCCGTCCGTGCAGGCGCGACATACGCGCATCGTGCCTACACACACACACACACACACACACCAAAGGAGAACGATAGTGGAAAAATATCTTCTATTTTTCGGCGCCACCGACGCCGCTCGCGAATTCCCCTATACTCTCCGGCACCGGTAATTATGTTACTCTATCCGTTACGCTGCTCCTGCCGGCGACATCGCGTACTCGAGACACCGCCGTAATTGACGATAACTCATGTTTTTATCAAAAACTGCGCCGCAAGGGTGGATTGTGGGTGGAGGAGAAAGAGATGGATAGATGGAGGCGCGATTAATAAATTCCCCGCTCTTTTCTGGAGGTCTCGCGGTAAAGCGGCGAATCTATCAGCGCTCGGGAGATAGAGTTTCGTTCGAAAAGAACTTATAATAACAGGCTCCATAATAAAGTTCGGGGCGCGTTACGTTCCTGTAACAGTAATAGGATCCGCGCATGTACCGGGCGGTGCTGGCAAGCTTGCCATAACAGTACTATTTTTGCAACGACCCCCGCCCCAGCCAATCCCCCCGGAGCGACCTCATCCTCCTCTTTCTCTCGCGACTTCCAGCGGTGCTAGGCAGCCCAGGTATACCTCGAGCGGGTATGGCTCCGCTCGCGTGTGCCGGTACCT
Source organism: Ectemnius lituratus (assembly GCA_910593735.2). NCBI lineage: Eukaryota > Metazoa > Arthropoda > Insecta > Hymenoptera > Crabronidae > Ectemnius > Ectemnius lituratus. Next base: position 15,038,254 of record OU343038.1, read on the forward strand.
ATCAATCGTGTTCGAGGGACGCATTTTTTCTCCTCCACCACCACCACCATCCTGCACCGCCAGCGCCACCAGCATGAACGAGCCTCTGGAACGTGAGGCGGAATGAAAATAGAAGTGCAGTAACGCGCCGGCTAAAAAAATGATGGAAGCCCCAGGCCGTGCAACGGCATTTCGACGCCGGCGACATCAGGCGAAGAGACGCGCGGGCGCGCGCTGCGATCCATGTGGTAACATGCGTTAACCATACACTTAATACGTATCGGCTCGTTGCCTTGGCACGATGTTATTGCAGCGTGAGATTGCATAGGACGTCACCGGTCCTAACTGTATTAAGTGCCTGAACTTGCCTGGCAGAATAGCGAGAGGGGGTGCAATAGAATTTTATTTCCGACACAATGGAACATTGTACGAGAGCTATATGGATTTACGTTTATGATTGGTTGTTGCTCTCGCGCAATCTAAAAGGTGACCAGTTCTTTAGGTGATAAAACAAAGAAGAGGAGTGAGGGATATCTGCCGCTAATAGATATGGATGGGGGCTGCTGGTCGTCACCCCTGAAACAAGTGGTCTTGTTATGTGACAGGCAGCTCGAATTGTCATGATGCGACAATTTACTCCCGGTAACGAGAATCCGAGCGGTAATACTGATGCGGCTTATACCGCGGTCAGGGTCCGTGATTGCTAAGTTTAAATATGGTCGTACCGATACGCGGTGATAAATAACAGCATCCGCGCGCACACACACGTAATCGACATACACAGCCAGACAGACACACAGCCGTGGGATCAAGTCTACACGGTCGAGCAAGTGTGAAGTCTGGCGTACAAATTCGGAAATCCTGCCAGTGGATTCATTACGTGGTTTCAGTTTCGGGCGCGTGCGCCCGGATTCAGTAGCGCGGCTGACAAAGCCCGATCATAAAGCGTACAATAACAACTGGGAGTCCTCTATAAAAGGAATGTCAGGATCGACGCTTTCTTAGACTGCAAACAAGCCTTGGACAAAGTCAAACAGAAGTGGCCGCGCTTCTTGACCGTCGGCAATCCAAGTATCCTGAATCTTCCTAACTCTCTCTCTCTCTCTCTCTCTCTCCCGCTTTCTCTCCCTTTCTGTGGCCACACCCTTAGCGACTAGTCTGGTAGGAAAGATCCTCCGGTTACTCGTGTAGCCAGTACGGCGTGCATAATTGGTATCAAAGAGATTCATCTTTTCATTGGAGGAGCAGCATAGCCGATATAATAAAGTATCGGCTATCGCAAGGGGGGTTCGAGGTAGGGTACGGTGTAACGAAGAAATGCGAAGAAAGGAAGGATGGCTTCTGGCTTGGGGGAATGCAAGAGCGAGGGAGACAACGGGATCCTTGGAGGAGAAGGGTGGCAAGGAGATCGACCCCGCTCTCCAGCGGATAATTAAAAATAGTCCCCGCGGCCCTTTACTCCTTTTTCGCGGCTCATTAAATCGACCATAAATTATGCATCGAAAATTACGGGCAGGGCCTCCGAATATCGGCACGGTAAGAAGGGGGAGGGCCAGTCTGGTCCGGCGGCCAGCAGCGGCGCGGCATAATAAGCAATTTGTAATCAAGAGGCGTCGTACGGGTGTTATAGTTAGTAAGAAATCCAATGGAGGTCCCGTCCCGTCCCGTTTCCATCCGCGGAACGAACGGCCCCGCGCCAGGGACGGGGAGCGTCGAGAAGGAAGGTGGTAGTAGGGGTCGTGGACCGGAGGCTCGAGAACACGTAAAAAGAATTGCAAATTGCGAATTAGCATTATGTCCCGTCTACTCAAATCGTTATTATCTCCGACGAGTTCTACTCCGAGCCCTGCTTCGCTTCAGCCACCGTAGCAGTCCAGGAATGCGCTTTGTCGTAATATACCCTCTCTCATACTCTTTCTCTTTTACTCTGCCTCTCTTCACGCACAAATCGGATTCACATCGCTTCGAGTACCGACGCTCTCGGTTATTACGCAGAAACAGGACCAAAATTAAATATCGCGCGTGTGCGTGCCGCACTCTCGCCGCTCTACAATCGTACAACTCTTTCCAGCATACGAAAAAATATCTGATAAACCGAGAAAGCGCGGCTTTGTTTCACTTAGGACCTGGATTTCAAACCAGGCGATCTCTTGTTTTCAGTTCTAGTATAATAACGAGAGAACCAACGAATCTCTCTCTCTCTCCCTCTCTTTCATTTCTTATGCTCGTGTTCTTTCGTATATTGCAAGTGTACAAGGTCTAAAAAAACAGTAAAAGCAATAAAACTCCTGCTATTGTTTGCGAAGAACGTGGTGAAACGAATGTTGTTATATATTGATCCCATTATTGCACCTTGGGTCGTAAATAAACGAGCAAAAGTTACGAAAACATTTCGGGCGTCAATGTTTACTTCGAAAAATAGGATTAAAGCAGTCGAATGGAGCAGCTCGGTTGATGGAAGGACCGCGGCGCATTCGCGGTCAGTGTCTCGCTTGGCCCCTCGAATTTAAATAGTGCTCCTGCGCGTATTATTGTATTAATAAACGGAATTAGCGAAACAGTAAAGTGCTTTTAACCGGCGGTGTCCAGCCCCCCGGTCGCTCTAATATGACAAATACACTAGAGTGCTCCACCGATGGTTCCGCCGGTTCTTGCATTCATTAAACGACGCTGGCGATGCGTCGAGCCACGCGCCGTGCTGTTGTCATTAACGGCGATGCGCCCGAATCAATTTTCATCTGTCGGATACTTATGTACTGATACAAGCCAATGCACACCACACACTGTGAATCATCATTCCCATGATCCTCTGATAATTGCACATGGGTATTCATGGATGAACGGATTGTGGAGTATGCTTGTCATTGTAATTGTAGTAATACCTTTTAAATTACCGAAGCACAAACTCCTTGGAAGTCATTAACAACGAACATTCCCCTTTCCTCCGGGACGCAAACGTCTGGCTGTAGAGAAAGAGTTTATAAGGGAGCGAGAGTAGCCAAGATCCGTCGAAGAATAGGTTAATTTCTTGATTGGAGTGTTCCGATAAAATGAATAAATACCGGCGGCCACAGGCTTTCCACGAAATCTCGCGGATCAATTAGCAGACACTCGACGGAATCCGCAAGGGAATCGGGAAGTCTGTGTGCCAGGCGGAGGAAGGAAGTATAGTTGAAGAAAAGTTTTGCCCAAGATTTCGCAAAGGAGAGTCTCGACGAAGCCAACGGCAGCGGCGGCGGCGGCGGCGGCGGCGGCGGCGGTGTCGGCGCCGCGCACATCTCGAGAGCGATCTCTCGTCGGCTCGAAAGTTGCGCAGTTGACGAAATAAAGGGCCGCGCCAAAAGCGAGCGGGAGAGAGATGGAGAGTGCAAGACCGGAGTGAAATAATACTCTTTCTTCTGGCAAGACTGCGTACTGGAGTCGAATCGGAGCCGGGGAGCTCCAGCCGAGCGGCGGAGATCTCGAAGAAACCTAATTAACTCTGCGCCTTCGAATGAAATTATTTTTGCGCCTTGGTCGCCGCGGAAAAAAAGCGAGAGAGTTGCTTAAAGAAGGAGCTTGTGCTGGCGGGATATGGACCGGTGGTAAGACGCGGGCTAAAAAAGGACAAGCTAAAGGCTTGGGAGGGGGGCCCAATGGAGTAGCAGCGAAAGCAGCGAGGACGGTGGACGAGGGACTGCTAAGGTGGAAGGCAAGACAGAAGTAGGTGGCGGAGCGAAGGGACAACAAATGTAAGGAAGCGAGAGCGAGAGAGCCGGGGGAGAGAGCAGGGCTCGAAACTACCAAACTACTTTTCAAGCTGCCCCCGCGGCCCTGGCAAGATTATAATTAAAACGTCGCACGGCGCTGGATAATAAATTAATGCATAATTAACATAGCTAATTATAATACCGGCGGAAATTTTTCTCGTAACTCGCAACACGCACACACACGCACACAAAGAGAGCCACATACATATACCTCTGGCTGGCCCCTGTGCATGCGGAGGCAGTGCAGCCCGGTAATTTATGATCGGACATGAAAAATTACCGTCTCGGGGGGGTTTAATCATCCTCGTAGGCCCCCCCTCCTCCCCCTCCCCCTCCCTCAACCCCTACTCCCTCCGTCCCTCTCCTTCGTCCCCCGTTACACCCCCGTCCAAGAGAATCGACCTTCTGCCAGCCGACATCGTGGACCACTTCACTCTCACTTTTGCCTCCTTCACCAGCCACCCCATCTGCTACAGCCGGACTTAATAACTTATTATAATTCGATGCAACGCGTCGCCCGATTCCACTTGCTTTGCCCGATGCTCGCATGATAGACTGCCGCGCACGATCGTAATCACAAGCTGCGGGTGAGCGTGCTCTCTCTCTCTCTCTCTCTCTCTCTCGGCTCAGTTTTGCGCCCGAGGGTTACGCGGGCAACGATTAATTTATAGTTTTTGCCAGGACTTGATAGCAGCGAGTGGCTCGCACGTCCACCGGTCCACACGATCACGGAGGGTAATCGCTCTGATAGTTGGCTTCGCTTGATAGAGTGTCACCCTGGCTCACCGTGGGAGCTCTGACTCTCAAGTAAAGATTGCTGAAGTCCGGCTACTGACGTAATGCTAATCATACACTTATCCCAACCAAGAAATGACGGCCATCAGTTTTCCATGATTAATTTATTCCGCTGAAAGTGGTCTTTATTATTATACCGCCGGTAGTATGTGTACAACCATATCAAATGGTTGAATTAAAAAGCGAGACGACAGGCGGGCTCAATTAGATAAGAGCGCGCTGGAAATTCCAGCTGAGTTTCATAACGTCATTGCGTGCACGGGTGGTAGCTGGTATATTATCGGGAACTCGTCTGCATTGTTACATCGTGATGTGGGGCTGGTGGAACGACAGTTAGTGGAGAGGAGATCGCAAAGCTTAAATGCGAGCATGGTGCAATCGGGGAGCGAAACTTCGGGCTCGCAGGACTCTCTCAGCCGGCCTAGAGAGAGAGCGCGCGCGCGCGCGACGCGAGCGTTCGCTAATTGACTTATAAAAAGCTTAAATAATTAAATTAGCATTAAAAGCCGCCGCGAGCGGGCCCTCCGGCGGTCGTATAATTCAACATTGTGCTTTATTTGCCTCGGACTGGCAGTATAACGCGGTGGAAGCTGCCGCCACCGCCACCGCTGCTGGTCTTTTTCAAAGCGGCGGCGGACACATCGTGCGGCGCACGTGCGTTAATTCATTAGTCCCCGGGTGTGTGCATCGCTTCGCGGCAACTTCCTACCTTTTAGAATCCCTCTGTCGCCGAAACCAACCTCGGAGAAAGAGAGACAGAGTGTTTGGAGTGATAGCCTCGTCCCACCATGCAATAATGCACGCGCATCCTCCTACTTGCCGCTCTTTGATGTCACTTAAACTCATCGTGGTGCTAGCCTGCGAAAAACCAAGGATCCACCAGACCGATCGCTTCTTCGATATCGTGTGAACACCGTCAATCGAGCGTATCGTATCAAGAGGGACAAAAATCATCTCCTAACGATATCCGACGTACCAGAGAGGCTGGAAAAAATTCCCGGCGAAAGTCGGAAGTGCCAGGGACAAGGACGGCCGGTGATTTGTCGGTAAATCCGGAAAATCGCCGGCCGTTACGGCTGCTGGGATCGCGCGACACAGCGATCGCTTAGGCGCGCGCCGCGAATGCACTGGCGTCGTAGTAATTTGTCCGCGTTATTCGAGCCGCTCGCGGGCCACGCTATATCCCGCGGGCACTCCTCTCTCCCTCGGCAATGTTCGCTATCGAGCCAGGTATATGTATGCACCAACTATGGTGCAAGGGTAAGGGGCGAACGGGTTGTGCGCGCGGGGGGGGGGGGCGGCGAGCGCCGAAAATGCAGACAAATGAGTTAAAAAACGCAGGTTGCAACGCCTCGGCGTAGCGGCGAGCGATGGGAGCTCGCGGCAGCCGACGGAGGGTAGCGCTAGCCCGCGAGAGTGCGGCGATTTGACATTGTCGAAAGTTAATCAATGCCCCCCACGATGCCACGGGTACCAGGATGCACGGGGCCTTCCTACTAGCGGGAGAAGGCGAGAGAGAATCGAGAGAAACGAGCGAGCTGCTCTCTCTCTCTCTATCTCTCTCACCGCCGGGAGAATCGGAGCCACCGTCAGCAACCGGAGACCGGCAGCGAGCTCGCGCGCGGCGTTTCGTCAATTTTTTAAAATTAAATCACTATCTGTCCTTGTTAAATGCATTTCCCGGGGCTCGACGGCACCGCTCCGTGCCGCTCCGTGCCGCGCCCTCCTTTTGCGCGGATTCACCGTGCCATTGTGCTACTCTTACCACCCCCGCCGCGCGTCACCGTGAAGCGACGCTAGGCTCAACTCGATCGCTCGCCAGCGAGCGAGCGAGCGAGCGCACCCTTGCGCTTTCGAGCCCGGGCCATCGCCGATCATCCACGTGCCGCCGCCGCCGCCGCCGCCACTGCCTAATGACAGACAGTTGCCGGTGCCCGAAAAAAAGTGTGTAAATCTGCGAGCACCGGCCGCAGAGGAAGATAGAGAGCTTAGCGCACGGCGAGGTGAAGCGGGAGAGGGCGCGTACGATATAGGACTAGCATTGCGCGGAGTAAGAGGAGGGCAGTGTAGAAGAGTGGCAGGGGTTGGGGTTGGGGGGGGGGGGGCGGGGGGCGGAGGAGAGTGGGCCGTAAGGGAGGAAAGGTCGCGAGGGTGGGTTGGGGATGCAGCGAAAGAGATAGAGCCGCGGCCGCGCCATCAGCCGCGGCTGCATGTAGATAGCGGTACATGCAGTCGGTGCCGGCCGGGGCCATTCCGGTAAAACGCACCGGAATAAAAATAATGGCTGGAAATGGACACGGGGTACACCGGCACCTCGTCATTTTTTTCTATTAGCCGAAACTTACAAACACCCGGGGCTTCCGGCCATTTCAGAGGGCCGCGCGCGCCCGCCTCCTCTCTTTCCCTCCCGCATCATGCCAAACTGCTCTAGTCGGCCTGGTGTATCCTCGAAATTCGTGCGGCCACGGCTCGTTCGCCGCTGGAAAACGCTCGCTGCCGTACGCCCCCGATGCGTGCACTTTTTTCCCGCCTCAACCCCCTCCAACGCCAGCAAGATGGGAGAAGGTGTGTGTCCTGTCCTCGGCCAGGCCGCGATTAAACTGTCATCCGCGCGCTGCAAATGACTACGCTTTTTTTCCGCTCTCGTGCGAGCGTGCGCGCGGTCCCCCGCCCCCCGCCCCGAATAATTTAGATGCTTCATTGCTGTTATTAATTTCGACGGATGTGGACGCACGCGAGCGTGCACACCCCGCACGCTCACAGGACAGAGAGAAACGCTTTAGTGAGCTTTACGGCTTTTTGAGTGTTTTAACTTATGCGCATCCTGTCGGCGACGATTTTTTTCCCCGTTCTCGCTTGCCCGCCTGCTTCTCTAAGGGCGCGAGCTCCCAGCAAAACGAATTGCCACGCACTCACTGCCTCTGTACTGTGCGCGCCCTCGCCCTGCCACCCTCAGCTTTACGGGAATCCGACGAGAAAAGCGGGCAGAGTGTGTCGAATGCGTTCGAAACGCATTATTGAAAATGGCTGGAAAAGCGAGCGAGCGAGCGAGCGTTCCTCGCGCGAGCAAAGTATTGAAATCTGCTGGAGCAGCCGTGATCGCCGGGAGGAAAGGGTGAGCGAGCGGACAGAGGCCGAATAACAGGGCGTACGAATCAGCGAATTCTTCGCGTCCTGCCGAAACAATTTCGTTGGACAGCACTGACGTCGAGTGAGAACGGTTTAATGGCCCGGTCTTCGTGCACAGTGCTCTTCTTGCTCATTCGTATGCGGCCCGGAATACCCTAAGACGTAACGTACGCGCTTCGTTTCACCGGAGCAGCCACGGGCCCGACGCCAAATTATGCACAATTAACGTCAGTCAAGCATACTTATGCTGCCCTCGCGGAGATACGTATTTATGCACATCACCAATTCCCTGCCTTTATGTACTTCGCGCACGCTCCATAATCATACTTTATCCTGGTTCCGCATTATGCCGATGCGACCATTTCGATGTAAGCATTCCGGCATTTCAGTCGAAATTAACGATGTCCCCGGAAACCTGATCGATTCCGGGACCCCACACCCTGAATATTGATGAAGACGATTGCTAGTGCCAGGTCCGACTGACTCTCGAATGTTCCACCAACCTGCAAATTCGTATTGTTCGATTCTCTCCGGATATTCCGTTGATCTAGTTATTCACAAGTAGTACTAAGAAAAAGGAAGGAAAGAGTAGCATCTGTAGCTTGGAGCTTTCTAGTAGAGAAGTCAATCAGGGTGCGACAATGAAAGAGCCATGGAATCGCGGTGGCTTGGCGTCCCGTCGGGTTGTAAGGTGAATCTGATTGGCTCATGAATATTAAGTTCGCCCGGCAATTATTATCTGTGTTATAAATCGGGCGACCCGACTTGCCCAGGTTCTCTTGCTCGGGCCTCGTTGTTATTATCCGCTGTGAGGCCGCACACGCAGACTCCCTAGCCCACGTATCCTCCGGTATCAGGATGCACAACCGCACACTAGCCTTCCCGCGTAGCCTCGCTGTACAGCCATTCGCCTTCTGTCTCTCTCTCCTGCGATTACCCCCAAGTGTTAATTACTAATCTCGCCTCTGCTAATTATAATTAACGCCTTTCGCCCGAGGAATGCTCGGCGAGCTCTGCAAAAAGGACACGACAGATTGGCCTGTTCGCGGGCGTCCACCTTTAAAGCAGATCGGCCGGATTCGATGCGCACACATTCGCCAAATGCGCCTGTATGTGCGAATCGGCCTGCGGACCGGTTTTTCGTGGCCCTTAAATGATCCTGGCTTGGATTCGCGGGAGCCCAGTGAAATCACAGAGTTTCCGCGTAATGAAGAGGCCTCCTGATCTGATCCGCGATAAATCTTGATTTGCTCCCCGGTAATTGCCATTCCCAAGAGCCACTGGACACTGATACTATCACGTGCCAGCCTATCTGTCACATTTTGCCAGTCTCTTGTCCGGCCTATTAGTATCCAGTATGATCGTACTTGACGTCAACTTAATTTCGACGATATTCAAATTTCTGTATTTCAACGCTTAAATGATGTCATCAACGACGACAGCACCTTGTCATTTTCATCTCATGATTGATTATCACGATCATGTATAATATTAGCTACTCTGCATACTTTTTTTCATCTCTCAATTGTGGTGGACTTGAAGGCAATCAGTACTTAATTCACCCGCACAGAATTGCCTGTTGGTTTCCAGTGAAGCCTGCTCGAAAATTGCGTGGGGGATTTTCCGGGGGGAATCCAGAAATAGTCGTTTCAGCGGTAACATTTTTTTTCGAGGAAAATTTGACGTGTCACATTACCATCGATATTTGGTGTTTGCCGAATGGGGGCTACCTGTGTCCAGGCTGGCGCGCCCCGAGCTCCTGCGGCAGTGTACGCCCGGTGCCTCATTAAAATATGCAAATACGCGACTCCGCGCTCGTCCGTTCTGTATTCCGCGCGCTGCCTTTCCCCCGGCTCGCTCGAGCTACCTCACATGCACATGCGTCGAAATGTTTACGATCACGGCGAAATTAAAAGTACCGCTAAAATATTGCCCCTAATACGTACGCGCCGCTCGCTCGGCCAGCCCTCCGCCTCGCTCGTCCAGAGATCGGCCTGCCTCCTTAAGCCTGCCTACTGTTCGGGACACCTAGCATACAGCTTCGAGCACAGATCGAGGAGTGTGAGACGGTGCGAACCAGTTTAAAAGATTTAAGCACCCAGCTGCTTAGCCTCGCTGGCTCGCTCTCACCCTCTTCCCTACCTGATTATTTAGCCTTCTTTGTGCCCACTCTATTCTTCGTCCCTCTTCGACAACCATTACAGGGCAGTTCTTGGAGCCCTCGATCAAAGTCAGCATACCACCAAGACGCAATCGAGCGACTGAAGTAAGTGCCAAGAGAGCCAAGTGTGCGTTCATCGAATTCTATAGGAATCTTGAGGGCATTTGACTTTGCGTGAGGCCCTCGATATCGCTAGCTCATCAGGGTTCTCGATCACCCATACCTTATCGAGCTGGCTAATCCGCGTCGGACGAGAAGTTAGAGGCTCGATCGGACGATCGCCTGCATAGCAATAAACAAGTTGCCGCGTGGATTTGCGGAAGAGCTATGGGTTTAGTGGCCTCTTGGCGACTTGACGCGCAAAACGAACAGTCCTTTCGGCCTGAAGCGTTGCTTTCGGCCCTGAACGAGATGTATCCCTCTTGCCAGTGGTCCACGATTGCCCGACAACCCCCGGGCGTATAGCTCGCGGTTCCTGGGAAGGCGTGCGAGATGATTTTTACGATCTCGATCCCGCTAACGAGTAGCGTCCAGCGCGCCTATTCCCTTCGCGTCTTATGCGGCGATAATTCTTCATTATCGTACATTGTTGCGTACCGCGAAAGGCTGCGCTCTAAGTCTGTGTCGTCGCTCGCCCTGTGCACGATGCACCGCTCATTTTTTACGAGACGTCATCGGCCCGAGTAATCAGACCGCGCGCGTTTTAATTGCCCCCTCGTTTTTGCGCGAGTCCTGACATTTACGATGAAAGGCCTCGCGTCGACCTGAGTAACAATCGGCTGGAGGAGTCGCAATCGGGGCACAAAGTAGCCGATTCCGATGTGTAGTAGTCAGAAAGGTTTCGTTACCACTTACCACCCTGTTTGCGCTCGTTACGCCGCTGACGTGGCTTCTAGAATACAAATGCTATTCTTACCCAGAGAAATTCCACTGCCAGTAAAAGAAGTCTCTGCCGGTTTGGTTCTCCGATTGCTCATCCAATCTTCCAATCTTCCCTCCTGTAATTATTAGTTATTTGCTCGTATGATTATCGGCCACACAATTAATTAATTCTATGGGCGCGATAGTGAGTGAGGCGGAGGCATTGGAATGAAAGGACACATCATTTATAAAGAATGAGACAAGGTAGAAGACGTATGAGATTCTTTCATTTCGCGAATTTAGCCAGCAAGTGTACAAGCAAGCGACAGCTGACAGGATTTTTCTTTTTATCACTGTGAGAATGATTTATGGGACTATGGTGCTCAGCGTAAAATTGTCGGCGAGTGGTAATAATGCATATCCTCGACGAGGATCTTGCACCTTGCACCGGGCGGACAAAGAAGAGGGCCGCGTCGACGTGCTAATTATGCACACTGCCTCCTCTGCGACCTTCCTCTCGGGTAACGTCGGCGAACAGTTGACTTGGACGGCTTCCCAATTGCCCGGTGGCAATATAAACGCCGTGCCGCGACATTCGCGACAGGAAGACATGAGTGGTGGCTCGCAATTCCTTTCATTAATGCGCCGTTTTATTGCAGTTGCCGCTCTCCTGGCCGCAGTAATGCATCACACTGATAATAATGAAGCATCCCAAGATTGGCCCGCATTTCTCAGACTCTAAATTGCCAATTATACTGATATTCGATTGGTCTTGCGAAGAAGGTGTCACTTGGAAAACTGTCTTGATATAGATGGAGAGTGATGTCGAACAGGAAGGATCGGAGATTTTCCGTCGAACCACGGCATTCGCCGAGGGGTTCCGATGATATAAATCGCACGTCGTAGTAGTACCACCACGTCTGAGGAAGCCGGCGCAGTCCGGAAAGCACTTAATCACCGTTAGCCTTATTGAGCTTACAGATTTCTCCACGCCCAGTAGTCTCGGCCCTATCACAACGTGGCCAGCCACGTTGTGAACGGTGAAACGCCAAGAGGCACTTTATTAAACTCGCTCGCAACGCTTTTAAAGACCGTGTAATGACAGTAGCCGACCATACCGTCCACGGAAAGTAAGATCGTTCCTCAGACTTTCTCATGTAAACTTGAGAACTTCGTTCGAGAAATCGATAACCGCACGATAGAAGTTCACTAGTATTCGAGTAAAGTTTAGCATTCCAAAGCATTCTCTTTGCATTCCAATAATTTTTGCGGTACGTACATTTGCACGGAGTTGAGATTTCTGTAGTAATTGATTCCCAAAACATAATAGCTACTCTACGTGTATCGCATCAACACGTATTTCGCCATATACAAGTGGCAACTTTGAGAGGACTGGTACTCGAGACGCGAGAGGTTAATTACAAGGGACATCGAATCTTGAAGCCGGTTTCAATGGTTCCAGTGGATCAGTAATGAGAGGAAGGCATTATTACTGGGTGGTCCGTGTACAATGGTACCTGGTGCTTCGAGAAGGGTTAAGCAAATCGGTATTAATATCGGTGGCGCATTCATTCTGGTGCGGCCACGGGCACTTCATCCCCTCGTCAGGAGGCGAGCGAGCGGGCGTGTATGCGCTCGATCTCGCCGCGGCTCCGATGGATTTTTGTTAATGCGTAATTGAATTTACAGAGCGTGTCTACTAGATTGTATCTGGGCTATAGATTTCAGTCCGGGCGATAACCTTGGGGAGGCGTGGATCGGCGGCGGCTCGATTCAATTCCCATTTATAACGCCGTCACATCGAAAGTGGCGGCGTAAGTATCTGCAGCCGACTGTAAATGCGGCTGCTGGAATACATATACACCGAGCAACACAACCACCGGTCGAGTTCGTGGCTACGTTTATGGACCTCGCGTACATGGGTACTCGGTGAAATTCAATCAACTTCTTGCTTTTTTTCCAGGCCCTCCCCCCCCCCCCCACCTCTTCACGGCAGCACGGCTCCGGCGACAATTCCAGATCCCTCGTCAAATACACCATGAGGAATCTGCTTCTGGCATACTTCGTCGGAGTCCAATGTATGCTGGCCTGCTTATTAATGTCCGCCCGATAATTGATACGTATCGATATCGATCACTATCCAACAGCTGCTCCTCCACCATCGACTCTAATAACCCTTGTTAATTCAAGGGACTTAACTTTCATCATTACCCGCATCAGAAGATTGTGATGCACGATTTATAACTGCCTGGGAACCGTTTGACTCTTTTTTTTCTTTCGGTCGTTGACAAAGTTTAAGGAAAGCATGGATGAAAATAGTGTTTCAAGTTGATATTATAGTAGCACAGGCCGACGACGTCAGCGATTGTCATTTAACGAGGTAACAGGCCTCAGGCAAATTGTTAGGGCCGATCGAACGAACGTGTTAAGACACACCGGGTGTTCTTTCCTGTGCAAGGTAAGCGAATCGCGCGTGGGTAGCAGTACACGAATGTTAATTGTTTACCGATGCTAGTTTATGAAGGCCATGAGTCAAGCGCGAGCAGTGCATAAGGTATGTGTTCGAACATCGGTTCGACATTTTCTAACGAGTACCTACCACCGCCACTGTCAGCCGAGCGAAATATCGAGGACAGGCGGCGAAGTAAGCGGGCAAGCACGCCTGTTGTCGTCGTCGCCCGAAGCACGTATTACTTCAAAATCATCTCCAACCAGTGTGATTTAACTCTTTCAATTGCTCGCATTACGCTACCGATCCTCGTGCTTCATATTCCTCGACACCCTCCACTCAAGGAATTAGATCCGGGTTAGTGTTACTCCTTAGGGCGCTCCGATTCCCCGAGTGTCATTGCCCGCATTACTTTAACCGGCAGACAACTATGCGCTCGGCAAAATAATTATTCCACCTTACATTCTTTCAAACGATTCTCCTCCCAGTTGTCACTGTTATATATTCGACTTTGTGTCCAAGCTTATACATAATATTTCGTCGGTAAGGTTGTCGAGGGGGAGGAAGAAATTCGTTCCAATGCAGCGGCCAATTTAGCAGGGGCCGCGGTATCGCCAAGACATATCGAAGTTCCAAATTCACGATTTGAGGCAAAGTTCGACAGTGTTTGCGCGGCATACGCCACGGTTAGTTTGTCCCTGGTCACGTGAGAGAGGGCCTCCTCTCTCACGTCTTGTAGAGTTGTAGCGGTCCACTATAGCTCGCATTCTGTTGGCCGGACACTTGGCGACGACCCATCCCTCATGCCTGTCCCGGCTGTCCGAGCTCCTAGGCACTGTCCAGTCAGTGAACTCTCGAGCAACTTCTGTTATTATAAGTTAACCCCAGACCACCCCCTCACGGCCCCGCGGACTGCCCGAACGCTCCAACCGTAGCAACAGCCCGCTCAGATTATGGCCATCAGCCAGCGAGCTGAGATCTGGGTAACGCCGCACCCAACTTCCCTTCGTTTGTATAAGGAAGTGTTTCAGGTCACCCGAAGAATAACACGTTCGACCTCTTGTCCGTTCTTCAGCGACGTCTGCTCAGCCACTTCGCTTGATTTGGATCATCCGAACCACGACTTCCCACCACTCTGCTACCTTACTACTTTCTATAACTTCATCTTACTCATTGGTTAATTCTCATCTAATTGACAGTCTCGTTGGAACTTGTTATTTCTCTTAGAACCGATATGGACTTCTGTCATTCTTTGTTTCTTGATTATTTGAGGCGAGAGAAATTTGCCGAGCAGACATTAATGGGGTTTTGTTTGAGGGAATTCTGGCGAAGGTAAGAAATCAGGAGGAGTTATTCGGTGCGATCTCTGGGTGATGCGAGTTGAAAACCTCCGGGCAGTCGTGGGCTTAAGGATGAGGCGAGCCAGCGCAAAGAAGACAGAACGAAGCAGCTTTACGAGAGCGAAAAGTTGCACTGGAGATATAAAGCAAGCGCGTCGCATATAACTTACAATCAGCCACACGTTGGCCCGCGCTGCATCTTCCATTTCATGCGGGAGCCGCTCGCTCTCGACGGAGCTGCCGCTCTCCGTTCTCTCCTTGAACTCGGCATCAAAGTTCGACTTAGCGTAAGAATTTACGACGGATTCTCTAAAAAAGTGCTAAGTTTAAAAAAGATTCGAGACACTCCAGCCTAAGCCGGTCCCATTCACAAAGTAATCCTATTCCATTCTTTATTCGATTCCATTTGGACTTAGTAGACTCGGATTCTTGCAGATTCGGTAGTAGACTTTGTCCGATTAATTAGATTATTCGTAATTCGTAATGGAATATAACGTAACTCTACGTGGAAGGAAAATCCGAATTGTCTTATGGGGTTCCAAGCAATACGCTCTTACTCGAATAGGAGAATTTTGCACGGTAGTCAGGAGGAGTACATTATCGTGATCAGCGATCATAAAGGGCCCCGGAATAATTATTCGCGCGGTAACGTATCATCCATATTCATCTCTGCGCTCTCGGCTGAATGCCTCGTTTGTGTATCGGGGGGCCGGGAGTGGTGTGATTTAAAATAAGGGCCCACGTTCGGAGGTGCTAACGTAATTCCTGCGGTATCGAGATTCACGCAACACACGGCAACGGCGGCCCTCATCAGCCCTCGCCGTTTTCCCGGCGCGTTTCTGTTACCGGCTGCTGCCGCCGCGCCCGACGCTACCGAAGCAAGTAAATGCCGAGGGCACTGCTCCCAGTCGGACGTGACGAGCCACACAAACGCTTAAACTTGCCTTCAGCGCTCCTCCTCTGCGAGTGCGAGCAAGTGAAAGAAAGAGGAGAGTGGAAGGCCTGAGGCTCCCAGACAATATGGAAAATAAATCGATAACTTAATTAAGCCAGGCGCACCGCCGGAGAATGCCAGCTAATCAATTCATAGCCGGCCGGTGCGCATTATACAAATGCGAGCGCAACAATCTCGTTCATAAAGCAAAGTATATCGGCACCGATTTCATTAACTTATCTGCTGCCGAGGAGCCCGGATGCGTGACTGCGAGGAGTTAAAATCAGCCAATTACATCCGGGCGGTAGAGGAGTGTGCGAGAGAGTAAAGGGGAGGGAAAGGGCCGAGAGAATCGTCGACACTCTCGGCCCGGTGCTCTTTTTTGTCATCGCTAAGGACTCCTGAGGCTTCGTCGTTATTACGCTATCTTCGAGCCACTTTTTTTCATTGATTCACGATCCACCCAGCGAGAATTATGCCCCGAACTCGACGTAGCCACCGTTCGAGCTACTACAACTTGGCTTTTAGTTACAATTAAGCCTGTCCCAGCACTTTCCAAGGGCGCTCGCTCGCTCGCAGCTGCTGAGCACGTTGTACCTACATTAGAGGCAAAGTCTTATTGCCGACATTACCATTACGCTCCTTTTATTCGATCAACCCTCACCGAAGTTGCTCGATTCTAATTTATCTGGATTCGCGTGTCCCGAGTAATGAGTCTCATTTTACGGAGGTCGCTGCCAACTCTCGTTGAGTGGCCAATGCCATGATAAGTGAATATGCAAACCGGTCACTTTGCTTGATAAGGCCAGAGATCGGCATCGTTAAATCTCTTCTGGGAAGAGAGAGGACTCGTACGCTCGCGCGCCCGACGTATGACGTACTCTCGAGCTATCCTTTCGCGTAAGGTGCTCAGGATCGGGAATCGGAAGGCACCTACACATACCTTGGTCGAAGAGGATAGGTAGACAGTAGTAGAATAACTGGAAGTTAGACAGAAGTAGCTGGATATCTGGTGGCGAGGGCGCGCGACAATAGATATGCCGCGGACAGTACAATGGTCATTGTAAATCAGGGCATTTTAAAAATCTGACAGGATATATGTTGACTCGGCCTCGTATATCCTGTGTCACACACGGACGCTGCTGCGCCGCTGCCGCCCATTAAATACAGCATTATGCTACCCAACCGAGCCCGAGCGACTTCAGCCACGTAATGGTAATTGCCAGGATGTATTCGCAACGCCATTTTCGGCAAGTTGCCATTCAGGGATAGCCTGGCTGCCTGCCTCCTTCTCCTACAATGTCGCTGCGAGACGATCGAGAAGTCGGATTATACTTTTTCTCTTTTCCTCGTCCTTACTCTGCTTATGTCCGCTATCGCTGGATGACTGATAGGACCAGTAGGCCTCGACAATTTTACTCTATCACTGGCTGCCTTGAACTAGCAGTCTGTAGAACATGCATTCTACCATTTCACCGGCGCATGAAGATCGATTGGTTCCACTACCTCGCAGTCTGAATGTATTTCAATACTACCGTTCAAAGGATGATTTTTCCAAAAAAAGTTTATATGTGTAGTGAAGAAGACAGATTAATTACAAGCGAGATTAGAGGTAACCGATCAGATCGCCAGATTATATTCCGTCGATAATTAATTTCAAAGTAAAGTGGGTTGTTATCATGTATAGTGGTTTGGTTGATGACTTGAATACCTGATGATGAATGTCTCTAAATTCGCGTGCTTTTCTTTGCCTTCTTAAATCACGCAAGCATGAAGAGTGCAATTTTCCTGTCGGACTGTCTACTTGCAAATGGGGAATGAGATAAAAGCAGGATAACGACGACAGGATTTCAATGAGGCGTTCATTTAAACCATGATCTGATTTAATAACTTTTAAATTTCACTTCCTTGACAATTCTAAGCACATTTATGGTATAAGAGGGAAAGAGCTTTCTCTCTTTACGTAAACTCAAGTCCAAAAAGGACGGAGTAAAGCCGCTGAGTCCTTGACGTAGGTGAACTCGTAAATCTATCCGTTCGACAAGCAGCCCAGTCTATATCGAGATCACAAGGACGTTAATTAACGGACGACTAATATATCGATTACTTACTCCAATTGCGATTACCGCTTAATGCGAAATTATGGCTTCCCGTTCCACGGGGTTTCGTGTTGCGCGCCCGTTCCGCCCGACGCACTAAGAACCCGCAGTTTGTCGATAGGCATAGGTAACTGCTGAGCTAATCGTAAACAGGTAACTTGAACTGCTTACTTAAATAAGACACGGCCTAAGAAATTACGAGTCTTCGTTTTCAACTCTTGCCAATATAAATAAAAGTCTACTCGATTTATGATTGCTTCCTCCACATTTTTGAAGTTGCAACCAAGTTTTTTTCTGAAGACGATCGTTTCGACAACTGACACCAATTTGTCTGACAGAATCTAGCAAAACTGTAGCGTCAAGTGGTGCTCCTTTGCAAGTGTGGGAGTCACGCACGCGTCAGCTTGACGGCATTTGGTACTGTGAGTGTCACCGGGTAAGCCGAAAATCCAAACCTTAGTAACGAGACGCTACACGTTTGGGCAGCGTGGCGGAGGAGGGCGGGGCGGTAATGTATTCCGACGAGAGAAGTGAAGCATGCATATTCTAGATATATTATAAATAATTACTCAATTATATCTTTGGAAAGGCAATGAATAAAGATGTCTGTTGCCGACGCCCGCTCGCGCGCGCTCGCGCACCATCGGCTGCTCTCGCTTGCTCGCCAAGTAGAAGGAGGAGGGTACAGGCAGTACAAGCTAATAAAAAAAAGGAAAAAAAGAAAGAGAAGGAACGCTTGCGTTGAATATTCAAACGCAGCGAACTAGGTGCCCGCCGGGGGTGTGGGGGTGCGAGGGAGCAGGCCGGGGTGAGCTTATTTCAAATGGAGATCCATATTATACCCTCTTCTTACCGGGGGAACGTACTTTTGTTTCCAGATTTCGCGGTTTTCGCCGTGCTGGCGGTCTCGAGTGCGCCAAACGAGAGCCGGCGAGGGGACTTGCGGAGGGCGGGAACGAAGAGAGACACTTGAATTCCCAAACGGTCCTTTATCCGCCTATAAATGTTGCAATGAAAATCGAGCCGGCATCGATGACTAATTATTGCCATCGACGCCAGTGAAAATATGCGGACACACCGCGCGACGCCGTGCCCGCTCAGCTGACGAGGCAGGCTTCATCGTTTCCTTCTTCCCTTATATCCATGCGCTCTCGTGAAATTCTTTTTTTCTTCTCCCCGGGACAAAGTGATCGGGATATCTCTCTCATCCCAGCCTCCCTTTCTCTTCCGCCCTTCCTTCCTTGCATCCCCTCGGTATCGCGCGGCTCGACACGCCGCGTATCGTTTCCTAGCAATTTGTCCGGGCGGCATGCACATGCAACTACGTCGATCCACGGGACAGCCGCGAACGAGTTAATTGCTTAATGATGCACCACCTCGACTCGCCGGGGCCATTTATCTGGGCCCGGCCGCATTCTTTCCTGCACCAGTCTTCCACGAAAGGGGCGAGAAACTTTATTGGGGGTATAAATCCGCAACACGCGGTACCCCGCGCTCACACTGGCGACACGATAAACTTTAAAATATTGCGGAAATGAAAAGCTTTCGGGCGTAGCGCAACACCCGCGCGCGGCTCCTTTTCCGCGAAAGATAATATGAGCGGCCACGGCCCGCGGCCGGATTTACGGGGCGTTGTTTTGTAAGTGGACCTTTCTCGTACGTATGTGAAAGATAGTGTGGAATTTAGAGCCCGTCAAGCTACTTTTTCTCACTCGGCCAACACCGACGTCCAGCGATACTTTCCTCATATTACATTGCGGAATAAGGGGGATTTAAGTAGACCGAAAGCCTCCGTCGACGCTCGATAACCGCGGATAAAGAAATCGCCGACTACCCTTTCCCACATTTACTAAGGCTTCTTGTCCACCAGCAGAGCCCGTATTCTTAAAGCGTGAAAGCCCCGGCGTTCAACCCTGTCGTTCAGGAAGCTCTTGGACTTGTTCGCATTTGCAGCTTTGGATTAGAATGGTAATTAAGACGGGCACGACGACACGTATTTCATCTCATTTAGAGTCATATTTCAACTTCAACACATTTTATTAGGCCGATGCAATAACGTAGTGTAACTCGATACGATAAAACAAGAATATATTACTATGTTCCTCGGCGAGAATGTTACTCGTCGGTCATAAACAAATTTATGACCGTCAAGATTTAACCTTTTTTTACTTGTTCCATATATCATCATACGGAATAAGTCTTACGTAATTTGCCGTAGCAATCGCTGAGGCAAAGTTTCGAGATAGAATGCTATCCCATTAGAGATGCGAGAGTTCAAAGAGGATAAAGATACTTCACTCGTTACTAGATAAATAGCGCCGTGTCTGCTGTTAGTTTCAAAGACTACAAGGATTTTCGCCAACTTTGGAGATCCGGGCAACACGTTGCCGAGATCCGGTGCGCAAGGGAATGTTCACAGGGCAATGGGGGAATCCATAGTAACTAGAATGTATTCCCTACCTTGAGAGGCATTAATGAGGCAATATTTTCGTAAGACGCAAGCTATCGACATTTCCGGTCGGTCGATTTTCCGTATGTATGGATAGACGGGCGTCCCTCCGGACGTGATTGGCTTCTGATAGAATTACGAAGGGTGAGCACGCAACATAGCTTCGCGGATGATCTTGTATGCGGCCGGATGGTCGGTGTGCTCGGCTGTGTGGTTTGACACACAGGCGAGCACACCATGGGCGACCCTCGCTTAAAACAAAGGACGCGCCACGTTGCGTCGCTCAGCCCCGCATCTTCATATACTAGGCATCATATTAAGTTTATTCTTTCTCCCTTGGAAACGGGAAATTGATGAGGTCCTTTGAAAAGGAGAAGAGATAATAAGAAGTATCCCTTCAAAACATTCACGAAAAAATGAAGTTTGAGCTGGGACTCTGATTTTTGTTTTACTTATTCCTTGATGCAAAAAGACACTCTCACTTAAATTCCAGCCCCGGAAACAGTCGGGAAGACTAAAAAAATTGAGAAAACTGCCGAAATCAGGAAGAAGTTGACTATTCAGAAGGACCTTTCCACCTGTTTTCGATAGAATTCCGGCATTTCTGCCACTGGTTTCATGTTTTCTATCCGTTTTGATACTTAAACAATCGATTTATCAAGCATTCGTCAAAGTCCCAGAACCTACTAAAAATCTAAAAATTTTGAACTACCCTTCCCGACCGTTTCAGGGTCTGGTATTTCAGGCAGTGATTCAGTATTTAGCTAGGAAACAGTGATATAAATTCCAGAACCCCAGGTCAAAGTTCATTTTTTGGCCCAAAAATTCGTCAAGGGGTATACCCACAAAAATTTGCGAAAAAATGAATTTTGAGCTAGGGCTCTGGAATTTATATCACTTCTTCCTTGATGCAAGAAAACATTCTCCACCAAATTTCGGCCCCGGAAAATGTCGGGAAGTATGAAAAACATGGGGAAGACCGCGAAAATGAATTATTCAAGATCGGTTTTCCATGTGTTTTCGGTACAATTCCGGCACTTTGACTACTGGTTTTGTGTTTTTTATCCGTTTTGATACTCAAACAATCGAAATATCAAGCGTTCGTCCAAGTCCCAGAACCTTCGAAAAATCGAAAATTTGTGAAGGGGTACATATGGAAAAATTTGCGAAAAAATGAATTTTGAGCCAGGGCTCTGGAATTTATACCACTTCTTCCTTGATGCAAGAAAACATTCTCCACCAAATTCCAGCCCCGGAAAATGTCGGGAAGATTTGAAAACATGAGGAAAACCTCGAAAATGAATTATCCAAGATTGGTTTTCCATGTGTTTTCAGTACAATTCCGGCATTTCTGCCACGGGATTCATGTTTTCTATCCGTTTTGATACTCAAACAATCAAAATATCAAGCGTTCGTCAAAGTCCCAGAACCTTCGAAAAATCGAAAATTTGTGAAGGGGTACATATGCAAAAATTTGCGAAAAAATGAATTTTGAGCTGGGGGTCTGGAATTTATATCACTTCTTCCTTGATGCAAGAAAACATTTTCCACCAAATTCCAGCCCCGGAAAGAGTCGGGAAGACTGAAAAAAATGGAAACCCCCAATAAACGAACAGTGTTTTTTCAACAGTTCGTCAATTTTAGTCCAAGTCTCGACAAGATCTGGCTGGAATTTGAAGAAATCTGATGAAATTCAAGTGTGGGGCTATTCTAACGAAGGCCGGATATTGTAAAGCAGTGGGGCGCGTGGAAATAGGGTCGAAAGATTGAAAGACTCAGAGGGCATTCGCAGCAATTTCCTATCGACGCAATTTCATAATTTTATTGGCAGGTTGCGAGGCTGCGAGGACCGCGTGATGTAGCGTAGGGGCTCCCAACTGGTCGCATTCGTTGAGTCGACGATTCCGTCGCGCGGTTGGTGGCCCCCAAACTTCGAAGACCGACACGATGTCTTCGTCCTAGTGAATTTACGAGTAGGCCCTGCGATCGATGCTCACTGTACCACTTCTGGTGCGAAGGGTCTGCGTTCGCTCGTAGGTCGATCACGCAATTACGCAGTCGTAAAGGGCGCTGAATATTATCGAAGCCTGGCAGCGAATTTAATTTCGAAATCCTTTCTGGCCGCCCCCGCCTACTCTGAATGCCGGGGATATATTTTTTTCGCGGCACCCGGGCAATCGCCGCCGCCACCGCGCCCCCGCAGTGGTAACGAGACTGAATTTTGAATAGGATGAATGGGATATTATCGCCGGGATCCGCCGACTTTATAATGCACTTTATTGCCGATGGGTTTTATGAAGTCCTCTCGGATCAATGAATCATTATTTCCGAATTCTTTCGCGGCACTTCATTATAATTAACGGTACCATCACCATCGTTCGCCGGTGGAACCTGTGTTTTAAAAATTTGCGGATTCTTCTCAGCCATTAATATACCGAAAGATTAAAAATTTGTGGTCTAAATTTCGTATCAGCCTTCAAGTGTCAAAGGATGTCGACGGTTAAACGTTAATTCCGCCGAGCTTTAGTATACCTATCACTCTTCTCACAACTTTCTCACCCCCCGAGAGTTCTCTACTCTCTTTGCCTTTTTATTTCGACTAAAGGCCCGTTTAGCGAAGAATAGAAGACGTGCTTGATGGTGGGGTAAACGATTTCAATTAGCCTGTATACCCTCGGGGCTCTCCAACAGGCGAAGTTATCGAGAGACTTTCACACGTGTCGCGCGCGCGGCGTCGGCGTCGACGTCGGCGTCGTCGGCTCACCCTCACAGGAGAAGTCGAGTGCCGTGGAACCGCGATGGGAGCCGACCAAGCAACCCCTCGCACACTCGCTGCTCCCTTACTCCTACCCTCTTAACCGCGAGCGGCCGAATTTCCGCGCGGACTGTACCTGCATGCCAACAGCCTCGGTCGCCTGAAAGTCGAGCACATCATTTTATCTCCATGATAAATACGCTACATTTTATGCGCATTATTTTGCGCCCCCTCCATCGTCGCCGGCATCACGCGTGAACAAGAGAGCGAACGAGAGGAGATAAAAGTCGACGGGAGAGAGAGTGAGTGAGTGAGTGAGTGAGAGAGAGAGAGAGTGAGAGAGGTGGATGGAAAGGGGTTGCCCAAACCCCGTGATCCTGGGGGTCCCACCCCCCGAGCGACCCATCTTCCGTGCGTTCCTCACCCCCGAGAGAGCGACACATACGCGGGAGAGCGGGTTGTATCTCACCATGCTCGTCGTTCGCAACCACCCTTGCCGCCCCCGCTGGCCCCTCTGTACCACTCGCGCCCCTCCGTCCCCGTGTACCCCTGCCCTGCCTCTCCTCCTCCTCATCCCCCCGGCACTCGCGAGCACTGCTACGAACCATCTACTCCGCGTTCTCCTCCGCACCCCCATAAACCCTCACTCGCCGTGTCCTCGCCCTCTCTTACGCCGACAGTGCTACCTTTCTCTCTGTCGCGCGCATCCGTCCGCTCGTCCGTCCGTCCATCCGTGCGTCCCGTCGGTCCGCTCGTCCAGCCACCCCGTACACAGCCCATCTTTTTTAATGTTAGGCAGTTATAGCCCGTGTGCGAAACGCGAGCCAATGCTACAGCTCACTCTCCCTCGCTCTCTCCCTCGCGCGCTTCCACCCATCCCCCAAGCCGCCCTCTTTTTTTATCCGCCCGCTAGTCTCTCTTTCTCGCACCCAGTGCATCCAGCTCGCTCGCTCGCTCGCTCTGTGCCCGAGTGCGTCTCGGTCCCACCCGCCCTCTGTACAGCCATCTTTCTCGTTCGGTGGGAAAAAAAAGAAGAGGACTTAGGTCAATTTTTATCACACAAACCGGCCGACCGAGCGGCACCCATAAAAAATGCCTCTTTACGTATGGCGATTGGTCCGCAACGGGGCTTCGGGGGTAATGCCGGACCGCGCTTTTTTCTCTCGCTCGGTCGCCGCGCGCGCTCGTCGAACTACCCCCGTCTCACTTGGCCCACTCGCTGCTTCTCCCTCGCGCCTTCGTGCTACGGCATCGCTCGCGCTTCCTCCCTTCTACCGTTCTCTCCCTCGGTACCGTAATCGGCCGCCCCGCACCGCCCCGGCCGCCCCCGATGCGGCCGATTTTTTTCCCAGCGCCGCTCGTCGCCTCTCGCTCGCACCACGCTTCTTCGCTTCCTCGTTTTTTTTTCGACGCGGGGAAAAAATGCGCGCCGCCCGTCGATTGGTCGAGGGGACAGATGACGTAGTGAGCGACGTGCCACCCCCGTTCGGTGGCTGGGGGTGGGGATGCTGGATGCACACGCGAGAGAGACGGTGGTGGTAAGAGTGGGCGCGCGATCGAGTGCGAGCTCCGGCACCGCGACCGCTACTGCACATGTCGCGAGAGGGTGGGTGCACCGCCACTACCATCGTCCCACCCCAACCCCCAACCCCAGCTCCCTCCCCCCTTCGTCCCCCGCCGCCGCACGATCAGCACGGGGGTGGGCCTCCGCTCGAATTGGATGGAAATATTATTACATCCGAAGAGACTGCGACCCTTAACGCGCGAGCCAAGAAGGACCAACCCCCTTCGCCAACTAAGCTGATCAGCACCCTGACCTCCTAACGTGCTTTCCGCTCGTCGGAAAACTTCACACCCTCCACTGCGTTACGTAGCCTTCTGTAGAACAGCACTGGCTTTGTAAAATAGACTAGTACATACTTTGAAAGTTAGTTTTTCTTTCGGAAAGTTACGTTTTTTACTTTAATATCATATCTCGAAAACTTTCAACTACTTTTCAATCACTTTTCACTGTATTTGAAAGTGATTTCAGGGGATTATAAGGACCTGTTAGTAGTAAGAACTCGACTCGACGTGTAGTAGGGCTTGGGGTGGCCTCGTCATGACCGGGGAAAGCGGGAGCAGTAGAACTAGCCTGTTAATAGCCTAGAAAGACCTTGGGGTTGGTATATTGGAAGGGGCGCGCGCGTAACAAGTGGCAAAATCCGTGAGTTAGCGACGAAGCACGTCGAAAAGGAGGTCGAGTCGTGGGGTGGCGGCGGTGGCGGGGTTTGGGGGCGAAACGAAAGAAAAGAAAGTGACGGGGGCACTCGCAGCGCGCGCGGAATCTGTGTAACTTCCGTCAGGGAATAATGGGTGTGCCGGGTTCGGTGTATAGGTGTGTATATGTATGAGACGTAGAGGTTGAGGTGCACAGTGGAGAGATTGGCGAATGTCGACAGCCTCGTACAGTGATCGTGTCGCGCCGTGGACGGCCGAGTATTTGTTTAGCGAGCACCTCGATATGACATGATCAGCGCATTAACCCGGCTCGCATTTTTTTTCATCCGCGCGCTCCTCTTCTGGCCGGCGCCTGCCTGGGATGCGTTTTTATCGATTCGTAGACCCCTGCCCCGATCTGGCCGGTGTGTGGGTGCGATGGTGTGTGCGAGGCTACGTGCATCTGTATGTCCACCTTCACACATCGACACACGCACGCCTCCTCTATACAGAGAGCCAGATGGACAGAGAAGGAGCGAGGGAAAGAGAGGAGGAGGCGCGCGCGCGAATGCAGAGCCCGCGTACAAAGCATCGATAGAGAAGCATACAGATTGGACCGGGCATCCCTCTTTTTCGAGCGCAGCCCTCCGCCCAGGGACACCATCGCGAAACTTCCGAAGCGCCCGAATAATAAGGCCGGCCACTACCGGCCTCCTTTTTCGTGCCGCGCATTGTTCCGCCGTCGTTTTCACGGCCCCGTACGTTTGTTTGCGCCTACGCCACGAAATTTCCAACTCCCACCCCCTCACTTCTCAATTCTCCACCACCCAACGCTTCCCATACGTCTCAACTTCGATCAGTCTTGTTGGTAAACCATGGATTCGACGTATTCTAGTAACACTACTTTCCCAAGTCACCTGATCCTATGTTCTTTTCTTTGGAAAACACGAAGATAGCTCGATATTCACCCTCCTGATTGTACTTTCGTTGGAGCGTAGAGGAAATTCGAAATTATCACGTTTGCAATAGCGATGCTCGAGTGCATAGCGGGTGGTCGGGTTTCATTTGGAACGAGCAAGGTCCAGCGAACGCCGACAATGAAAAAAGCGCGTTTTTGTTAAGAAATCAGCGTGACAGAGCATGCATCGCGGTGAGATAATATTTATCTGAATTGATCAGGGTAATATTAATCCCGGTACACTGTAACATGAGACCCGCATGTAGCTACCCCTACCGTTGAGGCTATAGTCGGCCGATTTCAAAAAGCCAAGCCTTTTTGTCAGACGACTGCTGGCGCTCATGGGGGCGGCGAATTTTTTGAAAGCAATTTATATTTAGTCTGCTGTGAAAGGTGGACAATACGGTGTGCGCACCATGCTCGTCCACGATCTGTCAGCGATGGCAGGATAATGTGCCTGAATTCCCATAGAGCTGAAAGTTGTTCAGAGCTTGGTGAATTGAGCCTGTTCTTTCCCAAACGCGGCAACTTTTCTACAGGCAGCAACACGCGAGAACGGGTGCAGAGCGTGTACGTTCGAAGCAACGAATTGTTTCCCGTTTACTGCTATCCTCGGGTGGAATCGATGCTGGAGCAAAAAACCGGTGGCTCGAGGGTGGCCAGTCACCACCGAAGTGGTGCGAAAAGATCGCGCGCGCACGAGAAAAGGCAGAGCACGGCCCGGCCCCGTACTCTCTCGGGCTTTTATCGCTTACGGAAGTGCCAAACACCTGTGGAATAACGGCGCGGCCAAGTACGTCGTTGCCGAAGGAAAACGAAAGTATTTAGTACGCGAGAACCGCAAGAATGGGATTTTATTGCGGAAACTGCTGAGAGAACTCGGCCCCGAGAGCGCGTTCCGCCTGGTGAGATTTACTTTTTCTTGCTTGCTAAGAACAACAGCACATGGCAAACTAGAACTGCCACTTTGCATACATTTTCTTTTAGCCAGTTTTTAAAAAGTACAAGAAAACGTAATAATTGTACCGCTGCAAAAGAACTGGATGCAATTGACTAGTAATTCGTGGAACACTTCAAGTATCTTTAACGTTCAGCCCCGAACCAGTTAAATTCTAATATTTCTGTTCTTCCGGATTTCATACTCTCATATGTTCACTCCGATGTACTCATGGCGTCGCGGTGAAAAATCAACCATGGTGGGGCGAGTTCGTTGCAAAAAGCCCGTCGAAGGTAGTAACAAGTTCCAAAGCACCATAAATTTTAATAGAGTTTATCTATGCCCTGGGCGTACAGGCTCACCGTTCACACGGACAAAACACATTATGGGACATAATTTCGCTTGTAACCGAATCGTTGGTTTGCGGAGTGCCGGCTCTCTACGCGGTTGCTGTGCGTTCGACAAAAAAGCCCATCTAAAAAAGGAGTCAGCAATTTGGCCCTATAAATTCAAGGGAGTCCGGAGCGCTAGGTAATAATTAAGAATCTCTGCTGGTGATAAGAGGCGGCGAAGAGAGATAGATCCGTGTTAGACTGGAAGGAGGGGCTCGTAGAAATGGGATACGCTTCGAGCACACGAAAAGCTACAGCTCTTCGGGGGTGGTATAAGCATAACAATCGGCAGAGAAGAGGATGGGAGTGAGGGGTTGAATCGCGGAATCGGTTGTAAAGTCAAATGCGATACTTGGCTGACCGTTTCCCCGTGGCAGAACCGTTCCCCTCGCACTTTCGGTGGATCGGTCGGCCGGTTCGTAACCATGGTAACTCGGCCTCATAATGATCTTCTAGCCAAGCGGTGCCGGAGTGTCCGGCACCCTTCTCACTTACCGACACACTCGAAAAGCAGCCGCAAACCACCGTAAACGTGGCCACTCGCCGCGGCATCCAACGACCCGATGGCCAAGAGCTCATCTTATTACAATAAAGTTATCGCAAACTTCGTTTCGCAGAGCTGATCGCCCGGGCGTATAACTTGCGCGGGATTATCGGATTTGCTCGCTGCTATATTCGCGGACTAAAGGAGGGATACCCGGTTTAACGGCTATGTGTGTACATAATACGCGTGCACACTTGCTGCCGGTGAGGACGTCGAATATACAGTCCACCGGCTTAAGGAAACTTTGCACCAAAGATCACGGTTTTGCTCCAAGTATACACTGGCTCTGCTCAGCTGTACTCTAGTTTTAAAAGATGCTTCTATATTCGCTATCATTGCTGGATTCTATTATGAAAAGAAATGCGACGCGATCTTATGCACAGTGAAAGCAAGCTAGAATTAAAGCACAACGTAAGCGTGCTGTTTCCGTAGAAGTTGGCGAGGAAGCAGCAAGCAGACTTCTCGCCAAACGACTCGGAAAGTCACTGGACGGAAAAAAGGGACTTTAACTCAATCTGTACTACCCACGAAAAGCGCTCTGTGCGGCCTATCAATTTTTCAGCAGCAATTCTCATTTCGGCGAAATTTCGTCGCATAAAAAATAGGAGCCCTCGGAGCTCTGCTCGCTCGCGCGGCTAGGGTAGGTTACATTGGGTAATGCGAAACGCATTCATTTCGAAGCGTCCCCTTCCGTGATACAGCATGCCACGCCACTGTTTTTTAATGAACATCATAACAGTAAGAATTACTTGTGTCCACAAGAGAATTAGTCACTCGATGCCCAACATCAAAAATAATATATATTCTGCAAATACAATGAGCTAAAAAAATCACTAGATTTATAAGTCGACAAGTAACTATTTAAGAATAAAGAATGTTATTTACTTGGTACATGGTATGAAGATCTACAAGACCGCCAAGACAAAGGAAGGTTTACAGACAAGACACAGTAAGTCGTGGAGGTTAAATAAGGCAGGATAGATCGTGCGCCCCCCAAAAAGGAAGGCACAACAGCAAGCTGATTGCCGCAGGAGAGGAGGATAAGGAGATTTTCGTTTGATAAATCGCGAGCGCCAGCTCCCTCTCTCCTTCTCTTCCGCGCTCAATTCACAGTGGGCGCGATCTCCACTAATTAAAATGATTTCCGTGCGATCTTGCTGAATAATTTCATCTCCTTAATCACCGGACATTCATCGCATGAAAGAGTCTTGATTTTAAATGCGGCCTCTAATAATTTCTAATAACTAGAACGCACGCGCTCCTCTACCAGAGTATCTCTCTTGCTCTCCCCCCCCCCCTCTCTCTCTCTCTCTCTCTCTCTCTCTCTCTCTCTCTCTCTCTCTCTCTCTGCCCCTCCGTGCCCCTCTATCTCGTCGTCCACGTCACTCTCTCCTTTCTCCGGCAGCCCTGTCATTATGCCTGCGTCGGGCGATCGTATTGGCGCCCACTTATGCAAATTATTGGAGGGTTAATTTCATCCCCTTTTCCTCGCAGTCTATGCGGCCGGGCGCATCGGACTGTCAGGGTATACGCGACCCTCTTCTCTCATCTTCAAGTGCTGCCACCACTGCTAACCGCTCGAGAGGGGATGAAAATCCTCGCGATGAAAAACGCGATTCTCGCGATGGACTTCGGCGGTCTGCGTCGATTTAAACGGCGCTGTGTGTGCGGCCTACGGTATTTTCAGGACGCTAGACACTTCGGTTAAATTTTAGGAAAACACGCGCGCACGTCAGAGCGCCGGCCCGTAGCGTAGTGCACAGGGTGCCGCAGCCGACGAGCGAGAATGAAAAATGGACTTTAAAATCGAATAGCTCCTGTCATATTATAAATTGAATTTTGGCTTCGCAGCGTGTACCGCGGGATTTTTTTTCCTCCTTCCTGGCCCGCCTCCGCCTCCGCCGCCGCCACTGCCACCGCCGCCGCCGCCGCCGCGTTCCCTTTTCCGGCTCCCGCGAGTTTAGCCGTTTTTTCCGAACGTCGATCGCCCGCCTATCGAATATTTTTGACGAATTGATAATGAATGTACCGGAGGAAGCCGCGACCCGTGCCCTCCTGCGAGCCCGCGCTTTCGTCTGTCTCTGGACGTGTCAGCGTTGACCGCTGCCCCCATTTCTCTCCCATTCTACCTCAATTTATCGTTATTATTGCAAAGAACTTTGGATACGTATATTCCTGAATTGATAAGTCGTCATTTCAACGCTGTACTTAAAAAGACTGTGAATTAGGAGATTAGTATATGTTGATATCTGAATACGAAGACAATCTTGGAGAGAGTTTGAGAGTATTAAAGCATAGTCTAGACGCGTATCAGTGTAAAGAGAAGCGAATCCGTCTAAGAGCCCCTTTTCGAGCCACATAATCGAGCATTTCCGCGAGGATCGAACGGTTATCCGACACTGGCCAGTCTCATTATGCTAAGCACCGGGAATCGATAGCATTAGAACAGCGGTGTCTCCCCCATGGCAACGACCTTCCTCAGCGTGGCCGAAGAGTGCCGAACCCTTTCACTAGCGCGCAATCACTGCCCGGCATAATCAGTATGCAAAGTCCCTGGCTGGTGGTTGGGCGGTTGTAGAAGCCGTCAACGAATTTGCAGGGATGTGCGCAAAGCGTTTTAGGAAACGTTGCCGTACGTTCGATTTCCTAGGACGGTTGAACGCACGAATCCTGATGTTAGCGTACATTTGTAAAAGGCTGAACGAGAGCCTGCATGGAGAAACTGGTAGGCAGTGGCGTCGGTGGCAGCGAGGGTTGAAGGTGGGAGAGGGAGATAGCTGAGAAATGACCAATTTATCATTTCGTTCGGCGGCCGGCTGCTGTACCGGTAACCGATGCGCATAAATTGCCATCCGAAATTCCGGGCCAACGCCTCCCACGTAATCCGACAATATGTAGAGATCGAGTGCGGCGAATAGATCATAATGGAATTTTAATAGCGTTTTCGCCGTCTTCCGCGCTAAATCGCTCCCACGGGTGTTCTTCCCTCTTAAGTGCCTTGCCACCGGGAAAGTTTTCGACCGGCTCCTTCTCACCCTCTTCGATAACCACCCGACAGTTACGAGACATTCTTCGTACCGAGCGCATACTACTTGTCCGTGAGTGGTGTGTCTAACCGGGCACACTCTCATTCCACTGGTGACTCGACTCCAGTATTGGCAGCTGCTACAGAATCCCGGGCTTCATTACTGACAATACTTTGCCCGTATGCACGTCGATCTAGCTAAACCATGACGGGGGTGAGTTACCCGGATGTGGAATAAATAATATATGCCGAAGGATAACGAATGATACTGAGTGGCTCGGTGCTTCGAGCGATCTCAGTCCTCGGTCTTTAGTCATTTCGAAGTCCCGGTAAAGCCCCCACAGGGAAATCCTGGAGCAGATCGCTCTGTATTATTCTGAAGCATCGACCTTAATTGGAATTCTGGAGTTCTCTCGAGTTGTCTATGCATTGCGTAACCCAGCAAGCGTACCATATGTCATTGCATTCTTTCAATCGTTCGGTCTAGTTGTCAGTCCTCTGTACGGCAGGCGGAACATTGTACTTATTCCAAGTAGACGGGGTAGGTCAGCAAACAAATGAATTCCAGGAGAAATCATCGAAGGCTCTTGCGGTACTCGTTGAGGGTTAAGCCGGAAGGCATTGGGCTAACAGCGGATAGAGGTAGCGTGAGACATTTGCATCCAAGTGACGGCCGTTAGCAATCCTAGCCCAATAATCCGTGTTCCACGTCGTCTATCGACAGACGCTATCGGCTAATGACAAAACTACAGGCTCCGAGAGCGCGGCCGCACCATTCCGTGGGCTGTTGGCCGCCGTAGAGCTGCTGGTCGGTATCAAGTTGTTGCCGGTCCAGTTCAGTTCCGGACCCTCGCTCGCCTGCTAGCACTCTCTCTCGCTGCTTCGCTGGCCGAATGATAATTTGCGAGCCCTCTTCCTCCTCGGTCGTGTCCTCGGTCCAGCAGCAGTACCAGTATAACACACAGTGGCAGTGAGCACTGTCACCTCTTGTGCCGAGGTGACCCTCCGGCTCCACCACCACCACCACCACCACCACCCTTCCTCCACCGATCTCTAACCCCCCCGAAAGCTAGCCTGTCGCCCCTCTACGCTCATGTCCACCCTTTGATTACGTCATACCCCTCGCGCCTCCCCGGCCCCCAATCCTCTAATTATATTCACTCGGCGCTCCGACTCTCCGGCTCCAGGGGGTCCAATTCCGTTCACCTTTCATTACGAGCAGGCTACGATTCCACCGATCGAACCAGCTGCCTTTTTCTCTCTCTCTAGTCGCCGCAACTACCGCCGCCGCCGCCGCCGCCGCCGCCGCCGCTCCCTGCTTCCTACTCTCAGTTAGCCAGTCACTCCGCTGGACTCTGTGTCCCTTCACTATCCTCCTTGCACCAATGACGCGTCTTCCCTCACCGGATTCTCCCGCCAGCCGGTGCATGTGCATCCGCAAGCCGCGACTACCGGCAGGAATGGTAGCCAGGAATTTCCGCGTGCGTTCTACTCCTCCATCTGATTCTGCGTCAGACATCTACCCTCAGGGACTTCAGGCACTCGGTTTAGGGATAGGCTTTAACGCATTAGGATTAACGATTGGTAGAATGGTTTTTGATAGTTCACTTTTATTTCTAATTTAGTCGTAAAGTTGTTAATACTCGTAGAAGTTAACGGAGGAATTAACTGATGGTGAGAGAAAGTTAGTGTTAATTTCGGTAGGCTTTGCATTCCATGGGTGAAGAGGTTCCAAGAGATTACCTCGAACGGATAGGACTGTGCGTGTTGGTCATTTCCACGAGTCCGATTTTATGGGCGCAATAAGACGTTCGGGAATAAGAGTCCGTAGATGGTGTTGCATGCCAGTGAGTGCTTAGACATAGTAATATTCAAAAGAGGGGGCGTGTTACGACGGTTGCGCCCGGCCGTATCGGCGGGATCCGCTTCGGGCTCGGACGTGTTGATTATAAACTAATGGCCGCTGAAATATAGAGATATTATACGCGACGCCGGCTGGTTATTACTTCATAATTTCGTGAAAATTATTAAGGAAGGAAGCGCCTGTCTGCTCGCGTAAGAAAGCTTAGCTATGTTATCTCGGAGAAGATTTAGGAGGATCGGCCGCTCGCGCGCCTCGAATAAGCCGCTTTATGCAGAGAGCGTTGGAGCCTTCGAACACACACACACATACTTGCTCTTCTCCACGCCACGGCGACGATGACCCCCGCGTGAGATTCTAGGAGCGCTGAATGTTTCATAATGAATTTACATAAGTACCGGAGGAGCCCGAGTTATTTTCGTAACGACACATTGATTAGTGCCGAGCCATCCTGCTTAATTCAATCTCGCGCTCTACATTCAAATCTCAGCGGGATAGAAATTCCAGGCAATGATTCCTACTGTAACTGGTTCGAGAAATCTAATCCAGTTAATGAAAACATTTTTACGCTTGTGAAAAATAGTTATCAAGTAAAAGACACAATCGATAGAGACTAGAAGACGAGGAAATATCAAAGCTGAAGTTCTCATTTGCGTCCCACAAGAGAGGACCATCATTAAAGTTTTGGTAAGTTATAATTAGAGGGCTCAGTTAGGCGGTGACCTTAGAAATACCAGAGCCGTCCAGCTAAGAGCAGAGCCGCATGGTCCGAATTCTGGGAAGGAAGACACCGAGGCGGTTGTCTCCTCGGATGGCTGGCTTCTCGAGTGGGAAGTGCGCGGAACTCAAGGAAGCCTGTATACCGACGCTATGGGACGACTTGGAACTCCATTATTACTCGCCAATTAGCCATGATTAAAATATTTGGGCATCTCGCGTGCATCGGGAATATTAATATACACGTGAGGTGAGCGAGTGAGCGCGACGCGACGCCGCTTGGAAAGGACGATTATATGGAAATGCGGAGCGAGCGCGAGCGCCCGTTGCTGGCTGGTCCGATCGGAAGGAAAGCCCTCCTTCATTGATTAAATAATCCCGCGAAAGCTCCCGATAATGACTCATTTATTACGCCAATTATGGCCGGCCTATTAGCGGCCAGATATCAGGCCGATCGTAAATTCCGCGCAAAATTACCGGAACAATCGTCGTTAATTGCATATTTATACGCGTGGTTAGTTAGTCAGTCGGTTAGTTTTACGGTGACACGTGGCGATCCACCGTGCACCTGGCGTGAACATGCGAAGGCACTGCCGTGCGAGAGTGCCTAGGCATTCTGTTGGTGCACGAGCAAAGAGTACTGCGAGGAAACGTGTATATCCACACTCTTCCCTGATAAAATGCTCCGGTTATGCCGTCATATGCTCGAGATAATCGCTTCCATTCGCATTATCGTGAAATGCGAGGCTCGATCACGGAAAACAATTTTGGAGGCCCGAGCGACGGCTCGTCTCTCGCGCCACTATGCTCAACTCTCTCCATAAACCCCTGCCGTCCTTCTTCATCCCTCTGTCTCTCGTTGTAGCACCCGTGGTCCTCGGGACACGCATTCACCGATAAATCTTCCTCCTCGGCAAAATGTTCAAGCTTTTCATAGAGCACTGATAGGCTCGTTGACGGCTATAACTATCTAATTATCTTCCTCTGCTGTCGGAGAGAATTCTTCGTCACCCTGTTCGCCACAATCCTGCCAGAGTAACTTTTGTTCATACAGAACAGGTATTATTCCACTTTGGAAAAAGAACCTCGAACACCATTACACGTTTTTACGCGTTAACCCGCGCGTAATGGCGATTTAACCGTATATCAATCTTTTTAATTAGAGCTTAAATGAAATTGAATTATTAATTAAACTACGACGGCAACGGGGCGCTGGCGTTGCTTCTCGTTAACAACGGCTTCGCATCGAGAGGGCCGCGTATTTTTATGACAAACCTCCCTACCTAGATGCATTACCGCGTCGTTTAATTATGTAGCCCGCTTGCAACTTGGCGAACGCGCCACGCGAATCCATTGGAAACCTGATTAACTGATGGTTTAATTCAACCCTCCGAAAAAGCTCTGCGATCCTTTATATCAGGACGGATTGCAACTCTTATGGCTTCGCTTGTTCACTTCACGTGTATAAATTAGCCGAAGCTATAGACATACTTTCAAGGGGAGAGATTATGGTCTCTCGAAATTACTTGCGAATTCTTCGGACTTGCCAACCCCGATAATTCAGAAGTTTCGGGAGTCTTCTAAAGTTTAGATTATTAATTGTTTGTCTCTTGTGAAATAAGAGGATCCTCTCCATTCTTAACCAACGTTCCACAACAATATT
This sequence comes from Ectemnius lituratus, assembly GCA_910593735.2. Lineage (NCBI taxonomy): Eukaryota > Metazoa > Arthropoda > Insecta > Hymenoptera > Crabronidae > Ectemnius > Ectemnius lituratus. Next base: position 15,073,250 of record OU343038.1, read on the forward strand.
CATTCATCCATATCCTAGTTTTCATGGGGTTTCGAAGATGGCAATAGCAATAAATGTCAGATAGCAGGGTGAGCCCGATAGAGATATGCGGTCGAAATATTCCATGCAAAAGTATCCCGTTGCCGCGGCTGAGGTCATTCCAATCCTTGTAATGGAGGTCCGGTGGTCGAATTTAATTCGAATACGGTATAGAGACTAGGGTGACGGCCTGGCCAGGAACAGAACCAGAAGAGGGTCGCTAAATATTCAGGCATTACGGCTCTGCATAAATTCATTTCATTATAGTGCCACCAAACATTGCTTTTGATGCTTTCCACCCTCGTCCCCCGCAACTAAGCCACCCGCGCACCGCATCCGACGCCACCATCCTCTGCAACCGCTTCGGGGGCCACTCCGATGCATCCTGCTGCTGCTGCTGCTGCTACTGCTACTGCTGCTGCCCTCTCATCCCCCTCACTTTCTCGCTTCCATTCTTGCCTGATCGCACCCCTTTCCCATGGGTAAGTACCGTCAGCAGCATTCGACGGGAGTCCTGTCTCGTCATTTCAGATGGCTGATGCCAGAGAGATTCCGAATGATCTCGTCGATATTCGCATTCATTATCGTGCGCTCCCCTCGCAAGCACCCTCGTCGTCATTACTTGACCAATTCCCAATTAAACCTTCTTTCTCATGATGTCGATTCAAACACAAATCGAAACCATGTGCAATATATTCTTTTATCAGATAAATAGAGGATTAGGATATCCAATTGAATGAATGTTCAAGGATTAAAGATATCCAATCGCTCTTGTGTTAACAATATATGTTGTCATCGCTATCAGGATTTCCGTGGGGAGACAAATGTTTAGGGTCAATGAGACATGTCGGATATAGCGGGGACGCTTATAAGACAGGGTAAATTGATGGAGGGTTGGCTGATAAATCTTTAGGAAAATATTTGAACGAGAAGAGGAGCGACGGTGCGACGATGGCAAGAGAAACAGCGCGGCGCGGCGCGGCGCGGCGCGGCGCGGTGGCGTCCGCTATAACGGAGCGGACAAGAGGGCCTCCGGTTATGGTGACTAAATTACGCTCGACTTTTTTTCGTAGCGGCGTGCAAGCGCGGTATTATTCAGCCGGTAGGGTGCAGAGTGGAGGCAGATAGGTAGGCAGTAGGCAGGTTCGATCTCGGCTCATCGTGGCCCCTGCGATACGTCAGTGGCACACGCAGAGAAACGCGGGGCACATCGTGCGGCCCCGGCCACGGCCGGCAGCCTGCAAAGCGACGACGGCGGCCTGGCCTCCTCCCTCATGCATATGGAGCGTTTCATTATATTAAACCCTTTCAATGTATAATTTACTTTTGCGTGAGTCATTTGAGGTCCGGGCCGGCCTCTGGCGTGCGCGCGACGGCGAGGTGCACACAGGGCGGCTCTCGTTGACATCGACGTCGCTCGCCTAAAGATAGCCCACCCGATAGCACGCGGATAGAGACACCCAGCTATACATTAGCCTCTACCACTTCCCTCAGCCATTTTTACGGAAGTTTCCTCTCCTTCACACCTCCGTCGCGACAAACCCCCTCATTTCCATAGGCCGTGCTTACATACCGATCCCACTTAATAGAGCAGTCACCCAGGATGCCAAGGTACCTTCAGTTTCCTCTGTCAAACCCTGACGTATGACCTTGCCTTAATTCTCCCTGCCATTTACATACTGAAGTATCTTCCAGCGACAATATAGACTGCGAGCTCTCTCTTAAGTGAGGGACAACTTGATCGTCCCATTCGTACTACTTGTGAGGTGGCAGTGGCGTCGTTATGGCGTGTTTACCACAGCGGGAAATGCGAAGTCTGCACTCATATCTTAGCTGTTACTTCGGCCCAAGTGGACGCGGCAGACCGGTCGCGATAAGTTCCCTCCACTCGTAATTTGCAAGGACGGTCATTATTTGTTTAACGAGGGCGCATCGCGCGTAGTCATCGTATGTCCGTCCTCCTCGCTCTCCCACTCGCTCTCTCTCTCACTCTCTCTCTCTTTCTCTCTCACTGCCGCGCAACGAAGAAGAAATCGGAGGCGCCCGTTCGCTCGTTATTACCCGCGCTCACGCTATCGTCTAATTACATCGGCATTATCGGCCGTATCACCGGTATAATGAAAATTTAGTCGCCTCTTAATATGCACACTTTTATAAACGAACGATCGGTCTGCTCCCTTCCTATCCCGATAAGGTCGAATTAAGTGTTAGCAGCGAATACAATTGAACACCGGCATCAGGAGAGTGGGAGAAGTTATTAGATCAACTAGCAGTAATATTCAAGGGAGTGCGCGTGATTAACCAATCTCGTGGATGCATCAGGTGATTATGGCTCTAATTAACGAAAGGCTTAGTTCATTATAGGATGGCCGCGTTCACAGACGCATCAACAAGCATATAATTCCCTAGGTCCACTTGAAGGAGTGGGCGCATCAGTGGGATCAGGTTGGAATTGCATGTTGATGCACTGTTGAATTTATAGCCAGTATTATCTACCATCGTATAAGTATGGGTATATAATATCATGTTGCGAAATAAACATCTCCTGGTGAATGACTGTTTTTCGACAAGCAGACTTCTCAGTGTATAATGAGGCCACGCATTACAATGTGGTGTTAACGTTGCGCACAGCTGTGACCGATTCCTTAAGGCACAATTAGCGAATGCGCGGAGTGGAATTGTTAATTAGCGCGCAACGAGTTCGGGCCTGCCCTTTGTTATTTAACCACGAGGGAAGACGTATCCAGTTGCTTCTGGCGCGACGTGCACAAAGAAAGGAAGACGAGACTTTGTCTACTTGTGCGGCAAAGGCTTCGCAGCAAGGAAGGAGAGCACGATATCTCCTATTACTGTTGTAATTAAGTTTTAAAGCGACATGGAATTCCAGAAGTGGATGACACAGGACACAGGATTGAGGGAGGGAGGCTGGCTGACGGTATGCAAGCAGCTATTGACTTGCAGTGGAGTCTCGACGTCGTCGTCGTCGGCGACGCCGCCGTCGCCGCTCGGGGGCTACGGCCCCGACATCTCCCTCCAATCAGCATGCAAGGAGAGATCAAATGCATCGGTGGACGAATGGATTTTCATCGCATAATGTTACATTAATCGAATGTGAAGAATACGTATCTGAAAGATTGACGAGAGAGAATGAAGAGATGCAATCGAGAGTGGCAGGGCGGGCCGTGTGGCGAGACGTGGGATCATTGACGATTGCAAAAACGTTTCGAGGGCATCGAGCGAGGCCCGGCGGTCTGCCTGCCTTGTTAATTCACGTGTCTCCCTTTGCAGATTTCACTGCCACAAAGTCGCCGGGGGTGGCTATTGACGATCTCGCACGATATCATTGAAATATGCATGAGACGAGAGCGCTGAAAATCGCCGAGCTATATTCAGGAAGAATTAAGAGGAAATATTACGTGCACTCGTGTGTTTTAGGCGTCCTGCAGAGGACAGCCGGGCGACCGAGTGGCGGCCTCTTTTATTTTTTTTCCTCGATTCATATGCAGCCTTATTATGCTGCGACGCTCGGCCTGCCGAAAATATTTTCCACGCCTGAAACGATCATCTTTTTTCCTTTTCTCCATCCTTTCTACCTGGCATCCGACGGACACGATTACTATTTTAAAGAACCATACTTCGTTTTCACGCGTCCCATCATGTGACGCGCCGCTTGAATAGAACTGTGTTTCTATGGCGGCAAAATTGTCTCGGCGAAGAGTGCGCGCGATGTCCCCCCCTTCTTTTTGAGAACTGAGAGGAACTCACACAGTCTCATAGAGACAGACGTAGGAAGCGAAGTAAGCGAGGCCCGTTTCGACGGGTAAAAGTTACATTAATTTTCGGGATGTTTCGCCGACGTTAAAAAATATGCAAACCACCCCTTTTTAACCGTGGCCAGAACGAGGGCCCGGTATTTCGGCTGCTCGCACGCAACTGGCATTGGGGTCCGCAGGGTGAATCGGACATTCACAGTAACACAATTAGAGCAACAATCGATAGGAGCTGCTAGTGATGAATATGAACGGCGGTACAAGCTCGGAAAGCCGAAAAATGTCTTGAAAATACCAAGCGTTCCAGAGTCAGTTAGGATGAATGCACGCTACGAAAAGCCACGATTTTAAAAACAAGCTCGAATTGTGCGATCGCACGGAGATAATCCAAGAGTTCTCTGGATGGAGTTCGGGGGGAAAAAAGACCTTAGTTGGAGTCTCGCTCAAGTAGGTAGCAATAATCCGCGGGAATATTCCAAAGGGCCCCGTATTGGTACACTCGACATTTAATTGACACTCCGGATCTTCACATATCGATTGCGTTCGGGGCCAGCGGTGGTGGCCGCCGCCCCCGAGCGCCCGAGCGCGCGGAGGCATTACCCGCAATAACTTTTTAATGCATTCGCGACATACATAGTAGATTGGAGTCGAGCGGGCCGCGCGCGCGCACTCCTACTGTCTCTCTCTCTCCCCCCTCTTTCTCTTTCTCTCTCACTCTGTCTCTCGACGCAGCAAAAGAATGAAAATTAATTAATGCGGCGTAAGCTTAATCCACCGGGACGTTCCGTGTTCAGGCTCGGGAACCGTTTGAACTTTTCGCTAGGAGCCACCCTGACCACCTACTACACCGCTGCCGCCTTCCCCTTGTCCAGTATAGGATTTCATCCCCCATCCTCCCTTGGCGGCCGCGCTCGTCCGCTTCGCGTTCTCTTCCACACAAGCCTGGCTGCCTGTTGGTCCGCTACCGGAGCCATCCCCTATCTCATTTGGCCTCATTGTGCCTTAGCACCCATTGTTTTTTAAATTACGAACCCCACTTCTGCCGGACAGAACTCGATTTCATTTTTTGTTGGCAGTGTCACTTGCCTGAAATGCTTCTCGCGATCCATTCACCGCGACTTGTCGTTGCCGCTCTGCCTCTGCCCTGGCTTGGCTTTGGCTCGGCTTGGCTTAGCTCAAACCTACTCGTCCACCATCATAATCAACCGACTGACTCTCTCCGCTCGGTGAACCACGAGAGGGAGGCAGATGCCAAGGGACACGCATTGTCGAAGAGTCAACTAACGCCCCGACGATCGTTAATTCGCGTCATTTCCCTTGAATACCAGAATGCCGGATTGCGGTGTCAGGAAAATAAGGGAGCAAAGTACCCTTCGCTCATTTTTTATTAAAGTCCAGTGAAAGACATAAAAATCTGCTGTTGATCTTCTCACGGCTTTTAAGTCAAATGATTTTCCTAACTGGTACAAAATGAACTTGTCTGTATGAAATGTGTCTGGGTTGTGCAGGCAGAGAATCATTAATACGTCGGAGTAATTAAGCGCTGGTTATTCGAATGGAAGCTTGGAAAGTAGATAGAGTGTACGCGGTATCAGTAAACTATCAATGACATTCTTGCCCGGGGCAGAGCGTTCGTTCACAGGCAGGAGAGCGTGGCTGAAAGCGTGGGAGCGGCACGCGGGATCATTCACTCGGTCAAGGTTACCGCAAACCCGCTGGGGTGGCGAGCGGAGCGCTGGCACAAATATTCCATGATTTTCCGAAGTATCCAATGATCCTCCCCACTCTGGCTCGGGTACGAGCGGTGTGTTGGGGGGGAGGGGAGGGTGTGTGGGGCGAAGCGGGTGGCCGGCGGGCAGCAGGCGCGTTGCGGCGTGGCGCTCGCATTCTTTCGAGGAGGATGCACTCGACCTTCGACGGCGCGTCAATAGCTGTCATCGATAACGTCCGCCCGTTGCATGACACTTTCTCGCGGTGCGCCGCTCGGCGCGCATGGGACGACTCTCGCGCGCGCGCGATCCATTTGATGGGCATAAATCATTGGAAACGAAAACATATCCCCGCGGCAGCACGCAAATTTGCCAACGGGCGACCGCAAGAGGGCGCGAGCGAATGGAGGGACGGCGGCGCGAGAGAGAAGCTATGAGAATGACGGTCAGCGAGCGATGCCGCTATGAGAAGGAGAGAGAGAAAGAGAGTCAGCGAGTGTGCTGGCAGTGCGTCGAGTGAGAGCGAGATGGTAGTGTTGCGCAGTCAGGATAGAGAGAGGAGGAGCATGTGAGAGCAGTGAGTCCGCGTAAACAAACGCGGAATCATGACACGGGCGTGTACACACGCGGTCACAAAGAGCAGGGCGCGAGCCACCGCACCGACCTGGCCTCTCGCTGATCCGCGCGCGCCCTCGCTCGCTCGCTCGCCCTAGTGGTGGAGAGGGTACGAGCGGAGAGGAGCGCTCTCGCCACACCGGCTGAAGCGAGAGAGCGAGCGCGCGCTCCGCCACCAGAGGCGAGAGGTGTTCTAGCGTGGATGACTCGTCATTGCCGTGGGGCGCGCGTGCCACCCACACTCGGCTGAGCGTCCGCGCGTGTACACGCGAGCTGCCACGCACACGCGTGTACCGATGCTGCGCCACTGAGCGTTCTTCGCCAGAGCGAGATGACTGGCCCCTCGGATGCATGTACCGATGAGTCCGGACTCTCTCCCTGTATTGGTGTGTCCGTGTGAGCTTGCCGATGACCGTTCGCCACTGGCGGCTATCGCGAGAGCTCTACCATCGCGCGGATCCCCATGTTCGCTCGCACTCTCTCCCGAGCAGTCATCGCCCACACCAGTACCACTCAATTACTCGCGGCACGCTGTGGAATCATTTACCCAATCATTTAGTTACATCAACGCTACGCAACGCGACTGCCTCGCCGCAGCACGCTCAGTTTCGCGGCCACTTCTCCCTCTCTCACTCGCAAGGCCAGCGGGAGGGTCGTGCGGAAAGGGGGGCACCAGGTTTTGGGATGACCAGAGGGGCACCGATAGATAGGGCGGAGGGGTAAAAGGGGGCTTTGAAGCGAGAGGGTTACTGACCAGGAGGATGCATGTATTGGCCACTAACACACACGCGGCTCCCGCATAAACCTCTCTCACTCTTCCAACTCTCTCGCTTACTCTCGCACGGCGCACCACTACCCTGTTGATTTCGCGTTATATCGTTATGATGACGATATAATAGCTTCACTGATGCTCGCAGGGTAGATTTACTTTGATACCGCGCGCCACTGCATACTGCGGCCGGCACTGCACGCTCACTGGCTTTCTCTCTCTGACTCCCGGTTGCCCTCCCGTGGCCGTGATCATCGGCCGAGTGACACCAATTCGCTTCTCGATGACGTGTCAACCTTCACCTTCCTCTCGGTTTCATGATTTTTACTGCTGACTTTTTCAACAACCTGTGGATTTTGCGAGTACCACTGCCACCGGGATTTTCACAGGATTTTCCCTATTACCCCTCGCAAGCCGATGACTTTGGTCATCGATTAACGCATTCGCAGTGTCATTCATGGATATCGAATTATAATAAAGGCATCATTTAGCTTTATCGATTTTATCACTTCTCGCCACTATGTTTCCGCCATATTCGAACTCATCGGTGACACACCCATTTTTTTCGAGAAACTCGTTTAAACAGGCGCGACGATAGTAATCAGTGGATCGTGCACGGATTTGAGAAATGAGGATTTCAAGGGACAATGATTAAATGGTCAATGGATGGAAGGAGGGGGGGGGGGGGGGGGTGTGAGAAGGAGGTGAAAATATTATGTGACAAGGTGGAATAGGAAAGTGTAGCATCAGCGGTTGTTCCATCACGCGGTGGCCAATCGTAGCAAGCTTCCATCCCCGGCAAGTCCGGATACATCCTCGAAAAGAGAAAAAAATCCATCGGCGCGGCGCGGGTGGGTGGGGCCGGGCGGGTGGTATATTGCAGATCAATACAATTGCACGTTAGTGCTAATAAATAATAGGCGGTGGGAGCAGAAAAAAGCGCGCAATGCAGCAGCGAGCGCAACACACAAATAATACGCAATACATCAACCAGGCCGGGTTGGTACATACGTATGTGTGTCTTCTCTCGCTTCCACACACGCGCGTCTCTCTCACTCGCCAGTCCACCTACGCCAGTCCCCTTTTTTTCTGGTCCGCACCTATAACCGTGCAAGCACCACCCCCGGGGGCACCGCCATTTCCGGACAAATAAACTCTAGTCGACGTAATTTTTACGCGGCACGACAAAAGCGACAAAAACCGAAGACCATCGGCGTCCACGTTTTCAAGGAGGATTCAGTCAACGAAGCGTCGCTCTTGATGCAATTGAAACACTAGGTCTTCTCTAGATAGAGCCGAAAGGACTGACTACGAGAGACTTCTGATACTACGACACAGGTGAGAGTCGTGTTAAGGAAAGTGATGGATATTCGAAAGTAGGGAAGACAGTGTAGGTGACTCGCCCTTCCTCCTACTAATTAAGAATGATTAATACCAACGGTAGGAGGACGTAGGCGTAGGGTGAGCGGGGTTGCGAGGGAGGCGGGAAAGGTCGCCGGCGTGGCGCGGCTGTCGAACATTAGTTAATTTTGAAAAATTGCGCTAAACACGCGCCTGGTGAATTGGCTTCTGGGGGGCTTTGGCAGGCCAATCGGGAGGAGACATGCACGTAGGTGCCCTCTCCATCCGCTCGCCACCCCCTCGTGCGAGTACGGCGACCAGGGGCTGGTAAACCCCTTCGCACCCCTAAAAAGCGCGCCACCCCGCGCCCCAGTCCTGCCTCGCCCGCCCACCCCGATCCCTTCGGCCGGCAACGACCCCCAACCCACCGACGCGCACGTTAATGCCTGAAAAATGTACGGCAATTTTTTATTTTTTAATACGCTCTGTCCCGCTCTGTCCGACACCGGCCTCCGCGAAACTCTCTGTCTCGCGGTCCGTCGCTCTCGTTTCAACCGGCGGCTGGCCGAGCGATCTCTCGCTTCCACTCGCTCGCTCGACCTCCGACTATGCGTGATGTAGCGGCTCTCGGCTCGCTCGGGGCTCGGCTCGCCCGCTCGGCTGGGGGCTCGGCTTTTTTCGCTCTATCGATAATTTGTTTGGATAATTTCCAATGCTATTGATCTAGATGTACATATCCTGCAGGACGTACACAATGCCTGCATGGCGTCGCGCACAAAGCACCGTCGGCGGCGGCGGCGGCGTCGGCAGCGGCGGCGGCAGCAGCCTGCGTGAAAAAGGGAGAAAGAGAGGAGAGAGCAGTCGCGCCTGGCGAAGGGCGATCCGGCCGAATACGAGAGACAGAGAAAAGGGGTGTGAGGGCGAGGGCGAGGGTGGAACGCCGGGCAAGGAGGGTGAGAGAGTCTGATCGTGAGTTACTGACGTTTTAGTATTTATCCATCTACGAGCTCGTTTTCCGCCGTATCCGCTTAGGCGGTGGAGACACGCACATCGACGTGCGAGGGATACAGCAGCAGTGAGGACACACAGCATCACTGGCACCGGGCACACCGGAATGCTCGTGTGTGCGGATGTTCCTGCCTGCCTGCCTGCCTGCCTGCCTGCCTGCCTGCCTGCCTGCCTGCGCGGATGCTCTCGGACGTTTCCCTGTAATATTTCGTTAGCCGTAGACCACCGGGCTCTGCGAGGAGCGAGGTAACACTTTGATGAATCGCCCCGCTCGCCGATACCGCAGATCGACAGATACGCGGCTGCTACTGTCGCTCCACGGATTTCTGGCGAGGGAGAAAAAAAGAAAAGGTTGGCCCGTACGCGGCGGGCCCTCGATATCCGTACATCCTGCCGAGGCTTTAAGGACCGAATAACCCTGTCAGCACAAGCTGCGCTCCTGCGATAATCGGCCGGATGAAAGAGTACTCCGCTACGCTCTGCTGGCGCCGCGCCGGTGAGCGCGTGATTTTTTTAAGCTTCCCAACTTTCTACACCCTTTGCCCATTTTACACGGACAGATATGGGCCGTGTTATACTTTCAAGATGGATTGACGCGTCACTGGATTAACACTCTGTCCTTCGCTTCGTCCTATCCGTGGTAGTCTTGTACTCCTCGGATTTTTAGTATTAGGAGAACTCTCCCTGTTACTCCACTTGCTTTGTTTTTCGACAAATTTACATTCGACAGTGTTTGCAATGCCAGGGACAATAAGTAAACCGCGGAAAGAGTGGCGAAATGAGATCTGAAGGATAAAGGGAGGATGGGGGACGAGACTTTTGCTCTTTGGGGTTGGTTTTCACCTCACTTAACCCCTCATAGCGGTCGAGTTGGTGACCGAGGGCGGCTGAAGGGTCGGCTCGGCTCGGCTCGTGTGGATGCGCCCGACTTCGTACCTCCGAGTCAACTTTTAATTAGCTTTCCCGAATTACCGATGTAGCCAAGTCCGATTCATCGTTTCAGACTTCTTTACTTTGCGAACAAAGAGGGTGGCCTCGCGACCGTCTCGACCCTTCCCCCTTTGTCCGTCCGTGTCCTGTCTTGGACAATGGCCAAGTTGCTGATTAAGAAGGCCTTAATGAAAATGTTTCAATTAGTAAGTAGATGAATTTTTGTCCAACTTCGCCGCGACTTCTACCCTCTAAGTATCGGCCACTGATAGCCAACCATCGAACTTCACCGAGCAGTTCTTTCTTCGCTGGGATTCTTCCTCTCACGGCTCGACAATAATTCTAGACGATAGGACTGCGGTGACGCGGCAATACCGACAATGATTACATCGAGAAATGATTACCGTCGTCTATAGCACTGACGAAGTTCTGCGGGAAATAGAGATAATGGAAATCAGTCGAATTGGATTCAGCATTACGCGAAGTCCTATTAGACGACGAGTGCGACGCTGTTTTCGATTAACGTCCTCCGATAAACGTGACGTACATCGACGTATTGCGTCGCGTTTGACCTACGAGCGGCCTGATTAAAACACATCTCTAAACAATGTCAGGCGGATTCCGACCATTTCTCATCGGGCACTCGAGCCGAGCACTCTGACCTTCCGCCACCCTCCAATTTCCCTCGATCAGGACGGCCCACGTGGGCGTCAGCCCCTTTCAGGTGGAGCTCCGTCGACTGATAATGATATCCCCACACTGACACAGACATTACCCCACTATCCAGTCGGATAAGCTGCGGAACAGCGGGAATCCAACGGAATCAATTAATATTGTAATTACTACCTTAATCGAAGATCGGATTTCGGACTATCAAACATTGTCCCGTGGTTTGTCTCTCCCCAAAACCTCTCTTGACTTTTTGACATTTTCCCCTCCGCCCCTCGCTCCACCTCATCCGGCTTACTTGTGCTCATCGACTGTGCATTTTTCATGAAGATTGACCGCGACTAAAAGGTGCTTTATCGGGGAATGTGAATTGAACGAAGGAGCAGTGGTGAGTCGGAGAGTCAGCGATGCAGTCAGTCCACTCTCGGTAAAGGCTAGTTCCAAATGCACTCTGTATTCTTCGCGTCAGAGGGCCGGCTGAACTTTCGAAAATCGAAGCGGCGAAGTTTACCAGTGCAGGTGGACAGAGAGAAAGAGTGGGTGGGAGAAAGAGAGCGTTGGCGGAGGGAATAGTGGGGAAGCGATGGACGTCAGGGCAGTGTGCGGCAGCAGCGGCAGCAGCAGCAGCAGCAGCAGCAGCCGAGCAGAGGAGCGCCGCGGCCTAATGAAGGTTCGGCCCGGGCTGGCGGAACAATCGGCGGCGGGTCCTCTAATCACCTTTTTCACATGGGTAAAATTCGAAGTAACCCAAATATCTCGCAGGCAGGGCGCGCGGCCGCGCGCACCGCTCTCATTCCCAATCTCGCGAAAGCCGTCGAATTCGTTTAACGAGAACGGCCGAGCGGTGGAGGCCTGTCGTCGAAAAAATCGTCGCCACACCCACCCCGTCGCCGACGGCCACTACCCCCCCCCCCCCGCGGGCAACCTGTGCCACCCTGCGCCCCCCCTTTTGCTCTCTCGCGCTAGGTTCGCCGGTGGTGGTGTGCGCGGCGGAGGGGCACACCGCGCTGCCGTGCCATGCCGCGTCGTGCCGCGTCGTGCCGTGCCGTGCCGTGCCATCAAGGTGCTCGATATTCCGCGCATTTCGGTATTTCCCAATTAATAGGAAAGCGCGCGAGAGAGCGACCGCTCGCTCTTGCAGAAACACCGGCCAAAGGAGCGCACACACTTTCGCACTCAACCGCCATGCGCAGCCAACCAACCCCCGCCGCTCCCCCCGCCCCATCTCTCGCCCGACCGACGATCCCGGCTGTACACATATCCATATATAAATATGGACACGTGTACAGGTAAACATTCCTACGGATGGGTAGACTCTTATGCAGGAAAACTCGCGTGCGTGTAGTATGCATCTGGCTAAAACTACTAGCGCTGAAAAGAGGCGAAACTGCCCCATTGGGGGGGGGGGGGGGGGGGGTGGTAGGAAGCGGGGTGCGACGGGAGAGATGGCTATCGAAAGGGGTCGGTGAGAGAGCTGGAGGAAGGAAGAAGATGCGGGTGAGTTAGCGGGCCGCGGAAGAGAGCCGGTGCCCGAGCGATTGGATGGAATCAGCAGTCTGCGAGTAACAATGGAGGGTTCAATTGAAAAAATAATTTAATGTGTCCTTTTAATTAAACAGAGAGGAGGCGCAGGAGGTGGTGGGCGGCGGGCGAGAATCGAATGCATCGAGTGTGGGCGGTGGTGGGTGGCGGTGTGCGCGCGGGGGTAGTGTGAGGATGGACGATCGGGCGATCGTGCGAGGCGTAGGAGAACTGACGAGCGCGCGGGGGTGGCTCGGAGTAGCAAGCAGCTAGTGCAGAGCAGGAGCAAGAGCAGGACGAGGTGGCGGTGGTGGATGAGGCGGTGGACTCGGTGGAGGCGGCAGCCGCCGAGCAGGAGAGAGGAGCAGGAGCGCAGCAGCAGGAGGACGAGGAGGAGGAGGAAGTGGAGGAGGAGGAGGAGGAGGAGGAGGTGGAGGTGGAGGAAGTGGAGGTGGAGGCGCGGCTCGGATGGACGCGGAAATTTAAAACCTGATCAATTGATAGGACGGAATGAAAAAAGTAGGGTTGTGGGGTTGAGCGGGGCGGCGGGGTTGCGGGGTTGCGGGGTTGCGGGCGGGGGGGAGAGAAGTGGGTGCCACAGCAGAGCGCGCATCGAGAGTGGCGTGCGGACGAGGCGCGGTGCGGCGCGAAGGACGAGGCCGTAGGACGTGCTGGCTGGCCGAAGCCGAGGCCGAGGGTGCACGGGGTTCGCGGGCACCATCGCAGGGGTGCTGCTGGTGGCCCGCGTTTCAGAACGAGAAGCGAGGATGGAGGAACAGAGCCGGAAAGAGTGGCCGCGCGCAGGAGAACGTGAGCGAGCGCTGCTGCTGGTGGCTGTAAGCGCGGAGTCCGGCGAGAGGGGGCCGGGTAGATGGGATTGCCGGGCATTATTCTGAAACGCGAATTTGTTCATTTGTTTCTTCCCTCTGTATGCGCCGCGGCGTGTGTGCATCCTTTTATCGACTGAAATCCAGGCTTCGAATTACCGTGCAAATGATTTTTTTTTCGAGTGCGCACTCGCGCTCTCCCATTCCCTCCTCCTCCGCCGACATCCGTGCGCCGCACCTTCCTTCCCACCGCGCGCGCCATAAAGCGAGAGAGCGAGAGACAACGCGCGCGCACCCTCTTGCCTTTTCTCTCCCGCGCTTAACGCGAGGGCCTCTCCAGCCCTCCTAGCCCTAGCTCTAGCCCTAGCCCTAGCACTAGCCTTCTCTCGCGTACGCCACAACTATTCATTGTGCGTAGATCCTCTCCTTCTCGATGTAGCAGCTCTGTCATGCAACGCCGTCCCACAACAGCCCGCCACGCGCATCGGACTCAAAAGGAATTTAAAACCGCCACTGGGGCCCGCCATCGCCATCGCCGCCGCCACTGACGCCACCGATGCCACCGATGCCACCGATGCCACCGAGGCCACCGCCGACGCTGCGAAATGACGCACTACGAAACAAACAAAAAAAGTTGCCGGTATATCCGCACCGCGAACCTCACTGGCCCTGGGGGCTCGTGTTACCCGAGTCCCGATACCCGAAATCCCAATCGACCCCCTTCGACCCCCATCTATCCTGGATAGATGGTGCACACCCTGCACTCTTCTTCGACAAGACATTGCTGCGTGTTTCACCGCTCACTCCAGTAATACCTACACATTTTTTGTCCATCTCCCTCCGCAAAAACACATGCGGATATTCTTCGAAAAAATAAATTTTGAGCTAGGGCTCTGGAATTTATATCTCTTCTTGCTTAATGCAAGAAAACATTCCCCACCAATTTTCAGCCCCAGAAATAGTCGGGAAGTATGGGAAACATGGGAAGAACCGTCGGAATTAGACGAAATTAATTATTCAAGATAGCCTTTCCACCTGTTTTCGGTACAATTCCGGCATTTCTGCCACTAGTTTCATGTTTTCTATCCGTTTTGATACTCAAACAATCGAAATATCAAGCGTTCGTCAAAGTCCCACAACCTTCGAAAAATCGAAAATTTGTGAAGGGGTACATATGGAAAAATTTGCGAAAATATGAATTTTGAGCTGGGGCTCTGGAATTTATATCACTTCTTCCTTGATGCAAGAAAACATTCCCCACCAAATTTCAGCCCCGGAAATAGACGGGAAGATTTAAAAACATGGGAAAAACCACAAAACTTAATTATTGAGAATCGGTTTTCCATATGTTTTCGGTACAATTCCGGCATTTCTGCCACTAGTTTCATGTTTTCTATCCGTTTTGATACTCAAACAATCGAAATATCAAGCGTTCGTCAAAGTCCCAGAACCTTCAAAAAATCGAATATTTGTGAAGGGGTACTATGGAAAAATTTGCGAAAAAATGAATTTTGAGCTGGGGCTCTGGAATTTATATCACTTCTTCCTTGATGCAAGAAAACATTCTCCACCAAATTTCAGCCCCGGAAAAGGTCAGGAAGATTTAAAAACAAAAAATACCGTCGAAATTAGACGAGGTCAATTATTTATGAGGCTGTTTCCATGTGTTTTCGGCACAATTCTGGCATTTCTGCCACTGATTTCATGTTTTCTTTCCGTTTTGATACATAAACAATCGAAATATCAAGCGTTCGTCCAAGTCCCAGAACCTTCGAAAAATCGAAAATTTGTGAAGGGGTACATATGGAAAAATTTGTGAAAAAATGAATTTTGAGCTGGGGCTCTGGAATTTATATCACTTCTTCCTTGATGCAAGAAAACATTCTCCACCAAATTTCAGCCCCGGAAAAGGTCAGGAAGATTTAAAAACATAAAAAATACCGTCGAAATTAGACGAGGTCAATTATTTATGATACTGTTTCCAAGTGTTTTCGGTACAATTCCGGCATTTCTGCGACAGGTTTTATGTTTTCTATCCGTTTTGATACTTAAACAATCGATTTATCAAGCATTCGTCAAAGTTCCAGAACCTTCGAAAAATCGAAAATTTTTTAGCTAGGACTCTGGAATTTATATCACTTCTTCCTGTTGCTCAGTCTTTCAACGTATGCTTCTATGAAACACATCTGAAATCGTTTGCTCTTTTAGTGGTAAGCAATAGATGAAGGTCTGGCCAAGAGCTTAAGGGGCGGCTTAGCGGTAGATGATCTCTGGCAGTGGATGCAGTTAACGACGCGATTAGGTGGTGATGGCTGGCCAGACTGTAACGTAAGGGACATTCGGAACTCCACCCAGAAAGGGACATTATTACGAGAGGAACTGGACCATGGATAAACTTCTGGTGCAGAAGATCTCGAAGGCTTGCCCGGGCAATATGAAACTCCTCGATCTAATATGGCTTGAGGTGGCGACGAAGCGTGACGTCACATCCGTCCCATCCAACGGTCATCTTGAATATTGAGTCGACCGCCGCCCGAGCGGAAGTTATGAGATTCGGATTTCGAGTTCACCGCCGCCTCCGATCCGCATTTATATATCCCGATGATTTCGTTTCGATCCAATGAACGCTCCACAAATGGCTGACTTTCCTTGTGTTAACTTCTTGCCACGATCACTGAATGTCATTGAGCTCTGTGATTCTCTAAAGTCCTATTGAATAATATGTATACCGAGTCCCTATTCCACTGGTCATCGGATCAGTTACAAGGATTCCACGCGAAAGGATAAGAATTAATATGATTTGATTATCGAATAAACATCGCCAAATTTTAATTAATTAATTAATTCAATTATTTTCATACCTAGCCTTTGGTGAATACCTAAATGATGTCAATTTATTCCTAGCATTAGACGGGTAAGAGTTGATAATGTTACCTTTTCGCAAACCTTAGAAGCGGCTGCCAATAAAATGCAAACGCGTTGATGAAAAATGATATTTGACGCATTGTTACGTGCGAGTATTGCATTTTTGCGTGGATTAATGGGCGCGAGTTTATTGACGTTTTCGACAGGGCCCAGGGCGCCGCGGCGTGCGTGTTATACATGGTGTAAAAATGCTGAATGCCGAAAGGAAAAGTTTCCCAGGGCTAGCACAGGATACACGGACAGGACTCGAGAACGCCGCTGGAAACTGTAACCAACCTAATCAAACCTGGCTGATTGCAAACATCGTGTCGATTGGGAAGGCAATCAACTGAGTAACGTTAACTAAGTGTAACTTTGCTCGTTACTCAGCCGGGGGGGGGGGGGGGGGGGGAAGTAGAGTGAACTAGAACTAACATTCTAATCATAAAAGCAGCGAGAGGACGCTCGAGGTCCGAGACATTTTTCTGGGATTCTGGCCCATCGATTATGCAACGGAGTCTTCAGCGCCTCTTCGTTTGTATTTTAATGAAGTGGCTGTCCGGGCAATTAGGACCACTCGATTCATTTATGAAATTTTTCTCATCGGCCGCGTCCTGTATTCGTGTCGCAGCCGAGCCAATTATCGGAGGGATCAGCATCGTGCCAACTACTGTTTCATCCGGGCTATGAAGCATTAATATGCATATTGGCCGCAGGATTAATAGGGGCACGAATGCAAAGTAGAATGAGCAAGCAATATCATCTGCTTACACTCAAGATCGTCCCCTCTTTGCACGGCCTTAAACACACTGGCGTGGTGGCGCATCGAGGCAGGAGTCGGTGGGGAGAACTGGAGTGTCGCATTAGTAATAACCTTCCATCTTGCCTGAGCTAGCGAGAGCAACGGGGTGAAACAATCGATAATTCATTTGTTGCGTCAATTAAAAATGTAATTTAAAAAATATATTAAAGGGGTCGAGCGTCGGGACAGGCCAACGTGGATCGGGCGGCGGTGCGCGAATGCAAATGAACTATTAAAAATTTAATCAATCGAATCGGGGGCCGATGCCTTAGCTCCATCTACGACGCAATGATTATTCATGCCGTGGTCGTCCTGCGCAGGCGAATATTTATAATTTGTTTATTTAAATTGCCCGGGCCCTCCGCTCTACGCTAGGTGGCGTCGTCGCTTCTGCGTGTCCTCGCGAAATTGCATTATTAAGTTTACCGGCTCGCAGAAATCGCGTTTCCCGCCGAGATTATTGTGAACGCACCGGCTATCTGGCCACTTTATGCCCGAATGCCCAATGTTCCTGTACCCCTTATTTCCCCAGTTATTCCACATATGTGTCACCCAAGGATAAATTCTGATAAACGATTCCTTTTTAAATTAAAAACTCAGAAACTCCCAACTATAGGAATTTATGTTATACTGTATTCTTGAATTGTACGATCAATTAAGTATTCAGCAAACACAGTGTGTGAGAAACCAACATAGAACTGGAATGAGAAATTCCAGATGGTCAACTGTCTCGCGCACATCCGCGAGCAAAGTAAGAGTAGCAGGGGGTAATCGAAGGGTCGCATCGATCAAGTTCCAATTTGCATAGTCCGAAATTGAGGGAGTGGAATCCATCGAACCTTTCTCGAACTCCGATGGACCTTAGTGACTATGGCGGTAACAGAGAGGGCAGCGCGTCGCATAAACGCACTGTCCGAATTGTCTGTCTTGGCTTTAACGAAGCTGTCGCGAGCCGCAATGGAGTTGGGATATTTCGTGGAGCAGCGCCACTAATAAGTGGGAGGACTGAGCGATTCCTCTGGAAAGGCAATGGGTTTGATGTTGCTTTCCCGAAGGGTCTCTTGCGAATTCGAGATCGACCGTCTCATTTCATGTCTACCCTCGCCACCGCCACTGAGAGACTCCTCACCCTTCCCTAGCTGACCAAGCGACGTCTTCGACTACTACGCCGGTCGAGCAGCACCGTAACACGGATCGATCTTCTCATTTAAATGTTGACCGCTTTCGCGAATGTAAAATTCAAAGTACCCTTATAGGTATTTTTATATGCAACCCCCTGCCTCTCTCTCTCTCTCGCTCTCTCTCTCTCTCTCTCTTTCACTCTTTCTATCAGGTAGCTCTTTTACTTCGCTCGAAGGGTACTCGTCCCTTTCCCCGTACACCAGCGCTCCTCTCGCATGCTGGATATCTCGCCCCAATGAAAACGGCCCCGACACCGCGGCCTGATATGTTTATGCAGGAATATATGCATGTACATACACGAAGCAAGCCCGGAGGCCTGCCTTCTTTTCCACAGGTCCATGTCTTTGCGGGTTGGTTCGATCGGCCGCGCGCGCGCGTGTATGTAAAATTATGTACCTATGAATGGAGGCCACTGGTTCCTATACCGGACACTATCCATCCTATCAATGGCATTGTGTGTGGGGAGATAAGGCGTGGAAAATAATGAAATATTAATAGAATCTTTTGCAAGAAAGTCGCGCGACGGTGCGGTCCTTCTCTTTCAATCTTTTTCTCGTTGGCGCGACTGTAACTCGCAGTTCTGATGAGGGCCCTGCGCTCTGATTAGGGGCAGCTCGTTCATTATTTATAAGCAATTATGCTGAGAGGATTCTCTGCCAGTTGGAAAATCTTCCTTGTAGTCCGTGTCGCACGGCGACGGTCCCTTTGTGTCAGGGGATACTTTGAATTCTTATTAGCACGGTGAAGGGTTCCGAGTTCTTCGGCGCGTAACTCACCGACAATGACGGGCAGACTTCTTTCGACAGAAGTAGTGACTTCCTCGTTAATTCGGTGTCGGGACAGTACGTCGCTCAGTGCACTCCCCGAAGAACAAGAAGGAAGGTTCGCCGCGATTAATATCACCGAGCACATAATGCAAAGCAGTTCATTTTATTACAGGCCACAGATGAATTTAATTAAAACTCTTTTGACTCCCTTTGAATTTTTTATTGTGCTGACAGGAGCTGGTGAGCGATGGCCAGGCGCTAGCGCAAATAGTCCGTGAGCTTTTTAATCATTTCCTCCTGGCCGACGGGATATACAAAGTTGAGCTAGCGACGAGTCGGCGTCCATGTTGCTCGAAGGGAACAAAAACATTGCGCGCGCTGTACAACGCTGTCAAAACATACATGCAGTACCGCACGTTCCAGCTACCCACCTACGTGCATACGCTCTCGTCCACCCCACAGGTCCCACATTACGCGTACGTTAAATATTATTTTTTCGGGGACACATTTATTTGCGAATAAAAAATAGAGCTGTCTCGCGAATAAAGCGGGCAAACCCCTCGCGTATCTCGCTGAGGCGCCTGTTGCTAAATATCCACGTCGTCTCTCGCTTCACCCGCTGATTCGGCCGGCGCGCTTTCCTCCTGTGTCCGCGCGCCTACCACCCTCGCACACTCCATACATCCACGCGCACCCTCTCTTTTTCTCTTTTTGTAATTACTTGGTAAACAGTAATTATTTTCGAGAATATAGAGAAACCGCCGCTTTACGATGTCCCGCCGCGAATCGCCCGGTGACAAAGTGTCACGAGGACTTTTGAAAAATAATACACTCACTCGCACCACGGGCACGGGAATAATTAAAAAGAATGGATGACGTTACTCTGATAAGCACTGTTATAATTGACGCTTTTATACGCGACTCTGTGCCACTACGAATTGTTCTCCTCTCGAACGAAAATCATTACTACGAATTTGGTGGGAGTACCCATCTATCTATCTCCTGTGTTTCGAGAATTCACGCCGCTTATATATGGTGCGTTCTCAAAGACGCAGCGATGCGATCACCCGCTGCCCGCTGTTTTGCAGCGTTTACAGCGCGCCCGGTACTGCTCCAACAAAGGGACGCGGGATCGAAGAAAAAGTGCACTGGGAAAAGGGGAAAAATCGAGTTTTTCGGTAGAGAGACCAGTATCACTGAATGCATTTACAGATATGTAGGATAAACGCGCATAGTGCAGTAGTAGAGCTGGGTAGCCGAATATAGTATAGGGTGAATGCTGCGACACCCTGCCCGCAGAGACAGTCCGCCGTACGTATGCGCAGCCAGAGAGAACAAGACAGACAGACAGAGATCGGTGGAGAGCCGGGTGTATAGGTGCACGTACGTATGCACGCGTATCGGGTCTACGTAACCGCGTTAACGGGGAGAATCTGGCCGCGGGGTACTTTTTAAAAATTCGTGATTTTAAAATTCGCGTTGGCAAACAGCCCCCACTCGACTCGACTCGCGGACAGAGTGGCCACCACCCACTCCCCTGTCCGCCCCGGTGTCTAACTCCCTCTCTTTGTCGCTTTTCCGACGGCCGCCGCTCTCTCCCTCCCGCTCATCCCCAACTCGCTCGCTCTCTCCCTCGTACACACTGGCTAACCACTCTCCGGCTATGCTACCCCCGATCTCCACCCCCTATTGGCACCCCGAGCCCGAGCCCGGACCCCCGCCGCCCTCCACGCCGGCCGGTCCTAGCCAGCGTTTCGACTCTTTTAGCTGCACTCACGCTCCCGACGGCGCCAATGGATGACAAAATATAAGCTCCAAGCCTGGATTCAATCAGAAATGGCGACGGCAGCTCGCCCGCTCGCTCGCTCGCTCACGTCCGGACGCTAACACATACGTGCCACGCTTTTTTTCCCGGCCCCGGGCCTTTGTCGGCGACGGCTTTTGCGGGAGCGACCCGCCGATAAATAATCATAAGAACGCGGAGCTTCACTTTGTGGCGGCCATATGAAGCGATCGCGCCTTCGCGAGCACAAACACACACACATTGAGAGGCAGACACACACCTATCTCGTACACCGTCGGATACCCACCCCCTGGACACTTGTGGTTCTGGGGTAATTGAGCCGACCTGATATCAAGGGATGCGGCCACGGCTTTCCTGTTAATGGATTCATAAAGACAGTTTTGCCAAGTTTGCCACTCGCTAATAGAAACACACGACTTGTAACGTGGTGCGATAAAGATTGATAGCATTGAGTAATTTTCTGAAAAAGGGACGTTTTTGTTTTTTCCCCTAGAGTTATGGATATTCATGGATTGTTATCGTTTGCGTGCAAACGAAATTATAATTTACACAGGATGAAATCGTATTGTTTTGTTTAGTATAAACATCGAACCAATTAGTGAAAAGTGTTGACCGATTCCGATCGAGTTTCACACTTGTTGCAAGAAGTACATTTTTAGGCTGAGGGTGCCTCAGGCTCGCCAATGAGGGTTTGGGTCTGTACGAGAACCGCTATACTAGGGATGTATTGTAATTTTACGGTACATATTCGGTGGCTCTTCTGGTGTTTTTGGTATCGGAAGCGTACGCTGACACTCCGCTGACCCATATCGTCGGGGTAGCGTGCCCGCCCGCGGATCATTCATGATTTTATTTTGTTTTCAGGTTTCTGTGTCATCGAAACGCGTGCGCGAGCGCGCGCCCCTACCCGCCCGACCCGGAAGGTCATCCGATGTTTTGGCACGTTTCGAACGCCACCCTCGCCCACTGTCATTCTATTTACAGTGCGGGGCGGCTTCACTCGGAGTCTATAAATTGTGGGATTTCGATGATATGGCAAAAATGACGAATTAAACAAACGCAAACTACAATAAAATGTCATATGACATACACGAATCGTTATTATAATAACGCAAGGAATTAGGAGGATTAAGTTTAAAAGTAAATCAGTGCTTGCTATTCAGAAGTTTCACAAGAGAGGAGGATGTGCCATTGATTAGAGTCAAATGGAGGTCGAGAACGTGCTGGTATAAACAGACACTGCTCGCTTGTAAATATGGAATGCCATTTTAATGTGGTTACCGTGCATCCTGAACCCGGGAGAATCCGGCGCGCCTCGAGGCCGAGATTAAACTTAGCTAACGAGAGAGCGCGAGGAGTAAGAGGAGGGGTGGGGGGGGGGGGGGGGCAGAGAGGGAGAGTGCCACAATGGTGATTGCGAATAATAAAATCTATTTTCCCGCTTTATTAAATCCGAGTGCGGAATAAAAATGTTGGCGGTTTATTGAATTATAACACACGCGTGGGTGTGAGCATATGTAGACGAGTGAAAAAGCGAATGTACTCGTACTGGCACGGTACCACGAGACGACAGGACAGTGGATGAAGACTCACAACCATTTTTACATCGACCAAGAGCTTGTCTCGACAATATTACAAACGCCGTGTTAACCGAACTGCGAGTCACCGAATAAAAATTGGTCTGCGAAATTACGTGGGCACGATCTAAAAATATTTCTGCTTGGCTAAAGCCATCCATGCGGTGATTCGAAAAACAGGCTCGAATACGTGTCGTTCGAATGATATTATATTGCGCGCGATCCTTTTCACCGGGTTCCGTCGACGCGCGCTCCTTTCATTGCGAGTGATTAAATAAATGATGACAAAAGTCCCGGAGGGGGAAGCGCGTATCACGTTGGGCGGTCACGGGTTGCGGACGCATCCGCATAACATTTATTGCCGGCGCTATATGTATGTATACCAGAGAGCGCGTCCTCTCATCAGTGATTTCCAAGTAGCACAATTATATTATCCAGCGGCGTCCCCGAGTCCCTTGAATACCCAACATGTATACACTCACGCGTACACAAAACAGACCTCGTATTTTGCATATTCGTGGTCCAGCGTGTACAGCCAGCGGCGTTGTATATCCTGGGGCGGGTTTAAACGGCGTGCCACAATATACGGTGCTAAGGAAACGAACCGATCAAAAAATCGAGATGGAAAATAGCGAATCTATATGGGCGAGTTGGGTGGCTCGGTGGGGGAATCGGGCGGAGGAGGTAGTGGTGTAGAGAGACGGTAGAGGACCGGGGTGAACGAGCGTGCTACCAGCAGAAGTCATTTCATCGGGGCTGCCGTTTATTTATATTTCACAAATCGCTTTCAAAAAGAGCGCAATACTTTGGGATTAGCGTGCGGAGCCGGCGGGAAAAAAATGTCACACAGGGAATCGCCTATGAGTCGCAAGCGCGGGCGAGCGAGCGAGCTGCCGCCGCAGCCGGAGCTGGTGAAAAAAATTCGGAAATATTATTAAAAGCCGCCGGATCACCGGGCGCTGGCTGTGTCCAGACAGAGCCCGGAGCTCTGGACCAACCAGTCGAGCTAGGCCGAACTCGGGGTTATCTTCGTGGGACAGGCCGTATACAAACACCCGGACCCCTCTAGCCCACCTACCCACAAGTGCACTCTCTTTCCACCTTAATACCGCGACACATAAAGTATGTATTACGTGATACAAAACCCTAGAAAAAGCCAGGAACGTCGTCGAAAGGGATGGAATGTGGGTCTCGCGCGATTCCCTAAAGCGCCACGGCTTTTTCGGTCACGTACACCTGACTGCAATCAGTCTTCCTTTCGATCTTGCAAATAGAGCTTGAACTCGGTTATTTCTGTTGAATTAGTAACACGTGTTTCGTAAAGTAATCCCTGGCCTGTGCCTACGGGCTATACGAAACAAGACTTTACCGAAACAGTTAGCCTTCGATGAAAGTCCATACATAATCCACGTTCAAGATACTTTCACCTCTTTTCTCCTTTTATTATACACTTTAATTTCACACAGACAATTATTTCATTAAATATAAAAATCTAGATAAATGTATATTAATGTTCTTTAGTCGTAAAATTAAAGTTATATCGAAGAATTTTTATCATTGAACGTAAGTGGGCTGGTGCACCAGTTGCGTAAAGAAAGTGACCTCGAGTACCAGAAAGTTTCTTAGAGCCCCTTAAACCGGGCGGACCTTGCCTCATGAATAACAACTCAGAAACTAAATGCGCTGATCCGAGCAGCATAAATGTTCGCCTTCAGAAGGAACCGACGATAATAGTGCTCATTACACGAGCTAAAGCCCCGGGTAAACGGGCGCATCAGTATCGTAACGGGCACGTCGTTATGTCCAGAAGTGTTGTGACCATGAGAGGGAACGCGTACGTGGTGCGAGCGGAAGAGAGAGAGAGAGAGAGAGAGAGAGAGAGAGAGAGAGAGAGAGAGAGAGAGAGAGAGAGAGAAGGAGAGCGAGAGAGGAGAGCAGAGGGAACTGGTTCTGACATCTTCGGTGGTTCATTACAGGGTGTACAGATCCGCGGACAAAAAGCGGGTAGGGCTCTGCAGTTCGCGTCGAGCCGCATTATTATCATTAATTATATGCGCGTTATGGACACGACTGGCGGTAACAGTGTTGCGGTTATTGGCCCGGCTACAACGCGCCCACCAAACACACACAGCCCATACCTGCCCTCTGCGTTTGATGACACCGTATCACCGCGTTTTCCTCGTATTCCCTCCAAAATTGTCATTTAAAGTCGAATTTAACTCGTACACACCCGAGGTTTGATTCAAGTCTTTCGGACCTCTGTAATTTGCATAATTACTTTTTAATAGTAGCTTTAAAAATCTAGAAGTTCTTGACTTTTAAATGAAATGGATCTAGCTAATGGATTTAGACTAGAATGGATCATTAACAATATCTTATTAATAATGTTAATTGAGAAGTGTGTTGGTGCGAAGGTGACTAGAGTAGATAGAAAGCGGGATCACGAGCGAAGTGCTCGCAGGATGATCCCAGGGGCGCGAGTTTTTCGTGCGGTCCGTCGAGGCTGGGTTTAATGTAATGCTATAAAACCGGCATAATTTAGTAATGAACGGCCACTTTGCACAAATGGCTTCGTGCATCACGGGCAAACCAAAGAAGTCCCTTTGGCCGAGCGAGCGCGTGATAGGATAATCGTAATGTGCTTAATGGTAAATGGAGGCATTCAAGAGGCCGAGATTCAGATGGCACTCATAATGGCCGCCCGGACCGGCGTATCACCCCTAATAAGTACAAGTGGCACAAAATAGCTGTAATCACTTAACATCGTGGATCGTAAGATTATCCTTCTCCCCACTGTCAAGACATCGCTCGTCTTCAACTGCAATCTCCGTGACACCGACCGCGGATCGCCCGAGACTTATGTATTCCGGCTGACCTAATCCTTATCACATAAAGAAACTAACCAACAATATGCCGAGACATAAATATTTTATTGGATGACTTTGCCGAAGTTGGAGAGACTGGATATATTCACTTTCAGGCAGAGTCTCGGATGCACGACGATTTCGCAAGGTCACGGTAATGGAGCGTGTGCACGGGAATCACGGACTAATAATAATCCGGGTCGCGTCGTACTATCGGACGGTAATTCAAAGCAAATTTAACGCGCGGCGTATCGCAATTGCGGACAAACCGTATATAGAGCGGGAAGCATAACTCACCGTGGGTTTGTTTGCATTATCTGCCGCGCTCAAATACCCATATTTATCTCATCTCTCGTGACACCCTGATGGGAGATCGTTATTTTATTGACACCTCACGCACTGCGAATATTAAATAACCAGGCGTAACGACGTGCTTGGTGTAGCCCTGGTTAAATCACTGCATGCATTCACCTTCTTCTCATTAACTGGGCACTCGATTGATCCTCGAGTTCCTCCGTGCGTATCGTGCGTGTGGGTTTCCGATATCAAGGGGGAGGACAAAACTTGTCCGGGCTACGATCTTCCGACTCTTCCGATCGCGTGTGTATCAATGTGCTCGGTGAATTATTGGTAAAACAGCCAGCATAATATCGGTGGCATTAATCCCGGTAATGGCATTGCGGGGTAATTATTAATTTATACGACGCCTAGGAAAACGATTCGTGACGCCGAGGCATTTGTCACGTGCCCGAAACCCTTTACATCCCTCGGTCCTCTCACCCACACTCCCCCTCCCTTTAAGGGGGCCCTAGCCGTTCCTACATCATTCCCACGTGATCGATGGAACGAGTTCAATCAACAAAATGCGTGAGCTCGATTGGTCCGCGCTATCTATCCCCTCATTTCACTGGACGGCCGGAAGTTAGCGCATCGCTCGTGAAACTCGTCGAAAAAATGCGCTCGCACTCAAGGTTAATGGGCCCGGTGAATACCGTCATTTCAGCCGGCAACGAACGAAGACAAATAACCCTAAAACAGCGCGATATGCCGCTTGATCTCCATCTGCACGGCCAGTTTCATTTTCCGCCGCTCAACGCTGCCATAAAGTCTGCCAGTTTTGGCACAAAGTTCTTCGAAAACTGTTAAGGCTCGGGCGCAGAGAGGACGATATGAAATTGGTGGAAATTCAATTGAAGAGATTCCATTTAGATTGTGTATTTAAAGGATCGATTGGCAGAAGGGATCGACGTGTGCCAGCCGATCCGTGATAGCTAGCGCTCGTTAGAGATAGAAATAGCGGAAAGAGGAATTTGATTCTAATAGTATTATTGGATTATGTTGACCTGTCAAATTATATCGGCTCCTACAGACCACCCTTCAACAATACGTTGGGCGTTCACATTATTTCGTGGCACGCACACGCACACATCCTGGATTCGATCGGCCTGCGTTCCCCTCCTACCGCTGGGGAGAAATATCGCGGATTATTATTTACCCGGGTTATCGGGCAAATTAGTCATGCGAATGGGATTCATTAGAGCAGACGCTTAATTATCACAGCCATCGACGTTACGGTCTATGCTGAAGTGAGAACTCTTCGGACCGAGTAGGTGCCACACCATATACTAGGCAGGATTGTTTCCAAGACGCTCGAACATCAGCAGCGAAATATTGCCGTCGGCATTTTTAATTAAGTTCACCCAGCGGGAAGGGAGTTAATTTTTTCTAGCTAAACTCCCTTTATCTCTCCCCTCGTCATCGCCATATTGGCAATGCCTTCTGACTCTGCCATCTCTTTAAATTATATACACTGACAGTCCTTTATCGAATAAAATTCGGCTTGAAACTGCTTGATCGATGAAAATGATGTGATTAGGTGTGTCCCGTCAAGTATTTCCTATCGGTCGTTTCCGCGGGTGGTGGAACTTCTCGAGAGATCAGTCATGCCTGATATCAGAGCAACAGCGACGGCTCCGGAGGGTTGAGAGATCATGGCGAGGCAAGCGGCCTAATTAATTTCTCTTCGGTTAATCCCCGAAATTAGACGGGGTCTTGGCACAGTGATTCGCTAATGATTCAAGGGCTCCGATGTCTGTCTCCTCGTCTCTGCCTCGACCTTTATCCCTTCAGTTTCGGCTTGGAAGACCCGACGAAAACTTTTTTTTATCTCGGTTTCGCCATCCCCCACACCACACTCGGCACGGACAGTGAGGCCTCTCTTCCATCTTGCTCCCTCTTTTGCCCGACATTAGCCGGAATCGAGATAGTTTCAAGCTCGCGGGATGGCGTGAGATCTCATTTGCATGAAAAAGGCGAATGGAAACTTTTTTCCCGCGGACTTCAACTTTAATTCTTAATGAAAATGAGACCCTCGTGGAGTCACTAGGCTGGCAGAAGATGAGATGAGATGGAGAGCAACCGTGGCTCTGCTCGACGCAGGGACCTGCCTCCTCTCTTGCTCTCTTTCCCTATGCTCTTCTTTGTGTGTCCTCTGTGCCTTAGTGTAGATGGCTTTCTGCATAGAACTGAGTGTGTAAAGGTACGCGTGTGTATGTGGCCTGCTCGAGAACGAAGCTGCTGGGGGTAGAAGGACGCTGACTGGGAACAATGAACATGAGAGGGCCGTTCCAGCGCCTTTGGCCACGCGCCCCACGGTCATGTACTTAATGCCGTAGTTTTGGAATTGTCACTGCATCACCCGTCCGACTTACAACCGCCCCTTATGTCCTATTGCACACTCCAATCAATTCCGAAAACCTCCACCGGATATAATAAATCTCCCACAAGGAAATCACACAATATTTCATCTCCAGAAATTATCCCTTGAAATTCGTTGAATACAATCACTTGTGGAAACGTAATTATTATTCGGTCAATGCAATTTCCTAATACAGGGATTTTTTCAATTTAAACATTAGATTGCAGTTCCTATGATTTAAGGGGAGTGTGAGATTTACGTTATAGTTAGTCATGCGACGTGGAAATTGCCGGCAATCTTATTAGTAGCCGGACAAAATTTCGCCGGCTGAATGCACAAGGATCTACACGAGTGTATGTACTTAGTAAGTATATGCAAGCCTTTATCTTGTGGAAGAGCCCTCAAAACCTTACCGCGGGCGTCACACTCGTCGAGAGAGTGAGCGAGCGCGCACTAGTGCTCTCTTTCGAATGCAATATTGCTTTGCCCAGTAGGCAGTAGGCCCTGGCTCGACTGCCAGGCCTGAAACAATAGTAATCGCACTCGACTTCATACTTAACCGTACACGCCGCTGCCACCGCCAGAAGGTATGTCTCGAAATCAGCAGCATAATCGTTAGCCGCGTTACGAAGGCCTCGTCAGCCAGAAGAGGGCGCGCGCTCGCACGCTCGTCCGCCCGCTCACTAGTCTCAAACTCGTGCTCTCTTTTCATGACGATTTACGCGCAATGACTCTCAACGTTCTTCGTCAGATTCACTGTATCACTAGTACACTCTTGAACTCTTCGATCTTCAACAATGAATAATAAAGCTTCAACAACACATATCTTCAAATTTGTTTGAATCTCATCTGGTGCTTGTTCCTCAGTGATTAAGTGGGTCAAAGCTATCCAATTTGGGTGCAATGAAGAGTAGATGGAGTAGGCAGTTCGGCGGTAGGTGGTGAAATCGATTAGACTAAATCGGAGGCAGCGATGTGATTCATGGTTGAGTTAAGGACTGTTAAAAAATCTTGACCAGGAGAATCGGTTGATTGTGTGCATCTGTGCTAGTGTAGATGTGGCAGTGGTGGGCGCAAGGGTAGTAGGCTCCCTTTCTCGGGGGGTGCAGCTTCTGGAGGCCCTTGCTGGGGCAGGAGCTTCTCTGGCAGAGCGACTCCTCGTTCACCGGCTCCTCGGCCGCCTGCTCCTCCTGAGTTAACAATGGGGCGAGGCTCACGTGCGCGAGGAATCAAGTGTTCCCGCACACACGTATACCCTCCGGTACACACCTAGTACACGCCGGAGAGAGACACGTACACAGTGGCGCAGCTCCACTAGACCGAGGGCGCATGCATAATACAATGACCCTGCTAAGTACTATTTTAAAACAATGCTGAAATTGCTTTAGGGGATAAAAATGAACGAGGTAGCTAGGTGTATTTTTCTCCCCCACTTCTTTGACGAGGGTGCACGTATACGGGGCCGCTGGCGAGCGGGGTGTAGTTACCGGCAACCCTATTCTCTTTCCCGCTTCCTCGCACACACTGGCCCTCTCTTTCTCCATCTCACACTCTCTCTCTCCCGCTCGCCGTTCCTTCGTTCTACCTCGGCACATGGGCACATACCTACAGCTACAAAGCTCCTAAGCCTTTGAGTCGCAGTCTCACCGGCGCACAATAAGGCGTCCCACTTTTTTTTGTTTTTACATTCACTTTGAGCGCGACGGAGAGGGCCGAGCGCCGAGCGACGGAGAACTTCTCTTGCGGCACAGAGGATAGGCTGGTGGGGAGAAGGGAGCCTGAAAGGCTGACTGCGAGGAACGCTGCCGATGAGAGAGACACGGAAAGACAGAGAAAGTCACGAAAGCAAAGTGTACACGAATGCTGGACAGAGAGGACTGCTTTTTTACGAACAACGAGAGCGTCCTGATAGCCAACGTGCCGCGGAGATCCCAAGCTAGCCTTTTTTTGCAGATTCTCGAAGGCACAGACTGCTCGTGAGCCTAGTGAAAGAGGTAGTTTCCTACCGCACAACCCTATCGTCAAGGGGCGATGCTACTTTCGCGTGAACTAGCCGAGTTTTAATCGAGCTTTACCATCTGTACTTCTAAAGACCTCCTTTTCAACTAAAACCGAGTATCTTCTTATTACGAGGCCTCGAACTTTGACATTTTCCTCGTAATGCTTTTTGAATTGAATCGTCGGTATTTTTCTCTATTTCACCGGGTGATTATGGTATTATAGTCATTGCGGTCCGGCGCTGGGTCCGAATGGCACTTCACCCTGGGGTTCTTAACTCGGCTCTCGTTACTTTGACATTTTTAATTACCGGCTCTTGGAGCAGGCGAGTTCACTTGTCTGTGCTTTGTGAGGCCGTGGCTCTTGGCGGCTTGACCGGCATTAAAAAGCGGACTAGGGACGCGAAGGAGTGAGAAAGAGAAGGAATGAGAGGGTGGACGAGTGAGCGAGAGGGGAGAGAGAGAGGCTCGAGTGGTGCGAGTTAAGCTCAAATTAGTAATCGTCTAAGGCCACTGCCGCGGCCCTCCATACGATTCGTTTCTTTATTGTACCTCCTTTGACTGATGCCAACTGAATCGTTAAGGTTAAATTAGGGAAAAGTGTCTTGGTAATCGGAACACCGCCGAGCGCTCATTTCTACATAAGTACTAAAGAACCCTTGCATTCTCCAGTCAAATATTCGCTTATATCGTGCTCGACGAAGAGAGAACACATCACGTTGAAATTTTGAGAATGACGCGTCCCTTTTTGGTGGTCGAACGCACAGTTTTTCTATGGAAGAGGCCGCGTCGGATGAAATTTCATTAAGCTGTATTAAATCTTCGAGAGTTTTAAATTCATTTATGTACCCAGCTCGTAGATAACAACGTTATTTTTATTGTAAATGAAACGTTGCATACGCGCCTGGTAGTTGGACGTTGGCTGGGCGACTGGGAATGAAGTAACGGGGCACCCTGCAGTCCCTTTCATCGTCCCTAACGCAATTTTTAAATGACATTATCGGGAACATTTGAGAGAAAAGTAGAAGCTTTTAAGGCAAACTGAAATTTCGGAGTTGCTGCGCGGATCACCGGCCGAGACGGGATCTCTTCATCGTTTACTTTTAATAACCACCCCAATTTTATTATTCAAGATTCACCAGCTCATAAGCCATTCGAGTGGAACAGCGAGGCTTATTTATAAAGGTTGGTGGAAGATTAGAAACGCGCACACATCCAAAATTAGCGTCATCGTGTACGCATAATGTAGATAGCCGTCCTCGCGTGAAACCAATAATCGCGCGGCACACGGCCCGTTGTATAGATTAGAAGGGTGAGTCGGCATAGCTAATACGCGCGTTAATAAGAGCCCCTGTTCCACGGTCGCAGCCCTGTATATAAGCGGCAGACATGTAATTTCTAACCACATTTCCCTGTATTCGCTTCAAACGTACGTACACCTACGTACAAAGGTTAGACTGGAAGTTACGGGGTCGTATACCCCGTGTCTCGATATACAAAGGCTCCAAATAACCCTGTACCCTGTTTACGTGCGCGAGTAATCCCTCTGGCGCCCGTCTAATACAAATTCATCACAGAAACATAACCACGCAGTGCGGGCAAACACCGATTGGAAAACATACACGCTGTATCACTTTTTTCTGAAATATTTCAGCCATCTACACCTTTATGTACATTCTCATAAATAAATTTTAAGTAAATTCCATGTAATGCAATTACATATTTCAACCGAATACTTCATTTGACATACACGTTGCTTGGGAGAAGAATGTCAAGGTTCTACAGCAATAATATACGATGAAATGAGTTCAAGGGCCGTCGGGGATTCTGGGAGACGCGACTTCCGGCGACGTTCCGCGAAATGTTACGCTCTTTGGGCCGGACACCGGGAGCGTGTCACCCGTTACAATTCGACTAGACGAGTACTTATACGTGGCGAGAGAGAACACGCGCTTGCGAGTTGCGAGAGAGTGTGGAAGCCATGCAGGCTCGCCGAGGCTGAGGCAGAGAGAGGGTGGCGGCTGTCCGTAGCCCGCAGCCTGTAGTCACGTAATTAGGTGATTAAAATTAGATCTCGCATCAGCCAGAAACTCAATTAGCAATTAAACGTGGCATTTTCTCTAATTACGATACGTTCTCACTAATTACAGTAGCTAACCCCTTCCCCCGCCTCATTCTCCGTCTCTCGCGCGCTCTCTCTCTCGGGAGAGAGACCTGTCTGCCACTGTCTTTCTCCTTCCCCCTCTCACCCAACTGGTGCCCCCTTCGCTCTCTGTCTCGCGCAAGAGCGAGAACAACTTGCCTCCTTTCGCGCCCCTCGCCAACTTGTGCTGCTCCTCTTTTCAAGTTGTGCTCGATATCCTGCTCTCCCTATTTCACTCCCTTTTCCCTCTCTTTCGCCCGACCCGGGCCCCCTTTTCCCGTTCGTCCTCCGGCGAACCGTAGCACCGTAGAGCACTCGGGGAAACGAACCGGATCTGACTCGGTGCACGCGTCTCTACCTATCGAAAGTATCGATGCCAATTGCCTGCCTGCCGGCCAGCCTGCCTGCCGACGTGCTTACTCGCATGCCTACTTGCTCGCTTAGCTTGCTCGCTTCCGTACTACCTGACTACCTGAACTACCTGCCTGCCAGCCTGCCTGTGCATGGCTCCAACCCTTCTCCCAACATTTACGCATACTCGTTTATCGAATTACCAATGAAATTCCTTTTGTGCAAACTCCCTTCGAGTCAGGACACATGTACACCTACTTGTCGATTTGATTTCGTTGGAATTCTCTTTCCGGACGAATTCCCGGAGTCAGTAATCGATTCTCAAGATCATTTCGCAGGCAACCATCCGCGACGCCCTAAGCTTCCGTCTCGAAAATTGCCGAGATTGTCCGGATCTCCCGATAAACTATGCCTGGATGGTTTCTGTCATTAGCATAATGCAGGGTATGCCTCAAACCACTTCCCAAATTCTCACCATGACTGAGAAGCGTGTCTCACCAAACAGGAGGAACAAAGGCTGTCGTTATTAAGCATCCAAGATCTCACGCCACTTTCTCAAGTACTCAAGGAATTATTTCAATTTCGCCAGCGATTTTGGTAGGACGGAATTTATGAGGTTCGCTAAAGGTTTTTGTTAATTTAAACGTGCTCTTTGGTCAGTACAATGCAATTTCGCAGGGTGCCAGTAGTCGCGTTATTGCTAATAACATCGGGTTACACTAATTGCGGCAAATTAGAGATTCGGGTGCGCGCGTTTGGCGTCGCAGCAGAACGTAAATGTTCTACAGTCCAACAGCTCACGGACACTTGTCACTTTGCAGAATCCGCACAACTGGCTTCTGTTCTACAAATTTCACTATGGTTTCAAGTGCTTAACATGGCTGCACTCAGAGCCTTCCACCAATGTAATGTGTTAAAATAAAATTCAGTTCATCAAAGATTTTCTTTGAAAAACAGTCGAATTACCAAATTTTCATAAAACGCACTGTATCATAAAAAAAGAAATCAAACATTCAACACATATTCATGCAGCCATCTTTTGGCGAACAGAATGTGTTAAAAAATGTAAAGGAAGGTTTGGCCAAATGGCTGCAGTTTCATTACGAGTCTCGTAAATTTCGATTAGCCGTCGCCAATGCGGAATCAGCGAGACGCCCGGCTAATGCCGATGAATAATCATATCGGAGGAACAGGTGAACGATTCTCAATCGTAGACGCGATTATGTGCCGGTAGGCGCGTGTTACGTAACACAACGGCCGACTTAATTATTGAACGGGAGTGAGAAACAGGCGCGGGTATTGGGGTTTGGTAATTTGCCACTTACACGGATTGTGTCCTAGGCAGTATATGCGCGTTCACTAACCCGCCCACTGAGTGAGGACGAGAGGCGAGAGGCGAGAGCGAGGACCCGGGGACGTGTACGTGCCCGAGATTGTTATTTCGAATATCTGATGATGAACGCGAATGTGATTCACGTAAGCACGTGTCGTCGCCGACTGCGAGAGCTTGAATTACTGCCGCTCCCGATTAAATAGCTCGGTGCTAATGCGCCGAAACCGCGATTCGATGATTCCAGTCACTTTTTGATTTTCTGTCTCTCCCATACATTCCTCCCCCTCTATCGATATTTACTGTCCTCTCCTCTTTTCGTTTTTCTCCTTTTGCCAAACCACCTCTTTGTAAGGGAAAATATTCTATTCAATTAGTACTTTAATCAGGTTAAAAGTAAAGCTTCAGATAATATCATTGGCTCAAAAACATTCTTTGAATTTGGATGTTGCTGTATGATATTATCTGAGAGATTTAATCTCCCAGTTTGAAAGTCGCGTTCGACGTAGATCTGTGGTACGATAAACAGCTGGGGAGGTGTCCAGTTTCAACAGGCTAATTCGGTCTCGACAGGGGTCAATAGAAAACAGTAATGTGATCGGGGATTGAAGGAAAGAAGTCGCATTGTGCCTGGGAGGCAGCAAAACATACTAATGATTCGGCCAATCGTCGAAGTTATCCTGGCATGACGCGAAGGCTAAAAGCGGGCCAGGATGTGTGTAATTAAAGCAATATTTGGGCTTATGTAATTACGGTTCATTACTGGCTTGGTAGCGAAAACAGGGAGCAGAACTCAATAAGATACGCATGCTTGGTTAACATTATGTCACATAGCCGAATTACCTTACCCTTGCCATTAACTGAGTTGGAATAAAGTTACCGATCGATATGCCCGAGCAACATCGTGCTCGATTCCATACATGTACAAACTACAAACTGATCGCGCGAAGCCCCCAACTAGACTCCCGATAATGCCGAATAATACACTGAATATTACTGATATCAGCCGGCAGAAAAAAAAGTATCGGCCGGATCACTTTTTGCCCGCTCGTAATAATGGCAGTTTAATTCGAGAGTCGAGCCTTGCCAGCCGAATACGGTACAGCAGAGCACGTCGCTCGTGAGCCCCCCTATTGGCGCATAGGATTTCTGCCGTCGAATTCGAGCGAGCGATCAAGAGGAAGGCGAGCGTTAGCGGAATTAAAAATACATAGGGCAGAGAGCGAGCGCGCACCGTGCGCCTCGTGTTTATGCTGGAAAAAAAGGCATTAAAATTTAAATTGACGGACTCGAGACTGGCGAGCCGAAACGCGCGCTCGAGGTGCTGGCTCTACCGGCGGCGAAATAATCTCGAAAGTTATGGACCTCGTAATTCAGGCAGGGGGGCTTACTTAAATTCATAATGAGACGCATTTAAAGCAGCTGCCGGTAATCGCTGCGATTAAAACGTCCTTAGAACTGCGCGCGCGCCCGTACGCCACCTCCCGAACGAGGTCGCACTCATTGTCAGACGAACTCCACCCGCTACCAGTTAGCTCAAGTCTTTCTTTACTCGATACCATTTTATCAGACACTCCGTATACACAGTCAATAACACATGATCATGGAAATCATTGGTTGTCATTGACTCACCGGTTTGTGTCGAATTAACAGGGGAGAAATGCGTTTCGTGGCAATTTCGTTCATGTCTCTACACTGTACACTTCGTTTCCATTCGCATTTCTCAGCATCTCTCCGTCGGCCAAGCATCCAGTATACCAGGGCTTATCTTACGATTACCAAGCCTTGCACGCCTGGAAAACAGTAAAGCCCCATTCGCATTGTATGTACAATCGCACTTCACTCTCAATAACCTTACTTCCGACATTCATGTATGCTCGGGCAGTTCGGGTCACAGAACTTACCAGCTGATCTTCACCTCTATTGTGAACGTTCTCATTTGCGTCAATGCAATCACTCTTCTTCTTGAACAACATCGTAGCCGAGCATAAGTGTGATGAGAATTGCGGGCTTAAGAAGCATGCATAATGTGCTTGCTCATGAACAGAAAGTATACGCGCCAAAAGCTGGAATGCTTTCCTTCACGAATTCGCCTTTTTCCGATCTTTCGGCAGCTCATGCTTTATATACTCAGCTTTCCTGGCACTTCCTCCAGAGGCACATCGTATTCATTCACTTATTAGTACAAGCTGATCACTCAAAAGCAGGAAATAAATATGATCATTGCACGCACTCGAGACACTTGTTGACGCGACGTGTTTCACTGACAAAGATGGCTGCCCTCCTCGCCGCGCCCCGGCACCACACAACAATCCCCCCACCTCCCCCTCCGCAACCATGACACATGAGTCAAGCGATATCAAAAATACGCTTTCTTTTTATGACACGTTCCTTAATTTGTTATATCATGTAATTTTAATGCTCTTATTAGTAAAGAATAATTACTCCCATATTTTCCGTAGGATTACCTGTGTAACAATGAAGACACTTTAATATAGTGATCCATTTATCGATTATTCAGCGGCGGTCGATGGTAATAGATGCGTAATTGACTATTGTGGCTGTAAAGTGACTGCAGATCAGCCGATTCGAGTTGAGGTTGAACTCGGTATATAAGTAGGTCGTGTCATTAAGCTCCCACTAAAAACGCGAGTTTCATACGAACTGGTGAGTGGTTTAATGAGAAAGTGCGTGGAAGTACGCCGGTAAGTGGAATGGACAAGAGTTTGTGGTGAACAGCTTGGCTGGCTAAGGCTTTGTGCGCGTGCGGGAGTACTCGAGTGTTTAGTTGAAGGTGCAAGGGAGACATGGGAGACATGGCGTCCATTTGTTACTGGGTCATCTAAGAGGGACAATTTTAGAATGTGCATAGAGAATGGTACGTACTCATTCTGCTGGAAGATGTAATTGAATTTAAGGAAATTGCATGGAACATTACTGTTGGAACTTTGTGATATCCTGAGAATGCGAAAGAGCAGGCAGTGTAGTGCTGGCTCGCTTAAGAGAGTAGTGTGCGGATCGAGAAATGGGGCATTGCTCACTGTGAATATTGGCCATTATCCAGCCGCGCATTCTTCTACCCGGCAGCGACGGAACGACGCGGAGACTCAATGGAGCGGGCACAATTAAGAATTTAAAAGTGCTCGCTCTGCAAATTGCCGCGAAAAATCTGCGGAGAGAACGGCGTGAGCTGCGTGAACAGTGGCAGCGGGATGTAGTACATGGTCGAGTGTGTTTTTCGGGCTAGGCGGGTGAAGGGGTAGGGCGGAGGAACAATTTTGAGACACGCGGGGAAATTGATTAGCGGAGGCCGCGATCGAATCCGTATCAAATTCTACAAATATAATTTCAATAAAAGCCGGGCGAGGCTTTGGCCGGCGGCGGTGGCAGGCGGGCGGGCGGGCGGGTGGGCAGAACTCCGTGCACGACACACTCGCTCCCGCGTTTCCCGACAATTATTTCTCCATCCATTTCGTACCGCCGCAACCGCGATATTCTCGAGGAATCCGATATATTCAATTAACGTTGCACCGCACTTCCACTTGCGGATGGATCCGGCTTGCCCGCACGCTCTCGCCCACCCAGGAAACAGTAATTCTTCCCCGGAACATCGCGTTTTCCCTTTTTTCTCCTTCCCCTTTTTACACACACGCGCTCGTTCCTCGCCGCCCTCGCCCACCCCCCGGAAAGTTTATGACGTCAACATGCGGTCGCAGTCGCCGGCGATTTTAATTTGGCAGGTAACCGGACGCGCACGATCGCCCACCCACGCCACTCCTCTTGATTTCCCGTAATTCGATTTCAACAAGGATCCCGCAACGCAAAATCGTTTCCATTCGCTTAGCCCCCGGTATTCTCGAGTGCGCGATACGCAAAAGGTTTACTATGATTGCTAGAGACAAAGGATAGTGAAGGCATAGTGATAGTTTGGCAGATGCGGTGGAGGGCAGACGACGGTGTAGAGTAGTTCGGCCGTCTCTATTAAGCGGCGTGGAGCAGGAGATCCCATAGGCAGTCGGGATCGATAGTGAAAATCAGACAACTGTTGGAGGACGTCCTCGCATCGCGCAGTCCAGTGAGCAGACTAGACAGGAGCGGGCGCGGGCGTGCGAGGGACGGCGGGGTCCACTCGCTTCGAAAAAGCATTTTTTTCGCCGGGCGAAAATTCCTTACACCGATAAATC
The DNA here is from genome assembly GCA_910593735.2 of Ectemnius lituratus. Taxonomy (NCBI): domain Eukaryota; kingdom Metazoa; phylum Arthropoda; class Insecta; order Hymenoptera; family Crabronidae; genus Ectemnius; species Ectemnius lituratus. The sequence goes on from OU343038.1 coordinate 15,111,030, forward strand.
ACGATTATTTGACCGAGGCTTCCCCGGGCGGGCAGTATATTTTACTTACAAAGTCACACGTTGGATCACGCGCGCACTTTTTTTGCCCGGGGCCGGACGGGTATTACATTTTTAAATGGTTTTTACGTTTTGAATAGCAATGGGGGCTCACTCTCTTTCTCCTTCTCCCCCCCCTCTCTCTCTCTCTCTCACTCTCTCTGGTATACCTTTACGTGCAACGAGGGTACGTACACGCGAGAACTATCCTGTCCAGCGCTACCACCACCGATACCCAGCTCGTCCACCCTCCTTTCCATCCCAATTCTTGGTCGTGCTGGTTCGCACCCCTCTTCACCAGCCGGCCCTTCCTACTACGGACTTGTGTACGCTGTCAGCCGGGCAGGTTTTCCACGATATCGTTGTCAGACGGGCGCCGGCCTCATTTGCGAGGCTTTCGCTGGAACTTCGCGGCCAAGAATTATAATTAAGATCCTGCTGCGCCACCCTCTTGCCCTCTCGGCCCGCCTTCTACCATCTCTGGTGCCCTTCTTTCTCTGAATCACCGTGTCTCCTCCCGAGCACGCTGCGCCACCTTCTCTGATATTACATTCCATTCCGAGCGGGATCAATCCTCTAATGGCCGGAAGTTTAATTTGCGCGCCGCTACAAAATAATCGGCGAGAGCGAGAGCCGGGGAAGCGTGAGCCCGCGTCGTCGGTGCGCCTGTTTTTATTATTCATGAACGCTTATTACTCCAGCGATTCCTCCTCATCGGACACCACTGATCGCTTGCCTCCTCCTCTGCCTCTTTCTCTTTTCCCTCGCCAGAGGGAGAGAGTATTGTAACGCTTGCTAATACCTTAAAGTGTCGGAGACTTACCCGTAAGATTCCACAGGAATATTTAAAATATCCTTGAACGACCGAGAAAAGTTCAATAGGAATTCACCGAGTGCAAACGATGAGTGAGTCGGAATGCATAATTCTTCATTGTCAAAAACACAAAGTACAACTATAAAGGGTTCCCAGCAACAAAAGTAGGTGTCGAAGGTGGCATATTATACGCGCGTTTTCCAGAGGGTTTGCGGCGGGTGAAGAGCGAAGGGGTTCTAGGGTAATTTTGCCAGGGCGATTCGCGCGCGCATCGAAAGTTATTCGTTCGATTCGTTACTGGCGAAACGAGCGGGCGCGCACGCTCGCTCGCCCGTTCGCCATCGTGTTCGTTGAAATGCAAAACGTTTTCGTATCACTACGCCCAGAGTCGAGATACATTTTTTTCAAAGCAAGTCTCCCACACGCGGCTGTATCGGAGAGAGCCGGGCCAGAGAGAGTGAGAGGGAGAGAAGGAGAGTGAGAGAGTGCGAGCAGCGAGCCCAGTTGCTACGCTGCAGTCGCGAGAAAGAGAGGGAAAGAAACGAAAGCAGAGGAGAAAAGAGAGGGGCCCCCATATGAAACCGTTATCTGCACCGATTCAGCAATATTTTTACATTTACCATTTCCCCCGTCCTCCCCTCCAACCCACCGGCCCCGGCACCCTTTACGCCCGTACCCCCTTAATCTGGAGCCCGCAACCTAACGAATGTACGAGTGCTGCAGCCCGGCTTACATTGACTGTGTCGCGGCCAGTTTTCTCTGCGGGTGTACGTGTTACTACCATTGCCTGGCCCACGCACTACGCCACCGCAACTCTATGCCATAGAGAAAAAATCTCGAGCACTTTAGATACTCTCTGCTTCGTTATTATTACGAATTCGATCGCCATAAATGCGCACTTCGCCACGCCGCGACGCCCTAGCTTTCCGCTCTCGTCTCCGCGCGATACAGGCCGTATCATTTTTGACAGTATTTTTAGTACGCTAATTTGTATATACGTGTATGTCGTACGATCGAGAGTGACGCGAGTTACACTTTTGTTGGTGCATCAATTGTCCTTGAAGTTTCAGTGGAAGACGATGGCTTAGGAGCATCTGCGGTCGAAAGAGAGAAGAATGAAGTCGCGCGGCCAATTGGACTTATCAAACGGCATTGATCCATTGGTAGGATCTCGGGGGCTACAATGGTGGAACTGATTTTCGCGGTTCAAGTAACGAGCACGGTTGAGCTGTTGAATCGAGGGTTCACGCGCAGTTGAACCGCTGAGTGGTTGTGAGTCACCTTAGAACGCGCCAGTGGTGCTCTTCGAAAGGGTGAAAGCTCTTGGTGCACCACATTACATTGACGAACGCTGAGAGTTATTCTGGCTGAGTATATTTTCCATAGAATGTCATTAAATCCAACGATAAAGTAACTATCTTCGAAATGTTTAATTATACTATCGTCTTCGATATTACAACATGTGATATTTCTTTGAGCAATAGTTTTTTGTACACGCATGTCTTTGACCCCAATGTATCGCCGACTGGTGACAGTATAGATTGATTATTGATGAGCAATAGGGTGAGAGCCGCTGAGGCGACGCTCTGGCCCCCGACATCGCAGCCCTCGTATAATTCCACCCTTACAATTATCCCCGGCATTAAAAACACGATGTTAATTTCTCGGCCGTGGAGCACTCGGTAGCGAAGGCAGGCACCCCTTCGATTTAATCGATTTGTAATTCTGCGCCTAAGCCTCGCCGTCTTGCACGATGTTCTTCCACCAGGCTGGCGAATTCATGTTACCCACCCTTTCGGCTTGTTGCCTATCACCGGGAGAATCTGTTCCTTCTCAGCATTAATATTTAAAAGACAGCCCCATCGCCAGAGCTCCAATTTACTTTAGTATTTAACCCCTTATGAATTGGGGTTCTTAACTAAAAATTAAAATTAGACATGTCTCCCGCGGTCGACAAGATACAGGGTCTACTCTTCATTCCTTGAGGGGAAAGTGGGGAATTGAGATTTTCTCGCAAGGGTAGCGAGGAGTATGTTCCTTAGAGGGTTAAAAAAGTCCAGGAGCAGTCAGTCAATCAGTGCGTAAGGGGCGTCCCGTGAGAAGCGCCGTGGGCGTCAGGGTTTCCCCGCATTGTCTGAAATTTTCGGGCACCCACTCTTCCTCCGTTGATGGCGTCTCGAGGGCATCTTCACCCTCTCGCTTCAGTCAGACCTCGACTCTTCCCTCTCTCTCCATTATTGGTGGGGGTTGGCCTATCTGTACCTGTGTGAGTTTGCATGCACGCGTGAAGGAGCTCTCGCAAATGTCATGAAAAAAGTTTAGATTCGCGTCTTGACCGTTGTTCGCCGCCGTTTTACAAGGGCGTCTCCCCTGCACCCTCCCGTGCGTGCCCAAGTGCTCCGGACGCATAATGCAGACGCGGTGGAGGGCGTTTCGGGTGCCGGGGGGACGCGGACGGCGGTATAATTAGGGACTTGAAGGGCGGCTATGCAAGGGGAGAGGAAAGTAGAAGAGGCTGACAGATGTGGGAGCATTGTTTTATGGGGTGAACCCTCTCTCCCACCTTCTTTCTCTGCCACTCTACACTGGTCCCGCTTCGCGCGGCTACTACCCTTACACTACCTCTCTCTCTTTCTCACTGGCACCCCTCTCCTTCTAACTCTACTCCTTTGCGCCTCTTCGTCTGCAGACTACACCCCACAGCGCGTGGCGTGGCGTGCTGTGATTTAAAATGGGTGCTCGCGATCTGCTGCGTCCGGCTGTTATGCCAGTGATCGTTGTTAAGACTCGATTCGATTTCGACTATGAGTCGACGCCGTGTGAAAACGCTTGTATATGTGAATTCAAGACCCAGATGCCCTTGTTCCCAAAATCTCAGGGCAGATCAGTTTTAATTATAAGGACTCGGCCTTGCTGCCAATTTTTTAATCATATTTCTATAATTTCCACTAATGCAAAGGAAATTCGGGTCCAGCTGGGAGGTTTTCATTTGAGGAAGATATTGAATTTGCGCGCCAGATGAGTCACGTCTTTGAATTTTAATTTCTCTCGAAAATCTGAGTAATCACGATAGAGAGCTGGGCGAACATGTGCAGTCACACCTCTCATTAGGTTTTTGACAGCCCTTCATACGAGGATCAACCCACCCTGTGCATCCACCCGGGTTCCCAACCCCCCAGCCACCACCCCTACGCGCTCGCTCCTTTGTTCTTTGTCTCACTGAATACTAGCAACCCCTCTGCTGTACGGCTTAAATCAGTCGAACGTCGAATATGAGCACGAAATTCACGAGTCGAGCGGCAATTAAAATATTCTTTGCACTCGGCCGTGCGCTGCCCGTCGTTTATTCCCACAACGATAATGAACGATCAATACCGAATATATTCTAGAATTGTAGTGCCCGCCCGATTAAAAAGACTCCAGCTGCGCTTTCAGGTCCTTTTCCTCTCGCTCTTACCACTACGACGGCAGCAGCAGTTCGGCTTCCTGATGCCAGTCGAACTGCAGAACACTTGTGATTTAAGTATTCACAGATTTCGTAACTCAATATTACTGCTCGTTCGTTGGAAACTCGAGCAGAGTCCTTATAATTTTTAAAAGTATTATTCACGAAGTTTAAGACACTCTGTATTCGTGGAACATTAATGGTAGACACAGAGCAGTAGTTCCTTAAACAAGAATCAGTGACTTGCCGTAACCCTAGCTAAAGATTCGTAAGCCGCAAAATTGAATGAGTCCCGGCCAAGTGAAATGAGGGAAGGGTAGACAGGAGGGAGAGTGATTAAACCAGATACACGATAGAACAGCCAAATGGGACAACAAGGAGTTAAGGACGAGTCTCGAGCGAAGAACGAAGCACGAGGGGGTAACATCGATGACAGGCACCGAAAGAGAGCACGAGGAACGGGGACGCAGAAAAGGTGTGCGAGTGAGAAGCAGGTTGAGGATGAGCGGGAAATCGAATTGAACGAGTGAGGGAGATCGCGAGCGGAATGGAGCAAGTGGCAGCTCGGCGAGCGCGAGAAGCGAGTGCGTGGCTTAATTTCCTGCTAAATTACTACTTTAATAGGAAAGATGAACGCCGTTGATGAGGAGGGTGAGCCGGAATATAAATAGGGGATACTCCCTTTCCTTCTCTATCACTTCTCTCCCACTGTCACTCGGCCGCGCTAACTCTCAGCATCCCCCACGCATCATGCTACTCTGTCCTCCACCTCCCAACACACCCTCCCGCTCGCACACTCACTCGCTCTCTTTCTCTTTGCCTCTAGTAACCCCTTAACACGTGGCATCATCGTCGCTCGGTTAGCAGCGTGGCAGCGGGTCCGGGAATGATGATTCACGGCCGTAACGATTTCACAAAGAGTTTTTTTCCCCGTGTTCGCGCGCGAAATAGCCAATATCTCGCGATTACGTAACTAATGATTACAGCACATATTAATGGAACGACTAATAACGTATGATAGTATATGTGTCTAGTTCCGGTAGTAGAGTTCTCGTCAAACTTTATTAACACTGATGAAATGAGCCGTTCGATTAATAAGATAATAATCCCGATGGCAGAAGTTAGACACGGCGCTAAGTAGCCAAGTGCAGAGGGTCGAGAGAAAGAACGGGCGAAGAAATCCTTCAAATAATAATCGATCGATCGTTAATCCGGTCTTTGTTCGGAAGGGTCCGCGCACCTCAGGCAGCAGCAGAGGAAAACGAGCCGCCACAAAGCGGATCGCTTTAGTCGTCTTATACATCTCTCGCGGAAGTTAGCAAACATTGTGTTCCTTATCTCTCCTGAGCACAATTAATGCGAGGAGCCTTTTCGCTATTCCCCATACCCGACCGTTTTCTTCCTTTTCGCTCGGTGTCTCCTCTCTCAGAGGAACGCTGCTTCGCTTTCCTTTCCTTTCCACTTTCCTTTGCCATCGGGCGGCAATGCCGCTCTCCTTAACGCGGTATTACTTATGTAGATGAGCCTCGCAATTCCTATACATTATTTGCCGAGAGCCCGGCACCGAAGGGCTGCTGGGTTAAAGGGGTGACAGCACCGCTTCAACGAAAGGATCCCGAACTTTCGAGATTGCGGCACAGCTCTCCCTCTTTCTGTCTCTCAGTCCTTGTCCCGGCGAATTCCGATTCACGTTAGAGCGAACAAAGGCACCAGCCAGTGTGTATTCCTCGCCAGACGAGAGAAAGAGAGAGAGGATGATCACCCTTTTCGAAAGGAGATGCGTGTCGTTAAGCGACCAGCTTCGAGCGATAACAGCTGAGATCCCGCGATGAAGCTTACTCAGTCCAAGTACCTCTCATCCCTGGCCTTTGAGCTCTTCATCCGTGCTCCAACTTATTATTGCTGTCATTATATGCTATTTATATACTTTTATATTAACTTCTCTTTCCTATCCGCCTGTCACGCTGCTGCTGCTGCTGCTGCTAGGAAATTCTTATATTTTTATACTCTATATTTTAGTATGATATAAAAGGATATTTGAAAAAATGATTTTTTAATCTTACGATTAAATGAGTTCATGAATCATTTGTTTGAGTACGAAAACGGATAGAAAACATGAAACCAGTGGCAGAAATGCCGGAATTGTACCGAAAACACTTGGAAACAGCCTCATGAATAATTGACCTCGTGTAATTTCGACGGTATTTTCTATGTTTTTAAATCTTCCTGACCTTTTCCGGGGCTGAAATTTGGTGGAGAATGTTTTCTTGTATCAAGGAAGAAGTGATATGAATTCCAGAGCCCCAGCTCAAAATTCATTTTTTCGCAAATTTTTCCATAGTACCCCTTCACAAATTTTCGATTTTTCGAAGGTTCTGGGACTTGGACGAACGCTTGATATTTCGATTGTTTGAGTATCAAAACGGATAAAAAACACAAAACCAGTAGTCAAAGTGCCGGAATTGTACCGAAAACACATGGAAAACCGATCTTGAATAATTCATTTTCGCGGTCTTTCCCATGTTTTTCATACTTCCCGACATTTTCCGGGGCTGAAATTTGGTGGAGAATGTTTTCTTGTATCAAGGAAGAAGTGATATGAATTCCAGAGCCCCAGCTCAAAATTCATTTTTTCGCAAATTTTTCCATATGTACCCCTTCACAAATTTTCGATTTTTCGAAGGTTCTGGGACTTGGACGAACGCTTGATATTTCGATTGTTTGAGTATCAAAACGGATAAAAAACACAAAACCGTAGTCAAAGTGCCGGAATTGTACCGAAAACACATGGAAAACCGATCTTGAATAATTCATTTTCGCGGTCTTTCCCATGTTTTTCATACTTCCCGACATTTTCCGGGGCTGAAATTTGGTGGAGAATGTTTTCTTGTATCAAGGAAGAAGTGATATAAATTCCAGAGCCCCAGCTCAAAATTCATTTTTTCGCAAATTTTTCCATAGTACCCCTTCACAAATTTTCGATTTTTCGAAAGTTCTGGGACTTGGACGAACGCTTGATATTTCGATTGTTTGAGTATCAAAACGGATAAAAAACACAAAACCAGTAGTCAAAGTGCCGGAATTGTACCGAAAACACATGGAAAACCGATCTTGAATAATTCATTTTCGCGGTCTTTCCCATGTTTTTCATACTTCCCGACATTTTCCGGGGCTGAAATTTGGTGGAGAATGTTTTCTTGTATCAAGGAAGAAGTGATATGAATTCCAGAGCCCCAGCTCAAAATTCATTTTTTCGCAAATTTTTCCATATGTACCCCTTCACAAATTTTCGATTTTTCGAAGGTTCTGGGACTTGGACGAACGCTTGATTTTTCGATTGTTTGTGTATCAAAACGGAAAGAAAACATGAAACCAGTGGCAGAAATGCCAGAATTGTACCGAAAACACATGGAAAACCGATTTTGAATAATTTACTTTCGTGGTTTTCCTCATGTTTTCCATACTTCCCGACATTTTCCGGGGCCGAAATTTGGTGGGGAATGTTTTCTTGTATCAAGGAAGAAGTGATATAAATTCCAGAGCCCCAACTCAAAATTCATTTTTTCGCAAATTTTTCCATATGTACCCCTTCACAAATTTTCGATTTTTCGAAGGTTCTGGGACTTTGACGAACGGTGCATAAATCCATTGTTTGACTATCAAAACGGATAGAAAATATGAAACCAGTAGCAGAACTGCCGAAATTGTATCGAGAACAGGTGGAAAGGCTATCCTGAATACTTAATTTCGTCTAATTTTGACGGTTTTGACCATGTCTTCCGTACTTCCCCACTATTTCTTTGGCTGAAATTTAGTGGAGAATGTGTTCTTACAAGAATTATACAGCAGTAACGGGATGCAGGAGAATTCACGAAATAATTGCGGCAAATCAGTTAGTTTATCAGGTACAATCATGACTCATCGTAAAGTAGCCAAAGAAATCATGATGATATATAGTGCGAATCTCGAAGTGACCAGTGACTTCGACTTGGCGGGCAGCCGCGCTCACGAACCACAAGAAAATGTGACATTTTTATCGAGCCGTATATCGAAATGTAAATTTAGTTTGTAGCACCGTGACCGTGGACGGTATATCTGCTTTACGGCCGATTTTAGTAGTGATATCCTTGCACTTAATGTCGCAGCATGCAGCCGACTCTTCCCTCCCTCTCGCGATATCTCGCATCGTCGCGCTTATTCCCCAAGGACTCCCTTCACGAGATCACTCACACATCGTTGGGGAAACTTTACGACAACTAAATCAGAAGGGAGTACTCCATACATTACCTTCTGCTTCTCGAGAATTCCATTGCCCTACAATTCTTCCAAGCGATTATTCTTTTTGGATGCTTTTCCCAGTACTGTAGATAACGGCATCTCATTAGCGTTCGAGCTACCGGCAGTAAATGACCCGTGCGACTTTTTACTTCTAATTGGAACATTTAAGTAGATCGCTTAATTCTACAACTTTTTGCCGGGCTAGGTTCGCAACAGCTGCGAAAAATGAAGGAAGTATTGGTCGAGGAATCAGTACGGTGTGAGTCTGAATGTAGTCTGATGGTAGCGCATACTCTCAAGCGTGCTCTCGCTAGCCGAGCCGAAGCGAGAAGTAAATGACCCGTGGTGCATGCTCGGGCCCCGTTTCCATTAAGGGCTGTTTTGCGATTACAAGCGACTTCGGAATAAACAGCGCGAACTCGCAATAAGAAGGTCGGCATTAACGTGCCGAGGTGGCAGCCAGCGGATTCGCCACGACCGCCCGAAGGAGGCGGCCGCGCGGCTGTAATGAGAAGAACACAGGAGTCTTATCGACTACACCCACGGAGGCTCTATCGATTGCAGCGGCCAATTATCGACTTGTATTATTTTCGATTAACTGCGAGCCAGTCTGCCTGGCTGCCTGGCTGGCTGGTTGACTCGGCGATTATCCGTGACCGAACCTTTCCAGCTGCTCAACTTATACTTACAAACATACAGGGTAGTATGTAACTTTGCACAACTACTCGGCTCGAATTTCCACGCGCTGCTATTCGCCAGAGAATGATTTTCGTATCTGGCAGCGCGCGAGCGCGCGCGCGCGCAGCTGAGTGCTGGACTGAAAGCCGGAGTTTTAGCCGATGAGGAAACAAAGAAACGCAAGGCAACACAGTGGCTCGAACGTGGCGGCGGCTACACAATATATATTTGAGAAACGATTGCGCCGGCCGCCGCTGAATGCCGGCTCGAGTGCGGGAATTATAAGCAGAAAAATGTTTTCCCCGATAGCAGTTAACAGCACTACTTTCATGGTTTATCTGCCGCGACTGGAGCGTGTGGGAAGCGAGTGTACGTATCAGTGTGCTTGTATGTATAGGTGTGCTCGCCTCGGTTGGAATCGCGTCGTGTCCGCACTCGGCGCGGCCGTCCGGTCGGCGTATCTTGAAAGCAGAAGCGGAGCTGAGCGGCCGCTCTGTGTTCCGCGAGCGACACAGCCGCTATTACGCTCTTTATTACTCAATAATTCCGGTCCGCGAGCGATTCAACAACGGGAGATCCGACAATGCGGATGAAAATCGCGCGAGTGTCGGCGCGGTCCCGACGCTTTCGAGTAGCTTCCCCTAATTTGCGCGAGCGAGCGAGCGAAGGCATGTGAAACGTCGCTTTGCAAGTTGGAGGGACGAGGAGCGATCTGTTGGCGGGCTGCATAAGAGTGCATCGGCATCGGGGATCGGCATCGGCGGCGGAAGTTGTTCGTCACGTCGGTTCTTATTGAAACACTCACAAAAGGGCGATCGTAGCTTTATCTGCAGTTTGATTGTAGATTATTGATGTTCCTCCCCGTGTTCGTTCATCCAGGCAAGCGAGGGCCGTCGCCCGTAAAAAAAAGCCCCGAAAAATCGACGGCAAAGGGTGGTCTCCACCCACGCCACCCCCGGTGCCGGCCACCCTCCGGCACCCCCCTCGCCCGCCCGCCGCCCGCCCATACTCCTCCACCTCCTCTTCTACCTCCTCCTCCTCCTCCTCCTCCTCCTCCTCCTCCTCCTCCTCCTCTGCCCAGCCAGCAGCACCGCTGACCAACCCCTCCGGCACCCTGCTGCCTGCCTGCCCAGTCGAATGCATGTCTCTCCCTGCACTCTCTCTCGTTGCACGTAAAAAAAATATCTACGTCCTCCCGGTACGGCCAGCTCGGGAGCGGACCCGCACCCACGGCCGCACCCTCACCAGGCGGATCGGCTCGCTCGCTCGCTCGCTCGCTCGTTCTTCGTGCGTGTGAATGCAGCCGCGCGCTCACAGAGAACGCAGCGCGTGTTGCACCTATATGGCTCTGCTGCCGGGCTCGACCGTCCGGACGTGTGGAGTACGTGGAGGCGGAAGGCCACGTAGGAACGTAGCCCGCGTTGTTTTCGCGTATGTAATCTCGACTCACAATGATTTCACATACTTTTGCCATTAGAGCCGATTCACAAGTGAGCAAACAATGCGTCCCATTCTTCCGATCGCTACAAAAGGGTTTTTGGCACACTTTCGCGCGCGCCCGAGCATACGCGAGAGAGAGGGTGGAGGCGGCGCGCTACTGCCACGGCGGCGAGAGGGTGCCGCCGACCTGAAAGAAGGGTGGGAAGAGGAGAACAGCCACCAGAGGAATCCATTGAAGGGAGATGGAGTGTCGATGTGACGGGGAAGGCACGATTGGAGAAAGAGAGAAGGCGAAACTAGTGGAGCCGAAGTGCATATTGAGGGAAAGAGAGCGAGAGAGAGAGAGAGCGAGAGAGAGAGTGGGCGACGCCTGGAGAGAGGCGTGTGTGGCGAGAATGAGAGAGTGGGAGGAAGAGAGAGGAGCGTGGAAAGGATAGAGGGTGGTTACCCGCCTGTCTGAATTGCATCGGCGCATCGGATTTCCATGCGACTCTTCCTGACAATCGCGGTCCTCTTCGTTGGCAAACGAAAGCCCGGCCTCCCCTCCGTTAGCAAGTTTGGCACGGTTTGCTGGAGCTTATCTTGTCCTGGACCATCACTAAACAGACCGTGGCCCACCTCGGAGGAATCGCTGACCCTCTCGCGAGAATGATTCTTCGACCGCTCGTCACCGTTTTTCTAGCTGATGCGTTCGCCTCTCCATAGATATAAACTATTTTGAAACAATATTTGTTGCCTTTCCGGACAGCAAATACTGATGCAGGTCGCGCCCACGCTCGTCGATCGGCGTTACACGGAAATCAAAATGTGGGAACATGTGCACCACTTGAATATCAACTGAATTGGATATCGAGAGTCCTTTGCGAGAGTGAGTCTGATCAAATATTTTTTTGCTCCTACTTGACGAAAACACGCGTCTGCGTCGGACTAATCGGTGACGCGGACGAGGGTTGGATGGATCGTGGACCGAAGAACTCAACCCAATAAAATCAGTCGTGATCCGAAAGCCCCCCCGGAAATAATCGTAGAAATCACACGATAAGATCTTATAGACGTGGCATTGAGCGGAGATTTTCAAAAGCGATACTTCTGTAGTGAATTTCGGTAGAATCGAAGCGTACTCGCGGATTTTTTTCATTCCACACTTGGATCTCTCTCGATCTGGGTTGGACAATGGTCGAGCGATGGAATAGTGAGGGTGTTGAGGGGCATGAGGTCGACAGGGAAATCCTAAAATTCTGCCTTGAAGGGTCGTTAGGTTAACGCGGTGACATCGGAGGCGGTGGCGGCGGTGGCGGCGGTGGCGGCGGCGGCGGCGGCGGCGGTACGGGCCAGAGCTGTAATATATCGAATGATGAATCCGCGCATCGCAAACCCATAAAAACCCGTCAGCCCCGGACAGATACGAGATACGCCCTATTACTGTCCACCAACACCCAACCGCCCCATCGGCGGCCGGGGCATCCAGTTTGCAACGGCTAACTAAATTACCAGTTACATTTTTTACTGTCCGATCCCTGGGCGTTTTTTACCATCGTATCGAACGCAATGAAATCCTTCCCTTCGCCGTCCGTCGCGGAGCGAAGCACCGAAAGAGGCAGGCAGCCTCCCCCCCCCCCCCCCTCGCCTCACGTCCCTCCTCGCCATGGTACGCTGCGTTGCCGAAAATGTTGCTGGTGCTGCCGTTGCTGGGCCAAGCTTGCCTTTCTAGCAAATACGGATGCAGATCGCTATGAGAACGCAGAGCAACGCCGATATCAAAATGTACCGAGACCATGCCCTGTTTCTAGCTCTCTTTCCCCTGGCGATACTCTCTGCCCACTAAAACGATGGTTTCGAAAAATAAATACGCTCGCGTAACGGGCGTAGAAGATATTGCTGGTCATGGGATCGTGATAGTGAGCTTTGGGGCGCAGGCGTGCGCTTCCCTTTTCCGAAAACCTTGGTGCACTATGGTGGTAACGTAGCCCGGGCTGGGCCCCGGGCTCTAGCTCACATTTTCACGGGGCATGCGGGGCAAGCTAGTCTTTCGCTCTTCTGATGACGCAGACTAACCGATGGTACTAGCTCTCGCGGGGCCAACGAATGCGGTCGTCTACTAATTATCAGGAGCGCATTTAATTGCCGGAATTAGATCGAGCCCTGGCCCCACCGATATTAATAGCGAGTGACGCTTCGCGGATATCTACACGTGCTCGATGCTCTCGCGCGCTATTAAGAGAATGCTTCTTAAGTGACTGTAATTGGAGGAAGATGTAATTATGGGCTTATTAGTCTTCTCGGTCCACCGGGCGCCAGCGGCGTCGCACGTCGCCTCGACATAACCGTTTACTTCCGAATTCGGGATCGCTATTTTGCGCGATGAATTTCTAAGTGAAGGATGCTGGGCCGCGCGTGATCCGTGAATTTGACTGGACCATTCGGAATTCGGAGCGAGGGAGAATATGGCGTGCTTGCCGGTCGGGAGGTGGTCGCTGCCGGTATAAATAAGTGAAGGCAAGCGTGAGGATATCGCTGAACAGAACTCGCACTTTTATTGTGGCAATGGCCGCGCGCTCGCCCGTCCACTGCGGACGTCCGCGGCATTACGCCGACAATAATGGCACTTTGCCGATGCGTCGTAAACAATGGATTTCCCGCCGAAAAAGTGCCGCAACTGCGGAGGAAAAATTTATTAACTGTGAATCACGCTCGCCGAACGAACGATCACCAACCGCCCTTCACCCCCTCCCCATTCTACGAATGTTCTATGCAGGCTTGTCCGCCATTTTACGTTTCGTCAAGAACTTTTATTAGAAGCCAGCAAAATCAGAACTAACTAATATGTTACTCTGCTAGTGACACTCGTGTGCGTATCGGTCTAAGGGATTGCAGGGCGATAAAATAAAATGTCGCTAGTGCAGGCGTGAGGGCGAGCCAGCGCTTATGCAACTGGCAAGGGGAGGCACACAGGGCACCACTCGTTTCGGAAGTGAGACGGTGTAAATTCCGCAGCGCGCTCCCGACGATAAACGTGTGCGAGCTCGCGCCGGATGAAACATGGCCCGCACCATTTTTCTTCGGCATCCATTTGCGCGTAAGTCACATTTTTTAAAACTGGATCGTTATCCGCGAATCATAATCGTTTTCGAGCACGGCACGGCCGAGCGAGGCCACTCTCCCCCTCTCCCTGGACGTCCAGTTGGACAAACGTTCCAACTCTTTTTCGAAAGGATCGAGGAACCGCTGTAAACGTCTATTTGAAGCTCGCGTGAAGTGTCCATTGGGATAGACATATTTCAAGGGGAATCTGATGGTAGTCGGTGATATATCTATTTGCAAACGGATTCTTTTTCTAATGGTTTATTGGTGTCACCGGTTGTTCTGTCCATCAGAATTCTCGACGAGTTTCTCAGCCTAGATACGAAACACGCTTACATTTATTTTACTTTTCATCGTACTTTTAAGAATTTTCTAGATAATGATCAAAGTGATAAAACACTGGCATTGCTTAGTAATTAGCCCTCGTTCAAGGTGACTGCAACATACATTGTGAAAGTTCTGGCCTCTCGAGCGAAGCTTCGCGGAAGGAGTAAACCATACAGTTAACCTAATTTATGCCAATATCCCTCGAAAAGGTTAAAGGTAGTGCATCTTGAGAGCCATCAGCTCGTAACGGATAGTCGGTATTCGTGCTTAAGTTACGACCTCGTAGGGTCGGCTTCATCCCTCGTAAAAAAGATCGTACGGCCTTCCGAGACGAGAGGGAGTACGCATAATTATCCGACACGTCCCTCATTCGTGTGGGGGCCCACCTCTTAACTTTACTGTCCCTTCGGACCAACACGTGCGCGCCGCTCCAACCAAGCTCGCCTGTCGAAACTTTCGCAAAATTACGCTCGAGTCAAATCGACCGCGATTATACGCTTAAGCCATTCCCGGCGCCCTACGAGCCGGCCAACCGTCTAATACAAAGTCTCTCTAATGCATTCCTCCGCTGATCCAGCGCTCTAATTTATTAGTTGATCACCTACCAGCCTTCCACTCGTAAAACATCATGCTGGAACTCAAGAACTCGCCTACCTCTCTCTTACCAATTACGGGTCCCGTCCAGCATGTTCATCAATTTTTTATGACTCCCACTAAATGCACACTGCTCAGTTCTGGTCGATCAGGTTATGAATCGAGATTTCAAAGACCAGCAGCCTGATATCGTGGCGCTTAGCAGGAATTCCTATTAAGTAAAGTCAGAGTGATGGTAAGATCGGTTCTACGCTTCTCGTTACAATTTGTCGGAGTGGAGCAGTGCTGCGCCGGCTGGCAAACGCGGTTCTGCTCTCGCTGATACAAATTCTCTAGTTAACCAGGCGACTACCTTAACACGTGCTGTATCGTTGGTCAGTCGTAGGAAGTAGTGAGAGAGCTTGGTTGGAGATAATCGATACAAACGGCAAGTCGCTCGTTCGAAGGACCCCAGCCCGCGATAAAGATTAACTCTTCCCGCACCCTCGAGGGCGCGCGAGCGCGTGCTCGCGTAATCAGCAAGGCGACCGGGCATAACCGTGTACGGAGTTATCAAATTGATCAAGCCAAAATAATCTGTGCGAGCGGCCGGTCCGGTTATGTGCCATAAACGCAGCGTATGAGCAATACCGCCTACCAAAGCGTATAGCCCCTACGTATAAACTGGCAAGGGAGAGAGAGACGGGAGAGAGAGTAAGTGCAAGAGGAGGGGAAGAGAGTATGTGTGTCCACAGGGCCACTGGCGTTCATGGGATCGCAGACACAGACACACGGAGAACATAACATAACCCGATGTCACGCGCAGGACTTTACAACTCTGCCATCTCGTCGTGGATCCTCCTCTTCCATTGCCCTCCTTCCCACGCGCATCCTCTCGCAACCCTCTCACTCCCTCTCTGATGGCTACATCGCCCTTACACCAAACCCCATGCTCATCAAGACAATAGCTTGTAAAGACGCGTCACCCTGAGGAAGAGAATCTGAAATCTCTCTATTTGAATCTTCCTTTACATAACCTCGACTGACGCCACACTCAAGAAGTTGCGACACTGTACTCGATAAGTACTGATCACTGCTTTGTGAGCGTTATATTGGTTAAGAAATTGGTGTCGGGACACCTTTCGGCTTGTCTGCCACGGAGGAAGTCTCCTCGAGGATATCGAGTAAGCAGAAGCTCGAGGAGGCACTTGGTGTGCTTGCGGAGTAGCGCGTCGTTGGAAAGATAGTGGGGGTTTGCTGCCAAGGAAAACTGCGGAAGAGCTTGCGGCTGTGAGCGGTGAAAAGACGAAAAGAAGAAAGGGGAAGCGAGAGGGAGAATGGAAAGTGGAGTTTACTGGTCATCGAAGTCTCTGGGAGTGACAGAATGATGGTCAAAAAGAGACAGTACAGCAGAGAAGAAGGATCGCTTCGGTACGAGCAATGTAACAAAACGAGGGTGGTGTGCGAGAGGGAGTGAGAGGGGAGAGCAGCAGTGAACATCCGCTGGGTGCTGGCAGATATTACTATAATGCAACTCTGAACATAAACGCGTTTACGACGCGCTGCGTTGTCATTACGCGGCCCCTGGATCGTTCGCCAGTGGCTTTAACTTTATCGGCACCACCACCACTAGCCACCAGCATCACCGCCAACAGGGAACCGACAGTGCGGACACTGACAAGGCAGTGTTACCGCTCTCTAACCACTACCAGAAACGTCCGGCAGCAGCATCCACCTTCCCACCCCTATTACCGGCACCCCCCTCGGCCTAGCACCCTCGCCAAACACCTGTCCGCTCTGCTTTACGATCGACTCGTAAAAATTAATTACCTATAATTAGAAGAATCGCCGCACTCCTGGCTTGCCGGCAAACGGCGGCGACGGGCCTGCTGGACCTCTTTATCGTCGATTTCAGGGATAACGTGGTGTCGTATATGAAGAGCGCACGCGATATTTCTACTGCTTTGGCCATGCCTTCTTGTTGGAGCCTTTAAATTATTAGCACTGTGAGACTTTAGGTGGTAATAATGAAGAGATCGCGTGGAATTTCTTGTGCGAGAAATAGGGGAGAAGTCTGACGTATGAATTCTCGTATGCGAGTTGTGTATACTGTCGGAAGGGTTGTTTCCTTATCGTACGCATCGTAGGGAAGCTGGAAGGGTTTAACGATTCGCATAGCTGCGCCGATTTACGGCCCCTAAAACACATCGAATGCGCTTTATATGTATGTAAATTAGGTCAGGCACTCTTGCTCCGGGAGGCTTCGCTTCGCTCTATCTTCTCATGACCGTACATTGACGTACGCTCAAACTGAGAACAAAAGTTTCTAGATTCACGCTTCAGTCTGCACTGACCTAATCGACGAAGCATTCCATTTCACAATAGACTTGATGCAGACGTGTATTTGTGTTCTCATGGTTTGCGTTAAAGCAGTTTGCTTTGGCGTTTAAATTCCTTTGGAAAATCACGACACTTAGCCGGCAGTAAATCGCAACAATGTTCCTGGATGCGCGGCGGTCGTTCGTAAGCGGCGAATTTTGATTTGCGAGCGGCGGATCGCCAGTAATTTCAGTAATGGCTTACTCTGCCGTCCCGAGAGAGAGAAGGGCCGTGCCGTGCCGCCGCCGTGGAGGCACTCACGCCGCGCTCAAAGTAACCTTTCCAAGCAGCCGCTCCTTCGTGGTAACTTCATAAAAGAGCCCCCCGCATTCAGATGATTCCCTATAAAACAGTATATCTCAATTCTCGGGCCCCAGCACTCGCTCAGCTTCGTGTAAGCCGAACGCGCCAGGATATAACTGGTGCTCTGCAAAAGCTACTTCCATCTCGGTCACAAATGCTTCTCTATTCTAACGCACGGGAAGCACTGAATGACTGAATCCAAAATTCATTACTTCATGGCAACCAAGATTTAGCTAACTCTCAATGGAAACCACTTTTAAGTCATCTATCTCCTTTATTGAACTGCAATCCGGCTTATATGCAACAATTATAAATTAAATGAAGTAGTAATAAAATACTATCACAACCAATTATAATACCATTCCTGTAGAATTTATTGCTAGATGAAAATAGAGTTCGATCACCCGAATATTAGGATTGGTTCGAAAGTCCCTGCTAGATTGGGAAGGTCTGATGCGTGGGGGGAGGACGAGCTGACACAGAGGGTGCGGAACAGTCGGCGAACTTTATGAGCACCCAGTACAACTTAAACGGGAATAGCGCGTTCTAAAGGGCCGGGAGCGCGGCTCGCAGCCTACGTAGGTTGCAGTTTGAACTATAAAACGACGTAAATTATGGCCGCGGATTGCAATATTATGAGGCTATATACGCACGTTTAATGATCGAAGCTACCGGGCAAGGGAAGCGGGGCTAAATATTGTCCGGAAACGGTGCGAACCCACAAGCCAACAACTCTCTCTTCGCGAACTGACAACTATTGACCGCCGGATTGCTATCCGCCGTGTAACGACGCCACATTTCGCTTAAGATGTCCGATGGGGCCAGCTGAGAAAAATCGGGTTATTTCGGTGCCGGTGGTCGCACATTCTGATAGACCTTGGACAAAAGCAACCCTTTCAACTACGGCAAATCACTGTGGAATAAGTGTGCGTTTGCTCCGGTAATAATTGACACCTGTTTAAAAGAGCGGGTGGACGACAGGGTACAGCGCGTGCGATTGCGGCGGTTTGCGGGTAATCGTTCGCTTGATAGGATGATGCTGGATTCAGCATCCACCACCGTTGCTCTGATGGACTCGCCCATATTGCAATCATGCACGGCGGAGATAGTTTGTTACTGTTTTAAGACAGCCAGTTATTGCCTCTCTCATATTACAATTTGGGGAGGAGATTGAATGTTTTATGACGAAGAGTTCGTCTAAATTATAGAAGCATGTATTATAGGACAGGCTTTACCAAGTGACAAAGCAGATTTTCTGGTAAACAAACTTTGGAAGTACTAAGTAATATAGTTATTAACGGATGAAGAAGGGTAAAGGGTTAGAAAAGGACGCTTGCTGTTTCAATAAGCTTCATTAATAAACGCTTACGGGAGTACAGAGTTTCATGCAATCGCACTCAAGCGTCAGTAAACAGATCCTTCGCTAATAGAGGCCCTTGGCATATTATCCCGCCGGCTCACCTGAATTTGAAGATGCGGGTGAAATATCAGGTTCGTTTCGACGAGCAGCACCAACTGGTGTCATGTTTAACCTAAGCCCGAGTTCATCCACCGTGAGAAATTTAATCAGGAACTTTAGATTGCCGAACGGGTCAAGGACCATTCGTTGTGCAATTTGCAAACGCGATTTATGGAAAGTTTACCTTCCACATTGCAGTCTACGGGCACCCGGCCTCTTCTCGCCGTGGCTCGGCAGCTCTCATTTTAAGAACACCTATTCTCGTCATATAATCCGTCCTCGACTGAGATTTGCACGACGGAGTTCTGGGTTTCCTAACGAATCCGGATGTATTAGAGTCTACCTAACACTTATGTTGACTTAAAAATGAAGAATAGGAAGAAAGAAGATGATCTTTTTGAATTATCTTCAATGACAAGTAATATTTCTCATGGCAATGGACCATGGGGAGTCAGTTCCTTCCGGTGGGTCTTCCCAAAACCACCAGCAGACTGTGTCCTTTCCAAAAGTAGTGAAAAAGGAATTGTAATACCCCAGTTTCATTGTGCGAACGTCCGGCACGAAATGAAATCCTTTAGTCTGCCAGAGCTAAATATGGTGGCAGAATATCGGCGAGTGGTTATTACTCGATAATGATGCGTCAAATTATCGATCAATGGCGGCCAGGTCACAAAGAGATTGCGCCTTAGATCACTTTGTCCGATGCTGCCTGCTCGAGGTGGGCTGCGCGTATCTTCGAGCATTATCTTGATCGGCCACCTGCTCCCGTCGCTTCTTCGCGCGACTCAATGTAACTGGAGAAACATTTTGTAGAGTGCTATGCCCGTAATCATTACTCAGTCACGCGAACCTTTCCAACCGCGGAGTGTCAGCGTCCTTCTTTCCAAATATCTGGCACTTACATATGCCTGTATAGGCATCTTTTAACAACCACAGTAGGAGTCGGTCAGACTTTATTCTGCGAGTCCTTTTCAGGACAGTGTTCCTTCGTCCTTCTGCCCCGGTGGTCCCATTATTTCCATCGAATCTGAACATTCTCTTGGTTCCATCGATGCAATAAAAGAATCGGTATTCAAGAGAGTGGGGGGTCGCATTATTATTGAATTAACCTGATTTCGATTGTGCAATGGGTACAAGTTTGTTGGGAAATATAGAAGAAGATTGTTGGAGAGAGCTGTCGGGGCTAATGAATCCTCAAGACAAAACGCATGAAAACGTGGCACTGAGTTGCCAAGATCGCGAGCATCGCCCGGGGTTTATACTTCTGGGAAGAGGCTCGTAAAGACGGCTTGGCTTCCCCCGGCTCTGTTATTAGCCACGTAGCTGCGAGCTAAAGCGGACGGGACGAGGGCCTGCCTGAGAGGGATCCTGATGGCGGACTTGGGATATAATAGCGCGCCTCACCTTTCTGCCTTTCACCCAATACTACTAATTTTCTGGGGCTCGCTACCATCCCCCTTGAAGACCCGCCCGCCCGATTCTTCAGCTCGCCACCACCGCGCACTACTCTCCTTCTCCTTCGAACTCTGTTGCAGTAGAATTGAGTGATCAAGTTGAAAGGAAGCTTGGATGAAACTTTGCACGTCGAACGGGGTAAAGCAGTGAAGAGGAAAGGGGGATAAATTGTCGATGGTTCGTGAATGGCGAGCGCTTTGCAATCGACATGTTCACCGAGCGAGCGAGCGAGCGAGAGCGACGGGATCAGTGAGATCACGCGGAGAGTTAACATCGTCATTGACGGACGGCGCGTTGATTTTCAAAGTGGCAGTCGTCGCATCATCGATTCCAATTACCATCCTCGAAGCGCGAGGGGCACGAGCGCATCAATCTTGCCGGGGAGCGTAAATAATTCGTCAAGATCCGTCTAGACGTCGGCTCGCCGCCGATGTTCGTCAGGAGGGGAATGAAAAAAAAAAAAAAACAAAATCAATCCAAGTGAGATCGCGGGACAATCGTTCTCCCGCTGGTAAACAAAATCGAGGGATGAGAGAGAGTGCGTGTCAGCAGCGAGAAATCGAAGGAGTATTTACACTCCGCACTCTGGACCAATCGCCGGATGAAAAGGAAAGTCCACAGGTAGACATCCAGGACATTCCGAAGCGATGAGGTGGGGGACAAGGAGTGTGAGAAGTAGGAAAGTGTCCCGCGGCCGGAAGGGGCAGTGGGTTCCGTCGGGAGCGAGAAGTTTTACGCGGAGATTATCAGCAAGCGGAGCGAACGGCCATGAATACAGAAAGATCCTGCGATAAAAGGACGAGAAAAAAAAAAGGAGAGGGTGGCAGTGTAAAGGCAGGCAGGCAGGTAGAGAGCTGGCTAGCGCGGGAGAGAAGGCGACGAGCGGAAGTGGAGCAGGACGAGTGGCGGCCGATCAGGAAAAGGGGTGAGCCGGAGAAAGAGGGGCCGAAAGCGGTATAGAAAAGGGTGCAAGAGGTGGAGGAGGCCGCTTCAGGAGGGGCAGGGGGGGGACGGGCGGGGGCGGAGGAGAAGAGTTGGTAACCCAGTGCCGGCAGGAGAGTGCCGGAGCAATGTAGTCGACCACGAATGAGCGTACCAACGGATGGAGAGGCAACACTTTGTAGTTTTAATCGATCCGGTGGGACGGGGCAGAAAGACGGAACGGGCCGACTCACCCTCGCGCGGACGGCCTGTGCAAGTAGAGAGTCAGAGCCAGCCAGGCCGGCAGAGCCAGGCGAGGGAAGCTCTGACGGCGGCGTGCCAAGAGAGCAACGAGGAGAACAAGTATCGGCGCAAGAAAGACGAGAGAGGAGCGCCCCTCGTCCAAGTGGAAGCGAGCTCCGAGCCAGCCAGGAACGAGGAGGACGCAGCGAGAGAACACGAGCGGAGAGAGAGTAGAGACCCACATCCTGCGGACTCCTACAACTTCAGCCACCAGCTGGCTACACCTCCACGGCCGGCGAGTTATATGTGAAAAGCACGTGGACCCTCGGGAGCAAGAAGGACAACGGCATTCATTCATTTCCTCGTATATTTCGTCGAGGAGCATCGTCGTCTACCATCCCTCACCTTCTCTCCCCCCCCAGCCCCCCCCAATCCATCCTTCACTATAAAGATTCGTCCGACCAATTTCTACTTAATCATAGACATTCCTATAAAGGCAATCGTTTTAATTTCTCGTCGGAGAATATCTTTCAAGAAATATGTTCGATTCAAATTCAAGTTCTTTCGCATGTCGAGGAATAATGTTGCACGGGAAAGGTTCTTGTGGAATCGAGGCTACAAAGCACTGTAGAGCGCAGGGTTTGCGATTTATGAGGATGATCGGTGCGATTCCAGGGGTGGTGGGCGTATCCCACGTAATTCCAGCTGAATCGAAACTTCCCCATTAGAGGAGCTAGAGCCTAATCAGCGGTTTCACGTGTTGCGCGATCGATAAGAAGAAGGCTGTCGGAGGCAGCCGAGGCCGGCTCACGTAAATAGGAGTATTAATTTATTGTCAGCTAGCATGACGGGTATTCTGGTACTTTTACTAGTGTCGTCTCATTGGAGCGTTATCAGGGACGATGTTAAAGTCAACGCGAAGCTTGATGTCGTTGTAGTTGGCCGGAAAACGCAGCATAGGGTCGAATCACGACGAAATACTGGCGAGGTCGATGTCGGAGAGAAATCGAGGGGAGAGAGCGAGCATTAAAACACCGAGGGTGCGGACAGTTGCAGCGGCGGCGGCGGCGGTGGTGCCGGGGCGAGGGTGCTTCCACGAGGATCGAAAGGGGTAGAATTTAGACTTAATAAACGCTCCCTTCATCCAACTGCGTGTCTAACAGTTGTGCCTGCGTGTTACGTGCGCCGTGTTTCTTTAGAAAGCCCGTTTTACGTATATTTGCGCGACGAAAGACTGCGTCGCCATTTTGGTGTGCGCTACTGCGAACTTTCCAGAATGTCGACGATAGGAATGATAAAGATTCACTTTTTCTAGATTTTTTAATTTTCTATAAGATGCATCCCAGATTTGATTGACCTCAATTTATTATTAGTCATCGTGTACTATCTTCGCCTACTGAGAAGTCAGTTTAAAGTATTCCATGTGATCTCTGTCACCATTTCCATCAGAATTCGTGGCTGGGCGAAACGAAAATGCAGCGATATCGGCCCATACACCGACGCAATTACTAGGGGGGTTCATCGCGCTTCGCCCTGAAGATAAATGAGACAGTGGATCAACGTCGACGAACTCCGACTTCTGTGCACAGCGATTTATCAAAATTAATGGCCGCGAGCCTACCGGGCCGATCCGACGCGCAGGTAATTGGGTTGCATCTATGACTCGCGATTGATAGGGCACAAAGTTGAAGAATCCCTATACATGGGAACCTCCGATCATAAAATTCGGACACGTCTGCTCAAACTCTTGTGCCCTTATTTGCTACTATTTTATTTAAACTCTATGCTATTGCGCAGATACTACAAACCTAACAGTATTAGAACAAGTTCATAGAATTCAGCCAGGACCAATAAGACAATGAACAGCGACGAAAAAAAACTTGAGTAGGTAAACGAATCAGTACCCGAATAATACTGATTAACATTCGTTGATATTTCAAAGAGTCGATGGTAGTATTAAAGAAAGTCTGTAGAAGGAGGTTGATTCTCTTAGTTGAGTATCGTTAAAATTACATCTGGAGAATGGAGCGCGAAAGGAAGGAAGCTCAGGATCGAAGGACGAAGGCGAGAATAGGAGGCCAGAGTCCACGGATGAATTGGTCCTTGGGCAGCGATCGCTCCTCCCGGTGGTACCCTCGGCGGGGGGCACTCTTCAGCCCCGTCGGGCTGATTTGCATCACGGTTACGAGGTGGTTCGTGCTCGTGGTGGTTGTATTACAGGTCGGAGGGAGTGAGAGGGTGCGCGGCGAGCGGTATGCAGAGCACCCTGGAAAAAGGGGGACAGAGGAGGGTGCCGGTGGCGCGGAGCGGCGCGTTCCACCCCCGAAGCGCCTCGCAGGAGGCAGCTCGGACACTCATAACAATCATAACAACGGGATCTCGCGAGTAACTCGCGGACCACCTACGCGCATCGGTTCCGCCTCCGGTACCGCCTCCGAAGCCCCTTCCAACGAGCAGCCGGAGCGAGCTGGCTGCCAGCAGCGGGAGAGTCCTTCCCTCGGTTCCACTGCGGGGCCACTACGCAGCCAGACTGCGGACCGTCAGGATTCAGACCCTGAGCTTTCGCGCCGAGTACCGACCGCGCAACGTGCACAACCACGCTGCCCTGCTCAGGATAACACGAGGACGCGCAATCCACCCCGTGGCCAGGATCAACCCACTCCACCGCCTAATCCGACACCACACAACCGGCTATTCTTCACGCACTTTGCCAACTCGATATCCTCCGAGTGCACACATTTTCGGGGATCTTCGTTCCACGGGACCTGCAGGTGACATAGCCACGATTGCAGGTTCCAGGAACCCAGCACTCGTGCCAGAAAACTGTGACTGATCGCGGTGGGAAAGCCAGTGTGTGAGCCTTAGAGTGAACAGGGAACCAGAGGGTGGAGGTGTGCGTGCGCCGATCTCTCGGGAATAGAAGACACGTGGACACCTCGGTGTAAAAGTGTACTCTCTTAAGTGTGCATGGACACTTCGGGACTTAGTGAACTTATTGACATCATCGTTTTCGTGAGAAGAACTTTAAGGGAATCCGCTCCTCTTACGTATTCGAACATATTCTATTGCGTGCGAAATAGTGCTGAACGCCTGCGACGATTCTAATACACTTGAGAATTGGTTCGAACAGCGTGGCACAGTATATTACGTGAATCCAACTACTTTTTTTACTCACGGTGATTCAGAGTCTCGGCGCTGGGAACATACCACGTGCGGGAGGCATCGAGCGTGGCAGGTGCCCGAGACAGGTGGTGCACGATCGAAGCCTGAAACTAGTCGAAGTTGAAGAAGAGGGATAGCGAAGGGTTGATCGCTCGGAGGAAACGGTGATTTTCATCACGATCAACTAGGGAAAACCAGCATTAAACTGAGCGAGCGGCTGTTGCGAAATGTCGCCAGGTGATGACACAAGGACGCGGACTCTAATAAGCTTCTAATTATCGTCGCGGGTGCGCGTGCGGATAATAACGACGAAGGACACGTGAACATCGGCAGGCAGTGTTCTCCAGGGGAAAATTACAGCTTGCAGAGTCGAGGAGGAACGATAAGCACCGGCGGTATAGGACTCCACTGGGTGGACTCTCGCTGACAAATAGAATAATTAAAAGCGCATTAAACGAACGCTCTCGCCCGGTGCCATTTCTCTGCGTGCGTTATCTCGCGCGAACGACGGAGTGCTTCGCCGGCTTAAGTCAACTCGAGAGTCGAGTCTCGACGACGAGCGAGGGCCCAAGAGGCGCGGTACCGCACACTCCAGGACTCTTTTTCCGAGTGTCTCCAGTCTTCATCTTCCTCTTCGTCTTCTTCTTCTTCTTCCGGGTACTCGCCGGAGGAGCACCCGCCTCGAATCGAGCGCCGCTAGTCCGCTTCTATCGAGCAATTAACTGTTTGCTTCTTAATCGCTCCTAATTACCGACAATTAGCCACTGTAATTAAGTAGGCTGATGTTACCGGTGCTCGATGTATTTGTGAATTGTTCGTCCCACGGGCCATCATAGTCCTCGGGACTCTTAGTCGCACGCGCCTGCCATTGGCACCACCACCACAACTTAAATCCTTCCAACGATCACAGGATACGAGGATTCTCGGCCTTGCCAGCTGGTAGCTCTACACATTGAGAGAAGCGTACGAGACACATAACAGCGGCTGGAACAATCTACTTCAGGACGACGTCCCAAATAAATCAGCGGCAGGTCATCTCAGGTGAGCCTCGATCATGACTTTTCTTCTGCTTATTAAAAGACTGAGCTAATCTTGGTAATTAGGTTAGCCCAGACTCGCCATCTCGAATATACAGACACGCTCATACATAGTATAGTCGCGCACTCAATCGCCGATGATCGGTAGAAGTTAGAGTTAAACGTTAAAGGCGGCATGAAAGTTTAAGGCAGCCGATATTCGGGAAATAGCTCGGGGGCGCTCGGCGCCGCCAGATGAATCGTATAGTTAGAATCAACATTGTTCTATAACGAGGCGGGATAACCCGCCCCTCCTCCACCCCCCCCGCGAAATTCAGAGCCAATGCAATCGAATTATTCATCCGCCGGGGCTCGATATCCTCCGAGCATAATGCCCCAATTATTTCGGCCGCTCGCCCAATCCCAGTGGAAGAGTCAGCGGCAGTAAGTTTCCATCGGAATTCGTCAGCGTGTGCCGCCACGTATTTACGCGGGTCAGGCAATAACGGGCGGACTGGCAAGGCGAGTGAGAGCGCGCGCGCGCGGGCACGGCGATAATCGTCGGCCCGATACCATTAAGTTAATCTCAGTAATTAAGAAAGTTAGTTCGCGCGGAGCCCAGCCGAGGGTCCTCGCGAGCGGCGGAGCCCATCGAGCTGCACAGTCAGAGAGACTAGCGAAGGATTGAAACCTCTGCGTCTTGAATTCCGTTCGTTTCTCATCGTATCTCACACACACACACACACAAACTAGGAGAAAGAGAGAAGCGCACAAAGAGACTCGGAGGACAGAAGCGCGCTCGTGATAATTCCTGGCGGCTACTTAGCTGTGTGATAATAATTTGGACGATAATTATGTGCGCAGACGCGCGTGCGCGCCTATATGTTCGACCTGGAAATGCTAATTGAAGGATCGCCCGAGTACACGTAAATGTAATGCGGTCGCGTAGGGTTCTTAACCTTCGACGTTCGCGATAGCTCCGGAAACTCTAGAATCGATGCGCCTCTGTCGGGCCATGACGCCAATTTATATTTGGATCATCCCTCCTTATATGAGTCCGCCTGTTAGCCCGACGAATATATGGGGGATTGTTTCCACCTCCCGCACGCCTAGCAAATAATTCATCCCGTGTGAGTTAACGCGCTGGTAACTAGCCGCCTTGCCAATTCAAGTTAGCCCCATAAGTCGTATTAAAGCTCCGGAATAAGATCCAAATGAATCGGTCTATTTTTCTACTAACGAGTAAAAGCTGAATTAGTAAATTCCTAAAATATAAAAGAATGCATCGATATCCGACGTTTAAGCAGGTTCCTGGTAAGGACAAGTCTATTTTCCATAAATCCAATTAAGTGTGTCGAGGGACGTGCTAGACTTGCGATTAAATGACAGCGCGGTGTGCAAGGCCATGTATGTGTATCGTGTGATCCGATGCCATGTGATTGGCGAGGTAAACAGGAGCACGTGTTGGCGGCGTGACTGGGTAGAGGATTGCTGTTGGGGGGGCACGGGGTGGAGGCAAGGCTGGCCGGGAGGGGTGTCGGAGGGTGGCGCGGCAAGGGTGGAAAATCAGTGCGAGCGAGCGGAGGGTAGTGGAGTTCTTTGCTTACCGCCTCGGGAGCTGCTGGAAGAGGGTGGCTCGACCGGCCGTCGTGGAAGGGAGAACCGAGGGTCTCTCTTCTCCTCGTCGAGACACCGGAGAAGGGGCCGCCCGACAGGACGAAAGTGCCGCTTGATCACCAGACTAAGCTGGAAAATCCCACAGGAACTACCCGATCCCCAATATCGTTGTGGTAGACAACAGGCTTGCTGCTCCCAAAAGAAGAAAACCTCCCAGCATCGTGCCGTGATATCTCAATGGCATCACTTCGTGGCGCAGTCCATTTTATTCCAGAGCACTCGCCCGCCTCTTGAACCACCCGACGAGAACTACCTTTCCACCGAGTAAGACTCTATTCCGCTTTACGGCTACCTTAAACTTGCCAGCTTAAATTAATTATCCGGGAGAAATTTTGTTCTGCCTCTACCAAGAGATCTTCTTAATCAGAAGGAATCATTCTTCTCAATACAAAATTCATCTTAGAACTTGTCAGTATGAAATCCATTTGTAAAGAACTGTATTTCATTCTTGATTCGTAGATTGATATAACTTATGCGTCGTCCGAAGTTCGAGTTGCCAGGAGTTGTAAGTAGTGGTCGAGAACGGAGTGACAGTTTGTGAAAATAAGCCGGGTCCGGGAAAGAGGCGCGCGGATATTGTCCAGGTCAAGGGAACCAATCGATGTTCCTCTCCCCTTCTTAAATCCTCTCACATTTCTCGCGAGCGCGCGTCTATCCTTCGCATCGTCGGTGGCGGCGGCGGCGGCGGCGGCGGCGGTGTTCTCCTTCTCGCACGCGCACCCCAGTCAACCCCCGTTTGCCGGCCCATTCAGCTCCCTTTTGCCCGATTCAACCCCAGCCGCGACGATCCGGCGCGCGATAACGTTTCGCCCGACAACTTACCCACTTCCAGCACGCTTTGTAGCTACGTTTCCTGCCTCCCTCGATCACACTCTCTCGCACTCTCTTTCCCTTCGTTTCTCCCTCGCTCTCAGTCGTTCCTCTTGGCTCGGCTGCCCGCTGGCAGCCTTCATCGATTATCGGACCACGAATCACCCGGTTGGTAAGCAAGCGGAGTCAGCCGGTCCGCACCGCGCCGACTTTACGGACGCGGAGCCATCGAAATGCCGACGCCGCTACCGCCGCCTTTTACGAGCCTGCCTATTAATTGCCAATGTATGTGCTCCTTCGCACCGGATTAATTGCTTTCTTTACAATGAGCATGCGCGCAATCTCGCATCGTTCTCTTCTTATAATACCCACCACTTCTTCCTCTTTTCTACGTTTTTTCAACGAGCGATCCCTGTTTATTCTGGCACTCGATCGGCACAGTGCCGCGCTCTCTGTTAAATGGACTCGGAAACTTATGGGCGGGTAACGTTGTATTAACTGTGACAGAACCGATAGTTAATCGCGTTGCTTGTACCCTCGGATATTAGGGGCCTTGGTATAGTTTACATCGTCCACTGCCGGAAACATTTTGCTAAAGTTCTGTCATCGTCGGAGGTGCCCGACGGGATTTATAATGCCTGCTACCCAGGATGCAGGAGAGGAAGCCCCTGCTACTTAAAGCCTTTTTTTCCCTTTCACGCGCGAGTACCGTCAAATCCCCCGGCGGTGGTGAAGGCGCTCCTGCAATTGGACGATCTGACGCCCCATAGGGCGAGAAGAGCCGGCAAGCGCGCGATGCGTGCGGTGTCATTAATTCTAATAATTCATAAAGAAGCACGCACGTGCGTCGCCGAGCGGGCGCGCGCGCACGTCCGCCAGAGAGAACGGCTTGGTTGCTTCTGTGCGTTGGGGGGCAAGCCGAGAGAGAAAGAGAGAGAGAGAGAGAGAAGGCCATGGTGTGCTTCATCACGAGTGTTTTTGTACGCTCGATCCTCCTAATAGACCTAATTTGCGTGTAAAAGCACTCCCGAGATTTCAGTGCCCCATCTCGACCTATTGAGAACTCCTTCCGTCGTGCGCGACGTCTCCTACGAGGGTGCGCGCACGCTAAGCAAGGGCTTACGTCCTTTGGGAAGTAGCTGATAGTATTAGGCATTCTCTCTGAGTTCTCACATTGGGACGCGTCCTGCCCTTCATCCGATCGCTCTCAACTCTTCCTATCACTTTTGTCTTGTATTCATCTTTTGACACGTTCGACTCTCAGGAAGAGACTTTATACATTGATGTGTACGGTGTACACAAACGATTGTTTCATCAACCGTTCAATTATTCGGATGACCAACATCGAAGATAGTGCGTTCAGACTGATAAGTTTGAGGTAGACCGAACAGATGAGCGATTTTTTTTATAGAACCCTTATAACAAGTAGAATCGCTGTGAAAATTTTGTTATCGATTGTTCGATGAGCATAAGTGCCCTCGAACGGTTAATCCAAGCAGGGGGGGGGGGGTGATGGAGGGCGCGTGCTGGCTATGGAGAAAGAAAGGGGTCCAATGAACCGACGGTCGGGTTTTTGGGCCAGATGTTAATTCCGACGACTCAGCGTGAGCCGCGAAGGCGGTTTAGTACGTAAATACATCTTCAGCAGGGGGCACCATTATAATGGGCATGTGCGGTTAAAGTTCTATTTGTGGTAATTCGGAGTTTAATGCACTCGCGGGCTCTGATTTAGCCGGCAGGCTGACACTTTTTTTGTCCGGCGCAACCCCAACGACGCTGGCGCCGTAAAACATGAAATATTCTTCCTGCGCCTCTCTCAGAGGACAGCCTCTCTTCTTCTATCCCTCTCTCTCTCTCTCTCTCTCTCTCTCTCTCTCTCTCTCTCTCTCTCTCTCTCTCTCTCTCTCTCTCTCTCTCTCTCTCTTGTCGCCTTCCACCTCGTCCTCTCGCACTCTAGTTCTCTCGCACACACCCTCCCACATATCGTATGACGCTTTCCATCTTCCGTGCCAAATTTTAATACCGCGTTATGCTACCCGTTTGTCCTTTTATTCGGATTACTCTAGTTTAAATCTACCCCTCGCTCCCTTGCCTCTCCCCAACCCCCTCTTCCCTCTCTCTGTCTTTTACTCTTTCTGTCTCTTCCACAGTTAAATGCGGAACGGTTTTACACCAGCGTGCACTCTTTCGGGGCGAGCAGCGCTCGCGCGCGGAAAACTGAGTACATTTATATCCCCCGGCTTATTATTTTTTTAAGCGTGAAAGGCTATGTTAATTTTGCCATCCAGTGGCATTCTCCGCCCGTGGCTTCTACCTTTTTTTTACTGGTTGACGCTCGCATTAATAGGAGACCATCGCGTTATTTTCGTGAGCAGTATATTGCGTGCTGTCACTTTTCATTGTTGAGATTTTTCTGGATGCGAAGGGAATCGGAGATTGAGGGAATGCGGGTATATAAATGGTAGAATTGTTCGATCTCGAAAAAATTCCGATGTAACTTCCGATTGATTGTGGCAGAGGGAGTAAAGAAGAGAGTGTAGGCTCAAGCTTACAGTATGCAAGTTCGCACGCACGGGAAACGGCGTGGCGTAGGCCTCTATATCGTAGAGGCCTGGTGTTCGCATACTCGCATTAACTGCTGCTGCTGCTGTTCAGTTTAATCCTTACGTTTCGTGACTCCGGACAAAGCCCCTCGGATTTCTGACGGAATCGTGGCGCACGAAACGACCATTACCTCGACGGCCGGGCACTTAGTCGCTCCGGCTGCGTACACATACACGCGTTAAAGATTAATTTGGATCACTCGCCAGTGTACGAGCCACTCCGGACGCGGGTCTTGTTCCGCGGACGGCCACTCCGAGAGCGAATCATTAACACCAGGCCTATTCTGAATCGCTAATCAATCCAGGAGTTGCGAGCATGAGAAACAACCCGAATACGAATCCGACTCACCCATGAAACTGATAAACATCATGAAGTTCCAGTAGAAATTTATGGTGGCATTTATAATTTCTATTTTGTTCTGCAATTGTGGGAGTGAATGATTAATGCATTGTCCGACGGAGGGAGGAAGCGTGATTCTACATGTGTCTGCTAGTAGCTTCAATTTGTCATGCACTATAATTAAGTGCAGTCCACAGTGGGTTTACGCCTTGGATTTCCAAGAGTAGTTTAATATCGGTGGAGCGCAGTGTCATTTGGCTTGATTTCACAGCGATCTCCACGCACAATGCATGCATTGGGGATCAGCAGTTATGGTGGTAGTGGTAAAGGACGGTTAGCTGGCGAGCAGGCTTAAGCATTTCAGAGGAGCAAACGAGTGCTGCTGAGCGCGTGCAGTGAGCTTCTTTTCTGAGGGAGCTCTTTAGCGGGAGATCGCGCGGATCGACGCCACAAAGCCACGATTATGCGTTCCTGCCATTAGACCGCCCGATTGATTACGGGATCGTGAAAAAAGGACTCGGCAAGGACAATGTCGCGATGGGCGGTTGCCAACTGGTCCCGCTGGGATCACTTTATTGGCTGTGTTTCAAGTAGGAGGGTTACCCGTACCAGCTTCTTCCAGTTTCGCTCCCTTTCTCTCTGACTCGCTTCCAAGCTCGTCGTTCCAACCTCGCCTTTCCTTCAACATCACTCAGACGGCCTTGCACCTCTCCCGAGTAGCTCGCATATCTCATTGGCCCCGAAAGTCCCCATTCCGCACTCGTATAATTCACAATTAGGGAATTCAGAGCGAATGCCCCCTATTCTCGCTCCACTTTCTTACCATAAAAAAGTGTCCATTGATCTCGCGCACAGTTAAATAACATGGTCCTCGAAACATTTAAGTAGACTGGATAAGTGGATAAAACTGGAATTAATCATTAGGCCTTTTCGGCATGTTTTCGATATAATTCCGGCATTTCTCTCACTGGTTTCACGTTTTCTATCCGTTTTGATAGTCAAACAATCAATTTATGTACCGTTCATCAAAGTCCCAGAACCTTCGAAAAATCGAAAATTTGTGAAGGGGTACATATGGAAAAATTTGCGAAAAAATGAATTTTGAGCTGGGGCTCTGGAATTTATATCACTTCTTCCTTGATACAAGAAAACATTCCCCACCAAATTTCGGCCCCGGAAAATGTCGGGAAGTATGGAAAACATGAGGAAAACCACGAAAGTAAATTATTCAAAATCGGTTTTCCATGTGTTTTCGGTACAATTCTGGCATTTCTCCCACTGGTTTCATGTTTTCTTTCCGTTTTGATACATAAACAATCGAAATATCAAGCGTTCGTCCAAGTCCCAGAACCTTCGAAAAATCGAAAATTTGTGAAGGGGTACATATGGAAAAATTTGCGAAAAAATGAATTTTGAGCTGGGGCTCTGGAATTTATATCACTTCTTCCTTGATGCAAGAAAACATTCCCTACCAAATTTCAGCCCCAGAAAATGTCGGGAAGTATGGAAAACATGAGGAAAACCACGAAAGTAAATTATTCAAAATCGGTTTTCCATGTGTTTTCGGTACAATTCTGGCATTTCTCCTACTGGTTTCATGTTTTCTTTCCGTTTTGATACATAAACAATCGAAATATCAAGCGTTCGTCCAAGTCCCAGAACCTTCGAAAAATCGAAAATTTGTGAAGGGGTACATATGGAAAAATTTGCGAAAAAATGAATTTTGAGCTGGGGCTCTGGAATTTATATCACTTCTTCCTTGATACAAGAAAACATTCCCCACCAAATTTCAGCCCCAGAAAATGTCGGGAAGATTGGAAAACATGGGAAAAGCCATCGAAATCAGATAAAATTAATTATTCAGGAGGACCTTTCAGCGTGTTTTCGATACAATTCCGGTACTTTCGCTACAGATTCTTTGTTTTCTATTCATTTTAATACTTTCACAAACGATTTATGAATAATTCGGGAAAGTTCGAAAATCATGAAAAAATTTTAAAAAAATCTTGTCTCGAATCAAGAAGGCATCCGAACTTTGTGGAAATATATGAAAGGTCTCGAATTCGGGGTACTACTTGCCGTTAGCCAGAGGAAACATAAAGCGAAGTGCGAACTTGGTGCGACTAGATTGGGTAGGGTAGGGTAGGCTTGTCAGCCGTCAAGCAGAATGTCCCCGTACACGTACGGCACGGAGTCATGCATATACTTGGAAAGCGAGGGCGCGGGCATTAGAGTAGCAGCCAGGCTGTTCTCTCCGTCTTGCTTTCTCTCTTACTCTGCTAGTTGGCGGCATGCGTGGCCATATGGCGATTATCCACGCCAGATATTTATAGTTTTCGTGCTCGCGGCTCTCGTCTCCCGCTCGGCAGGGGCGCGCGTTCGCCGCGCGAATTGGAGCGGGCCTCGAATCCGAAAAGCGGCGGCAGATTGGGCACTCGGCCCGCCGAGAATCGGCCCATAAATCGACTGGTAGCTGGGACCAAGGCTCCGTGTGGTGGTTCGAACGTGCCCCCGTAGCCCGGAGCAACGGCCATCGTAAGGTAACCAAAGGAAACAAGAGAGAGAGTGAGAGAGAGAGAGAGAGAGAGAGAGAGAGAGAGAGAGAGAGAGAGAGAGAGAGAGAGAGAGAGAGAGAGAGAGAGAGAGAGAGAGAGAGAGAGAGAGAGAGAGAGAGAGAGAGCGAAAGAGGGAGAGAAGATGCTCGGTAGAAGAGGAAGAGCAGGATAGAACTGAGGAGGACGCCAAGAGATATAGAAAGGGATCATCGACGCTCCCTAGGAACTAGCTGCCGGCCAGCGGCCCTTTCTAAACCCACCTTATCTACTAGCCCCTATAATAAGCTGCGATCTGAGACCGTATATATTGCGCGCCCTCGCACACAGCCAAGGCCTCCCATAAAGGTGCAAGGGGAACGACGGGAATACGGCTTCCTCAGGCGAAGGAGCTATCCACAGTTGCAGCTGCATGTGTGTGCGTGTGTGTTTGTGTGCGCGAGTGTCTGTTGTAGGCCACGGAGCGCTTGCAATTACAAGCTGGTCAACATATAATTATCCCCAATGACCATAAATTACCGGATTTTTATGCGCAACATTCTTAATTACCCTTTGAATTAACATCAATCAACCCCCTTAATTGCACGCTGCTGCCGACGCCGTTGCGCTGACGATACACCTCCCGCCCGTTCCTTCCTTCGCCTTACTCGCCGGCAGCCGGTCCGCAACGTCGACGGTGTGCTCTTCTTGGGATGCTGGGCCCCGCGATAATACGAAAACACGAGACGCGCCCTCCGGCCACTGGCTGGCAAAGAGGGATCCTCCTCGAGCGAGAGGCCCGATTCTTGGCGTCGCGGCGGTGCCGAGGAATCGGCCCACGGCTATTGCGCTCCACTTTTAAACACCGCCTGTTGAGGACGCCACGGCTAGCGACGTGGATTATTCGCATGGCGACGTGTCACATGATATACGTGTGATTTAAGTCGATCCCACTCCAGGCAGCCTCCGGCGCAAACCGTTCATCTTGGACGTACATACGTACCAACCCTTGGTGAGCCGACTGACGATCAAGAACAAAAGGAGAAAAACCATAGCGTGGAGGAACTGCGAATTAAATTCCTGTGGTTTCGAGTGCTGCTAATTGAACCGCCTGCTGCATCGGAGGCCTAAAAATACGTCCCAGTCAACTCAGACGTGTTTGTGGATGAAGCATGTACTCACTCGGCTAGGAGGACACGCTGGTACCAGCGCTCCTTTCCGTGACACGACGATAGGGTTAATTACACGTCCTGCCAGTCTTCCTCGGCGACTGCGGTATCGGTGCTCAGTGGTCTTTTAATCGCACGCTCGATTATGCCCACTTTCTCCGCCAATTTTGTCCTCGATTATCGCCAGAAAGGCGAGACTGCCATGGATAGACCTGCCCGCTTGCATTTAGGTCGCAGAATCTTTCACTGCTTCCAATTATCAGACAGCGAGAAAGAGAACAAGAAAGCAAGAGAACGGCCCAATGTACGCGCGCATTCGACACGCGAAGTTGGTAGAAGTTGGAAAGGAGTCGCCATTATGGATGGTTGCGAGCAGACGCTCGCAAGCTGTACATACATATAATTATGTATACTGAAAGCTTGCTCCGATACTTAATGACTGCGCTCGACTGATTTGGCAGAGAGGTGATTAATTCCCCGGCTAGTTCGGCCTCGACGTTCTTGCTGCGAGGGCAGCTCTCGAGGGTACTAATTTTGTAAATATTAAGCCGGCAATGACGTTTGAGCGATCGCGGTATAATCAGGCCGCCGCCGATTTCTTCGGCGCAGGCTACGTCCCGCTCGACTTCGCTTTTCACGCGTGTGTTGCACACCCGCTCGAAGGATCGGCTGAGAAGGGCCGTCGATGTGATACGCTAATGAAACCGCACTCTCATTAAGGCATCCAAATCGACTATACTAATTGGCTAGCTTTCGGAATACCTGGTATTATAGCTCAGGACGCGCGCGGTCGCGATATAATAATCGCTGTGCGCGCGTACGATTTCGGCTCGGACAGCCGGTGGTTAGAGCGTCCAGCAAATTTCACGGAGCCGCGCTGCCCTAGAACGATTAATACGATTCCGCCCGGGAATTAATGATCGCAAATGGAAGAAGGAGGGTCTAACCATTTCGGGAGTTCGAGCCCTTCTTAACAGAGCATAGGCCAAGGTATAAGTAGCCCGTTTGTTTAGAGACTGTAAAATTACTCAAAGTGTGCCAAAAGAAAAGGGAGGACAACGAGAAGGTCCGACGAACAAGAGTGTCCAAAAAGAACACTAGGGCGCTCTCCGGGTTTTTAGTTGGGACTTTGTTTTTCAGTATGTGACCAGTGGCAGCGGCGGGCAACACGAATACCGAGAGGAAACGCGTTCGCCTAAGCTGTCCGCTGGTCTATTTGTCGATGTCGGCGTCCAGGCGTCGCAGGCGATGGTGCACTTTATTATAAACAGGCAGGTGGCCCAGCGTTTTAAAAGCCTGCGACAAATATTTTTACGGGCGGCCATTATAAAGTATACGCCTTTTAGCAAGCGAACAAAGTAGCTCGCGGCCGGAAGGTACGCCTCTCGCCCTTTGACAATAATTTGTCTAGAATAACCGGCTGCTCTATCTCCCGGCGTCGGCCGGCGTCGGCCGCCGGCGGCGGCGGCGGCGGCGGCGGCGGTGGCGAAAGGCTGGGGCTTCCGCTCGATGATCCATCCAGCCGTTCGTCATAGGCGCGCACCGCTCGGCTTTTAAAAAGTAAAGCGCTGGACTTGGGCCAGCGCAAAAATAGAAGCAGATGTTGTTAGTTGCGTTCAGCGGGTACACGACTTCTACTCGCCGGAGCCACGAGCCGAGTCAGCCGAGGTTCGAGTCGAGAAAGGGCTGAAGAAGAGTAGAGGCGAGAGTTCGCCTCTCACCAACGAAAGACCTTTCCAACCACGCGAACAAGGACAGAGCGATTGGATACTCCTTTCAGACAGACGCCGGTTATCCCATCGTCCTTGAATTCTCACTAACGCGCCGCTTAGATAAAAATAATTAGCTGGATAAATGGGGAAAGTACTCGAGACTCTTGGCTCTTCTCTCACTCTCTCAGCTTCCCACTCTCTTTCTCTCAGCAGCGAGACTTTATTCTTGGGATCTCGTGTCTCGTGCATTCGCTAACCGCCCGCCACCCCACCCTCGTCCCCTTCTCGCCGGAACCCATCCCCCGATGAAGCGGCCAAATGTTTTTGCTTTGAAGTCGGAAGATAAACGGGCACTCCTTCTAATTTCCACTGTCTGCATTCTTAACAGCTCTGCGCCCGACCCGACGCGGCGCACGATCTCACCGCGCTACTCTTCGATACTCGGATGCGCCCGCCGGCCGAGGGCTTTTCTCGCGCGCGCGTTTAATTAGCCCCGTGTTTATGCGTGTCGCCCTGCCCTTTCAAGTCGACCGCCCCTCGCTCGTACACAGACCATTTCACATCACATTGATCGAGCAGCTTTTAGGGCTACCCTTTTATAACCTCCTTCCAGTATTCTATTAAATTTCTACTACGTTCGAACAAATACATAGAATCCTGTGAGACAATGATGCGATATAGAAACTTGTAATGATAATACAGTCTTAATTAATTTTATTAGAAAGTTCCAGGAAGTAGTAATACATAGGTTTGTGTCGATGCGACGGTAATACGATACGCGGTTGAAATGATGTTGTCAAAATGATGAGGTTGCCTAAAGAGGAGTGGGTCAGAGAGGTTGGAGTGTGATTTGAGGTATTAGATCGGAGCTGAGTGAGTTTTGGTCGATTTGCAGATTACGAGTCCCCGGGATGCAAGGCTGACATGGCGGAGGGTTCGGCCGAGGAGGAACAGAGCAGTACCGCTGCGCCCGCTTCCCCGCCAGCTGATCTTCGCACTCTGAACACCCAATTGTCGCCACCTTATCACCACCAGTCCCATCTCCAGCCTCGTCTTCAGCATCTGCAGCATCCGAACATGCTGGCGACCGCCGAGCCGCCCAGGCACAGCCACAGCATGCTGTCTCATCAGGTGAAAACGGAACCCGAGTTGGACGCACCCTGCGACGTGCCATTGAATCTCAAGAGCGAGGTAAGCCCGTGAATCCTCTATGAAGCGCACCCGCGCTACTCACTCAATCGATGATGATTCGTTGTAATCGCCCGGGAACAGTCGCCGCTCGATTATCCCCGAAACATAACAGCTCCCGTGGCTGCATTAGCTGATCAACGACTGCCTTCCTCAAGCCTTGAGTCCGTCCTTCAACTAATCTAGCTTCATACCATTTCATATGACCTTCGGGATTATCTTCTCTTAGATGCCACGGCTTTTATACTTTTTCTCTTAATGATATATTCTTTACTCACTTAAAACAATATACCAGTAATGTTTTCCTTTTCAATTAAACACGTATTAATTCGAGGTTAAAGCAACCGTTTGCATTGTTATGGAAATGATGATGAAGAAAAAAGCGCGGCGACTGTTTTCGTAGGATTCAAGAGACTAGAAATTTACGTGGCAGAATCTACGGTGCCTTAGAGGCATAATTACCCAGTGACTCACTTAAACGTGATCGGCGGGTGTGCGTGCTCGAGGCCGAGGAAAGTCCACACACGCCTTGAGCATCGAAAGGATGACTGCAATGCTGGTTACCGGCGGTTTTGTATGTCAATGACAACCAATTGTCCGGTTAAGTAGCAGCCGCGGATCCCAGCCTAAATCGGCCAATGGTCTTCTGCCTGCTGACCTGTATAGACGACCAACGGACAAAACAAAGCGTGCCGGGTCTCTCGTATGTGAAGGAGAGACCACCAGAGGGGTCAACGCACGTCCCCAGCCTCTTTCTTCGTGGACCGTTCGCTCCTTCGTCGTTCTCGCATTCCGCGCATCGAACCTCTATCGTTCCGCCGCCCTCTACCGAGATTTATGCTTGGCAAGCGTAAGGCGGAATCGGTCTAATCGAAAATCATTATGCACTCAAGCGTGATACTACTGCTGGTACTTGAACTAAGCTGCAAGATGCGATGTTGAACAAAGACAGGAGGCGTTGCGTTGCACGTCTAACCTTTTTGCTTGAAGTGTGCATCGACCATCGTAACTGGGTGCGATTCAGTAATTGTTTGCTTCTGGAATCGATTGGTTTTTACCAGAAATCGGCAGAAAAGGCTGTTGCTCCCTTTAGCGGAGTGGCAGGCGAGCGAGCGCGCGCGCACCGGCGGCGTGCTTGGCGCGTTTCGTGGGAAAATCGTGCGGCGAGAATGTCAAAGTTTCTAACGGGTTGTGTACGCCATGCGAGTCTGGAGTCTCGCAGCGCCGGGAGCGCGCGAGACTCGACATTTGCCTAAGCGTTAGCGAGAGCGAGCGAGCGCGAAAGACTTCCGCGTTCCAACCGCGGAGTAAAGTCTAATCACGGCCTGCTCCTGCCCCCCTCTTCATCCTATCGCCGATGCGTTCCCCTCACCGCCGCCCCCACCGAATCCACTCTTGATTATCGACTACTTAGCGATCCGTAATTCATCTTAAATGATTAACGCACCCGCCTCTTATCCCACTTTCAATCTCCGACACTCCGCCGATTTTGTCAGCAAGTACTTCTAACGTTCCACGGTATAACGCTTACTAATTCTGATTGGGTATCAGGCGAAACCAGTTTCAGACTTTGTGTGATTGACATAGTGTCCAGAAGTTAATGAATGCATCTGGGCGTGTCAGCAATTATCCGTTACCAATTGCATAATTCGTGACACGATTTCCATATATCTTTGACGTGTTGACTTAACTAATGCCAGGCTTTCAAGGGTCCCCGGCGGTTTTTGATGGGAACCTTTTACGATTTACACCTCCGGATGAATTGCGACAGTGGCGATAGTAGGCAGGAATTACGAGCAGGTTGGGGGGATGACGAGGCAACGAGGTGTTCGCCGGGCGTACATATCAGGCGAATCTTAATTATTAGTACGCTCGCGTTAGGGGTTGCGCGTATCATGATTATCGCGCGACAAAGGCTACCTTTTTTTTCTCTTCCACGAGGCGGCAAGCAGGGATTCGCTCGTCGCGGACAATTCGTCGTTCGACAATGCGCGAGACAATGGCCGGCAATTAGCCGACAAAAGCGGGAGAG
Organism: Ectemnius lituratus; assembly: GCA_910593735.2. Lineage (NCBI taxonomy): Eukaryota > Metazoa > Arthropoda > Insecta > Hymenoptera > Crabronidae > Ectemnius > Ectemnius lituratus. The sequence goes on from OU343038.1 coordinate 15,150,702, forward strand.
CGATAGTAGGCTAGAAGAGAGAGGAGAGGAGGAAGAGGCGGCGGCGGCGGCAGCAGCAGCCTCAGACTAGAGTCTCGAAAACAGCAGTCTCATCCGTTAGTCCAGTGTCCCTGTCCATCCATTACACTATTATCCCCTCGGCAAACACAGGATCCATCCTCGGCTCCACGCATGGACTTAATGCCCGGATGGCCGGTCCGCCCGCCCGCCCCTTTTCCCCTTTCTCAGGAGGGAGCATGCAATTTACGCGCAAAAGAACTAGGATGTGTTTCATACCCCCCAGCACCGGCAAAAAGAAATGCCTCTCTGCTTAGCAGGTCCGGCACATAGTAATGTCGGCCGAGCTTTCCCCGCTCGTACAAAGCTGAAATATGAAGAGCCGCGCAACGGAAAAACTGCTGGGCGCGAACGCTAAGACTCCAGCCGCCGCGCCGCGTCGGCTATATTCCTCGCAGATTTCCATGTGAAAAACTGTTATCGTCGTGTACGAGAATTCACGGGATTCCACTGTGTAGACAGTTCGCTTGAACTTGTATTTGATGATCGCTCGGCACTAGACCTTTGACCGCGCTATCCTTTCTTGTACCAGCTTACATTGGATCAGTCGATAAAATGATAGAATGCAAAGAATCGCGAAGGTGTTGGTTCTTGGAATTCTTGGATGATTCGCGAGAGGAAACGACATCCTTTCTCGAAGTACTCGGAGAACGCGATGAGTCATATTCAGATCAGGAGAGTCAGGCTTCCTCGAGTATCTTGGCAGTCTCGAGAGTTGCAGTAGATTCAGACAGGCCCTGCCAGACTTGGATGCACCTATCGCAGAAATATATCTCTAGAAATCGCGAGGATCCTGGAGAAATGCATTGTCAGGCGCGCACGTCTATCAAGCGATGATCGAGAGGTCGCTTCGAGCAGAGGATATCTTCCTCGGACTCTCGAGCAGACTGAAAACGGCTAGGAGAGAGTTGTGCATGAAGTGCAGAGGATACGCTCGAGTCGGGGGAGTCGAAATTTCGTGGAGTGGAAGTGGCCATCGAATGGATCGATGGCTCGTGCTCTGGAGCAACACAGGCCTTAAGGCGCATTCCAGCCTGATGGCCAGGAGTCCAGCCCGTAAATGCATCTGTCAAGAAAGTGATTGAAGGCAAACGAGGGATGTGCGAGCGGCGAACTAATAGTGCATGTAGAGCTCTGGATATCCAACTCCTGGATCTCATTACTCGCCCCGCTCATTTCGACAACAGTCAGATGTAGTTCGATCTCGTAGCACAGTTGCAATCGACAGCCCGGCGGCCTTTGCTACGTCCTATCTATGCTTAACTATTGCAAACATTATACATGTGTATAGAAACACTCTACTTTACACAGTATATCTCTCTCTTTATTTTGGTCAGGAGCCCCGAAAATCACTGAAACCTAACATAGTGAAGAACACCGTTCGAAGTTTCGGTTTGTAAACTTTGTTTTGCCGACTGGCGCAGGTATCCGTCTGTTTACATTGCTGTTTGGAGCTGACACGTGTTTCGCCCGGTGCAATGCATCGTTGGCTTTCTCGAGGCAAGCAACACAGCAGAGAAGTAACGCGTCCACCGACACTTTCCCAAGCCCGCTAATGGAAAGCGCGAAAGGTTAATTCGTTTAATGAACACTATCAATTCCAGAAACCTGTGCGGCGAAACTAGACTCTCTTCGCTACATGTACCGACTGTTGTTTATGTTGATTGGGAGAGGCAGGGAATGATTAGACTCGAGGCTATGTATGTACGTGTGGATGGCTTTAGAATGCCAATCGGTTTTCATCGTTCGTGCCGGGATATCCGGCGAGATCGGGGCATAGTGAGCCGAGGTCATATTGGAAAATGGGCGATTTCGTACGGCGCGATAATACTTGGCACTCGCGAAAGGGTTTGTCCAGCTAACAAAAAGGGGTTGCGAGGGTTGCTTGCCGAGAGTGAGAGAGGCCGGGGCAGAGGAGGGGGGGGGGGGGAGGGAGAGGGAGAGGGAGAGGAAGGGCAGCCTGTGGAACGAGCTGGTATATCGATGGTCCAGGCGGGGCGAAAAAAGCCTCGCTGATGATATCCCGTCGGGCGTGGGCTTCTCTATTTCTGCCGGTTACTATTCGCTGAGTGATGGAATGTTTATCAATAGATTAATCTTGGAGATCGGAGCGGGAGCGCGCGCGCGCGTCGGCCCGCCTAGCGTCCGCACAATCGTCGAAGCGGGGCTTCTCCTCGATTGCGATTAAACATAAAAGTATTATTTCAATCTGGCTCCCTTTCTGGCCCTGCCGTTGCTGTAGACGAAGCAGAGGCAGATTCGCAGAGGCTTCTCGCTCGGCCAGTGGCTCGTTGCTGGTGAGGAGGAGTGAGCGAACACAAGGGTGTGTGTACACGCGGTGCGGGTACACGGGGTTGGTGGGCGCGCACACGCGTAGTGCCGATAGATCGGGCATTTTTCCATTAGATTGGAACTTGATTAAATTGAAAATCTGTCAATTTAGGAAAAAGCATCCGACAGCTTATATTGACGGTGGACATTATACGCCGGCGGGCAACGAGGCAGAACTCGTTGGCCTGACAACTCGCGCAGATAAAAACCCATCGTCTCGCGACGATGGACTCCGGCCACGGGCCGGTTTTCACCTCTTTCCTTCCTTTTTGCGCCACTACGACCACCACCGCCGCCGCCGCCGCCGCCGCCGCCGCCGCCCTCGACCCGCCTTGTAAAATTAATTGCCGCCGTTCTTTGAGGCCAAAGCGCATCCGCCGCCGCAGCCTGCTCCCGGAAATTTGCTCACGGTGTCATTCGTTCAATCTCTCCACCTGATCCGCCGGACACGCTGCAACTGGATAGCAGAGGCAGGCGCGTGTGAGAGGGAGAGAGAGAGAGAGAGAGAGGGAGAGAAAAGGAAAGAGACGGAACACAGGGGACTCCAGTTCTCGGACTCCCATCGCCGGATAATCGCACTGAACCACACGATCCCTTTTTTCCGATCGCTCTTTCTCTCCCTCGAGCTCGGGCTGCGAGCACGTCGCATTTGTGCCAAGGAAATAATATGATTGCAGTCGGACTCTCGTTCCATCGTGGCGGCGGACCGTTCGCTCAATCGCACATGAGAATCCGATAGAGGACATATGCTCGAAATCGCGTGTTCGAGCGTCGCGATATAAGGAAATAAAGGATTTTCTGCCACTTTGTGCCGAGCGGTTCGAGGGCGCCGAGAAGCCGACGTGCACCTAATTTACTATAATCAGCCGCGCGCATGTGTGTGCGAGTGCGCGCTCCATCAGCGCTCGGAGCCGGACAGTACTAATTTAACTACAGATCGCTTCTTAACGAGATTCTAAGAATCCATTTGGAAAACACTTATTAAAACTACGAGCTCCGACTGATGCCGCTTGACGATGCGCCTCGTGCTCGAACGCTATGAGCATCCAATCAATTACGATACGTAGACTGGGTGTACATACGTTTCAGCCTCGCCATCCTCGTGAGAAACCTCCGCGAGGATGCGTGACTTTCTTGGAAACTGCACGCACAACATCCGAGGATTGGCCGAAGTACCGCGCGCTAGGTGCAACATTCCTTATTTATCTTTCTCCGCCAGTAACCCCGTTCCCGTAATTCTCTTCTTCTGCAGCACCGCTTCAGTATTCCCCGTTACTCAATTAGATGTACATTATCCTGACCCGATATGCTAACAGTCCGATTTCTCTGACGAACCGCATATATAAAGCGGTTGAGAGAAAAATCGACCAAGTCTAAGATAGATCGTCTAACTGTTCCAGTTATATAAATCACAGACTTAAAATCTTGACTGGATTCAAGAAATGTTAGCTGCTACTTACCAAGTGTGTTGTCTGGCAAAAAGTGAATTCGACGATTAGGCGGCCATAAGCCGGATAACATTATCTCGACTGATTTAAAACAGTATCTTGGCTGGGGAGTAATGGTAAGCACCGCGGGAACGTGATTGCAATTCGCTTGGCCGTATATGGCGCCATTGTCCGAACCAGTTCGATGCTTCGGCCCCGTGCTACCCGCAATCGAGAACGTATTACGCTTACGATAAGGTGCCACGATTCCGGCGGATATATTTAATTGAAAATGCGCACCCGCCTGCACTTCGGCTTGGCTTGCTCCCGCGATAATACCGCCAGTGAATTCCAGGCTGCTACGGTCATTATGAAGTAACTTAAGCGCGTCGAATGCGGCCCAATTCCCTTGAACCACTTGATACATAGAACACTCGTGATCAAGAGTTCCTACTTTCTTTCCCTCTTATCAATTAAGTGCTCCCGTTCTCGTTCACTGCCCGTATCGAGCACTTTTTTTGCCCGTTGATACTGCTAATTAGAATAAGTCGATTTTTCCAAAACGATTGGACCCTCGGGAATACTCGGTAACTTATAAGCACCGATTGCAGTGGTTCAAGGAGTTGGAGAAAAGTCTTGAAATTACGTTGGCCACTTTCACGCCAGGTCGGAAGTTGTGCTGGCTTGATTAAAGACGATCGTGGGGTCAGTAAGAGACGCGGATAAGTCAGGGTGGACAATCGCACGCCTGTACACGGGCTTTTAAAGTAGGAAACTCGGCGGAAACTAGCGGCTGCACGGCACGGAGAACTCCCCGGTGCGGTGCCAAATAACAATGTTGAATCTCATAAACAAGGAGACAAGACAAATACCCGGTTGGAGTCGGTGGTCCAAGGGCGCGGAGTGGACAGAGTCCGTTCCACCGGACAGCCACCCCCTCAGGGATGGGAGACTCTGCTGGTAATTTCACGGTGTCTTGCATCTCTGAGCCACCCCCTCTGGCATGCCACCTCTCCCTACTGCCGCACCGTACTCGTCCTTCTCGTTCTCCGGCACACGGCACACACCCGCGATGCCTTCCTCCAACTTCCATCACGATACTTCATTAGGGATCTTTCTACGTTACTAGTAAACCACATTGCGTGACTTCCTTCGCTTCTCCAATAGTTTAATTCAGCCACAGAAAATTACAGATTCATTTTGATTCAAGATTCGAATAGTTTCGGTGGTAAAAGAGTGTTGCTCGCATTGGTAATTATGTTAAGTTGAGGATTGAGCTGATCAACAACGTGTGCAGGATGAAGGGTGGACCCCTGACGAAATTATCATTTCTCATTCGGCTCAGGCTGAAGGAATAGAGAGAGATAGAGCGAGATGGGAGCCATCTTTATTCAGTGAGCAAGAAGGCGACGTCTGGAAGGGTCAGCTGGATTTGCGCGAATGGCCGACGACTTAATTGATCGAGGGCCATAAGCGAATTAGGGATGACCAATGTTCCACGTGCGGAGCTCAGGAGCAGAGCCGAGGGAAGACGCCGAGTTAATTCAATTCGAGGAAGGCTGAAGGGGTTTTGGGACGTCTCTCGCGAGACGTAAATTTGCGTACGACCATACCTCTCCCCCCGAGTGGTAGCAGAGGCAGCGCGGTAGCGACAGCCACCCTTTCTCAGCAGCGACTATCCCCAAGGACGATGGACACTCCGCCAAATTGCATGGACGACTTGGACCCGCTCCTTCTTTCTAGCCTAGCTCACACACACCCCACACGCGTCAGATCCCTCTTTTTTCCTTAGATCGGGTGTGGCCGCGAGAGTTATAAATCAAATTATACGCGAAGGGAGATTAGATTTCTGTTTGACCGCGTTCGAGTTCGGATCACATGGATGCCTGGTAGGAGTAGAGGCGGGGGAGGATCCTCTCCTGCGGCGTGAACGTTCGTTCGACCTCTCGCCCTCTCTCCTTCACTCCCTCTCTTTATCTGCCTGGTTCCCTTTAACCCTGTCAAGTAGCCCGGCTCTACTAGAACTACTACTAGCAATCCTGCTGGCGGATGATAGTGGTGGTGGTGGTGCACTACGGGGTCCAACATTAGTTAACGATTAATCAAGGCGCTTGTAGCTCAACATATATCATTAAACTAGTTAGCGAAGTAGGGTCGGCCAAGTGTGCTGACCACTGGTTACCGCCACCCACCACCCGCTCAGGCTGCCGCCTCGGCAACCCCCTTGACCAAGCCCCCATCTTGTTGCCGCGGCCGATCTAACCCTCTGGCGACGTGCTCACGTACCGGCCTCAACTCTTAGAGACTCCCGAACGCGCCGAGTTCGACCTCGTCCCTGATGTTTAGTCCGTTTCCCACTGCCTGCCAATTGCTCGTTAAACCCCCGAAACGAGCTCGAGTTTCCGCGAGTTCCAAATGAATTGCCCCCTCTGCCGGCTGATAACCTCCGATAACCTTTGCTACCTTCTCTTCTCTCATCAGTGATATACACGCGTCACAGATGTGATCTCATACATATCATTTGGTGAGAAAGCTTTAGAGCTTCGAACCCCAGCTACCATCTCATCGTTGGCCGTATTTACACGAGACGTAGGTAGATTGCTACGAGAAATTTCCATGGCGGTAAGGACGGGTGAATTTCCCGGGGAAACAGAGACGGCCACTGTAAACTGACCAGTGCATCAGCTGCGCGCACCTAAATATCTCCTATTCCGTGGAAGGTGCTTGCCGAGGCTAGCTTGGATCACCCTTCTCATGCCGGGTGGCTCACTCTTCCGCTTCGATTGGACCACAACCACCGTCTCAGCTTCTACGGTCCAGCTTCTCTTTCGGGTGGTCGAGCTGTCTTTCCTTCGCGCACGTTCCTCCGCATCTCCGTATCGCAGGATATATATATATATATGTGTGTGTTTGTGTATGTGTGTGTGCTCGTTCTCTTGCCCGGTTGGCGAGGAGGACGCCGGCGATCCGTGGCCCTCATCCCTCGCTCTCGTCTAGTTTTAACCATCGGTAGACGGCCGCATAGCCCCCCTCCCTCTCTCCCTCTGCCCTCCCGCGCGCCACCGCCCGCGGGCGCCCCTTATAAATCCTGCAGGACTCCTGCAGGCACTAATGTACGACTGTTTGCGGGTATAACTTGGCCCCGACACGAAGGATAGGGGATGGTGTTTCCAGTACATGCTAAGCCGGGGCTAAAGGCTCGCTAGACCGAGCCATTCCTCACTGCCCTACAGACTTACACCTCCGCCCGTCCGCCTCCTTCTCCTCCGCCTCTCTACCTTCTCCGTCTGCTTGTCTTTGCTTCTTATCCCTAAGCAAATGTGGTCACCACGAGGAGGGCGTAGGGATTTATTGATGGATTTACGAGCGTGATGTTTGGATCTTAGAGGAAGACGAATGGAATCTTGAAGTCGCCCGCGTCATTCTCTCTTCCTTACTCCTACATCCTTTAAGCTTTACTCGCCCTCGCTTCGAATATGTCTCTCTCATTAATTACCGCCCGGTCATTATCATAATCGGGGCAGAGTTGGAAAATCTTGATAACGAAGAACCTCGCTCGAGATTGGGGTTGGAGCTGGTGTAATGATAGGTGGAGTGTCGTGGGATTATCGACATTTCGAGATGAAGCAGAAGCCCGAAGGGACTGGACACATTAATACTGTCGCAGGGAATCACTTGGCGAAGTTATTTGACCACCACTGTTCATCCTGGGAGATGGTATTAAATCCCACCCCCAAGCTGGCCCACCACCACCACCACCACCACCACCCTCTGGATTCACCTCCAGTGGTTCGGACAGACTTGTAGCAAGGACCAGAGCGGAGCTAGGCACCAGTGTCCGGCGGTGTCCTCGGCAAACGTTTGCTCGACAAACAAACTCAACTCTCCCGTCCCTGCTGCTCTTCCTCCATTGCGCGCAACTCTGTTTTACTATATAAATGAGATGGTCACCCTAAGTACGGGCCTGAAAGGGATGATACTGTACGTGTGTGCAGTTGCGCCACCCACCCGCTTTCCACCTTGATGACCGCAAGTACCGATCCTTCATCCCGGAGCTTCTAGGCTTCCTCCTCCAGGGGATGAAAGCTTGTCACTAAGAAAGCTCCTTCTATCCAGTATCCCATTCGTCCCGAGAGTTACTCGTCCGAGACTCTTATCCATTCTACTATTATTCTTGACTTATGTTTACTTTTTATTTATCACGATAGATGGAAAGGGGTGGGGCAGAAAGTTATAGTAGCATTGGAGTCTTCCAGGTGTATTGATGCGTTTCCAACGAGAGTTCCGCTTTGCGAAGTCAGTGACCGCGCTCTCGCCGGCGAAGAAGAACCTAATCCTCCAGTGTGCAGCCGGGATACTCTGTATTAATGTTTGCCCCGATATCTGTAAACAGGCATTACCTGTATCTCCGCAGCAGCGAGGTGTAACTATCTGGTCGGCGAGCTCGCGCCGGGGGTTTGAACGTTAGCCGGCCACAGGGATTAGGAAGTTCCTTGGTCGGGGTCGCCGTGCATACTGTTTGCGTTTCTCTATCGCGCCGGCTTCGCCAAGCGAAAAGAGAAATTCGTGGTTCCCAGGCGGCTACGCCTAAGATTCGAATAGCCAAGTAATAGAGGATAGGATAGAGAAGCACACTAAATCCAGCAGTGTCAGTAACGTTCTATGAGAAATTTCATTTCTCCCTCCAATGAGAGGGAGAATGATAGTAGTAGGGTCTCGTAGCTCCTGGTAAAACATTGGGGACCAACGGTGACGCACACACATACCTCATCCACCCACACATACATCGAGCAGGATTGCTCTGGATGCGCCCGGTCTGGCTCGTACGCGTAGGTACGCATGCACACGTTGAGCCACGGTTAACTGACGCGGCATATTTACATTGTGCGGTGGTGCAATTAGGCCTCGTATCCGGCATCAAGCGTAGGAAATTCCGTGCGGACTAACACCTTGCTCCCTGCTTTCCTGGCAGCGGCAACAGCACCACCAGTCGACCCTCTCCGCCCCACTTCCAGGTAACCGGAAGTTCAAACGAAATTCCGTCCCCTCGCACTTGCCGGTGATTCATTTTTCCACCCGCTTTACATTCATATTCCAAATTACTCTCGATATTATTCCACAAACCCAGGAAGCAAACCCTTCATTAAATTCTAAACATCCCTTTACTGAAATACGTGTCGATTAGGGATTGGAAAGTTCGATCGGCGAATATCGGACTGGCCCCGTCTAACCATATACTCGCGGCATAACTGTTTCTATCGCTCGTAAGGGAATGCCTCCACTGACTCCGAATCAGGTGGGAATCGCTGGGGGAAATGTTTGAGAGAATCGTTAGCGAGCACCCTCTCGCCCTCCCTACGAGAGCATCTTGCGGATGATCGCCCTCCTGGGTCCTCGCAAGACGATCCTAAGTGGGCGCCGAATAGTACATGGCAAGCTCTCTTCCCCCTACTTGGGAAACAGATGTCTCCATTATGCTGCGTGTTATCATCATCATTCCTCTATGCAAACCTTGACCTTCGTTAATGTCGTTTCATCCCTCATTCGGAAGGCTCGCGATTACTGGCTAAAGTCGACTTATAATTTGATATTCTATCATTTTTATCGATCGCAACATTGATGGATAATCGTTTTACAAAAATTCCTTTAAGCTTCCAATGTTTGTACTAATCAATTAGTATAACTCGTTGGATGCGCTTCAAAAGACTGGAGGTGAAATGATGAGGAGCACAGGGATCTGCGAAACAATGGGCTAGCCAAGCTAAGCAAGGCGATATCGTACACTGGCGTCTCTATCTAGCCAGTTCTATCTTTTATTAGCATCCCGTGGAAGCTATTTCGTAGCCCTTTCTCTATCGGCCAAGCTATACAGGCAGTTTCTCTCGAGTCCCGGATGCTTGGCAACCGAGTACGAGTAGCAGAAGTGCGTATTTACGAGCGTTCCCGTCCATAAAGCAACCTCGCGCCTGATTTTGATACATTCTCCGCTGCGAGCACTATCTCACGCGCGAATACGACCTACGTTGGCCATACACTTGGGATTTATGGTGATGCCACTCGCGCGCGGGCACCCCGATACCGCTGTTCTTCTTCTGCTTTTAATATTGTGCAGCCGCTTCTGGTCAGTCTCTGTCAACTTTTCGGAATTTCAAGTAAATTAGAAGACCAGTAACTCCTTCACGACAGATCTCTCTCATCATGAATACATGGCATCGGAGGAAATTAATTTGAGAGATGCAAATCCTTGCGTTCATTTACTCCACGATTTCGAGAATCCCAAGTCCAGTTTGATCCTGAGGTATATCGGTGAAATTAAAACTAGGCCGTATTATGAAAGCAAATTCACGTAGAGGCAGGAGTGGGGGGAGGGGGATAGGAGGGAGCCGGTTTTAAAATGTCGGCGTGCGAGATTTTTCATTAAAATGCAGAGGCAACTGCATTAAACGAGTTCGGGAATAAAAGCTCCGCGGGCTTACCCGGTAAATTCGATGCGGACGAACGACGCCGTTCCGCAAAGGTTTGGTATAAGGGGATGCGCGCGTGGGTGCTGGTGGTGTGGTGTACCGGGAAAAAGGAGATGGCCTGTGTACGTCTGCGAATGGGAATAAAATAAAAATAGAGGAATGACCGAGAATGCGGGGTGGCGGTGGCGAGTCTCGAGGGCGAGAGATGTATTATTAAAATATACATTCGCGCGTTAGAGGAATAATGACGTGAGAGCTCGATTATGCAGGAATAAATGTATGGGGCCGACGCAGAGAAGGGCAATACTGATATTGGGCGCGCGGGCGCGCACACTGGGCAAGGGGCATTCGTCTGGACCCACCGCGGATGTATATAAGCGTCTCTGCATATCGTAATCACAATATTATGCTGAAATTGGGAGGGCCGAGTTTCCCATTTCTATTTTAATGGCTTCGGGGATTTCCAGCGGGGTTGAGCCAAGCGTCGCGTAATAACTTGTATCCCTCTCCGCGTCGAAAAAAATATCGAAAGGCCCGAGGACCCGGTTTACGATTCTCGTTTTTCATTTCGTGTATTTTATTAAACCTTCCGCGACCGCATTCCCACCTCCTCTCTGACTCGCTCTATCTCTCTCTCTCTCTCTCTTTCTCTGTCTATGTCCAATCTGTCGTTAAGCATCGCTGCCCATCACTGCATTCATGATTCTTCATATGTATTCACACATACAGAGAAGAGTTCAAGTCGCACTACCTTTTCAAAATAATAGTCTAACTATACTACATTAGCATAATGTATGTCGCAATTACAGTCATAATTGCCGAAGTTGCTGGCAACTTGTTTCAATTTCGGGCCAGCATCCGCCTGCTCCGGCAACGAGACCAGGCGGTTCTTTGCTGACTGTAAAACAGACTGCTCACCATACTAATTAGTCAAGGGGGCAAAATTCATTTCGCAAAACTGTGGTAAACTCAGCCGAATGTTTTCATGATAAACTTCCAATTTTTTTGTACTACATTTTGTGAAAGGTTTATAAAATGTTTGGTTTAGAAAAGAGTCGGTAACGTATTGTATATTGTACGAAAATAAGAAGATGTCGAATTCGCGGTTGGCTAATTGATAGTTAAATACATTAGATATCGATGGCTTTGGATAGGGCAACTGTGTAGTTGCCGGCTGTTTTACACAGTGGGGAAGGAAAGTTGGCCGGGTGGTAGTCGAGAGGGGTGGAAAGTTTACTCGGTCGATGGACGAGGGGCTGGTTGGCCGACGAGAATGACTGCGGGAAGTTAGGATCCATGAGAAAGGAGTCTGTAAAGTTGCTGGAACTTTTTAGCAAGAATTAATCACCGGAAGATGGTGACTGGTCCTTATTAAATTGCGACCCCGCCATTTATTTCGATGCGGTTAGGTACTTGCGATTCAATTTGCGACATGGCAGTAGTGCAGCGCCCGGGTGCCGGTGGCGTCGGCAGCGGCATTATGCGAATGAGTTATGCGAGGATACGTCTGCTTCACATAATTTCCTCGAATCTCTCGCGCTTATTTAGAGCCGGGCGCTCGTGAATATCGCGTAATTTCTCTCATAATGCATATACATATTTTTCTGTTCCGCAAATCAGTCGGGAAACAGGTACACAGACACGTACGCACACGCGCCTGCCCTCTTCTGAGAGTGCGCTATTTTTTTTTTTTTTTCGTTCGCTCGTGAAATCCCATTAAAATTGTATAACTAATTCGCAATACAAAGCGCCCAGCCAGCCCCGGCCGCCGCTCCCATCCAAATTATATGTGTCCGTATTTTAAATCTCGTCCGGGCAATAATTTACTGAATTAATTTTTTTCTCGCATTCATGATAAGCCATCAATATTCATGATTAGCGTCGTCGCCGCTGGAACATCTGACGATTAATTAAAATTGCCACTCTGATTCCCTTGGGTACGCGGTCGTGCGCGGGAGCTCGCGCGCTTGTTACCTCTGCCTTTGTTTGTTTCGAGGCTCCCGGAGCTTCTAACCCAAGACTGACTCGGTAGCTGGATACATTTTGCATCTGTAAGTCAATCTCTCAGAGTAGCGTTTGAGTCACAACGGGAGCGAGGAGGGATCTATGCCAGTCGCGATGAAATGCTGGCACGAATTCTTAGGGTCGCGTTACGTGCCCGCGATGTCCAGATGCCTCATTACACCGCTATTGACCCGGATCTTTTATTATCTTTCCGCTGGTTGCAAACGTCATCCGGCCGAGGATTAGGGGTGACGGGATGGGAGTGGCGGTGCTCATTACGCCGCGGAAAATAATCATTATGCCCATTGAACGGGGCGCGCGCTGTCGGGCAATTTTATGTTTTCTGTGTACGCAGCCGCCGTTGAATACGTCTCTGATGACGATTAGTGGCCCCTGGCATCCTTAATGACCACTCACACTTGAGCCGGGCTGCCTCAGCGCCGCCATGCCGTCGAGCGCGGCCGCTTGCACGCGCGACACATTTTTACGTGTCGACGCATGCAGAGGAGGAGTTCGTGAGCTCACTAGCGCGCACGCTTTCTCTCTCGACGTATATATGTTTGCTGTGTGTGTATCCGCTCTATCTAGATCGTTCTGCCGAGCTGAACACGATATTTGAGCGGCGAGCGCTTAATTAGCCGACACGCGAGTAATCGCACGAAACGACACGCTGCCGTAACACCCTCCGCGCCGAGAGCCGGCAGGACTTTTTGCCAACTGGCACCGGCCGCGCCCGATTTCCGCGCTTCCTCCTTCCTTCGAGACGCGCATCTATCCAATTTACAGCTTCAACGAGTTGCTCCACACACTCTCGCCAGAGTTATGAGATTCCGAGAGGGCCAATGCATCTTTAGAGAATTGGCAAGGGCAAAAGTGTCGGGCATCCACCCTATCACTAGCAGAAAGATAGAAATACACATGATCTTGAAATCGATTTCAAGAGTCCACCCGAAATAGTGGTAATTCTAGTTAAAAGTCCAAGTGTGGGAGGCTATCGTCGGGAGGGAAAAGGCGGGTGGACAAGATCGAAATAAAGAGAGCGTCAGGTGAGAAGGGAGGATGAGTGTAGAGGCGGTACAGAGGCGAAGAGAAAGTGGAAAACCGAATAATCGTCCAGAGCCGACCTCGGTGTCGGTTAGGAGAAGCCGGCGAAAAAGAGGAGATGAAATGGACCGTCCGACTGACAGGAATTTACATCCTCTCGTGCGCAATCTGCGTGAGTGAATTGTGTCGTGTTACCGTCCGGAGAATTAGATCCGGAAAATCCGTAATAATTACTCGAGCGGCGAGCATCCTCTCCGAAGCATCATCCTCTCTTCCCTCTGACTTCGCCGTGTCTCTTGCTGCTTCTCTTTTCATACTGGTCCCCTTTCACCGTGGCTCTCTCACTCCAACCAGCTCTTGTAGTCTTCTCTCACTGCGTGTGCCGCCGCGTCGAGACACCCTTCGTCCGGCGGGTGCCCTCTTTTTCTTCGTTTCTCCCTACCGCCTGCGCCCTTACTCCTCCTCCTCCTCCTGGCCGTCGCCTCGTTTGTCCGCAGCGTGCTAGGCAGAGTGAGAGAGAGAAAGAGAGAGAGAGTGAGAGAGAGAGAGAGAGGGGGGGGGGGGGAAGAGAGAAAGAGAATAGGAGTGAGGGAGCTCGAGAGCGCGAAACACAAAAATAAATAATGATTCACCGCGCTCACCCGCACTCGCCCGGAAAAAAGGAGTGAGTCTCTGACCCCCGCGGAACGCGCTGTCGGCGAACGAACGCCCGCGGTAACAGACTCGTTTAATTGTGTGCGTACCTCATCTGGCGTGTCTACGTGCATATCTGTTTTTGCGTGTTACGCCAGGAAGAGCGAGAGTGGGGCGTCGGTGTGACTGAAAGAGGAAGAGATAGCGGAGCCAGCCAAGCTCATACGTGTGGAACGCAATCTGCTCGGGGGTTTTAGCATTCCGCGCCTTAGCTTATTCATCTGAGAGCTGATTAACACTTTGCCAGATGCGGATGGCACTGAATACGACAGTCCATTCTCTCCCTCGTTCACCCTGCCGCCTCTCCGGTTTCTCCTCTTATTTGCCGACTGGCAACATTAGCCTGCATAAATGAACACAAAGCGGCGGGAAGTAGACGATTGTCTGTAAGTGATTTCCACGTGATTTCAAGTTAGATTTCTTCGCGACAGCGGTGCGGGTACTTGACTTCTCGTTAGATCGCCGGACGCTTCGGGCTCAATTTGCATTCCAAGAAGTCATTAAGGTTACTTCACCAATACACCGGAGGGATTCGTTCTGGCATCGTGGAGCGAGCGCGGTCTACGCGCTCGTGTGCTCGGGCCCAGTTTAGTCTGGCTGCGTGTTCGTTAATGCGGCTGCTTAGAGGCAGTTTGTAATTAGTGCGCTTAATGCCTAATGATTTATACGCGACGTTCTTGCGATTTGGGTTAAACGGCGTAGCACGTGTACGCGAGCTCTGGATAGCCGCTCGACTGTTAATACGTTTTACAACTGGCAACTTAGAACTGGGAGTCTACGCATCATTAAGACTAGTTGAAAGATTCAGTGAAAGCTTCGGAAAATGTCATTATTGTCCTCTTATATAATTGTCAGTGATTCTCTGTCATAGGAAACTGAAATTTGGCAGGCAATCAATTCACATTGATTTCTCAACGAGCTATAAGCAATCCGACTTCGTCGGACACGTCAATCGACTAAGTTGGATACGTATTATAGATATTGATCTCATTATGGATAATGGATTTTATTTCTGGCTTGACGTCCGACCAGTTATCAAGTTGTCCTGACACTTCTTCCTGATATGAATGAAAAATCTATTTTTCCCTTGAACGACTCACTGATGCCGGCCGGAATACAGATCGGTAATTGTCGAAGGACTTGTCATTTCAAAGGGTTACAGCGGTGATGACTAGTACGGTCGATTGGCTCGCGCGAAATTCGAGTTAATGGAGCGCGCGCACGGGTAATCAGGGTGGAATTCGAGTTCATCACTTTCTCGATGACTGTTTCGGGTCATCGTTCAGTGGCTCGCTTGCATTTCCCATCGAAAATAGTCATTTCCTTGTCGACGTTTGCATGCGTGTCCGCGGCGCTTCCTACGTGTTGCTCGTTTCGAGCGTGCGCGTTCACTCGCTCACTCATTCACATCCCAGTTCTTCTTCACCTTTTTGTCATCGCCATCATTATTCCTCGCTATTCACTCGTAGTCATATTGACGATGATCGTCGATCAACAACCGTGATATCCTACCGGATCACTCAAGTGCACTTAAAGACCCGGCCTTCTCATTTTACTTATAAATTTTCCATAGGTCTCATCATCTTGTTGCAAGATTTTCTCAGCCGCGAACAACAGATTTATTTACGTACGATTTAGATTAACTTGGTTTTGTAATCAGGTGAAAAATAAACAGACAAGAGGAAGGATAATTCCGTGGCTCGGTTGGCAGGAGAGGATGAGAGCGAGGGCCGAACGACGATTCTTCCAATGAGACTTTCTCCAACGATCAGTCGGTGTGCGAGTGTGTCTCTGTCAGTGACGTGTCCTCTATCTCCCTTTCTCCCTCGCTCCTCCTCTCTCGGCCCGTTTTTTAACGGTTGCAAGCAGCGTGTTAGCCCTCTATAGCTTTCCAACCCCGGCTCTGTCCCCTCCATTTGTCCGTCCGTCTGTCCGACCATCCGTCCGTCCATCCGGAATGGTGGCGAACGTACGGCGGTCGCTTTACTTTTTCAGCAGATATATATTTTCTGTGTCCGGCCGCAACGGACCGCTCGCGGACCGAAACGTACCGAATAAAAAAAAAAAGAGGCCGGCGGGGGAGGAAAAAAGGAAAAAACAGACGCGGATGAACTATTAAAAGGCACATTCGCTCAGCCCCGCCGTGGTCGGGGGTTTTCATTAAAATTCTTTCGATCTTTTAACATTTCCAATCGGTGTTTGTCGGAATATCGAGTTCTCGCGCGCGCACACACGTTCCCTCCCCCACTCTCGCTCACCCACCCCTGTCTGTGTGTGTGTGTGTGTGTGTGTGTGTGTTCTCCTGGTAAAAATGTAAAAGGCCACGTACGCTTTCCTGCCTCGCTCCCTCGGCGGCGGTGCCGGCGACAATCGATGCACTTATAACTGTCTAGTCCCGATGGATCAGATATTTTCGGGGTGATTTTTTAGCGGCGGCCAGACGAGCCCTCTTTACCATTCAGATCAGTTCGCGTGACTTTCGGACTTCCAAATCCGCATAAATTCCCTTTATTACCTGCAGCAGCAGCAGCAGCCGGGTGGTATATGCGCGCCAATAATGGGATCGCCGCGACAGTTGGCAAACAC
Source organism: Ectemnius lituratus (assembly GCA_910593735.2). Classification (NCBI taxonomy): domain Eukaryota; kingdom Metazoa; phylum Arthropoda; class Insecta; order Hymenoptera; family Crabronidae; genus Ectemnius; species Ectemnius lituratus. The sequence goes on from OU343038.1 coordinate 15,167,308, forward strand.
TCTTGATCCATCGAGTGTGAAGCATAACCACCACCTCGGGAGAAAGATTTCTCAGTATCGGCTTGGATTGGGAGTCGGCCAGAAGAGTATCGGAATCGCGTTTGTTTAACCGGGAATGCGAGTCCTCGCTCGCACCATATCCTGCCTTGGATTGTTGGCCGTGTCGTCTCGCTTTTATTCTCGCCGGTATATTCGTTCGCTCGTTCTCTCCCTCGAGTGTTCTCTGTCTCTCTTTCTCCCTCCCCCCCCCCTCTCTCTCTCTCTCTCTCGCTCGCTCACACAGAACGGCGATTCTGGAGGGCGATCGGGTGCACACGTTCCCGTGGAAGCACGTGTGTCCGCCGCACACGGGCAAGAGTGGCCGGCCTTTCATTTTCCCACCCCATCGGCGAAAGCGGCCGCTAACCAATCGGACGTCGCGCTGCGCGAAAACATCGAAGCCCACGTACGCGCGAGCTCGCGGGGGTGGCCGCCGCCACCGCCAAGAGAGTCCACCGTGGGAATGGGGCTGGCTGCAGGGAAAAAAATCGTTCGAAATTAAAACGGGAAAGCAGAAAAATAATCAGATTCCCTCGTATATTATTAACAAAGGAAGCCCGCTATGGCTATATGCCAGGGGAGTGTTGTGCTACGAGCATTTCTTTCGATCGGAATCAAAAGTTAACTTGACCGAAAACCACTTGAATTAAATAACATTTTTATTAATCGAAGAGAATATATTTAAGAATCTTCGAAATTATATTTGACCCATTCGATTAATTGATGCAAGAATTTCTACGTTCATTTCCAAGCTCACCCTTTCGTGGGGAATGCCTGGGGAAAATAAATACTAATACCGTTTTCTGACCCTGAAGAGAGAAAGAGAGAAAGAGAGCAGGTTGAGCAAAGCAGTGGTGAAAGCGACGGCGGTGGGGCGAACTGAAGGGGTTTACGTGTGAACGGGGCGCGCGAGGTTGGTGTGTTTTTATATTTGCACTTGGCGGTGCCGGTAGTGGTGTGTGGGTGGAAGAGATCGGGAATGGGGGATAGGTGCTAGGGTGGCGGTGTGTCGTATGTCGTGGGGGCAAGGGTGACGTTGCCGGGGTCGAAGAGCTCCTGCCGGACTACAGAGAGCGGCTGTCCGGAGCAGAGAATTTATAATGTGAAAAAAACGCGAGGCCAGCCGCTCTCGCGCGCTCGCTGCCTGCTTGTTTAAGCGGCGTCTCTCGCGCCCTCCAAGCGAACTCCGCAGCTAAATGGTACGCCGAATGCCAGCCTGAAATTTATAGTCGCGAAAATCGGGCCTGGGAAAACGCGGGGCTGCTTGGATTGAGACCTTGATTGCACTCGTGTGCACCGACATAAAAGAAGATTCTCAGGTAGATAGAATCGAGAAAGAAAGGGTACGTCAAATATTTTGACACGATCGATCTCTAGCTCAAGTTGAAATAAGAGATTATACTAGGAAAAGAGAGAAGTATTGCTCTACACTTTCTCTGCAAACCTTCTCTTACACATGATACAAGCAAATGTATTACGAGTACATTTTCTATTGAACAAAGTTAACAATTACCCGAGACAGACGATTTCGAAAAGTGAATTTTGCTCTTGATTAATCAAGTTCGATTGTATTCAAATAGTGATAGAGTGCGGAAAGTTGGGGGATGACAATTCGGGTCAAATGTGTAAATAGGCGCAACAGACAATGCGCCAGGGCAGGAGATACGAATTCGGTGCTGCCGTGCTCCCCGCATCGAATCGTTACTCGAACGAGCACCGCAAGCACGACGCTGCTGGACAAATACCTTCGTCGAGGTCCTTCAGGAATCTCTGGAGTTTCGGCGGTAGCGCGGTGGAATCCTTCGATACTCTAATTGGCGCATTCACGCTGGTGTTGCCCCTGTATTCCGGGCTGCAATCTCTATGCACCAATTCGATCCCCCGTGTCTCTACGCGCGGTATCCTCCAGTCATCGCGGTGAATCAATTCGAATTATGCCGATAATTATGCGCGCCTCCTCTCCCGGTAAAAGCGAGGATTCTTGCCGCCGTCGAATGATGATGATTATCCCTATGCCAACACGAGATCGTCATCAAGCAGATAGGCTTTGCTCGAGCGTAACGAGTGCCGCTGAAAGATCGAGGCTTCATCAGAGTGATCGGGGGAGAGAAAGACAGCGAGAGAGATGATCTCTTCACAAGGGTCTACGTAGGCCAGAGGGAAACGAGGGCGTGCGGGAGCGAAAGAGAAGGAAAGAGAGAGAGAGAGAGTGAGTGGAAAGAAGGGAGCGTCGACCAAGAAAACAAGAACAAACAGGAGCGAGATCATCAGAGATCGAGTGACAGTGATCGCCCGATTAAATTCGAGGCGATCCGATCGGATCGCTGCATCATCCCCGGGGCAGCAGTGTCAGGGCAGTGTGCGCTCGTTTGTATCTCTCCGGAATCTTGTCGTGCGAGTTCTCTTTCGAAGCTCTTCTCCCGTTCTCTCTTCATTTCCGCAGGGGTTGGTATATCGAGCACCAATCACCACGCATAATCTGCGTGCTCATTATTACTAGGACTGCAAGGGGGCGAGCATGCATGTACCTATATCCGCGTTCATTATGGAGACGGTATGGAGCATTGTTTGCGGAACGAGAGGGTGAGCGCCGCGACGACCCTCCCCGGCGCCGCCAACCCTTCGAGCCAGGCCGACCCCCTTAATGCGATAGCAACTCGCTCCCTCTTATGCCCCTCTCACTCGCACGCCCGCCTCTCCTCATTTCTCTTCGTGTCCTCTTCATGCCTGTTTCCCTCACGAGCCTCGAGCATTCATCCCCCACTCTTACGCTTCCTCAACTCTGTGGCCTGCGACACGCGTTCGATCTCCGCCTTGCTTTCTTCACCGGAGAACCACCGGAAAGATCACCTTCTGCGCCTATGTGTGTCTCGGGCGCTGATTGACCCCCCCTCGTAATTAGAACACGTGTGCTTGTTCTTTTCGAGGGGGTGAACCCCGATGCCATCTGACTCGTGTTCAGATCGCAATCGGTATCCGCCGCGGCAGGACGTGGTAAGCAGGAGAAGGGTCTGAAAGTGCGCGGGTAACCCTCATTCCATGTGAGATCTCGATTGACGGGAGAGCTCGACAATTTGTTCTCATTGTGAGTCATTCGCGCGGAGCGCAAGAAATACTTTAGTAATCCTGATTGAATTTTTATCCCACTTCCAATTGGTAATTATGATATTAAGGTGTACACTCGCCCGGTTACTTAATAGGCGATTCGGCTGGCTGACTTTATCTTGGATTATCCTGGCGGGAGTGAACCCCCCGCGAATCGCCGGTTTAAGTAGATCGGGAGCTGCAGGAATTGATTATGCAAAATGAATTATAGTGCTCACTTCTCTTCTTGGTTCTTTCATGGGCGCGCGAGCGGAGCGAAGCGGTGTATGTACATAGTAGCGTAAAGCGGGTTTCGCGATGGCATCAGGGGAATTCATTAGCGGGCGAAAAAACGGGAGATCTGATTTAGTATTCGACCTGTAGGGCATTAAAGAAAGCCTCGGGCGCGTTTGGCGAATAATTCCGAGGGCGAGGCTGGACGAAGGGCGGCGGCAGTGGCACGGCCGAATGAGGGAAGGGGCGTCCGGCCTGGATCGCATAAGCAAGCGACAATAAAAACACGGCACTCATTTCCATACGTTGGCGAAGACTGCGGCGCTCATCGGTTCATGAGTGTGCAATCAAGCAGCGCAATTATCAGGGCCTTTGTTCATGAATAATTACAAACAAGAGAGCGAGCGAGTGAGAGAACGAATGTGCCTATCTCTTGCTTACCTTCTCTCTTTCGATCCTATTTACTTCGAGCTGGCAGGGCTGGTACGCGCTAGGGCCCTGTGTCGAAGGGTTACTTGTCGCCGAAGGGAGGCACCCGTCAGCCGAGGGCAAGCGTTTGGAATCGAGGAGCGACGCCCTTTTGAATTTTGACACTTTGTCACGCTCCTCTCAACTGAACCAAGTAGCTTTCCTACCAGTCAACGCTGGCTCTTTTAAGCTAACTGTTCTCGTACCTTCTTCGCCGTTTGCTTTGACCTCTTAAGGTAGTTGTATCACTACTGTACCATCCAAAGTCAACGGTTGGTTGAAAGAACTGTTAACTTCGCTTTGCATACTGCCGGTGGGCTAAATTTTTGTGAGCGAAATTGACGAAAAAATGAATTTTGAGGCAGAGCTCTGGAATTTATATCACTTCTTCCTTGATGCAAGAAAACATTCTTCACCAAATTTCAGCCCCAGAAAATGTCGGGAAGTATGGAAAACATGGCAAAAACGGCCAGAATTAGACGAAATTAAGTATTCGAGATCGGTTTTCCATGTGTTTTCGGTACAATTCTGGCATTTCTGCCACTGGTATCATGTTTTCATTCCGTTTTGATACTCAAACAATCGAAATATCAAGCATTCGTCCCAGTCCCAGAACCTTCGAAAAATCGAAAATTTGTGAAGGGGTACATATGGAAAAATTTGCGAAAAAATGAATTTTGAGCTGGGGCTCTGGAATTTATATCACTTCTTCCTTGATGCAAGAAAACATTCCCCACCAAATATCAGCCCCGGAAAATGTCGGGAAGTATGAAAAACATGGGAAAAACCTCGAAAATGAATTATTCAGGATTGGTTTTCCATGTGTTTTCGGTACAATTCCGGCATTTCTGCCACTGGTTTTATGTTTTCTATCCGTTTTGATACTCAAACAATCGAAATATCAAGCATTCGTCCAAGTCCCAGAACCTTCGAAAAATCGAAAATTTGTGAAGGGGTACATATGGAAAAATTTGCGAAAAAATGAATTTTGAGCTGGGGCTCTGGAATTTATATCACTTCTTCCTTGATGCAAGAAAACATTCCCCACCAAATATCAGCCCCGGAAAATGTCGGGAAGTATGAAAAACATGGGAAAAACCTCGAAAATGAATTATTCAGGATTGGTTTTCCATGTGTTTTCGGTACAATTCCGGCATTTCTGCCACTGGTTTTATGTTTTCTATCCGTTTTGATACTCAAACAATCGAAATATCAAGCGTTCGTCCCAGTCCCAGAACCTTCGAAAAATCGAAAATTTGTGAAGGGGTACATATGGAAAAATTTGCGAAAAAATGAATTTTGAGCTAGGGCTCTGGAATTTATATCACTTCTTCCTTGATGCAAGAAAACATTCTCCGCCAAGTTTCAGCTGGGGAAAAGGTCAGGAAGATTTAAAAACATGGAAAATACCGTCGAAATTCGACGAAATCAATTATTCAGGATGCTGTTTCCAAGTATTTTCGGTACAATTCCGGCATTTCTGCCACTGGTTTCATGTTTTCTATCCGTTTTGATACTTAAGCAATCGATTTATGCACCATTTGCAAAAGTCCCAAAAACTTTGAAAAATCGCAAAAATCTGAATGGGTACGAATGTCGCGCAGACTAAAAAGAAAACACGGCACGCGTGGCCAAGTGTAGGATCTCTATTTAGCCAGTTTGAGACGCGTATGGGATAGTTTGGTCTAATCAGTAGAGTTGAGTCAGTAGTGATAGAGGGAAATTCGAGTAGCAGTCGGCAATAGCGAGTAGCTACCGCCGACAATAATGAACGGCGGTCGAGCGTATCGCGGCGCAATCTGCACATACTTAACGGAGGTGGGAGGATGCATATTCATAACAGTGGGGCTCTCGCAGGCGCGAGCGGCGTGTGTGCGTTCGTCCTCGAGGCATTCGCGAGGAATTCGCACGCGTGCCGCCGCCCTGCCACTCTTTCTCCGTCTGTGCACGCGTCCGCCGAGGCAAGGCACATAGCGTAACGCGGAAAACCGCACGGAGCCTCGGCGACGTCGAGTTAACCGGCGAGATCCGGAGCACCGCCAGCCGGAGAAACGTGCCAAGGAATAATAACCAGGATTTGCATGCTTGGCGAGGTCGATGACGCGAGTTTTACGTGCGAACGGGCGCGCGTCTGCGACTCTGTTAGTGCCTCACAATGTCTGGCGAGTGACCTTCCCTTTCTACTGAGCCGGCTGTGAATCCTTGCTTGAATCATCAATTTGTCTTGCATTTCTTTTAAACCACAGTAATTTTTTTTCCTTAATATAATTGACTATTTTATTACTATCGATTCTCGAGGAAATGATAATCCATTTCTGTCTGTCACCGTTCAATTCAAGGTGAAGTTGATGCGATTATTTCTGTGCGATCTCTGAATGAGAAAGGTATCAGCAGCGAGTAAGAGAGTGGGGCTGGGTGAGGGAAATCTCGGGAGAATAATATTCCGTCGGGAGAAAGAGAGATGTAGAAGGTGAAGGAAAGAGCATGATGCCGAAGACGACGGTATGCTTAACCCAGTGACTCGGCTGCGGCAGTGCGACGAGGTTGCTGGGAAGCAGGAAGAAAAGGGGCGTCGCGACGCTAGAAATAGACGAGTGAGCTTTCGCTCTCGACGACGGCGGAGGCGCCGCTCCAACAAGAAAAGTTCGAACTTGGCGGCCAAGTTCAAGTCGCTGCCTGCCTGCCTGCCTGCCCGCCTGCCATTCAATGGCAAATGCCTTGGACTCTTGAAGGCGAGATCTCGATTTACGTCGCGTGCGCTGCCCCAGCCACATTCCCCACTGCCTAACCCAGCCCGGTCATTCCCACAGAGGTGTATTAAATCTCTATTGACCAGTGTGCCGATAGAGAGATTTTTCTAGAGTTGCGAAAGTTTATATAGCACTACTCGGGTAATTGCAGGTTCTCGGGTGGCACGCCTTTCGAAGATTGTGCTTGGTAGATAGGTTCGTAAATTATTCTAGGAGAAGGTAGGTGGATGGTTCGAGCCCTTGATAACTGGTTTTCGGTCTACTGGAAACTCACCTGTCCGACTTCCTGCTCTCCGCACCTTTCGACCTGCGTCATTATACTTTTTGTTTCCAGGAACTCGTCCTTTTGATTATTCCTCTACCAAGCGCCGTGCAGCTCTCCACCTGTCCGGCCTTCCTTCGCAGTCTCCTCCGCCTAATTATACCGAGTTTGCCTCTGTCGCCCTTAGATCTAACTGCCTCCAATTCCCATCGTACTTCTATTTGCCGCGGATAAAGGGCGGGGGAAATTAAAACGTTGGATTTTCGTCTGTTGATGGCTGAGCTGGCGATTAATTCAATGTTACGTGGACGGCGCTCCCATGTATTTTTAATCGATCTTCGCTTCCCTAAAAACGCAATTCCGAGACGTCACCTTTTTCGCGGCGGGGCTCGCTGCTGTTCGCATGCTGCTTTTTTCGGCAACCATCCCGTCCTTCCCGCCCCCCTAGCCGATGCTCTCATGAATAACCACCACCGGCTTCGTCACCGGGAATCAGTTGGACGTGAAACAAAAAGGCGACTGGCTACTGGCCGAACTTACTCTCCCTTTGAGCGGCGGACACAGGGATGAATACGTGGCTCTGTTATTATTTTTCGTGCCCTTGGCGAGGGGTGAGCATCGACGGGAGATCGATCAGTAAACCGAAGGCTCACAGCCGAAAAAGAATTTAAACGCCCCTGCTCTGTCTGTGTCCGTTTCACCCGCAAAACCCCCCTTTTTCTCCAACACCTTCTCCCGTATGTTGGATCGCAGTTCCATCGTTCTTGTTTTCTATGAATTTTCGGGGCAACAGAGCGACCGCCCTAGCGGCACTGAATTAAGGGATGAAGCAATTTTCTGTTCATGAAATAGCTAGGTGAGAGAGGAGTTAAAGGTGCCGTTGAGCTCTTCAAAGGGAGAAGGCTGCCTTTTATGGTAAGTGCCGTCCTCAAGAAACTTCGTAGTTACCTCTCACCCTTTTTGCTTTACTTTAGCCAGTCTGTCTTTTCTGAGTGACTATCGAGAACGGTGAAATCAACCTTCATCTCTATAGACTATCCCCTTGCTAAATAAGATAGTCCTAACGTTCAATAGACCCCGAAGGATTTTTAGAATTTTTTATAGTCCGTCTGGAGTGCCTAAGTGGTGATTGGCGTACGGGAATTATTGTCGGAACTAATTCTGCGTCCAGTGCACACGCACACTAACGCCTCGTCTGTCTCGATGCGAAAGTACGTGTCCCCGGGAAAAATGTATTTTTATTTAAATTACTGGTGGGAGAGCAATATTTTCGATATTATTAACCTCCCTAGATTGGAATGCGCGACGACTTTTTTTAAATGCCACTCGCACACACGCTTGCACAGTCATACGCACGTAGAGACCCATACACAGATCGATGATCACATACGTTCGGTCGCGCATTTGGGGCTCGATTGAACGGTAGGGAAAGGGACGGAGAATAGAGGATCGTTGTAGGAGGGAGACAGTAGAAAATCATATATATCTACGTAAACGCACGGCATCTCGCCGGATGGCGGAGGCAAGCCTCGATTCGAACGAACGAACGAACGAACGAACGAACGAGCGAACGGTTTCGGTTCGGTTCGGTTCGGTCGTGCCTCGTATAAATCAGCTATGCTTATCGGTCTTTCATCGTGCCGGAGGTGGACTCATTTCGTTCTCTCTAAATACGAACTTTTTTTCGGGGCAAAAACCTATTTCGATTAAAATGGCGCGCGCGTTTCGCATTTTGCCGGATTATAAAAGGTTGCCCGCGCCCGCCCTGGCCCCGCGAGCGGCCACCCTCTTCTGCGCGGCCCTACCGCTGCACCCTCTCCACCCACCCACACCCCCTCGCAAACCCCGCTCGCCCTCCCGCACCACGTTCTATCCGGCCTTCACTCTTTCAACCCGTGGGGCGGGCGGCTCGGCTGCTCCCGCTGCCACCGCCGCCGTTACCCCCTGTGTACCCCTTCGCCCCCCCGATTTGCGATTCTACCCTCGCGCTTTTTTTTCGTGCACCTTCAATCGGATACGCCTGCAGCTCCATCGAACGGCGCACCGAAATTTTTGTACCCCCTTTCTCACCGACGCCGGTGCATCGGCGCTCGCTCACTCGCTTTGTCCCTCTTTGCCTCTTTCGAGCTGGCTCGTTCTCCGTTCCTCGCCCGCGCCCCGTTCTCTGCTCGGGATTGCTTTGCTGTTTCCCGGTGGCACATCGATGTCCTTCTAGCCTGATGCGGCCGTTGTTTTCGGGCGGACTGCGCTCATTCTCGATTTTGCATCATTTCGCGCCTGATTTTTCTGGGCGCGTCGGAGAATCGGATGCACAGAGGGATGCCTCTCCCCATAGTAGCTACCTACCACTGCCGATCGGAATTTTCGCCTGTTTCGCCACCCCCTCCCCCTCTTTCCGCCCGCCAATCCTCTGCTGTATGGGCCCGCGCCTTTCATTTCGCGTTTTGATTCCAGTCAGATTTTTTGGCCTTTGGTCGGCTTTATCTTGCGCGTCATAAATCGCAAGGCTTTTTTTTGCGCCCGGCAACGCGCCGGTCCGATGTAAAAATCGACATCAAGATTGGGCGCTCGCGCGTGTCTGTATGTGCGAGCGAGTGCGCGCGCCCCATGCGGGAACTGGACTTTTTTTTCAGGCCTGACAGTAGTCGTGTGTATTAGGACGGGGAGCTCGATTTTTTTCGACCGCTCGCCATCGTGCGCTCCCTCTGGCGCGCGTGCTCGCTGCCATCGCATCGGAGATAATAGGGCAGCGCGAATCTGGTTACATATTCCGATACACACGGTGACAGGTTCGACGAAGTCGTGCAAAAAATTGCGCTTCTCACTAACGAATCGCGATTCGCGTCGGCCGGCTGGCCGGCAACGTCGACGCCGCCGGCGGCGCTTCTGTCCTTCCGCGAAATTAGGCGGCATTAACGATCCTACCTGCAATTAATTGCGAGCCGTCCTGTCCGCCGGGCTACAAACGAGGACGCGCCTACGCTGTTTACCTAACGCATCAATCTCGAACTGCTGCCGACTGCCTGCCTACCCGCCGCCTACCGTCCGGGAAATATTCGCGGGATCAACCTTCCTTCCTTCCCCCCACGCCGAACATATCTCCGCCGTCCATTCAGATTTTCTTTCTCCTCACCGATCAATCTTCCAATTCTTTCTGCCGATCATCGAATCCACTCTTCCTACTACCTATCGATAGATCCAAAGTGGATGTGTGAATTTAATCGTAAGTAGTTTGCTCGAATTTCCTTAGCAACCCTTTTCATACTTGGAAGCCGATCACTCCTACGCTTGGTAATAAAATTTCGTGAGCCAAGATGATCTTCGATTTCTGATAATGTTTTCGCCGCGGCTTTATTGACCCTCGACAACTGACTCTCCGGCTTGGTAATTAATATCGAGCGATCAACGGGCCGCGCGCTGCAAGGAACGGGCGCACTGCCACGGGCGGGAGAGCATACACGCGTGTAATATGACAGAAGATAATTAGATCTGAACTGTGTTCTCGTCCGATCGGCTTCGTAGCGGAATGATAACGGAAGAAATGAAATTGGAGCCGACGATTGATTGAAATGGGGCTCTACGGCCCCTCGCCGGGCGAAGGTGTCGACGAACCAATGCAAAAGAAGAATCTCGACGTTAATGCGGAATGACTCGGCTCGAATCGCCTACCGAAATCCCGATAGTATCGTCCTGGTACTTTCAGCGGCACTCCTTCATCGGAAGGCCGCTCTACCAGTCGGACGAGACAGTCACTTGGATCCAATAATGTCATTTACTATCTACCCAAGTGACCGTAAACATTCACTATTTAAACCTGCCAGATTAAGATAGGATACTAACTACCCAACACCTACGAATCTTTATCCTCGATAGACTTTAGATTTTACGAGTCAATTTCTTTCTCAAGTCAGACATATACATTCCACATTAGTTTTATACCAGACACGTCTTTCATGTTTCAAATCCACCGGTTCATTAAGCGGACTAAGACGCGAGTATAGTTCCAGCAAGTGGGAGTGATATTAAAAGTTGGGAAAGAGCGCGGAGGGCCGATAGTCACTCCAGCCAGGAAAGAGGTGAAGGGAAACGGAGGGTCTTGTTATTTTAGGAGAGAATAGAACGAGTTGCCAGCGAAATGGGTTATTCCAAGCCGTTGATTTTCTCGTGCTACTACAGCGGAGCTCGCGCGCGCCAGCGAGCGAGCGAGCGAGACGCGGGGAGAATATCATTATAAAACGCCAAGTCACGAAACCGGCCATTCCGGCGTCCTATTAAAATATTAAAACACCTCGTCCAGCCCCCGGTGAGTCCTAGCGTGGGGTGTGAAAAAAATAAATCTACCTTGTCATGCACAGCCCCTCTCCGTGACTCTCGTTGTCTCTCCGGTGCCGGGCGACCGGCCGGTCGCGCTCTTTCAGGAACAGGTATAAACGGCCCTCGAACACGTCCGATCGATCCGATAGCGCCCGCGATTCGTTCCGCGGCTCTTCTCCTCCACTCTCTTTTTCTCCCCCCCCCCCCACCCCCCCTTCTCATTCAAGGTGAATTCCTAATCCGTCTTTCAATTTTGCTCCTTAAACGCTCCGCGCTCTTTCTCATTAGCATCGCTCCGGAGCAACGCTCTTCCTTCTCTCCAGCAGCATTATAGAAAACCTATCAAGCGCCATCCGGAGAACCTCACCTTTCTACAAGCTATCCAGCTACCGTTTCCTTATACGATCTACTCATGTACAGTTAGTACTAATTATTCCCTTAATCTCTGCTATTTCGTGTACACTCAACTAGGCTATTGTGGTAGAGAAGATATGTTTCATAATTGGAACTGACTCGTGGATGGTGTGATGCTTTTCAATTTCACGCGAAATCATCATCCGGAATAACAGTGTAGAGCGTGGTATGGAGAAAAAGTGCGTACGGTAAGAAGTAGTGATGAAGAGGCGGTGAAAGTATAAATGATGAGTAAAAAAGTGTGGAGACGAGTAAGTCGGTCGTGGCGTTGGTTCGAGGCCGTCACCACTCCTAGGCTATTTCGACCTGGCTGGACTTGTCCAGCCGCTCATCAGTCAGAGTCATTACTGGGATAATTAATTACATTTGCCCCCCGTGCTCCTTCCGCGCCTCGGCTGGCGGCGTCCAAGCCTCGTCCCTACCGGTGAGGCACCCTCGACCCTGATACAAACACTGGACGAATCAATGGAAAAATATAGGATTAGATGCTCCTAGCTTGGCAGTGTTTGCGATGACCCGAGTGCCGCGTCACTTGACGCTCATTTAACGAATCGCCTTATCATACCTCCAATTACGTACATTGCAATTTAAACCTGTATTTAACAGGAGCCTGTCCATATAAACACATCCCTTGAAAACTACTTTCGTAAACTGTCTTATATTCATAAATCTTACAGACTAATAGTCACTACACACGTAAAGTGGCCTTCTTAATTCACCGAGGAACTTTCGCGTAGAATCATCCTCTGGAACATTAGCAAGGTGGGAGGGCGCGCGAGAGGGGTTAGATTTGCAGGAAGGAATCTGGAAGGAACGGGGGCGAGTGGTAGGAGTACTCACCGAGAAGGAGAGGTCGGAGGAAAAGGAGAGGTAAGACGTAAGCCGTTCGGAAGGTTCTCGGCCGAGGGCACAGCATGAAAATCTGTTGAAAACTCGACTACCTTCTTTAATTAATTATGCAAATGGCTGGCGGGCACCACGCTTAAACTTTTCGTCCGAGAGCGCGCGCGCTCTCTCCCGGTAGTCGGCTCGGCCACCCACCACCGTCCTGCCACGGTAGCGTTAATTATACACCGAATAATAACAATTATTACAATTACGGTGAGCTACCACTGAGGAACGAGAGCTTCTCCGACCTCGGCAAGGAAACGACTGTATCCACAGTCGAATTCCGAAGCTCGGCTTCTACCGGCAAGCGACACCGTCAAACACCCCGGCAATTTGCACTTTGCACGGCTCGCATTATTTCTACATAATGTTGGCACGAGAGAGCTGTTGCCGTCGCTGGTTTTAAGCGACTGCGAAGTATAGCGTTGCATTATGAATCGCCTCGTGACAACTCGATTAGAGCGGACGAGAAAAATTTATGCGCTAAACGCTTCGCACTTCCCTCGCTGTTGAGCTCTTCGCGACGCGCGTCCTATGTTGTTGCCGAGTTCAGCTTTCCTAATGCAGTATTGCGTAGCTTCAGAGTGGTTAGGAAAAATGTTAATGAGTTCTGCATACTCCATCATTTCTTAAGTTTACATATTCTCAGTTACTGTCGAACACTTCTGAATGCCAGCACACTACCGGATTCGAGATAAATCGAATAACAGATTTAAAGACAATCAATTTCAAGAAGAGCATTAATTAGGTAATGTCAAAGTGAAAGATCGATCGGAGAATCACAGTTACCTTTTGTATGATCATTTATGTTAAGTGCCGCTTAAACTTGATAGCCTGCGAAATACGTGCAGCCGTGAATGGATGAAGGACGTAAGAATGAAACCCGCGTGACACGTTATGCCGTGCCGCAGCCTATACTTACGTAATGTGCCACAAATAAAAATAAACTGGTGGCCTGCGCGACGTCGATTGAGCGTGTACGCACGGTAATAGACAGTAATACGAGGCAATACAGTTTTCCAGGTTATGTCACAGATATGCAGAGACATTGGCGGCATTGGCAATGCGAAATTATGCTCACGCAACCCTACCGGCCCTCCGATTACAATCTTGATCGAGTATCTCGGGTAGCTTCGTGTCGAATGCCAGGAATGAACGGTCTTTCCGAGAAAGCAACGTGGAAAACGCTACAAGCCTCGCCAGCCCGCTAATGAGCCCTTTAATTTCTGCCGGATGTTTCGGGGCCAACTTAATTTCACCGCCGGTTCCGTGCGGCTTCCAACCGCGGCTCCACGTGTGCTGAGTAAATTAAGAAAGCCTCTGCCGCGCCAGTATCTGCCTTAGTATCGTCCTCTGCTCCGCGCAAATTACTACGCCACTTTCTCAAAGGGTGGTTAATGGGACGTGTGTACTTTAACACTCCTTGCTTAGGTGCGATACCATAATTGTCGTCCGTTTAATCCATAAGACAAAACAACTCGCCTTCCGTTTAAACCACATCGTTTCATTTTATTTATTGTTATAAGTAATCAACCTGTAGCAATAGCACCTGTGAGAACGAACAGCCGAGGATTGTTCGCAATATCGCGAAACTCCCCTATTAGATTCCAAACGGTAACACGAAATTATAAATTGTACCGGGCGCCGACCGGCCCTATTCCCGTCTAATTGGGATACTTATGCGTATTCCGACATGCACAGCGAGAGTAATTATCTCCACGCAACGCGGTGATTATGAACCGGTGTGCGCACACATACGCCATCAGTCTATTGCGAGGCTCTCGCTCGCTCTTAAAGAATTCGTGTGAGTCCCTCCAATCGATCGCGCGGCCTCTGATAACGCAATAAGTTTGATCCACACGCAATAACTTAATCTCCCTTTCCCTCTGCTCGATAATTAAAACGTAATTAGAGAGCAATATGGTGAAGGAGGGCGAGCCGTTCATTCGGTTATATGTATTAAACGAACTTACGTCATTCGCAGAAGCTTGATCAATGCTGTTTCCATTATTGGAAAGCAACTGCTAACTCGATGACTTCAAAATACATATAGTTAACTGTAAAATCACTCGGTTTGTCCTTCTGGGTGAGAAGATCGTAGAAGCTGTTCTGTTATCTTTGCAGTGAGGACAGTGAAATAAAAGCCGTAATCAGTCGCTCGGCGCGGCGCATAATCCCGACCACATTACCAGTGAACATAATTTATTTACTACGCTCCAATTAGCCGGCGGGCAGCTCAGCGCTCATAGGGTATCGAATTTTACTTGTTGCTTTTAATCACTGTTTGAAATTACTCCGCAGCAGTGGCGGGTGCGCGTATAGTAAATTAAATCACGCGCCGTTACGCATAAAGCGCCGTTTACGACATGAGTTTTGCTACGATTAAATGCTCTCCACTCTGTGAGATCGTTGAAAGGCCTTCTCCGGTGTCCTTCTTTACCTCGGAGTAATAAAGCACCAATAGTAAATTGCTCTGCCCATTAGATACAGTCGTGTCTTCCGGATGTTCCATCGTGTCTTTTGTGCTTTTAATTTTGACATAGTATCTGCGACTACTTGCTTCCTAGCAGAGATTCAGACTCGGAGGAAAATGCGCGAGCTATTGGCCCTCCTGATATCGCGTTACTAATTAGTAAATGAAACAGCTGGAGATAATGCTGACAGTTGTACAGGAAAAATATCGCGTGTGCACACAATACCCTGTAACGCAACAATCTCCTGTTGAACCGGTATCACATGTAAGCTGGCAAGCGGGTAATTTGAAATTTTTTAATAATGTTATTTTCGTTTAATGACTTTAGCCGCATAATGTTTTATATCAGCGGGAGCAGGCGTGTCTTTGTTGTACTCGGCTTCACCGGGCATTAAAAGAGGAAATAATGTAATTAAATTTTACTGGAAAAATGTTCGGGTTTCAGTCGAATTTTTACTAAGGGGCTGCAAATTTTAATGAACGCGGCGCCCCCACCCTCTCCAAACCTAGTCTAAATCCACACATTTCCAGCTAATTGCGAGTAGAATCGGACACGTTAATCAGACATCATATAGCGAGTAAGTGTAAGGATAGTCACTTAACCCGAATTCATCGGAGGAAGGATTGTCTGCCGTTCATGGTGAGCATTTATCGCGATGGCAGATCGGCAAAATAGTTCGGAGCGAAGTGTATAAATTGACGGACACGCGCGCGCGCGCGCGCGCGTACGCTTACGCTGCTGAATCAAATAAACTTTCGTCGGCAGTTCGATCGACCGTAATTTGCATAGCAGGAGTCAGATAACGGGGCGGTTGTTGCCGGCTAATGGAGTGACGCCGGAATCAGGGAGAGAAGTAGAGAGTGAGGGGTGGGTCGGCGGGGGAGGAATGGGAGTTTCATAATTTTTTCAGAAGGAGAGACAAATTTGAATCAGCGGTATCAATCGCGCGACTAATGCCGCCGGGCGGGTAGGAAATTGCAGGAGCGACACTGCCGCTTCGCGGGATTGCTGGACCACGCGCTCTCGCCCCGACCGATTGCTACCAAATTTGGCACGAAATCACGTTTCACGGTGGCGGCTATCCGTTTAAAAATTCACGCGCTGTCCTGTAAACCCTTTATCATTCACCTTTTACGCCGCTTCCTAATTCGCCGGGCGAATTCGCCCCGACTTCGTCCCCTCGTTCGCAATTTATTCCGAGAGACGCCAATCGTGTCGGGACGAGTTTCACCCCCCCCCCCCCCTCTCCCACGCTCTCTCTCTCTCTCTCTCTCTCTCTCTCTCTCTCTCTCTCTCACACACCATCTCCGGCCCCAAAGCTCATCGTGAATGTTGCATCATTACAGCCGTAGATCCAATCAATCGATACCAGCACTTTTAATGGTCCTTTATCGTTTCGGGGCATCTCTAATACAGCGCCACCTGCGTATTTCCTCTCGGGGAACTAGTGATACACCGTGCAACTATTGAATCGGCACTCCAGTGCACCGGATGGAAAACAGTATAGTTAATTCAGCAAGTGTCAACATTACTTGATGCCGTCCCTCGTGCCTTCGTTTACACCTATTAAGCGATCGACGCCTGACAGGAGTCCCTAGTGCAAAGGCTGCCTACCATCCATCAGTCTCTCCACAAACCGTGACACCAGATACCAATCGGTAGGGTGCGTTTAGGGAAAGAAGTACTCAATTCCCCGGGACTAAGATCAGTAAGAAAAGCGTGCGGAATTTGTTTACAAACAATGTTCGGTGGTCGAGCGTTCAAGAGGGGGGTGGTTGGCCGTCAGGAATAATGTATACCCGAGGTTCCGCCAGTTGCTCTGGCTCGCGAATTTACGTCGCGGCGGTGGTAAGGGATGGCCGGCAGGAGGGCAGAGGGTGGTGTGCTGTGGAGGGCGTAGAGTTGGAGAGAAAGGGAGACAACGATCCGCGAAAAAGAGCGCGGCGTCGAAGGGCGGCAGAGTCGGTGGATGGCGGGGGTGATGGCGATACTTTTTTCGGGTGTAATTTTTTATCAGCACCGGCAACCAAGCGCTTTGACCAATCCCCCAACCCCCCATTCTCCCCCCCTCCTCCCTCCCACCCACCGGAGAGACAGAGAGGGAAAGATCGGTGTATGTGGCATCGGCACTCTTGCATCCCCTGGTCCACTCTTTCTCTCCCTCCGCAGCTGCACACGGGCCCACCCGTCCTCGCCCGTTGAACACCCACCCCCTTCTGCCCACTGGGAGTCCTCCTACAGCTGGTGGGCGCCTCTCCACCCGGCGGCACCGCCGCCCCCCGCCACCATCGACCAATCTCGCCACCGTATCGGTGCTCAATCACATTTGCGATGCATTTTTTTTCCTTCCTCTTTTTTCATAAAGCTGGATTATAATTGCATCGCGAGTTCGAGTTGCGGGATAGCCGGGCGAAAAAATGGAACATTGCCGGGGTGTGGGGCGGCCGAGAGAGCGCAGTGCCGGGGCGGGGGGGGGGTAGCGAGGTGGCGCGGGCGGCCGCGGGGAGGGAGTGCATACGGTGGTACGCGTCGCGAAGAGGAACGAGAGGGAGATAGATAGATAGAGAGAGAGGGAAAGGGAGAGAGGGAGCGTACGAAGTGGTAGCGGGTAGTAGAGTGAAAGAGGAAGGCATGGCGATCCAACGGAGAGGAAGTGCGCCGGTGGTGCAGAGGTCCGAGGGGTGAGTCGCTCGGACGATCGGCTGAGGGGGTGGGTGGATGGGTGGATGGGTGCCGGGCGGCGGGGGCACACCCGGCAGGAGGAAAAAACCGATGAGGTTTCGGGGCCGCTTGATTGGTAGCC
Organism: Ectemnius lituratus; assembly: GCA_910593735.2. Taxonomy (NCBI): domain Eukaryota; kingdom Metazoa; phylum Arthropoda; class Insecta; order Hymenoptera; family Crabronidae; genus Ectemnius; species Ectemnius lituratus. Next base: position 15,185,038 of record OU343038.1, read on the forward strand.
GAACGTACACCTACTCGCTATCAACGAATCCGACTATCCGTGTCCTCATCTTCACCCCTTGCGCTAGCCCCCCTCGCGGCCCCTCCCGCCCGCGCCCCGGACCATCGACGCCCCTCGTCTATTTCGGAGTTCTACAGAGCAATGCCCGAAACTGGCCGCGCTGCATAGAGCGCCGGCGAACCAGTGCCCTGGCAAAAAGATCTGGAACCCATTGCTAAAACACTCGTCGGCTACCACCGCTACCACCACCGCCGCCGCCGCTGCCGCCGCCGCCGCCCTGGCATTGCGGCTGATCCAAATCGCGCGCGGTATACTGTCGCGCGAACTCACTTGGAACTGGAGCCCTTTCGACAAGGGATCCTCCTGTTTCCCTCTTTCTTCTCTTTCCCTTTCTCCATTCCTACTGCTTCAGCCGCAAGCATCGTTTATGCACTCCTCCCGCTTTACTTTGTGACGGCTGGCATGTGGTTCCCTTTTCAAAGAGCCTGCATCACGATATGCGGCGTGTTATCATCCGCGTTCGCAATCCGGGTATATGTATTAGCTTTACTAGCCACTTGTACCGTTCGAGCACAAAGGATAAAGCTTCTAAAAGGGGCGAAATTTTACGATTTTTTTTTTGGTACAATCAAGTTGGACTTGATGAGGTTAATGTACTTCGTCAATTTTGAGCAGAAAGTATTGCGGCGCATAAACATTCGTAATTATGCGGAGCCAGGCGGTAATTGCGTATTAATGGTAGCCGTAAGTCAAAAATTCTCGCTTTTAATACATTTTTGGCTGGTATCGCTGTGGCTCGCTCGCTCGCACTGCTCCTTTCTCGTTACACCTATATGATTATCTCTGTATGAATGGCGCGCGAAATTTACGCGCAGTAAACGTAATTGGTCGGGCTTGGCCGGGGGAAAAAAAGAAAAAAGAGAGCGTCGAGAGTAGAGATGTGGTAGGGACATCGTAATTCAGGGACGTCAAAAAATTAATTTATTCTTAATGCTGTGTGTCCAATTGGCCCCAACGTCAGCGCATAGTTAATTACGACTTTGCCAGAGCCACCGAGAGCGCACGCACCTACCTGCCCACCTCTTCCGACTGTTTCTCTTTTTTCTCAACTTCTTTCACGGAAACGTATTAAGCCTGGCTGTAATTGTGATACATGAATATTTGATTTGCCGGAAGAGCGATGCTTATAGATCATTAATTAAAAGCATTTCGCGCGAATTTTTGCGAGCGAACCAATACGCGCAGCTATCTGGTTGCGGTAACGGTGGCCGCCGAATGATTTACGAGGGCTTTCAATATTATTTCGCGAGTACGTCGATTGGAAGGGCAGCTGTCAATTAACGGTTGATTAGCCGGAAGACTCGCGCAATTAGAGTAGTGCGAGCGGCGACATTTACCGCATAAGCAGGGATCGGAGAGTACTGGCGTTGGTGGTAATCTTGCAAAGTGAATGTCACCCTGGGATTCAATGGCCTCGCGCGATACGAAACCTCACAAAGATCATCCCCGCAATGATCAAGCGCACCGATAACGTGTGTGTGGACGCTTTATCGTCGCGCGGCGCGATCAGCAAGAGCACGAGGAGGAAAGGAGAGCGAGAGAGAGTGGTAGATGACGAGGGTGAGCTTCTGGCGTAGGGTGAGAACGCGTGGGAGAAGCGTCGTCCTTTGGAGGACGTGAAGGCCGTCGATAAATAGCGAATGCGATAAAATGCCGCGAATTTAAAATACGCCGAGGATTTTACAGCGGGGACCAAAGGACAAAGCCGCTCTCGTTGTTTCGACAATACCGCTCGTCGAAAGGGGGTGGCGACGGGGGTCTGCAGAGAGAAAACGCGGTCGCGCGCCCGAGGAAAAAAAGGATGGGCAGAGAAAGATAGGGCGAGAGGAGAGTGGTCGAAAGAGGAGAGAGGATAGGCCGTTGGAGTACGAGCGAGGGAGAAGTGAGTCGTGGACAACTGAGAGAAGTGAGTGGAGCTTTGGTCCACAGGGTGGTTTGAGGGTAGTAGGATGCAGGGAGGCGGTATGCGCGGCAAGGGTGCACCAGATAGGAGGAGGAGGCAAAGCGAGCGGACGAACGAGTAAGCGAGAGAGGGCCGATTCTTCGGGGCAACACACGTTCGTCCACACGTTCGCGCAGCGGCAGCATCACGCGCGCCGGCAGGCGTCGCTGGTTTTAAAAATGGGGGATTTTTTCACATTTATCAGTGCACGCTCAGATCTGGCTTCCGTATCAATGTCCGAACACACGTGAACACCCAGACAATCGAGCGTTTCACACGAATACATTGTCCTGATCGGATTGTATGGATTTTTTTCCGGGACACAGAGAGGGCCACCCTCCCGCACCGCTCCGCTCGCCGGCTCGCGCGCTCGCTCGCTCACTCGCACGCTCACCCGCTTTCCTACCTTTTGCTCTTCTGCCACCCGGCGCGGCCGGCGCCGAACCAACCGAGAGCTGCCTCAGCGCGAAAGAGACAGACGGCCACTGCTACTGCCATCCCCTCGTCTGCCTGCACCCCCTCGCCGCCCCTCTCGCCAACCATCCCCCTCCCCCCGGCCCTCGCTGCCTCTTCCCCGCAACAATGCCACCCCATCAGCTATCCGGGCGCCCACGCGACAACCGTAATTTTAAGCTGAAAGGACCGATTTTTGTGCATCTCGATGCTGTTTGCTGCGTCGTCGGCTTCCACCCTCGCCCGATATCGTCGAGCTCGAGCTCGAGCCGCCGACCCGAACTCCCACCTCCATTCCAACTCCTACCCCCACCTCCTGCACCTCCTCCTCCCATACCACTCTCTTTTTTCTCGCGGCCGAGCGAACCTGACGTTCGAACAATCGTTTTGTGCGCTCATAATGTTTTGATTCCACCGCTCCCCCGCCCCGCGCACGCACAACCTCAACCTCAGCCCTGACAGCAGGCGTCCCTCCCCCCCCCCGCCGTTCTTCTACCCCTCACCCAGTCCCCGTCCTCCAGATAATTGTTATCGGTGGCTTGCATTTTTATCGGGGAATTCAGTTGCCCCGTGGATCCGGATATTTCATTAAGCGGCGGGGCTTTGTCGAAATTAATATTATTTCTGCAAGCTCTGATAGCGCGCACCGGTGACACACGGCAACATTCGCTCACTCGTTCACCTGTATCACGGTAATTAAGTCTCGGAGGAAGAGTTAAGCAGACGGGAAAAGCAGAGATCCTAGTCGACTATTGGTTTGTTGTCGTAGGAGGCAGGTTGCAGGTGGGGGGGGGGGGGGAAGAGGGTACGCACTTTCAGTAGTGCCGTGTCAACCGATAAATTGGGACTTCCAGTGGCGCAACAATGCGCGCGTACAATTGGCGAGTACCGAGAGAAGTGGATGGACGATGCCGTCGAGCATTAAAAGCGTAGGAATAGGGTGGGAGAAAGAGGGTTGGATTACAGGAACGTTTACTACTCGAGTAAGCGCGCGGGTGTGTAAAACTGCTCTCGTTCTTCCGCTGTCTCTGCCGATGAATTCTGGCTCTGGCGACGACGACTATGAGGAGGAAGAGGATGAGGCGGCGGCGGTGGTGGTGGTGGTGGTGGTGGTGGTGGTGGAGAAGGGTCACGCAGAGCTCGCGGCGCGCTTGAAGTCCGTCCGGCTCGCGGAATCAAAAAGCACTTGGCTGAATGGAAGACGATCAGTCGCGTCCGCTCGCATGCTCGGATAAATAAATAGGGATCCGCCATTATCTGGAGGACCAGCCCTCGACGGGCTGGACCCCCTACCACCGAACGGGTCAATGGAATTCATAACGTTTGCGCGGATAAAAAAGCTGGCTGGTCCAGCAGCAGCACCACCACCACCACCAGCAGCCGCGGCAGCAGCAGCAGCAGCAGCAGCGGCCGTGGAGGGTGGGGCCACCCATCGGAACATTACTCATGCCTCGGCGTTCGCGCAATTTTTAGCTCTGAAATAAATCATCATTATTGCGGCCGGAGGGATGCGCATTACGGGGGCCGCGGGGGTAGATTATCGTAGGTGGAAAGGCCGCCCACGTCCCCACCGGCGACTCTACTGAATCCCTAACAAACCTTCCGAACGACTCGAGCGAACGATGTACAACAAGATTTCCTTACTTGATCGTTTAGGAATTTTTAATTCTTTGATATTACAAGAATACTGATTGATAAAATATGATAGTCTTCCGACAGTAGTTTATTCGACTTGGCAGACAATCAGTGTCGCTGAATGTCAAGAGAGTGGTGAGGAAAAAAGTGATAGGAATCTGACGTGGGTCGAGGAATTAATAATAGCCGAGCGGCGTGGATCACGAGCAGCCGCGATAAATCTTTGCCGATCTTTGTAAACGTCGCCGGTGTGTGGCCGGCGTGGCCGTCGATTAAGAATTAGATAATTAATTACAGCCGGACATGATGTAGCAGTGCCGCGACGATATTATCGGCGCATATATTTGGCTGCAGGTCAGGACATACCGGCCGGGGGTGAGAGTGTTGAGTTGATGTTTGCCAGCTGATTGATGATGTAACATCATCCCGGCAGCCCTCCCACCCGATTTCCGCCGTTCCAGCTCCGCGCCTGCACCCCACGCTCGCACACTCTCGCACCCTCACACTTTCCATCCTTCCGCGTGACCGTGGCCACATGCACACACACACACACTCACACATTCGCCACCGGACACTCTGCATACGCGGATACCTGATACTAAATACCTCGATCGACTGCGTTAAATAGATTTCGCCAGGTGTGCATGTGTGCCGGCAGACACGCGCTTGTATATGCCTTCCTAACACTAAATTAGTTAATTAATTTATCGATCGCAATGATATGCGCGATCGAGAGCTCGATTACGGCGGATAATGTGTTTTACGTTCAATTTGAAATTACGATGAATGCTGAGCTGCCGGTGGCCCAGGGCTTGCGATCGCATATGTATGTAAGTGTGCGCCTCGATACATCATGAATATTAATTCCCGATTATACCAAGTAATAGGGCCGATCCTGTTTCGTGGTACCTTCTTGCGAGCCATCGTCAATACACTAAGACAACTTTCGAACGATGTCCACGCCCATTGGCGATCCCTGGCTTGCCCGATTTTATAACGTCGAGGTCGAATTATTTATCGAATAATTATATTGCCGGGAGTGCAACAAATTGACCAACGGTTGCCCGCGTACTTTGCCAATTATTTTAAATGATCCTCAATGTCCGACGAGCGCCAACGTAGGTGGCACGGAAACCGTCTCGAAATCTTAATTTACAACAACCCCACGAAAAGCTCGATCATTAATCTTTACTTCAGGCATCATCTATCGAACGTATCACAAAGTCAATCGATGTACTCTTCATTCGCCGATGAAAAGACCTTTTATAAAAACAGTATACAAAGCATCGAATAGTGGTTTAAATGTTAAGCATGAAAGAAGAGCTTCCTCTTTTTTTGTTCGCTCTGCAATTACGATGTGAATTTGCCGCCAAGGCGAGTCTCGCGAGAAGAGTGGGTTAAGGTTACTCGACACATTAGCAGAGTTAAGCGGATACTGGATAGAGTGAGTAAGAGAGTCACAGTGTATGTATGAGAAGGAGAGAGAGAGAGAGAGAGAGAGAGTGAGAGCTATCGCGACGCTCGAGGAAGTTCGGCGCTGGCTGGCAATCATCGGTAATTGTGACGATCGATCTTGATCGAAATGCTCATTTCCTGTTTGCCGGGGCTGGCGTGCTGGTAGAAGCAGTGTGTCCGAGGGGGTAGTTGGCCTGTGGAAGTAGGTGCCGAGCGGGGAGGGGGAGGCTCCGAAGGCTGCCTAGCCGGCGCATCATTAACGTGATTAATGTTGAAATAAATCAGGAGCTTCGAAACGCTAGTCGATAAATCCAATAATTGCGGTATAATCATAAGTAAACAGGTAACGCGGCTCGCGTTAGCATATCGGGAGCAACAATCTCGGCCATGCTCGATTAGAACCTCTCCCTTCTACTCCTATTACACGTACGAGTACATGAACGTTTTGACTTCCGATTTTGATCTGTTCGCTTGGCCCATTTCAAGTGTGAATATTTTGACAACCATTTAACCACTTCCACTTCGACTGACCGAGTTTTCCGGTTCTACGTTCGCTCGAATATTATGTAGAGCGTGGAATCGACCGGTTTTAGCCCGCTAATAAAGTTATTTCGAACCCACCGCTAATGTACGGGGGCCGCAAGAAATTGGCCAGCGAGTAATTAGCTTGGATCACGCGAGCTACTTCCGAGAAAAATGACTGTTCGGCGACTCTCACTAACTAAATCCGTATATACATATGAAGCACCAGTCGTTCCACTGCCCAAAATCTTCAGTGTCGTCCAATTTTTATAACGAGCACTTTAAAGTACATGATCTGGCGCACCCAGATCATCAGTGGACTGGGATTCTAAGGTACGCGGTATATGTACATCGACAAATGCCTACGATCAACCGGCAAATTCATCGGTTCCTTACTCATTCCCAGAAGGATTCCAGGCATTCTTTCTCTTTCTTCATTCCCATTCGTTCCTGAAACCAGTTTACGATTTCCTCTCTTCGCAATTCTCGTAGCCCTTACATTTTATATTATAAATCATTCAATCTTTTGGAAAGTTCTCAATCTCCATGTAGGTCGATCGCAAGTGTCGTGCATCGAGTACTGAAATTGATATCACGACTTATCACAATTACCCGGTGCTAACCCTGGCCAGGCTTTAGATAGAGTCGCAGGGAATCGATGTCAGGCGAATGGGAGGGTTATCGGTGAAGCTCGGACATCAATCTCGAGGAGGGATCGAAGCCGTGGCCGGATCGATCAGCGCTTTCCTCCTTTTCGGGGAACACAATAGCCGCAACATAGTGTGGCCTATCTGCTTCGGGGGAGGCGGTAACACGGAGGCGGCACACCGCCTCTCTCCACGCTATGGAACAAGCTTGGAAATTCAACGTGGGGGCCGATGTGCGATGCGAAACACCGAGGAAGCGTGTCCGCAGGCAGCAACGCAACGCAACAGCTTTAACACGCCGGGCGAGGCCGGTTACAATCGCCTGGCTCCCTCGTCTCGCCTCGCCGATGGATACATAATAAGCGACCTGTTCTCCCGCTGGCTCCTCTAAGGCCGCGGCCGGCTAATGAAGCCTGGTCTAGTTAGGCGCGATGTTAATTAAATGATATGATCATTAGTCATTATAGCGTCATTGTGTCGGGGACTTGACGCACTCGGCCTCGAACTCTCTCGCGCGGAACCCTAGCATGCGGAACATCTAGCGGACACGCGCGATCCAGTATGCCACGCCCGTCATATCGCCGCATTTCTCTAACTATGCCCTCCGACGCTCTTCTATTCAGGGTGTGACCATCTAATCGTGACTGACCTGCACTTCATTCTAATGCCACCGAGAAAAGACTCCGGCATGATAATCGAATTATCAGGATTATCTTCTTCTTAATATTTTCATTCATTTATTCTGTTATTTTTTTAATGTTTTCTTTAAGGAGATAGTATTCTTTTGAAAAGTGAAGATTTAGCTGAAAGTCGAAGCTTCTGATTCGCTTTTAGTGAGTAGGTCTAGCTCCAGCAATGCAGTGGTCTAAAACTTGCTTGCTAGCATTTCGCTACGTTACCTTAGTACGATTACACTAACGGTCTTATGTGGGGAAATAGATATATGCGTTCGGATGTGCACGCTCCGCTGCCGGAACGGATCAAGTGGTTTCGTGGTTTGCGAGGTAGGGTAAAGTTTCGGATCTCGGCCGTTGGGTTCGTTGCGCAGCCGGAAAAACATTTGGCGTTCCAACTGTAACGCGTCTAAATAAACACTGACTCTCTCAAGGCCTCTGATATCATTCCAACACTTTTAAGAGGTTTCATGGAAAAACTTGCTTCTTTCACTCTCAGCAGCTTCTGTTTTCTTTCGCGCAAGTAGTACGCGGAAATCCTGGGACTGCTGAATTATTTATGACAGAAATTCTTCGCTGCCGAGCAACGCCTTTCGCCTTTAACTAGCCGCATTTTCAGCGTTAATTGGGTGACACCAGGAACCCAGCTAATCGGATGAAAGCTATCATTAAGCATTTATGGTATTAATTTATCCCTACAGTTTTACAGGACCGCATGGTTCGCATCGTAACAATAGAATGATCTTTGATGAGTGACTCTTTAAGTTTAAAATCTGCACATACTAATAGTCTCATTACTGACGGATACATTTTATTATCCGCTTCGTTTTTTAAACAGCACCAGACTCTAAGTGGCTGCCGTTAAATGCGAGAGCAGCAATTGACGCGCCTTCGAGGCTCTGATTCGACTCGTCTTCTTTTTGTATCTCGCACGAGTATAGGACATTATACCACACGCATCACTAATATCCTTATGCTCTCTTTTCTCAAGGCTCGATGGTGCTCGCTTAATTTCAATCGAGACACAGCGGGAGACAGAAATGCTAATTAGATGGTATTTATAGGAGGCGGCTTTAAAACGCGAGCATAACCGAGCGTGGTGCGCGCGGTGTGAACTGCCGCTCGCCGACGAACGCATCGCCACGTCGCATTTCGCGTTAATGGCCACAATTAGGTGTTTTAATTAGCGCCTCCACTCGCAGTGGCAGCTGCCGAGCTGCCAAATTAGGGCCGCCACGAAACAATAACTGCCGATTGAAGAACCTAATTAGCGGCGGCTCGAATCTCAGTTGCGCCAGAGATCGCGCGGTTATAAATTAATAATTGGCGATGAGTCTCGCTAGATACCCATCGCGAACACTCGCTCGCTCGCTCGTTCTCTCGAGGCTCACAAGTACCACCGGAAGAATAATTCTCATAATTAAGTTCTTACTCGCACTGGCCCCTTCTCCCGGCTTACAATCTGAAAGCATATTTGCCAGTAGTCGCCCGGCGCGAATCATCTCGCGCCCAAATTCCCTGAACGACGTCGCTCTGGGAATGTAAAACATTTTGTGTAGTATCCTATCCTACAAAGAATTAATGAGAGAAATCATACAGGAATTCTATTACTTTAGTAAAAAAAAAAGAAAAAAGGGTGAGGAAGCGAAGGTTTAAAGGCAAGGAAGGCGGGTCTTGCTATTGATTCAACCATCATGGGATAATTGCGCTCAAGGGTGATTATGATCTTGCAGCAGGCTTCGTTAATGCGCCGGAGATGATATCAAGTTCGCTCCAACTCAAATAAATTATCAGTCGCCATGCGGGAAGCGAGAGGGGACGTAGCAGGAGTGTAGAGTAGCTAGCAGAGCGGCGGCGGCGGCGGCGGCAGCAGTAGCACTGGCAGCAGCAGTGTGAGCAAACTCTTTCATTAATTTTCCTACGTTTCAACTCTTGTCCGGGCCCCCTCATGAGGGAAGTTATATTTAAATGTGGGCTTGTACGGACACAAAGGGGAACGCGCGCAAAAAGAAGTATACCACGGCCACGAAAATAAGTCCGACGAAATATATCGTGTGCCGCCACTCTCTCCCTCTTTCTCTCTTTCTACCTTCTCCCTCTCTTTCTCTCTCTCTCTCTCTTTTTTTCCCCAGTGCGCGCGAACAATGTCCGAAATACAAATAGCCACGGTTACGCTTCTCGCCTCGCGATAGCATAATTTGCCTATAACATCTCTTGTTTGCGAGGACGCGACGAAAGCTTGCCCGAAATTTCGTCATCTATATCGCAAGGCGAATGTTACATACGTCGAGCAAATGCAGAGTGTGTGTTCTGTAGGAACAATCTAGTTCCGTCGCAAGTAGTATGGTATCCGAGTAGAGGCGGATGGGAGATTAAGAGTCAAAGCGGTGGAATTCGGAAAGTCCGAGCCACGGCCAATAGAAAAATCGAGATAGCTAGGGTTGGGTTGGGTTGGGTTGGATGAAAAGAAGCTCTCTCCGAACGGTAGGGATTCGGATGGCTTGAACGGCCGGGCGACTGAGATACGTGCACATTATCCGGTAGCCGGCCGTCGCCCGTAGCGGGCGGCGGCGGCGGTGGCAGCGGCGGCGGCGGCGACTTCGGATAATCCTCGAGTGCATGTGCTCTTTCGTAATACGGTGCCGCCGGCCGCTCGAATCGCCCCGCACCCGCGTTCCCCACTGCTGCCAACGGGGAGCTGTAATTTAATATACGCACGAAAATGGAGACAGTAATGACTCGTATGGTTTCCGGCTTAAAATTAAATGCGACTATCCGAGTTAGTAAAATTCCTAATTCGTGCACCGCTCCGCTCTGCTCTGCTCTGCTCTGCTCTGCTCTGCCGAGGATCCTGAGGGGGGCGGCACCGGAGGCGGTGGCGGAGGTGGAGGCGAACGGGTGCGCGAAGCACGTACATTTTTCCTGTGATCTTCCGGGGCTTCATCTCCTGGTCGTCCGTACCAGTCAAGCGAGCGGGAAGGTGCAACTGGACGCGGTCCAAATTAAATTTCGGCCAAGGGAAATGAAAAAGGAGCAGACGGTGCCACCGGCGCTGCCGGCTGGACATCGTACACTCACCGGTCCAGCATCCTCCTCCTCGACCTTCTCCTCCTCTAGGCTCGACTTCTCAAGAGTGCTGCTTCGTCGATAAAAAAAGCCTACATAGAATCAAACACGCTCTTACAGGAAAAACTAAAGAATATGCTAGCGAAACCTTTATTAAAGATTATAGTATAAAAATCTCTCAAATGTACGTTCTCCAATGAAATCTCTCGTTGCCAAGGCATGCTCGAGAAGGTCTTGTCTATGCTTCTTTGGAAGGTTGGTCGCCTTGACCAACGCTGTAATTTGCAGGGCGCTCCTGTTACCCGCCAAGTGCGGAGGGTGTCGCCGAGCCACAAGCCGAGTTTTTCCCGCCCCGACCGAAAGAATTAAAGAGTGTTTCGCGGAAGGGTGGCCGGACATACGCGAGCCGTTTAATTAATGCGACTTATTAGCATATAAACTCGCGCCTCGCGGCCACCTTCCTTTCTGTCCTGTATGGTGTGGGTGTATATGTGTATATGTGTATATGTGTATATGTGTATATGTGTATATGTGTATATGTGTCGTAGCTCGCGGAGGAGACGCGTTCCCTGGCGGTCCTGTCCTGGTGCTCGCGTTGTAAGCAGAAGCGAGCGAGCGCGAGCGGTCGTAGACCCAGAGTGGTGTGTAGAGGAGTGGCTGGGAGATGCGAAATGTCGTAGAGCGAATACTCGAGGCAGTGGGCATTACGAAGCCCCTGGAGCACTGTAGCCGGCAGCCACTAGTTACATTGTCTAAGGTTTCAATAACCTAATGAACCCCAGCGCGCAGACCAAACCAACCGAACTCGCTTCCCAGCCGAGCGGGGGACCGCTCTGTGTGAGAGTGTCGCGGGACTTGCTTAATTAAATACAAATTAGAGCCAAGAATTGCGTCCGCGGGTGGTAACGTCGGGAAAGTGACGCGCTACGTGTGGACAGCTTTGCGAGGAGTACGTGTTCTAACCTTCTCCCCCATCTTTCGTAATGGAACTTTGACCGTTGCACTAGTTGATCATTTTAAAAGTTTCGATCTTATATTATTTAGTCATAAATTACTATGATACTTGTTGACTAATATTCAACAAGGACTCGCAAAGAAAACAAGATTAACCGGATCAAGCTACCTAACAAATGGCAGAGTGACTTTGCGAAATCGCCGTGTATCCATTTATCCTGCGGGTTGAAAAGTAATTAAGGAAGTGACAACTTCAGTCGGCTAATGACTCGACGTAAGGAAGAGAAGTTAAAGCCTCGTCCGGACTTGCTTTCCCCAACGTATTCACGTATATCCCATTAGGATGAGGGATACGAACGCTTTACGATTTCGATACTTTAGTAGCCGGTGCATCAAGAGTTCTGCATCGTCAAAAATGCGAATCGATACGATGGCGAAGTATTCGCGGATAACCGGACACGGAGATACAATTAACTCGATGATCGGACGAGCTCCTCACGGTCTTGGGTTTCAGAGGTATCCGCAGCATTGCCACACAGCCACCATTAAGGGGACAATTAAGATGTTCGCGTTCCTTTCATCAATTCTTCTTTCTCCGCCCGCGGACCACTTGACCGCGATCGTTACCGTCTCAGAAGGATAAGATACCATTTTCTACGACGCTAGACTCTCGATTATAAAGTCCCCGCGGACAAGAAGAGTTGCCAATGGGGGTAGGGGGAGGGAAAAAAACGAGACAGAATGTTTCTTATTAATAATTGTACTTTCTTGCAACACGGGAAATACATTTCTTCGTATATTTAATTCACACAGCTTTAATTAAAGCCTGGCTTACAATTTTCTCTTTTATTTCACCTTGGTAGTGCGATCCTCGCATGAGTCAGCACCAGCTGGCCCAGAAATTGAAGGCAAAGGGTTAGGAGATCGATGAAACCCAATACCGAATGGTGTCCGTATAACAGTGAGATTGGGGAGTTGCTGAAAATAAAAAGGGGCCTCGGTAGCGTTGATTCGGGCAGAGCATTTGGATTGAGAGATATCCCAAAGTCGAGTGGGACTGTGGGCCGTCCAGCGGGGTTGACGGCGGATTGGAAGGTGGATCATTAGTAGGGCGATTAAATTAAAATATTTGATTGCCAAAAGGAGAGCTGGCAAGGGCCGTTCTTCGGGGAAGGTAGACTCCGGCCACGGTGGCGTTACTCTGTATCGCGAGGAGTCAGCGCTCGGCGCCCCAAATTTGAAATGCTAAACAGCAAATACGCCTAATGAACACGTATGCCCGCCCGGCGTGTCCGTAGCTATGTTTGTACCAACGGCGACATTACTGCCACGCCGGCGTATTTGCGCTGGCAAGGCCCCCGCCGGATAATAGATTCATCCTTCACGCTTCTTAATTAGGAGTTAAGTTTTATTGGCCTTTACCACGGCCGCAGCGTCGCCGCGCGTACACACTGCGCACTCTCTGTACCGCGCGCTCCTTCTCTTTGTTGCGACACATGCACACAAGTAAATGGATACTCGAATACCAACCGACTCAGACCTCAATACGAAAGAGGACGCAAAAAGAATCGTACGAACGATACCGAACTTTTGCGACCTTCGCGCAAGTGTTATTATTTACATTAGCCTTGTCGCTTGACGTAAATGAAAGAAGAAAAATAATGGATTTAACAAGAATAATCGCTCGATTTGAAATCAGAGTCATAAAAGAAGAATTCTATGTTGTTTTGATTCATCGTATGATTGATAAGAATAACAAGCAGAGTAACTAAATGCAGTAGAGATTTACGCAACAAGTAGAGATTCTTCGTTTTCCCGTTGGTGTGATGAGGCAACTGATGGCGAGAGATGGAACCGATTGTAGGAGGGTATCGGGCCGATCCGACCCACCTGGGCACACTCCTTCTTCCCGGAACGCTTTGCATTCCGACGCTCGCCTCGTTCGGCGGCTTTCGTTTTTGCAGGAAGCATCAATATTTATATTGCATAATGCATTCGTAATTGCCGGCCGCGTGTACACTCTATTTGTTCCGATTTTGCGACGCCATGAAAATGTATGAAGCGATAACTATTATTAGAAGAAGGTGGATGGAAGGACCGCGGCGGCGTGAGAGGTGCTCGCTCGCGGGTTCTCGGGTTAACTAGGTGTAGACAGCCGGGGAAAGAAAGTAAATGAAGCAGAGAATGAGACTGCAGTATTATCAAAGAGCTCTCTTGCGTGAGAGAGGCTTTTTTCCTTTTTTTAATTCCATGCCGCTGCGCAGCGGTCGCCACGGCGATAATGGCACGGCGGTGAGTCGTTCCTTATGAATGAGAGTCTCGGCCATCATCTTCGATGTGCGCCGATGATAGCCGCACGATCATTCCAAAGGGATGGAATGCAATCGCAATATAAATTACTAGCACTGTTTTCTGTTATAACAACTTCTCCCTAAGATACAACAATGCATCATTCGTTCTCTTCTCATTTACGTACCCTGGGAGTATTTGGTCCATAGCAGTTTATATCCCAAGGGTAACCAGGCTTCTTTCACGATCGTGAGAGGATGAATGGATGCTTATGGTGCGCGGGGCAAAGGATTCTCGAGCGTTGAAAACAACGGGCGAGGGTACTTCTTTAATTTAAAGCTAACTGATTTTTAAGCAGCCTGGTTTGTAGAGGGCGACGGGAAGAGAAGAGCGAGCGAACGGGTATGCTCTGAATGCCCTTTCTTCGCGGATGCCCCTCGACATCTCGGCACTTGGCATTGTATCATCGAGAGGATCCAGAGCCTTCGCTTTTTCGCCGCAACGTGCGCGTCAAAGAAACGGTGCGCGGTGTCCGCCCCCTTGCAACGAGCGCGATTTTAAAACCCCTGCCTTTCAACTCGCCGTCCTCTCGCGCCAGTGATTCCCTGAGTGCATCATCCCTTGGAGGTCCCGGCTTAACTAGAGCTCACCGGCATCGTGCCGAACGGCGTGTCGGACGTGCGGACGTTCCACTTGACTTTCCGTCCGGAGAGTGGCCAAGCGAGTCCGCGAAGGCGTGTCTGAGGAAACTGGACGGCTCTCGATTTATCGACAACCTGTACCGAGGCGTTGTTAAGACCCGGTGGAAATGGCTCGCAGCGTGCGATCCATATTACGAGGGCCCGGCAGACAAGATGACCGCTTGCTCGCCGGAGCCAAGATCTGCGGGAGAGGGTGGGCGAGAGGATACTACTAGGAGCTAGCAGAGCAGAGCAGAGCAGAGCAGAGCAGAGCAGAGAAGCACAGAGGAGAGGAGAGTAGGACCGAGGAAGAGAGTGAGGCGGACGGCAAGCGAGCGAACGGCGAAGGACGAGGGGTGAAACTGGAATAAGTTATCTGCAACTAGCAACCCTTCGGCTAAGTGGACGGTTCTCAAGCGGAGAGAGATCTCGCCCCCATTGTCCAATCGCCGGAACATCGCTTCTCGTCTCTACCCTTCAGAGAGATCTGTATATTATCGACTTCTTCCAATTAGTCTACCGTCCAGTCTGCCCCTTCCATTCAATTCGATCGATCTTCCACGGATCTTCCAATAAATCTTGCCAGTTAAGAGATATTATTACGCGCGTCTAAAGTATTCACATTCTCGAAGACATCAGGGATGTGTGTTCTCATAGGAAATTCTTCCAGCGGGTTTGTATTTCCAGAGTGAAAGATAGTAACTCGAGAGATCGAGCGCGGGATTTCAGTGCAGCGGCTAAAGGGTTCGGTTGGGAACCTATTTTCCCAAGAGGGTGGAATAAGGTGGAAGGAGAAGCCGAGGAGGGAGTCGTTGTGTCCAGTGTCTCGGCGTGCGGCCGCCGGGGTGGTTGTGGCCAGTCACGAGGCTGCGTGGGATGGGGTTAGGTCCCTCTTGTACACGAGGCGAGCTTCGGACTTGAGAGATCAAT
Source organism: Ectemnius lituratus (assembly GCA_910593735.2). Lineage (NCBI taxonomy): Eukaryota > Metazoa > Arthropoda > Insecta > Hymenoptera > Crabronidae > Ectemnius > Ectemnius lituratus. Next base: position 15,200,345 of record OU343038.1, read on the forward strand.
AAACGACCCTCCAACCTGGACACTCGGCCCATCCCTCATCCTACCACGCAGAGAGTGCTACTACCTTCTCTCCGTTTCCAGCACGCCGATACACTGTCCGACTACGTCTCCTGCCAGTCCTTCTTTCACACCTCCGTTAAAGTCTTCCTATCTTCCGAGCCTCTGCACCCACTTTCCTCTCAATCCTTTTCTCTCATCCCTGACCCTTCACTCTTGGCCCAACCGAGAACGACGACATCCTGCACGCTGAGTTGCCGCCGGAAAACTTGAAATCCTACCTACCCCATAGTATCACATTGCACAAAGGATTCCAGGATTATTGATTGCCGCTACAACGGCGTTGGATTACAGTCGCCTTTTAACTGCTAATTAAGAAATAATCAGCGGTCAACGTGAGAACATTCTCTATGCAACAACGTGGGTGGAGACTGGACTGGTGGTGTTTTTCGTTTGGATTACATGGCTCAAGAGGATGGGGAATCGTCTAGACAGGCCGGTCGAGTGTATCTCGTTCTCACGGAGGGTTGAAGCCGCGCAGTCGTGCACTTTGTTTCATATTAATTTGCATTAGGGTGGCTAATGTATGCCGCCTTATTGTACGGAGTACTTCGTACCTCTAGGCAAGCATAATCTGAGACGCGCGGTGATATTCCTTAAGACATCATTTATTTTTAGTAATAAATTCAAAGAACATCTGGTTCTTCGAAGTGAAAATATGTTGTGTTAAATTGTCAATTAGTCTCATAGAAAGATAGTACTGTGGAACGCGACAAATATTGCAGCGCAATTTACGAGGGAAGTATCGAAAAACTCGGTAACCTTGAACTTTCCGTAAAAGCTGACAGGCCGACGAAGCAATGCGGAGTTTGGCTGGTTTCAGCAGAAGTTGGTCGAATGCCGAAAGTGGGGAATATGCGAGATTACGGGGAGGTGGTGGCGGTCGGGGCTTTCCGTTCTTCGAATCGGCGCGTAGCCCGCTATTTCCCGTTTTATCCTCTAACCCAGTTTCGCGCTCGGCAAGGGAGAGTCTGAGGCTGCCGGTGCCGTGTCGGTGGAACGAGAGAATACGGGAGAGAAGTAAAAGGGAGAAAAAGGAAAGGACGAAAACTGTGCGCCAGCAGCACCGCAGCGGCGGCGGCGGCAGCGGCGGCAGCGGCGGTGGCGATGTTGGCGGCGGCAGCGGGTTAACGGAGAGCTTCAGACTTTCACGGTAAAGCAGCGTCGATTCGAGTGGGGTTTTCTGGCGGCAGCAACTGGTGGCAGAAAAAAAACCTACCCTTCATCGTTTCTTCAAAATCGTCGCGGTCGTTTTTATCGGTTTGAGATTATTCGTGACACGAGCCGCCCCTCGATTGCGATCGCACCGCCGCTTCGGTGCCGCGCCGCCGTCGTCTTCCTTTTTTCGTTTCTCCTTTTCGGGTCCCGTCGCGAGAACTTTCCCCCTAGTCTCAACATCGCTTTTCATTTCAATCAACACGAAGCCACGAAGATACGATTACAATTCAGAAGCACTGTATTTATACCAGAATTAAAAAAAACAACGTACCAACTACTTTACGCACCTGTAAATTCGTGTGATAAAAGTAGATTCGTCCGAAGTGGCGAAGGTCTCAATTTATTTGGTTTTAAGCTGCGGCTCTTAAGCGGCCGGGTAATTCGCACCCCATCAACAAGTATCGTTAGATCGTCCACGCGCTCGTTACCCAGCGTGTTAAAGCGTAGCACAGAGGAGAGGTTTTTTCGTGGCCCCGGAGGCCGGTGGCAGTGTGCTCGAAGAGACCGAAGACCGAAGAAGAGGAAGCCGGTAGTCCGGTACTTTTACGATCCGAGTGCTCGCGTTGCCATCGGTGTCTCTTCTCCCTCCCACCCACTCTCCCCCTCTACCTCTTTCTCGCTCTCCTCGTTTCCTCCGGCCCTCTCTTGTCAGGATCGAGAGGGGTTTGCGGATGCCGCGAGCAACTGGTGGTGGAAAAACACCCTCGTTCATTCCCTCTGTCTCGCTCTCACTCCCCCCCCCCTCTCTCTCGCTCCCTTTGCCGGCACCCCCTTAACACCCTCCGGCAACAGCATCCTGTGCGGGATATCTCTCTTCCACCTCTTCCTCCTTTTCTGCTCCTCTGGTACGTGCGCCGCCACCGCCGCCGCCGCCGCCACGCTCAAAGCGCGCGCTCGACTGCTCGGATCCTTCGAGTTTTATGAACACATAAACGTGCCCGAGGGCACGCGTTCACTTCTCCTCTCGTCAGTACATGTGTCTTCGTTCCTCTCTCTCTCTCTCTCTACCCTCAGGTCGCTACAGAACGCGCGAGGGTGGCGTCGCGCTGGATGGGGGGGCGTAGGAGGTTAAACGTTTCATCGACAAGTTGAATGTGGCCGGGAGGGAAAAAAGGAGCCGCGCGAGCACTTTCGCCCCTGTGCCGAGCCATGGTATGACGAGAGACGAGACCGAAGCAAAGCAGTCGGCTCGCTCGCTCGCTCGCTCGCTCGCTCACTCGCTCCTTCTCCCTTCTCTCCCACGGGTATTCTCGGCTCGTCGATCCAAACGTCGTTACACGCTCACTGTTCGCCGTTAGCCCGGCACTCGGCTTTATTGTTTCTCCGGTTTATTCCACCCCCGTCTCAGCTTTCTTCGGTTAACCGCATTCTGTTGCCATTGTGCTCTCGGGCTGGCGCGCGACGCCTCCACCACGGCACACATCGCGCCCCGCGGTTTTCCGCCATACGCACACTCACAAACCCCTCATCTAGTATGTATATATGTCTCGCCCTCGATGGTAGTTGCATCGCAATTATTATACATCCGCCGATCCGCACCCCATGCGTGCCGCCTCTTCCCGTATGTGTCTCCCTTTCGGCATCTGTTCGTTCGCCCGCCTACACTGCAGCTGATATGTTTCGCTCGAGAGATTAGGAGAGACAGGTCTTCGGCCAACAAATGCCAGCGTTGAAAGGAAGCCGATAGTTGAATCGATTGTTAGATTACACTAACATCACATGAAAAGGTTATAATGAAAGAACCATTTAATAGAAAAGTATATTATCGAACGAATAGCATCCTCGTGGGGAAGTTGAGGGGCTTAATTCACGGGTGTTCATTAGTCCCTGCAATATTTAGAGGCTAATCCCTCAGATCAGTGAGCCGCTGCCTAAGCTATCATTAAGACTCGAATAATTCAGGTTAACAGCGCGCGTATCCCGGAGTAATCTCGATTTGCATTTCGTTGTTTGCCCGGAGTAGCCCAGGTCCACCCGAGAATAAACATTTTCAAGGGTACATTGGTTCGCTCTTCCCCACCTTTCTCACTCTCTATGTCTCTTGTGATATCAGCTGCCGCGGTTCTCAAAACTCAAAGCAGCAACTCCCTTCGCACATTACCCAAGATCAATTACAATTTACGAAGATCCAATACAAATGATGTATTCTCTTTAAAAACGCAGTCAGTAACACTTATAAACTTGATCATATATGAGGACGAATGTAGAAGAACCCGAGGTGTCAAGGAAGCCATTGGTCGACATGGATGTCCGATGTAAAAGCAGTTCCATCCATCGTGTTATCGATTCGCCCGGGCGTATCCTCGGAAACCTTAAAACTAGTAGTGTGGCGGGGTACGGCCGGGGCAGGGCGGGGGTGGGAGGGTCTAATTTGGCGGTGCGTCTGAAATTGCTTTCTTCGATGGCGAGAGCGAGTGTCCCTGCTGGACAGCGGTGGTTCGCTCGCTCGCTCGCTCGCTTGGTGTCGGTCGATGGAGTTGGCTGCTGTCGAGTCAAGTCGAGTCGCAGCCGACCGCTTCTTGCGGACTCCGTAGTTCTAGAGGCCCGTGGCCGGTTACAGAGCTGGCCGGGCAAATACAGGCTATGCATAACAATCGATCTCCCAGGAAACTATGGGGGCGGATGGTCAGCGGGCGGATAAAGCGGTGAGGGTGGCCGTCTCTCTCCTGCCGCTTCTCCCGCTTTCCTTCTCTCTCTCTCTCTCTCTCTCTCTCTCTCTCTCTCTCTCTCTCTCTCTCTCTCTCTCTCTCTCTCTCTCTCTCTCGTTCCTCCTTGCTCTCTGTCCGGCGACGTAAGGGGCGAGAGACGCAAGGGCAGAGACCGGCACAAGATGAGGGAAGTCTGAGATAGCCACTGGCCAACACCCCATCTGCTGCCCCTTTCGAAACCAGGTTATCTGCTCAACCCTCCCTCACCGCCACCCCCCCCCCCCCACACACCCCCACACACCCCCACACCGCCCTCGTCTTCTCTCTGTTAGAGCCGAATGAGAATCGCCGCCGTGCCAACTGGGAACTGCGTTGCGCATCCCTCCGTGTGATCGCCACTATTGTTCATGCTCGACGGACTTCCGGCCGCCGATCGTTTCCGGCATTTTCGCGAGGCAGACTTCGAAGGAATATCCGCGATTTTGCCATTGAAACTTTTTCCATTCCCACTGTTCTACAATCGCAGATATTGCCAGGGATATGTTTCATATGAAGAATGAGGAAACCCTTCTTTAAATTTAATCGCTTGGTCTTATGGTACATCGTACTGGTCTGTGTAATATCGAGGGCGACTCGTTTGAAACTCTCGTCTCAAGATTCTATGGTCCACTGGCATTCCTTTCTCGTTTCATTTGCGTGAAGTTTCGCGGATCGCTATTCACAGCTATTCAGTCCAAGAGAATTTTTCCGTCTCCTGGAGAACGGTGTGTCTGTGTTATGGGTGGGGCGAGAAGTGTGGCGTCGTGTGGGAATCCAGGGAGCACGTCCGAGACGCGGAGACGAGTGAAGCCATCGGTCAACCAGCATTACGGCATTTGCATGTTATTTACTCGCGAGCCACCGAGTACATTTGTTTGGATTATCCCTGAAATAAACCAGTGCTGGCCGCCGGACGATCTCACTCTCTCTCCCTCTTCCTTTCACATACACACATACATACACACATCCACTGCCCTCTCGATGCCACAGCATCGTAGAGTCAGAGCCTCTCAGGGTAGAGCAGACAAATGGCCCTAGTTTGTCCACTTTATGCTCGTCTGCATCACTCGAGGAATGTCACTATCGCGTACGAGCCGAGACAGCTCTGTGCCAGCAGTCATTTCCCATTTCACTTTTCCTCAATCGTACTACCTACACTATTAGACTTCTGCGATTCTGTTTACATATAAGGTGTCTTTTTCTACTGCTATATTTTCGCATGCCAGATGAAGTAACTCGACGATAATGAAGGATCGTTATCGAACTGTAGTTGGCAGAAAATAATAAGACGAGCGCACTGTGGGAAGAAGCGGCTCTCATAAAACAAGCTTCTGTCGAACGCGACTAAGTATTTATTGTCTTGCAAATGAAGCATTGCAGTCAGGTGTAACGAAGCGGGAATATGCCAATTAAACGAGAACGTACTCAAGGAATATCCTGATAACCGATTGGATTTAATGGCGTACGTAGATCCGGCTTGAAAAAGAAATGAAATTATCAGGATTGGTGAATTTGATATAATGAAAAACATAATGATTATCCTCAGTCATTCCTTCCGCGATATCTTTCTAGCTTAACAGCGACCGAAGATCCAAATGCGCGCCAGTTATTCTAGGCGAATCTCAGTGCGATAAAGCCGCAGTCGGTGACTTTTTAGAATTCCCATCGGGTCGCAAGATACACTCGGTTAGCAAGCGACGTTTCTATGCCTCTCCTAATCGGTACACGCGCTGCTTGATCCTTTCCCAAGCACACCGCTATGCTCCCTACTATTGCTATGTATACCTATTCGAGAAGCGGGCCTGAATGATCATTGCGAAATGATCGGTCGCACGAATGCACATGCCGCGGGTATATGTGCGAGTACACTCTGGCTCGAATCCGCCTCTCCTTCACATCGATCCGAAACAAAGTCCCATTGTTCCCATCCCGGCGTCTTTCTGAATACTCGAGAGCTAGACAAGATTCTTCTTGCGCCGAGTCGAAAAGGCCACTGCCAATACAAATTCCGTGGAAATCAGCCGATTGGCAAACCGAGTTCCTCATGATCGTTCTAGTGGTAGATGTAGATTTTTGGTTGCTAGTAGGAGGCTGCTCGAAGTGGGTAGCAATTCCTTCGTTTAGAGTTGCCATCCTGCGGAATCCTCGGAGGACAGTCGTGCTGCCTTTGCAAAGCGACGTTCCACGATTCTCCTAATCGGTATTCATTGGAATTCGTTCGGAGTCCAGCTATCTGGCTACCTCTACGTAACCGGTGGTGGAAGGTGTATATAAATATATGTACAATGTACATGGAGGCGGGGCGACGCGGGGTGGAAGTCCAGCCGAACGGCCACCGCGATGCGGTCGCAAGGGTCCACGCGATATTCGCAAATTTATGGCAATTCCGTCAATTAAGTCGAGTGAAGCGGAGTCATAACATAAATATGTAAACGGCGTGGACCGTGGCTCTCTCTTGGTGCGGCCCATATAAGCTGCGCTTGTCCATCAATGTCTCCGCGAAAGAGGTCCAACATGCTCGTAAATGCATACCCAACGAAATGCAACGGTCAGTGGCTATCATACGTCCCCGTACGTGCGGAACCGCGCGTCGCATAACTCTCATCCCTGGCGAGAGATGCGATCGCCTTCTCCCACTCTCTCTCTCTCTCTCTCCTCTCCTGGTATTCATCTGCTGTGGTACGCATACTTTCGCTCGAGCAACCAAGAAAGTCCGAGTCTCCTATGAGAACAGGAACGATCCTTGATTCCTCCCTTTCAGCTGACAGTGTGATCTTAGTGGTCGGAGGTTGATGTAACAGGCGGTCGTCTCACTGAGATCCTTGGCCAAGGGGTGAGAAACAAAGGGGCTAGTTGTTGACTCAAGGGATTCATATCTCTATTAGAGTAATTGGTGCATAAATATCAATAGACTTGTCTATTAATTGGAATATCAAAGTAAAGTAGAGTTCCCATCATTCCTGGGGGCTTTAAATATTTGATTCAGTTAATATGAAGAGTATCGATAGAAAGATGCGAGGGTAAGACTGATCCTGGGATCGGGTTCCAAAGTACTTTCACAAAGTGGACGATTCAACCCCTCCTTTCGTTTTGGCAATCCGCCCGATTTAAATTTCCCCAACGATTTCTTAATTCCGGCTTTCGATCGAGCCACTTTCGGAACGAGCCACTTTCCATCTCGCAAGCCTTTCGCTGCCCTTTTTCACTGCGAGACGAAGAGAGATGCGTCTCTTAATTTCGCAGAGCCCTCACCCTCGGCGCGCAGCCCCTTGCGCGCCGCTCTCGGGGAATGTAATTAATGTTTAGCATCTACATTATTTGTTTAGTTTCATTTCATTATCCTCGGAGGCGTCGGCTACGACGACTTTATGCAAATAGCATCGGGTGAAACGAAGAGACAAAGGGGGGCGGGGGCGGGGGTGGGGGGGGGGCGGACAGGGAGAAAGGGCAGAGGCAGTGGTGGAGGAGGCAAAGTTTCAAGCAGCAACCCCTTTTCCATGGCACACCACCGTTACGCTCGAGTCGACGAGCCTTTCCGAACACGTTTCTTATTGTTCGAGTCTCCCTTTACCCGGAGCCTCCACTGTCATTACCGTTTTTTCTTATTATTATCATTACCATTATTGCGCTCTCTCGCGCGCGCGCGCCACGCCGGAGCCATCTGCATTATCATTTCCTCGGTCGCTTCGGCGCCCGTGGAATAAATATCATTCATAATTCATTCCGCTTCTTTGGCGCTCATTAATTCTCTGATTAAATGTATCTCATTATTTAAGAAAGCCCGGCCGCTTTTACCAGCGGGCGACGCCAGTCCCATTACACCCAGGCGTGGGTGAAATTCGCGATGGTCTCTCTTCTCATTCTCTCTCATCACTCTCTCCCTCGCTCTCTCTCTCTCTCTCCCCCCGTCCCGTGTCGCCCCGCCCCGCCCTCTCGCCCGCCCGCCGCACCTATTGTTTCCAGTTTAGCGGCGAGTCTCTCGAGATACTTAATCGAACTCGCGATCTCTCCACTTGGCCAACTCCCCTCTCTTTCCTCCCCCTCCACCCATTCCCCTCCCCCATCCCCGTTGCTTGGTCGCTTTGTAGTTGCTGTAATTATAATTGGTACTTTCACCAGCATCCTTTGTCACGTCGGCCTCTGCGCGATGTAAGAGGTCTTTTATCGTTGACTGAGCGGAAGTGGGGTGGTAGTGGTAGTGATGGTGGTAGTGGTGGGTGCAACTGGTCTCGCCGAAATTGCTAGCGGCCTCCTCCAGCGCGTGACTCCGAATGGTAATGCGCGAGCGGGCGGGTTATATATGCGACCGTGGAAGAGATTACGCGGTTGTTACACCGGATGAAACACCTTGACACGCACACGCGTCTCCGCTCTCGACGACTCTTGGGATCCGGTGCCTACCAGTCCTGCTTCTGGTAGTACTGCTGCTGCTGCTGCTGCTACTGCTGCTGTTGCTGCTGCTGCTACTACTACTACTACTCCTGCTGGCACAAATTCACGCGTGCGCTTTCCCGCCTTGTCGCACCCGGTTAATGAGACACATTCACAAAGTTTACCCCGCGCCCGAGACGAGTCGATTGTACTGCGAGAATTAGCTTTTCAATTCAGACGACGACACGGCCCTGCCACCGACCGAACTTACAAGCCTCCCCCGAAGTTCCCTTGAATTTAAATACGCCGCGTGCCCTGCTCAACGGGACACTCCGACGCCTGATGTCCTCTCTCCCCCGTCTCTCTACGATCCTCGAGAATACATATCATATCCATCAATGGCACGCAGTACTTTCATTTGAAAGAAACATTCAATTTCCATCAATTAACGTTGAGAGGAACTAGTGGCACAATTCCGTTGACCGCAGAGAAGCCCTTTAAATTCGTAGGACACACGTTTCGCCGAGGAGAAGAGAACGAGCGATCTCATAGTTGACGGTGGTTAAAAGAGAAAGAGAGAGAAAGAGAGAGTGAATAACCACAGTGCGGCTGGTTTTAAAACCTCGAAAAGCCTGCGGACGTGGGCGCACGCGCTTGCTGAAAACAAAAGGCAAGTTGGAAAACAGGGAGCGCGCTCTGAGCACGAGTCAGAGCGCGCCGGCCTGGTTTTAGGTAGCTGGTAGCTGCTCTCTAGGTAGCCAGGTAGAGGTAGACCGGTGCAGGGAGTTTAGTGGAGAAAACGCAGGGAAAAGCGGCGAAGAGGCGAGCGGGTGGTGAGAGAAAAAAGGAGGAGAGTGAGATGGCAGGGTCGGTCTCTCGCTGCTGTGTGGCCGAGCGGCCGAGTTAACGCTTTTATTATCCGCCGCTTTAATTTAAGCGGCTCCGGTCGCTCCGTCACGGCTCCAGGTGTGAATTAAGCGCGGAATAAGCGCCCGACCGCGCCGCCCCTACTATCCACTGTCGGCGCCCACGGCGATGCATCGCATAATTAAATGTGTGTTTTGATAAACGCCACGAGAACAGTACTCGCGGCATCCAAGAGCTACCTCCTGTTCCGTCAACGCTCTGCTTTCCACTTTTTTTCTCTGTATCCTCAAATATTGAAAGTTTAGTATTAATTAGGAATTAGAAAGTTCGACTGATTCTTATTGTAAACTATCAAGCTGCTTGTTTAGATATTACGAATTGGTAGAACGATAGGAATGTGTGTATAGATTTAAGCAGAAACGCCATGGAAGAAAGAGCGACGGCGTAATCCAAACAAGGCGTGCAATGAATCGTAGGGAGCTGAATGTTTAATCTCCGATATTAATCGGCCGCGTGTTTTATGGAGCATTTGTCAACGCGCTATCGATGCATTCGCGTTGCTCCCGATCCGGTCACATTGACAAATGGTTCCTTCGGCTGGCCTTAATGAGAAACCGCCTTTTAATAAGCCGTTATCGTGATCGCCGATCCAACCGTATTCCCCCTTACGTCGTAGACTTAGTGCGCTGGATTTTTCCAAGGAAGATCGACTTTCAAAGGTATAATCGACGTTCCTTCAAAGGAAATATTGTAATTGGTTTTTCACTACGATTCAAGTACCTACGCGGTTCTCTCCTTACATATGAAATGGTGTCCACTTAGTGCGAGCACTGGACGATGGGGAATAGTGTTGGGTATGTCGGACGTATACGCGTGCAGAGGCGTGCTCTGCCACTGGCTCTGGAAACTGCTGATTCGAAATTAACGAAAATTAATTGGCAACGTCGCGATATTAATTCCCGAGATTAATTCCCCGGGACGTAGTGCTAATTGATATCTCCCAGTGCCAGGAGAGCTACTGGTTCGAGAGGGAGAGGGAGATCCGTAGCTTACCACGCAACTGCCCGTGAATTCAGAGCGTCTCCCGATTCTACCTCGCGATTATACCTCTTGCATTCTATTTCTTAATGAATCAAGCCAGCCAATTGTTAATCTGAATTGGTCTGGTTCTCTTACGATTCAGAACAGTTTCTCTCACTAGTTTTTCCCAATCCTAGCTTTCTAAAGTGCCATATTGAGGCGATAATTCATGGAAAGCTATTATTCTCGAACAAAACAGGGTGTTTCAGTGACAGAAGTATCAAGGGCCTTCTTTTTTTCAGTCAGGTATTTGGAAGGGTGCAAAGTTGCGCGGCAGTCTTTACCGCGGGATAAGCTAGGGAGACCGGGGTGACAATTAAAGTTTAGGCAGGCAGCAACGGGAGAGGGTGAGGGGCCGCGGGGAATGCTTTACAAGCGGGCAAGACGGCCGCGACTCTCGTAAAACCTAATATAATTAAACATAGAAATATCTCTGGCGGTAGTCCGACCGGCTTGCTTCTGCCCGAACGAGGCAAAGTGAATAAAAACAGCTCTTTATTACAATGAGCTTTAATTAACGCGAGCGTGCACGCTCGCATGCACCAACCCCGCTACACGATGACGACTACCCGCTCACTTTCTCAACTTTAATTTGCAGCGTCTGAAAGCGAGCGCGCTCGCGTTCGTTACATCGTTGCCATAAAGCATAGACACATAATTATGCGGAGCGGGGGTGAATGAACGCAGGACGCTGATTCGTCTAGAGCATTAAACCCTTTTATGAAACCGCTGGCACCCGCTCCCCTGTAGTTCCCTGCTCGCTACCTACACTACCACGTCCCTACAGGCTTCTCTCTTGTTCCCTCGAGGACACGCCGATACAATTACGAATTTACATACTACGAATCGCCCTTTTGTCTCTGTTTCTGTAGTCCAACTCGGAGCGTTGAGCGCCAACCTTTCACGAGTCCTTAAATCAGCCGGGCATACTAACAGCTTCATGTAATGTTCTTTCCAGTACTCGTCTATGCAACTAAACATTCATTTTGGCGAGCAGTTGATGTGTGTGTCTTTTTTTATGTTGCCTCCTTATAAACTGGTAAGACTCGTTTGAAGCATTCAATCGAGGAATTAGAATGGCATTGAGAGCTGTCTGTTGGTAGTGGGGTTTAACCAGGATCTGCCTATCTTTTCGGGCTATCGTCCTGCGTAACGTGTTAGGCGCACGTAAAGTCCAGTAGCAGCCGTAAAATGTGGGGAAACCTTAAGGAGGCTCGGCTGGAGGCACGCTCGCTTGCACTGGCACATCTTTATTCACGACGCGAGATGCGATCTGTAGCGCAGGTCCGCTGGTAGATCCCATTTGTCAGGGATCGAAGTAGCAGCTCCTCCTCGGGCGAGTGCTCGCGTCTCTCGACCTGGATCGACGTCGACTTTAGCGTACGCTCCTTGGGAATCCGGTGCAGATGGCTATCGATGCGAGCGCGCAACCCAGCCAGAACAGAGAAGTTTGTCATAGCGCGTGCACACGCTTTGCTCGATCCTCTATGCCACTCGCTCGCTCGTCGGATTGCAAAGTAATAAATCTCGCGACGCCCCTACTCCGCGATGCTTTGCGTCAGGTTATGCGCGAAAGTTGAAATTTATGCTTCGGTTGTTTATGATCGCCGAGTGATAAGGGATCTACGGACGCATGACAAATGATCCCATAATGAAAAGTGAAAGATACTGCGCGCGTGCCCGCACCCGCGCATGCCGCGGGCCCGGCTGCATAAATTTCAATGATTTAATGCGTCGCGCGTATACTGCGCGTATCCTCATTAAATATCGATCGATAAAACTTCAGCACAGGATCGGGGCGAGTCGGTGTCGCATGGACGTGCTCGATAGCCGATCACTGAAATTCATCGATCCTCCAACCGACCCACGTCTGTGCTTATCGCTGCCCGCCACTAGGTCAAATATGATTCCAGTCTATTAGCACTACTGCCAGTTTCCATCGAGAACTCTCCGACACTATATTTCCCATATGATTTTCAAATGGCCGTTTTCTCAATGTGATGGACTTGCAGAGAATGATTTTTCACTGATAGAAAATCATTGATAAATAGTATTCGTTAAATCTTACATCCTTCGAGCAGTTGTGTCATAAATTATAAAGTATCACGATGACTCGAAGCATGTTTCAATCATCTAATGCGAAGGGATACTAATCGGGAGATCGGTAAGAAGTTGAAAGAATGTAATCGACAGGCATGCGTCGACATCAAGTCGGACTCAGGTTTCGCAGGCTTGCTAATCCTATAGGAATGGAGGAGGAGGAGGTGCGGGCGGCGGGCAGGAACAGGCGAGTGACACTGTAATCGTTAGCGAAACGATCCGGTCGTACGGCAATGACCACGTCGTAGCACGGAAATCGTCGTCAGGGCGGTCGATCGATGGCGAATAACGCTGGAAACGCTGGCTAGGCTCTCTGGTAGGTTAGGTAGGGTGCTTAGGTGTTACAATGATTATCCGAGAGGGACAGCGAAAGGTAATTATGCCCGATAGAATCGGCGGGCGGGAGTGAGAGCGAGGTATACTTTGCGCGAAGAGCGCGACAAGGAGGACGATGCACGGCGCGCCGCCGCCACCGAGAAAGACGGCGAATCCTCGTAATTACCTCGAAGTGAGCTGCTTTCGGCTCACCCGAGCCTTCGAAACTTCGGGAATAAATACCGCCCCCGGTATTACCGATTCGACTTTACGAGGTCAGACCACACCGCGATCGGGAAACTGTTACCCTGGCGATCGACAGTCCTTACTGGTGCTCGTATTAATTTTCATTTCACCAGCAGCCCTTTCTTTCGACCGAACGCCTGCACCTGGCCCTGCACTACTTGAATACTTCAGATAAGCTCTTCACTGGATAATTATGCGGATGCACGCGTCCCCACACAAGTAATAGGTCCCCGCATAAATCTTTTCATTCCTCCCTTCCTTCGCTGTACTTTTTATCGTATAAAATAAGAAAGGACATTCCTTCAAAAATGTGCGAAAAAATGAATTTTGAGCTGGGGTTCTGGAATTTATGTAATTTCTTTCTTGATGCAAGAAAACATTCCCCATCAAATTTCAGCCCCGGAAAATCTCGGGAAGTATGGAAAACATGGCAAAAACGGTCAGAATTAGACGAAATTAAGTATTCGAGATCGGTTTTCCATGTGTTTTCGGTACAATTCCGGCATTTCTGCCACTGGTTTCATGTTTTCTTTCCGTTTTGATACTTAAACAATCGAAATATCAAGCGTTCGTCAAAGTCCCAGAACCTTCGAAAAATCGAAAATTTGTGAAGGGGTACATATGGAAAAATTTGCGAAAAAATGAATTTTGAGCTGGGGCTCTGGAATTTATGTCACTTCTTCCTTGATGCAAGAAAACATTCTCCACCAAATTCCAGCCCCGGAAAACGTCGGGAAGTATGAAAAACATGGGGAAACCCGCGAAAATGAATTATTCAAGATCGGTTTTCCATGTGTTTTCGGTACAATTCCGGCACTTTGACTACTGGTTTTATGTTTTTTATCCGTTTTGAGACACAAACAATCGAAATATCAAGCGTTCGTCAAAGTCCCAGAACCTTCGAAAAATCGAAAATTTGTGAAGGGGTACATATGGAAAAATTTGCGAAAAAATGAATTTTGAGCTGGGGCTCTGGAATTTATGTCACTTCTTCCTTGATGCAAGAAAACATTCTCCACCAAATTCCAGCCCCGGAAAACGTCGGGAAGTATGAAAAACATGGGGAAACCCGCGAAAATGAATTATTCAAGATCGGTTTTCCATGTGTTTTCGGTACAATTCCGGCACTTTGACTACTGGTTTTATGTTTTTTATCCGTTTTGAGACACAAACAATCGAAATATCAAGCGTTCGTCAAAGTCCCAGAACCTTCGAAAAATCGAAAATTTGTGAAGGGGTACATATGGAAAAATTTGCGAAAAAATGAATTTTGAGCTGGGGCTCTGGAATTTATATCACTTCTTCCTTGATGCAAGAAAACATTCTCCACCAAATTCCAGCCCCGGAAAACGTCGGGAAGTATGAAAAACATGGGGAAACCCGCGAAAATGAATTATTCAAGATCGGTTTTCCATGTGTTTTCGGTACAATTCCGGCACTTTGACTACTGGTTTTATGTTTTTTATCCGTTTTGAGACACAAACAATCGAAATATCAAGCGTTCGTCCAAGTCCCAGAACCTTCGAAAAATCGAAAATTTGTGAAGGGGTACATGCAAAAATTTGCGAAAAAATGAATTTTGAGCTGGGGCTCTGGAATTTATATCACTTCTTCCTTGATGCAAGAAAACATTCCCCACCAAATTTCAGCCCCAGAAAATGTCGGGAAGTTTGTAAAACATGGGAAAAACCGTCAAAATCAGGTTGGCTAAAGTAATCAGAAGGGCTTTTCCGAGTGTTTTCGATATAATTCCGGCTTTTCTACCACTGAAAACAGATGTTAATATACAAGGATGTAATTAATCCTTCTCCGCATATTTGTTTCGGTAGCCGCGCGACAAATTCTGTTTGTCAATACGAGTGTTTAAGGTTTAAAGTGCAGTAAGCTGGAAGTGGTGAACGGAAGAAAAAGTCTCGGTCTACTGGCGGCCAGTTTTTTTTCGGGCTGCGGCAACATAAACATTAGGAAGTTCTAAAGTCCAGTGCGCCAGCAGGGCGAGAGTGAAGGAGAGTGAGAAAAGGGCGGAGGGGATGTGGCAGCCGTTGGAGGCTCTGGTGCTAAGCGAATGTTAACGATTGCAAATGATTCGGGGCGAAATGGCCGTCGTCGCCGGAGATAATGGGATTCTTTACGAGGCGATTATTGACCCGCTTTCCTAGTCGTAGAAAAGCGGCCGGCGACAATAGAGCCTCGTCATTCCAGCAGTAACGGGGGAAGACTTACCTTCGCGCCCCGCTCTGCTTTGGTTAAGATTTAATCCGTTAATCTATTCCCGTAATAAGGAATCCATAATGAGTCGAAGCAGATAGTCTATATAATCAGTTTCTCTCTCGATCTCGCGTTGGGAAAGGGTTCAGTCTGGCATTGCAGTTAGGAGGAAGAGCGATGGGAAGAGATAGGGACAGTTGGAAACGAGGGACTCAAAGTGCAAGAGGATCAAGAGAGCGGGCATGGTAGGGACGAGTCCGGGATGGAGAGTAAGAGGGTGGAAAGTGTGAGAAAGTGTGAGTGAAAGAGGGAGAGATGAAGGGGAAGGTTAAAGGAAGCAGGAGGATAGAATGGGGGCGGGGAGCGCGGCTCTTGGTAGGGGGTTAATTAAGCCGTCCTAATATAACTTCTCCTCGGTCTCTTCCCCGAGTTATCGAGTATTATTCCGCAAATGTGTCGACCTCAAAGACAATGGCATTCCGGGGAAATTTATTTGTGTCGCTGTACACTGCCATCCCCGTCACTCCGAAACAAACCCGACGAAACTTCTGCCAGCTCGCGCGCAACTTAATTAAACCGACCGTGGCCCCGTGCTAGTAGTCCCGCACGAAGTGTCGAGCAGTCATTGCTCCTCTTTTTTTCACCGGGGCACCGCGACTCGTTGCCGCGACGCCCTTCGCTCTCTTTCTGCCATTTCACTCGGCCTTCTCTGCTTTATTAAGGACCAGCCACATCGCACCGGCCAGTGTGGAATCTTCGCAAACACTTCGCGGAAAACTTGCAAGCTTCCCCTTTTGAATTTTGCGCTTACATAATTCAGCGACGCTGTCAGATATCTCTCAAGTTTATTAACACCTGTCCTACAATCGAGAATTGCATTTAATAAGGATATGCTTGTGGTGAGCTTTACTTCGGTGATGATTCGTTCAATATTTCAACTTGGTTAATTCCAAGAGTGTCCGTGATGCGGCGGCTTGAGTATACGTGGGTAGAAAGTAGATTGCCAGCTGTGCGAGTGGAGCATTATTCAGGGACGATCGAATTGCGCGGTACAATTGTTTGGGGCGAGCGGGCGAGCGAGGATTGTCGCTGGACCGTGAATCGCATCGCGTGGCATCGCGCTCGTTACGGTAATTATGCGCTGACGTTTTCCTCGGTAATGTCGAGTCAGCGGGCGTGAAGACGGCTTCCCAGAAGTCATCAGTGCAGCCGGCCACTCGACACATGTTAAGAGATCCACTTGCCGTTTGTCCGGTCCACTGTGAGACAGCGAGAGACAGAGTGGAAGAGAGAGAGAGAGAGAGCGAGAGCGAGAGGATACTGCGAACATCGGACCGTGAGAGATATATGCGGGCCAGCGACTAGTGTGGAGGGGACTAAATTATTATTACGCCGGCAAATCCGGTCAATCACGTGGATGGAGTGCGATGCGCGACGATGACGACGAAAGCCTCCAAGCAGCCCAATGGAGATGCATGGGATCGCTCGCTAATCCACACAGAGAACCTTCCGACATCAAACACTTGACGCACTTCCTCCGAGCGCGTAATGGCGTCTTCACTTGCTAAATTGCAAGTTCAAGTATTCCCGCAAAGCGGACAGCCACAATGACTTTATTCATACGACGGTTCTACACCCGCTGGAAAAACCTTGCACTCATTACCTCGGTAAAACAGGACGTGGAAAAAGCCGAGGATATCAGAAATATGCAATACAGAAACGAAGATGAAGAGAATTGTAGAGATTGGTTGAATAGTCGCTTGTTTTAATAGTAGAATTAAGGAATTAGAGAATGTAAAGATGATCCATCATTCGAAGACTTAAGTAGATACAACTTTATGAAGGAAGCATTATACTCGAATGATTTAATCGATGGCGAGTTACAGTCGCATAGAATAGCCAGTTATACCACGTTATTTTGGCTCGTAATGACCATTGTGTCGCGTCCCGGCGACCGGGAGAATTGAGTACGTGCAATTCACGAAAGGAGTAATGTTATTCCGAGAAGGCTTATTATACGCGGCGACCGATTTCCGCGCAGTCCTTGAGTTACACAATCCAGAGCCAAGTAAGATCATTAGCAGATGCCTCGGTGTTAATGAGCGTAATTCTAGATGTTCCGACGATAGTAGCTAGGGTACTGCGGTGTACGTACTAGCGCGCTCTCTGCTAAGACGATTATTTCCATTGGGCTCAGCAAGAGGACTGGCAGTAACCAGCGGTATGGACATAAGTAGGTGCTGGTCTACGTAGTTCTCGAGGAAAAAGGTTAATCGGTACCGAGGTTCCTCCATTATAATCATCAAGCCTCTTAAACAACACTATCAATGTCGAATCAATTTTCCATTGCCATTGAAGGCGACGATCCAGCGCGTGGACCAATATATGCACAGCACGTGCTTGTCACTGCCGGTAAATGGCTAAGCAGCTTTTCATCATTGAAACCACAGAGAGTGTTTCAAGTGCCAAGTATTTTAGTTGCAGAGTTCTAAGAGCACAGACCCAATTCTACGAGGACAGGATTACATCAGTTTAGAATTTAGAGGGGTACAATTAAAGTCTAGCCCCTAAAGTACATTGGATAAAAGGATCGTCGTGGCACACGTCGTCGAGCTAAATAATTATCTCGAAGAGCTGCGACGCGTCCTTCAGGCCAGCAAGGGAATCGCGTTAGCTAATTTCGCTCGTAGTCTCACGCCGAGTTAATTTCCATCTCTTTGATTTTTGGCCAGAGCCATGGATCTCTCAAGGCGAGCGTACGCGCGCGCCCGCGCGCGCATCGCCTCGCCTTGGAGCCCTTTTTCGGGGGGATTTCGCCGTGAAAGCGGTGTGCGACGACGACAACGGCAACAGTGTGCAGCGGTGCCTCGACACTTTGCCGGGGATTTTGCATCGGAGCGAGTGAGGCCCGATCTAATAAAGGCCCTCTTAGGCAGAGGTGGGCCAACATTATTCCGCTCTTTGACGGTTTCAGCCAGTCGGCGGCAACTTACTTTGCCAAGCTCCGGGCTCACGCGATTCACAGGAAACACGTCCGAAAGAGCCTAGTCCCCTTCAGCCCACCCCTTCGCCGTGTGTGTCACACTCCCGATTCGATCAACATTCATTCAAGCAGGCTTGCAATTCCAAACACACACACACACACACAGATACGATAAACACACTCAATCTTTCATGGAGATGATCTATTTCATTTATTAGATGTCGTTTTTAAAGTGGGTTCTCTCGAGTAGCAGCAAATGAATACGTGACTGTAATCGCCGGTTATACTTGCATATGACTGGATCGAGTGCGGTTAAATGCCAAACCGACCGGATCTGGGTCACTGGAAATAAGTTGGTGCCGCGAGATTGGGTTTTCGCAAACCAGTTCAAGGCTTCGGGATTTAGCGATTATAAGGGGTGTTTAACATGGTTGCATTCACGATCATTCTATCTCCAAATTAAAAGACGAAAGGGAATGGGATGCAAGGATTTTCAAGGCTATAATACCGAAGATTTGCGTTAGCTACTTTTTCCACTGGTTAGTTTACGAACTGTTCCAAATCGTCGGTGAAACTTCCCCCTTAACTTCCTAGTTGTCGACCTCGTTTCAGGGTCTTAAAAGTTCCCTGTCTTTTATTAGAGCAGCGTGAGCGGGCGGATGGAAAAAAATAAGTGCTCGTTCAATTTAGCAAGAGGGCGCAGTCTCTCGCGAAATCGTGAGTAGGTTCGCCGAAAGTCAGATTGGTTATCAATTCTCATTATTGATCGAAGGGGTCGCCTTCCTAATTTAGAGAGGACGAACAGGTCGGGCTTAGGGTAGCAGCGGGAGCATAGGCCAGAATGACACTCTTGGTAATCTCCACCCCCTCGGCTGCCCCGCTCACCCCCGAACGCTGTCGTTTCCAACGAACGACGAACGATCGAGGGTTCCGCGGAGGCTCACGGTACTATCGATCATTCGGCAGGCCTCATAATTAGCAATTAACTATATCCATTAGTCGGTGATATAATTACCATGTGCTCCTACTACCGACGCTTAACCCGTAGCAGGCTGCTCGGCAGGTCGCTCGGCGGACGTTGCGAGGGGCTGATTTTCGCGGCATTAGCAGGTACATCACGATAATTATACGATCGATTATTCTAGAAGGGCCAGGGGAGGGCGAACGGGGGCGAAAGCTTGCCAGGCGCGAGGCAGAGATGAAGGGGCCGAAAATTGCTGCTCCCTTCGCCTACCCACCAAACAGAATCGTGGCAAACTTGGCTGGCTTCGACTTCGATCGATCCATCCTATTTTCGATTATTCAAGGTCCTTGCATCCGGACTGGTAATAACCAGTGAATTATCACTACCTCGCCTCGAACGCCTGCTGAAAGACTGTCCAGTCTCAACAAGACTGCCACTTTTTCTTAAGAGCTTGCACCTCTTAGTTCACTTTGAACTATTCTTCGTATAATAAGCAATTCTGCCGACGGATTAGTTTCTTGGAATCTGCTGGAAATTAGGGGATCAAGCTGTAAATGTGTATCGTGCAACGGTGGAGTCCCGATAGTCGAGAAAGTTATTGGACGTCGCTGGTACACCTTCTTTCGGTGGTCGCGTGGAAATGAAATTTAATCACCGGAGAGCTGGCCGGCTGGCGACGCGTGTGCGCCGGAGAATTAGCCGCACGAGACACACGGCTCACACTGTACGCTGTGGTGTTCAGGTTCACACACATAGTGTTTATCGAGGCAGCGGTGGCGGACGGCTGCTTGCTTGCGGGCGGGCGGGCACACGCGGCCTGGTGAAAGTTTCAGCTTCGGTAATTATTATCGTGGGATTGGTATAACCGTTGATTATGGCTATTATGAACTGTCGGGTAAATATAAGAAGGTAGGGCGCTCGCGCGGCCGAGAGCACGCTGCCCGAGCCGGTGGTAGTATGTAGTTGGAATTAGCGAGGCTAGGATCGGCCTAGAACTATCTTGGATACACCGCTGATTGCGGAATTAGAATTTATATGGATCCTCGCACGCGAGCCAGTGGCTCTCATTCACCCGACACTGTTGGTAACGTTGATGGTATTATACCATCATTACTAAATCAACAGGAAGCAAAAACTTTTGCTAGTTCTGAATTATGAGTCACTTGTACTCGACATTCAACATTCTATCATTGGTATATACAGTAGAAATTGGTGTATATATCTTTTTCCTGTGATTGAGACTTGATGATAATAATTACTGTATATCATTGATTCGTAGTCCTATCTTTACCATGAACGACATGGTCCGGCGTCATCATGGACGCGCGCGCGCGTTAAATGAGCTCGCGAGCGATGATGACACGAGCGATCTGTTTCGCGGTTGCGCTCGGTTTGCGATTAATTCTAAAAGCCCTCGATACACCACTTAATTCGCGGCACGGTATATATCAGCGATTAACGTGCGGCAATGATGTGCCGCCTACAGCACCCACTGCCGGCGCAGTCTCTCCTCTCCTCCTCCACCTCGTTCAGGCCACCACCAACGATCCCGCATCCCACTGCCACCCACTTTGCGCTCATCCACACAGACGCACACACGCGTGCCACGCAATGGAATTACTCAGCGCGGCCCGTGAAAATAATCTAATTGAATGACTCGTCGCCGCGGGTTATCATTTTTCGCGGACCAACCGCTCCTCTCGAGGGGAGGGATCACGCCACTAGGACCTTGATCATGATTTCCAGGTTCCGATGTTTGCTGATATGATAATTGCCAAATATGTACACGCTCCGCTTGAACCACGCACTCCTCGAGTGCTCCACTTTCATGGAATCGCTGACTGAACCTGTACGAACATTCACTATATGTATACATATCTGGTATCAAGTCAATAGACTACCAATACTTGTAAGCTTCTGTTCAAGATTATACTGAAGTCTTTGATCAGTTCGTTTTAAATGGAGGATGTAATATATTATAGAATATTGATTGTTTCATTTATTTCACGGACGAGGGTCATAGTAAAATATGCATATGGGGAAGGGATACATTGAACTAGATCCAATTCAATAGAACAGTGGAAGTCTCTCGAGGTAGATAGTGGCAATGATCCCAGTCGCTGGGCGGATGATTAGATACCAGCGGTTCGTGTAATATTTGTCGTCGACTTTCTTCTCGGTGGTCGCCCGACGAAATCCGCACCCACGTTCGATTCCACTGTCTCCGCTATGCATATGTAAGAGCCGTGCCCGGCACTCGAATTGATGAAATTCCCAACATTAATTGTATCACAATGGTAATTGAATCTGCGGAGCGCCGTCTATTTGAACAATAGTTGGTTATATTATGTAGATTTGCCGTCGCAGGCTGGTACCCCGCCATCCACACTACCATGGCCCCCCCCAACCCCCAACCCCCAACCCCCAACCCCCAACCCCAACCCCTTCTCCTTCTCTACGAACCGACTACTATTCGCCGGTTCAGCAGTCTTCTCTACCCCTTTGCTTCGGTACACCCGAAGACCCCCCTTCTGCGACGGAGGCCGCCCTGCTGGTTGCCGCAGCACCGGCTGGCTGTTTAAACACAGACGATATCAGAACTACTGGAACTAACGTACGGAGTTAGCGCGGGTTAGGCGCCTCGACTACGCTCCCGCTCTCGCCATTATCATAATTGCACGCGGGCTGGTTCCTTCGGCGAAACTCGACTGACCCGTCGGCCCGCCCGGCCGCCCGCGCGCTCTGGGAATAGACGATGATCTCGAGACGGTGACCCCAAATCGCTGCGCCAGCTTGCGAGCGCGCCATCCATCCAGATTGAACTCCAATATCCAGTCGTTCCTTCCTTCATTATAACTCGTCAATATTTCATTCAACCACCCACCGGAATCAACTCTGACTTTTTCATATAGTATTTAAGCGACCTGAGAGCCACTGTGTTGGCCGAGGTATCCTTTATCAGTTAAGATACAGTTAGCTGGTAAGGTTGCGGGAACGGTCAGTTCGTTCAGTGAACCCTAGTGGATCCTTGCTGGAATTAAAGAGACTAGAAGTAATGGGGGTTTTGACCTGGAGTTTCTTGTTTCTTGACTCTTTTCAGTAGTACGTGCCCCTCAGTGTGGATGGAGTCTGGTGTTGCGTGGTAGTGGTGCTATAGACATGGTTCAGTGTTGATCATTAGTGTCGGTTGGTAGAGAGCCGAAGGGAGGGTGGCGCCTTTGAGGGAAAGTGCATGACGGCTTGCGCAAATGATATGCACGCGACGTTCGCTCTCTCGCAGGTTGACACCTTCGCTAATCGGGCACGTTGGGACTATCAGGGACGGTTCGAGCGTGTGCCATGATATGGCCCGGTTGACGCCGGAGGGACGCTCCTGTGACGATATTAGGGACGTGTTAGGTTTGCCGAGGGATCCCTCCGGGGACAACAAAAGGACCACACGCACCGGGACGTACCAATGGACAACGTTATATTGCGTTGAAATTGGCCCCGCTCTTGCCACTATCGGCCTCAATCTTCTTCCCAAGTACCACGCACTCTGAATTCTTCGTTTCCCGACTCTCTCTTTTTTCTCCTCTCGTATCAAGTACCACTGGATTTACGATATAGTAGCAATAACGGCAAGGATTATTCCAGCCAATGATTATTATTATACAGCGAAATCTCGAGTCGGTCGACAAGTGTATTTCCTTATTTATTAATATTACTAAGAGAGTCACTCGGTAGAGAAGGCAGTACTTCTCACAGAGAAGTTCTCGTCCCGAAGAGGGTGGCGGTCGGCCGCCGGACTTTCTTAAAAATACCGCCGTCAATTCGAGGATGGGATTATCGGCAAGGTTTTTATTCAACTCGGCGAGAATAATTTAAGGTGAAGTAACGGGGGGGATGAATGTTTCAAACGGGGCTTCCTCGCGGTATTGGAGAGAGCGGATCAGAAGAAGAAGGAGTAGCAAGAGGATCGAAGGGAGCGGGCGGGGGGGGGGGGATGAGGTTGCCGGAGATATCTCGGGGCATTTAGCGCGCAGCGTTAGCCACAGATAGAGGAGGCGACCGGGTTACGGGGTAGGATCCGATCCGAATTTCGAGGATTCCGCTAGCTTTTGACGCCCATCCCGACACCGAGCGGCGAACTCGTGTTAGGCTGGGGGCCAGTTTCGACGTACGATCGTGGCCGATGTGCGCGCGGACTTTGCTCGCTACTGCGATGCTGTTCTCCCACTGCTGAGTTGGTAGCCCCAGCGCTCTGCCTGTGCCTGTGCCTGTGCCTGCCTGCCTGCCTGCCTGCCTGCTTGCTTGCCTGCCTGCCTGCCTGCCTGCCTGCCTGCCTGCCTGCCTGCTTGCTTGCCTGCCTGCCTGCCTGCCTGCCTGCCTGCCTGCTTGCCTGCCTGCCTGCCACCACCTCATTTGAATTTCTAATTAGGAAACCTCCATGCAATTATTGGATTAATGTAAATTACGAGAGCTGGCTCGGTCTCCGCCACCGCTACCGCCACCGCCGCACAAGGGTGGTAGTTCTCCCTCTCTCTTCCTCTCATCCTTTCCGCTCGTTACCCCTCTCGCTTGGACCCGTTGGCTAGCTCCCTCTCAAACTCGCTATAACTCCAACCCGTTCTTTCTCCTCATCAGACCCTTCCTCCCTCCCTTCCCCTCCCTCCGCCGCTCCACCCTACCACCCTTCTCGCGCTCTGTCTTTGCCTCTCTTGCTCTCTGTTACTTCGTCTTGCCGTCTTTCTCCACTGCGTTTTGCACCCTTACCTTTGCCGCCTTCGTCGTCGTGGCAGTTCGCCTCTCTTTCCTCCTTGGCTACCACTCTTCTTCGAGTGAGCTCCGACCAGGGTCTCCTCTCTCTCTCTCTCTCTCTCTCTGTCTTTCGTAGTAGGGCCGGGGATAATTAAAATCCGTTGATTAATATGTAAATTTAATAAGATTACTGTTCTAGGAATGCCCGCTGCAGACAAGCGCGCTTGTACCGCGACGCGACTCCTTGGCGCGCAGGGTTGCAGCAGCGGGCGCGCGCGCGGCCTCGCCGCAGCCTTTGATTGTCATTCAACTAGACAAGCGGCACTTTTCTTGCCACAGAGAGAGATCACAGCGAATCGTCGCAGTGGTGTGTGTGTGTGTGTGTGTGTATGCGTGTTTATCTGTTCGTGTACGCTGGCTTCCACGTAAACAGGAAACACTTGTCGGTTTCGCCGGACGACGCTCGCAAATCGCGCAAACGGGGCGCGCGTGGTCTATCGATTAGCCTTGCGCATTTGTCTTCGTCCGAACTTCTTGCTGACCATGTCGAATCACTGGTTAGTCCGTTATACTGATTAATGTTACCCCGCGTTCTTGGAATAATCATCGTTCGCGTAGAAATCGTGGAATTAATCCAGCGATTTGTCGACTCGGCCATGGGAACTAAAGAGAGATCTGGTTGAAATGTAATAGCGGCGATGCTTTCAACGTGGATTTTTCGAGATCAATGTCATTTTCAATAGTTTTCTTTCAAAAAATCTCATATACGAAAAACCATCATGTACGCGGGCCTGCTCGATGGAATACATAGGATGAACGGCGGAGGAGTATGCTTCGAGCCTGCAAAAGGACCTGGCGCCGAGGATGGGACAATTTTTGCTGGTGCGTGAGCGCGCGCGCGCGCGCTGCCTGGCTAAAAATACAATTTGAAAAATCCAACAATGCCGCCCAATTCACGCGAAAATGCGCCAGTCGCCCGAACGAACGCGCTGTCGGTATTGTGTTCGCCGGCTGGACACAATGCGCGCGATTGGTGGCCCCGGATTTTTACAACATTCGCCGTTCCCGACTTTTTTTCACCCACCCCCGCCCTCCTTCCGCCTGGTTCGCCACCCTTCCCTTCACAGCGACCACTGTCCGCTGCACTTTGTTTTCTTCCATCTCTTTCTCTCCCGGCCTACCTGTTCCCCAGTTGTTCCCGTCTGCCTCTTTCGTGTCTGCTCCCTCGCTCTCTCGCTCCCTCTCACTCTTCGCCATTCGAACGGATGATCCAGGCAAACCACCCTTTTTGTCTTCTTTCCACCCGCACTTTTTCACCCCCCAACCCACCCCTCCTCTTGTCCTTTTCGTGAGCGCAAAACGCTCGAATCATCGACGCGTTACCCCGTGCCGTGATTTGCATTAGTGTCTCTCGAGCTTTTCCTCTTTTCATGAAAGTCTACCGCATTTAATAATAACGAATATTTCTCTCATATAAGTACCAAAATTGTTCACCGCCAACGTTGTCCTACACTTTGATAAAGACTTGAAACACGAGACTACTTTTCAAGTGATTTAGAGCTTACTTGTTTTTTTCGCAATGCTTGCCGCGGTGAACCACGTGCCAGCGAGTCGAGCGTGTGCCAGGGATAACCCGGAAACAGGTAGCAGGTTCCTTGAACGTGTGTGTGTGTGTTTTCACAGAATGCTGGATGTGTACCCTCTCTTTCCCCTCCCTCCCTCTATTAGTGTGCCCCCGGGGTATTTGCAAGCCAGCGGCGAATCAAGCAGTCGTACGAATTTTTAATTACCCTCGCCGGAAAAGCGAGCGCGGGAGCGAGGCTGGTAAAAATATCCGGCGTGATTAGCGGAATTATATCGCAACGGAACTCGTAACGAGACGGATTCAATTAACGTGTCCTACTCTCTCGCGCTCAGTTTCTCTTTCTCTCTTTCTCTCTCTCTCTCTCTGTCTCTCTTTCCCTGTCAGCAGGCAAGCGAGAGGGTTCGCGCGGGCGAGGCGAAGAGCGATAAAAATGACGAGCCTCGGAAAGCGCAGCCATTGTCTTGCCCGCGTGCACCCTGTCTGGACCGCGATGTAGCGTGCATTATGCCGCTAATTGTATCGATAAATATTGCATTATACCGAGGCGGCGACCACGCGCGCGCTGTGATCGATTACGAAAGAATTCTGCACAGCAGCAGCAGCGGCAGCGGCGGCGGCGGTGGTCGTCCGGCGTGCTCGGCTTACGTCATAACAGCGGTAACGAGTGTCAACGCATCCTGGTATATTTATCGATGACCCACTATGCCTCTTCAACCAAGCACACGTAACTTTCCTCGAGAATTATGCCATACAGATTCAACACTAACTTACTCATTTATCTGAACGTCTTCCAACCCTTTCTCTCCAACTCGATAAAAATTTGAACTATTCCTCAATGACCACTTGGCAAACTATGCGCAAATGCTTGTCATACCTCATCCGGAGAGCAGCATAAAATGCTTTCAGGATAAAGTCCGAGTGCCAAAAGATTCCTGGGGTTCGATTCCACAGGGATGCTGGGAGTAGTTTCGACGCTAATCGAGATATATGTTTAGACGTATATGACACACACATCGTTGGGGTTGGGTGGATGTGAGGGTGGGTGGGTGGTTGGGGGGCGGAGTGCGCATCGATTAGCGTGCGGCAGGATCGCTGCCAAACAGCGCCCGATTTTTCCGAGCGAGCGAGATGGGTGGGTCGAAAAAAAGGCCGGCGCGCAGCCCCGGCGCACGAATCTGTCACAGCCCTTTAACCGACAGACACCGCTCGCTCGTAGAAAGCAGAGCTGTCGCGCGCGCGCGCGCGCGGGCGCGTGTATGTGTATACGCGCTTGTACGTTCATAGACATGTTGTACCTCGACGACGTAGGCGCCCTGCCGAAGCCAAAATTGTCTGATGGGTGTGTGCAGGGGTGTGCGGTGTATCGGGCATTCGCTCACCCGCGCACTCGAAGGGATGAAAGCGGTGGAGGTGGTGGCGGAAGCAACGGCGGCGGCGGCGGCAGCGGCAGCGGCGGTGGCGGCGATTCGGCTACCAGCAAACCCAATAAAAATAATGCACTTTCGCGCATTTGCAAATGAACGTTGTCATTTTATTTCGACGGGAGCGAGTCACGCGGCGGTGGAGTCTCGTTCTCGCGGCCGCTGCCAACAGGGGCGCGCGCTCGCTCGCTGATAATAATTATGGATATTGAGAATGGTTATCGCCCCGCAGCTACCCCCTCCATATGTATTAATGCCACGATGCCCCGGATGCTTCTTTCTCTATCCGATTGCCTTTCTTTCTCGTTCGCGTTTCCCAGCCGGCGATAAACAAATTTGGCGTCTAATTTTTTTCCGCCCTCGCCAAAACGGCGCATCCCCCCACACGCCGAAATCGGCAGCCGCTGGAATCCAGTTCGCGGGGCCAGTAAACGCATAACACGTAATTACTGTCTGTCCGAGCGACAGCCAAGCTAGTGGGGCTGCATCACCCTGTTATACATTTCCACGGTGTTGTTCACCATTTACTAGGTGGTTCACGCGGCAACGTCGGAGTTGACCAATTGACTCTGTATTGTGGATGCAAAGACGAAATGCATACATAATTCAAATAGAAAAAATATGCAAAAAATTGTAAGCGTACAAAAGAAGTGAAGAGACACAAAACAGTAGTTTTGTCTCTTGAATCGGACGGTCCCAAGGGGCAGAAGGGAGGCGGGTAAAGATAATTGGGGAGCGGGAGACGCCTGGGGAAGTCGTAGAATTAATTTAGCCGGAATTCCAACATGTTGCGTTTCCGGTGTCGCGGATGTTTTGCCCGCAGTGGCGCCCCGCCGAAAAAAAGAGGTCGCTCTTCCGACGCGTGAATTAACTGCACATAATTTCGTTAGTTCGTCCGCGTCGCTGCCGCTGGTGTTCACCCGCTGCGACCTCGGCTTGCCGAAAGTTGAGCTTTTACAAACGCGTTGAAGCCTAAGTAGCTGAAAGAGAGAGAGAGATAGAACTCGGCGGAGAAAGTAATGCACTGTGCGAAAGAAAGCCAGGCTTGTGAGGCACCAACCGAGCTTCCTCTCTGAAACAATATTTGACGGTATTACTGTACTGTCCGGCCTTTAATACGCCGCGAAGTTAATCTTGAAAGCACACGTTAACTCGAACGCAGTCTGCAGTCGGGGCTTCTACACTTAATTAACGCCGCGCTTGCCTGCCTGCCTGCCTCGCTGCCTGGCTGGCCTCGCGAGCCGCGAGAATACCTCGTAAAAATATCATCGCGCTTAAAGCCCCGCACCGCCATATTTTCTCTATTCAAAAAAACGCCCTATAGTCACGGCCTGACACCTTTGCCACCATTCCCGGCAGCGCGTTAATGCGCCGCTCGCCAGCCGTGCTTTTACGATTACCACAAAATTAAGCGCTAAATTAAAAGGCGAATTTCGGGAAACATAAGCTCACTAGAAACGACTCTATGATCTCGGGCTCACTTTGCTTCACGCGTTTGAGCGATCTACCAACTCGGCAAAAAACATTCAATGCACTGTGTTTTCTGTGTGTTTGCAATTTATGATTGTTGAACTTTCATTTTATAGTTTTAACGCATACTCTTGTTAAAGACAAGTTGAACGACTGATCTCGACCGTAATATCAGTATTCACATATGCTTGAAAGAATAATCTTTCACAGGGATTATTCCTTGAAATTCGTACAGTCGGCGTGAAGCATCGGCCGCTGTCCACGGCAGGCAATAGGTGGTGGTGCGCATTACGCAAGTGAAAAAGAGCGCATTATTCTGCCGAAAAGCGTGTGTATTGGTATAAAGCGCCGACATCGCGATCCGACCGAACGGCCAAATACAATGGCATGCGGCGGAACGAATTTTTTTCTCTGGCCCGCTTACATTGGCTGAGTATGAAAAGCTCCCGACCGGGTAAAACTCGACGTAATAAGCGGCGCGCTTGTATTGCTGGTGCCAGCGTCCAAAGGGCTCGAAGGCTGGATTAACTAACGCTCCTGGCCCTCCTCGTGGAGGAGCATGCGCGATGTTTAATTAGTCAATTAATAAGCGTATTATTGTTTTGTTTAATTAAAAATAATGAATCTCACTGTGCAGTTGTGACTTGTCAGGACTCGCGCATATTTCCACACCCCTTGATCGCATCAATCACTGCCTTTGAGCATAGCTGTTTCAACTCTTTCATCAATGTAACCATTATTTTTTTTGTTCACCACACTTTCACGTGCTCGTCTCGCAACATCTAGGTTTCTCTTGACATTATTTCATTGTTAGGATAGTAAATAATAAATACACGAGCGTGTCTTCAGTCTCGATAAAAGGACAGGTGATGTTTTGAAGCCCAACCGGCGGGACGAGGCTCAGTAGAATAGGAAGTGTGCGCACAGCCGAAACTTGATGCGCGGGCGTGTTCGGCTAGGGTTCAGCCGCGAGGAGTCGATTTTAATAAACCCGATGGCGAACGGTTGGCCCCTTCGCTTTGTAGCCAAGTTTCCAGGAGAGCGCTCCGATTTTTAAATATAGCGCCGCAGGTTTGGCCGCCAATGGCAGTCTGGTTGGGTCCGGCATCGTCAAAGGTTTTCGCAAAGCGCTCTCACGGCTTGCCTCGCTGATCCACGAAAAAGGCTTGCCATCCGTGGAATCTTTTGTTTATCATTCTCTCTCTCTTTTTTTTATCATTACCCCGACAGCCTACTAATTCTCTCCCCAACAGCAGCAGCGGCAGCAGCGGTGGCAGTGGGTGCATTCAAAATTTATCGATGGCACGACGAAACGCACCCGCCAATTTTTTTCCCGTACCTCTCTCACTCTTCTCCTCTGTCTTTCTCGCTCACTTGACTCTTTACAGACTCTTCTGATATTCGCTGGTATCTCGCTCTCTCTCTTTCTCTTTCGCTCGGCTCTTTCGCTCGGCTCTCTCTCTCCAGCTTTCCTGCCCGCCCACACATCCACACATGCATACATTCTTTTGCCAGCATCTTCCCCCTCTTTCCCTCCTCCGTCCTCTTCATTGGCGTCCCTATGTTTGCCCTCTGCACTCCAGCTCTCTCGCTCTCTCGCTCTGCCTGTTCGTTCGTTTTCGAGCATCCCCCTATTCGCCGGCGTTCAAAGGGTATTCAGAGTCGAAGGTCCGGAAATGGTTCGGGGAAAAAACAAGTAGACTGAGTCAGGCACTTGTTTGTCCAACGGATGAATCCATCGGCGGATCGGAATTTTTTCCAAAAATCCCTGCCCGTTTATATTCGCACCACCCCGCGCACCACCCCCCCCCCCCCCCCGCCCCTCTCTTGCCAATCCTTGATTGAGGTCTCGCCTAATTACGCGATCACCCCACCAATTTTCTTATACCTCCTGTAATAGCGGACCTTGGAGCTTTGACGCCATCCATGTCCATTAACGTGACGCTCGCCCTCGTTCCTACCCTACATTTGATTGTTTCGCCCCAGTGTTCCCCGTGTAACATTAACCAACGTGTTACAGCGTCGCTGTAACAGAGTCGGCCTTTCAAAAATCGTGCGACTCGCAAATTGCGAGTGGAGTCGGCAAAGCTGTCTTTGTCTCATAGAATGGCCTTATTTCCTTCAGAGGTGGTCCGCTAGCTGCGGGAGAACAGTGTGTGCATGTTCAGTCTTTCATACCCTGGGCGTCGCAAAGAGAGAAACAGAGAGAGAGAGAGAGAGAGAGGGAGAGAGAGGGTGGCAAACCACACCGCTAATGAGATGTACTTATGCGTCCTGCGATTGCGGATTCGCGGGTAAGGAAGGAGCGCATTTAAAAAAGTGTAAAGCCAGCACAGAGTTGGTAGCGCGGCGGCGGCGGCGTCGCCCACTGGGAAAGGGTAACAGGCTGTATTCAGAAATCGCGAGTTCTCGCGGTAGCTGGCAGGACGGGGAGGGGTGAGGCGGGGGTGGACAGAGGCGGGTGGATGCCAAAGTAGGGTGGGCGGCGGAGAGGGTGGGGCAGAAATAATGTGTTTAGGCGCAGGCATTTTTATCGCGCCACTCTCCCGTCCCCGCGACGCCCTCGTCCTCCCGCTCTTTTGTTGTTTCCAATGCTTTATGTGAATTGCACTGTAAAATCTCATTATATTCGTGTGCAATGCGTCCATTATATCCCATGCCAGAAACATTTTTCCCCCGGCACGAACTCTCGCTCTCACTCTCCTTCCCTTGCTTACTCGCTCGGCCCTCCCCGCCCCCCCCCAACCTCCTCCGCTTCCTACCCCTCGCCGGCGACCCCCGCCCCTCTCGTTCTCGTATGCTTTTTTTCCATTCGGCCCGCAACATTCCCTAAATTTATTCGTTCGTGCGACGCAACGGTCTAATTTGTTGCGCTAGGAAGCGTCGTGTGTTGTTGGATGTGCACGACGATCCTCCCGCTAATTACCCGCGGCTTCGCCGGATCGGTATCCGATTTCGTTCCGGGATCCACCTTCCACTCTGTCCTCTGCACGCCTGCCAGCCGGCGTAAACTCCTGCATTTTTTGTTCTTGCCATGGATATCAGCTATCCTTGCCATTCGCATCGATTCATAATCCTGTAAACTCGAAGAGGTGAAGATATGTCACCGAACGAATCGAACAATGCTCGATTCGGTCGATGGAGTGGAGTTTTCGACGCTCGTTCTAAATATCTCGATTTTCGCGGAATCATCGAGGCAATTTTCGCGCCTGTATCAAATTCGGAATCACCCATCAGCGATTGCATTTCGAATCGCCAAAGGGAAAAAGGCAGAAGCGTGCGTCGACTCGCACTCTCCCACAGGAGGAATGTATAGGAACGCGTGTCCGGTGAGCCGTGAGAGAGTGTTCAGCCGAACCAAATAAAAGCGAAGTTGGTCCTCCCCCGCCCCCACCCCCCTCTTGGAAAGAGAAAGCCTCGGGGCGGGTCTAAGCTTTAATGGTGTCGGGATAAAGAAAAATGTGAAGACAGGAGCCAGGATATGCCCAGTATATCGGTGTGTACCGTTAAGTTGGGAGTCCGTATCGCGAGCGGGAGGTTAATGGCTCGTCGTTGCGTATTCCAACGGTGTTTGTTTCCTCGCAGTTGGCAATAAACTAAGATAAATGAATGTCCGTAGGCCAGGCCACTATTATTCCTTCGCTCGCTGCTTACATTAAGTTGCCCCGCATTAACGGCGATGCGGAATGTATCGCGCCCATTACAAGCTCGAATTCCCGATCGAACCGAGTACTGTTCTCTCGCCCTCTACTCTGTCTAGGCTCGCGTTTGTGCTTGTGTAAGCCTGCCGCAGAAAGCCATCAACATTTAGTCCTTCTTCGTCGAGCCAAAACTACCCCATCTGCCCTGCATTCGATCTTTATCCTTATCCACCAATTCTCTTTCCATCAGATACAAACTTCTTTACAAATCTTATCCACTTTCTATATTCATCACGAAATCTCGTGAGTTCAATAAGTCGAGCGGCTAAAAGTGTCGCTGTAATAATTCAGGTTGGAATTACCAAGAGTAACATTTTAATAGGGCGTTCGTGTAGCGTGCGTTGAATACGTAGAAGTGCGCGAGAACGTTGGCACTTGCCGCTTCGATTGCGTTAGCCTTCGTTGGAGTGAGGCATCAAGGCGAGGACAACATTAAGTCCTTAGCAGTGGAATTGCTCGGTCCTGGGCGAAAACGCGTTGGTTACGATTCGTTCGCGGCTTGCGAAAGGCACATATCCGGCGGGCTTGCTAGGACGGTAGTCAGGAAGGCTCCTCGGGGTAACAGAGGATGAGAGAGAACGAGTGAGAGAGTGGCAGTGCCGGCAGTAACGCCGTCGCAAAATCCACTGTGAGTGCGCCTCAAATTCCGGGCGGAGGAGGCTCAGCTCGTAAAGCACAGGAAGATGCATGCCGGGATATTAAGGCCATTATCGCCGTTGCATATTCATGCCGTATTATAATGAAAATACAGTTTATTACCGAAGATTAACAGCTTCTTACGACGATGTGCACTTGCCGCCGCTGCCGCCGCCGTTGCCGCCGACGCCGCCAACGCGCTCCTACCGTTCGCTCACTCTGTCGACGTCGCTCCCGACGCCCGCTGGGGAGAGCACGGTTGAGGGCGTTTCACTAACCCCCTTGCCAAAACCATTTGACGAACACCGAACCGCTCTGCGGTGAATTCTCCTTCGCCTTACTTGATCACCGTATTATCTCTCGTTTTAACAGTGATAACTCTCCTCTAATTCTATTTTTCCTCATACTAAGCATCAATGCTTTTTGAAGATACCACGTAGATTTTTATTCCCATCTCTGAATAACTAAGAGAAATGGTAGGATGATCAATATTCATGTTCGGGTTCGCGTTCAAGTTGCTACAAGTACATAAACTAACGAGTGCCGGTCGCTTAAGTAGATCAGACTGGCGTAAATGGGGAAAAAGGGGGGAAATATGTTGGGAAGTTGGCCCTCTCGCAGTCCTTTCACAAATTCCGTCTTGCCGAAGCCTTTAGGGCAAGGGCTCTCGACCCCAGCGATCCTCAATTTTCCGTTGTACTGTCAAGTAGTAAGAGTCAACCCAGGACCACGGCAACGGCGGCGACGGCGTCGGCGGCGGCAGCGGCAGCGGTGGTGGTGGAGGCGACGCGGCTCGCAAGTTTCCGTTTACGCACCGTAAATAAGTAAATAATTCATTCTCTGACTGGCTTGGCAAGTGGCACGGTAGAAGTGAGCGTGTCCTGAAGGATGATGGAAACAGGAGTGAGAGAGCGAACCAATGGGGGGAAAGACGGGGTGAGGTTGCCGAGGAGAGAAACAGTGAGGCCGAAAGGCGGCGAAGGGGGGTTTCCGGGGGACACGGAAATCTGCATAATATCGGTAATGCTCAAAATGCGAGTCGCGTAGCTAGCTATGTAGCTCCGCCGCCGTAGCTTACCCCGTCGCGCGGGCGGGCGCGCTAGCTCGCGCGCCCTGCACAGTCGCGTCAACTAAAACTTAATTATAATTAATTAATGCGACTGCTAACTGAGGCGGCCGGACAAGTATTGACCCGACACGCCGCGCCGCGGCCACCCGCTCTGATATTCTCATCTGCGAGCGAGCAGTTCCTCCATCTATTTAGTCCCGGACTCTCTCTTCTTGGCCTCTCTCCTCCGGGCCGCCTGATATCTCTGTCTTCGGTAGTAGCTGTCTTTAAGCCTCCTGACGCGGCAGGTTTTCAGTCTTAATTTTGCATTCGCCTCCACCGCCGCCGCTGCCTTCCCACCTCCACCATTGACTTCCATCGTCTTTCTCAATCTCTCTCTAACTCTCTCTCTCTCTCTCTCCTTCTCGCGCGACGCTGGTGCCGCTATAACTGGGACATAACATTTCCCTGGCGGAGACAGCACTAAGTCTATGGCTCGGTACAGTACGTAATTAGAAACCTTTGTGCAAAATGAATACTGTTAATTAACGTACCTAAAAAGACATTATACCCGCGGGCTGGTAAACTAAATGCGGCCTCCGGCGAGCGTGTTACACCGTGCGCCGTGTAAATAAGCGATTTGCGCCTGCCACCTGATATACTATGTATACGCGCCTGCCTTCTAAATCATAACGAATTCTCCTCGAATCTCCGACTCAAGAGCTTCCACCATTTTCTTCGAATCTGCTGCTCTGCCACTTCATGCAATACTTTGGACGCAATCGCGATCATTCAAATGATCCGTCGTAAGAAAATTCGGGGAATGTATCCGTTCTCAGGGATTTCTCGGGATCCCAAGGGTTTTTGTGGCCTCCACGGAGACCTTAGTGTGGTCTTATTGAAAGAAGACAGGCGCGAATAGTCGATATTAATTGCGCCTTGACTCATTAATTCATCCGCGCATTATCTCAGCTTGCCGAGCAAGAGATTGCCCAAGGGAGAGAGTGAGACAAAAGGAAGAGAGAGGGAAAGGGCAGGGGCGCCCATGAGGCGCTTTTACCCGGGCCGACTCGAGTTCGGCGAGCAATTACAATATGAAAGGCACATAAATCAGCGGGTTTAATTAACGCGTTGTTATTATCATTATGACACTGCCGCCGGATTATAATATTCGTGAATGCTCCTCGAGAGTGCGGCAAGCACTCCTGCGGCCATTTTTCACAAGGGAGTGGGAGGAAAAGGTCTCGGGCTCTCCGAGCCTTTCAACGAAGAAAGCGTGACCTCTTCTGTTACCATTCATTAATTCAACTTCATCTTTTGCGCTTGGACCATTCACCTGATTTAAGAATCCTGACACTATTTTCCTAGCGTCGTTCCAAAACACTTACGAGTCTTTGGAAAATCGTTGAAATACATTTAGTGAGAATTATGAGGGATCGGCTGACACGTGGCCGAGGGAGAATGTCGAGACAGCGAGCCAAGTGGCTCTGGGGTGAGAGACGATTCGATGGAAGCATTAGTAGAACAGCAGTAGCAGCAGAAAAAAGCGGAGAAAGCGCTGAAAGATAGAAAGCACCCTCGCTCACGGAACGGAAGAGTACCTGGGAACAGGGGCGGCCGCCGAGCTCTCCTCTTGCTCTTGGCGCGGCTGCGAAACAGTCTGTAAAAGCACGATTTCTCTATTACCGCCAGTTAATAGGGTTTTTAAGAGTCAAGTGCAGCTCGCATCCCCGAACCGTGACGAGGGTGTGGGCTGTTGGAGGCAGCGCAACCTCGATGTGCCGGCTTCACCGGCATGGCAAACGGGGCTCACCGATGGCATAGCACCGTAGGTGCACGGAATCGGTGGGATGAGGTGATTCAAAAGTCGCCAATAAGCCGGCGAGTGCTCGTCGCTCGCTCGCTCGCTCGCTCGCTCGCTCGCGCCAGGACGCTCTCAGGTAGCTTCCAGTACGGACGACTGGAGGCTCCAGTAGTTTTGCAGGGAACATCGCTCACTCGATACTCATAATCAAGTAATCACAGATGATGCGGGAACATCGAGTGGTACGTTTCAGCTATCAGCTATTACCCCCGCTCGATACATCCGTGCCTCTTAGCCAGCGGCTCTCAGTAGGGTACTTCTCCATCTGGCAACGACCAATCTACCCTCGTACCCTTCCTACCTCCAACCGCCTCTGCCCCCCCAATCACCTAGTTCCCTTTTCACCTCTGAACCTTGCTGTACCTCCGCCCAGACTACCATCCTCCCCCCGCCGCGCCGCCAGGGAACAGTATCAATCCGGGCAACTGAGAAAAGCCGTCGGCTGAGCGACCCTGCGATATTTTTTAATTAATCGAATTATTGAACTGTATCGCAATCGAATTGAATTAAGTGTCGGCGCTGCACCGTCCGCGTGCGCTTGCTCGCTCGCTCGCTCGCTCGCTCGCTCGTTCGCCCCGCCGAGCGCCTGGAAGCGCGCAATTTTCTGTCATTATTGCAGGCGTCCCTCCGCAGAGCACTCGGCTGCTGGTGTGCCTCCTGCTTTCGTCTCCCTCGTCTTTCTCGCCCGTTCGCCTGCCTACCTACCAGGCGCTTCTACTCGTCTCCTCTCCTTCTCGTCGCCTGACGCTTTCTTTCTTTCTTCGCCTCGCTCGTCTACCCCACTTTCCCGCCCCCCCCACCCCCCCCACCCCTCGCGGCTGCCAGCCAGCTTGCTGCTTCGCTTACCTATCGCATCGAGGCAACCCTTCGCCACCCAGGCAGCCACGCATCGCCGGCAATACGGCCGCGTTTATGCCGCGTCGCGGCGCAGGCACCACGTGCCTCTTACTAATTACCTATCCAGCTGTAGCGGGTGGCCGCGCGCGAACGAGAGAGCCTCAGCAAACGTAGCAGTCACGGACGTGTGAAGGGGTTGCGTCGACGCAGCCGATCTCATCCACCTCTCCCTCTCCTTGCCTCACCGATTCTCTCCACCCAACCCCTTTTTTTCGTCCTCGAAATATTGATAAAGCGGCGGCACTCCCCACTCGGAATAATGCCTAATTGGAAATGAACGGTACGCCTGAATCAGCCGCATGGCAGCGCGGCGTCTCTGACACATCGCTCTCTTTCTCTCACTCTCTTTAGAGTGCGGCAAGGGATGCACCCAACAGGGACGGGGGAAATTTTTGCAAATATGCGGTTTATTTGATGCGGATTCTCTCAGTGATTTTCCCCTCCAGCTATCGTTAATGTACATTTATTAATCAGCTGGTTGTTTTTATTTCCCCCACGGATCTCGTGGCCTTTCAACCCCCGGCGGTACGCAAGTCACCGGCTGAATTGCTTTAACTGTTGGGAAATATGAAAAATGCCTGTTTCCAATGAAAAGTTGTCATTTGTGAAGTATTGAATCGTGTCAGCTGCTTAGGCGATTATTGTTTCACCCACTGGTGAATTTCCTTCGAAGGCAGTCACAACCCTTGACAATATTTGAACATCTGTTGGGGAGTAACTCTCCCACATGTAATATTCGTATCGTTACCATCTCGGCGCTTCGTTGTCGTCGAGATCTTCGCCGTGGATTTATCGCACTCGCAGCCCATGCACGCGATATGTCGAGCTACCTTTAAGCGAGTCTGTTAATCAGGAAGGGTCGTTCTCTCTCACGAGGTTCTCTGCTTAGGTAACCAAACATAGAGAGAAGCCTGTGTGTGGGGGGGGGGGGGGGGGGAGAAGAGGGGGAGAATGGGAGTTCATCGGCAGGATTAAAGCCACGGCAAGGAGGAATCTAGGAGGTGAGACACGCAAAATGAATCGGCTCGGGAGGACAGAGGTCCGAACACCTCGGCGACCGCCGCCAGATCCGGCACAGGAAGAGACGGCGCCGAGCAACCAGCCGAGAAACAGAGAGAGGGCGTCAGATAAAGGAGAAGGAAGCGTAGGAGGCGGTGGCAGCGAGGAACGGAGAGGGAATAGGAAAGGAAACAGAAGAGGGAAAGCCGAAGTTAGGGGCGGCGGTGTGGCGGAAGGGGTTGGTCTAACCAAACTTAATTGAATCCCAGTCCGAATGTATAATATGTAGACTGCCTGCATAATGTCGTGAGCAGGCAGTGATTCTCAGCGACAGCCACGGCACCGGCCACTTGGCTCGCCGTGACGCTGCCACCATTGCGGAGAAGGGTGAATTTTGAGAACCATCCACGGAATTAGATATACAATAATGTAAGCAGAGCCCCGTTGCGGTGTAAGGGTTGGTGGTAAGGTCATGTATATTCATACATCGGTCGACCCACCTCCGATTCTCTCGCCAGCCACCCCCGGCCGGGCCCCCCCCCCCCCCCCCCGCCCGGCACTTTCGACCGACCACCCCCTTGCAGGCTCGAGCAAGGACCCAACTAAACAACGGGGCTGCGAATAGATTTACGTCACGTTCGCGCGCTTCACCACTCCTACACTTTAAGATATCCGTCGTGAAGAATATTCCCTCTGCCAGCAATTCATCTGGCATGTTCATGTGTGTGGTTGCGTTCGAAACATTTCCCAGTGCAAATCCCTGGTGCGAGATGGGTTCAATAGGTTGAGGGAAAGGCTGCTCGCTGGCCAGCCTTCATTAATGTCTTGATCTCTTAAGCTTCATTAAGCCTGCTAACTCAGTCGCTTCATTGTATATTTCAAGTTTATTTGAATACCTCGGCGCGGCCCCGAGGGTCTTCGTCTTGATGGGGGTGAACGACACGAGGCCGACGATTTTTCCGATAAGACCATCGTCGTCGGCCCGAGTTCCGAAGACAATGTTGTGGTTAAGATATTAGTAGGAAGAACTCCCTTAACGGAGGAGGGCGGGCGTATTATCGTGAGAATATTATTACGGCTGCTTTGGTGTCCGAATAGTCGTCGGAACGCATTTCTCCCCGAGCGATATCTGGATATAATGAAGGATCCATTTACAAGTAAGATTCTCTTCTCCCGCGACTTCATTACCCACGATTTCGCAGCTACCGGCATCGCCGCCGCCACCGCCACCGCCGCCGCCGCCGCCGCGCGGCATTCGTAATGAGCGCGCTGGTCATTCATTTTAATATCCATTAAATGCAAATACCGCGCGCCGGCACAAACGTTTACTCCTATTTCGAATTATTTCGCTGACTCGCTATAATTAAGCTCCTCGAAGGGAGTAGTTCGTTCGCCCTACAAGAGCTTCCCTACCGGGATCCACAGTCGTTACTGGTAACGACGCTTCCTGTGACTTCGCGTAATTTATCGCACGTGAAATGGAGTGTGTGCTACCCCAAAAATATCATCCCTTCGTGCGATACACTCGCAATTGCGATATTACAGTATCGTTCACTTCCTGTACCAAGAACACTTCTCCCTTTCCTTGGCTGATCTTCTACTGGAAAGGTGGAATTACAAAGGTGCGTGTGCTAGCTGGGAGGAAACGATGCGCCAAGGAGAACTGTATTAGAATAAGGCTGCTGGCATGCAAGCTGGTCGTGGCAGAGATTTTTCGTGCTCGCGTGTGCCGCCGAAGTAAGACGCAAGTCGCGGATGCTCGGGACACGAGCTACCGACAGAGCTACGGTCGTTATACACTCAACATTCTGCAATCTACCCTTTCTATCGGCCCTAATTTATGTTGAGTAAGGTAACACAGAGCGGCCCACCCTCAGCTTGCTCTGCTAGGAAGCCTCGGTAATGTTTCAAGTGGCTTGTCTGTTGTTAATTTACCCCGCTGGGGGCCTTGATGGGGGTCTGTCTACTCGCTGCCACGCTCTACTCGTTACGATAAATCGGTCATTATCCGCGCTAGCTACGCGTCAAGTAAATGCTCCTCTACATTCTCTATCTCTCTCTCTATCTGTGTATCGTCCGACAAAACTCTCCATCCCATCTTCCTCAATGACGTGATACACGCCGAGTCATGTATCCTTTTCCTTTCGAGCGGATTATGCGTCTACATCTATCCTGATAACCACCCCACGCAAACATACTGAATGAGCTTCGATAACGGCAGCACCATCGCGACGATTATGATAAGCACTTTGTGTATTCCACCTTCTCTTAATGACTCGGTTTATTATCGGTATCAGCGGCACTTAGCAAGAGTGGGAAATATTCAAAGTTCCCTTTTGAATTAACTCAAGAAAATATCGTAGAAGTAACATGCATCTCGCATGGGTAATACAAGAGCCGAAAATCCGGAGGCACAATCGCTGACAATTTCGAGGAGGGCAAATCGCGCGGCGGGTGCAGTAGCGGCTCTCGGTTCGCCGGCGCTCGTAAACATATACGGACGAGGGCGAACCCTTTTCCGCGTATCCTCCTGCACCCTTTCGCGCCGGCCGGGGCCAAGCCGACTCGGGTGGAACATTAATATCGCGAAATGAAGCTCATTTGCATATAAATAAGGCAGTGGTGGGGCACAGTGTTGGCGCGGCGAAGGGAGGCCAGGATGAACCACCCTTTTCCGCGCCGTTCTCTGTCTCTCCTCTCGGCCTTGGCCACCCTCGGCGACGCCGTCTCTCTCTCTCTCTTCGTTTCTCACTCCTGGTTCTTCTACCCCTTACTAGCTGCTCTCATCTCTATCTCTTTCACGTGCTCTCCTGAAACCCCACCCTGGACTAATTACACTTACAGACAAAGCGGCCTGTGCCGAGGGGTTGGCCGGCTCTCTCGCTTCCGTACCTCGAACTCGCCCTCCTTCTCGCCCGTCCACCCCCGACCCAACCCACCCCCACCTCCCCCTGGGTCCCCAGTGTCCCTCGCACTCGGCACCCCCGCGCCACCCCTCCGCCCTCTCCTCCTCCGACTCTGCCACTGTATTCCCTGCTCCCGATAACAACGGTTCGCAATGACCACGTGATAATTGCAACCCCCGTGGAGCACGTCCCCGTTAGGATACCCTTGGCCGTCGAGGAAATTCATCGTTTCCTCGCACCCCTTCGCTGCAGACTTCTCATTCTCACTCGCTCGCTTCACCGTTCTCTCTCATTCTCCTCTCTCTCTCTCTCTCTCTCTCTCTCTCTCTCTCTCTCTCTCTCTCTCTCTCTCTCTCTCTCTCTCTCTCTCTCTCTCTCTCTCTCTCTCTCTCTCTCTCTCTCTCTCTCTCTCTCTCTCTCTCTCTCTCTCTCTCTCTCTTCATCCCTTTCCCTACAGTTCAAATGTTCTCCGGCTCGTGCTCAGCCTCGACACCGCTATGGCTAATCCTTAATCCCGATCAATGGAGCACTCCTGACGACCACTCTGTTAAAAGTGTCTTACCCGCGGTCTACCACACGCTCTTGCTTCTTTTCACTCTTCCCCTCGACTTTTCTCGCACTCCTTGCTCGCGACGAGAGTTGAAGAGAATGCTGGCTGTTACTGGAAACGCTATTGGAATGGCAGATTAGTAGATGATGGGGAGAGAAAAAAAAAGGCTGAGTCTGAGGATGAATGTGTCTGTGTACGCTGGTGGATGGTGGGTGATAGTGATAGAGGAATGATGAGGGGCACCCTGGTTGTTGGGTGTGTGTGTGTGTGTGTGTGTGTGTGTTGGGTGGTGTAGAGAATGGAGAAAGAAACATAAAAATGTGTATTACCGATTCCGGGATACGGCCATTAGTCTGAAGTCAGTGAGGCTATCGTTTATTAAGCGCAAACAGATATTAATGTATTTTTACACGCGGCCATGGTTTTCGTTGGGCACTGCCGCCGTTGCCGCCGTTGCCGCCGTTGCCGCCGCCGACGGCAGGCGAGCGACGCCACCGACGGCAGGACACCGCCGGCAGTACCGCGGGGCCGAAGCCAAATCCAATTACTTTTATTCGGGCGAAATGAGTGCAGCTAAGTCATTAATACTAATCAATGGATCCACGTTGCCGGTAGCCTCTAGCACACACTCGGCATGGCTGGTCGGTGCGCGCTCGCGCACACTCCGCAGGAATTACCCATAACTCAAACGGCTCGAAATGACTTTATTGCAAAAAACTTGCGCTTTGCCCGCGAGCGGCTCGCTCCTCGCGGCGTATCCGCATTGTTAAAGGCCCCAGTACCGATAAGTAATGTTTATTGTTGCATTTCCAACGACCGTGTACACCACCCATACACCTCTAGCCCATATCCTCTCTTTCTCTCACTCACTCACTCTCTCCCTCGACCACCCATCCACCCAACACACCACCCCCTCGCGCACACACGGACTCTCACCGAAACTACGCCCCTTTCCTGTGCTTTTTTTTTGCCGCGCCACCCTCTTCGTCCTGCTGCCGCCACTGCCGCCACCCAGCGAGCGCTGCAGCACGGTTTTTCG
Source organism: Ectemnius lituratus (assembly GCA_910593735.2). NCBI lineage: Eukaryota > Metazoa > Arthropoda > Insecta > Hymenoptera > Crabronidae > Ectemnius > Ectemnius lituratus. The sequence continues at coordinate 15,242,297 of OU343038.1, forward strand.
CATTAGCGAGATGGCCCGTGAGGGCCGACCGCGCGAGCCTGGCTAACGATTTTTTACGCCGCGAACGAACGATCCTTCCCGTGAAATTTAGAGCGTTATTATTTTGTTGCCGCCATTGTCGCGTGATCCCATCGTCCGCCGTCGGCTACGACATCCAGGATTCACTGATTCCTCCTTGGAAGCATCCCCTCTCACTTCAATTGGCCATCGTAAGCTTGCCGGTGCTTTCAGATGGCCGAGAGGAATTATATTTTCATTGAATAGATGATGCATTGATAACACCAGTACAGCGTATGTGATTGGTCATTCAGATTGAGACTCCTTCATTCTGGATCGAGGATTAGCAACTTACTCGCTTTCAGGATGGTTGAATGTGTCGGGGGGGGGGTTACATTGGACAAGTGATCAGAGGGGTTTGCGTATTGGAGGGTGTTCTCTGGTGTGAGTGTATTCGCGGCGGATATATTAGACCTTGGTCCTCGAGGTAAAAAGCGGCCGTTGGATGCTAGTATCCGCAGGGAACAGTGCTTGATATGGTATTTGCGTAGCGGAGGGCATCCCAGCCGAACTGATTAATTTATGCGAAATGCCGAAAGCCCGTAAACATACGTTTCTACGGCTCACTATATATCGGAGCGTACTTTTACAAGCAAAATGGCCGGGGCCTGTGCATTCAACTAATCCCCCTCGCCTCGTCCATTTAATATGGGGTGGCCATACCACCACGCTATAGCCGTTTACGAATTTGCGTGGAAAAAAAATTGAACTACCGCCGCGTACCTCCTGCGCGCCTTCTATTTTCGTTCGTTACCTATCGACCGGGCTTTATCTATTTTTTATGCAATGAAATGCCTCGTTCAGCACACACACCCGCCCTCGCCCTCCCGCGTATATGCTCTATTGTACGACTTTGGCGAAAATTCGAAATTACACGCCGCGGAAAGCAGGATATTCCCTCTGTCTTCCTTCCCCCCCCCCTCCCCCACCCCCACCCGCAGCTCTCTTTTTTGATATAGAAAAATGGAAGTACGCCCACGAATCATTTCATAACTTCTGCCTTTCCCGGATTCCATCCCATAGCCCGTACACTTTTTTTCCCCCAAATATCAGTAACCTTTTCGACCTGCATAACTGTAAATTGTAGCGAAATCACCACTGTCTGTGTGACTTCCAATTAGCCATTGTGCTTGTTTGGATTTTTTGCTCCGAGAGCCGTTTATCATGAAGTCACACGGATTTCAAGGGGATGCGGATGTTAAGTAGGTCGCAAAGTGAATGGGAAACGATTGTCGGAGCTCAAAGTTGCCCAGGCGTTCTAGTAACCTGAGAAGAGGAGACTCGCTTGGATTTATTCATAGGTCGCTAGTCGGTCCCCTGGGGAGGAGGCTCTTTTTCCCGAATTATCCGGGTGTCGAAGCTCTAAAACGCTTAATCTGTATCCAACTACGGCGATACACGTTGCGGCATATTTCCATGCCATTATGCAAAGAGGCCGCATCGCTACCGTCAGACACGCACACATACTACAAGTGCAGTGTGTGTATATGTACATCGTATCGTAGTGTATCGTTGGTGCGCGCGTGGGGCCGAAAGACCGACGATGGCAAAGCATCGCTGTGCCTTACGTGCGCCATCGATTTATTATAATTTAGATTGTCTTCTAAGAACCACCGACGTCGCCGCTGGCTTGGTGTGCGCTTCCATACGTACAGAGAAGCGGAGCCTTAATGTGCCGGGCGTTCATTAATTATTCCAACGGTATCCCGTAAATATGCATGAATTATATATCGGCCGGTACTCGAAAACCGTGGATAAGGCGCGCTCGATTAATACGCGCACTTTTCTCCCATCTGATTCGACTCTGCATCCTTCCTCTTCTCTGCGTGGAAAGCCGGCCGAATGGAATCTGCAAGAGCCCAGCCGGCACGCATCTGGACAACCCGATCTTGTGTTCGTTCGACTGAATTCTGGAAATCCCCTTTGTGTATCGGCGTGCGAGCATCAGTGCGAACAGTCAAGCCAATGGTGCCGCAACTTCGGTCTTATGCGATGCCATGATAGGACGAACAAGAGTCGGCGAGCACGGCATTATTTCCTATTAATTTCACCGCGCTCAACATTATACGAGAATGTAAGGCATCACCGGGGATGGGGTGAGCAGGGTGAGCATTGTGTGTTATTGTCGCGAAATATCGCGCGGTGGAGTTTTTCACGCGGGGGGGATGAAGGGTGGCGCGCGGTAGGGTGAGAGAAAGAGAGAGGGTGTTAGAGAGGGAGAGGGTGAGGTGTCGGGGTGATCGCGTTTAAAATGATATCCGGTCGATTGTATTATGTAATGCGGTATTTGTTAACGAGCTGCTGCTGCAAAATAGGAAGAGGAAGGGTGGGTGGGAGAGCACGGCAACATAAAGGACGCCAGCCGGAATGTCGAATTTCATTACTCGCTCGATTGAGAAGTACAAACTGCGGCGGAGTGCAGCGGTAGACTGGGGGGGTTTATTAGCGCAGCCGAAAGACACGTGTGCCTGTTGTCGGGTTGCGTGGAGGAAGCAGTAGCGCCAGCATCCCGAGCAACAGCATCCCGGGACCAGCAACCAGACGCTGGGGCCCGATTTTTCTATTCGCTGGCAATGATTCGCCGCCACCTCCCGCTCGTGGCGTACCAAGCGCTCGCGCGCGGTTTCATTGTTCCTTTTTTTCGGAGTCCACCATTATTTCGAAGTGAGGCATTTTAACGTGTGCCAGCTGGGCCGTGAATGATTATTAATCAATTTTCAGCGTTAAGCGTGCCCGTCGCCCGCAATAAAAAGCGCCGCCCGCCGCTACGTTAACGAACCGCGCGCGTATAATTGAGCATTTCGGCGAGAATGATTGCGAGCTTCCACTAAAACCTTTGCGCGCCGTACATGCCCGCGCGCTCAACTACTGTCCGATTGATTTCGAATACGGGCAAACGACTTGCCACTCGTTTTCTCCCTTCTTCTTCACCCCTTTTTCACTCATAGTCTTTTTGTCGCCTGTCAGAACCACTTGCTTACATGTGAAGAGCAGTTGATTACTTAATCTATACGATGTTATTGTTTGTTAATTAAAGAGTTTGATGGTTGTCGTGCTATGCTACATCACTGGAATATCATTGTGTTGCAGGATAGCGACAGGAGTAGCGCCGGTAGTCCCGAGCCGGCTTCCGGCTCGCTTCATGAGCACCAGATGATGATGGACGATATAAAGAACTCCCGAAACAGACGGCGGAGTCCGTCGCCGGAGAATTTTCAGGCGAAACGGGCTGCCGCGGTACAAGCTCACTTAAATGGAACAAGTATGTTAAGTTTTTCAGTAGTACATAGTTTTCATTAATAAAGTTTTCGATAAACACGAGGTTCATCATTTGTTATTTTATAGTGGCTGGAATGGTGACGCTGCAGAACCTGCAGAACCTAGCCAATCTGCAAAACCTACCGCAAGTTGCCTCATTGGCTGCGGGACTTCAAGGAATGACAGCTGGTTTGACCAATAATCAATTGATCAATGCGCCATTGAATTTAACAGTGAGCTCCTCAGGTAAGCACTTGAGAAAATAATACAGGGTGTAACAGATAGCCTGGAATCAGTTTTTTACCATCGAAATATCGGTAATACGGTCATTGCCTTTCGATTTTTCGAAGGCTCAGGGACTTTGACGAACACTTGATAAATCGATTGTTTGAGTATCAAAACGGATAGAAAACATGAAACCAGTAGTCAAAGTGCCAGAATTGTACCGAAAACACTTGGAAACAGCCTCCTGAATAATTGATCATGTCTAATTTCGACGGTACTTTCCATGTTTTTAAATCTTCCTGACCTTTTCCGGGGCTGAAATTTGGTGGAGAATGTTTTCTTGCATCAAGGAAGAAGTGATATAAATTCCAGAGCCCCAGCTCAAAATTCATTTTTTCGAAAATTTTTCCATATGTACCCCTTCACAAATTTTCGATTTTTCGAAGGTTCTGGGACTTGGACGAACGCTTGATATTTCGATTGTTTGAGTATCAAAACGGAAAGAAAACATGAAACTAGTGGCAGAAATGCCAGAATTGTACCGAAAACACATGGAAAACCGATCTTGAATAATTCATTTTCGTGGTTTTTCCCATGTTTTTCATACTTCCTGACATTTTCCGGGGCTGAAATTTGGTGGAGAATGTTTTCTTGCATAAAGGAAGAAGTGATATAAATTCCAGAGCCCCAACTCAAAATAATTTTTTTCGCAAATTTTTTTGTCACTTGTGTCGTGTGTCGCTGAGGACTACACGGAGTGAATCACTACAGATATCGTCAGCTTATCGATTAATTAACAAATACTAAATAAGCATTTGAAAAATCCCTGACAGCGAAAAAATTCCTAATAAAAACTCTAATAAAAGTCTAAGAAAACAATTACTCAATGTCAGTATTACCGATAATTCCCCGTACATATCATAAAATTTGAATGATATAATCAACGACTCCTTTTTGATGAGTTTTTATTTAATCAGAGTACGCATAAATTTTCTTTTTCAGGTGGCACAGTACCAACAGCTTCGAGTACAACCGCTGCGCCTCATCTTCTGCAGCCCAGTTCGGCGCCAATGGCGACATTACCGCAGCTATTATCTCAGCCACAACCGGTCGCGATGCCTCAATTCATCCTAACGTCCGGTCAATTGGTCCAAGGCATTCAAGGGGCTCAGCTTCTTATCCCTACTTCGCAAGGTGAGTCGGACTTTGTGCTCTTCGAAACTGTTGCTCTTCTTAAACATTCCCTCTGTATGGACTCGCAACAGAGCGACAAGAGAACATACGAGAAAACACGAGTATATATTCATGTACGCCGATTATTGGGTTTTCGCACGAATCTAAAATAATTAGTAGTAGTGAATTAAATAGAAACGAATTAGGCGGTATTGGACTACTACTTTATTAAGGGCAGGAGTGACATAAATAGAATTACCGATATTGGAGCGACCTTCTTCATTACGTTACAATGGGATTCTAATGACAAGAAGGATCAATAGTAGAATTCCATGCTACGAATCTCGTATTCTAGCGCGAGACGAGTTCCATCCCGTGATTAGCATTCTCCGAAAGAATCACGCGTATCCTACTACTAAAGGAGCAGGAATTACTACTGGGTAGAGTTTAACTAAAAAAGTCTCGGAATCAGAGGGATTCGCTTTCTTAGAGTTCGTGCTGGGTGTTTAAAGTTTCATGGGGGTAATAATTGAAGTGGCGTGAGCTTATTGGAAAATCAGTGAGGGGGGTGTGCCAGCGCATAATGTCGTGCAATCAAGATGCGCCGATATATATAATATAATATCGACTATCTCTGACCAGCGCGGACTAAGGCCCGGCCGTCGTCCATACTTAGTGGTCCAGGACTACCTCGGCGAGCAGAGGGCAAACTCTGCAACTAATTTCAATGTATAATTAACGTCTCACTACCCCTTTCCAGAGCCACGAATAACCTGCCCCCTCGCCTCCTCGGGACCGCCCCCCTCCTCTAACCCTAGCACTCACTGGCTGGACATCACAGCTCCGCGGATTCGGCCGTTATTATATCGATTGCGGTCCGCGCTAACTTCGTTTCTAGCAAGTTGGGTTCCTATTCTGGCAATTGAGCGACCGACCATGAGGAAGGGAGATAGAACGAGAGTATAGGAGTGAGAACTTGTGTGCGTGTGGATGAGAGGGTCGCGTAGAATGAGGTAGATCACAAGGAGTGCGAGAGGAGTATATATATATATATATATATAGAGAGAGAGAGAGAAGACGAAGGACAGTCAGGACGAGGCAGAACTTTGGGATTCTGCCTAAGTGGATTGAAGTTCGTGGATATGGACCTGGTCGCGGTAGGATGACGAGTTACGTGGTGGCAAATAATGTTTGCACTGCTTTTCGACTCAATCGATCCTAACTGACTAACGCTCGATTGGTTCCTGATAGACGTGTCTAGTATCAACGATTCACTGTCTCCAAGGAGTCAACTGCCTCGGTCGGGTATAGGATTGATATATTAGCCGGGAATACTTTTTAGAGTTGGTACATCTTATTAAAACTATATCGAACAGAAGTTCTATACGCGCGGTACACTAGACTAAATTTGTCTCAGGACTAATCTTATCTCCTTGCCTGGTAAGAATACTTCGGCGGAGTGCTATACATATAGAACGAGTGTAAGATTTGAATTTGAAAGACTTGGTTTCCACATGAAAGTTCTCCGCTTGAACGTTAATAATTCAGTGGGATCCGATTAATTTGATGCATTTTCATCCGCTGGCTCGTGCAACTTTTATCATTGTTCTGGATGTGCTCGTGCGTCAATCATGACCTCTTCATTTATTGCCCCGGATACTTGGCTAAAGTGGAGCAATAAAATTAGTCGTGTCCTGCCTTAAAATGAGAAGTATTTACGAGCAGCAATTACATGATTATTTAAAGCAGTCAGCATGATAGGGAAGAATCGGCATGGCGTGGAGGCGGCATTATCACGAAATATCGCTTTGAGCTGAACGTTAATCGGATTGTCAGTTGACCTTACCTCAGAACGTGAAACTTTTATGGCTGTTCGGAATACGGGATTTGCTTAGCTTAGCTATAGGTACCAACACGGGTACGTACTCATGATCAGTAATCATATTAAGCGCGTGTACAGGGTAATCAGATTAGCGGAGCTGGAGGTAATCCCGAAACTATTCTAAGTATGATTAGGCGTCCTTCTCGCAGCCCAGTCCAGTGCCAGTACCTGTACCCACTATTAAGATGACGATAATAGTTTGCCAACTACGCTAGCCTGCGAGGTTACCTGCCCTATGGGTTGCCTAATAATCCCTCTATGAGACTCTGATAACTTTACTACCCATCCTGGATCAACGACGCGTGGACTACGTTCATAATGGAAATGAAGTATCTATTGATTCGAGATGCGCTACCCGGGCAAAGATCTCCGCCGGATAGAATTATCAAGCGAGGAAATATCCTTGGGTATGCTCTCCCGCCACCCGCCGCCACTCCTCCCACCTATTAACCTCCTACTGGATTCTAGACGATCGACCCGCTCGCACTGATTAATAGTTGCCAACCATGCTTCTTCCTCCTTCCACCAGGAATCGCCACGCAGACCATCCTTACCATCCCCGTGAGCCACGTAACGAATAATCAGATGGTGAATCTGGCGCTCAGCAACGGCCAAGTGGTCTCCACGACGCTGGCCAACCTTCAATCCCTCGCACAGCCGCAGAATATGCTGAACACGTCGACGAGTAACGGTAGATTTTCAGGATTTACTGTAACTTAAGCTCTAGCTAGATCTGGCTTCTCCGGAGGTCAACCACAAAGTCAACACAATTTTATAAAATTGTAGAATTCTAGAATTTATTCTTTATTTGAATTCACGAGTATCAGATTTTCTTTTCTCTTTCGTCAAAGTACCAACAAGTCCCAGCTTGTCATCAGGATTGGGTTTGAATCCAGCAGCATTGCCGCACCTTTTGGGCAACAGTTCGGCCAGCCAGCAGTTGCTGAGTGCGATGCAGCCTCAGCAACTGTTGCAGGCAGCGCAGGCAGCTCAGGCGGCTCAAGTAGCCCAAGCAGCCCAAGCGGCGCAAGTAGCACAAGCCGCTCAAGCGGTCCAGGCGGCTCAGGCCTCTCAGCAGCCACTTCTGACAACATCACCCAAACAGCATAGCCATCGGCACAACTCCCGTATGAATCATTATTCGGTACGTATCTTCCTATTGTTTCTCAAAAAGAATTTACCCTTCTTTCACACCGATCATCAAACAACGCGGTATATTTCGAGCGTTCCTGGCAAAATAATAATTTCATCAACGCGTCATACTCCAACTGGTTTTTGATAATCAGATCGCTGCTTATTAGTGACGCGCGCCATGCAATTTTGGTAATTGTCCGATACATTTAATCTCGGAACTCGTGCTGTAACAGGACATCAATCACGCGGCATACACTTGCGCCCGCGCGTTAAGTAATCTTCTCAAGGGGTTTGCAATCTCATAAAGCGGAATCGAGAACCAGATTAGTAGCTTTGATTTTATATACATTCTTATCCATTCGTTGAGCGTGTAACGTATCCCGCTAATTACTAAGACAGGGATAACAAGTATTCCTGGCTATCGATCAGCACTGGTAATACGTCGGTGTGGTTCTTCCTGTAATTCTCGGGTACAATGCGGGGAGAGCGAGTTCCTTCGGGTGACGTAGGGCGCGCGCTTGGTCCAGCTGGGAGTCGAGGGGTGTAAGATCAGAGTTGGAACCAAGCGGAATAATTCCCGATAGCGGCGGGCGATCTCGTTAAGAAAGTATTCCGCGGCCGCGGCGTCGTTCCTTCCACTAATTAGACTCTAAAGTGTCCCGCTCGGGCAAGGGACCCCCGTGCCTCATTATTAAGTGCATAATTGGCGTGGAAGAGGAGCGTCGCCGCCGCCACAGCCGCCGCCGCCGCCGTCGCCGCCGCCAAGCAAAGTGAGCTACCGCCACTGATGCTCGCGCGCACTATCATCCATTACTATGTTCGGTGAGTGTGTATGTGTGCCCCTTGAACAGTCGAGCGAGAAGCATCACAGGGAGAGGCAAGAGCAGCAGTCGCCACTCAATGAATCCGCGGTATCGGCGGCCTCGGCTCTCAACAGATTGGCAGTGAGCAACGGCGAGATCACCATCACCACCACCCACGGTCCAAACAGTACCGGTGGCGTCAAACTCTCACCCAGCAGTCTCCACAGCCTCAAAGAAGAGGACGATGATCTCCTCAACGATTCGCCCAGTAAGATCACGCAATCACCCATATGTCTATATCTATACTTTTAATCAACCCAATAACCAGAGTAAGTGGGACGTATACAAACTAATTAGGGCACTAGTTATTGCGCCCAATTAAATCTGGTGGTTAAAGTGTAGGCGTTGTTTAAGTGACGATGAATGAATGTTTCGAAAATCAAATTTCGAAAGATACATTTACGAAGATATCATGAATACGGTGTAATATGAAACTACCTGGATTCTAGTGATGTTTATCAGGTGGCATGCACATAGGTTTTCGAGCGGTATTAATGTTTCAAGGGCGGTCAAAGCTTGTAAATAATAATGTGGCCGCTGGCGCTTGGGTGAGCCGGCCAGTCCGGGCTCGGGGCGTTTAATAATCCTAATAGGATATCGTACAATGCTCAGCTCATTACGGTGCATTAGATATCGTTCTCCACTGCCTTCTAGGAAGCCATAAACATTCCAGCGGCGCACGTAACCCCGACTCGGCCCGGCAGACAATAATTTTAATAATTCACAATCATTGCTTAGATACTGGCGCGCATAGACCCGCAACGCCGTCATTGCCGTTGGATGGAGTAATCATTTGAACGCACCAAGCCTAACGATTCTCAATTGCTGGTGCCAGTCGCGTCGGCACATTACTTGATAAATCCAAGCGCATTGCTAAATCGTCTCCTCTAAGTCGACAAATTTGAGAGGTGTTCACTTACAAGTCTCGGTCATTGCGGGTTACGTAAGTTGAAGGGCAAGACATAAATTTAGTTATAGCGAGATGATTCATTGACGCAGTGCAGATTTCAATCTTCGACGCGCATTCTAGATAAACAACCACTTGGTTCGACTCGTAATACAAAGTTCCTTGTGGAAAAATACTTGAATAATTGAGGACTCTGCTTATCGAAGTGTCGACATGTACTTAGTCGGGGAAGTAAACTTGTGACCCGGCTTTTCAATCAATTGTACCGCGACGTACCGAACGATTTGAAATTAACGAGCGTAGAAAGAGGTGGTTCTCGAGTCGGGGATGAGGAGAGGGATTCCGGAGTTTATTGCTGGAGCGTGAGGAACTCGGGCGAACGGGTCGGGATTGCGGGGCATGTGGGCACTTCCATTTTCTATTGCGTGCGTATACATTCGGCCTGACAGATTTACGAGAGAAATCGGTGTAGCTCAAGCTGCTTTAACGAAGCCGCCAGATGTCATTAGGCAGCTTCTCGCCAGAGCTTCGAAACATTCCGACGAATCGATTGAATCTATCCCCTGGCAATGCCTACACTCAACCACTTCGCAACACCCACTTTACCCAAAAGGGAATCTCTTGCAATAAAAATATTACCCTTTTGCTTTTCCGGTAGTCTGTAAACACCTGATGTCGTCAGCTTTAGAAATAATTGTCGAAATTTATCAGGATTTAATAAGTGTAGGAAAGCGAAGTGTGAGGAGAAAGTGCGATGGTGGAATTTTGGTACTTTAATTACAGATCAGCCGACCATCAACGAGGCCACGAACAATGTGGTCGACGGTATTAATTTGGACGAGATCAGGGAGTTCGCAAAGGTCTTCAAGACTCGCAGACTGTCGCTGGGTCTCACGCAGACCCAAGTCGGCCAGGCTTTAACTGCGACCGAAGGACCAGCTTACAGTCAAAGTGCCATATGCAGGTGAGTCCGGCAAAGCTGATTCAGACGTGTTACTCTTCAATGACAATGGTCGCTGATCAGAAGTGACTTAACCAGCGGGTGAATACTTATATTAGACAGTGTGCCAGGTCACTGGAAATGCCGTGGAGTGCGCGCTTCCGTTTTCCCAATACCCTCGCGTATCAGGGATAACGAAATGCAAAGTCCACCAAGTCTGATCGAATCCCCTTTAAAAAGAGGTTTCTTACGGTGTACCGGTGCCTTCAATAGATACAAACCCATGAATGATTATTGATTCCCATCGCGAGTCGCAGTCGTTTTAAGTAGCTTCTCTAAGCTTCTGGAAGGGTCCCCTGCCACGGTGGTTCCTCGAGTCTCTTTTAGTTGAGGGTTCATCAGGTTTAAAAAGTCTAGTTAAATGATTCGTACTATCGGGGATTAGTTAGAAGTTTAGTGATGAAAGGAGCGTAAGGAATCACCGTGGTGAGGCGCCGATAGCAGGCGCGAGAGAATGTATCTACGAGCTAGAGTTCTTATCGTATCGACTAATTTAAGCATTGGTGATTGTTCCCCAGTGCCCTGGCTTCCCAGATGTACGCTGCCTCGCAGATTGCCTCTCAGCAGCAAGCTACGTACGTTCACCCCTCATGCTACTTAATTTATCTAAAAATCTAAAACTCTGGAATCCTCTCGGGATCAGTGCAGCTATACCCAAGCATGCATTGAATTCGAGCGCAAGCCCGAGACGTGAAAATTCGCCGTGATGTTCATCTTTATACAACAATTCTTTCATAGCTACGATCCAAGGGGACAAGTGTCCCAAGATCCTCAAAAGAATTCTGACGTGATGTACCCGTGTTTGTCCGACGACTCCTTTCCTCCTTGAGAGTGCTCGCTTGGCGAATCATTAAAGTGGACGGGCATATTTGGGTATAGCTGCAAGGCACTGTCACTAATTTTTAACTCCGTATCCGGAAAAGAGATGCGAGAAAGGAGCACTTGTGAAATTAACGAGACTACTGTTTCTTCTCGAGCCAGGGCATTGGCAAACTTGGGCATGATGTCGCCAACGCGCGAGAAACGCCTCTTTAGCGAGATAGCCGACAGAGATGAGTCGATCTCTCTTGTCTTCGTGCATTCTCCACATTGCAACAACAGCCGTGGCAATTCTTGTCTCTTAAAAATGAAAACCGCGTTGGCAACATCATTCACGGCATCACCAAAACCTTTAAGCATGCACGCATTGTCAATGTCCTGTTATTGAGTCAATGCATGCTTCTTAGTGCTCCTTCAGACGACGAAGACGTGAAGACCTTTCTCCTATTCTTCACTTTGCGGCTTGGATTTTATTCTTTCTTCTTTCTCATCTTTTACAACGAGAAGGACAAAAGAAGCTAAAGGCTCCCAAGTGTCCTTTTTTTCTATCTCTTCCGAAATTTGATTTGGTTTTCTCTAGAAGGTCTTTACGTCTTTGGAGAGGATCCTTTTTTGCACTGTATTTCTTCCGAGAATATTAACGAGCAATATTGAGACTGGAATCACACTCTGTTCTTGGCTCTAGATTCGAAAAGCTGGACATCACGCCAAAGAGTGCGCTAAAGATCAAGCCGGTCCTCGAGAGGTGGATGAAGGAAGCCGAAGAGAGGTCAGTTATATCTTTATAACTTAGATTATACTTTACAATTAATAAGGTCAAGCTTACGTCACACTACTCGAAAGTTTTTTTCGAGCTTCTCGAATATTTCCACGAGAAATGATTTATCGCACATCTGGTTCAGTCATCGCTTAAATATTGAAATCTTTAAAAAAGGCGAAAGTAAAATGTCTGAGTGAACAAATGCTAAGAGATGAAGGAAGATACTGCTCTCAGCAGGTTTAGCGAGATGGCCGATAGCAGAGGGCAGGTAACACACGATCCATTCGCGGTACACGATCATTCCGCAATCATTCGACAGGATCTCCCGACCGCGAGAGTGCCTGGCGGTGCGCGCGCGCGCGCGAGCGCCCTGTCCGAGAGCGTGTGAATATGTGCGTGCTAATTGGTAATTCGCTAATTGAATCCACCTGATTAATTGCAGAACCGCGTCTAATAAATACGCGGAATGTTAATTAGAATGGGGAAACCGTTAGGAGGTTCGGGCCAGCGCAGCAGCAACAGCAGCAGCAGCAGCAGGTACGCGTCGCTCGTGCTTTCGTTTGTATGTGTCGGCGTGAAAGAAGTCGCGCCGCTTATCGGCTTCCTCCTCTCCCAAGAACATTGCCTCTCTCTGCAACGGTAACACACTACTCTGGGCTCGCTTGACCTCTCAGCACACACCTACATACTCCAGCAGCCCGTGATCAGTGAAATTTCGACTTTAAATTACCCTCCAGTACCAGCTACAGTCGACGACATGCTCTCCCCGTTATAAGCTACTGATGAACTTTCATTCGTAACCTACCGTGAGACTCTACTTTGACCCAACTACATCTTTCTTCTTTCTTTTTTTCAATCACACAAGCACACATTCTTTAATAATTAAAGATCGAATGGTGACCCTAAATGGATTACAATGTAAACTGGCAGAAAGAATGGTGTATTAATTGTTACGTTAACGCAGTATTGGCAAATGAACTGTAGCAGAGTTAAAAATGTACTCGCAAACATTTCGTGATCAACAGGACTCTTTTAGCGAAACAATTTCCTGAAAAATAACAATTCAGCACGTGTCCTGTTTACGGGCCGGCTCGTGTAAATATAGGAAGGCGATGTGGAAACAGTGGCAGTTCACGTTTGAATCGCACAGTGAACGTGTGCGCCGTTTTATTCGAGGAGTCATCTAAGTCATTGGAGTTGCGCGCACTTTTTATGACCCGATAAAGTCAGCCGGTGAGTTTATGATTTCATTTGACCGCGATACAGTTTCGTTCCGATGAATGCGAGCGGCCCACTCACGGTGTGTGGAGATCAGTGAAAAAGCGTATGGCTCGTGCTCTCCCGGCGAGTATATTGACGAGCGGGGCCCGAGCGGCGTGTACCTCGACCGTGAACCGGATGATTCGATGACAGGAGCACGCGGTCATTTCTCTTTACGGGAGCGAGCGCGCTCGCGCGGCCCACGCCAACAATGACCCGGTGCCCTCCCCCAGCCCGCCATCAGCCACCGCACCACCACCGCCGCCCGGCTGAATCAACAGATTTTCACAAAACAAACGAAATGATTTGTTGATTGTTTATTAACACCTTCGTTACACTCGCAAATCGTTTTCGGCAATATTATTCCGCTGACCGCGCGCCGCCCACTAGTTTCTCGCGATGAATAACATCCGCTGGCCACTGATAATTAATCAAGCCGACTTTATGAATCGCATTAGATTGTTATCGGCAAGAATTCTTTAGCTTTGCAATTACTAGTCTCAGGCGTTGTGTGATCAGTGAAGCTGAGCCGAGGATGTTTGATGGAAACATTGATATGGATTCAGATTCAACCAGTTTGAGTTGAGGCGCAATCAGAAATGAACCAAAGCCATAACCCGTCTACGGTTTAATGAAGCCATAATTCTACGACGCTGTGACGTTAACATTTCAAAGGTTTAATGAGCCGCGATCTAGTGGAGCCCTCTAACGTGATAATCACAATCGATTCGATCCAATCTCCCTTAGAAGAGTCGCACACAGGCACAGGGGAAAGTAGGCTTGCTGGACAGATTACGAGGAAATATATCGGAGGCAGGACAGCCGTCCATTTCGATGACGGTTAAGCGTGGTCATTTCTCTTTCGGCGAGTGAGCCGGCAACAATGACCCATCCGGCATTCTCGCGGCGTAGAGTTAAGCGCGCGACCGTGTGCCGGCCGCGTCCGGGAAAAATGAAAGCGGCTAGTTTATGCGGTGCACGTGCACGATTTATCTGCCGAGTAATTAAACTGTGGACTAATTAAAATCAGGTTTCTGATGTACCTCCCTTCCGCACCGCCGCTGCCGACGCTGCCGCCACCTCCTCGCTCTTACTCCGCGATTCCTGTCGTTTCCCTTGCCTCTCTTTCCTTCTTTTCCTTCCTCCTGCCCACTCGTTCTCTTTCTCTCTCTCTCTCCTCCCTCTTACTCTCTCTCTTTTGCCTGTTCACGCTTGCACGGCCTCACCTGAACCCCAACACCTCGAAAGTTACACAGGCGCCCACGTAAATCCTCGTTTTCTGACTGCCGGTATGCGACTTCTTCCTCGGCTACTTGCCCTCACCACTCACCTTCCTTTCCTCCTCAAACCTTTAACTGATCATCACTGCATCATTGAGCCACTTAGTTCTTTACTCTCTAAAAGCAAATCTCTATGTCCTATATTATATTCATATATATTAACTCATGTCACATCATTCGATTTTTGGAATTTTCGAACTTTTTCGAACTGTTCATAAATCGATTGTTCGAGTATCAAAACGGATAGAAAACAAAGAATCAGTAGCAAAAGTGCCGGAATTGTATCAAAAACACGAGGAGAAGCCCTCCTAAACAATTAATTTCGTCTGATTTTTACGGTTTTTCCCATGTTTTCCATACTTCCCGACATTATCCGGGGCTGAAATTTGGTGGGGAATGTTTTCTTGCATCAAGGAAGAAGTGATATAAATTCCAGAGCCCCAGCTCAAAATTCATTTTTTCGCAAATTTTTCCATATGTACCCCTTCACAAATTTTCGATTTTTCGAAGGTTCTGGGACTTGGACGAACGCTTGATATTTCGATTGTTTGAGTATCAAAACGGAAAGAAAACATGAAACTAGTGGCAGAAATGCCGGAATTGTATCGAAAACACATGGATAACCGATCCTGAATATTTGACCTGGTCTAATTTTGACGGTATTTTTCATGTTTTTAAATCTTCCTGACCTTTTCCGGGGCTGAAATTTGGTGAAGAATGTTTTCTTGTATCAAGGAAGAAGTGATATAAATTCCAGAGCCCTAGCTCAAAATGCATTTTTTCACAAATTTTTCCATATGTACCCCTTCACAAATTTTCGATTTTTCGAAGGTTCTGGGACTTGGACGAACGCTTGATATTTCGATTGTTTGAGTATCAAAACGGAAAGAAAACATGAAACTAGTGGCAGAAATGCCGGAATTGTATCGAAAACACATGGATAACCGATCCTGAATATTTGACCTGGTCTAATTTTGACGGTATTTTTCATGTTTTTAAATCTTCCTGACCTTTTCCGGGGCTGAAATTTGGTGGAGAATGTTTTCTTGTATCAAGGAAGAAGTGATATAAATTCCAGAGCCCCAGCTCAAAATTCATTTTCTCACAAATTTTTGGTGGTGTTTTTCAAACCGCTTAGAAATGCTCTCATGTTTTACTGAGTCCCCCTAATATTTCCTTCAATGTACATTTGCTTTTTAATTAGATTTACGTTTTCTGCTCACGTTACACTGCAGTAGAACATAAATTTCCGTTTTGACAGTGGGAGTTGTATCCTTCTCATAGGATCCTGGGCGTCAAGGCATCGGTTTAGTCGAGCGGCTGCTCTCTCCATTAGCATATTGTTTTCGCCCATTCGAGGAAATATCGCCACCCGATGCTAATGGCCGAACCCGCACTTTTTCGGCGCGGCTGGACAGTTGGTCATACGGAGTTAAATTAAAAACATAAATTCTCGAGCAACACCTACGAGAGCGACGCCGGCCGTCGGGACACCCTTCACCGACTCCTCCTCTCTCTGTCTCATCCTCTTCCAACGCCTCTCTTTCTCCCTCGTACAAGCAACCCCTCTCTTTCTCGTTTGAAACCCCAGTGCCTCCTCATCGGGGCACCCACCCGCAACTTGTCGTGTTTACGGCTCTCGCGCCGCGACGCCGTTCCTGCTGCACCGCCGCCGCTTCGATTTCGCTAATTTCATTTGAGTCCTGGCCGCCGGCTTCGCGCGTGTTTGCTGAAAATGCGAATGGCTACACCACTTTATACCGTAAGCACGTGCGATGAAAGAGTTGGGGGAATTATGCGCGCACGCTTTTCGCAACTTCTCACCGGAGTTTCCTGTTTACGCTGACACTCGGTATTCGTGGATTAAAGCACTCGTATGTGATTGCAGATGAATAGATGTCGATGATAATTAAAATGTTTATGACTTTTGAGGATTAGTGACGTCTCCTTGACTATGTTGAATTTCAAGATGCGGGTAGCGTCACCAAGTTTAAGTGGGAGTAGTTCTTCTGATTACAGGTACAAGAGTGGGGTGAACCACTTGACGGACTTCATCGGCACGGAGCCTAGTAAGAAACGGAAGCGACGAACCTCCTTCACGCCAGGCGCTCTGGCAGAACTCACCGCACACTTCGAGCTGAACACCCATCCCAATGGTATGCAGACGTGATTGCTATCCTCATTACATCTCATCCATCTCTTTTGCTTAAGTTAACCGATTGCAATGACATGACAATGGAGACGCAATAAGTTTAATTTATTTCATTCTGAAATTCCAGTGTTATTTAGATGGATGTGGAATTTTATGTTATAGGTACAGAGATTTCGAACTTGGCACAACGCCTAGGCTACGACCGAGAGGTGATAAGAATCTGGTTCTGTAACAGAAGGCAATCCTTGAAAAACGCTTCTAATCGGAATGGCGGCATGGCGAAAAAGACCCGTCCAGAACATCTCCAGCTGAACTACTGTATAGGGGGGCATGTGGATCACAGCAGTATCTAAGCTTTAATACTCGAATCGTCAGTACATTTGAAGCGGTGGTCGCACGAGACTCGCAGACTGCCCGCTGTGCCTGTGTACTGCAGGCACGTCGAACTATCCGTTAAATAAAGTATCCCTCTTTTTTATTTCCTACGATTCTTAAGTCGAAAATGTACCATGGAGCGCAGTATCCTATTATACGGCATTGTCTAGAAGACTTTGCGAAATGCAGAAGCGGCCAGCGTGCTGGAATAGATTTAAAGGTTCGGGCGACCCAGCGATCGAGGGGCCCTAATTTTTAAAGATGCGTCGTTGTAAAGATCATTGTGATTGCACGTGTATACGAAAGCTATTTGTAAATATTCTCTTTTAGTCTGTAGGCCATACGCGCGATGATCATGTATAGGAGTCGAGTGCCGAGTACCGATAGGTCGACGAGTGTCGCATTTTATTATGCCTGGTACTAGTCTTTTCTGCACATCCGCTCCTTCGAGCTCGGAACCACAATTGCTCCACTCTGGAGGCAGTTTTAGTACCAGTTTTAATACATTATCACTGGTCGATAACCTATGAAGAAACGGCCGACACAAAACGCGCATCCCAATAAACACTGCATTCTAGAAAGTATCACCTAACTATCGACATTTCCTTCGGTTTTCCGATTTCAATGAGTTTCTTAAAGTACATGGAAGGTATTGGACAGATGTGAGATATAGCGTTTATTGGGAGCTGTATGCCTTCCAGAACCACTATTAATATAATAGAATAGACGAACGAACAATTATTCCTGGAACGAGATCCTCGGCTCGCGGGCGTACAGAAGACACAGCAAGTAATCGCACAGATAATAATAGACTATACAGTGAGACAAAGAGTGGGAGACCGAGAGGCAGCTACGATAGCGAGATTTAGGGTATTTGAGAGGCTCGTAATTAATCGCGAGAGGACACTTTAAGTGAGCCAGAAAATAAAGGTCGTGTACGAAAGCTACTGTTGGTTTTTCATCTTCTCTGAAATTCACTCTTCCGCAAAAGGGTAAAGATACATTTCTCGTATGATACAGCATCCCCTCCCAGAGACTAGGGGACGATAGAGAATGGACTGTTTTTGCCACAGGTAGAGAGGAATACAGTTGAATCTCCAGCAGGAAAATCATTCCTATCCCAGAAAGAAATAAAGATGGACAAATTTTGGGCAACACTTTCAAGTGAACATTGCGACTGCGCATGCTTCCACCACCTTTATAAAATGGTACTCCAGCGAAGTCGCAGATACTTCGACGGTGTTCCTCTTTGGGTACAGTCCTCTGTAAATTACACGTGTATTTATAAAAATCGACAAAAGGAATGCACTTCTCTAGCGAGTAAATTAACGCAATAACGTCTTTGAAAGTATACTACGATCAATCATAGGAATCCGCTTCATGCTCCTGAGAATTCCAGAAAGGTGAGAGATGAAATCAGGATGAGGGATTTTTCGACTTTCTTGATGAAAGAGGAGCAGCTAGTCCGCAATAATCTGCCATACGCGACGTATACGTGTTAATGATTACGGAGTTTTCGTTCCTAAACCCCTGACATACCCTATACAGAATTATCTCCAATTTCGCAGTTGTCCATATTGGTTAATTGCTTAAACAAACATTTTTTAATCACTATGAGACGTTTATCAATGATAATTGAATGAAATTGACCATGCATTCATATATCCCCGATACTACAGTGTACGTACGACATTAGCACTTCTTTGAATGCGGTTCAAGTGGGAGCACCCTTAAATTGGAAGGGTGGTGGGCGCCGAAATAGCGCACGTTTGACTTTCTCGGCTTTCCTTCTTCCGTACTAGCTGGTAAAAGACTATTCCAAGATCCTTTAAAAATACAACTTTCGTAATATGTCATGCTCGATTATAATTAAGGCGAGTAAGATTGTGCATAAAATGTACTTCGATGCCCTTCCGTTGATATGGGGCTTACTAACTACCATTGAATACTACGAGAGAAACAAAGTAAACAGGGGAGTGAGGGAGATATTCCTTACACCGGAGTGTAGCTAGAAGAACGCAAAGCTAGCGTATTGTACATATACATAAGGAACGCATAGGGACTGTAATATTAAAACTAACTTTTAATATCATAGCTATGTAATAGCTCGTCGCATCACCGGGGGAAGATTTACATGATTAAGTGAATAAATTTCTAAGGGTAAACATGCGTAACTCTTAAGGCAGTACTTTTAAGGCGACGATATACGAGCAAAGTGATCTGTTCCTAAAACAAAAAACGTTGTATTATAAAGAATAAAAGTGGTAGGATGGTATACGAGAACAAATGGCGGGCGCCAGGGGGGATGGGGGATTGGGGACGAGAGTGGAAGGAAACACGGTTTCAAAATTCAAAATTTTGACTATTTCGGGGGGCCAGGGCTGGGGCGGGGTATATTGATGAAAGAAACTCGGATAGAGTACGAATGTTATCCTTTTTAATAGAGAGCGCGGGAAAGCGAGAATGCGAGAAAAAAATGTTTGTACAGAGATATTCCGGTTATTAAATTTTGTTACACGAAAAAGTGGGAAAGAGTGATTGGAGGGATATGCAAAAGAAGGAGAGCGCGCGCGCGAGAGAGCGAGAGAGAACGAAAGACAGAGAGAAAGTGCGAGAAAAAGAGATTAACTGACAAAAAATGCTTTAGGAATCACGTGTATTTTCTTCGTGAAAATTGATATTCACCTAGGTCATTTACGAGAAATATAAACATGAGTATTAAAACTGTGAACTGTATTCGTGAGTGTCATATTTCTAAGGAAGATAGCTCCACGGGCGAATGTTTTATGGCAGTTTCCGGCTGAATCACTTGTCCGGCCATCGAAACAATAATACGTGTAAAGGCGAGCCAATTTACAGGTAACCCCGAAATTCTAATCAGAGCCCAGAAATGCATCGCAAAAGTAAAAACTACCTCGGCCATTAGGGAAACTGAAAACACAGGGTGAAAAAAGAAGTCCTATCGCCGCACTCCAGGCAAAAATTTCGAGGCGCAGAGATCTAGGTTGCGCGCGTGCGAAAAAGTACGAAAAAGGAGAGGGGAGGAAACTGCTCCTGAAACATTGCCCAGCGAAACCAAAGTTCCTACTACGTTTTATAAAATATAGAAACCGAATGACCGCAGCAAACTCGAACCTGTACATATACAAGACTAAACTTGAAGGACGCAAGTCTTTTAAGCTATAGCAATCGCATCGACTAACGCGACTCACACTCGGCAGGCGAACTAGTTCGCAGCTCTTTGATTCGGAGCAGCGACGGGGCAGGGTCAATTTTAAGACGATGCAAAATCGACAGGCGGTGTCTCCGTGGATTTTGGTGCCCGGTCATCGGCCAATGTAAACACGAACCAGATTTTCTTCGAAGCGCTCTTGCGTATCATCGGAACGGAAGAGGTAGAAGACAGAGTGTGTGTCTTGGTTTGGGGGTGGGGAATACCAGTTCGGTTCGAGACCGGAGACTATTGACGGTGGTAGCACAATAAGTACGAAGGAACGCTGGCAGACAGACACACATCCTGCACACATGACAGTTAGACAGACCGCGCGCGTGACACCGTCGGAACTCCACGCATACATAAACACACTCACGCAAATACGCTGAGAGACAGGCGGAAACAATAAACGTAAACACTCACACATACACAGACACACACACACACACAAGCAGTCGACAATTAAGCACATAAGTATACAAGTAAAAATAAGCAGCCGTAGCTTTAGCTTGAATGTTAGCGTATAGGCAAGAAACACACACGATGTAACTTTAAACTACGTATTTAAAGAGAAATGATAAGGAGGGAAGACCGAGAGCGAGGGGAGGATTCTAGCTGTTAAGCGAATACCTGTGTAAAATCTAGTAGGTGTCCACAAGAATAAAATAAAAACATATATTGTGGTACAAATCACACCAAGATCGTACCTTGGACGTGCGTGTTCGATTCTTACCCCACAAACTTGTGTTTACGTTTCTTTATTGCACATAGCCTGTCGCCTCCCAATGTACACAATACTGTTTTCTTTCGCTTTAGATTATATGATTTTTTAGAATCATTACTTGGAGGAGGAAGTTTTATAACTAAGAATGAATCAGTTCAGAATCGTGGATAGTTATTTAAAATAATGACAAACAGAACTCAGTGGCGTTTTGCGTCCGCTTCATTATCAGCGACCAGTTCGAAATCAGGTTTCTCTCCTGGTACAGCTCGGTCGGCCTTGCCAGACC
Organism: Ectemnius lituratus; assembly: GCA_910593735.2. Classification (NCBI taxonomy): domain Eukaryota; kingdom Metazoa; phylum Arthropoda; class Insecta; order Hymenoptera; family Crabronidae; genus Ectemnius; species Ectemnius lituratus. The sequence continues at coordinate 15,263,666 of OU343038.1, forward strand.
ATTCGACGAAACCATAGCCAACCATGCCGATGCACAAAATGCCGATCAAACAGTAAATCTTCATCCAGGTACACAGGTAAGGACTATACGCGTATGTAATTACAGACCCCGTTGCTTCCCAAAGACGAAAGTTTGAGAAAGCTGCTTCTTCTTTCCCCGGGAATAGTATTCCATTCAGTGCTAATAAAATATAAGAAATTTAGATTTAACAACTTTCGACAGACGGAATTTTAGTGAATCAGTTTAACTAGACCTATGTAAGGTAAATCATCAGAAATGTTATACTGGCAATCGATAAACGAATGCCGTTGGCAAGTTACCTTCCCTTGTTATAATCAATACTCCACTAGCTCAGTAGCTGGTAATAAAATACCAAATATTCGTATTGAACTTCAAAAATATTTTTAACAACAATCGGTTATTTCCCTACAAAGTATTTATTCTACCAATTGCAATACGCACCATTAACTTGCACCAGCCAGATGGAATCACATAGACCCCAAAGGCCTGCCATCAAGAAAAACATCATCCCTTGATCGGGGGTTGGTTTCCATTGTAGTAAGTATATTAATAATGCTATATGAAGGAAGAAAGCGAAGATCATAACGGGCTTTCGGCCAGTTAACTTCGTTATGGTTCCCGTGCATAATGCGGCTATCGCATTTGTGATGCCGAAACAGATCATTACATAGCCGATATTATTTATCCCCCATGCACAGGATACGAAGGACTATAAAAATATATGAAGACAGTTCATTTTGCCTGGATGGGAATAATTTCGGAGGAACATCTTTTCTATCCTTACGGCATTGTAGTCTGCAAATAGGAACGCTTGTTCTGCCCCAATGAAGATGATAATTGGCAGTATTAGGAGCTGAGACTTTTCTTTCAGTAAAGCCACGGTTACCGCCAGTAGCTTGCAGCCTGTCAAACCTGTCGCACTACCTTTTCTAGCACGGTCGTACCTGGGACAAAGATGAATATCAGTCTCCAATGGTAAGTTATTTTAAAATTATATTTTTCCCCTGTATATTCTGTATAACTCATCCAAAGTCTGAATTAACTTCAAACGTGCGCATCGTGCGGAATAGAAACCTTCGTAAAAACGATTAATAAATAGGTGCCGATTCGTGTCGGAAAAGGTGATCGATGAGTTCGAGTTTACAGAAGTGCGCGTAGCCACGGCAGGCACCAGCATCCCGTGATCTATCTGCGAAATCGGATTGATGCTTTCAATTTGCCAGTCATCATTCTTCATTCCGAAATACTATCACCACCACATTCACACCCTGGCTTAATGCGCTATCAATTGTGAATTCGCGAAATGTTTCGATACTTTTGCAATTTATAAAGCAACCCCCTTTCTGTGCCAAATGTTTCATGAAAGAAATATGATTTAATCATGTAAATAAGCTGAAAAGAGATTCCAACTAAAGTGTTACTTTAAACTCAACACACGGATTTAACGCGTTAATATAATGCTGCGTTGAGGGAATGGTATTTTCATGGGGACGAGTGTCACTTTAAAGACACAATGGGCAGCGGAGATTTTTCCGGCCATTCTTTCACTCTTTCCTGTGACAAACGCTTAATTGGCTTCCGGTAAACGAGCAACCTCCTCGTTCATGGTCGTGCACACAAACTTAAACGTTCGTGGCGAACGGCAGATATAATAGTCCACGGAGATAAAGTAGATCCGCGATTGTTCTTTTAGTCGGCGGAACTTGACGGTGAAGTTTTTATTAACAGCTTAAAGGGTTACAGGGAAAATGGAAGTCTTTCGCGTTAATCCGGCTGTGAAGGTGCTCCTGGAAGCACGCGACAGTCATCCTATTAGAATAGCCTTCTAGAAAATGGCTTGGCACCAGAGGCCGTAACGCTGTGGAAATTGTATTATACGGGTAAGTCATAAAAGATTGTGAAAGTACCTGGAAAGAGAGTCGACTCCAAAGGCTACGATTAAGGAGGCTGCTATCATGCACGCTAAGTAAATGCCTGAGATTAAATGGATCCTTTCCGTCGGCGGACGTTCCAACGGGAGGCTCTCAGTTTCACTGGATGAAGCGCCGCAGAAATTCGCACCGCAAGCTTCTGCCACGAAGCTGCTGTTCAGAGTGCTGTTCGAAGCCACAATTTCCACTCCATACGATAGAACTGCCGGTAGAGAGGAACATCTCGAATTCATGCGGTTCATTCAGTCAAATAGATCAAAGTTTCATTACTTAACGTACATTGTACATCGAACATTTCAACTAACAATTAACACACGCTGCAACCTATTCTCAATTCTCATATTTTCATACACATTCAGTGACAGCATAATAATGTGCCATTGCAATTGATATCCTCCCCTATGTTAATATAAAATGGGACAACCCCCTTTGGTCAGATTCAGCCTTTATAGTTTGGATCAGGGTCATTTAGAGGGGTGAAGTAGGCTTCATCTAGTGATTTCACTAAGCTTTATATCGGAAAAGTACAAAATTTAAGAGACATGGATAGGGTGGTATCGATCCAATAAGATAGAAGTTCATGAATAAACTTAGGTAGAGATTCCCGGGGGCTAAGTAAGACTGTAGTATTGCGCTACCAAGGCAGTGGCTCTAAAGTTACACTGCAAGTACCTCGGGTGTTCTGTATTGCGCTCACGATTTTAGAGCAAAGGTGTTACTAAGGTTTCTTTCGATTTTGGATTAGCAACATTTAAGCTGATGGAATTTGTTGATTATTTGGGTAATCTATTACAATCTTATCAGTATCTTATGATTATTATCTGTTTATTTTTGAATGAGACTACTCGGACGCACCTGCGGAGGATATAAGATTTCCCCAGACTTGAGCCATCTGATAAAACATAAAGAAGACCCCGAAGAACCTGGTCACAAGAACATCTGCGACTACGTCGGAGACCGTCGAGTAAGCTTCGGCGACCACTGAAAGGTACGTGCACTTTGCACACCAAAGTGGCCCGGCACCGATGCCAAGTAGTAGTCCGGCGGGTATCATAGTGTAGAATTTTGGATAGAACTGGGCCGCCATGAACGGCACGTAGGTCAGTATCGATAAGGAAATCGTCCATTTGCATCCCAGCCAGCTGCAAGCAAGGAAGGAGAGGGATCCCTTTAGATTGAGCCTGGATTACCTCATCCTGGTCCAACCCCTTTTCCTATAATCGAACCTCTCCCGCAGATTGCTCCCGAATATTCGACAGGTCTCGCACGCGCGAGCGCGCTTTAGTAGTGGCTGACCTTAAATCGCCCCTTGAATTCTGCAAGTTCTCGAGAAACTTGCATCCATATTTCCTTCTCACGTACAAATAACTTCTATGCAACTTTCACACCGGAAGACATTTACTGCCTAACATTTGATATATGGCAGGGTTTCGGGACATTCAAGCACGTTTTGTCATAACGGTCACCGCGATGCCCATCCGAAGTGATTGCAGAAGGCAATTCCGGGCCAAGGTAAAATCGCCATGCGTAATAAACTTTATTACCCTAGGTAGTCGTGCACGAATAGCGAAGTGTAACGCAATGGCAAGATTGAATCTTTTTTCCTGGCAAAATTTCACTGTCTCCTAGTCTCCACCAGGAAAAAAGGGCTTTAAATTCGTTAGTGAGATGTTTTAAATAATCTTTTTCAATTAGTATCATACAACAAACAAGTAAAATATGGGCAGCGAAAGATAGTTAGTATTTGGCCCATTATCATTAATAATTGTAACTACTTCAAAGAGACTGCTATAATAAAAGCATGCGGCATTCTTCACTTTACGACTACTGAAACGTTTTTCTCGAGGTCAGGCGAGATAAAAGGGCACTCTCAGGCACAGCCCCGTGCCCACCAGCCCGTAACCCTTTCTCTGTCCTTAGTCCTCATCTTTAATTAGACTCTCATTTGCGACTTGTACACCCGGTTTTTCAGGGACTTACATCGCGTACGAATGACGGAAAAATCGTCCGCTTGCAAGGTTATCGCCAGTCTCTCGCAGGGAATAACGATTTTCCCGCTAGAACCTGATGATCGGCGGAAAAATAGCGAATGTATGGGCACACGTTTAATTATACATGCACGCCCGCATATTCATTTGTCGTTTATACGTTTCTACAGCTACGGCATTCTGCTAGCTAAGCCGGGTGTTTCGATGGACGAGCCCCCTGTTCGGACTTATATAAACCACTTGTCTACGTCGCCCAATGCGATCTTCATGTTAATGACGATTTCATTTCAAGCTTCGCTTTTTTCTTCCCAACACTAGCTTGTTACAGTTTAGTCATGTGAATTGGTTAGCATGCTAAGAGAGCTCCCACGCCCAGTTGCAACAAACGGGAAGTATCAGCGGCGGGCTCGTCGATTAAGTAATCCTCCGGTTAGACTCACCTAATGATCAAAGTTGGCAGGAAGATATTACTGAATATCAGACTGAGGTAGATCGAGGCCAGCGTGAATGTGCCAAGCGATTGATCGGCGTTAATCGAACTCTGGAGATTGGTAGCTCCCATGAACGCAGTGAAATTCACCATGAAAGCCACCCCTATTACCAGAACGTTCTTGGTGATGCGCCATCGTTCCGACGGCTTGAATCCCGTTGCCTCCGTCTGCACCTTCACGAATTGTCGGGGTTCCTCGAATTTCTCGAGTGTCATATTGGAGAATCCTCTATCTCCTTTCGCACTCCTCTTCCTCCCACTTTGCCCCCCTTGATCTCGACGTTCCGGAGAGCTGAAGGATTCAAACACGCCCCTGAATTAATACTAGCAAATGCCTGATATTCTTTCGGATAAGTCGATCCCTTTTGCCATCCCCTCGTAAGGCCACTAAGCCAACACCACCGCAAATACCACTATTCGCAACTAATTTTATTGCCCACTTACTTCGACTAGCACAGCACTCGCCTCAGGCAAAGGATCCACTTATGCGCACTTTTCCCGCGAACTTGATGATTATGTGTGTCTGCCTCCCGCGCACACGCTCTTAGGGTGTGTCAGGCGAATGTCGTCGGTACCGGAGCACTTCTCTCTTGTCGTTGGCGGCAGCAGCAGTCCTTATCGGCGGTCATTCCCTCTAACTATTATCACAGACGCGACATCAAATAATCTGCAAAAAAGTCTCATAATTGTCCGATAACGATTGTGGACTATGGATTAAGGCAATTGCACTCTTGACCCTTTTTAGGCTGAATCTTATCGTCCTACTCTTATAATTAAATAAGTATGCTCCCGGATATCGTTATGTGTCTGTAATATTAATTTAAAGTCGTATATCATTCGATTGTCAAAGATTCGTGATTGATCGTGAATGTCAGTCAGTGATTTATTTAGACTTGCATTGTCACCAGTTCGGTCACTTGAAGCATGTTCACCATCTCGTCGAGATGGATTCGCGCCGGTAATAATTCACTGTGATATCGCGTTATACAGACTACATAGTATCATTAAAGGCAACCCTCCAACCATCCGCCATGCGATACTACTGATGCTGCAATTTCTATATAACGATCTTGTTCTACATATATTCTGATACAATCTCAATAGATGGACTCCAGATCTCAGGGGTAAATACACACCACGTGACTAACGCATAGCGAAGCTCATCCGTCATTCAAGAGTTTCTTAGTCAACTACGATATTGCAATCTGTGCTCATAGCCCCTGAAAATTACATCCTCCCAATTTGTGCTGTGAAATCTATTAAGTGCACTGATACGAGAGCTGTATAATGGCGAAGGCCACGCGCTAATATCGGGAAGGTAAATTTGGCTAACTAAGTTTATCCCAAGTTTCCACAGTCTGTGCAACAAAAAGCAGGTTTCGCTCGGTTGTTGTATTAAGCGTGGTTATAGTAACGTGGCTGTAATACGAGCACTCTTTTTCTTAGATTCAAGGAATGATTTCAAGAGTCGAAGTAGTCGAAGTACTATCCGATTTCAACGGCGAGACTTTTAGCTGGATTAAATGCGAGTTTTGTTGGTGTTACACACCGCTCAGAAGACAGGATGGGCAATTAATTTCGCGCGAGATCGCTTTAATTCTGACATCTCCTGCGCTGGGTTATCCGACATTTCGTCAAGGGAGGAAGAGCTCATGGGGTAGAAGAGCGTGCAGTGCAACAGTCGTACGACACAATGATCTATTAGATCCAGTGTGATAAATGGAGCGCTCGCGAGAGATCAGTTATCCCCTCGGTGGAGAGTGGATAAACGAAAGCTTCTTGGCACCTGGTGTACTGACGAGAGCTACCTAGAAAATTTGATTTACGAACCAACCAACATTCGTAGCCATTGACTATCGTTACGTAAAGGTCAGTTGCGCGGGGTTCGAATCTTGAAAAGCCGAGTTATCTAACTGAAGCAGCAGCCTCCGGAGTTCAGTTTCAGCAAGTTACGTCGACGATGACTTGTTTCTCGATATTTATCGCTCTATTGATGGAAGTGAGAATAATTTTGTCTCGTCGAGATTATACGTTTTATGACGCGCGTTACCCATCGACGCTCGCACGAGTAAATAGGGAAACGCTTCGCTCGTTACCGATTTGCTGCTTGTCTGGCCACCCGCTGTGATTGACGGGTTATCTCATGCGTGGATAAAAGACCATTGAATGGTCTTCCTAAATCCGCTCATCATCCAACGCTACTGCATGTGACTTGCTCCTGGAGGTTCATACATAATATACCGATGTTATATCCGCAGACCTACTGAAACCAAGTAGACTGTCGTGTTACACGGATTCATGTGACACAATGTCCTCCATGTTACATCGTGTTCCATTGTACTCCATTCCGGACATGCCTTGTCCCTTGCCATTTGTTAGTCGAATACTGACCGGTAGACCATTGTAATATATTATTTTGGCACAGTTTTCTACTTTCTTCACAATTTATTCTACTGATTTGCTGTTTTCATGAACAACCTACAATGGATATTTTATTTTATGGGTGAGACAATTGGACGCTCGCCCAAACAAGCTCTTCCAACGATGTTGGATACATAGAAGTACACGGCCGATTGCATCAACAATTCCGTGTTGGAGTAATGCTAGAATCACGATAGCCCATTCATTGGACACGAACGAATGAGTTGTCCTTGAGAATAGGTATCCTTGCACCTTTCACAAACTCCGACGGTACTCGACCCACGACAACGTTCTCCTCGACACTCGGACCGACGGTACAAGCGGCTCTGATATCGCGCCTTAAACCGGAGATCACAGCCAGTGCGGCACACACACCACATAATTGCGCAACGATTAAAGCAATCTGAAATATTTAAATGTATGTATTCGCCAGCGAGATGGTAATGTTACGTTCTCCGAAAGAACGGGTTACACGCTACTATGACTAACGCGCACCATAAATTACAGTATCCTGTTGTTTATTCCTTTCGCGTAGCCACCGCCTTATCGTAGATTTCTGCAGCGCATCCTTCGAGACACAGTCGGCGACAGTTCGCTGCGATTCTCGAACAGTTTATCAACTAGCTTGGAAGCGATCGCACTCGACTGACTATTAGTTCCTCCGGTTGAATTGGCGTGCAACAAACTCGCATTATCCTGTGAGAAGATGCGCCGTGGAAGAAAGAGGCGGTTCACGAAGGAAGAGACCGTCGAGCAATTAACATAACTAGATGTGTCCGAGGAGGAAAATCGTTTGACGGTGATTTCGCGGCTAATCAAAGAACCGCGCGAGACAATAGCTCGCTGTGTACACGCGATAATGATTTTCCCGGCGGAGAGTCGGTGCGCGCTCTGCACTCGGTGGTAATTAAATTGGTCGGCGGCGTGTGCCGTGCAATCGGCGGCATTGAACGGCGAAGTACTCGAGAACTTCGACAGTGGAATTGCCGTAGCGGCACCCTACAAATTAGTAGTGAAATGCCTGCTACTACCACTGCTTGATTTAACACCATCATCGGTGACTTAATTGTCGCGTGCCACAGGTTGTATTGTTTTCGAAAAATTCTACCAGGCCGAGTCAGTCGATTGTAACGATTGTTGGGTCAGAGTTAATTATCCTTGACAGCGCCGATGTACGATAATCATACTTTGTTGCGGTTGACAACCGTGTCGTAAAACTCAGCAGGAAACATTGGAATATCCCGGTGGTTGAAGATGAGATGTGGTAGGTTGCGGATCAATGACTAATATTTCCCGATTGATAATTTGACGTAATTGTTCCGCGAACTCGGTGATGAGTGCGATGCTGATTAAACATTCCTGTGTTCTCGGAAATATGGCTTTTCCAAGTAAATAAAGGGCTGTTGTACATACTAGGGAAAGGTACTGGTATTTCGGTATTCATTGGTGTTTCAGAGGTATTCACCGAACTATTAACCTTCCAGTACGCGGAGCTCGAGGGTTTCGAGATCGACACTACAATCGAGTGCATAATTGGAAGCAGCCAAGCTGTCTGTCTCACGCTGTATTTGCCAAGCAGGTAATTCTTAATTTACGCTCGTTATTCGTAATCAGATAATAATGCAGCAATCATTTATCTCGTTGTCGATAATGAACTGTGATAGTCGAGGTAATAAAAGTGCTATGCACGAGCAATCGTCCTCGGGAGTTGTCTAGTTTTATGGCGTGGGCTTGGCACTGTACCGCTTCGTTGCTGAGAATATTACAAAGATAGAGTTTGCATTGTCAGCTTCTTTTCTTTAAGAAGTGTATCGCGCAGGTCCCCTTTAAGGGAATTGTCTCGTGGGGCTTAACGGGTTAAAGGGTGAGCGGATGGAAGTGGCGCAACTTAAAAAGGTGGTCTCAATATCTCCGAAATCTTAATCCGCCGCGACTTAGGCTTACCTCGAGAAAGTCGGCATTCCTCCCGGTAGGACTTGGAATCCAAAAAGAGATCCTTGTTGTTCAAGTTGGTGTGCACGTGGTGTCGCGTCTGGCGCCGTTCGTTTCTTTAGGCGCAACGAATGAAATAATACTGATTGCCGACGAAACCTGTGGATTAAACGATCACATTTCCTCCCCACTATGTCGTCCAATACCAGTCACTCCTTTGCGCCGGACAATGTGTCCGTGCTTATCGATGCCTATCGAAGCCTGATCTCACTGCCAGCGGCGCTCGCAGGCTCCTGTTTTTGTTACTTTTACATATCGGGAGTTTGCCGGGTTTCCAAGGCTTTTCGCAAAATTATTCGCACTGCTTTTCTGAAGCCTGAGTTTCTTATAGATCAGCTTGAATTAATGAAACTGTTGCACTGGCACGATATTAAGTTTCTCGGGTGGAAATCTCGCGCTTCCAACCGAGCTGAAAATAAATCGCTGCGGGGTGGGCGGGCGTCTAATGAAAATTGATAAAACGAGTTTAAGCGAAAGGTAGTATTTCATGGGACGCCTTGTCCGATACACCATCCACTAAATCAGTCCTATTGCCGGCTGGTATTCCGCCAATGAAATATCTCGGGCACAAATTTTTCTGGTATGGAATGAATTACCGAGTTTCACTTCTTCAAAGAGTTATTCATGAACCAGTTGATATTTCCGGCATTGTTTAATACGATAGTAGAAGTCGACGTAGCACGAAGACAATAGCGTTATCCTGTGATTGTTCCAGAAGGAGAAGGTAGAAAAGAGAATGACAGCTGATAATCGTGGTATCAGTATTTTAACTTTGCAGTGTAAATTAAAGTGGCGCTGGTGAATTTTTGGCCGACATGGATTCCCTGGAGTGGCAGTTTTACCGAAAGAGGGGTATCGATCGTGCAGTGAGCTGATTAATTAAGGGAGTGGGCGCGCGCGCGCGCGCGAGTCGACTTCGATTTCAGTGGCGTGGAGGGAAAAAGGATGTCTCATCGATCTAAAGCCGCAGAGACACCGGTTCCTCACCGGTGTTCATTAATCCTTCAGATTAATTGCCAAGCTTTTTATTCCACGACATCCACTCGCGCACAGATAAGAAGCGGCAGATTTTACCAGCTGCTTCGGATAGCTCTTGAACCTGTTCTTGTGCCCAAGTTTTTCTTGCCGATCAACTGCGTTACGATCGAAGCTACACTGGAACCATTCTTCCTTCCAATCAATTTGAAAGTCTCTTAAGCCTCGTTCACATTAGTCGAGTGACTCGAATTCAAGGAAGGCGGACAGTCCACTAATAGGAGATTCTCCAAGAGTCTCGTAAACGGGAAATGCTTGCAATGCCGATGTTCAATCGACAGGCGATCATTTTCACTTGGAAGACAAATTGCCTGTATTACGAAAGACTTACTGACTGCGCCAGGGTACTGTAACCATAGAGAGCTCGCTCGTTTGTCGCCGGTCATTAATCACCTTTAACGTGACGACACTTTTAATGCCGGAGAGCAGGTAGAGAAAGCGAAGTGCATGAGCATTACGGTCATTTGTTCGCTCGATGCGCCAGAGATTAATAGCCGGTTATCGGGATCAGCGTTGGTTCTACCGTGCTCTTTTTTCCCCATATAAAATATGACGTTCGCCTTTTCATAATTGCTTTCATAGAGCGTCGTGTTATAAATTCCTCGATGATAGTTGGCGCGACACAACCGGCTTTTTAATTCAAAATGCCACGGTCAGCCTGGCTATTTGGCGACACGAATCATTGTTAAAGCCCCAATCGTGCAAATCGAATTAGTAGCCGTGGACATGTTAAAATTATTGAAATTCACTGAAATCCCATTTGTGATCGATTAACTCATAATTCATATTTAGCCTCCGCTGTGTTGGGGATGAGAACCAATGGATTTTGGTATTATAGTTTGTTCGAAAGCCTTTTGCTATCATCATTTCACCAAATGCGCCCGTCGTGTAATTAGTTACGTCAAAACTGTGTTGAAGTCCAGTTAGCGTGCGCGCGATACGATATTAATTTCATATGTAGCTTAAGTTAAAATCAAATTTACTTAAACCAAATTGAGATAGCGTTTCCTGGCTGGGTAGCAAAAAATCGGGAAAGTTTCGAGAAATTGGTGGAGTCACTTTCTATCTCTCAACTGATACAGGTTCAGGGAATCACTTTGCCTTTGCAGAGAGAGCACACGTCGAAATTGAAGTTAAACACAGCGCACGATATGCGAGCACGAAAATTATATGAAGCCACTTTTCCTCGGCAAGGTTTTGACCTCACAGATGAGAGTACACGCTGGAAGTTTCACCGAGGTTGGAATACGCGAGTGAGTGTTTCGGGCAAAATAAAGTTATGCTGTGACGTAGAACTGTGCAGCAATCATTCGGATTGAAGTACTTGTGGAAATGTTATTTTTCTGGGCTTTGAATCTCAAGTGTTATGTCGACTCTCATCACACCCTTGACGTTGCTCCAAAATGAAATTGGCGTCAGCGATTCAATGATTTATGGTATCCTTTGAATTCACATTGAATCGGATCAATCGTAATAAAGGTCAACGGAGAAATAGTCAATATGAAATACTACCTAGCTATCTCAACAGTTTTAGCTAGGGTCCAAAAATGCCTCATGCTTCAGCGTCGGCAAATATTAGCATATTATTACTCCGACATGGAGTATACCTTCATCTGGTTGGAACGCGAACCGAGCGAATGAAGTCGGACACACATGCCAGCCCCAATTAATAGGGATACCTTTCGCTCGATCATTAATAATCTCTCTTATAATTACAGCGACCCCTTCGTTCGTTCCTCACAAATCTAAGAGCAGACTTGGCGTAATATGCATCTTTTCCTAGATATTTACAAAGGTGTAAAATTTGTGCGCTATCGGAATAATTAGAGCGGCATTAATTATGCAGGCTAATAGTCAATCGTGTTAGTCAGCGATGTAGCAGTGAGGATTCAACGAGGGGAGAAGTATTGGGCAAGCAGGCAAATATTTGAAATTACCAATTGTCCGTTTTTCCGTGGGAGACGCTTCATGAATTTTAAATGGCCTCGTTAAGAGATCGCGAGCGGGACTAGAAGTTAGCCGTTTCGGATTCATGGCGCACTGAATCGAGGATGGCCGGTATAATGGCTCGTAAAGCAGGATCGCACGCGTCGTCAAATGTAGCGTGATAGCGCAGGCACGCGATTCTGGTTTTGTCGCCGACCACTTTCCGATCGATTGCTGCCACTTTAATCGACTGTGGCGGATCCCACGATTTCCCGGCGTGCTGAATACACAAATCCGAAGAAGCTCGAACGACCTCACATCATAAGTTATAAACCATTAGTCGAATTGGCTTAAACAAAACAAAACTCACAGATACACACTTGCATTCAAAGTTTATTCGACGGCTCTAGTAAAACTTGATACTTTTGTGCTAGCAGTGGAAAGTCAAACTTTTGAAAACTCGATAAGAGTTTGTTATGTGTAACGCGACCGATACATACCACTTGTATGACAAGGAGAATTTCCTTCGATAAGCGAAACCAGGTATTGTAAAAATAAAGTACATCATATTTTCCTCCATTCACCTGTGTCCTCCCACTTGAATTCTACACTGAGAAACATGAGGAGCGGTGCTTGTCAAATCGAATCATTTATTCCTTGAGCGTGAGGATACTCTGTACCTATAATGTAGATCGGCTGTAAGACGTGCTTGGTGAAGGGTGAGAATGATTGCTCCTTGAAAGTCCTAAGTAGGAGAAAAGTCAAGGCGAGAGTCGTAGAAGCGTAGTGGTACTTACTGCTTGGGTGGCTTGAGTGGATCCCATAAACGGTGAATGGAAAGAAAGGGGGACTTAATCGAGATAAAACAACCCTGTAATACTTATTCAAGTTTACTATCTGATCGAGCGGGTACTCCATCCTCCAAGAAGAGGAGGAGCTCTCATCTGAATTATCGTGACAGTTTGAGCACTTTCAGTGCCTAGAATGTACACCCGAGACTTTTTCCCGCACGCTCAAACGCCGCTTTTGCTCTGGCGTCATCAACGGTGAAACATTAGAGACGTATAAATTAGTGGGACCCTCTGAGAAATCTCTTCAGTTACCGGAGAGCCAGCGGAGGGAGCGCGCCATAAAAACACTCGTCGCCTATCACCAATACGTGCCAGACAAGATTGAAGGAGGAGCGAGACAGACCGAGATCACGACACAACTATTTCGCAACTCGTAGTTTCCTTCGTTCCGAGAAAATAAGATAGAATAAAAGATGCTGTAATTGTATTTCAATTGATAAAAGCAATATTTACGAAATGAATAAAAAAAGCAGTGTGTTTGACTAGATGATAATATAATCTTGTTGAAAAGGGCTTTCTTTCAATTGTATTCATATTAATTTCCATCCTACACTTTAATCTGATTCGGGGTTCTGTCGTAGAAGTCATACGGCAGTAAATCTCTACTTGAAACTGAGGTTTCCGTGGGACGGCCTCCTTAACGGGAGCTGGGTGGAAAAAGTTAAATAGCTAATAAAAAGTTAGCCCTACACTTGTGCATTCCGGAGTGGTGGTTTCCGCCTTTCAAGATGAAACTTTGGAATGCAGAAACCCGGGAAATGTCGACGGGAGCAGGTGCCATCAGCTACGACCTGCATTACGACACTTACCTTACAGTTCCCCGAGTAATTCGTCTTGGACAGATAGATCCCGGCAACTTTTCATCTCCTACTGGCGTGATAACGATAATTCTCAGACATACCACGCCAAGGGGTAAGTTTTCAAGATTAAGTTCTGTGGCAGTTGAGCTTGACTGTTGGAGATTTCACATTCCAAATAATTCTGACAGTTACTATCATATTTCTAGAACTACGAGGACAAAACTTCATTTTATTAAATTCTTCTACCAGTTACACTATAATTGTACATTTGTATTCTTCATTTTCTAAGCGGATTTTTCTCGTCGAATAATTACAAAAGGGTAAGGCAGCCATTCCAGCACTAATGTATCGAAGTTTTGCACAGTGCTCGGTGTAGGAGAAAATTCCACAGTAACTCGGAGCACCCGGTAAGAAAAGTTTGGCCGAATTTCACCTGTAGCTTTTAAGCAGAGCCACTCTGAGGCAGGAAGTTTAAATGCAATTTAAATTCAGAGGTCCAAGCGGCGTAGGAAGCGACGCGCGTCCCCAGGAGCGCCGCGGTGGGTTCCAATTTCAAAAAACATTTCAAATTTCGCACTGCGTTTCCTGTGAACACGCTCGAGCACTGTGGCAACAAAAACACGCGGGTGCGCCGTTTTCGTAGATTACACCGGCTAAGTGAAAACATTTTTCCATCTCGTTTAAACTGGTCTTTGCGGCAGCCAGCGAGAGTGTATTCCAACGCTTTGCAAGCACTATTTACCAAAGAATATTCAATTATTCCATTCACGAAATCTGACGCGCGGACAATAACTCTTGTCTGTTGGCGCCTTGTACTATTATTAGAAACGTAAATTGATACTAGAAAGATCAAGTACTATTGTAGACAAGATATGTGCCATTCAGGCTGAAATTCCAATATTTCCAATAATGTTCATCATTGCTCGACGATACATCAAAGACGGCGACTTGTTGCTACAGCTGGCGACGTACTTTAATTAGAAAGATATATCTTAAAGTCGATTTATTGCAAGGGCAGTCCCATTTATTTCACAGCAATAGTAAGTACAGAAACCCGCTAATGGGAGTACTCAATAAATTGGTTCGAACATTACGAGCGTAGTTTTCCGAGTCGGCTTTCAGCTCGTGAGCAATCCGTTAATGGACTTCTAATTTCGTGGCGGCATCAGCTGAAAGCTTCGTCAGAGCCTATCGAATGCGCTTATCTAAAAAAAGCGTAATTGGTATTTGCCATTGTGGGAGAACCATTTGTATTGCAGAGCCTTTGTCCATTGTTTCGAGAGTGGTATGAAAAAGTGAGAAAAATAGCAGTTGAGATGTCGAAGCACGAAGTGAATGAAGACCCATTTACCGAGATATTACTTTCACCCTTTGAACTCCACAGATATTCCAGGAGAAGATGATAGTCATATTAATTGTGCTAATGTAACAGCAGATTTCTCGTCGTTTACATTCTTTCGCGCAGCAGATACGAGGACTTTGGCTCGTAAAGGGTAACTTTGCTGAAAAGCTGGTTGGAGAGGAACTCGTATTCACGCTCTCAAAGCGTCTATACATGGGACGAAGCAGAAGGAAAACGGTAGCTTTTATTAACGCCATTGCCGATCCATGTTGTTATGAGGGGCATTAGCTAGCGAACGATCTCTTAAGAGACGAGTAAAGGGACGCGCTTCGGAAATACGTGGACGGAGAATGAACCAGGTGGGACAGCTCGACGATTTTGGATTCTAGTCACGCGGGAACGGCTGTTCCACCGGCACATTTCGTGGTCCAGATCCAACTCACCGCTGTGTCCTTTGCCCAGTAGCAGCACCACTCCCTCCTAATGTACCAAGGGACGTGGTAGCATCTCGTGCCAAGTATATAAGCGCAAAATGACGAGCGTAGCGTGATAAGCACGGTATCATGCGTGACAGCAATGCTACCATGTAATATTTATCCAAATGGTCAGGGTTTTCGGTGACAGTTATAAAATAAAGTGATTAGTGTCATTTATGGGAATTATATGTTGGAAATAGGATTGAAATGTCTGACACCAGATAACTGACGTGACAGATACGAGAATGCGTCCATCGTTCGGTTGCTGTATTTTTTTAAATTAATTTACTAATTAAGGCACAACGGACGTTTCATCAAGCAGTGAGAAAATAGTGCTGGAAAAAAATATTAACGCTCTACCTGGCACTGTAAATAGTTTTCGGCAAAATGGTCATTATATCGTGTAAAATACTGTGTTTACTTTTTTTACCAGGGCAACGTTGTTGCATGCTATGATTTCGACTTTAGCCCGGCAGCTGGTTTCCCCCCAGTACTTTTCGCCAGTGCGAGATTCATTCGCGCTTCTCAAATTTTAATGGCACGCGAGTAGCATTCAAATTAGTGAGCGAAAAAAAAGCAATCGTGACGCGGTCCACACGTTTTACCGGAAATATTCTGTTTAAGAGGAAAATTAATTTCGACAGAGGTCGACTTCGTTAATTAAATGGTAAGCGGGTATAAATTACGTAGCGAATTGCGATGACAATTATTCAGAGTGCGGCCAGCACAGCAGCCGGGAGAGTGCACTTCATAAGAGTACAAGTAAGAAACGAGATTTCTACGGTGCTGAATACTTTCTTTATTGAAGTTTTTCTTTTTCTGTTCTGCTACAACTAAATCCGGAATAATATAAACATTAAATATTCCTGCCCTACATACGACTCTCCTTTTTCTCACCAACGTTTTTCACAGTTTAAATTATTCACAGCATTCCAGGAGAAAATATTTTGAACACACCTGACAGAAACATCTGTCTGTGGTAATCCTATTCTTCATAGGAATGTCGACCTACCTGCATGGTATCTATGTAGCACAAAATAATATCGTCAACGATGGTGTTAAACCTTTTAACTATAAATAGCAGGTACATATGTAAAGCTTTCTCGGCAAGAGATTCCAGTATGATTGTAAATCTCGTGAAGCTAAGACTACTGGGATACCGCCGAGGGAACGTGTTCAAAACAGTCCTGAGCATTGGTGTCGTAATGGGATTCAATGCTCGTAGAAACTTTTAATAGTGTCCACTTGCGTTTAGCATAACTAGAGACACTCGGAGTAATAGAAGTAGAGCTTTACTCGGCTTACGGGTGAATCGGCCACCGCAATACACAGCATCCCAAGGGGGTCCTTTTGAGATATCACGAGAGTGCGCGCCCGCAAGGCGAAAAAAGGAGGGCGCGATAGTCCGAGAAGGTTTACGGGGCTCATTGTTATCCTGGAAATAAATTGCTGCGGCATTACATCGGAATTTCAGATGAACGCCTGTTGGTCCGGCACAAAAGGCAAGCCAGAGTTTGTATCGCACCTAACAAACTGTATTACATTTTAGAAACTCGGCTGCAGAGAGCCAGCACGATTACCCGGATTTCGTAAGGTAAGCGTTGGCAATAAAAAATTCTGGGATTCGCCACTCGCAGTTCAACGAAACTGATAAACAGACTATGTTGCCTGGTAAACTCTCGCAGCAACATTTACCATGATAATAACTTTTGAAGTGTGAGGTAGGATTTTTAATAATTGTAGTAATGGGAAGGAAAACTTAACTTTCAAACTTTTAATCTTAAATTTAAAAAATAGTAGCAGGAAATACATTTCATCTGGTCACGAGTTCACTTTAATAAGTGCTTTTTCATGCACTTGCTTGGTACTCGAGGACAACTTTGCCAAGTCTCCTGTATGATAATTTGCTACACTGGAGAAAGTAATCTTTTCCTTCTGAAGAGTTCTTGATCCAGTGCATCATGTGCCCACGATACCTTTCGTATGCAAATACGAAAGTAAGGCGACTCCAGCACTATACTATCCATCGAAAGCCCAAGAAAATTCCGTACTCCTCTCCAGTGCATTTCATCGATCGATGGTATACTATCGTAGTGGCGCTCGGACAAGAAATGTTGGTCAAAGGAAGAATCGCAGATGGTTGTTGCTCTGTTGAGAGTCCTGTAAAAGAAGAAATAAATATATTTCTTAATAGACTGATTAACATATAAATAATTTTTTTAATAGAAAGATTTACATCTAATAACAAGTAGCCGAGTATCCGCGAGCTAACACCTATCGTCGATTCTTAAAGTGTAATTCTCGCGCTGTCGTAAATTGCGCGTGAAAATTTCGTTCGCCGCTTTTAGCGCCATGCCTCGCTGTAATTATACGTTTTTTTTCTTTTGCTTCGCGATTGCTCGAGGACACTTGCCACGCTCCGTTAATTCTCCAGCAAACGGCGCACGCTATACATATACATAAAGGCGGCCTTTAAGAAATCGTGACCGAAACAGCAATTGCCAGCGCACATCGGTGTGGCTTGTGGCCAAGGTTCCTTTAACACGGCGTTATAATTCAGCGCGCAGTCAAATAAGAATCCCCTTCCACTGCGCTACGTTTCCTTAGTCCTTAATCGCGTACAAATTTAAAGGTTTGTATTTCCGTGGAAGGGAATACTTTAACCGTGGGCCGCAGCTCTCGTTTCTCAAAGGTGTGTAAATGTAATCGACTTCCGTTGCGTATTTTTAAAACCACGAATCCTTTGTTCGTCGACGATAGTTTGTCCAAAGCAATTACCATTTACCCAGTTTACTAAGAATGGTAAAAAGCAATCAAGTTGTCATGCACGGAGAAATCAAGTAATGATGGCAGGTCGAAGTTGCATTGTTTTAATTCCAGGAATTTATTACCTATCGGATTTGGCCAGGGAGTGGGGAAGACAGAGTTGCGTTCTAGTACGAAGACTGTGAGGAAGAGCACGACAGTAACACTAGAACCATCTTAGTGGCAACTGGTAAATTCCTTAGCAAAAACGGCCTACTCTCTAGTTGAATCTATCTTGTATGTCTTCTGAGACGTATACGTTCGAGATTTGGAGAATACACCAACCGGTGAATGCCAGTGGTTTCCTTTCATTCCCCTTTGCGATTCGATGCTCGCGAGGAGAAAAGGCGAGTGGCTTATGGTGGGCTGAGAGGAGTGAATAGTTGGTTGCACAAAGGAAACACCGATTTGCATGATAAGTATTCGTTTACTCACTTTACTCTGCTTTCCATTGTAAAGCTGCCCGAGACGTCGCGACTGGCTGCCACTTGAGGCAACCCCTATTCTACTTACAAGGCGTAACGCTACTCTTTACATAAATATACCACCCAGCCGCGATGAAGCAGAAATTCATGGGTGCGCTTCCTTCGCCACGAGGCGCTGGCATGCGAATTCCATTAGAGATAAATTTTCTCAACAATGACACACTCCGGGGAAGTCTGTAACAAGTTACCGATATTTATGGCACCGTAGATCTCAGCGCCCTTCATAATTACTGGCCGGAACTCTACACCCCAAATCTACTTGCCACTTCAAAGTATAATGCTAAGATACATCGACTAAATGAAAAGGTTTCTAGAATTTTATGCAGTTCTGGCAACCATCGGGAAGTTATGTGCGCCATATTTTTGGAGGAGTAAATCAAACCCCTGAAGGAATATCGAGTGTGTTCCAGTGAAATTAGCTGGAAAGATTCCTCGTCCCAGGCAACAGCACAAAGTTCACTGGAGGTAAGTTTAATTAATATTTGCATCGTTCATCGGTTATTTATTTATGCGTTTTACAGCAAGCGAATCGCACCCCGCAGTTTCGTGTGTCGGCAGCAGCGGCAACGACGGGCCCGGCAAACTTTATTAATTAAACTTCCGGCGTTACAGTTTACAGGACGCGCAACTCGGACCCATGTCGGTCTTCCTCAGCGTAAAACGTGAAACAAGATTGCCCCCCCAGAATTTCGTAACTTCCGATTTACCTTCCGTTTCCCTAGAGTATAAAGTCGGATAAGAGTGTCGTTGTAATAGGGGTCGCGTAATATCATGGATTTCACGCTAAGTTCATGCGAATACCTGGCGTTAATGCCATAGTATATTATAGCATGTTTCAACACCAACAATCTCGGTGCTTCTAAATTTGTATTAATAGTTAAGGCAACTAGGACTACCGGACTAAAAGTGATGCATACATGCGAGAAATGTTCCACAGAGTTAGAAATTTGTGATCCTATCTGAATATCAGTAGCGGGCAGTCTATATTTCAAGGGGTGCAAGCGTGATGTAAATTTAATAGGGTATTTTACACCGTCGAGACCGCAACCTCTCGAGAAACGGAGGCCAGGCCCCGAGGGTAACTTTCAAGGATGAGTGCGAGCGACAAGGAAGATCTATGTGAGAGCGGGTTCGAAGCCACTGGGACTCGTTTCTTGGTGCGATTATAAAACAATTAAGAGCCCAGTGCCGCGAGGAGAAATCACCAAGAGAGTACTATCGCAGAAAACCGCCCTTTATAAATTGCATCCTCCCTTTCGTTTTCTCTATTGGCACGGTTTTCTTGTGAAAGAAAGCCCGGGTGTATCATAGTGAAAATTCGCCTTTGAAACTTTCTAATCTCGCAAATCATTGCACGCGGTGCAACTCGCCTCGACTCGCATCTCGACGTGCGACTGAACGGAACTAATATTTCCTGTACGTAATTGCTCGACATAGACCGGCAATTGTACACGGAGATAATCCAAATTGCTTTTCGGGCGATTTGTGGCATTCTATACATTGCGACGTAATAATAACGTGCTTCTCTTACGGCAGGCTAATACCGCAATGTGCACTTAGAACTGTGCTTTTATAGTGGGCCAAGTCGTTTGGCTAACTGGACAAGTTTACCACTGTGTACGTAGTATTCTAGTAATACTGTATTTCCTGGCATTCTTTTGTCAAAGTTACAACCTTTCCAGAGAATTAGCGGATGCAAATTGCCAATGCGCGGAAGAATTGACAAGATGTTGGGAGGCATTATAAGTTCTCTTGCGACAAACTTCTCGTTTAAGGGCGCTTGTTCTTGAGAAGTTCGTTAACAGCATAAATCCCGCCAAATATTTTCCGATTCATTATAGAATGATTTTAACGAAACTCCCGAGCCGGAGCCGGGGCTCCTGGAAGTTGGGTTAATGAGGCAGAAATAAGGTGGGGATTTCGAATTTCACCTAATGAGCTGGTGGATTCATTTACAAGTCTTCCTTTTCACAAAATTTCAAATTTCCTTCAGGCAAACAGACGCAGTCGATGGAGCTAGCTCGTCAGCGCGTCTCAATTTGTATTCTCAATATTTCTATTCATAGTTAAGAAAGGGAAACCCTACAGTTTTATTATTAACTCGCAAATAAAAGGGAGGAGATGGACGGAATCCCGCCTTAGGATTTATGACCGCTGCCTCGAGATTTATGTAGTGCACTCTGCGCAGTACTGTACTATCCAAAAGTTAACTAGTGCCCGAAGGAAGTGTTAACTTCGCTTTGCATACTTCTTTTGTTAATGCCTGTCCCATTCAGAAATTTGCAAAAAAATAAATTTTGAGCTAAGGGTCTGGAATTTATATCACTTCCTCCTTGATGCAAGAAAACACTCCCTACCAAATTTCAGCCCCGGACAATGTCGGAAAGTATGGAAAACATGGGAAAAACCGTCATAATTGACCGAAATTCATTTTTCGGGATGACCTTTCCACCTGTTTTCGATACAATTCCGGCATTTCTGCCACTGGTTTCATGTTTTCTTTTCGTTTTGACACACAAACAATCGAAATATCAAGCGTTCGTCCAAGTCCCAGAACCTTCGAAAAATCGAAAATTTGTGAAGGGGTACATATGGAAAAATTTGCGAAAAAATGAATTTTGAGCTGGGGCTCTGGAATTTATATCACTTCTTCCTTGATGCAAGAAAACATTCCCCACCAAATTCCAGCCCCGGAAAATGTCGGGAAGATTTGAAAACATGAGGAAAACCTCGAAAATGAATTATTCGAGATTGGTTTTCCATGTGTTTTCGGTACAATTCCGGCATTTCTGCCACTAGTTTCATGTTTTCTTTTCGTTTTGATACACAAACAATCGAAATATCAAGCGTTCGTCCAAGTCCCAGAACCTTCGAAAAATCGAAAATTTGTGAAGGGGTACATATGGAAAAATTTGCGAAAAAATGAATTTTGAGCTTGGGCTCTGGAATTTATATCACTTCTTCCTTGATGCAAGAAAACATTCCCCACCAAATTTCAGCCCCGGAAAATGTCGGGAAGTGTGGAAAACATGAGGAAAACCACGAAAATGAAATATTCAAGATCGGTTTTCCATATGTTTTCGGTACAATTCCGGTATTTCTGCCACTGGTTTCATGTTTTCTTTCCGTTTTGATACATAAACAATCGAAATATCAAGCGTTCGTCCAAGTCCCAGAACCTTCGAAAAATCGAAAATTTGTGAAGGGGTACATATGGAAAAATTTGCGAAAAAATGAATTTTGAGCTGGGGCTCTGGAATTTATACCACATCTTCCTTGATACAAGAAAACATTCTCCACCAAATTTCAGCCCCGGAAAATGTCGGAAAGACTTGAAAACATGAGAAAAACCGTCAGAATTAGATGTAATCAATTATTCAGGATCGGTTTTCCATGTGTTTTCGGTACAATTCCGGCATTCCTGCCAGTGGTTCTATGTTTTCTATCTATTTTGATACTCCAACAATCGATTTATGCAGGATCTCAGGAACGACGTAGTCAAGTCCAATAAAATTTCAAAGCTTAAACACAATCTATAGAGAACTGTTTTTTGATACAACTACCTTAAGACTGCAGCCCTCGCTGATGCAGTCTATTCCACAGCCATTTGCCGAAAGCATCCTCGCAAAAGATTAATCCTCAAAGCGAGCGTACAATATCACTGAGCCTGCTGAAGCCACCAATAACACTCGTAGTAGTTGTAACGGCAAAGGTCTTATGGAATTTGCATGCTAACTTGTTGCCGCAAGCGAACAGAAGCGGGGTCTCTATTGGAAAACTTCTGGTAAAACAAGAAGCCACAATTAGACAGGCAGATGTGCTCTCAGGAAATTAGCACGAGTGCATTTCCATTTAGAATATTCTCAACACAAAAGACAATTGCAAATTGATAGAACATGACAAAATATATTTCGTTTTAGAAAAACAAAATATGCCTAACAATTAGTAATACAGAATTTGAAAATCCTCACTGTTATTTAAACAGAAATAGCATCTGACAGTCTACAGCGATTACTGGTCATCGACTGCCAGGTTGGCACAATTTTACCATCGTAAATCTCGGCGTAGAGAACGGGGCGAAACGTGATGCGCCTTCTCTTGGTTGTCTCGTTCATCACCTAATGGAAAACGTACAACAGGGTTGCAGGGCAACAAGAAGAGTGCAGGAGCCGGAGGATCGGTAGCGCGGAGAACGATTGTTGCGCGTATCTAGACGGCATTGTTACATGGCGTAGCGGGACGCGGCCTCGCTGGAAAGTGATTTATTTCTCGCGCGCGCGTCAGAAAAAAAGTCGGAAAGGTTGCACAGCATTCCGCTCTCACGGAAATCTGCGCTAGCGGCGTCAAAGTAAATCGGGCGCTGAAATTTACAGGCGTCCCGAGCACGAACGATATATTTATTCAGCAGGCTGCCCCGTCGTAGATGCTTCTGCTGCTGTAAAAAGTGAATCACCATCGCTTGCATAGACTGCCGAAAATGTAGCTACTGCACTGATAAAGTTGCTCTTACGAGATTTATTCTCCCTCTTTCTTGCGATCGCATTCCCTTCCTGTTTCGTAAGCGTTCTAGATTCACACGTACGCATTGAAGCAAATTGTTGCAACCCCGAGCATCGTCGCCCGACGAATCGCGGACCTCATGATACGGTTTTTGCCCTTGGACATAAATATTCGCGGACCATTGCGCAAATATACTGAGTGTTTCTTGGTTCTCTGGAATTTGGTAGTTTACGGAAGTGACAGAAGCTTTTCCCGAGTTATAAGTAATCTCCTCGGCCATAAGACGATGCCAACCAATCATAGCGATAAGGGAAAGAACAGTATCTGATCATCAAGGACGCACTTCACTAATTCACCAAGTTTCCTTAATTAAATCGAGCGTTCATTAAATACTCGAGGAGATACAATAAGTTTTTCCACGAGCACAGCAGCTTCTCGAATGGGTGTATTTGCAAAGCTAAAATCATAAGACTGCTGCGTGATATTGCTGAAACCTATGTTTCCTAATGTACCAACAACCGTCGCTGATTGTTCCGGTCCTGTTCCTCTCTGATTACACTCTGGCTCACTTCGCCTTCGACGATCTTAGCAAACAATGGGAGTGCAGCAGGAGCAGCGGTACTGTTCGCTCTTGGATGATACAGTTTAATTCAAGAAGCCGGTTGCAGTGGCTCATTTAAGGAAGTACCGTAATAATAGGATAGGGCCGATTGTTAGTTAGGCTGTGTGCTCTAGCCAATCTGGTTGAAGACTCAAAAGCTTCCTGTTCGTAGAAGTTCTCTAGAAGTTTAGCTGTCTTAGACGTGGGCGTGGATGCGCTCAGGTTTTACCCGGAAAAACAGCAGTTCGAAGAAAGACGTAAAAGCGCCACTACCGTTGGTAGGTTTCCCCACTAGCTGTCTCGGCCATCCAGGCTAAAAGCTAAGTGGCTCGAGCTCGTCGCCATACCAGGATACTTCAACACAGAGAGCAAGAGGGACAGTGCAGTGGAACGCGCCTTGAATAGCTTATACAGCGTATGCATTCTGATGCGTCTCAACAACCAGCCACCCGAAAAATGCTGTTGTCCCGCTACCCGCAACTCTGCACTATCCAAATTCCTACTTTGGTTATTGTTCTAGTTCGTATTACACGTCAGCACTTTGGGAAATTCGACTAATTACTCAATTAATTTCGAATCGCTGTCACTCAAGAAGTCTGACAGGTTGACACGGATTAAATTCCAGAGTGCATCAATCATGTGAGCTTATATATTTATGCATGCGTCTTTGATATTGCCGAGAAATGGGACGAGCTTAATTACGCTTTAACTGAACTCGATATTTCGAATTAAGTTCATTGGTGTATCAAGAGTTTACATCCCCAGTTTACTCGATGCTCTTTGAGTTTCCACTACAGGGCATTCTATTCCCATGAGTTCATTGAGTTCTCCTTAGAACTTGATGTTGCTGATTCCAAGAAACTCCGGGAGACGGTTGCTGACTTTAGGAATACAAAGTGCCAAAGACCAATAAGTCTCGGGAAGTTTCGCACCGTCACAGTCAAAGTTCTCCATTTCTCGATGGCTAATCAATGTCAGACTATATTTATGTTTCAGTGTACTATAACATTAACAACATAATGTAATAATATTTTATTTAATCTTCCGTGCATCGTTAGCGACGATGTATTTTGTTGCACGCTTTGAACTATAGCGTATCACCAACTGGTGTAGCTAATAAGCGGCGGAATTAATTGCTGCCGGCTGCAACTTGTCATTGTTGGCTGGACGCCGGATTTTGCAGCTGGTGTTTATGGAAGCTTCATTAATGCTGCCCGTTTAATTAC
Organism: Ectemnius lituratus; assembly: GCA_910593735.2. Taxonomy (NCBI): domain Eukaryota; kingdom Metazoa; phylum Arthropoda; class Insecta; order Hymenoptera; family Crabronidae; genus Ectemnius; species Ectemnius lituratus. The sequence continues at coordinate 15,288,556 of OU343038.1, forward strand.
ATTGATTTATGTTACTGCACTTTACGTAACGCACGTCACTGTTGAATTATAAATTCCCTGAAATCCCAGAATTCAATTGCCACTTTATACGTCATCAAGTTATATTGTTGTATATTTTACCACTCGCGCGTATAAAGAAGATTTATGTAGAAGATAAAAGAAATTGGACTAGACAATAGCTATCCTCGTAATGTTCAGTGACTCTGTGTGTCCCTGCTCGTCCACTTTCCAGTCAAGTTTACGTGTAATCTAATCGTGGTATGATGCACTTCCTCTCGCAGAATAAAAGTCCCACTTATGAGATAAAAACGTGAGAGATGTAATGGTGGACCAGTGCTTCGCACAGAATACTGACTGAATTCGAAGTAAAGAGTCACTTGGTTTCATTATCTCCTCTACGATCTGACCATTCATAAAGACTGATAAGCGGCTCGGCTACCTCATTACGAAGTTCGCGCATGAATACGAAATAACAATTACAAGGGTACCGGCTTCGTTAGAACTTCTCATCATTACTTTTCATCCTGGTACTCCGCTGGGAACGAATGTATACTCGAGCGCCAATGGAAGTCGCACCCACCAACTCGGTCCGCTTAATTACAATTCGCTATAGAAGCCGATTTCGCACAGCCACTTTTTCACCAGATAATAGCACGGTCCTTTATGTCGTGCACGCAGAAAATCGGGAGCAGTCGCTTGATAAGAGAATGCGCGTCGCGTGGGATGCTGGGAAGAGGGGCTGATGCGGTTCAAGCCGGCGCCCTGGCTCCACAAGTTCCTTCAGTATACGCGCGTAGCTACATTCGGCTGGACCTTAGTTCGAACCCTCTCTGGGAGCCGCGCTCAACCCTCGTGGCAATCCTTCCTAACTTTGGAATGTCTGCCAATCCTAACAAAACCTCTCACTATTTCCCTTGACATTTTCCCTAACTTTTCATCCAACAAACTGTCCAATTTCGCGTGTGCACGCAACTGAACTTTAACTAGCAAGCACCAAAAGGGCCGACGAGGACTTCGGACTTTTCTATCGACCGACTTGACACTCCAACTCTCTCTCTCTCTCTCTGTGAAGTATTATTCGTATTTCAAGAATGGAAATTAAGGAACACACAGGATTCAGTGATGAAAACCTGTCAATGAAACTTGGTCCAGTGTGAAAGTTCGATCAGTTAAAAAGGACTTATGCTATCGAGGATATTCATGAATTGAAATCAGAAGACAGCCACATACGTGTGATACATAAATTGCTTCAGTCATCGAGGAAACTTGCGCGCTAGAAACTCTGCCAGCGGTACTTCAACCTGTTACCTGCCTCGCCGTACACCGTAGAAGCACGTGGCACCGCTGGAATCCGGTAGCCTCGGGCATTCAGACAACAGCCAATTTATCTCGAAGCTCGTGACAGAATCGACGAAGCAATGGTGCGAAAGGTGCAATATGAAATGGCAAAACTGATTTGAACACGACAAACTGATTAGCCTTGAATTGGTATGCTGGCCGACGACAGTTGTTGAAGATTGGGTCTAGCGGAACATTGTGCGAGATATTGGACGGTGTATGCAAGGTGCGCTAAGGGCAAGGGTGAACAATGGAGCTGTCCCGAAGCGGATCCAAGAGGCAACGGTCGACAGGCGGTGAACATTGAGCCAAGGGTGAGTATCGTAATCCCACGGGAACGCGCAAGATCGCCCTGCACGCTTTTACGAGGCAATAATCCTGCGACGCGGTCTTCCCTTTTCTCATCTTCCGGCGAGCATTGCCTTCCAAGGACCACATACCGAGCCTGCCTTCGAGAGCCACCCTTGGAATTGTTGTCGCTTTTATTATGATCCGTCCTAATGCACCGCGACCTCCCAGTATCACTTGCCTCTTACCCGTGCATGCTTCTCGGCAAAATTGAAGCTTCTTTTCTCTGAAATTGTATTTTAGAAGTCTCGTAAAGTTTCGATTACTGTCAGGCATTTATTGTTCGAAAATTCATGGTTGGATAGACAGTCATTGACAATTTTCCAGTGGCTGTGGCAGCTAACATTGCAGTGATTTGCTAGAATTGGTTAGAATGTGCGTTGTCTCTCGCATAGATAGATGTGCGTCCGCCCCGATTGTGTTTGATGTCGACGAATGATTGTAATTATTTCTTGGTATCGGCACCAACGAATTGATGGTTCAAGTACATGTATATGAGGCAGTAAAATTGCCTTGATTTTATTGGGGGTGTGTACATTCTCCGGTTCTCGAGTTAAATTGAAACAACGGGGCGGAACAGCAATTCGATACTGATAGCGTTGAATATAAAGTCACGTTGAATGACACATTGATTCATCTGATTTAAATTTTCATTCCTCGCTGCTATTTTTCACGTAGCATGAATGACAAGAAAAATTAGTGAAAAAGACGAAATGGAATGCACGCGAAAGCATAAGGATTTATCGTAAAAAAAAAAAAACGTAACATTATGGCTATTTCAATGCAAATAGGGTGTAAGTATGAATGGTGGCGAGTAGCAGAGGGCGCCGCTACCGTCTCGGGGCATTTGCAACTTTGTCGCCAGGCCGGAACTCCGACAAGTGGCCAAAGCTTCCGGGCACGATTATCATAAATCACAAACAGGTTGCACGCGATTACGTCAACGACTATTTATTGCACTGGCAGCTTGCGGGCCGCCGGTCGCTTCATCTCGTTGCCCCGCACACGGATCTCCGATTCTACCGAGTTTACCAAGTAATTTATCGGCTCGCCCGCCGCCCGCTCACCCACTTTCAACAGTGAATCCGCTCCCGGGCCGAACGCATTCACTGTCTTGTATGCACCAGAGAAGATACCGCACAATTTGCATTGCAGCCTAGATGCATCTACATATTTCTTCAATGAGAGGTAGGCTCACAAGCCAGTAACCCATTTTATCAATGAGAAATACATATATCTTAAATGCGGGGATGCCGACTGCAGCTGGAATGGCAATTCTCTTACATGCACGATTAATCGTAGATATAATAGGACAAAGAAGATATAAAAATCATGATTTTTATTATAATTTTAGATGCACTGAGATAGGAGAAAAAATAGCAAGGAAAAATACCAATTAATATAAAAGCATATAGTAAACGTTCTAACCATAAACTCAATCATACGATAAAACGGTTTTTGCGTTATTAGTGAAAACCATGCTATTCCCATTTGGAGCTGGTAGAATTGGCAACGATTGAAATTAATTGCCTTAGCGCCTCGTAATTGGTTAGTGACCGGATCACAAAAACTTGGGGGAAATTGGTTGGGAAAGGGTTTAAAGTGTTATAACCTGTTGAATCTGTGGATACAGAGTTGCACGGATGTGGGCATGCTGCAACAATGTGTCCAGCAGTAGAATAGGATCCGTGCTGGAATCTCTACCGGGCGTCTACTACTCGGGCGGACTGGGTGGTTCTGCTGGAGTCGTGAGAAATGTTGTCCCAGTTTCCGAGTCTGGAGTGTGCGACGTAGATGCATGACTAAAATATTCTATCGGCTGAACCAAAGGGGTATAAACGATCTGTATGCAACTTCTTTGTCAAAACCCATTTATAAAGCAAGTAGAGGATGTGGTAACTGGTCTACCAGGAGAATCCATTCTTCAATCTTAATGGCCTCGCAGTTGTGTGGAGTGAAACATAAATCTTGAGCAATTTGGCAAAGTTGATCGCTGCTCGCCTTCTACTCGCCGAGGTCTACAGAATCCCCTCGTAATGATAAATCCCGACGGTTGTGAAGACGGCTGTGACGGTGGCTGCATCACGTACAATATTAAATCGGACCGCGTATCGCCAGCCTGCTGCACTGACACAACCTATTCTACAATACAGCATCCGGTTCTCCTTTCTACCGGGAGACCATAATTCAAAGCATTACAAGGGATTCTCATGCTATGCACGTGTACCTGCATGCGTGCACGTTAACGTTTCGAGCTCAAAATTGTCCAGTAAATTAGGTATACCAGGTGCAACTGCACAGTACGGTACCACTTCGCTCCATTGACTTTCTTTGTAAGCCAGTGGCTAATGAATTATGAATAATTATTTAATGGAGCGTGTATCCTAGTACAAATCTCGGTAGATCACTGTAGAGTTTGATAGATTGTGTAGTAGTCAGATAGCCAGAGGAATAACATAATAGAAGAACAAAGGAACAGAAGTGAAGCAGTACGAGTTGAATGATGGTGACATGTACTGCCAAGAAAGGAAAGGAAAATGTATAGTTGGAGATCAACAAAGGGACAGAAACGTTGGAGTGGCAGAAAGAGAGAGAAGAATAAGGATTATCGACGATTCAGATTGGGACAGCGTGAAATCCGATATGAAATCGAGAGGGATGCCGAGCCAGGCAGAATGGCGCCGAATTGGAATAGCGTCGCCATGTGGATGATAAGAAAGCTTCCGAAAGATAGTTCCTTTCATGGACTGGAATGCGATCTTCCTCTTCTTTCTGATTCCTCTTGGGTTGCGGATTGCAGAGAGAACGCGCGTCGAGGGAATTCTCGCTCGAACTGACAGGGTAATGGCAGCACGCACATACGCCAGACAATTTGGCAATAGAAAACGAACTTATTCGGAACCCACCAATTTATCTCGATGAGATTGGGTCGACTTTTAAAGTGGACGATCAGTCTACGCTTCGTTGAATTGCGCCACGTGTCCTCCATCTTCCAAGTGGAAGAGTCGTTTCCACTGACGGACGAACTGTATCCGGAGATACAGATTGGAGTTCGACATCCCCGACAGGAATATCATGAAGCAGCAATGATCTGCGTTCGCGCGGCGAACAAGTGAAGCGGAAAAGCAAGGAAAAACGATGACGAGAACCTCTATCGGACGTGCAAGTCATGCGAACATGAGGTAACACCTGCGAGAGAATATTGCGCGCCCCCCACCAGGAACACTCTAAGTGCAAAATAATTTTAGTTATGCCGAATAACCAGACAAACTATTTTATTCTTCAGCGAAGAGTATTGCTTTGCATTCACTTAGGCTCCGACTTTCTCATCTGTCTTCTCTCGGCGAAGGAACTTTTCCATTAGAGGGGAAGGAAGTTTACGTGGAATTATTTAAATTCGCAATTCGATCGAACTGGCGAATAATGAAAAAAGGCTGTGGCAATTGAAGATTTGCCGATCCATCTAAATCGACTGCTTAATAGCCTGTGGCGCTTTTCAACATCCAATAGAATCCCTTCGCTTGAGATACTGTTTCCTCTACTTGCACACTATTACGCTTACTTCTCGGTTGGCTATTCAACGCCAGATTCGTTTCATAGAGTTTTGAAAAGAGAACACAGCCCTAGAATCCTACAACCTGATATTCTCGTGCTAATATCATTCACGCTAACATTGAAATTAAATCGCGTTTCTGAAAGGATAATAAGAGACTGAATCCCTACGTATTCCTGTGGTTGAAACTCCTCGAATCCAATGCCTCAAAGCGATATAATAGGTTAGCTGGCTTTGTTCAAGATTCTGTTTTCAGTGCTAGTCTTTTATGAATCTCTGAGAGTCCCAAGCTTAATTAACACGCAGCTCCCTTCAATCGGCGCTCTTTGTCGTCTTAATAATACAAACTGTGGAATAGCGAAAAACTTTCGAACGCAATTTGAATTCGTCAAAACAGGAGTCTCTGTTACATCGCATACCGCAAGGCTAAATTCAGTCGATGGAATTTTAACAGAGATGCATGCTGGAGTAGTAAAATGTAGCTTGCTCTTCAGGCTTAATGCGCTTGGAGAACGACGGAAATTTAAATTATTGGAGCCGCGTAGTGGTTGCACTTAATTAATCCCGAGAGGAAAAAGGGCAGTCGCTTGATGCAAATGGGAGTCTGGAGCAGGCATATTCGGAGAACGCATGGTGCACTAGGAGCTCTCAGGATTGCCAGGGAGAGGGACGGCGGTCATGGCAAGTAAAATGGAATTAACGGTAAGCTCAGGGCGACGATGTAGCAGTACCGAGCACTCAACGCTGTACTGACCCAAATAAACACATAGTTTTCGCTACTATGTTCCACCGGGGCGGCCGAATTTCTTTCCAAGCACCGGAAACGGGTGAGGTGACAATGTCGGAACTCAGCAAGCGCAAGCCGTTCCCGTTAATTGAATTTTCCTTCTGCTTGAAACAATCGAGCAAGTCTCCGAAGTATTCGCTGCAGCTTCGTTGCGGTGCAAGATTACAAGAACGGCTCTCTCTTCTTCTCACAACAGTAGTTACTACTGTGGCGCGACGTGCCAATAGTGGCAACCAGATGGCACGATGCCCAATGAAAAACATTGACTAACTAGATAAAAACACTTCCCCGGAGTCGCTTTTCAACTCAAGAACCTTCGATTCCATGGATTAATTACATCCCGAGGCGGTCAATGCTTTGAAACGCATTCGTTTATTGGATAATCTCAATGCTGTCTTAACTCGAGTGCGATACTATGTAGACGGAGCAGACCTTGGTATTAAGTCAAGCACCTTTCCGCATCGAGTATTCTTGGCCAATTATAATTTAATTTTAGCCCGTTCAAATGCAACTGGATGCTGTGACTTTTCAGAGATCTTGCTGCCCTCTACCTACTTCCAATGAAAAACACCGAGGGAATCCTGACGCGCGTTTCATCCAATTACAGAATCATTAAATTACAGCATACCTTTGATTATCAAGTCTGCTTCATATTTATATTCCTCGAGCTTCCTCCAATTTACACCAAGACCAGAGAGCGGAGTGTAATATTGCTGATGTAACATCAATCGATGATATTTCACAGATCTCCTTCAATGCATCAGCAAATAAAAGATATCACTACGGGTTGGAATTGTTAGTACACTCTTGGTACGTGAATTCTAGGTTGAAGGGGAACTACCGTTCGATCTGTCGACGAAATAACGCCGAAGCTTTAATATCAATAAGGCAGTTCCGATCAAGGAATTCTCATCGACAGCCAACGGTAATTAATTACACTTCGGTTGGCCGTCAAGTTCTTGTTAAAAGTCTAGCTCTCGTAAGATCTGACTTCAGGGATCAAGTTTCTATGAGGCTAATGCACCGACCGACAACTAGGTTGAGTGGATCGTGCCTCATTAAAGAGAAGGAAAACCTTGCAGCATTGTTTTCGTAGACAAAGAGATATATTTGGAAAAATGCGAGTAATTCCACAGTGAGCCCAGAGATTTAGTGGGCTGTCTTCACCGAAGAAACAAAAAGATTTGTCAATAGCTGGCGAGGCCTGTTTATTTTATCTTTCAAACACCATCTCCCGGGAGTGCTGTGCCAACCTTGCAGAAGAAGCTTTATCCAGTTCGTGACTTGGTCAGTGGTAAAAGTCGAAACACTGGAATATTGGGTTGTCCCTTGACCCTTGGATAATACAAAGTAAATCGGAAAGGAATTCGATGGTGGCCGTAATAAGACAAAAATAGAAAAAGGACCTGAATGCGTGTGTGTGTGTGTGTGTGTGTCTGCTGAGAATATGTGTATTTGACGGCTGACAAAAATCCGTCCACTGAAAGATTGCGTGAACTTGTTAAGAGACATCGCGTGTGTCCGTTGAAATACGTGGCCCTTCCATCCACCTGTCCATTTATTTCGCTTGCCACAACAAACTTACTCTCGCCGGCTTTTCGCATTTCGCTTTCGCATTGCCCTCTTTGTCCCTACTTCGCAATGCACGCGCCACGAAATACAGGGCCGTTGGAATGGGACCAGCCATATGCACTTGGCAAGCATTCAAATTCTTTATTGCTGGGCTGAGAAACAATGCGACACGAAATCAACAGTTCTCGCAGAAAGCAAGATTTCATCAACGCAGCCGTTATAACTGGTTTTAATAAAGAAAATATGTAAAGAATTTTATTGTAACGTTGACCTACATTATATTCGAATATTGTTCGGTGCGAATAGACGCTAAAAGAATACTACAACTGTATTTTCAAAGCGTTGCCACTAGCAATAAAAACTCACTCGAACTCACTGCTTGTACGATCGCGTTCAACTTGACCAAGTACAGTGCGCTTGCTACTAATCATATTGGATTAACCAAACTCAGTGGTTCGTGCAAGACTGACGGCTAATAACTGTCTGGCTAATGGGGCCGACTAAACTCATCAGCAATCGCATATTCCAATTTCAATTAACTATCAAAACCTGTCACAAACATTCGCGCACGCACAATACACAAAACTTGATATTGTCCGTATTTTGAGATACGCAGAACTATTTTGCCATTGAACGTATGAGTATTATTCAGGGCTGTTGATGACTGTTGTCGATTGCATGCAGTTGGTAATCGATGTCGCTAGAACTTGCGCATCACTTCTGGACCGACAGTCAGCACTACCTCTAATTACACGACAGAGTCAATTAAACTATCCTTGTGGGTGAAGAGCAATCAAACGACGGGGACCTATCGTATGACCAAGTCATGTATAAACAGGTGGTATGGTGAACTGCGCGAACTTTCCTAGATGAGAGAAACTCTTCGATTGGAACTTCGTCATATTCGTCTAAGTTGTAATTAAACGTTTGTCAGAAAGCAACCGCTACTATGAATATTACACGAAACGACTTTCATCGGATTGCGTGTCTTTGTGTCACGCGATTAACGGACCACCGGGGCTTTACTAAACCTCTTTTCACCCTTCTCCCAACCCGTGTCGGAGGCTACAGAACCCCGAGGACTCTTTTGTGTCACGGAGCAGCCAACTTTTTAATTTCGCCTCGGTCTCTACTACCTGGTTCGCTGCTAGTCGAAGCGGCCAGAAAAACTTTCCGTATTTTCAACTGACCGCAAGTAATGAAGAAGTCTCGGCAACGGTAGACACCAAACATGATAGATGGGTTTTGAAGAGAAGTGTAATCATACGGAAGGGACGGCTGTGATAGCGAATTTGTTGGATGACTCGCTTGTTTTTATTTCCCTGCTTTTTCGAAAGTATTAAATTCTCAAATATTTTGGAAATATGGTTCCTAGAATATGAGACACTTCATCTGTTACAACAGCTAGTGAAATGTACACTCTGGCGGACATGAAAGCGCACTCTCTCAATCATTTTCGACAAGCACAATCATTCGGATTCGATTCACGAATTCTTTGAAAACTATGATTGATAAGCTGTGTAACCAACTTCGGCGTTATCAGGGCTCGCATGATTAACGCCATCATCGTGACTGAGCGATGCAGTAATTAGTATAGGAAAACAGCTGGACCTAAGTGCCCATGAAGCAGAACGATCTGGCGACTGTCGGTGACAAACGACAGGAGGGAACGCAACGATAAGAAGCAGCCAGATAATTTTCCAACTTTCCTCTCTTTTTCCTAAAGCTCCACTTTTTCTCGTTTTTTTCTTACGCTCGTTATCCATCTGTCGCCTATTCTGTTTTCCCGGCAGCGGTTTAATTCGGCATTCTCCGGCACAAAGATGGGCGGCTGCGCTCGATTCATCATCGTAAACAATGACATTTCGCAGGCAGCCGAGCGGCGAAGTCGTAATCACCCACTGTTCTTTTTCAAAACAAATAAGCATAACAAACCCACTACTTTTGACAAAAGTTTTCTAACTGGTCAGTCAAACTTGGTGACCACACGTATCTCTAGGCTTTTAGAATGTCTTTTAGCTGTTGATTGTAGATCCAAATGAACAATGACGTGATGTACAATTTAATATGCAGAACTCTCACCGGGTTTCTTTATGTTGGCACAGTTCATTCTGTAATCTAGATAAGCTGCCAAGTCACATGAAAAGCTTTTATTTCAAGAAAGAGAATAGAAGAATATTCGGATATCATCTCGTATTATCTATTACTTTTCTAGATCTTAAAAACAAAGACAATGAAAATAAGGCTGAAAACGTTTTGAAGATATAGAAGATTCGGGAAGTGAATAATAGATGGACAAGAGTATTAAAAATTAATATCCTGCAAAGAGGTAGAACACTAGTTTCTTACAAACCACTTCGTCTGATGGATATCAACATTACTGAAGTAGGAACAGTTGGAGCGCAGCCAGCTTTCATCTTTCCACGGACAAGCTTGACGCAAACCTATTCCACCGCACGAGGAGATAATCTCTGGCGCGTGCTCCACTAATTCCGAGATTTCCAAGTAGAATCCCACGTCAAAGTTCATCGTTGGGTAACCGATCGGAATGGATTTCCGCCTGCCGGAAGGTACATCCCGTTGAATTCAACTGCTGGGTGCAAAATAGAAGGAATAGCCAGCATAGTCGATGATTGCTCGAGATCGAACTACGTTACAGCTATTTAGGAGTGGGTTGCTTCCTCGGTAGAAAGCTAATATTTGCCATTAGGTCTACCGAAGCGCCACATGCCAGTTAATTCAACCTTCTGCAAGCCTGAGTATGACCTTAGATTGCACTTGTCGGTTCTGCAAGTGGTTCTTTGCATTATTAGATAGTCTATGTATCTATGCCAATAGCTCATCGGTCACGAATACAGCAATTCAGAGGACATTCAATCGACATCTCTCAGTTACGGGTAGATGGCGCTTTAAGCTCTACCTATCAAATCAACACCCTGCAATAGCTCAATGCTGTCCTATAATTAATTATCATTAATTGATGCTATTATTCATATACTATGATTTATGTGACGAGGTAGAATGGTTCGCCTTAGAACACCAACTGCAAGCTCACATTAAAGAGCGTCCCACTTTATTCCACGTTCTACATCACCCGGTCGACCCAGATGTCGAATATCATACTCTCCACTACCCAAGTCTCGAGAGAGACACTGAAAATTTCTGACCTCTTTAATTACAAATGCTAGATAATTCCTACTAGACAGTCAAGTCCCTTTATATTTTTTCGACGTGTTAGGGAAACAGTCTGGCCACTTTTTTACCACTGCAATCTAGGCTGGCTTGGAGTACGGTATCGTAACAGTAGAATATTTGATATAATTAGACGCGGCCCTTTAAATATTGGGATGGTTGGAAGCATGGTGCGCGCAGTTCTCCGGTGAAAAAGTTGACCGTACATTTTCATCCGAGTGGACGGTCCACGGGGACATTAAAGATCCCGGTTGCTCGTGCTGCATTGCTCGAGTGTGTGTCGGAGCGCCGGTATGTAAAATGCACGTGACGATATGCTTTCGAGCAGCAGATTGCAGACGGGCGCGCAGAGGCATGCGAGCAACGAGCTTCGAGGTCGGCGGGAAATCCGTGTCATTAAGAATTATCGAGACCCAGTTGCGCGGAAACGGGGCTGCCGAGAGCGCTTTCCAACCTTTATAAAACTTGGGCTCGACAGATTGAGCGGCCCTAATGAGGAGAATTTTATTAGCAGGTGAACATGCCTGGTCGGGCACGTAGGCAGGCGAGAAAGCTAGCTGCCAGGTTTGAAGCAAACGAGTGCTGGCATAAAACAACCTATCCTCCCATGAGAGGTATGAACTCCATTCCCCAATGATTAATATGCAACCGTTACCATTAAGTCGATTGTCATCGGCATCCACTTTGGCTGGGAAATTCAGATTCTCCGGCGTGCATATTAATTCCAACAGTAATCCGTAGTTCGCCGAGCGCAGGCGACACGGTCATTGAGATTCCGCTCAATTGTAACGCGCTTTAACCTTTACTTCCGAGGAATTAATGCGTTGGACTTGGTTGCCCCTTCTCACACACTTCTTTTGTCTTTCGACGGTAACGCCTGGGATTTAATCCTGACCCTTTGTACAGGGGCTTTCGAGATTACGCGAGATAGCACCGGCACTCGTAATAATAATGCTCGCCGTAATCTTCGGCTACCGCATTTAGCTAAATGGAAGCTCCGATAAGAGAACGAATCGTTGACTACACGCCTCGCAATTATATATTCTCGAAATATTGTGACGTAGAATTAAAATAATTACGATCCAACATTCCCAAGGCGTGCGAGAGAGAGAGAGTCGTAACTGGAAAGAGCGCTCATCTTTTGTATTTTATCAATGGAAGCATCGAGTTGTATCATCCAAATCCGACATCTCGTTTTAATCTCATTAAAATACATCTGGTTCCTTGGATTCAGTGATTTTTTTACCAACCTTCACATTATTCAAGGGTAAAAAATTGGTGATACTTCTGAAACTTTACTCTAAATAACTATGCGCCTCGGGTTACGATGATCGAGCGAACACCCCATAACACTTTGCCAACGATTTGTTGTAGCTTGGAAACTTTCCGCCCCCTTAAGTCGCTATATTTCTGTAGCCATTTAGATGCAGAACGAGGACCATCGACTATGCACGCCATTACCAGCGCAGTAAAAATGAGTGCATCGATTTTGTCGCGCTCGTATGTAATGCTGCCACCCGTGTTTCCCTTCATCTGTCTTCCCACCATGCTGGGTCACGTTGCTCTATATTGTTTATTATACGTTCCAGTGCTATTTCTTATAACCCATGAGTCTTAGCTGTTCCAGGATAGAAATTCTAATTGCATCATAGTTATCCGTATTTCTCTGGCACGTTCAACCTGCCCAAAACCTGGCTGCTATTAATTTCAACTTCTTAAGAGAGTACGTGATCGAGGTTACGTGACTTGGACAATGGAACAACTTAATGGGACGTCCAATAAGTAACAAAGCACTGTATTAATCCTACAGACTGTTTGTGAAACGCTTGGAAGACTGTTGCCTCTCCATCCTGGCGGCCAGTGAAAGCTTTTCACAAGAAACTTCGTGATTGTTTCCCAATTCTAAGCTTCCTTTACGGCAACTGATACTCGACACTCTCAGGAAGGGGTGATTGATTACATTTAAGCAATCAAGTTTGAGAAATTTCCATGGAATGAAAGGGATGGGGAAGAATCCTAAGATATATAATATAAGAGAAGGAAATTCGCAAAATCTGCAAACACGAACCAATTCGACAAACATAAATTCAGGATACTAGTGCTGAGGTGTACTATTGAGGAAGTGGTTTTTGATAGGGCGGTTGATATATGGATAAACTTGTAAACCAATGATCAAAGAACTTGTGAACTTTCAGGGAACGTGCACTGCGGTATAGTAAAGTCACCTTGGCTAACTTTATAAGCGATATGAGAAGCTGACAGCAATCAAGAACGCATCAGCACCAGTTCAGAGACCTGTAATATATACGCGTGTACTTTGGCCCAACTTCTTATCGCATTTTCTTCCTGGCTACTTGTTGTACCTGCCACGCCTCTTATCGCGTTCGCACCCTCTCTCGATACGCTGTCTACAATATCAAAGTTCTGTAATATTTGGGTCAAGTCCAATGACAACTTATACATTTTGACTCAACTATGAATTTATATCTTCCATTTCAAAACTTACTGTAACTCTGTATTACAAATTCTGCCGCATGTATGGTAGAATACAAAGTCTAGGAAAGAGAATAACGTGAACTGAAAGCTCCCTTTGCTAAGACGTTGGTTTATTTCCGAGGCTTTATTGGTAATGCAGGGCGTGTTAGCTAAATCCACCCTTTTGATCAATAAAACAGTCGAGGATTATTACTCCGATATCTGGCGGAGAAAACGAAGCTCCGTCCTTAAAGGATTAGGGCAGGAATTGGTGGGCTGTGGGCGAGGGCGACAAGAAACGACCGCTTAGTCTTGGTAAACAAACGGATGAACAGTTACATGGCGAAACTAAACGGCTTTTAATTTTCACTGCACGAATGAATGCACTTTGCTTATTGCGGTTTCTCGAGGAAGAGCGTGCTTGTAATGTAATGCTGTCTTTAAAATTCAATGAGGCTTTTGGAAATATTAATAAACGAAGCTTGTTTCGTAGAACCCTTACACAGAACATGTTCTATACTTTCCAAACCTGCAATAAGAATAATTAAAATCGGGCTAACCTATTCTTTGAAATATTTAAAATTAAAAGAAGCTTACGGAACAAAGATGTAATAATAACCGGGAAACTGAGAGTGAGTTCTCCTGACACCAATTTCTCTTAAGGGTTGGCAGCTACTCTGGTTTCTCGACAATCTTATTCTCTCTCTCCCTAGACGTCTTGCTAGATTGGCAAGATAATGGAAATCGTTACGTGTATTAAGGATATCAAGCAGTCGAGCGAGCAATTCCTGGAGCCACTCATCTGTATTATGTTACTTCTGAGCCAGCATTATGTAATAAGACGTCTGCAAGACAGCTCAATTTTGCTACCGCTAAATGACCTACGCTTCCGATCAAGAGGCCAGTTTTCCCTTTCAGGAAAACGTTTTTCAAAATCCCTCTTTCCCAGCCGCGCCAACAAAAAGACGCAACGAAGAAACGTGTTACTTTTCTACGAGGGCGGCCTTTTATCCCGATAAAAGCTCTCGACAAGCTCGTTCGGAAAAAGAAATAGATCCACAACCGACAACTCTTTCCCAAGCCATTAATCCAAATATTATTCTAAGGAAGACAGCTCCAAGTCAACGTAGAATAAAAAATATCAATTAACTAAAGAGATTGATCTTGTCTACATTACTAAAATTCAGCTATTCAAACTGAGAAAGTAATAAAGGCCACGTAAATAGTGTGACAGCAAAAATGAGAAATGAAACCGGCGAGTATCCTCCTTGCATCCATTACCACCTTGGAGCACACTGCTGTGCACTGGCATTCGTTTGAGCTGAATAATAGAACACTAATTTCCCCGCTGAATAAGAAATAAGTATAATGGATGCGAAAGCAGTGGAATAAAGAACAGAGTGGTCTGAGTACCATTCCGTGTTATGCTAAAGTACTTTGATTTTGTTGTTTTTCCTCCAGATTCTGGCACGGTTTGAAAAGAAGAAAACTCGTACGGGAACATTTTAAAAAATACATTAAACTTAATTAAACAGTCAAAATGTAAAAGAACATAGAAGCTATGGTTATATAAACACGACTATATTTTTCCGAGAATAATGATTAATCACTGATTTTATATAATCACGTGAATAATACTAAATCCACATATCGGGTAATTCTTTTTCTCCATGTACACGTCAGCACTCCGACAAGTGCAATTACGGTTGGATAACGTGAACAAACATTCGTGTAAGGAAGACAACGTTTGATCAAGATACAGTATCTCTCGAGGGAAGAGCGTGCAAACGGAAGATGAATCTCCTACGGCGATTCTGCGAGCCGCCACAATGTTTACTTTGCTATACAAAGACTTATTGAATGATGAAGTAAATACTACTATGGAACCCATTATGTCTATATGGGAAGAGGCTTCGTATTCAACAAATTTACCCGATGGCGAATATTGATCTGTTTCGTTCTTATACTTTTGATATGATTTATTGCCACTGCGGTTACTGATCTTTTTCCACCTACTTAAATAATTAGAGTCAATAGGCTGGAAGTTTTCTACATGTGAAAGGATGCGACACTCGAATTCACTTGACCCGCATGCAAATTGAACACTACCTGTTTCTCTCGCCACAATGTCACGTGCTTGGAACCGCTAACAATTCACTTTCCCTTCTCTTACGAGAATACTGTCGAGCAACAGGCGTTACTAGGATACTACACTAGGGGGAAAACCAGGTGCTAGTAATTGATCATTTAAAGCGACCCGCTCTGCCAAAAAAAAGCTCCTGTGAACTTTTGCTCCGCGTTGTTACCATCAAATGAGAGATTGCACCGGTGCCCGAAGCGACGGTACATTCTATCGCGACCATTACTGTTCCACGTACCAAACTAGAATGAGTAAGTCGAAGTGAATCTTGGCAAACGCGATTGGTGGTAAGTGGGGTTCAACACCCTCCGGCAACTTTCACAGTCCATTTACTACCGCGCCAGGTCTTCCGGTATACCTGCAACATAATGGATGCCAAGGTCATTATCGATCACCTATCGCCGAAATTTAATACCCCTGGGGCGACTCTAGCAAGCAAGTATAAGTACTTAAAAGTAAGGGCTCTTGTGAACACTTCTACTTGAATGATCGAAAAACGGGATTGGCATGGCATGTACACTCATCGGAAATATGAAACGATTCATGTAACTCTCGAACAGACAATATTGTTGTCCCTCGTGGTTACGGATTTTATAGCAAGTGTTCGATAGCGTGATCCACGAAAAACCACATTGAAATATCGGTTGGTGTACTGCGGAGAAAATCTCCCATGAGCGTCGAACAATTTCGCCAGTGGAAAAACAGTTTACCCTCCATTCGTCATATCCAGTAAAAAGTTCATTCCAATGACGAATGTGTATGATTACTCCTGTTTTGTGGCTTATTTATAACTAGCGACTTTAATATCTTTTTAAGCAGGGATATTTTTGGATTATTATTAAAGTGATAGTAACAGGAGAATAATGGTTTTACATTAACGAATTCATTGATTCTTCTATAACAGGCTATCTCGGTCTATAAATTGCCTTTGGGAATGGCGCTCTTTTCTAAGGAGTAGCAACTTCTCTTAGCTCCGCAAAATCTCGATTTTCCAGACGCCAAGCTCGCGAAAGTGCATTCGAGACTTACAGATTTTGCCAAAAGTTACAGTAAACCCTGTCGCAAACTTTCTGAACTTCCAACCCGACACCCGGGACACTATCTGCCTTATCTGGCGCAAGACATTTGACTTTTAGCAGGATTTATCTCCAAATTCTCCAAGTACCTGACCTTTGATACATTTATACGAACATGTACTTACGAAATTCCCACTTTTGCATATGGAAAAGAGTTTAATTTCAATAAGAATACTAACTCAAACACATACATTTGATCGTATTTTAAATGAAAGTCGTTTCCATAGGAACAACAGAATATATAATGAACAGACATGTAAAAAGCGTTGAACATTTTTCAGACAAAGCGATAAATCCGGGTTACTCAGTGTGAAACTAAAATTGTCGGCTTGCCAGTATATTAGGTCGAGAATGCAGCATGAAGCGCAGGGAGTTGCCAACACGGCGGAAGTTGTCCCGCGCTTATAACATGGAATTCCTCGTGATTTATAACAGACCGCTTGGTTTTATCCATGCTGTTACACGCAGTCAGTTCCGGATGACATGTTACAAATAAGCGTGCATACTGTTAGTATCAAATTCTAAGCCACTGATTAACTTTTTCTCGCCTTCTATCTTACTGCTGCTCGTACTAGGGAAACAGTGATATAGGTCCGTCACTTGCCAGCCCAGTCTGGCTATGTACCACAGTAGAACATTGCTAGTTCGACCGGTTCTCGGTTTGATTAGTGACGAATTTAGACAAATATTCTAACAACGTTTTATCACTCCCAAGTTTTATCATCGATCTTTATATTTTTATTTATCCAATGACATGTTGGTTTCGTACAAGGGAATACTGCCTAATCATGTTTTCAAGCATTCACATCGCAATATCCACAAGTTAAATCGTGAAATTCAATTTGGCTCGAAGTTGATGGATCCGTGCTTATTCGAGAAAGTGGGAAAAACCATTTGTCAAGAAAGGTCTTACAAAAATTGGCAAGTGAAAAACTTGGAAAATTCTGCCGTTGACTTTTTAACGCGGTAGACCGGCGGCTCGGTCTGATTGATGGTTGGAGAGGGAGAATTCCACGAGAAAGATAGGAATCAAGAGAGGATGTTTCATGACGGAAGAGTGACAGGATAAAGAGCATGCTAGCTAGAAGCGAGGGGGTCGCGCAGGGGGGGAATTAAAATTCAGGCAGTGTACAGGACCGATAACGTATGCTGTCGTGCCAGTTTCCGTCATGGCATGGCCTTCGACCTCGATTGCACGAAACGCCATGTGGAATTCGGGCGTCCCTCACTCTCCGCCACCCGCCACTACCCTTCTACTGCACGGCAACATAAATCTTTCGCCCAAATTAATATCTGCGTGTGGCGATAAACGTTTGACGAATTACTCAGTGTACGCGACCGGATAGTCACTGGTTAGTTTGAGTTCCTAATGGGGATGGATCTCTAGTTCGCACGCTACAACTAATTACACCTAATTTTATTCGAGTCCTTTCCTTTTTCCATGCAGCTTTTTCTTTTAAAAAGAATACTGCATTTTTATTCGAGTAACCATACAAGTTTTACTCTGGCATTTTATTGCAGAAAAGAATGCAGAACAATTTATATTCAGTGTCGCAATTCACGTAAGGGTTTACCTTCGGGACTATGTTGAAGGGCGATAATCACGCAGGTTAAGTAATTAAAAAGACATCAATTCGCGTCAGAAGCCGCGTGGCATGAACACATTAGCAGCAAACCAAGCAGGGTAAACCTCTATTACTTCGGGCATTTCTGTGCAATTAATATTGCCAGCTAGAACGCGAGTTGGAACGCACTAATCAACGCCGACCTACGCTGAGCGATGTTGCAGCCTCCCTAACAAGACATATTAATTACCGCGAGGCAACAAATGGGCATAACATATTGCCGAAAAATTCATGGACGTTGCCCATGTTGAAGAGGATGTAATTAACAATGGATGATGCACTACAACCTCGGGATTCTCTGATAATAATTCGCGAACAGTTATCCAATGCCCCTGCACCATTGGTACGATCTACAAATTCGAGAGAGAGGGAAAAATGATTGGTGTAATTACTACTTGGGGTTCAGAAGTGATGTCGGCCACATCCGTTGAAACAAAACAAAGAAGTCATTAATGTCAGTCTGTGATTTATTGATGGTAATTAAATGGTTGATATTAAGAGGATCAGCATGGTAATTAATAACACAGGCGTGCGAATGGAAATTGCTGGCTCACAGTATGAAACCAGAATCTCCAAATGTGTTGGGTTATTTACACCTTCGCCTTTATTTACACTACTTTGGCTGAAGCACCTCTCTAATTTAAGGAACGAATTTGTTGTGTTCACTCGCACACACTGACGGCTGGAAGAATGCAACTGGTATTTCCCTACCACTTGAGAGCCACCGACTTAGTTCGAAGGTCGTGGAGGGCTAGGAAGAATTACAATGCGGGGTCCGACCTCGCTTTATTACATCGTTAGGTATACTATAGGTATACCATGGGATCGTGAGGGTTTCGCACCCTCCAACATAAATTTTCCAATGGATGAAATTGAAACTGGTTGCAGAAACCTTGAGGAAAATTGTCTCGATCTACTGTGGTTCGTGTGAAAAAGTTTCTACCCGTATTGTTGTATTTTTTGTACACAGAAGTGCGAGAAAAAAGAAAAGTTTCCACTTGTTTATTTTTATCTATGTTTCTACTTCCAATGAATTGTAAAAGCAGAGATATTTGTATTTCCTAATTGCTCCGTGGAAAAATCCTAGCGAGCGTAAACGTACACACCACAGCGGCGGTCGGTCGGACGCGTTTTGCATGCCGATAGTCACCTGTGTATCCATACTCTTTGTCCACAAGTCTTGATGTTTCCTCGTACCGTAGATATCGATTGCGCTTTCCATTGGTATTCCCTTCAGTAGGACTACCATTTGCCAAGCGCTCGAAACATGGGCCGCAGGCGAAAACTGGCCGTAAAAAAAGAACATGTTTGTTCTGACGCTCATGTTCTAAACGCTGGCAACTTGTAACACGAAGATGCTACACTATCTAGAAATATTCGACCACCGTCGGACCAACTTTCGACGGTTACCTGACTACATTTGCGGCCCAAGTACATCTGAGTGCGCAGCAGAACCTCACCAACGAGAGAAAGAATGGGGAGGCAGCTGGTATGAACGTGAGAGAAAAGTAGCGCAATTTTGTAGAAGAGTATAACTTCCAAATCGACCTCTATTCTCATCTTTAAGCTGCACCGAACGCAGGTATGAGCTTGAAAGACTGACAATAAGAACCTCGCTTTCTCCGCTTATGACAAACTGAACATGGATGCTATTATTCTCAAGCTTTGAACCGCGAGGAATTAACGGGCTCATTTCTCCCAATTCCCACTCCAACTACTTTTCAAGAGAAAAGAGGAATTTTAGTCGCTTAGACAATGACGTCAAGCAATTAGCAAACCGAACAAGAGCTCCTCTTCTACTTGCATATGCAGCACGAAAAGTAGACTCGTTCATCTAGCAGCGGTTTCGGTCGCGTTAAATGGTCAACTGGACCGCGGTAAATTCCAACTGGGATACGAAGTTTGCTTCGGTGCAAGAGTTACCGCGCGACGGGTACGTAACTTTTGCATTTGAGTTGGTTGAACGAAACAGTCAAAGGGTGAAACAGCAATTATTCGGTACCTGACAGTGAAGTGAGTTGCAAAAGCGAATCTCGGTGTTGATATGCAAATTTAGGACGGCGACAGGTCACGATCCCGCAAATTGGCAAAGTGTCAATTAAGCACTCATTAATATCGAATCCTCTTTAGCATTGAATAAAAGGGTCAGAGGAACGTAGAGTAGAATTAAAAATATTCTTTCGCTAATAGAGATGTTTTTTAAGATTTGTTTTCTATCCACAAGGTAATACTTTATCGTTTCCATTTGATCACTACGGAAGATGTCGAAAGTAAAGCCGACCAGTTACATAGCTGGCACTACGGAAATATGAAATCGTATCTGGAAAATGTGGCCCTCGTAAATTCTTCGAATAGTGTTAATATCGAAGGAGACCAGTAACAAATATTTCCAACTGTCGATAAACTGTCAACACCACGAAAGGCTAAAGGTCGTCTAAGGGGAAAACAAGGACACAGTTCCCTTTCCAACACGGTGGTAAAGGTAGAAAAATATAATTAAACCAGCAATCGCTGATTGCGTCAAGAATTGAGGTCGATTGTCCATATGTAGAGGTAAATACTTTTATGTCTCGATGACGATAATATTGTCATCAAACGTAAATCAAATAGGCTTCGAAATGGACAGAATAACTGACATACATATATGTGAGTATATACATTCCTGTGTATACAGTGAAATTGCCCGACTGCCATTTCATATTGTTCTCTCTATCGAACAAATTTATTGGCGTCAATATTGAATGACGAGTGCAACCGCGAATAGTAAATGAAAGTTCGTGAGTGGTGTCGATGTCGAGGAAAAATAACTACAGTAGGAAAGAAATATAAAAGAAATAATAGTGTAAAGTGAACTGGAGCTTTTAGGTTTTGGAGGAGTGTTTTATAATTCAAAGCCCTCCTGTTGAATTTGAATAGGAAATATATGGAGATTTTTAGGCAAACACTTTTAAGTCTAACAGCTTTCACAACTCTCTGTTTCCCACCAAGAATATCCATAATAGAGATGATACGACTGCCAGCTGTAAATGATCGGCGCACCTTTTTATACCATCGTTCGAGCTTCGATTCACATTCGCTTCAATTATGGCAGCGGTGGGGGGCCACCAGGAAAAAGAGGAGAGAACGGCTCGATAAGCATTGGGGTCTGGAAAATTGGAAGTCTAGGTGGAAGCCTGATGGCAAATATACCGGCGCAGTGGAATACTTTCGCCGCGGCATGGATTTTTCGGAGCACGATACTTCACCGCTTCCTCGCACTTCCCATGCAAATGAAGTAAAGCCGCGGCAGATTTCCGAAATGTCTTCCAATAGGGCGTAACATTTTTTCTCGTCCTTTTATCTCGGCAATAGTTCGTTGGGCTTTACTCGGTTATCGAAATGGGAAAGTTGGAGAGGTAGTCCACTCGTCGGGGGGTTTGAATTCCGCCGCAGCAGGTACCTCGGAATTTTGCTCGGCTGCATTTTTATCAGACCGACGATGCTTGGCGGATGCAAAATCCAATATGAAGTATGGAACTGCATGCTGAACATGTACTTATAGGGTAGACTCGAGTATGCGCAAGCGCCAGAATCGCCAAGCAGATCTATTTCCTTTTCAACCATGATATCGTAATAAGTACTCGTGTCCAGTCATATTTTTCAGTCACACGATTCAACCTAATAAACGCTAATTGTCTCCATTAATATACATTGGATATAACCTGACGGATGCTGGGCTTTCAGACTTGACCGAGAAGCAAGGCACATGCGGAATTTTTAGCAGGCACGCTTCCTTGTCAGCTTTCGATTCACGATGGCTATCTTTATGCATGGCGAGTCGAGAATTTCTATGCGGTCAGTGTGTGGAAGGGCTCGCCAAGTGTAAGAATTAGATTTCAGGCTGTCCAGTTGCGGGTGTCAGAGGATTTCGCTGACATTAAAAGGCCTTAGATAGTAGTGCATGTTTTCTGGTGGGTATTCGTTGGTTTTCAGAATCGAGCTGCTTCCGCAGGCAGGCTGGCAAAGAGGGAGAGACAAAAAGGGTAGTTGGTGTGAGGAAAGAGACACCCGGTGAGCCGCGACACGTACTTCCCCTGACGCTAGTCTCCATTGAGAGAGTAGTGTACAGAGCCGTGTACACACACAGCGCTTGTTACCATTCCACCAGGCACTCGGAACGCGGGCGTTCCATTTACACTCGACGGGTGTTACACGCAGATGGAGAGGCAAAGAGTACGAGAGCGAGACGTAGAAAGAGAGTACTGGAACGACGAAGAATCGTACGGCGTAAAGTTTCGTGAGTCTCGGTCGCCGCCGCCGCCGCCGCCGCCGCTACCGTCGCCCATCCCGAGAGAGTTGTATCACCGACGGTAGTCGACGTTTTTATCAAGTCCTAAGGCGCCGTACAAAAGTCACGCTACTGAGAAACGGAGGAGTCAACCTCTGACCAAAGAGCCATTAAGTTTCTTTAGTCATGAATAGAATTAGTGTAAGCGCGCACACATCTACATATGTATATCCACTGTTGGAGATTCACCTCGGCCAAATGAAATAGCAAGCTTTCCTCGTGTGCGAGACAACGCACCTCCTTCTTGCCCTAGTTCTACAATGCACCTTCTCGGTTTACCGGTACACAAAAGATCGCCAACAAGAAGCGCCGACACCGCCGCCGCCGCCGCAACTGCCACCCATTCCACACTCTCCAGCCACGGTAGACTCGCCTTTGAAATTCTGTATTCCAGAAGTAGAACACACCAGCTGACCCATTCTACTCCCTCGAATTACTAGACTTTAGTGCGCACGATATAATAGCCCTTTATCAACCAACAATATTTCATCTTACAATCAGAATCCAGTTAAAAACACCTACGTGTAAAGTTACGTCCTAAGAATTGTTAGAGGGAAATTAATTCGCTAAGTTAATATGAAATGTATTCTGTTGGAAGTAAAAGATCCTGCCAGACTTTGGTCGAGCACGTACCAAATAAGGCTGACAGTACTATGCTACCTTCTCGTACGTCTTCGATAAAATGATGAATCCCTGGTGTACCACACAATACTACTGACGCATGGGATTTTATTCCGCCTTCGAGAGGGACTCATGTTCACCCCCTTTGGGAATTGGAAGGATTCCAACACAATAAATGCGTGCTGTAAATCGAGGAGAGAAAAGGACAACGAGTGGATATCATTCCGACTTTCACCGATAAATATATGAAAGAAACACAAAGAACGAGTTTTCGAATCTTTACCTGACCCTGGCTGTAATAAGTACAAAACTGACAGCGTTCCATCGTGGTAAATGAAGTAGATTACATAGTCTAACAGTACAGGAAACAGAGATAGTCGTACAAATTGCCCCTGTCGTAAAAAAGGAATGATTGCGCCAGTACACATCTGTATTTCGAAGGATTTAGGGAACTATTCATCTGGCAAAGAAGCCCCGGGAGATTTCAGAATTTGGCACGGCTACTCTTCCTGGCCGTTCGTGTACTTCCAGGCAGTCCGATGCGATCGTTTGTTTTACCGAGTCACGACTAGTCCATATACATGCCATATGCAGTCTGCTGCACCAGAAATATGAGGCAGAATGTCGTCCAAGATCAGCTCGAACGTCTCCGCGTGGTAGTCAGTACTGTCAGCAGTTTCTCCAATGACTATAAGTCACCCTGGAAACTTTATCTCAACATGGAATGACCTCCAACCCCGTGTCAACTGCCAAGCGAAGTACAGATTTTCCTGACTCACTTAATAGAAAAGTAGTTCGCATAAAAGTGCAAGGAAGTCGCGCTGAAGTATGTTCACGGATAATTGGGGCAGAACAAGTGCGTCCTTTCTTCGAGCTTTTTGGCCTTAGTCTTCACTCTTTTTTTTCTTCCGCTCTCCCTTCCTCCTTCTCTTTCATACGCTCTCTCACTCACTCACTGTCTCTTTCTCTCAAAGAAAGGAACGTACGACTCGCTCACTCTGGCTATGGAAATTCGCCGAATCATAAATTTCGATTCAACAATTTTAATAAGTGCGCCCTGGGAATTCCACTTAACATAAGACCGTTCCTTATCGTTAAATTATACATGATTTAATCCCAGGTATATTTCACTCTTCCTCCCTTCTTATATCGTCCCTTCGCGTGCAAAGGTAATATCGCCGCAACGGCTTCCTATTCGAATGTGCCACGCCTCTTAGGAAAAATAATACTTATACTCACAGATAAATTCCCGTCCAAATAGGGGGAGGATATGTCCCTCATTTTTTTCCCCTGCCGGGATGTCGAAATGCAAGAACTGATAAATATCTGGTAAACTGTAGAAGGAGACTTTCTAAGAACTACGTGTTGAACTTAACTTACTGGAAAGAGATAAGAAGGGAGATTATGGGGAATAAAGATTTCATTGAATTTCCTGTACTTTTTTCCCGATCAATTGGTTAAAATTGAAGCAGTATGTATGGCAGGAACTGTGGGAAATGTTGAGGATTTGAGATAACAAAATTTCCAATAGGTCTGATGCCCAGAGGAGTGGACCACAGAGTACTTGGAAGTAATGGGCGATAAGCTCACACTCCTGCTGGAACATTTCTCCCTCTCTCTTATTTCCTCTTCCGGCAGACTTATTAAACTTTTTTATCTCGGTATGTCGATAGGAAAAGGTAAACGCGAACTTCTCTGGCAGATAGCTGCCAAAACTTTGGACGGCTTTTATTTTTCCCTATCACCGATCTGCCTAATTTACGAGAGGACCAAGTTAAAATACGGGATATTGCGAGAATTCTTATTAACTGATTGGATTAATTAATTAATTGTACTTCATTGTCCCTGGAAATATAAATTTGCTATATGAAAGATTGGATAGGAAAATCCTCGCGTGGACTTTGGAATTTCAATATTACATCGATTCAGTTTATGTAACTCGATAAAAGTCCCGCCTAAGTTAATAGGAGTGCATTAATATGAGTAATGATTGACCTGAATTGCACAAATCACTCCAGACATTACATGGCAGAAGGGGGAAAAAGTGCCATCGGTCCACATATATCGCATACGAATCTGTGTCGAAAGCGCAGTGGTTGAGCCGCGAAACCGCATTTGGCGTAAACGAATTTATGTACTGCGACGATTTTTGGTGCAACCATTAATCAAATAAACTCGAGAGTCCAATAACCGCTAGGTTCACTTATTATTCCTGTTGGTTGATCTAATTATCACGTTTGAATTTCTGTCTTGAAAATAAAAGTGATAAAGAGCCACGATTTTCCAGTGACTGGGTGCGAAAGTATGCGAGCCAGTTGCTCCTTTTTTTTTTTTTTTGAATGCTATCGACTGGTTTGAAATACATGCGCAACTTATTTGCCCAACGTAAGATAAAGAATCCCTGTCTACGGGTCATGGGACGCTGTTAAATCGATTTTACACGCCTGGCTTATTGGAAGTATTTGTATGCGTCAATAGCACATGGCTCGACACGAATTTCAATCACAAGAAACCGAAATTACCATCGGAGAAATGTTGTGTGCGCTTATAAACCCGACAGAGATCGCATCTGGAACTTTCCTCATTAAGTAGCTCGGCGTTGTGTGAGGATAAATGTCTCATGCCATTTTAAACTCCCTCGCGTGGCAAACAGCGACGGATCGAACTACAGAAGAATGAGCTCTGGACTCTCCGGTACGACGAGAACAAAGATAATATTGAACAAAGTAGAACTCGAATAAAATTCAATGGCTACGAGTGAAATCCAAAGAAATGTATCCATCGCAAATTAAACTTCAACTGTTAACTAAGAGCTGTGTAAATCTCGTTTAAGTAAGTAGTGTCCTTCGAAACGAAGCGACGAAATCCCAAGTAACTAGCTATGAAGGTTCCTCTACTCTAAAGTATCACTGACGGTTCACAAGTGTGTTTGAGTTTTCTCATAAATTCCTGGGCAAGGTTGTTTGACTTTACCTGCATATTTCGGTAGCAGTGCGAAACGTTTGTATCACATTTGCCTTGCGCAGATCCGCCCAGAGTTTGACTGGCTTTGATGGATCTGTGTGTGTGTGTGTGTGTGTGTGCTTGACGTCAGTTTAGGAAGTTGAAAAGCCGATGCTTGAATGAATGGAAACGAGAAGTCACGGGCTCTCGGTTTAAAGTTTTCTATAAGCACATTTATCGATTGAGAATCAAGTGAAACCTTACTGGGACGCGCCTTTCTCTCGATATCTTATCCATCCACGCTTCTTTGTACAGGGTGTAACAGATAGCTTCGAATCACTTTTTTACCATTGAATTATCAGCAATACCCACATTGCGTAATTGTTTGTATTTAGGTATCAGGGCTTTTTCAAATGCTAATTTAGTATTTCTGAATTAATTAATAAGCCGTCAATATCTGTGTGGTGCTCAGCGACACACGAACACAAGTAACATTACTACGTATGCCTGATCGGATTCTGGTGTCTACTGAAGCGCGGGACATAGGAGAAAGTCCAATACCTATACACGAGCTTTTGCGCCGAAGCACATAACTCCTTCGGGCAAAGCCAATGGCAGACAAAAGCACTGATTGTCGGGCAACTTGTTCTTACTATCCGCGGGATTAACTGTAAACTAGCACACGCTCGGCTTGTACGTGGTCGGTTCATGAGAAGGTAGAGATCGGTTTCCGCACACGTGAAGAGAGCAGTCGGCGCGGAAACGGGAACTTTTATCCAACGATGAAAGGCTACCGTGTAGTCAATACGTGTATGTGGCAGTTTGTAGATGACTGAAGATGAACAGTCTGGAAGTGGTACGTGACGCAGGAGAGGCCGAGGTCACCCGAGTTATTGCTCGTTCCACCCAATCGACAAGAAGCAAAGAGGAAGCGGTGTGCCTTGGTAGGTGCACCTTCGCCACGACGAGTTACTTTCTCGGTAATCGAGACAACGGACTCACTCATACATATCCCAACGTGCATAACAACACACCAGCTTCGTGGTTGGCATCGCTTTGAATATCATTCCTGCACTGGCATTTCTACTTCGTATTATTACGTGTGCTTGGTAATACCAGATTCGTGCTCCGTCGATTACGATAATTAAGCGCTCGGCTCTCGATATTTCTGCACGGGCACTTCATTCCCCCCCCTCACCACCGATCCCGAGCGCAAATAGAGTTTACGAGGTCGCATTTGTTCGGGCAGAGTTGCAAATTGCTAAATACTATGCTGGCAAAATTTAATAGCGTCGAAATGGGAATCGTGCATTCCCCAAAGAGACAAACGTTTGGCACGCTTTAACGAAGCAGACTTCGCCTTGCAATGGATGGATGGGTGCACGCTCTTGGAAATTTTGGTAACTTTATATCTACTTCCTCCTTTGTTCGTCACTTACAAGAATCTTGATTTTTGAATAATGAATAGGTTGCCAGACTTAATCCAGATCTACGGAATACAAAATATTGATTTTATGTAAGATTACTAGGCGGACTACATAGTGGAAGGATACTTTCGTAAATCGAGGAACGGCATCTATCAAGCCGCTGTTCACGAGAGCTTTATGACAAATTGCACTGGCAAGCTGAGTTTTTCAGCGAACGCGCATCACCCTCTTAAGCTTTGATAAGTCCCCCTCTTGAGCACGAGCATGAATTTTGACAAGTTGCGCCCTATCGCGCTCTACCTTTTCTTTCCCTCTTTTTTCTCCCTGCCTCTCACTTTCTTCCGCTGTGTCTCTCAGATCATGTTTACTGGAGCGTAGTAATTTTGACAGTTATAAATATCATTGCGAAATACGATCGTTTGCATTTGAGGCAGGCACATCGATCATAAAGAACATTGCTATGCGTCACGGAAAGCGGTGACGAAAAAGCTTTCCTTAGCTTTCCTACACTGTGAATTACGTATTCATGGGAACCACGACCTATACGTTTACAGTTCGAACCCATTGCCGAGAGTAATATTCTCGTGTCGCTCTCTATTTCCGCCTAAGTTACAAACGGCTACTAATTTGCTATCAAATATTTAAAGATCCTTCACTCACCCAAGCTGAGTTCGTCAGGTTTTTGCAATGCAAATTCAGACGTATCTGGCACACCCAAACATTTGGTGTACACTTTCATCTCAAAATTATTGCTGCTACATCCATTCCATTGATCATCGACTAAATTCAATTTTATCAAATTTATTTCAAGCGATTAAATTGTTCAGTTTGAACGTATTGATTCCTGGTTTGTTTGAAAGATTTAGCACGGTCGAAGTACTGTACCAGCAAAAGAGATTTTTCTTCGTCGCAGGAGTAAAGTCTCACGGCAAATCTATGGCGGTAATAGGAGCCTTGGGCAAACACGCGAGCACTCGGGGTAGAAAAAGGGAGAAGCGTGGTCAAACAACTTCAGCAAATTCAGACGAAGGGGAGGCACAAATTTGCGCGACGAAAGAATTTAAGCTAGATTAACGAGGCTTACGTTACAGCCACATTCGCGTCTAGACTGATGTCCCCTCTCGTCTGTACATCATGACATTATTCCAGTCTGATAGAATATTCCCAGAGGATTTCCGTGCCAGTTAAAATCACCCGAGCACCCAAGTTTCGGTCCAAACTGTCGGATACGATAGGATTTGTGCTCTCCAGACTATCCCAATGAATTGTACACCATACCTCCCAACGATTCCATATCAAATTCCGAATTCCTCATTTCCACAGTCTCTAGCAGGCGTTTTATTATCATGAATTCCTGAGTATAGCAGGAACGTTGGCGCGGCGAGTGCGAACAACTCATCTCGTCCGATTGGAAGAAGCGCAATAAACAACTCGGTCGTCGAGTTTCCTCGACGCGACGAACTATAACAGGTAATGACAGCGCGACGAAATGAGGAGATTTAAATGCAAGCGCCTAAGTGCGTCCGGATATACCAGCACCATATTCCAGGGAAATACTAAGGGTTAGGCGAGCGTGAGATGAATCTCACTGAGATAGATGTAATATTAATTGCTGTTGAAAGTATGAGCGTTCGCACACGGGGGGGGAGCGTGTACTATTGAAGGTAGGCCGAGGCAGCTTTGCAAGTGCACGCATGTGGAAAGTTAATGAATCTTATTGCAAAACTTACTTAAGTGCAGTGAGATTTAATGGTGGCGCGTCTACTTCGCTACCTCTTAATTATGTCATTTCCAAGTAACGTCGGGTTACTCGATCCGTGTAATTGCAATCGACTTAATCAGCGACCGCAACTCCGTGCGGCCGTGCGTGCGGGATTTTTTCCCTCCTAAAAGTGTCCCAGTTCGCTCATTTCGCTAGCGAGCCAGAAACGCACGGAGTCTTTTGGATGTGTCCTTGCTCAAGGCAATGAGAGAGGATCGCGGAGGGGCCACTCTTAACGAAGACACTTGTCCTCTAATTAATCCTTAGATTCGGGCCGAATTAAAATGTATATTGGCCCTGAGGCACAGCATGGCTCAGTAGTCCAAGGCCTCCGCCAACGTACCTGCTTGCTACGATGAAGCTACCTGTTTTGCAGTTCGATCGGATAAGAGAGTTTTCGCTTGAGCCGGAGTGGATGAAAATTTAACGAGGTCATCATTCGAAAGTTAGAACTACCGTCTACCGGAATCATTACGGTATTGCGTTTAAATGTAATAGCTGGCATAGATTTTCTCGATGATTATCGCTAAGCCACCGGCGCAACATTAAAACTTTTGGAATCAACATTAGCAATTCCAGAGAGTAACTTTAAATCTCGGAATACGAAAAAACCAGGGCGAAACAAGCACGTACGGGTAGTGCTGTCACTCGATTGCTCGCGCGCGCTCCTTCAAATGGCTAAAGTTGTGGCTGGAAGCTGATTTTATTCGATATACTTCTTACGAAGGTAGTCCACGTTTTCCCCAGCGACACATATCTGTGAGGGCGAAAAATAGGAGGTCAGTGAACCCTTCGACAGGTGACTGAAAAATGTTTCAGGCTACTATTAATTACACGAATGAATTTCTCACTGAATGTCTCACTTTATATATA
This sequence comes from Ectemnius lituratus, assembly GCA_910593735.2. Lineage (NCBI taxonomy): Eukaryota > Metazoa > Arthropoda > Insecta > Hymenoptera > Crabronidae > Ectemnius > Ectemnius lituratus. The sequence continues at coordinate 15,318,615 of OU343038.1, forward strand.
CACTCGGACAGTTAAGCCAGAACTGTGACGTAACAAATTACAAAAGTAAATGAATTGAAATGAAAATAGACGATAGCTGGAGAAACAGAGATAGCAAAGAAATGTACAACTGGGTTTCAACGTTTTAACTAAAAATATCAATGGATTCGACTGAATGCAGATAACAATGTCGTCTAGTCAGACATGTGGAATCGGAGTATAGAGTAGCTCCATTCAATTGTATCCGTTGATATTCAGTATCGATCATCCCTTATCGCGTGCTCACCGCCTCGCCTCGTGAAAGAAACTGCCAGAAATCCGGGAGTAGGTGGTTATGTATACCACCAAAACGGAAGAGACAGTGAGGGCAAGGGTGACAGAAAAGTAAAGTGTCGCCGGAAGTAAATGTCAGGCAAGATAAAAGACTTCTTAAAACAGGGGACAGGCGCGAGAAAATGTGGAGAAAGCTCACATACATTCGCCCACGAATGCATAAAAGTCCGACCGGAAATCCCAGGGCGTCGGCGAGAATCGATCACCGGAAAAAAATGGTCTTCACGGGTAATAGTCTCACCATTCGCAATCCTCTTCCCTATGAAAAGGACCTGGTATCGATTTTACAATCAGGACATGTACGACAACAAGTCTTGCAACATTGTATTGACTCTTCCAATACTGAACTAATCTTGTAGAATCGGGAAAACAGACGAATCAGTGAATTATTAGTTGGATTCTCGAGATAGCTTACATCGCTGGCATCATGGTATCGGGAGCAATAAATCAGGAGACCTCGATGCTACCGGTGCCCATGGTGGTCTTATCGGGGGAAAAAAAAACGAAAAAAAGTGCAGGCTGAAGCCAAGCGATTCCTCGTTTCCGATTTCACGAGGGATCGATCCGAAGAACTGGAGGATGATCGGTTCATATTGTTTGCAATTTGTTATTTTTGTTTCCTAGTTCTGTCAATCTCATATAATTGGCAGCATCAAAAAACGAGAAAACTGATACACCAACTTTTACGAAAAAGAAATGGAGTACACGTTCTCGTTAAATCGATGAACAGTTAAAAATGAGCACAAATGTAAGCCCGGGGAATTTACGTCATCGACGAAACTATAAATCTAAAAGGATCTCGAATATGCGGGGACCCGAGTGGAAAGTGGCACACGTTGTCTGAAACTAGACTATCCGTGAAATGATGTATTGCTACGTTCGAAAACCCCAGGATCAATAAATTATGGCCGTTCGTGCAAACAGGGAATATCATTTCGCTCTAAAATCAATTTCCCTCGGTCAACTAATCGAATTTTCATAACGCATCCACACCCATTCAGACACTTCCACCTGGTAATCTTGAATCGTACACAGGGGAAATGCTGTCGACGGAATTCGCTTTAACCAAATGCGCCGAGATTAATGCGTTCGCGCTAATGAACGTTGCATAATGCATAAGTTTACAGACGAGCGCTATCAGTCGGCTTAAGGGCGGATCAGATTTCGGAAATGTCATTGTGTCAAAGGTGAGGGCCATAATTGCGAGAAATTGCTTTCATAGCACGAAGTATTATTTTCAGCACAGTTTGAACATTAAGATCAGCATTCTTCAAGAAACCAGTGGTGTAAAAGCCCGAATTGAATCGAAAACACGTGGAGGGGCTGTCCTGGTTAATTAATTGCTTGTGATTTAGACGGTTTCTTCCACTTTTCTCAAGCTTCCTGATATTTTCCGGGGCTGAAATTTGGTGGAGAATGTTTTCTTGTATCAAGGAAGAAGTGATATAAATTCCAAAGCCCTAGCTCAAAATTCATTTTTTCGCAAATTTTTGCATATGTACCCCTTCACAAATTTTCGATTTTTCGAAGGTTCTGGGACTGGGACGAACGCTTGATATTTCGATTGTTTATGTATCAAAACGGAAAGAAAACATGAAACCAGTGGCAGAAATGCCGGAATTGTACCGAAAACACATGGAAAACCAATCTCGAATAATTCATTTTCGAGGTTTTCCTCATGTTTTCAAATCTTCCCGACATTTTCCGGGGCTGGAATTTGGTGGGGAATGTTTTCTTGCATCAAGGAAGAAGTGATATAAATTCCAGAGCCCCAGCTCAAAATTCATTTTTTCGCAAATTTTTCCATATGTACCCCTTCACAAATTTTCGATTTTTCGAAGGTTCTGGGACTTGAACGAACGCTTGATTTTTCGATTGTTTGAGTATCAAAATGAAAAGAAAACATGAAACCAGTGGCAGAAATGCCAGAATTGTATCGAAAACACATGGATAACCGATCCTGAATATTTGACCTGGTCTAATTTTGACGGTATTTTTCATGTTTTTAAATCTTCCTGACCTTTTCCGGGGCTGAAATTTGGTGGAGAATGTTTTCTTGTATCAAGGAAGAAGTGATATAAATTCCAGAGCCCTAGCCCAAAATTCATTTTTTCGCAAATTTTTCCATATGTACCCCTTCACAAATTTTCGATTTTTCGAAGGTTCTGGGACTTGGACGAACGCTTGATATTTCGATTGTTTGTGTATCAAAACGAAAAGAAAACATGAAACCAGTGGCAGAAATGCCGGAATTGTATCGAAAACAGGTGGAAAGGTCATCCCGAAAAATGAATTTCGGTCAATTATGACGGTTTTTCCCATGTTTTCCATACTTTCCGACATTGTCCGGGGCTGAAATTTGGTAGGGAGTGTTTTCTTGCATCAAAGAGGAAGTGATAGAAAAACCAGAGCTCTAATGTAAAATTCTTCCGATCGCCTCAGTAAGAAAGTCTCATCATTTTTGTAAAAGGAATTATTTGATAGAAGAATGCAAGAGAAAATTACAGGAAATTAATATTGTCAAGTAACAGAGTATGACTGGTAATTACAAGCATATTTAACTTTTACAACCAGTAGAAAATATTCGGACAGCGGAAAGACACTCAGCCCCCCTCAACTCCTGGAGTAAAAGTAGCTTTGCATCCATTGTATCGGAGAATTAATAAGTTTGCCGAGCCAACCACGCCAATACTGATCGCATCGATTGCCGATAGAAAAATAATACTGCGTAGACGCGCGCGCATGCAATTAGCGGAACTCAATCCCCGGTAAGTCGTTGGGGCTCATTTTTTCTCTCCTTCTCTCGTTTTGCTTTTACACAATAATGCTGAACGTCCCGTGGAGTGCCGGGTCTCGGTAATGCTTGCGTACTCGAGCCTTGGTAATTGACCTGATTGAAATGGTCTCGATAATTGCACGCCAATAGAAGACTATGTCCGGGCGCACCCTTTATGTCGGCCGCACAAAGTTCGTCGATACCAGGTGGTTGCAGCTGCAACCGATAGACATCTGGGAGCAAGCAACGAAGTGGTAGACCGATGAATTATGTACATACAAAAAGAGTGGATGCTTGGCAAACTCGGGAAATTCGGGCTTCCGGAATATCGGGAGAGCAACGAAAGAGGCCATATACGAATACGACAGTATAATACGAATTTCCTTACACCTCACCGACGAAGTACAGCTAAATTTTCATACCGAACATTTCAACGAATTTCCATATCCAAAGAAAATTCCATCTCCATTCCGGCAAACCCTCGGAAGCTGATGGACTCAGGATTTCTATGATGCAAGAAAATTTGCTCCTGCAAAATCCAACTATCAAGCTGTGGACTGCTTATATCCATGCTCCATGAAATCTATTGTTTCCTGTTAATTCAGTCGTACCCATTGTATCCTTCGCCGTCTGCGCATTTAGAATCTTGAACTCTCTACTTCGAAGATGTAGATCCCAGTTTGCCCCACGGTGCATCCATTATATCGCGAAGGTTCTTGAAGATGTATAGCAAGCAGTGTGGCTGGGAGATACCAGCAGCCTGCTTGTACTCAGGCTCTGTAAATGTACACATGCATATATTATCATGATGACGGAGAATATTCTTCAAGAACGCTCTGCGAAAAGCGAGAAAAATATACGTTTCTAAATATCGGACGATGTTATGGTTCTAAGAGGAATTATATAGTAAAAAATATCGCTTGGAGTATCCCTCTAGTTGTAGCCACTGATGCACTAGCAGTTGATTGTATCGACAAGCGGATTACTAGCTTTGAAGCGATTTGTCTCCGTCCTACTGTAACTTCACAAGGCCTCTCTAGTGGAGATCATGCTTGTCAGGCGTTATCGCATGGCCCCGTTATAAAAAAATGAATTTTTAGAGCATTCGTGATCCCGGGGGAGTGCAGTTACGCGGGCACCCCGATAAATTGGAATCCCAATAAATATTCCTGCCGACAAGGTTGTTCCTGAAAGTACTCGTTTCCGAACGTGCCTATCGGCAGCGTCCCACGGGTCGGATAATAAAATCGGCAATAAATCGGTATATTCGCAGTATCGACAAGACAGACTCTGTTAGAATTTCACAATAGAAGATCGTGGGAAGTGTGAAACCGCGACGGTTTAACGGACAAGTTGCCCGAACTCGAAACAGAGGGAGAAAGCGCGATAGCTTTGTGTTACATAAGCCCGACAGGAACTCCTTCCTTCCCTCCTGCCACTTTTCAACACACTAGTAGCACAAGCACTGACATTTACCGATTTCACGCCGCGGGGAAATCACACGGACCAAGTTTCTGTGGAACACCTAATTCCAAAGCGGGTGGCACGCGGTCGCCAAGAAAGGCAAGCGGGGAATTCGATTTTCCTGGCCAGCAATGTCAGGAGAAAGGATGAAGGAACGATGCCAACAGTCATGAGAGACTCAACGATATGCGGTGCGTTCTCGTGAATGCGAAAAAGCAAAATGGAAAAGAGCAGAGGGAGCCCACCTACAAAAGGAGAGATCGTGAAAAGGGAGGCTGTATTGAACCGTCAAATCCAGTTTACTGCTTTGTCAAGCAACAAAATTGATTAAATTAAGAATCGCTCCTATTCACAACATCTTTCAATACCCAGACTTCGATCATCCACTACTTATAAGTGTTCTCACAACAATTTCCTTTCCTTCGCGATGTCAAATCATTACAGCATTACAATTTCTTTCTAGCATATACTTTGAACTTCATTATACACCTTGCAACATAAATTCTATCTGACAAACCCTTCGTACTTCTGTTCTCGCACTCGTCTTTCTGTCAACTAAGATTCCCCCGGGGCTATGATAGTCTTCGAGTCGAATAAATTTCTCTAGTATCCTTATTCTCCCACTCTGAATACCGTCGATCTGCCGGTGGAGTTAACGTAGTTGCTGACTAGTTAGCGAACGTGGATTACAGGAGTGCGTCCTCATTGTCGGCCTGAATAAATTATCGATGTGCCGCGTTGGGGTTGCGCGGCTGCTCGGGGATGCCGGCTACGTTCCTGATACAACTGGCACGTGATAGGTAATAAGTAGAAAAACGAGGAGAGAAATCGCTGCGGCGTGTTAGGCAATGCGTTTCTCTCGGGACTCGATGACACGGGGGCGTTGAACGTTCGCAGAGGGGAACACGAAGAAGGAACAAGTATAGAAATAGGGAGGCAAATTGGAGCGAGTGCCTCCCCGGCGATAACGTCAAAAACGTGACTACTTCAGCAGTTCGTCAAAGCGAGACGACCCCTCAAAGAGCAAAAGTATAAATACTCGCGATCCCCAATCTCGTATACCTCGAGATTTCACCAAATTCGTCAGTCAGCTGCCTTCAGAACAGATTATACCAGTCGTTCGTTGGGATAATCGTACCAGATTCGAAGCGTAGAGTAAGAGAAAAAATCCTCACCAATTCTCCCCTCTCGAAGGAATAACACCGGTGTTGGAAGAACGCGTGCGATAATACATCTGGCGTTTCTTTCATTAGGCACTGATGATTTATAAGACTAATATATAGGAATTATTAATTTGAACGTTACTGCTTTTGTTCTGTTTGATTTTATTGACATTCTTGAGTAATGGGGATGCCGTGGTATTGGCTCCGTCGGGGGTGGCTATGTAGAAACTCCAGGCAAAGTGCACGGCCACTAATAAAGCGTGGCGGAGGCCGAAAGGCCGCGCCCTGGAAGGTATTAATATCGTCCTGGCAGACCGTTAGTTCGTTACATTATTAATAATCGGTTCTCCGGTACTTCTAGATTGCTCGGCGTATACTAACAACATATGTTCCCAGTAAATTTCCACCGAATGTTAGATTACAGTCACGATTTTCTCCGAGACCAGATACACACCGATACACAACGGAGACTATCTCGATCATAACTTCGCAAGGCTTCGCCCACCGTTATTACAAATGTCGGCCGCACAATTATCGTTTCGAAAATTTACACAATTATCCTGACCATTAATGGTTGCGAACTAATATGCGGCTCCACCGTGCTGTGCACACACGACGCGCGACTCGGAGATCAGTTTACTGCAAGAGATAATATGCTTTGCTAATTATAATTACAACTGATTAAAGTTCGTATTCGAAGAGAACTCGAACGAAATGGAACGCTTAATAAAGCTGCTCGATTAAGTTCCATTTATAGTCTATTTTTCCATGGCACAGATTGTCTATAGTTAGAATAAAAAAATGTCTATAAGTATCAGATATACTGGAAGCGACATATGACTGACTCATATGCCGATAAATGTGTCGAATGTGCTTTCCGCCGGGACTTTGATTTTTATGAAACTCAGCTAATACTTTCCGCATTACTGTGTCCAGGAGAACGTGCGAAACTCTTCGGTCTGTGAAATCTTATTGCGGCAGGAAATCCGCTAAATTTGAAGAAATCGTCTTTCCGCCAGTTTCTGACGGATGCTACTTCGTTCACCGGAAACTCGTAATGGTTCGCGGTTACCTCGACCATCCCAAGGCATGAAATATGCCGGCTCGGCGAAGGAAGCCCGTTTTTCGTGGTGGGGATAGTTCTTATTTCAAGGGAGACTGACGCCCAACTTTTCCCCTAACTTACTCTAATACCGGAATCTTGACATTAAGAGAAATGAAATCCAAGGGACGCCTCCCATATTGTTTTGAACTCGAGTTCCCACGGAAATGACAGATTTCTTCGCAACTACGAATGACAAGTATGAAAAAAAAAAAATCTATTCCCTCAACTGACAGAATACTAGTAGAGTTCCTACACTCGATCTGACACTTCACGTCCGGGATCGTAATGGAAATCGTCGGTTCCCTGTTATAATGAACAAATGAACTACGTGCTAATACTCCCAAGCCAGAGTGACTCGAATTGCTTTGTAACCGAATGATATTGGATACGCTATCGTTCTGATGACCTAGTCACGTGTATCTCTGAATATAATGTTCAATTAGGATGATTTTCGGAAATAGAGACTATTCGTGTATCATCATTACGATCGGAACAGTTTAAAGAGAAAAAGTTCGCGGCAGCTGGCGCGACTGCTCGAAAGAGCAAAAGCAGACGTCGACAGTTCTATAAGGCTGGAAGTACTCAGCCAGCCAGTAGCACACTCGCACTGCGATTTCTCTCTCGTCGTTTCTCATCGTGCCTTTGGAAGGCTAATACCACCGCAAATACATGGCGATTAATCAGGAAGGTGGCATGCCATGAACACGCATGCGGTGTACACACTGGCTGTGTGCTAAATGAGAATATCAAAACGACTGGTGCATCTCCCAGCTAGATAATGGCTGTCCCGACACCTAACTGCATTTCCACTCCGATTTAACTCGTAACTGGTCTGGACACTTATATAGCTTACCCTCTGTTTTCTGCTCTTTGCTACGCGGCAGGCATTCTATCGTTTAAGTTTGCCCATTTATTTGGAATTCCGTGCGACAGTTCGGCGACGGTACAGCTATTAAAAAGGTCTCATCGAAATCGGGCTATTTCAAGGCGACACATTAACTGGAAGTGGCCCTTTCTAGTCCAAGTCCGACCATTCGACAAACCAACTGGGGTTCAAGAAATCTCAGAGTCCCTGAAAGGGAACGATGGCTCTTGCTATAATGGCTGTAAAAGCCTCGTGATGGCCTTGTAACATTAAACCTCCTAAACAGATAACGGGCTGATGTATTCGGAATGTCTGTCCTATCTACGAGATCCATGAATACGCAGTCGCTTTGATAGTGTTGAATTCCCAGTTGGTACCACCTGGAATCGGATCTGCGTAAAGTTCTGCTTGAGACGCGTTCAATCATTCTCTTCGTCTATCGCTCCCTTTGTGTGTTGGAGATACGCCATACCCTAATGAACCTTATTAATTACAGAGGATGCCCTAAGGCTTAACTTGTTCACGGCTCGGAAATCTACTTGTACGAGAGGGAGAATATAGCAATTTAGTAGCGCCAGAGAACCACCATCACAGTGGAACGTTCGAAAAATAGGTCTCTAATGAGGATACGAATCAAATAGTGTATCAAATAGTGCTTTGATCAATTGGCGAACTGTATCAATAAATATCGCAGGACGGTCTTTAGAAGCAATTAGCGTTGGCTCTTTGGCAGAAACATGAAATGAGCTCGGCGGTAATTACGGGAAACGTTTGAACGTGACAGTATTTCTATATCCATGTGAATTTGTCTGGGGCTTTCTGTACCGGCGAGAATGACGAGCTAAACTTTCAGTGATTCTCTCTAATTGAGTACAGAAACTTTTGGGATTTTGGCAACTTGCTGTCCCCTAAAATTAGACGGGTAGTTTCGTGCGCAAGCAGCAAGTGGTTGCCGGTGTAGGAAGGGGCGAGTGTATCAAGAAATGTGAAATGTGGCTGTATGGAAATTGTTACTGGTTGGATGAAGACTTTTTCTATCTTTCTCCCTTTTACGTGACTTGGTGTTCCAAGCCACGACTACACATTGATCGCGAAACGTGACAGGAAGACACAATTTCTCGAGAAGCTGCTGAACTTTGGAAACGCGCCCGTGACCACTTTCCTAATCAAGACGGGCCTATATTACAGCTTCCACTTTCTCTTAACACGTTCACTTTCATCTCGGCATGTGCGGTTAATGACGTAGCAGACGTGGAAAAAAAATGTTCCTGTATTTCCTGGCGTATCGATTATTTGTTGTAGGCAAAGGGTAGTAATACTACACTGTGAGAGTGGCGTCGCGTAATTATAACACCCGCCAGAGAAATAATTGACCATTCTTTTACGGGCTCGTTCAAAAGGTAAAAGATTTCAAGGCGAACACTGCACTGCCTAAGGGTTCACCACTTTTCCCAATTATTTCCTGGCGCGATCACAAAGAGAACGAACACTCGACACACAAGAACGCCACTTACTTTTCACCGCAACTAATGAAGAGTCGTATTGAAAAACTCGAGATCGAAAGCCCTGAAAATTACTGCTATTACCAATATTAGGCGGATGGATTGAGACGACAGGAATCGCCGATCGAAACTTTCAACTGGTTTAATTAGATCACAGAGCTGAAGTAGTATAAGGGAATACATCAGCTATGCTGGCTTGTATGTAATGTACACGCTGGTAGATGAGGTAACAGCAGCAGCCGTGCAAGCGTTACGCCAATATAGTCTATTTGCACTCACGAAAGTTCGCGAAGTTTCTGCGCGATATTGGCGAAGTCCGCATAACTAATAGTATATCCGCTGCTGAGCAAGATAAATCTTCGCGCATCGTTCCGAGCACCAGTGCGCCTGAAACTCGTAGGCTTCCTACGCTACATTTTCGTATCAAGTCTACATTAGTTATCGCATTCTCATCGCACGCTCAACGTACAGAAAAAAATGGACTTCTTATCTAAGCAAGAAACTATGATATTTTCAATGTGAGTGGAAGCATCTGCTTCTAACTGAATAGGATGAAGAATGCGATAGAAAAAGGATGCGTTGCAGATGAGAGGTGAAAAGAAGCGGAATCCTCCTCTTTCACGCAAGTGCAAGTGAATGGAAGCACGTAAGATAAAAAGAGAACACTAAGCGGTAGTTAGAAAAACCTTATTACCAGAAGGCTGCATTCTTCTGTCGACTGGACCTCGGCGATTCTTTTTAATAGCAAGGTGTAGCTGTCGCGCGCCACGGGCATCGACAGAAGCCGAAAAAGCTCTTCCGTCTTCCTATTTTTGTCCCACCGCGTTGTTTTGCCGACGCTAAACTAATACGAGTGACTCACTTATCTGACGCTGCTTCAGTTGCCTTTTGTATTCACAGCAACGCTAATTAATCCCGACCATACGGTATATCAACTATTTCCGATTAAAATACACCTATCCTGAAAAAGAGTGATTGATGAAAACGTGTGTCACGATTCTTTATCGGGGGTATGTTTGTTAGAGTAATTGAATTGCCGCTTCTAATCCGGAAGGCACTCGCTTTCATCTACGAATTAAGCGCAGGCGCGTCGCGCAACGTGTCTCTTAATTAATTCAATCGAGTTGGCGTGCAAATGAAAGGGAGCCCGCCGGCCACACTTCGTGCCTGAGCATTTGACATTTTAATATTCCCTGGTGCGCGTTGTTGATACAATTAAATATCCAGCGGCATTTACCCTCCGGCTGGCGAGACCGTCACCGCCGCCGGCGAACTATACACATTACACCTCTCGCATTCACCGACCACACACAGTAGCCGGCGCGCCACGAGCGCAATTAATATTAATGTACTCCAAATATTTACCGTTCAACTTGGCACCGTCGGCAACGCGTGCAAGTGGTCGAGTAAGCAGATTTCATCGAGGGACTCTTGGGGAATTAGTACCTTGGCTCTTTTGCATATCTAAATTATACCTACACCCCAAACGCTTACGGTGCTGTAAATTAGGAATGGCTTTAACTCTTCAACATCACGCCACCAAGCCACTAAATATGACACATGACGAAGTTAGTATAATTATTCGCTAGGGAGAAATAGTTTCAGCGAAACTCTCATTCAATTTTGTGCAACCGTCCTGAATGGATGATGAAATTATTAATTAAGAATAGATGATCCATTATCATGTCAATGGGAAAATACAGATTGCTTTAAAATAGCTCAGATTTAGTTTTCGGAACGGTATTACTCTTCTTCCGACCTGCGATTTTCGAAACCTACGTTTTTTTCTCGGTGAACGCAAGCTTTCAGGAAAACCGAACTTTCAGGTAGTGACGGTTCCGGGGCGAACCGTTGCTTTCTTGCCGACTGCCTGCTGCGCCGCCCTCTATTCTACCACGAAGAAGATTTATCGGAGCAATTTTTACTCTCAGCCACTATAGCACGCCACGTCAAAGTACACGTGAGTCTACTTCCATTTGTGTACGTATGTGTATCTCTGCCGATATGGATAATACACTTTTTGAGAAAGAAATTGACAGCATATATAAATCAGCGTCTGGCGAAATTGATCCTGGCGATGTACGAATCTACTGTTTGCCGAATCATTCACGATCGCCACATTGGATTAGCTATATTTTTTGAACTTACTGGCATTCGATTTACTATATTTTACGTGAACAAGTTGGACGACCTAAATTTCCAATATCTTCGGCAATGGATGATTCAATTAAAGTTAGATTTCAAATCACCCTTTTGAAATAGATGAGTTAAGATTCCGAAGGAAAATCAAAATGAAAACATTTCGTCCTTCTGAAACGATCTATTCCCGCCAGACTAAATCTTGCAAAATCGCAACCGTAAGTCATCTGCTTCGGCGGAAATGGTAAGAATTCGCCAGACTGTGGGAAACGAGAGACCACAAATTTCCTGAACTTTTATCAAGCACACGCTGTTTGCAACCCCGAATTTCCGAAACGAAGACCAAATTTGTGCCACTGTCGCGCTTATTACAGAGCAGAGAGGATTGCAAATCAAAAAGTTGTACCGCACGGGGCCACATCATACATCGTACAATGTACGGATATTGTTGCAAATCCTGCTTTTCTTTGTCCTTCTGGCGTCCCACCAATGTCCTACTAACTCTCAAACTTCCGTCCATTCACATTCGCCATCCGGAGAATTCCTAGATCGTATTTCCATGTAACGAACTTCTAACAGTCAATTCTACTTGTGTGTTTCAATGATTTTCGATAGAAGCGTCGAAAATAGCTCGGTAAACAAGACCGCAGTGAACTTTGATCTATTAAGCTCGGACTTGGATGAGTTCGGCTGGAAGCAAGGGAAGCTAAATTTTGGTAGACTAGAAGTGACGGATTCAAGCAGTCCTCAGCGGCAAAGGTAATTCTGTGACCGACTAAATCGAAGTCCTGATTGAGTGTAGATGGTAGTAGATGTAGAGTTGGTACCCGCAAGGGCAAAGGAAAGTGGTGGAGGTTGCTCTAGGAAGCACCGAATTCTAGTAGCGTCAACAGCAACTTACCCCCCCCCCAAAACTTTACTCAATCTCGTGCTATCCCATAGCAATTTCGCCTGGATTTCTTGCTTCCTAGAGCTATTGTCGTGCGAGCAAGTGTGTCCCTTGCATTATAAGTCATTAACCATTGTGTGCAAGCGCTCTCTGGTAACTCCACAGCTCGTGCGCGTACCACCAACTAGCACGATGACTTAACGAGGGAAGTGTATGAGTTTCGGATTAGCTCGTGCCCATTTAATGCATTATTTAATGCGCGTGAAATCCTGCACGCTTTAACTACCGCGATATATCATATGGCAAAGATAGATGGTTGATTCATACCACGCTCAAGATCCTTAACAAACTATCTCTTACGCTCAGGTAGGATTTATACATTTAAGATAAATCCAAGGTCAACATTGATATTACCATGACCCGTTTTATCTTCGTACAATGTTTTCTTTCGAATGAAAATAGTTACAATGTGGAATGACCTTTAGACATTTGGCGCGCGCATTCACCGCCCGAAGGCAATACCGTATCAATTCGCTGGGACATTCCGCAAAAGCAGTGGCCGCCATAAATACCGGGACACGTGCTATCGGGAGTATTTAATAAAGAGTGACTCGACCCAAGGCAGAGGAAACTGGAGATTCAATCTAGCGGCGGGCTGCTATTCGTATAAATCGAGAGTGGCAAATTGGATGAGCGGATACACCGCGATAAAGCGGGTGACTCTCTTTCTCAGTAATTATCCCACATCTCATCTATATCGGAAAGCAATATTCTCGACGATCCCTATTGGAAATGAAGCCGAACCGTCCCAATCGGATATCTACCAGATAATGGCGCTGACACACGTTAGAGTATGTACGAAGAGGAACTTGGCGCATTGTCGTGCGCCGCTTCCAAGGATGTTCTGGACTAGAAGCGGAGACGGGGGACTGCTTTTTGCGAGCATGTATGTAGAAGCCTCAATTGCCTTCCACCTAGAAACTACTATACACGGTGTGGAAGATGCTGAATCATAGTTAGCTCCTCAATGTATCCCCCTGAGACGACAACTCCATTGGATGGAGCACAGACTAATTATTCTCGCACTGGATCCACGCACAGTCTCGTCTCAGTCAGCAGTATAATAGAGCTTCTCGTCTCTATATCTTCCCTTAATTCGGTGCTCCGGAAAATTGAAGTTCTCAGTACGCTAAGAGTAAGACAGATGATGGGATTTAGAGGGCGCGTCCCGACTAGAGTTCTCTATCTGTTTTACTCTAACAGGAAGTTCTCTAATTATCGGGATTAGCATAGAGCAATGCAATTCTCATGATAATATAACGTTGCTATCAAAACGGCTGTGAGAATGAATTGTTAAATGAAAGATTAACAGAGGCGTTTAAAATTGCCCGGTGTAAATTCTTGTTGAATCTTTTATAAAAGTTACAACTATAGGATATTACACTGACGAAAGGAAGATAAGATCTCGCGTGTCAGCAAATAAACGCATTTGCTTATCATAGCGTGGTCTATAATCAATTTGAATCCAATGAAACATTCAAAGAGAATTTACGCGACGCATTCCGAAATCTGGAGTGCAGATATTCGAGGCGATGCGATAGTGCACAATCTGAGAATAAATCAAACCTCAGGACTGTTTCCCTTCCTCGTAAATTCGCGGGAACACGTGATGGTTGATATCGGGCGGGTAGTCTAATGAATGTATGGGCCGACACTCGTGAATAATCGCAGAAGAAATTGCTGTCATTGTCGGTGCCGCGCAGGGACAGCGGGTGAAAATTATAAGACAACTTTTACCCAAGCGGCGCACCGAAGCGTCAGCGACCAGGCAGTGCTCAGAAAAACAAAGCACGCTCATTTCCATTATTCATGAGAGAGCGCAGGGCGTTCTAGAGTCCGCGAAATTCCAGTGTCGCTACTTGGCCGGAATTTCGAGGGTGGGCAAATCTCGAATGAACATCGCGCTGGAATCGCTGCGGATGGGGAGCGAGTGTGTGTGTGTGTGTGTGAGAGAGAGAGAGAGAAAGAGAGGGAAAGAGAGACCAGCAAGTCGGAACTCTGCTTATTGCTGGAGAGACAGAACTTTGCAGCCCCTTTCCATCCGGGAAGGAGTAATATTAAAGTTGTACTTCTTTATTTCTGGCAAACCTCGCTCTAGCAAACTGGCCTCTAAAACACCCAAGAACCCCACTTACACCTACTGTCTTCCAACACCGGGAGTAAAACTCTCTGATATTTCCGAAACCTATGGAGACAAGAGGGAGAAATTCTGGTACGTGCCATCGCGCGCGAGGAAACTGCAATGTCGACGATGAATAATTCACAAGTGTCGGCGATGGGCAGACCGTCTAAATTAATACGGCTCTATCCTCGGCCGAAAAATTGCCTTGCCGGAAAAAGTTTTGCTCCGCCGGGAAGGAAAAGTTTCGGGCGTGCAATTTCTCTCAATTTCACCCCCCCCACCCACGCTTTTGACCTATCAGTGTTGACTTCGTCGAAGGGGGGGTGGTGAGCTTCTGATTTCAAGGCTGACTGCTTCCTTGCTTGCCCTTCTATCCTTCGTCTATGTGTATGTGTATTTATATATACTCGAGTTTAAAGTTGACCGAGTCTATCATAATGCAAGCGTTTCCGATTTTCTCCTCTTTTTATCTTTCTCGACTTCTCTACACCAAGCTCTCAAACATACTAACAAGTTTCGATTGAGTCCAGTTTCTCTGGCGGCGAGTTATCCTCTCTCACTGCTTACTTGGCTTATTCTTCTCCAAACAATCGGAGCAGCAGTGTCGTTCCTTTTTGCACCGAGGGGAAAAACACAGAGCATATGATCACACGGCAGAGAACCGGGCGAGAGAGAACTCCTGCATTTTTGAGGTCCCGGGACCTAGCGTGGCCTGTTTTTACTTGAATTATGGAAGTTTGCATTACAGCGGGCTCCGTTTTTTGTCGGTCCTTATATTACTCAGGCCTACCGAGCATGCTTGCTCTAAATTAAAGAGCATCTGCTACTGAATTGCCGCTTTAGTCAGAAAGAATTATTGCTGATTCTAATGCCAATGTACAGTCTGGACGGTACTCGATTTCATCCATTACCCTCTTGAATCGCCCTCATTCCACAGGAATCTCCAGCCAGATGGCAAATCTAGATTTCTCCCTCGTCTGCCTCGGGGCTGCCGCGCTGATTAAACCTATAGCTCTGCTTCTTGTTTCTCGTTACTATTTAACTATCTTTACTTTTAAATTGGCTGTATCCAGCGTTCACCATCAGTATGCACTATCTCCACTTTTCTATGCTAGCTACATTTCCTTATAGCTTTTGCGATTTAGCTGACTTTCTTTTACTGTTTGTTCAGCACTTGAAAGCCCGACTTTTGTGCGCGCTACTCGTCTATTAGCCTTGCTCTCAATTTCTGTTACGGGACGACAGGCAGAGCCTTTCAGTCACAAACAGTTCCTACAGTGGACGCCGCGCTCTCGTGTACACGATTTTCAAGGATCTTCAAACGCGCAACGGGACAAAGTGCGATGTATTGTTGGATTACGTTTGAATTGCTCCCAACTGGCTCCTCTTAATCGCATGGTGCGCGACATCTCTTCCGCTAGCTCTCGCTATTGATTCAAGTTTTAATCGCTTTTGCTCTCAATCCGTTTAGCGGGCATTTAGTTTACGCCTCTGTCTCCGCTTTTGCGGACCACCTTGCTTCCTTCTCTAACCGGTCCATTTATACGCGGGCACCCGTTCATTCATACAGGGCTTTTTATCCAGCGTTTAGCACACTTTCGTTGGTTGCGAGCCACTCACAGCTCTTCATTGGAAATATTCACTTGGTGTGCATTAAATCGGCTAAACGTGTGCGAGGGTTTTAACTGCGGGCTGCGCTTAGGAAAGACTGCGCCAGAATCCGACACTTTCGCCCAAGCTTTCTCATCCCTTTTTAAGACACCCTAGAGAAGAAGATCGCTGGGTGGGAAGGGCACACAGAGGAAGCGAAGCCCTACAGTAGTATCACTTCCTTTTTCTCACTGAGTTGAGCCTTCAATTGAACGTTTGCAGAGCGCGTGGCCCAATTTCCTCTACTATTCACCGGGCGAACGCTACACCATCTCTCTTTCGTTAAGCCGTGATTGCTGGAAGGCGTCCTACAATGCCGTGGGCAAATACTCTCTTGTGATTCTGGGATTCCCTCCTTTCTCCAATTTTTTCCTAGGACCCCGAAATCCTATGTAAGGGAATATAACATCTAACCAATTAAACCATTAGAAGATAGTGTTGATACTGTCAGAGTATAATAAAATTATTTCCAACCCAGAAAAGATTTAGTAGTATTAAAATGAATAAATGGTTTGAATAAAAGCGAGGATAGGCTAGAGACATAAGGGACGAATGAATGCGCTCGTTCTCGGTGCAATTTTTCTAAAGGACGGCTGCTTTCTCGTGCCGACGAAACAGTGAGCGAGCAGCAGGCATGCGTGAGAAAATGTTTCACCTTTCTTCGTAATGACATTCCACAATACGTCGCGTAGTAAAAAATGTCCGGGTTAGAATGTACGCGAGAAGGAAGAATGGCAAGTGTGCGCAACTCCTTTTCTCATCAGGGCCGAGGTATATCGTATATACATACAAGAGGGAGGAGGAGTGCAACTTTCCTGAAGTCATCCACGCCGTGATTCTCCTCTCGAGAGGACATTGAGAGCAGGAAATGGGCGATGTTGCCCGCTTTGATCTTCGAAGAGCGAATCTCAGATAGAAAGGCACTCGTCCTCGAGAATGAACAGCGGCGCTTTTCACCCCCTTGATATCACCGCTCTCTCCCCCTTAAAGCAAATTCGTCGATCGCTACAGCAATCGGGAGCAGAATAAAGCGGATATCGTCGACTATTCTTTAATGCAAAGAGCTTCGAGATATCGAAGTACCAAGAAAAGAAGTTGCCACACTGTGGCACATTTGTCACTGTCGAGATTTTCCTGCCGTCTTTCTCGAGAAGTAAGTGATCCTTCCTACTTCCTATAGGGCAAGCGGATTGCATCGAAGTTTCATTCGCCGCGCAACTCGGTCTGGGCGCGGTAGACAATGGGAAGTAATGGTGACTGAAATGAAGGAGGCAGCGAGAGAAAAATGAGAGGGAAGTTACGGAGAAGATAATGCAGAGAAGCACGTTCCCGAAACCGCGAGGAAGGTACGGGTATTATTTTCATTTCACTTTGAGGACCTCATCCCTACGAATTTGCGTCTTGCCCAGCAAAAAAGCTCGGCCATCTTTTTGCCCTGGTTCTCGCCAGCAGAGAAACCACTTTGGGAGAATGAGCGAAGGTTTCACCTCGAGCATTCGCATCAGCGAGAGCACATCGAGTACTGGGTAATCTTAGAAAGTGAAATACGGGCAATAATGCCACCCCCGAAGACGGAAAGATTTACAACTAGCGGCTTGAATTCGTCACGAATAACTCGAGAATACTGGCACCACCTTATACTCTGTAACAGTGGGCAAGAATTAAGAGTATTTAGGTGAAACCTGTTTTTATTTAGCAGCCCTTTAATTAGTACTTTTGAAATCGCTTGCTTTCTAATTAACTCCGTAACGAGTGGGAGCTGAATAAAATAAGAGGAGCTGAGAGCACGTTCCATTGTTCTCACGGTAGAATTTCTTTTACCGGGTTCCTTTCACAGTAAAATCCCCTGTTATCGAGCGCTACGAACCTTCTTCCTAGCGAGAGGGAAACGAATTTCGAAAAAGGGATCGAGAGGGTGAAACGATATAGCAGCCGTGCGCCGCTGGATAATATCGTTTCAACTGGAGTGGAAATACACCGGTTCTGTACGACCGCGCTAAACCGGAAACTCTGCCGCGAGTGTTTGTCCATCGTCAAAGTTCGCAAATAATCCATACAACGTTTCGAAAGCTATCCCAGCCACAGAAACATACCGCTCTCTATCGCGAGATGCATTTCTGCGTGGATGCAATCCCCGGAACACTGATCGTTCGAAGCTATTGCCTTCGATAAACTGGCCAATCCAAAATGCCCAACGAACAAAACTAATATCCAGGAGGCGACCGGTTGTAAATCATTTCTCAGCGGCAATACCAAAAGTCAATAGTTACTGATCGAAGGGGGAATTCATATAAAAAGGAAATATGCGTGGCGCACTGCTGGTCGATGTAGGGTACACATGGGCTCAAAGGGCAGCGGCTGCGCGGAATTGGGATCAACAAGTGCTTTATTGCATCGCGGAATACGTTAACCCCGTAACACCACTCGACGATTTATGTCCCCGACCGATTCTCCAATTGGAACTCCACGAAATGGCCGCCTCCATGCAACTATGAATTTATAGTCCCATTTTCCACCGTTCACTACAATGTTTAACATTCTCTCGATGTAACGTTAATGCCGAGCCACTTCGCACCACCGCCACCAAAGCAAAATTGAACTTTCCAGCAATAAATCTAACATTTGTTAGACCGTTCACCATGCATGCTTTCCTATCCGCGCGAGCAATCGATAAATGGTGGTTTACTAACGGGTTTCCGTAGCTGAGAAATTCACCAAGTACTGTATGACTGGTATGACGGATCTAACTACAATTGCTGTACTCGGTTAGTTATTAATTGGATATTTAGTCGGTGCTAATAGAGCTGGGACTTTTAGTAATCCTGGCAAGCTCCGTCGCGATGAGTAATGCTTCTAGCGGCGACACTTGAGAAGCCAGGAAATTTATGAGTCAACTTCCCCGAGCGAAGGAGAGAACGGATGTCCTTGGTGACCCATAAATACAGAGGACGCTTTGGGAGCTTCATTCGTCCCTGGAATTAAAAACTTGAGCCCTCGGCTACTCGATTAGCCATTCTTTTTCCAGGAATTCGACTGCGCCTATTTGATGTCGACATGCTCGTATGAAAGTAGTCTTAATTGCTCGGGTGAAATCAAACTTTTGGAGGAGAACTCCAATTTCAAGTGTGTTCGCGGGCGAACGGGACAAGTGGTGCAAGAGAAATCAAGCATCGGGTACGACAAATGCATGGCTGCTGCTGCTTATGCGCTGGAAAAAGGGCGCTTCGGCTTCTGGCACGACCTCGGGATATTTTCGTTGCAGGGCGACCGACTTTGACACATGGGTATGTGCACCCGCATTTCCGTACTTCGATCACTTTATCGGGCTGCTCCAAAAGCTTCGAGAGTGAGAGGGCGAAAGAGTACGAGCGTGCACATAGCAGCATAAATATTTATACCGCCGGAAGGCAAACAGAAGGAGCAAAAAAAAAAATAAAACAATGTGGCAGTACTGCCACGTCCCGTATCGATTGATCAGAATAAAATTTACAGGTGCAAGATGCAATACTTAGAGCTCACTTATCAATCGAATGCATTACTCCCAAATAAATATTGCCCGGTGAAATATCTGTATCAATGAAATTTAATTACTAAAGTAATCAATTAAGAATATTACTGCTCGCAAGGTGAATGAGAATTGGTGCATGCCTGAAGTTCGTATACGGTAATCTACGCATTTCTGTCTTTCATTAATGCTCTGGATCTTCTTTGCCAAGCGGACTCCCTTGAGATATCATCTTTCTCAAAAATGGAACATCCGCTCCACATTTTTCCATCAGACGAGTCATTCTTTCAGAGAGAGGGGCGAAGCGAGATACGTTATCAGGATCAAAGAAACGACGAGTGTACAAACAACATCTAACCTAGCAACAAGACAAAATTGAAGTGAAGCATTTCTTTATTTTCCATGGAGATTCATGGGGTTTGATTTGTGGGCAAGACCTGTCGAATACGATTGCGCGCTTGCCAAGTCCTGTTGACATTTTTCATTATCGGAAAGTATAACTATCGCTGGGCGACCTGTCCCTTTACTCCAGTTTCGTTATTTCACGATAATCCTTTTGCTATCAACGTAGAAATGGTGTACACAAATCTGCAGGCTCGCCCGCAGATTTTCAACGAATGTAGACACACGAAAATTGCTTTCAGTCTCTCGCACACACATTCTCCTTTCACTACCTTTCACGTGCACACCACATAGTTTCTGTAATAGACATGGTATATTTTTGAAATTTCATCGACAGAAACTGTATTTCCCTAGCTGTGTATATAAAATACATTCCTTTGAACTTTTACTATATATAGCAGCAGTTTCGACAGGACTATAACTTGTGTGAATAAAAAAGTATAACTTTTTCACTAGAAGTTTCTAATTTCTGGCATCGAAAATTCGACGAAGTAAAGTAATCGAGTGTGACGTACGCGCGTTGGGGAATCGCAAGATAAAATAATTAGTGTTGTTGGAAACAGGTAAGGGAAGGCGAGATTATTTTCCAAGCAAGTGGCTGGAAAGGGCAAGGGCAGGGCCTTTGAGACAGCCAAGAGGATGTGAATCCCGAGGGCTAGGTCGACGAGTGGGAACGAAAGGCCGAGAGAAAAATCTCGGTCGGACGTTCCGTCGATATCCCGATTTATGAGTATCATAAAAGCTAATAGCCTCTAGAATGTTATGGGGACAGTGTTATGCACTGACAAAAACGAAGCCAAGCAGGCAGAAACACTGGGAAGGGAAAACGATTTTTCTAGCTTGTATCGTGCAACCAAATAGGACTTCGTTAGTCAGCAAAGCCTCTGGCATGGCTTATTTCTTCTGTTTCTCTTGAACACGCCCCAAGTCCGCTGTCAAATGGATCCACGCGTACTGTATTAACATCTAAATCAGTCTCCTCCCCCTTTCGTTCCGTCGACTGAGAGAATAAAACTCCATCAGAAACACGAAACAATAGATTTGCCAGGGACATTACTTTAAATCTGTCTGACGTTCCCAAAGATTCGGTCTTTTTCCGATACTCATTAGAATTTCTAACGGTAAAACAATGACCCAGGTATTTTCCACACACCAGACCACTGACCTCCATTAAACACTCTTGTCGAATTTATTTAATCAAGTTTCACTTGATAGTTTATCGTGCGAGACTGATGAATAACCAGGGAATTTTGGGCATGAGCTACTATACGATAGCTTCGACGATCGAAATTGCATGATCGTTTAATGAATAATGATTCGCGAGGCGGGAACTTGGCCGGAGAGCACGGTATTTGTACTTCCGGCGTTCGACACATATTCTCCGCGTGAGTGTTCACGTATACTTGATTTAGGAGTTTACTTGGCGGGCTTGGCAAATGAACGTGATGGCATGACAAGGGTTGCCGACGCAGTTGGTAATTTCAAACGAATGGTAACCACGATAAGGAACGACAGTCCACGTGGTCATTCATTAAGAGGGACTTTTATGTATCTTTTACGTACGGTGGAGTACTGCGAAATTATTTAATGTAAAAAGTTGCCCGTACCTCTCTATACAACTTCCCATGACAAGGCGCCTGGTGGATTTCGTCGTCGTCGTTTTATGGCTGGCCAAACTCTACCCGAGAGAAGCTAAGTCAACTAAGCGAGAACTGATGAAACTCGACAAACACACACCCGCACTTCCACCCCTATTTTCTCTCGCGCTCTCATCCACACCCTTCACAACAGGCATTCTAATACCGAGAAAGCCCGCCGCGCCACGTACAACAACATGCCGTCAAATCTACATTCGATTGCGAGCGGAAAGTGAAAACTCTTGTCATAACAAGCATAAATCATCATGCTATGTTTCGCGCTACTCTCTTTCTTTCTATTCAACCGGTCGACGAGAAGCGGCCGTAAATCCTCGAAAAACATGTTAGAAATTCGAATCGGGTGGCTAACTTTTTTATCACCCAACGAGCGGACGATCGGAGTTTCTTCGTGCTTTATAGTCCCTAGCCAGTGTCCCATCATCTCACGATATTCATGTGGAAATGTTACGGGGAAACGGAAGTCGGATATGTGTTCAAAGAATAAATCTAGATGTAGAAGAGACAGCAAAGCCGTTTGCAGTCTTTCTTTTGATATTATGAGAAACAGCCTTCAAGAGGGATTTTATTAATCGTCGAGAGCAACTAAGATAAAGCAGAAGCAACGGGGAATGCTCCAATAATTCGATATATGAGATTGGCCTCGATCCCCCAAGGGAGTATCTCGGCATATTGCTAGTCGGGAGAATAAATCCCAACCGCAATTCTCTCTCTTACTCGCAACGATTTGCTTCAGTTAACGGAGTCCTCGAAAGGTCCTCACTAAAGGAAACATAGAGACCACGCTGCTTTTTTCGATAGGTGCCATTATACCGGTGGCACTATTGTGCCACCGTAGTAACTTCCAATTCTAGTCTACTCAGAATCATTTTATCCCGGTCGACCAACGTTTAGTCTCCATCAAGAGTATGGCGGAAACGTGAGTCGTATTCCGACTGAAAAAGACTTCTTGAAATGGACCGCTAGCTCGAGCAGAGAGTCTCAGTGCACAGAAGAATCATTCAAGAGTACCGGTAACTACGAGAGTATCATACGGAAGCAGGCCGGAAATAAAAGCTTTATACCATTGGCAAGCACTCGTCCGCGACGCATCGACAAGTTAATGTAGTAAAACTTTCTTTTCGTACACCAGTGATATGCCTAGTGCGAGAACAAAGAACTCTCGTAAAGAGATCGTAATCTTTACAGCTCTTAATGCGAGAAATCTCTCCTTTTACAGTCGACCCTACCACACAACAACCATCAACCTTCGAGCCTAATGCTTTTCTAACACTGGCTTTATATTCCACGACTAATTGTGCATCCCTAATGCAAAAACTATCTCAGATAGAATCCTACTGTACATGTAACAAATTCTTTGAAAATTGCCATTCTTTCAATCTGCATATACAAATCTCTTTAGACGAAAGAAAGTCTTCAATTATAGAAGGATTTCCCAGGGAAATTGTAGTAGCGAGTAATTGGACTACACTCGATTGGGGAAGTTATCCAGGCGCCAGGGAAGCATGAAGGGCGGATTTGGTACCTATTAAACGTCTAGAGTGCGGCCCTTACTCGAAGCATTCCCAAGCGAGAGAATGAGAGAGCGTAACCTTAAGTGGAAGTTCTTCAAGTACGAGCAAGCCGGGATGAACGCAGCTGGAATGAGCAATCATAAGGTGGCGAATGGTCCACTCCTATAGCGGTTGCATCGCGGTAACTCAGGCGAAATAGGTCAGACCCGAACTTGCCTTTACTTGCACGACGAGGGGGCCACCTAAAGCGGCCTGCAATTGCGCTGCCATAAAGTGCAACACGCCCCGCCGTAAAAGAGAGCTTTCGACCCCGTAAAAAGCTCGTGTGATGCTCCTATGAGGAAACTCGCTAGACGAGAGATCGTGACTTCCTGAACAATACAGTGCGAGTAAGGAGTCCATGGCCATGAATTATGGTCTCCCCATTCACTCCTTACTTATAGTATCTCGCTGGCTCGAATTACTCGCACGCAATTACTTTATTGACAGAAGGCAGATATAATCGCATAATTAAAAGCACTTTAACGATATCCACTAATCCGATCAGAAAGAAATTTAATCATTTGGTGAAGGTAATTAATAAAAATGAATACGAGAGACAATTATTAGGCATATTACGGAAATAATCGATCACAAAGGCTTGGAAAGGTTTCTTTAAATCCGATAGGATCCCGTTGAGAATATCGGGTGTATCTCTGGCTTCCCCAGATCGATTGATCAGAGAGTATATAGTGGGTACTCGTTATGTGCAGACTTAAATCGTAAAAAAGTGGAGGTGCTCGCCACCATTTCAGTGTGATCCATCGGTGAATCGGAAGAGGAGTTTCGCGCTCGGAAGCGAGCACCATCGGCCATTAAACACAGACAG
The DNA here is from genome assembly GCA_910593735.2 of Ectemnius lituratus. Taxonomy (NCBI): domain Eukaryota; kingdom Metazoa; phylum Arthropoda; class Insecta; order Hymenoptera; family Crabronidae; genus Ectemnius; species Ectemnius lituratus. The sequence continues at coordinate 15,342,606 of OU343038.1, forward strand.
GCTTTTATTCGACTCCTTACGAGGCACTCTTCTCTGCGATACCTCGTGGCTCGCTTCGTCATGAGTATCGCGCAATTTATGACTCTGGATCTATCAAGGCTAAGCACAAGCGTAAAATCCGCCTTCCAGTTGCTTCTGGTGATGCTTGGGGGGCGGCCGCCTAAGCAAATTGCGGGAAACCGAGATACATTCATTGGTTACGTGATATCGTATTATTTACGGCGCCACACAACCGTAACGACTCTAGACGCATCGTACTGCTCGCCAGTTGGCAGGGATTTGTGATTTATCCTGCTTGATTACAGAAAGAATTAATGCAGTGTACAAGCCAACCAATTGATAAGTGATGATAAACGCTTTTCCGCTTTTTTCAACGAGACACTATGATATCTGTGAACTTGCACATTATTAAACAATATTTCCTTTATTTATTTGCATTTTAATTAATTCAGCAACGTTAATAAATGACGATTGAATTTCTCGAGTCAGACCGAGGCGGGAAAAAATTCACTATGAAATGTGTGCGCTGTGCGATAAGCAATGACAAATGTTCCCCATTCTTGAACGACATTCTTAATTGCTCGCAGCTGAAACAGTTTCTCAAATCCTTTGAAATATTCCGCTACAGATTATTCTTTTTAGAAGTACAATTTAATGATGGGCGGCCGCAAATAGCTTTTCGTGGAATGGTCCAGAATGTTGAGACGTAAAAGTCTTGTGTTCGAGAAGTTCTTTACAGCGATAGCGGCGAATCGATAGCCAATAGAGGGGCGGTGGAATGTTGCCACTTTTATATTAATCTTATATCAGACATCCGAACCCACAAGAAGTTGGCGCATAAAACAAAAAATGGCAGTAGCACGGGCGAAGGGAGGTGAAATTTGGCGATAAAAATCTCCACAAAAACAGGATGAAAGTACAATTTATGTAGTAGACTTTCCAAGCACTACCCGAAAGCTGGCGAGAACCGAAAAACGAGGGAAGTGAAGATAGTAGGGGTCGTATAGAAATTCCGTAGCATGGGATTCCGGCAATTTTCGGATTCTTTCCTCCTCGCGACTATACATCAGACGAGATTTCCCTGAAAGGCCTTCAAATCGAAGGACTATCGGACTTTTACGATTGCAATTGGCCCACTCCCCCAAATAAGTTGTTATTCCTGCGCACTGCTACTAGTATCGGGAAAATAGAGCCCCTCCCCCCACTTGGTTGCAAGCGAGAGGAGTAGAGAACTTTCGTCGTTTGAAACAGATAGGAGCACCAGCCAAGTAGAACTTTGAAGGCTGTGAATATGGCAACACGACATAAACACGTCGCCTGTTTTAATTTGAACCCATCTCTGGATGAGTCTCGACGTGCCGCGATTCCTTATCTTAAGGTAGTAGTATTAGTACTGTACCATGCAAACATCAACCGTTGGGTGGAGGAACTGTTAACTCCGCTTTGCATACTGCTTTTGTCAGCCTATCCCCTTCAGAAATTTACGAAAAAATAAATTTTGAGCTGGGGCTCTGGAATTTATATCACTTCTTCCTTGATGCAAGAAAACATTCCCCACCAAATTCCAGCCCCGGAAAATGTCGGGAAGATTTGAAAACATGAGGAAAACCTCGAAAATGAATTATTCAAGATTGGTTTTCCATGTGTTTTCGGTACAATTCCGGCACTTTGACTACTGTTTTTATGTTTTTTATCCGTTTTGATACTCAAACAGTCGAAATATCAAGCATTCGTCCCAGTCCCAGAACCTTCGAAAAATCGAAAATTTGTGAAGGGGTACATATGGAAAAATTTGCGAAAAAATGAATTTTGAGCTGGGGCTCTGGAATTTATATCACTTCTTCCTTGATGCAAAAAAACATTCCCCACCAATTTTCAGCCCCGGAAAATGTCGGGAAGTATGAAAAACATGAGGAAAACCACGAAAATGAATTATTGAAGATTGGTTTTCCATGTGTTTTCTGTACAATTTCGGCATTTCTGCCACTGGTTTCATGTTTTCTTTCCGTTTTGATACATAAACAATCGAAATATCAAGCGTTCGTCCAAGTCCCAGAACCTTCGAAAAATCGAAAATTTGTGAAGGGGTACATATGGAAAAATTTGCGAAAAAATGAATTTTGAGCTGGGGCTCTGGAATTTATACCACTTCTTCCTTGATGCAAAAAAACATTCCCCACCAATTTTCAGCTCCGGAAAATGTCGGGAAGTATGAAAAACATGAGGAAAACCACGAAAATGAATTATTGAAGATTGGTTTTCCATGTGTTTTCGGTACAATTCTGGCATTTCTGCCACTGGTTTCATGTTTTCTTTCCGTTTTGATACATAAACAATCGAAATATCAAGCGTTCGTCCAAGTCCCAGAACCTTCGAAAAATCGAAAATTTGTGAAGGGGTACATATGGAAAAATTTGCGAAAAAATGAATTTTGAGCTAGGGCTCTGGAATTTATACCACTTCTTCCTTGATGCAAGAAAACATTCCCCACCAAATTTCAGCCTCGGAAAATGTCAGAAAGTATGGAAAACTTGGTAAAAACTGTCAGAATTATACGAAATTAATTATTCCAACTACCTTAATAGGTCTGAGATGCTCCGTAAAGTGTTCCAGGCGGATTTCGGCATTATGTAAGGAAATGTTAGAACATCCTGCTCACCCTCTAATTAGCGTGTCATTCGCTATATCATGAATATGTCACTCAATCATACAGTACTAAAATAACGGATGGATGGGCAGAAACAGTGTCGCACTCGTACTCCCAAGTTTTGTTCAACCCTCGGTAAATCTTCATTGTGGTTAAATTAATGGCTTGATATTCCCTCTCCGAATCCGTAGTAGTCGAGGATTAATGAATTATGGCACACCCTTCTAATTGGTTTGGGATTGCTGTTAATGGCAATCACGATAGTCGTAATGCGCGACTAATCCGGAACTAGAGTTGCGTCAAATCACATATCGAAGCATTCGGGATTTAAATTGACCGGTGGAATTATAAAGAAATCCAAGAGCAAACCTTCCTTCCTTTGACGCAATTAAACACGCAGTAGAGTATTCTGTAATAGCTAGATTAATTAGAAATAGATATTGCAAACGCATTCAGTTCGATATAATTCATAATTAACGTTTATAAATATTAATACTTCTCATCACGAAATCCACAGATGGAATGAGTTCCGTAAGAAGATCTTCGTAGTCTTTTAATTATCTATTAAGAATTCTTAAGCTGGTGACTCGAAGCGAATCGATTTCCTAGAGTTTCCGCTTGTGTAATCGTTCATCAGGAAAGAAACCCTCGTGTACACATTTCGCAACGAGTATTCCGTAGAATGTGGCGTGCGTGAAACTTCACTAGCTGACTCAAAACAGCTACGGTAGGCACTCACCAATATACACACACGGACACAAAGCAGCCGAAGAAGGTGAACTAATTACCAAGCTTGCTTTGCAATTATCGACAACCACTTCAGGGCCAAAGCCCGACTACTACGCGACACTACACGTTACTATTTCTATCAAAAGCTTGTTGCCAAAGGAATTCTCCGAGTTCAAAGCACGGTTCAACACTGATTCTTCCGACTGTCGTTTAATGTGGAACGTGGTGAAATTAATTAGAGTGCTCAATAGAACGTAACTGTACATTGCATTGGACAAAGGGAGCTACGCGTCTTCCAATCGAAATGTCTCATGTTCAATAAGGTTTTACCAGGATCTAATTCGATTAACAGTTTCCGCAGTTCACATTTCGATTTCACAGCATTATCGTACGGCACGGTTAACTTCAAATATATGCGGTCAAGTAGCGCATTTCATGAACTCGTGTGCAAGCTGTTAGCCGTGGTTATGGCGCGACCAGTAACAATGTTATTATGGATGCGAGTCTTGTAGTAGTCAAATCGTTTCAACAATCTACTGGTAGAAGATGGGCTTCGTGTGATTAGGTTACCGCTTGCAACTCGATTCACTTAGCAGTCACCCGGAAACATACCTCCCAATGTTCTACGAACTGAATCGCCCTCATCTCTCAAGCGTGGTACAATTTCCCAATTCAATTACTCCGAATTTCAAGCCTCGATTTAACGATAGCACGCATTGCTGAATAAAGGATTAATTTAAAATGAATTTGAAAATTAATCTTTCCGAGAAATGGAAAACTACATCACAGGATAAATACGTTGGTAATATGGAACTAAGAGGTGTATTAATCGGATTAAAATCAATCAGATTATGCTGAACGTCGAATAATATTGCCATTTCTGATTATTTTCTGCTTGCAGTGGTTCGCCAAGGATTTACCGATGCTATGTACATGTACAACGGCCCGCTATTGAAAGCTCGTGTTGTCTCTTGCAGCTCAATGCTTCCTTTCTCGAAGCTGACATAATTGCAGCCTCAAATGCCAGCTATATGTATGCACCAGCCGATACGTGCTCGTTTTAACTCCATGAGCACATATGTGTCTGTCTGATCCGTGCCAACGAGGGGGTTGAACATTCTTCCTACGCCAAGTTGCAAAGTATATATGGACGGCTTTTTCGCCCGATGGCATTTTTAGCTCGTCTAATAGTCGTTTGACGATTTGACTATTCCTCCGATTGCCAGTGCCATCAGGTTGAACATTCTCCCTCTAAAGTGGTCTATTAAAGTGCACGTTAGCTTGGCATCGTTGTGCCTAATTGCCCGTTCCTTAAATTTTTTCCATGAATAATAGGATGTTAAAATGCTAATGAAGTTTTTCGTAAACCGCACCGAAGGTTGAGCTTAACGACTCCAGGACTCGACGAGCATGCGCTACATTAAATTCAAATCGAGTTGATTTTAACCCAGAAACTTTCATCCGAATGAAATGTTCTTCTACTACTCTACGGGAAAATAGCTTGAAATTGGCCGAAGATATTGCGAGGGCGAAGCAATCTTCTCAGGTATCCGTTGCACCGGTGTGGCGAGCTAGGTAGTAGACAATGGGCGTGAGATGTGATCGCACCGGCTTAGATTACCCCAATTAAACGGGGTTTGTGTGCACATTAAATCCCCGAACACGACGTCGTGAATCAGCGAAAATAGCTGAACGCGAGTAGATTCGCTCTGCCATCTCCGCGTGTAAAGCTTTGGCAAAGGCGAATGCTTCCGTCTGACCAAGAAGACTAATCGGCTGTCGTACAGATTTGATTATGGCCGATCGTTCGCATTCCAAGCATGCCTGACGACGAATGTAAAGCAATTCTCGCCTGGTGCAGCAGCGAGTTATCCGCTTGTCTGCTTAATCCGATTGCGCTCCTGTTAAAGATCTACTGCGTTCATTCGTAACTCACTGTACCGCTTCATTAAATGCAGCGATCGTGTTCCGAGCGAATTAGATGGAAAGCACGAACAGTGTAACGGTAGATGGAAACATTGGAAGTAAAGGCAACGGGGATTAGAATGTTCGTTCGTACTACCAGGATTACCGTGCCAGTTCTACACTGGAGAAATCAGTCTTCGGTAGAACTTTCCGTGACTGGCGCGTACTTCTCTCTCCACAATGATGTACTAGTGGATTAAAGTAGACATTGGACCAATCAAGCGGAAGTTTTAAGTGACTAAGACGTTAATTTAAATGGGCCATATCTAAAGTCTCCACTAAATTACTGGTGGTCTAGGTTTGCATAAAGACTTGGAGTATAATCATTCAAATGGAACAGTGAAAATGTTATATTTCAAAGTCGTTAAACATTTAATGGGCAGCATTATTATCAATTATGAATGGCATTCTCCGCTCGATCGGCTTCGAATTCCCGGTGAATGTGTAATGAAATTTTGAAGTCATGCGTGTAAGACAGCCTATTCTCCCTATTAAATCCGGCTTAATAATCCATGCTTGGCTGAATCCGAATGCAGAGGGAATAATGCACGCAGTGTGCGCTGAGTGCTAGTGGGAAAGTTAATTGAATGGAAATGGTCGCACGTTCTGCGAAGGACACTCTAAACTAACTGTCGGTGTTAATCGAGGGAAAATAGTTCCACCAACCAACGAAAAATCCATTAGCAAAAAATGCTATGTTGCTGGTGCAAACGGCTTCACCAGCTGCTAGTCAACTGTAATGGCAAACACGCGGTAACAATAAACTTCTCTTGGAAATCACGAAAAACCTGTGTACGTTAGTTCTACTGTAATTACTAGTTATTGCCTAGATTATACTGTAAATCCAACCGGAAGTGAATGCCTGCAACACGTGCAAATAAGAATCGATTCACGCGGAAATTGCGTCGGCTCGAGTTACGAGAAATGCTTTCATGAATTATTGTCAATACTCTATGCGAATCACTCTTCCGCAAGGACGAGAAATAACGAAATTTTATGAGTGGCGCATGGTATTTTGAAATTGCCAGCAAATTGTAAAATCAAGAGCGAAATTCCGCGTGTGACATCGAACGCAGTGACAATCGAAATAATACAAACCACTGACCCGTTTCAAATTTTACAGGCGAATATTACTATCAATAACAATATGAATTCAATGACAAACTTCCAAATTGATAATAAATTTAAGTCTCATACTAAAACTACTACTATCAATAAAATATTTGATTAACTGTCATAAAAGAGGGTTGTTACTGGAATTCAATAGCTCGTTATTTGCTTTCTGCTTTATGCAACGGGCGACCAATCCTCGCTTTAATTAATCGACAGTTCATTTCGGGTGATATGAACAGTGATTTAAAGCTATGCTATTTCGAACACCCAATCGGATAGATGAACGGATATTATAGCACTGTAAAACTGTTAATACTTCCTACCGAATCAGGGAGCGACTGCCATCCCCACATTCTTTCCCTTTTAATCCTTACAATCTTCGTAAATTCCGCGGATCCCTCACACTGCATACTTGCTATTGAATCGCAAGTTTAATGGCCGGTGCTTGGCGCCGTGTGAAACGGCCAAGCACTAAAGATGCAAGATTAATCTTTTAATTATCCCGAAAGATCGCCAGCGTAATACGCCGAGACAATGGGGCGCACGTTCCTTCCGAATAGCCGGTATTTCGCTAGCGATAAAGTCGCAGAAGAGTGGTGAGATTCTCCAAAACGAATGAATAATTTGCCTAACAGCGTATAAAAGTGCGGTGTTTCGATGATTGGACGCGGCGAACTCTCTGGTACGCCAACGAATAAAAGTCCAATACCTGTTCGTAATACAATTGTCAGCCGAAGGGCGGCGATTCCTCTTGAATGGGGAAACGCAACTTTCGAAATCTGGTGAAACGACCGGCTGCCAGTTACAGTTCGTTTAATTACGCTCGCCTGTCCCCTTCCTTGTTGGTGCGTACAATTGCTTTTATGTTACTGGAAAATGAGGCCCTCCGATTCAAATACCACGATACGTTCTAGAGCGAAACTGCGACTCAATGCACTCCATTCAGATTGAACGTGAACAATGAAAAATACGTGAACTAATTATAAATACCCCGATTATCAAAATGTCTACAATGCGTGGATAAGTTGATTTGAGGATCGACAGGGTACATCAATAAGTATACAAGGAGTTGGAGAATAATTTTGGTCTTTTCATGAAATGGCCTGTTTTGTTCGAGCTTGTATACTGGACCCTCATGAAAACTTTGAGTGCGGAGTAGGTGGCCCGATATTATTAGCCTAGCTGCGCCTGACAAGCTATTAAACCCTGGTGTATTACATTGGCCTCGGATTAATTATATCCTTAAACTAACAAACAATCCGATTCTGTATCAACGCTTACAATTACTTCAGGTGAACCAAAAACTTTTCTAATTATAAAATAAAACGTTGCCTTCAGTGGCGAGAACAATTATAAGTAAGCGGATACACTCGGGTGAATTTAACGAACGATTTCACCACCCGGAGAGAGAAACCCGTCCACCGGATAATATATTCCACGTGATTGTTTTTTGCATCATTTCACTGGAAACCGCAATGAAATTAAAATTCTATTCCAACGTCACGTCGTGTGAATTATTGTGGCGAACTCGCCGCTCACATTCTCATCACTTCTTATACGTACAAAGGTGCAAAAACTATACGATAATTCGTAGGATGTTCCAGTTCGTTGTATTATTGTTGGAATTGAGATTGGCTCGACTCCGCCACGGACAATGAATATTCAAGACGAAAAGTATATTGTTGTTGCAGGACTATTGAGACCAATATCCGACTTGATGAAGTCTTTATTGGAGCAAACAGTGTTTAATTCTCTGATGTTTATAAATTGGGGATTTCACGTAGATTAAAATTCGCAGATCATTAAAGTTCTCTATGTTAAATATTTCTCCCGAGCAAGCAGGCTTCTAATTTAAATATGCACTCGTAAATATAAACTTTGCGAACCTATACTTTATCAAATTACTCCGTGTAAGTGCTTTCCATCTATTTAGAGGGAACACCAAGAGTCAGCTGTGATATCGGAGAGAACAGCCAATACTTGCAAATGACACTGATGACAGAGAGCCGATAATGGAAAGGTAGCTGCTCATCGAATAAAAATAAAACTGATCCTCGGTACACACATTTTCCGTCTCCAATGAGAAAGACGCCAGTAAACTGGACAGTAACACTTCTATACAAGCGTGAATTATTCCGATTAATGAGTACCGGGCGTGCAATTAAAATCTAAAGGAATAGTGCTGGCTGCCAAGTCGTTAACTGCAAAAAGATTCACCACCCCCAAGGGATTCCGGCAGTTTCCCAAGAAAGTGCGGATAATACTGAACGCCGCATACCATAAAGCCCGGACCTTCTTTTACGTTCCTGGGTAACATAACCCGTATTATAAAGAAGTTTATTATAACACTCTCCGGGGTTTACGCGATTCAGGAACGCGCCAAACTCTCCATCAAACCTTTAATCGCCGATGCTTTACCATAGAAAAAACCTTCTGTTCACATACGTTGAGAAAGAGATGCGTTGACAAGGTGAAAAGCTCTCAAGCCTGGTAAGCGAATAGGATCGACTCTTAAGCGATATCCCTTAATAGCGGTGAAGGTAAGTAATTTTATCGGTAACCAGGACATGGATAAGTTTGTGCGAAATTTTCGAGAAAGCAATTTAGCTACCTCGACGTAAAGTAGAGTTTAAGATGATAAAGTGTTTAAGCTCATCCATCAAGCTAAGTGTAAAAGAGAGGAAGAACTAAGGGATCTTCTGGCAAGATGTCGACTGACAAATTAGAGAAGAGTGAAGATCTCGTTCATCAGAAGTATCTCATCTTCTTTATACTGTACAACCTGGCACAAGCTTCATTGCTAGCAACCTTGCTAAGAGTAAAGTGTATGCTGAAGGCCGAGTGTATGAAAGAGAAATGTAGCAGGGATGGGTTTAAATTCCAAGTGCGTGCTGCGACGGCGGCCACAAGCCGGATAGTGGTTTATGGACTCGATAAGGCCATGAGCAGGGAATAATACAGATAAGAACCTCATCCAGGAGGAAGAAAATAGCGAAGGCTCGGTATGTGTAGAAACTCGGTGGATGGTATGCTGAACGAGAAAGCCGTTAGTATTCCCGGCGCGCATCGTGTGCGAAAAGAAACCTGCCTTATTTCGCAGCAACATCCATGAGGATGTTGTGCCGAGTGCATCTCTCGCGCAGAGAGTACAAGAAGAGAAAGGATTCTTACTTCGCCGGTGGACCGTGATATCAATTGTTGTCCGCCACGAAAGATGGACGATAGCAATATCACGAGAGAAGCAATGCTCGACAAAATCCTCTTCCGAGTAATCCGCAAGCACATTTCCGGTATGGAAACAGGTCGCCTTCCTATTCAATCTACCTGACATCACCAAGGAAACCAGGACAGATTGAGACTCGATGAACGAGTATTCCTTAGTTACTTGACGCGTCCAGAACTGAAAACAAATCTAGCTTTATATTGGAATTCGTGATGAGGAAATACTTTACTAGTCAGTAAATGTAGAATCGGTTCAGCCTAAATTCAATAAAAGATCTAATGAAACTTTTATTCATTCCTCGTAAAGTAATATCCCGAGATCGATCGGTAGCAGTTCAAGGTTTCAATTGGAAGTTTCAGCGATTTCATTTTGAGGCTCTCACTATTCCATCATATCTATTGAAATAGTGATACTCCGCTGGCCAACAGGGTCCATTGGAGTACTGCCAAGATTTTATTCGTGCAGTAGGATCGGGTCATTTATAACATTCTTCCAAAAATTGAACTCTACAAAGAGAAGTATTACTGCTGATTCGCCGTGAATTTAAAACATGTCGATCTTCTCATGGCATTAGGATAACATTGCAATGGGGTTGGTATCTCTTCAGGAGCATTATACGAAAAAAAACAATGATCCGTTTCCAAGTTGAAAGTAACTTAATCCTGAACGTCGATAGAAGTGCTAACTAGAAGGACGACTAGTGAAATTCATTTGGATCGATAGCCATCGATCGAAGAACGATGCATTCATTAAGGAAATCACATAGTTGTACTATCCCTCCATTAATTGCAAGCATCAGCGTTGGCCTCACGAGACAAGAATTAATGATGCGACCCATGCGATGGCGTAGTTACGATCCTCTAGTGATTAGGAAAGGCCAATTGCACCGGTGGTGCACCTTTCCAAGGGAAACTTCCATGTTACGATTCGAGTTGCCTCACTCCGTTTCTCTTACTGTCACTCGCCGTCTCCCTTTCCTTTCCCACCGTATTGGCCGTGAAACTTGGCAAACCCAAAGAGACGACTTACTCACGCCCCGTTGGAAGGAACGACGGCCGAAAAACGGGACGCTTAATTGGCTGAAACTGTTTCGTACGCTTCTCTAGATTTTTCACTGGAACGTCCAGAGTTTTAAACTTAATAATTGGACATCGAAATTAGCCGCTAGTTGATAGCAAATAATGTACTTTTAAAACTGATTTTACGCAACATTTGACAGCTTGATTATTTATAAGAAATTCAATTGGATAATTAATCCTTCATGGTCTGCTCGAAATTTCCAGACATACTCTAAGTTTTATCGCTTGAACTTTCCTGCTGGCGTCAAATATCTTCCGGAAGACAACTAAATTATGAAACAAAGTACTACTGGTACAAACTTTTAAGTCTGCTGGCATTTATCTCCTAAAACTACTCCGGGGAAGCTGTTAATTGTCGGATGAAGTCTAATAATTCTTTGGCACAAGTCTCTGCTTTCCCAGATTCTGGAAAAAACGCGAGAGATTACCGAGCGAGGTACATGCCGGATATTCATTAATTAAGGCGATACTTTTCAGACTGTAATACAGCTGGGACTTCGTTACTACTGATTTGCAATTGCACCTGACCAAACTGTACTCGAGTTTACGAGCTTTACTAGATTGGTGAGTGCTTTCATTGTGAAATACGGGATCCCGAAATCTATGTAGACTCGTGGTTAGCATGGTTCGCTGTAGAACACGAACTGGAACACGGTTTGCATTTCACAATGTCCAAGAGGAGAGAGGGAGGGGACAAGTGAGTTTGGAGAAAAGATGCTCCGAGCTACAGAGCGGTTAATCCGCTTTGCATGAGCCCCGGTAGAAAAGAAATCATAATAATTAGTCTCTGAACAATGCGAGTACTAACAAGAAAGACTTTATTTCTGGGAGATTTTTCAACGGCGAATGCATTTACTCGTCGCTCGGCACGGATTGCGTGCCGTGTTTACTGTCCACGTGGAAAGCTTTTAATCCTAGTTTCCTGTTTGTTTGCACAATAGAATTGGCACGCGTCTCTTCCGCACTAACGGAGCAACTGGCGTACTATCATCATGTATACGCCGATGAGAATAATGAACTACCAGTGATAAACCACTATGAAAGAGGAGTTTTATTGCAATCGAAAATGTTAAAGCACAACTGCTAAATAATCGTCTTCCTCGCTGTTTATCTGATGTAGCTTAGCTTGTCATTTTATAAGCTAGGATAAATCTCGATGAATCATGAAATTGCGGCAATGCGCTCTTAATCGCCCCGGGCCGATTAATATGTAGGAACGATAGCGAACTAAATACGGCTGCTGATTTATGGAAATATAGCTGGCCAGCTAGCCAATTAAAAACACCAATTACGCGCACATGTCTGGTCCAGCATAGCAGTTAGTCATCCAAGAATTGCGGCATCCATTCATCGACCAGCCCAATACACTCGTTTAGAGTTTATGCATCAAGCGGGATCAAGTTGACCACTTCAAATTCCGAACGGTATAATTTGTGGCCTCAATTTTCGAGAGGATGCACGGTTGGAAAACAGAGGCAATACGAATAGGAAGCCTTTGCAAAGAGTGATATTGCCCAGAAGGAAAAATTGTGGTTCCACATACTTCTACATCGTCCAGTTATTTTGAGAGGGAATCATTAGGAAGCGAATTCTTGTGTTTCTTCCGAAGATGTAAGCTCTAATTCTTTACTGAGTTCGTGGATACTCATGCAAAAAACCAATTACATGACTTCCACTTACAGATCTCAATTTCACGCTCGTCTGCTCTTCTTCTCCTATAGTAAAGTTTCCCCTCCCCTTTACAAGAGAAATATAGTTTTCGAAGCCGACTGTTCAGTGTAGAGAAAAAGTTCGTTGCCTGTTTCCTCATCCACATTATCCCCATTTCCTCTGGGAAAACCAAGAACGACAGAGCTGAAAATTGCGATTAATGAGACTTCCCGAGTGCTCTTTGATATCACCGCTGCGAATACTGGGGAGAACAGGAGGAAATGAAATAACGCTCGGCGACGGGTTTCCAACGAGTAAAATGAATTTCGGCTAACGGGCTTCGAAAAAAACGGAGAAGAATCACGCGCCCTGCCGGACGCACGAAACAAAATTAGAGTCATAATTGCAACAGGCTAATTTGACATGAATGTCGTTTCACTAGAGCGGCAGATCCTTGACAAAGAAAGTTAACAATGGAAAACTTGAATGGTAAAAACGAACCGCTGTCGTTTTAAGAAAATTCACACATGGATAATTGATATTTTTATTAGATCTGTAAAGACTGACAATTGTACAAAAGTTTCTACTACAAGATTCTCACAGCTGGTCGTTTCATTTGGCTAGGGTTTTTGCAGGAAGTTTTTATAAGTGAACAGAGAGATGGGTAGCTACGACGAGGAAAACGACAAACTCTCATTGCGGGTATTACCTCGCCACAGGAGAAAACGAAACGGCCAGAGGGAGGCAGGTGTGAGGCACAACGGGATTACGAGGAAAAATAGCGGCCACCCAATTTCCATACAGATTGGATGATGCCCTTTTTCCGCTAGCTGGCGACAAGAATCGCGAGAGCACTCCTGCAACATCGCCTGACAGAAAAAGAGCTCGTTCGCTGCATTCGCATGAGCATCAGACTGCTTCCAGCCGGTGCGAGATTCTCCGGCGCAACAAAAACTCATGATTCGATTTAGATACGTCGTATAAAGGCTACCGATCTTACTTTTCGAGTGTGCTTTGTTTCTTACTGGCAGTCCTATTCTATAGAAACTGATGCGGACGTAGCTGGTTCCTTTTTCTTCATGTCTTCCAGGAGTAACAACTATAGGCGGAGCAGGGATTGGATTTTAAGAGGAGCAAAGCTACGAGCTTAACTTCGAGTAGATTCGATTTCGAGGGTTTTGGTGTCAGTAAAAAAAAAGGGGGTGTGTGAGATTGCTCTAGAGAGGACTCCGATAGAACCAGTGGCGTAAATAAACGCGAGAAACTCTACTAACGTGCACCCGGGGAATTCGTTGTTTCCTGACGTTCGTAATCGCTATCATTACGATCGGGCACCGATTTCGAGCGACCGAGTGCGCGCGATATGATTTCGAAATTGATGGGAAATCAACTAAAACGTTCTTTAAAAGCTGTACTCGCTCGATGGCCTAGTTACGCCATTCGCTCTGTCAGCTCGCTTCCTCCCAAGCTGACTAGTTTCAATCGGAGGGAAACGAACTTCTCGGAAAGGTTTTCCCGCTAGCTCATTAGCGACTAACACGATCGAATCTCGCGCGCATGGGACCGTTTGCTTCGAGAGAGAATAAGAGGAGAGTGCAAGCCACATACATAACTCTCAGCCGTGCAAAACTTCCTCGCTAGAATTTCCAATCAATCGCATAGAGTGCCGATTGCTTCGACTAGTAATTCAGTATATAGTAACTGGTAAGGCGAGTTCAGGAAGGAATTGCGGAGAGTGTGCGCTCTACTCCTCCTAGTTCCACAGGATGTACTAGCACGCTGTTGCCGTATCCTGTACCTTTGAACCGTGATAATGCGTCGTTTCCTCAGGAAACAATGCGTAGACGGCAGCATCGCATTTACAAGTCCTTCCTAACCGTCATAATTATCAGTGCGCGCGCGAGACTTCCCATTAACAAGGAAAGCCTTTCAAAGACGACAGAGAATTTCGATTAAAGTCCGTCAGTTACAAACCGCAGGAGTTCTCCATAAGAGAAAGTCTACCACTATCGAGTGCCCGTCAGCTAAGATCCCAATGCATTTCGACCTAACCCTTAGCTAATAAGATCATCGATCTTTTGAACTTGACAGGCTAACTACTCACCCGCGAGAAAATCAGAGAAACTTTATTCGAAATTTCAGAATTAGTCACCATCCGGCTGGACGAAAATGCATTGTGATATACGGCACATACTGAAGTTATGAACGGTGCTATCATAAAATCTCGCTCTTTCTCTCTTAAACCAGAAAAGCTCGCTGTGATATAACTTCGTTATCAAAAATGAGATATAACGCCACATTTCACTTTACGCCCAGCGAGTGCGCACCCATTTCTGCCCCTGACATAGTTGTAATCACTGCACTGCCTTTTACGATTATGACTACCACCATAGAAGGTGCGACGGAGGAGTGAACGTTCTATATGGCTACCATGAGAAGCGAAGAACTAAATGTGTTAAATGGCAAAGAGGAAATGAAGAAACGTTGACTGTGTGTTAGAATGGTTTGCAGATAAATGAACAATTCTGTGGTTAACCAATGGCTTTAGTGAAGAGATGTACATCGAATCGAAACGTAAATGCGCACGGGTATTAATTATTGAACATCAACGCTTTTATACCAGGCCGAGCTCGATCGGCGAGATTGCCAGGAGCATTCCCATTAAAATTTCCGGGAACTCAGCCGCATTAATGATATGCCCGGGGTTAATTGAATCAAGCAGGACTCAATGCACACGGAAATCTGTACTTCCACGGTCAGCGGACGATTTTCCCTATTAAGCAAATATTCATTAATCGACTACGAATGAAATTGGGGGTTTCATTCGAAGCTATTAACTAAAAATTGGAAAAAAGAAATTCGCAAGGTATGAACTTTCATTTGAAGAAGACGAGACGAGCGATACTGGTTTGGGATGCTGAAAGTAAATGAGAAATAAGCGAAATGAGTGGGAATCTTCAAAGGCTAAGACGAGCACTGGGCTTCGTGGAATCAATCCTATTAATCGCGAATGCTTTATCATCGATGGCGGCCACTCTCCTTCATGGAAAGGTCCAATCGCAATCTTCGTGGCTCCTTCCTATATTCAGCTGGAAAGCCGATCAAGCGTTGATAAGAAGCCCGTCTCGCCAATCGCAATTTTACGAAGGCAAGCTTTAAGTAAGAGTTGAATCAGCTAATACCTCTCCCATTGGAAGGCAATAGCTTGCCTTGATCGAAAGGGTATCAATATTACCTGGAAAGTTCTGCGAATTTTTCGCTGATAGTAATACTCAAACGAGAATAATTATAATTTCCTTATTAGAATTGATTCCGATTAAAAGTGGTCAGATATTTCATTGGTAAATATTTTCGAACATACGTATCAGTGAGAAATGTACTCTCTTTTTTTACTTCTTTCACGGAAGAATCACTTGCTTATCAGAATGCAGAGCGAGTCCAGTATAAAATGGGAAAAGCGTCCTGAAAGGTGATATTTCGCATGGCCAACAATGCCGCACGCGTCCTGCCATTGGTTCATGCTCTGGCACACAAGAATCTTCGATCCCAGCGGTACATATCCTGAAAACCTAACGCGTCTTGAGAGCAATGGCGCGAGTGAATCTCTTTCCGCAACGGGCATCTTACGTAAAGCACAGAATACATGTATCATCGTTGTAACAACAGGGTGGAAAATGCTTTTCGATAAAAAGCTTGGTCCACTGCACATCAGGTTATGCTACATCAGGTGTCGTTATTTTCACGAAGGCATGCAATCTCGAATTCACATGGTCGAATGAAAGATTATGTGGGAACTGATCAAAAGGTAAATCAAACGATAAAAAATGGAGGAGTTCCTTGATAAAGTGCGGAACCACAATCGTTTAACGGTGGTGTTGAAGTGTGTGTCAAAAAGCAGGAGAGAGCAAACTACCATTGAGCTGAAGTTTAACGAGCAACTCCAATGAGTGCCTGCGGCCAGACCTTAACGCTTCTCACACGCCTTTTGTTAGCTATGACCTTTCACCAATCACACACTTTTCCTCTCAAATGACCCAAACGTTTTCGATTCACACCGATTGCCAAGTAATTGGACGAAAGAAGAGGTATTTTTGTAAAACCACAGGTTACATCACGTTTGCAGTGGGCTGATCTCTGCTTTCAATTTGTTCGTGGAAAGCGGTGTGTCGAACTCCGGAAAAAGCTCGCTCGAATACCACTGTTAATTGAGAGCAAATCCTGGAAAACGTCCGACAGTTCTTCTAACCGTTAGAATATCATTCATCAATTGACCAGAGCACGGGAATACAAAGTTTTTCTGCTTTTCGAAAGCCCTAATATTAGGGACAGTAATATTAATCGTCGTTCGATTAGTTATCAACACGTTTATTGAAATTGTAGAAGAAGAGAATTTAGTCATACAATTCTCCCTATTCAGCTAACTAAATGGAACATTTTATTTGCTTTCAGAAAGTGGACATGATTGGTACGGAAAAGAGGTGATGCTGCGAATCAGGAATTGGTTGGCCGTCCTGGCCAGTTGGCTGGTGATCTTGGCGAACGTGCAAGGTGGATCGGCGGAAGTGGAATTACCTACAAGTTATCGGAAAGTTCAAGCGGACGCTAATGAGGACAGAACTTTCGGACTGGTACTTGAATTAAATGCAACGCCACTCACCACTGACTCAAGAATCGAAGAAAGTTCCTCTGTACTTCCGAAAAACATTAGAGAGGATGGATCGTCCACGGATAATCCTCAATTGGGAGACGAAGCTAAATCTTTGATAACGACTGATCCGGAGATCAGGCGGTGCGAGGAGACAGTGGAATCGGATCAATCTGATTCCTCGGATTCTAAGGAGAGTTGTAAAAATGAGATTGACGTTTTAAAATGGGCAAGTACGAGAGCGAAGTCACCATCTTTCACAGATGATCCAACCACAGAGTCCGTGAAACACCAGGCGAAAGAATGGTCACGGTTAACCAGCTTTAAAACTCTAAGAAAGAAGAGTGCCAGAGAAGAGCTCTCGGACTTCAGACGGCCCAGCATAAAAATCCCTGAGTTCATGTACTCCCAGGACGCCGGAAATCCAATAGGACATTCTGCCGCGCAAGAAACCCGACTTTTAAATCCCAGCTCTACACTCCCGTCGAAATCAGCAGATCGTAATGTTAACTTCACACTTAAGAAAGAACAGCTGCAGGCGATTTTAGAGGATCAGACTAGTGGTGACGATTTAAAAAGTGACGAAGAGATATCCCAGAATATACCACAATATACTGGGAAAAAATCCATTAATGAACAGGCCGAGTTGGACAGGGAGAATCGGTTTTTCGATAAGAGGGATAGCAGGCCAACTGGAACTAGCAAAGTTACAAGACAGTCGTCTACTATTGTGGCAGGTGTGCGAAAAACTTTCATGAACAAGAAGTCAGACACTCGCAATTTATCGGGCCAGAGAGCAGACAGTTATCGGGCGAGCTCACAACGTCCACTTCGAACTTACAGTTGGAAGGACAATGGTGAAACCACCAACCAACCGCTCCTTACGGAAACTAGACGGGTGTCCGACATTCCTATTCATAGTAATATGAACAAACTGCCAAATCCCGAAACGACTGCCACCCCATCTATTTCCTTTAGTTCGAACACCGAATATACGCTGAGAAAAGTTTCATTCTCTGTAAATCGCGGTGGAGAGACAGAAACATCCACGACTGTCGGTTACGAAGATAAATCGTTGCACGACACAATAAAGAAGGAGCATCGTGCGTTCGAAAAGTTCACGATACCGGTTTCTAAAGAGGCAACAACGTTCTCTCTGCGATCGCAGTCGAATGAAGAAGGAAACACGGCAGAAGCACCGAGGGACGCGACAGTTGCTATCGAATTCCAAACCAACACGTCCCCCCCGGTGCGGTTTAATACAGCCGCTAATGTTCTAGTGAAACAGAGAAGAACCACCGTCAGAGAGAAGACAGTGGTGGCTCACGAGACGAAAGAGGAATCCCGTTTGCTCCCTCGCGAATCGGTGAAAGCGAAATTCCGTGTAAGTAAGCGCCAAGGGGTTTCAAAGGATCTAGGTGAGAAAAGCAACGATATCCTGTATTCTACCGAAAGAGAAGCTTTCTCTGGAGAAGCAACAACAAGCCCCGATATTCATTGGAATGTGGAGCAGACTGATGTAACGATCGGTCGACCGGTAATAATAGAGAAGGTCTTTGCCTCGGGCAGCGATTCTACCACCAGCGGGTATCATGATCTTCCGGTAAAAAGGCGGAAGCATAGGAACCAGCTGCTCGATATACTAGGTCGCAATATTGCTTTCTCCGGGAGTAGCACTCAAGAGCCGCTGGAAACAAATTCCAGAAGCGATCGAGCCAGTAACATTCTCCAGGAGGTCGTCGCTTCGCCAGCTGAAAAGGAGAAATTAAGTGTGGTACGTGAGAACGTGCCGAAAGTAGGTACCGGTGCAATAGCAAGTAAAGAGGATCGTGTCGTCATTAAAGCACCAGAAAAAGAGGAAGCCGATCGTAACGAGAATGCAGTGACTGCCAAGCCAGCAGCATTCCAGTCGAAACGAACGTCAGGAGAACTTGATTATACGCGAAGCAAAAGTGAGGTGGTAGATTCCTTTGAAACAGGCTTGAGTTCCAAATACAAAGCGATACCGAGCGACAAGCATAGAAAGGCGACATTTGAAGCTTCGTATGAAAGACATTCGATGCCCGACCAAGCCGGAAAGCAATCGCGTAACCCAATCATGCGGGAGAGGTATGCCAGCGACGCGAGACGCGAGATGACCGGTCAGCTTACAGAGGCCAAAGCTGCTCCCAATATGGAAAGGGAGGATCGACCTTCAATCGCCGCGCGGAATGTCGAGGTTCCTTATACCAACTCTGCCACCGGGCATCCCGGAGACCCGAGGGATCAATGGATCGCCAGGAATCCGAAAATAGAGCGGCTCGCCATCCTGAACTTAACTGGCACGGTGGACACGCACCAAGAATTGACAACCGAGCAGCAAACTAATGAGAACCCCCCATTACACCTTTCATCAATATGTCAGGATCAAAAGGATAAAAAGGAATGCGTTAATGAAGATGATAGACAGGATCTTTATGATAGTTCAACCGAAAGGCAAATGGTCGCTACGAAAGATTCGATGGAGGAATCCCAGTTAGTTTGGAATACACCTGGTGAAAATAAGAGTAGTAAATTGGACAAAAGCATGGGTAACGAAGCGACAGAGAAGTACATAGAATTGGTACGGACGACGGAAAAAGGAAGCAACGAGACAATGAAGAATGGCTCGTACACAGAGACTGACGAGCGGGTTAATGACATACAGGCAAAGGAGACGAGTACCAAAGGCGAAACAACGCTCGATCCAAATGGACAGGATGGTATTCCATCTGTGACAGATGCATTACGAGAAAGACATTCTCGTGCAGGTAGATTCTGGCATGTCCGGAGGAACCAAAGTCTTGCGTATATCGGGAATAGTAGCAGTAGCACTCTGCCGCAAGAGACCAATACAGAACGCCAGCCACTCGATCGAGTATCGGACGATCTAGCAGTCGGCGAAGAATACGACCCCCTAGGAACGGCTGCCATGCCGACGAAGATCGATTTGCCACCACAGAGCTTCTCGGCAAGCACCGACGGAATTCCCAGCAGTTCCGATCGCGCAATCGATCTTGAAATGGGTAAGCCCGTAACACATGGTGTTGAGATGGAAACTCTCGATGTTGCAAGTACCAATTGGTCCGAGAGCTACACTGATGACGGTTCGAGCACCGAGACGACAACACTACGAGAAACTGTTAGTATGAACGACGAATCGTTAATGGAAAAGAAACACAGTCAGAGAAGTGATAACGTGCTAGAAATGAGTACCGAGCATTGGTTGAATATCGAGAAAGAACCAATCAAATTTGAGAACTCATCGATCGAAGTAAAAGCATCTGATCAATGGCCAGTGAAACATAGTGCGGTTGTAGAAGGTGATTTGGTACTTGGAGGATTGATGATGGTTCATGAGAGGGAAGACAATATCACTTGCGGTCCTGTAATGCCACAAGGTGGTGTGCAAGCATTGGAAGCCATGCTCTACACATTGGACAATGTCAATCAACTTAATATCGTACCAGATGTCAAGATTGGTGCTCACATACTCGACGACTGCGATAAGGACACCTATGGCCTCGAGATGGCAGTCGACTTTATTAAAGGTCAGTGAACTGTAATCCCAAATAAGAATCTTACGGAAACTACAATTTTTGTTGCACGACTTTCAAGTACCTTTCAGTAATAATTGTAATCTTATTAGAGAACCATTTTTGCCGCGTCGATGTGATGAAAAATCGATGAATTGTGACGCAAAGTACTGGTGGGAAAATGCATTCGGTAGAGTAGTAGTGCAGAGATTCGACTGCCGAAACGCGAGTGATCGTTGAGCCACGTACGCGTAATGGACCCATTGCAAGGCCGTCAGCGAACTTTTGATAGACGTTCGGATCGCTTCGATGTATTTGGAATACAATCGTGCACGATGCAATGTGATCGTTATGCGTGCTTATTCACGCGTTAATATCCATGCCAAACTGTGATGATAACAATCGAAAGCTCGACAGATTTTCGGAGCCAGCAGACAGAGTGGAAACAGCTTGTCAGATATATATTTCTCTGGCGTTAGGAAATATTATAAGCGGAAAAGCTGGAGCCACGAGACGAAAAGTTGCCATGTTTTCTGAAGGGCGTAGCTTGCGTTTGCGAGACAGTGAAGTATAGCTAGCGAACAATATTCATTAATTTATAGCGACGCCCTGTACTTTGCAATTCAACAACTCCCATTTTCCTCGGCGTTCGAAGTGCTTTTTCATTGCCGGCGTATGATACTAACGCCGCCTGTCTACTCTACTTTCGACATCCTGCTCTCCCCAGCAGCCGATCGCAAGATCCCCTGCCGAACTTCTAGTGCGCGCGCGCCACCTCTGCCTTCTAGCCTTACGAGGAAACTTGCGAACTTAACGCGTGCCATACTTTAGAAAAGGTGGGAAAGTCGTTGGATAAATGGCGATAGGGAGTGAGAATACCTGAAAGGAGAGAAACTCGACGACCTGAAAGCCGAATATATCAAAGAATTCAAAGGAGGGCGTAAGAAAAATGAACATATGCAAACAGACTTCGTGGAAGTTCGCTTTCTCTCCGATGTCTCTATCTCTGTTCTTCCAAGCTCCTCCCCAAACGTCTCCGTCACCAGCTAATCCATTATTCGGTGCGAGTTCCCACCGTTTCGACCAGTTCTAGTAACACGTGAAACCACGCGAGAGTTGGCGCCCCTTACTGTAAGTCGAACAATGTTCCTGCGGTCAAGGATCGATGAAAAGAATGCGGCTACCGTTAGTTCCAGTGAATTTCTGTTAAACAATTTCGTCCGTCGCAGTACCTACAAGTTTCGTTGGCCCGTATAGTTTAACAGATAGACAATTCGAAGCGGCCGCATGGTTCACGAAACTTTCAAGAGTATTCGTTGGAAACCGTTGTCTTTGCAGTAGTGCGCCCAAGCGAATATCTGTTTTCCTTGTGTATTTGGAACAGTACCCATGTAGTTCTGTTCAGACTTATCCAACACTTCTGATGTTTGCCCAAGTTTTAGGTAGCGAAGACCAAAAACTACTTCCAACAATGTGTTACGCGTTCAACGAATGCCGTAACAGCGAGAGGAGAATCGCACATTCCATAAGTCCTAATGTTAATCAAATTAGGGAACGAATCTTGTATTCTTTCGTTACGAAAAGTTTTATTGTTACGGAGACAGTCAATTTACAGGGTGCAGGAAAGTGGCCGCTAAAATGCACTGGTCTAGATAAAAGAGTAACGCTTGCTCTATTTACGCGGATGCTGGAAAAGTAATAAGCATCTGTGAGGGCTTTTTTGCAGAGACGCCGGAGAACGAGATACGACTACAATCTACTATAGTTCGACAGAACGTTAAATGGGGGATGTGGTCAATTTCAACGGATATTAGGATTCCGTAACTCACTCCATTTCTCTTGATCCTCACTTTGTTCTGTAGAAATCCCACTTTCTAAAGGCCATTCGACTTTATTCTGTGATATCACCGACGCGCTTTTTAGAAATCTCAGTGGAATTCGCTTTCAAATAATCCACTTTATCAACTCTATTCGAAATCCCGTATTTTATCATTTACGCTACACCTGATACTACAAAGGTAAGTACTTAAAACCCAGCGCGTTCAAATAGCTCCAAAACAAGCTACTTATACGTCAATGAATAGTTGGACACTATGCTCTCATCATTGGGGCAGCATCGATACCAATTTAGTATGTTTGATGTGCAAACAGAACTAAGTTGTTTAACTGATAAACGTTCGAGCAAACCACTCGGACAGTAAAAAGCAATTAGTCAGGCTTTCTATTACTAACGAACGACATACACGTTCCACTCTGACCACTGCCTACTCTCATCGCTTTGCTTTAAACAGACAAATATTGACGCATGGTTCGCAAAATTGTTATTTACATAAAATTTACTTACATGCCTGCTGAGAATCACCCTGAAACAAGAAAAAGGTTTCACTTTAAAATATTAACAAGAGCACTCTACTTTAGGGCAAAACAAGTGATGCTGATAACAAAGTTTTAAACTAAAACGATTAAGCTTGAGGTTTTCCTTCCTGGATTAAGTAATGGATCTACTAATGAATGGTTTAAAAGTGAGCATGTGGATGGGGTAGCAAAGGCCTGTGTATTATAATTAAGAATGGCGGCCTCTCTTGCGGCGATGAGATCTTACAGCTTGACGTAAATGAATTTAGAGGCGAAGTCGCGATAATCTCTTGAGCCAGTGGATAGGATGTGTAGAGGGTGACATTCACGTCCCAGTTGCCGATTCAATTTATCTTCTGTTTTTCCTCTTGTGCCGAAGGATTTGTGCCACCCTACAAAGGAGTCTCTCCGCCATGGAAGGAAGTTTCTACTCCGACTTACGTGCCTGTCTTTATTTCTCTTACATGCACGGATATACTTTGTATTCCTTATCCTTGAAACGCGTGGGACTGTTATGTGAGGTAATCATAAGTAAATTCTGTAAACTAAACATTGAACTTTACAAATTAGCTGAAAATCCACCATACCCCGTAATCGGTAAATTTTCTACTGGACTTTCCCACAATTAATTATTATAAATTATCTACGAGTTGAAATTTATCATTGCTACGAATCTAAGAATGTAAGAATAGTAGTGACCATCTGCCCAAAGGAGAAGCTGAAGATCGGGCAGGACAATTCAATCAAATCTTATCTGGATTGCCAACGTGATCGAAACCCGGATGAAAAAGCACTCGATCCACTCGCTCGTATCCATGATGGAGCAACTATGTATGAGACGAAAAGAAAATAGCTCGGTCTACTCGACGTATCCAAAGTTACCCATCATTATGCATGAAAAAAGCCCGCGGTTATCCATCGGGTTGAATATTATTCATGTCCTTCACGAGGATCTCCGCCTTCTTCATGTTTGAGACGTGCTCCTTCAATACCTGCTAGATAATATAACTTTTTCTCCAAGAGTCAGTGATTTTCATGTGAAGAACTTAACCATTTACGATTCCACAAACAAGATGAATGAAGTCTCATAGCTAAGAGCATTTAATTCAACCATATCTCTAACTGCAAAGTATATACAAATTTGCTTGAACGAAGATTTACTCCCCACCTGCGTGCTTCCCGCCAGTGCTAATATTATCAGTCAATATTTAGTGGTTACCACAGAAGGAAACGGCAGCGGTAATCATCGGGAATTCTGACCTTTTCGTGGTGAAATGTCGCTCTGAATCCGCAGTCGGTAAGACTCGCAAGCTCGGGTCGATAAGTTGAAACCCCGAGCTTTATCAGGGGATGAAAGCTGCTGTGGATAGGAAGGAAACTGCCAATAGATCAACCATCGATAAAGCTGCTTTACTACTCTGTTGAAGCCTTTTGGTAATAAAGTAGAATAGGAAGATAGGGAGCTTTTTAATCTCCATACAGTATGCTAGCTATTGTAAGATACGAGTGCTAATTACTCGAAAGTATTTAATGTCGAGAAAGATAGATAGCCGGAAGAAGTTCTCAATGGACTTAACGAACTGCAAACTGCAGTGGAAAGCAGGTATGCATACGTGAGTTCTCATCGGATGGTGGCGTTGAATTTAATAAACGGCGAGGAAAGATTAATATTTATGGCGGCACTTCTAAGATAACTAATGAAAGCTGTGCACGAAAGAGAATGAACGCGCTCGAGGATACGTAAGCCAAATTCATGGCACGAGTTACTGCATTAATCTGGTTGGTTCGCGTGGTGAAAGAATCGTCCGCTATCGTTGTAAATGGGCCAATTGCGCTGGCGCCTAAGACCGAGCGTCATTGCAATGAGAAACTATTCTAATTCCGCTAATGGACTAAATGAAATTGTGCACTCTCTCGGAATATATCGGGCGCGAACTATCAAGGCGCTTGGCAATTTGGAGGCTGCCGTACACCCGGTGCTGGTGTTAATTAACACTAGTCAAAAACGTCTTCCTTTTGGGGCTACGTGCTCTACTTTAGCCGACCGTCTAACATGCCCCCTGAATATGTAATAAGCTCCGGATAAATGTTTCTTATATCGTCCGGCAGGTTGCCCGTAATTCCGCCTGACACGTAGTAATGCGAGCTACACAAAAAATGTTGGCCGAAGCTAACGGGCTCTCGGTTCACATATACGATAACGAACCGCTCCATCTAATTAGACAGGGCTGCCATTTAATGAAACACACAAGAATCACATGGTAACTGCAACAGTACTGCTTCTCGACGAATAACTTTAAAACCACCATTTTTACTAGTCTACTCGGCACGTTCAAGTAGAACTCAACGAATAATGACAAAATCGAAACAAAAACATAATACCTACGCGAATCCCATTGGAGCACACATTCAAGTCGCCCATCTAAAAGTATTACTGCCTAAAAAGCATACGAATTCACTCTAATTGGGTAATCGCGAGCCACTTCTCGTACTGGAATTTATATGGTTGCTAGCTAGATAATGAATAAAGCAATAAGGCTTTAGCACGTAGCTCGTTTTATAAAATCTCTGAAACACAAAAGGCAATGTTTCGCAGAGCCGTTGCACCGCAATTCTTTCACTGTTCACCCTCTGAATAATGCGGGTGTGACGGATAAGTGTTCCGAGTCTCCTCAAAGTATCATAGACAATCATCAGGGATACTAACGTCGACACAAAGTATTAAATGGTGAATAAACGGAAACAAGTATGCCGATGGCGCGGCAGTATTCCATTATAATAAGAGCTATAGAAAAGCGAGGGTGTAGATTAAGTGCATAAGACTGCGCGATATGGCAATCAGTTAATGTGCACCGCGTGTCCCACTTAATAACGGCGAATTAACACGCTTTTCCAACACGCAAGCAATGTTTCATAATACATGCAAGCCTGAATGAAAGCTAAGAGAGGAAAAGCTATTTTCTCAGAGACTTTGGCGCTTCGCACTTTCCACTGACGAACTTTATTCATCGAGTATCCTGGCAAAGGAAGATCGTTTTCTCAGCTGGCTCTTTCTGTTCGAGCGTCGAAGGAAAGCTCACCCAGGCAAACTATTCTCCGGCAATGAGAAGGATCTCGCTGATAAAAGCTCCGTCCGTCATAGGATCTGCCTAGTCCTCACCAGTGTATCATCGCAAATGCCTCCTGGCAATGACGGTTCCTGCTCGCCCACTCAGTCAGCCGTTCTTCTCAATAATAGAACGGCTCTATAGTTTGTTAGCATTGGATATGTCAGTCAGGATGTTTCAGCGATAGTGCTAGGGAAAGCTCTGATCTATGTCGCTGCTCCATCCGGGTGGCTGCATTTGCGAGAGCACTCTTAGAGCGGGCCATCAATTCCCTCGATGCAGCAGCGACCCACTGACTCTCGCACTGCTCTATACCGCCTCCAACCAAGCATTTTACACTTCCGTCCAAAGTTTCAAGGGATTCAACAGTGCGGCCAAACTCAATGCTAACCAGAGTAGAAACGACCGGCTTTGTGCGACTGAACACTTTTTATTGGTTCCATTTCTCTTCCGAAAGAAATTCAAGCTTGCTAGAGTCGTTGGGAAGAGCGAACGTTGCACAGAGTAGAGCTTGTGCGGCATGTGTACGGTGATTTATGTTTCCGTTCAATGCGACAAAAGATTTTAGTTTGACTTTGTGGAGAGCTACGAAGTATTGCAGAGTGAAATAAAAGGAATGCTCTTTTCGTAACAAGATTACTTTGTGACGATTGAGCTTTACTCCATGAATTTGTCTGCTCGATAATAGATCGCTTGAGATGTGTAACTCTAATGGGTAAAAGGGAATGGTAAATGGGAAGCAGATATTATCAAAGTCATTTTTGATCAGTAAAAGTTCAAGGGTAACCGCAATTAAAATTGGGGAAAACCCGGATGAAGAGTTACGTGGGAACACTGGGCGTGAAATGCTCTCACGCGATAATCACGTATCACAAAGTGACGGCCTTGGTGCTCGTGCGAGGTAAATGAAGATCATTTATAATGAAGAGAATGAACAATGGCGCCGTTGATGAAGAATTGATGATGCCCCTGCTGTCCAGTCACCACGCGTGATCCTGACGGGTCGCTAACGAACCCATTAAACATCAATGCTACGACAACGTCTCAGCATATCATTAAGATATTACATTTCACAGACAGAGATAATGGAACATCCTTAAATTCGAGCATGGAAAAAGGAGCAAACAAGCAACAATAGATACGCCAGTGCAACAATAAAAAATCACAACTTATTTTCAATCCCTCTACTTTGCCATCGTTTACGTTGCACTTTTGTTATAGATTTAACTTTCCCCTAGCAACTATAAGATAGTTCCATTGCAGCCGTATGCCTTTCCAAATCTCTCGACCACAATCGATTCATGTCATCGCTCGACAATACCGGTGCAAGCCGACTGTATGAAATATCCATTTCCCGTTACGACTGCCGAATTGTTGGCTGACAACTGCGCGTGGTTGCTCGTTGCCGTCGAATACGATTCAAGCGGATGGTGGTCAATATTCCCGGACATGAAACGAGTGCTTGCTTTTGTAGCCATGCTATTGTATTATATAGATGTATTCTGCTTGCCTATTTCAATCCCTTTTTAATCCCCACAAACTGGCAGCATTACATTCTTATCTTTAAATTTCCTGAGGCTATCTTGTTAAACGAAATAAAATACTGATATTTTAATAATATTAAAAATAAACGATTGTGGTTGAAGTGGTTCGCTGAATTTTACTGTGGGCGATGCTCCTAGTGCTTTGTTGACCGATATTAATATATGTCAAAGGATTGTTTAATGGCCCAGTTCGGTTCTCTCCACTCAGAGGTACTCTGGCTTTTCGAGAATTAGATTGTAAATGTAACGCCCGCATATAATGGCAAGCCGACGGAACAAAGCCGTAATCTATATTGCCGGATATTGCATGTACGCGATCGCACTTTACATTCTCATTTAGTGTAATTGCACGTCATGTTTTTCGTCACATATTCTCTCCCTCTCTATTGCTCTCCCTTCTTGTTCTCATGAATAATGGAACCATCGTTGCGATCAATTGCAACGGCCATAAGAGCCTTGAGAAAAACTCGCGTTTTGTGTGCGTCTGTCACGATTTTACCAACTTTTCTGAATTCTTCACAGATCGATTGTTCGAATATCAAAACGGATAAAAAACAACAGTCAACCGTTCAAAGGGCGGAATTGTATCGGAAACACGATGAGAAGCCCTCCTGAGTAATTAATTTCGTCTAATTTTGACGGTATTTTTCATGTTTTTCATACTTCCCGACATTTTCCGGGGCTGAAATTTGGTGGAGAATGTTTTCTTGTATCAAGGAAGAAGTGATATAAATTCCAGAGCCCCAGCTCAAAATTCATTTTTTCGCAAATTTTTCCATATGTACCCCTTCACAAATTTTCGATTTTTCGAAGGTTCTGGGACTTGGACGAACGCTTGATATTTCGATTGTTTATGTATCAAAACGGAAAGAAAACATGAAACCAGTGGCAGAAATGCCGGAATTGTACCGAAAACACATGGAAAACCAATCTTGAATAATTCATTTTCGTGGTTTTCCTCATGTTTTCCATACTTCCCGACATTTCCCGGGGCTGAAAATTGGTAGGGAATGTTTTCTTGCATCAAGGAAGAAGTGATATAAATTCCAGAGCCCCAGCTCAAAATTCATTTTTTCGCAAATTTTTGCATATGTACCCCTTCACAAATTTTCGATTTTTCGAAGGTTCTGGGACTTGAACGAACGCTTGATATTTCGATTGTTTATGTATCAAAACGGAAAGAAAACATGAAACCAGTGGCAGAGATGCCGGAATTGTACCGAAAACACATGGAAAACCAATCTTGAATAATTCATTTTCGTGGTTTTCTTCATGTTTTTCATACTTCCCGACATTTCCCGGGGCTGAAAATTGGTAGGGAATGTTTTCTTGCATCAAGGAAGAAGTGATATAAATTCCAGAGCCCCAGCTCAAAATTCATTTTTTCGCAAATTTTTGCATATGTACCCCTTCACAAATTTTCGATTTTTCGAAGGTTCTGGGACTTGGACGAACGCTTGATATTTCGATTGTTTATGTATCAAAACGGAAAGAAAACATGAAACCAGTGGCAGAAATGCCAGAATTGTACCGAAAACACATGGATAACCGATCCTGAATATTTGACCGGGCCTAATTTTGACGGTATTTTTCATGTTTTTCATACTTCCCGGTATTTTCCGGGGCTGGAATTTGGTGGGGAATGTTTTCTTGCATCAGGGAAGAAGTGATATAAATTCCAGAGCCCCAGCTCAAAATTCATTTTTTCGCAAATTTTTGCATATGTACCCCTTCACAAATTTTGAAACTTGAGCAACGTAATCGCGATTGTCGATATCGTAAAATCGAAGAGAAGTCCATTAATCTTTCCGAGAATGTCTAAACCCAAGCACGAACTCGGTTGATTAGGTACGTTTCATTATGAGTTACCGGTGGCACGATTCAGAGTGGATTAGCGAAATGCACTTTGGTCGGGAATGGCATGGAGATCAATTGTAACCGATACGTACATCGATCAAAAGTTTTTTGCAGTTCCGCGAAAAAGTCCGCTTGATTCTACGAGTTCATTAATGGACTTGGCTGGGAGAACCCTTTGAAACCGGATTGCAGTCGGGAAGTATAAAAACTTTTTCTTCGCTTTCAGCGAGTCTGCGTTCCGTAGACTCAAAGCATAAAGGAGTTTGTCACTCTGAAGTCATTTTCCGCGTGCTTTTTAAGTACAGTTACTAAATAAGTGTCAGTGATGACATACGTGAAAGAACTGCGTCGCGGAACTGCACTTTTCAGCATTAAAGGGCAAGGGCTTTGATGTAATAAATGAGTGAAGCTGCGGATAAATAACATTGCGCACAATTAATAAACGGTAAGCCACACCGCCAATTAAAAAGAGAATCTGGGAGAAAAAAGCACGTGCGGGAGATCAATCTTGGAGATAACCGGTGAATAGTGATGCGCGCAAAAAGCAAGGGGTTCTCTTGACAAATGTCCCATGATTGCAATGCGGGTGCCGAGGCAGTTAACAATGCTGGCTTATCTTGCGTTCTTGCAGCAAGCAGTTGCGAAAATTTATTGGCAAAGTGCAGGGTTTCCGACAGTACTTTGCGCTTGTTTGGCATGCGCCGTGCGAGCGCATGCATTAACTTCTGTCTTCGTGATGACAGAGTTGATGCAAACACACTTCAAAGTCCTTATAAATATCAACAAATACTAAAATCCAATTGAATTTGTCACATCATAATTGACAACGAACTTTACACTTAACTCTAAGAGTTCAGTTACCAAAGATCGTGCCGCGGAGAACTCACTACGAAGAACGGTACACGGTCATCTAGAAAATCCGTTTATCCCTTTGAGTAGACTGAAACCATCTCCGTTTCCGATACACTTAGTTATCACTTTCCCAATCCCCTCAGGGACAAAGGCCAGATGTTATTGCTGTCCTTTCCTCAAGATACTGCGGAGAGATCCACCCGTACCACTGACAACGGTCACCCTTCCATTCGCTATTCTCGTAATTAAATGGATACTGCTACTTGTGCGCAACATTGTCTGATCAATGATGAGAAATCTATAATAACCAAGAGCATCGTTAACCTATTTGCGCTCTTCTATTTTGCGAATAATAAAAAAAGGATAACAAAGAAAAAGATACCGGAATGCAAGTATGCTTAATTATACTTTCCAACAATGAGCTTTATTTAAGGTGAAAAGTATTGTGGCGTGAGCTAGAATATGCAGTAACACTTACCTCTAGTGGTACCCTTGCACTTTTATTTATAATACAACAGCAGACCTAAGTATCTCGAGTTAAGCGACTGGAAGAGCTTGGTGGGCGCTCGGCAGGCTAGGCGTCGGAAACAATGCGATCCACTCTAACGCGTCCCCGACGTTGCAGAGGCCTCCACACTGTTTGAATGATATTTATTGCTGACTACTTGCGAGCGTCGAGTTATGCCCAGTGATATATCCCGGACGCAGGCATCCAACGGCGTTGAATTCACTCTAGGACGATTCATCCTGTGAGTGAAGCTGGTTCCACCATGGGCTCAGAGATTCAAGAAATTGCCGGTATATTTTATACCACGATTACAGCCAGATTCTGCTTGCATGCAGCCGTGGATAATACATGTGTATACGCTCGAATGGGAGTAGGAAAGGCGTGGAGACAAGGTAGGACCCGTGCCAACAAGTTGCAACAAGTTGCAAGGTGGAGAAAATAGCTTTCGTCGCGTGTATCCGGGGCAAAGGTGCCATGTAACTTCAGCGATTATTCCCGCTCCAGAGAGAATTCAGAGACCTCTAGGGAAATAAGAATGTAGATCGCTTTGCTACTAGCAACCTTGTTGGAAAGCTGCCGGGAGCAGCCGCACATACACAGCAGCATATCAGATTAATTCCGGATGAAATATGACATTCTACCGTGCGAGTAATAATAAGCCTGCTCACTCCTTGCAGCATTAATTTCCTCAGGCTTGGGATTAGACTGCGCCAGGCGCAAGACTGCACCAACGTATCGCAGAATTAATTCGTCTAGCGTTAAAGCTGCTGGCTCGACAGCGGTAATACTTCAAGTTGCCAGGGTCGGGAAAAGGGGGGGCAAATTTCCCCCGCCAAGCAGATAAACATTTGCGCGCCACACAGGGAACGTGTCCACCGAAAAGCATTGTGGCACGCTCGCAAACTGCTGGGAATTGCAAGGGTGGGCGGATCAGGCTGGCGAGTGTTGAATCAGCGAGTGAAAAATCAACAGGGCAGCAAGCACAAACACTGCCCAAGTAATTACACGGCTACATGCCGAAATGATAATTGCGGCGGGCACGTACGAAGTGGCTATATGCACGCGAGCGCATAGCACCTCGGTCTCCATGGAGCCAGTGCTATTAATCGCGCATAATTACAACTGCGGTGCAATAATATTGCAGGAAAGTGTAACCCTTAATTGACGCGTGCGTCCGTAGAACGTAGAATGGGAAGGCGTGCATGTGAGCAGCGCGCGCGCGCGCGCTCGCTCGCTCGCGCGATTCTCGATGCGGTGCTGGCCACGGTAAAGTTCCGTGCAAAGTTGCGGGACATAAATAACTCGGCTGAAACAGATGTTGCGCGTTACTGGAAATTACCTGTTATCCAGCGATAAATTAATTGCAGAACTGGCCGCCTGCCAAGTGTAGCAGACAGTAACAGTAGCAGTAGCAGAGCTAGTAGCAGGGTTAACTGCTTCTACCCTCGACAATCTTGCGATCTTGTAGAGCTAACTGGCAACCCTCACCTTCGATTACTTCCAAGATCTAACATACTTTGGAACGTCAACAATCCGAAAAATCCTACTACAACATTTTTCCGGCAATACGAAACTCGTAATATCCGCTACATATTTTTACCAGACACTCGATATATCTTCCAATCAACGATACTGATCCCACCCGGTGATATCATTAGACCTTTCATCCCTGAGGCTCGTTAAAAAGCTTGCCATTTCTCTGATATTTATCAAATTACTGTAGCTACCGTCAATTCGTCGACATTCATATTCATAGCGGGCGATTAATTTCGTTGCTCTATGCATAAAGATGCTGCATATTCATTGGCTTCGTTCGCAGAATATTATACGCCCCACCTCTTTCTGCCCAATGACACCCCGCGGCTAACATTTGCAAATTGTATTGTCCGCCGAGGTATTTGCGGTACTTTTCCCCATTTAATCCATGATACGGCATAAATGGTAACCAAGCCGAGTAACATTCTAGATGAATAATCTCAACATTAATCCGTAAAGCTGGCAGTCTTAACACGGTTGAATAGTGTCGCAGCGAGACATTATCCGAAAGGTTCGGTCCACGCTAAGGTAATAAAGTGTTTGTGTGGAATGAATGCCGGCCAGGAATACAAGGCTGCGAGTGGCTGCTTTCTCTCGGCAGTGTGTGTGATTACGGTTCACCAAGAGTACAAACTGTCAGGTTCCCCACAGTGGCAAGGGATTCGTGAGGGTCATACGTCTAGCAGAGCGGGCGTGACTTTCGGTAGCCACACGGTGTGACATTCGCCAGGCAAGCCGAGAGAGAAAAGGGGCCAGAGAGACAGAGAGAGAGAGAGAGAGAGAGAGAGAGAGAGAGAGAAAAAAGGACCCGTTGGAAAAATCGGCCTCCTTGGCCAGTGTGTCGTCCAGCACCATTTTTCATTATGAGAAATACGAGCAGCGATCTAAACTGTCGCTCTCGTGAGCGGGCTAGAGAAAGGTAGTCGGTAGATAGAGAAAAAGAGGGAGGATGGAGAGAAGAGGGGTGGGGTGGAGGTTTGGCAAGGGGTGGACAGGGAGAAAAGGAGTGGCGACAACCCCGAAGAGAGAATGCGAGGGTGAGCAGCAGCTCCTGCCTTGAGAGCGGGGCAGGCTCGCCGAGAGAAAGGTAGGGTAGTAGGGAACGAGGCTGCCGCGAGAGGGAAGAGGGGCGGCCGGCGGGAGGGTTGATACGTTTCAGAAGGGTAGTGTTGATGCAGTCGCAGAGCCAGTCAGTGGCTCCTACGGCACAGAGCCGCCCGCGCGCGCGTGCTCCCCTTTTCAAGCCGCTCGTACATACCAGCTGCCCAGAGGGAACATGCCGCACCAGTTCACCATCGCATCTATCCAGAAGATTCGTGGCTGTCGTCGATGCTGATGTCCTCGAGAGACATCAGTAATCTACCATAACCTCGTGTTTCGCCGGCCGGAAATTCAACTAATACGAATTTTTTACCTACTGATTTTAATCGGTCGTCATAAAAAAAAGGGAAAGTAGATACGAGATGAATGGTCGGAGCACGGGTTCCTGAAGTGGCGATATAGTGAAGGGTGACACGTCGGCTGGATCCTGTAAATGGAACTTTGTCGCGCCGTTGGACACGAGGTGCCTGGCTTACCGAGACAGGTGTGCCAGGCCCTGTATTGGTATCCACCTGTCAGCGGAGTGGCGCTGAGAAATGCATAAGAAGAATCAAACAGGTGGACGAAATAACAAGGTGGTTGTCGAGCTGGCAAATCCGAAGATCGACTCTGAGACGACGAGAACTCGACGCGTTCTCGCACAGGTCTAGTGATAAGATCGCGCACTGGCCCGGCGTCACGCTGGGAACACGAAATCGTAAGCATAGTTGCTAGTCAGCCCGCCTCGCGATTCCCTTGATAAATCAGACTGAACTTTCTTCAGAATTATTAAAATAAAGTTGTACGTTGCTCACATAATTTTCGTTTCGAAATAGCCTTTCCCGAATGCGAACAAATAGCCTTTCGTGAACGCTTCTTAAGACTTTCCTTATCTGACATATCAAACTGCACGAAATTTCGTTCAGGATCTCTGCTTTCCATTGAAACTGAACAGTTGAGTGACAGAGAAGTGGTTTCCAGAAAAGAGAAAATTACCTGGCATATATGCATTAATGAAAAATGAGCGAAATACGCATAGTTTAGTAATGAGAATGTATTGTCTCGTGCAAAAGATAATGACTGAAAAATGTATGTTCCAATTATGGCATTATCTCTACAACACAAAACCGGCCCTTAAACATTCAATTGTCGGTCCACTTCTGGTATAACGGATACACACGGCCGACATACCTATTACCGACACCCTCACGCACACGTAGGCAAATTGCTTTCTATTATGCTGCTGACATGGAATCCACATTGCAATTAGTCTTCCTTGCCAAAGCAAGAGAACTCCGCAGTCCAGTCTAGGAAGGAATGGACTATCGCTAATCAAATACCAATTTCGCCGTGAGTTCTGCTCTCTGTAGAGACAATTTTCCGCATGTCGTCACACTATTAAACATGTACGGTAATGTTTCAATGAACATTGCTCACTCAAAACTGCATAATTGCCTCGGGAATTATAATTGAATTTCATCTCCGAGAGAGAATGCCGGAAACAAAGTTAATGAGATGTCGTCACTCGCAATATTCACTATGAAGACGATGCTTATTTGTTGCTCTTGATTCACGAGGTGTCCCATAACAGGCGTCTTTTCCTCGTAGCATCTCTCTTGACAGGAGAGAGGCAACTTTCCTCTAGAAGCTTTCTGATAAAGCAGCCTGGCTGCTGGAAAGTCGGACAGTCTGCTTGCTCGCCTTATCATAGAATGTCGAAGTATATAAATATAACCGTAGACTGAGAACTCGACTTTTCTCTATTATGTGAAAGTGACAACGGAGAACTCTTTCTCGGTCACTGGAAATCCTGATTGGATATTGATGTATATAGTCGCAAGCGCAAGGAGATACAATATCGTCAGTGAAAGCCATTCACGATCTATAAAAACTACTTTGTTAAAGAAATCCAAGCCACTGTCACTTATACGGTCTGATATTCCTTCTATTTTAAGCATCTCTATTCTCTCTATCGCGTAAGTAGTATAAGTCAGTATATGGTCAGCCGTGCACGCGTACACAGTACTCGAGACTTTTCTACAATTATTTTTCTGAAACACTGATTATGAACAAACAATAAATTATTACAAATATCGCCTGATTCTCGTAGAATGCACACTGATCGGAGAATTTCCGATTACTTGGGTTTACTGTACACCAGGAGGAAGACACATTCAATATGTATAGAAGTGTTATAACGATTACCTGCCACCCGATTCCCATTTATTTCCTCCTCACCCAGTTTCTCCCTGGCGGCGGCCGCGTATCCCAACGACAATGAACAACGAATTGAATTTACAAGCACCGCGATATCTCGATGATCCCAACCCGTTAAACTCGTGCCTACTGCTTGTATGACATACATACACGCGTAAACGAGTTAAAAAAAAAACCGAGTCATCGGTGCATTCCGCACACTCGCAGATTTTAATATCGATGCAGCAAAGTTTTATAGCGGACGTCAATCAATTACTTGGCTGAGACTATCCGGCGGGGTTTCGCGTTTTGTCGCAGTTAATCGCGCACTGATATAATTCGTGAAATTGAAAATATTTCCAACTATTCTCGCTTCTATATCAAATGACGAAAGCATCGGGAAAAACGGTGATGAAAGTTCAAAGGAATGTAGGATCCCGAACATATCCATACACCACGACGCACTTAATGTCTCCTCGTTGTTTCCCACTCCATGCCAGGAATCTGCAAACCGCGTCCGATAATTGTATTACCGTGCCGCAACTCGTCGTCTATCGATTTCACGCTCGCCCTTACATTCGGCGACCCTTTGTTATCCATGTTCGTGTTCTCTTTGAGCTAGCTCCTTGAATATTGCATTATCGGCTTGCCAGGACGCCATCGTCGAGGACACTTTTTTCCTGTTTATTCTTTTAAATATTTTCTCACCCAGCCAAACTCTCTCGCCTTTTCACATTAATAACTGCTCTCTCACTTTTGACAGCAGCAACTTTAAATCCACAGACCATTCCGCGAGAATCAGGGATAATAAATTTCATTTGCGGCATAAAGTTGATATGTTCAGTGTCTCACTGTAGTCGATTTAATTTTAATTGCTTCTCGCACCGCCACGAAACAGGATTAGCGACTTTGAACGGCCGTCAAATATTCGCCATAATGTGGCCGCGCGTTAATGAAAATACCCGATTTGAATACCGTCGTATTGTTCGTATATATTCCCATTGTTATTCGCCCAATAATTCACAATTACTGCCGAGCCTTGCGACTTATTAATTTCGAGTAGAGTATAAAACATTACTGCTTTCACAAACAGTAATCATTCTTTTCAAAGTGCCGACTGAATATAAATATTTAAATTGCTCGAGTGATTCGAATCAGCGCTTGGAATTGGTGAAATGAGTGCACACATCGGTACGATCGAAACTGCGGACGGGTTCCGGTAACACGTGTTAAAATACACAACTAGGGACAGGAGCGGGGCGCTCCGGCAAGCAACAGGTAAACCAGAGAGAGAGAGAGAGAGAGAGAGAGACGAGGGGGGGGGGAGAGGGAGAAAGAGAGAGTGCGAGTGAGAGAGAGAGTAACGGGTGTGTGATGATACGGCTTGAATAACTCGTATGGCGTGCGGTCACGCTCTGCCTTTCGCAGGGATTCGAAAAAGTCGGGAAAAATGGTACGGTCGGCTTGAAATGCGCCGGGAGATAGGCGCTTTTGCTTCGAAGAGCTGAGGAGAACGTGTGCTTCGTGAAAAAGAAGAAGGGCGGAAAAGGGTGGTGGTGAAAACGAGCGTGGCCAGCATGGTGCGGTATTCTAGTGCCACGCAACAGGTACGCCTCTCTCTCACTCACTCTCTCTCTCTCTCTCTCTCTCTTTCCGCAACAAATTACCGTGCCATGGAACACGATAGGAACGGAGAGGAGAAGTCTCGAAAAGAGCGAGAAGACATTAGGTGAGTGGTAGAGAACGAGGGTAGAAAGGGAACCACCGCCGCCGCCGCCGGATCAAGCCAGGCAGGTTGGCGCTAAGAGGGTCTGCCGTCCATCGAAGATACGTCGAAGCTTTTAATTAGTTTCGAGGGGAGTCATTATCGGACCGTTGCCATCCACTCGCTTGCGCCTAGCAGCTGAGCAATTTAAACTTGGTGAAGTTCCTGGGCGAAACCCCTCGAAAGTCCCATGCGCCACAACGCGAGAATACATTCGTACTACCGCGCTTGCTAGGAGAAAGCGACGACTCCTTATCACCGGTGACACCGAATGACCAAAAACAAGTTTCGCAAGAAATTCAACAACTAATAATTTCTTCCCAGCGAAGGCTGTCCGGGATTTTCAGCCTGGTTGCTCTTGGCTTTTCTACAATGATGAGAGCTATTTTTATATGGCGGAATAATTCCGTTATTGGGGAACCTTAAATTCTATTGATAGATTTTCCCTTCTCTTTACTGCGTAAAATAACAGCCACGATATTTATATTGGCCTCATCAAACGAGAGATAACGTCATCTGATTGGAAAATACAGGTCAGTCGTGAAAGCTTTGAAATGCGTCTATTCCATATACGCACGTATTGTTAATAACTAAATTTAATGTCTCGATTGGAAATGCAAATATTTCCCGGACGAATATCGTGCGAATGTCAAATGCGCGAACCTATCATTCTGTTTTCTGTGGTAGTCGGTTTTTTCAAAGTGTTTATGAGGAGCTAGTTCAACCGGGCATAAAATCATGATTCCATAATAATAGATTTCACAAAGAGTACTTCAGCTGTTCGGCCGGCGGAAAATTCGTTCTATCGATCTCGGAATATCGTTCGGTATGAAATAACACACTCGCGAAATCCCCCTCTTTATCATTGGCTCTGTGCAAGAGCCGAATACATTCTGTATGCTTTAACGGCGCTTACAAAATAATATCGGCCATTATGTCGAATATTTACGATTCTTTATACACAGAACATTATTAAATCTCGTATTTATCTGTAATTCCATTATACTTATTACATGTCTATTAGAAGAAAAGAGTAATCGCAAGGCGGGTGCATTACAAACAATAAATGTCTACTCTTTTATGCTAACAAAATTCCCGAAAACATAAAATTCCAGTCTCCAATTTCCTGCTCACGTACGATTGGCCTGCTCGCGGGCAAATCGAGCCAGAAAACACAGGGGTGGATGTTCTTTGCGGTGGAAATCTGCTAAGTTCCAAAGTTATCTGAGAAGAGGATGTCGCCGTCGCTAAGGACACACCGCGACACTCGGTGAATATTCATGACTCGTACTTCCGATTGGACGTACGTACTAAGCATCACTAATCGAGTATGCTATCGATGCTTGAGAAGAGTTAGAAGAGCTAACTTTAGAGTTAGTAAGCGAGAAGAAAGAGAGTAGATTGAAAGGAGCGAGGAAAACCCGAGTGGAAGAAACTGATTATGAAGTCATGAAGCTATTGTTAATCGCATTGCTGAGCTGTCTCTGCTCCTGCGATCATGGGCGATCGCGGTCCAGCAACAACTGGATGGGAAACTACGATGAATATGAGATCGATTGGCCGACTCCCGTCGACTACGGGCGGAAGTATGTTTTGGAGGATGGGTTGTTGGATTACCTGGTAGCGAAACCAGCAGGTAGCCTGTTGAAGAACCCGCAAACCCATCATCGTATCCGTCACGCCCGCCATCAATTTCGATCGATGAACCAGAGCGTACAGGAACGGATGCCTTGGCCAGTGAAGAAGGAAGCTGTGGTACACGGTGACCTCCTGCTCGGTGGTCTGATGATGGTCCATGAGCGAGAGGACACCAATACTTGTGGACCTGTGATGCCTCAAGGCGGCATTCAAGCACTCGAAGCGATGCTGTACACTCTTGACAGGTTGAACCAAGCTGACAGTTTCATCCCCGGCGTGAAGATCGGCGCTCACATACTCGACGATTGCGATAAGGACACCTACGGCCTCGAGATGGCCGTCGACTTCATCAAGGGTGAGTGAGAGAAATATTCTTTCCAGTGACATTCACTTCCTGGGTCGGATCGCTTTCCCGGTACCAATTATTCTCATCGGTTCTGTGATCGATAGAACACCTGCAGGTGGTTCGATTAACCAACTCTACGATCAAAAGCTAGCCACAACTACGAATCGGGCGTTTCGATTCTATCCGGATTAACATACGAGCTAGCCACGCGGATGTCCGTGACGCATGAAAATTATTGTACTGACAGAGCCAGGCTCGCATGCCGGCTGCGCGTAACATAAATTATTCACAGACTTTCGTGGAAGCACATCTAAAGCCATCAGTCGCGTGCCATTATAATTACTCCGACTGATAAACGGTAATATCGGATCAGCCGTCATCCTTCTTCACTTGCCACTATCTAGTGGCTTCCTTGTTTTGGCAATCGTTAATTGTTTACCAAGCCATGACAAGACCTGTCAATTTTCCGCTGCTCACTGCACCTGATAATGTTACAACAGTGTTGCATATCTATAATTTCGCCGTTGGAAATCCTTTCACCCGGAAATCGGTTATTTATCCGAATTGTTTCGTTCGGTGCAATAGTCTGTGGTCCAATCGTACTTCCTAATGAGACTGACCTGATTATTACTAGTTCCGATCTCGTTGTATACCTGAATCAGAGCGTTACAAATCGAGCAGCACGGTTATTAACAAGCAAAAAGTGAAATTTCTCCCAGTGGCCCTTATCCGCCTCAGCCACGCGCGTTCGTTACAGAAAATTCTTAATTGAGTGAATTCGAACGGCTATTAATGTCGGTGATTCCTAGGAGAACGAAGTAGTTTCATCTAGCTTAGATTTCCTTCCAGGATATTCCAATAATTAACTTTTATTTTAATTTATAATAAGAATATAGCTTTTAACGTAGAAAGCCCTTAATACCGTAATCCCAAGGAATAGCCTCTGATTTCAGTGGGTAAATTATATCCCCGTGGTAACACTCCTCTCAAAAAATTCTCCCTTACGTAGAACAATTCCAGCAGCATCCCACTTTCCATCCGAGCATTATCGCGTGAAAAATAGAAGCTGCCGTCTGGCCTTTACGCCCCCGGGCAATTCCATTATAGCCACGCGCCCATTCTACATATAATGGTGGGTGCTACTTAGTATAGCGATGGGTGGGAGGGGGCGGGGGGCGGGGGGGGGGGAGTGGCGAGAAAAGTGGTTGCGAAACGTGCTGAAATAGATTTTCGTTAAATGATGAAATAGCCGAAAGCCCCAGGCTCGTACCTCGAGCGCTTTACTTTTCCGTGTGCGAACATATC
Source organism: Ectemnius lituratus (assembly GCA_910593735.2). Taxonomy (NCBI): domain Eukaryota; kingdom Metazoa; phylum Arthropoda; class Insecta; order Hymenoptera; family Crabronidae; genus Ectemnius; species Ectemnius lituratus. The sequence goes on from OU343038.1 coordinate 15,383,300, forward strand.
ATTAACCAAAGTCTTGTTCAACTAAAAGGAGTAATGGAAGTGTTAAACTCCTTGGAAGATATAGGATGTGACATTAGTCGGTGGTGATCGAAGCTGGCAATGGGCCAAGTGCAACGATGCAACCTCGGTGCTAGAGAGGTGCGACCAGCGTGCAGTCTGCGTGATTAATCACTGTCTTAGAGCCGGTCGGCCTCCCCAAGTTCACCAAGGAGCGTTCCTTAACAATTGAAAATCAATCAAACGCAACCTAGAAAATATGAGGGACGCGGAAGGTCGAGCCTCTTTCAGTGTCTTGCGAGAGCACTTTGCTATTCACACACACACACACTCTCTCTCTCTCTCTCTCTCTCTCGCTGAGGGCAAGCACGAGAGTCGAAACTGTTGGAGTGCCGGTTTGCAGAGACTATTCAAAGAGCTCGGAAGCTCGGCTAATGGGAGACATGGAGCATGCGATGAAGGAGAAAGATACGCAGACAGAAATACGCTCCTTCACATAATATACAGATTCCTTCGTAACTCGAGGTTCGATTTGGAGATGGGACAATTAGCTTCGGATGGAAGTTTGAAGTTGAGATTGCACGCCACACTAGATTCGCCGGATACCTCTGCTCCCAGACTCTCCTCGAATTATATTCCACCGGTGGCGTTGGAACTCTAATTAGACCGCAGACTAACGCGCGTTAATTTCTCAATTGAAGTGCCGCTAATCATGGCGGACGATCCACCGAAAATTGCAGACGCTGAAACTTTGACTGACTTTGGACCGCCCGGGCGTTCACGTGTGATGGAAAGAGCACACCGGGGAAGAAGGAAGTAACAATTGCGCCCTGAACTTCGTACTTCGCGAAGCCTCGCGGATATAATGGGCAAGGACGTAGAATCGATACTTCACGGCGAACGGTGAGCCCAGCAGTTTCGCAAACTCTCGATAAGTAATGCGCCTCGAGGAGACAGTGATGAATGCGTCCATTAGAGTGACATAATCCGCCGAATTCCCAAGATATGCTCGAAGAATGTTAAGCCACACCAGAGAGCGTTCATCTTAGGTGGAAACTTGCCGAATAAAGTGGTAGGTCAAGCACCGAAAAGATATGGGACTCGGAAAATTTGGATGAAAGAAATTACTTAGTTCTCTGCTGACTAGCTTCAATTAGAAGCTCGTTTATCAATGAGGAGATAGAATTGTCTCCAATTAATTTTAAACTTTCACAATTACTCACGTATATTAATGCAATCTTCGATGAGCTGACTCCGTTAATTGGATAGTAGGGGTTTTTCATTCACTGTTTGTAATTACCCACTTTTTTCCCAGTGAAAGCAGCGCCAGTATTGTGTTAACAGACTCACGCTTTTTCTGCGAATATTCGGCCTGTATGACTACGTATGACTCTCACGTATATAACTACGTGTTCCAACCAGAGGAGAAAAAATATACTTTTTAAGCAGACACGTGTTTTCTCTGTTTCCTGCTGCCTACCCACCCGGAGAATAATATTTTGTTAAGACTGCACAACGTGCAGGAACCAGTTTCGTTTCATTTCCCTTGTATTTCCACTCGAGTTCACAAGGACGAAGAATATTTTTCTATTTCTTACAACCATTATAGTACAAACGATCGAAATTTTACATCTCGTATTTCTGAACACTAAAAGACTTTGACGATCTATTTACTCTAATGTTAAACTTCAAATATCAACGAGCGAGAAGCAATCAGCCAAGAACATCGAGAACAGTGGTGAAATCGAAAATCGAAACTCTGCTATAGTTAGGTCTAAATAGTGTTGCTCGGTCAGGAGTGAGAGAGAGAGAGAGAGCGAGAGAGAGGGTAGACTCTGATAACAAGGCACAAGGGTATTGTTTCTGTTAGTAGGGACTACACAACAGTCAAGGGTGTAGGGATGGTAAGAGGAGCCCTTTGAATGGACACTCTCATTTCGTGGAGTCTTGATTACGGTGCACTCAGTCTCGTTGCCAGGGCGTGATTCCAGCTTGGCTGGAGTCGAGGCGAAGAAAAACAGAAGCTGTGCCTCCGCTAGTTGTGCGGTAGGAGAAGGTGAATCTCAAAGGGTTGATTTGTGCAGTGGGGAATGCCGGGAACGCGACAGAGGGAATAGGACAGGGCGGTTTTGCTCTGCGGTGTGGCAATCCGGGCGGCTTAACGCCCGAATACTTGGACACACGCGTTTCCAGTGCGATCGGACGCGCACGACTCGCAGTGCAGTGATAAATTTCCCAGGAGGATGTCACATGCAGCTGCCACTGGCATTGCCGCTGGCTTAAACATTTGTTCCTGCCAGTCCTACAATTTTTTCTCATCTCCAGACCTCTGGCCGATCTCGCTCGTTTCGTCTCGGCATATCCGCCACATCCCGCCAACAGGAGAAGCCCAGTCGCGCGCATACACCGCTAACTTAAAAAAAGAGAGAAGAATTTTATCCGAGATTTTCTGGCAGGAGCGACAGATGGAAAGCTAGCTGACAGAACCAGTATCGGCGAGAAGAGATGCATTGCAATCTAAAATATTTTTCTTTTGCGTATAAAAATACCGACAGCGCCAACCTGGAAGAAATAGGCAAATATCCTTGTCAAGTTCCAAGGAGTAACACGTGTCGAAGAAATCGAGTAATGTAAATTATTCCTATAAAATATAGCAGAGATTTACTTCGACTGGGAAAGGTATTGGGGACGCGTGTAAACCTCCTTCCTCCAATGCCAGACACGTATGCCAGCGTTGATCAATTTCTGACTTGGCTCGTTGAAAATACCGCGAGATAAATAACGCGAACGGATGTCCAGGAAATGGAGGTAAAGACTCTTCGAGCTCGGTCAGATCTCGAACGATGGCCGCGGACGGAGAACGAGAGTAAGGCGATGGGTTATTGCGCCCTCTCCTTTATTGGAAATAGAGTTTCCGCGTGATGAAGTACATGGTCATCTCATCTCCGGCTTGCATTTCGATCCCAAGAAAGAATGTGCCGGCCTTATTAACAACGGGTCACCGTCCCCTCGTAAATCGACACAAGATTCCATGGATAAACGGATTAAAGAAAAAATTTAACGTCACTCTATTTTCAACATTCATAAAATCCTGATGAAATACGCTGTAAACCTGACTTAATAAGAATGATGAATAGAAATATTTATTCGATGCATTAAAAATAGAACAAGAGGAAAAGCATTCATTGTTGTCCGATGATAAAGATAGGACGGAGAAAAGATATCAATGTACAGAGAGTGTATATACCGGAAGAGATGAAGCGCACGCAAGATGTCAATCTAACCGATCGATCACGAAAGACGGCCCGCAATTATGCAATTACCACTAGCTAGGACTGTGCATGCCCGATGTTATATGTTCGTGTCACGGCTTCCAATATCACCGAGCATAAACGTCAGCAGACTACATGTAGGTACAGTTTAGTCATTACCAGAACCACACTTCGACGGGCGCGACTATCACTTCACCGACATTTGACAAGCTTCGGCGAGTAAGTACTGGATTCAGACAAACAATTATTAGGCTGGTGTAATGAAAATTATCACCGGAGATGAAAGACAGATGAGAAAAGAAATGATTTCTCAGAAGGGTGTTCTATTTGGAGACAGATTAAGTTTTATGATAAATTCATATTTCAAAGATTATAATCAGTAATGCGATGATAATAAACGCTTGTACACCTCGTGTTCATTAGGGTCGTCCAATTAATATGAATCCTTGGATCACAAAGCCATAATTGACTATCTACCCTGAATGGTGAAGCAATACATGTATATATTGCCTAATAACTAGTCCGCAGGCGTACGATATCCTGGTCTCCGGTGGCATTGTTAATGAACGGCGTAACGTTAGTTTCTAGCTGCGCGAGCACCACGGAAGTTCGAGCACGAAACGGTTTCAAGCAAACGGGTTATTCACTCTGGCGAATAATCCATACCTCGATGGAAAAGTTGGTATGCGCCTGGCGTTTCTCCGACTACGGCAACCACTGATACACACACTCGTTACCCTTTCGCCAACTCTCGGCATTACGTGAAACGCGATACTGCTCGGGTTATGAACGTCAGAATGATTAGGTATTGTCCTGTAAACTAGACGATGCAAATTTCGCACCACTGCTAATGAATTCGAAACTGGCAAATAATGGCGCGACCAATATTGGTAAACAGAGTGGAGTATTAATCATTCGATGGGTCATATTGATGGATTATAGTATCAACATAGTATTGTTTTCCCTGCATTACACGAGCTTCCTATTATATATAAGGGAAGTCATGAATGCTTTGTTATGAAAATAACTGAAAATATTATTATTCAACAATTACTGCTACTAATCAATTAAACCATGATGTTCCTTGGACTTTTTCCAACAGAGGAAATAATGGTGCTATTAAATTTTTCCGGGTTCCTCGACTGCATGCTCTTTTGATGTCACCTCAGGCTCTAGATAAATATTCAAAGCGTTGGCTCCTTGCCTTCGTGGCGGAGAACGATTCCCAGTGGAGCAAAATGCAAGAAACTCATAGTCGGATACTCCCAGAGAATGACGTGCACACAACTTCATCCCCGTGACACGTGGGCGTGTCGAGCAAACTCTCAGGGAGTTATCAAACGATCGCGTGAGTTATAATTACCAGCATGTGCGACGCGATCCTCTCCCTCGACCTATGTTCACAGAGAGGATTGCGACAATATAATTTGCCGCATTCCTTTGACATATCGTATCGCTAGGAAAGTTTGACATGTAACTGCCAATCCCACAGGATTCGAGAATCCGTTGTTTTTTTTTTTTTGTATTTTTCAGGACATATACGTGACTATGAAAATCCAGGTGACACGACTGGACAGGATAGCTATAGTATTATGAAAAAACAGTTTGAAAAGTTTGGAGATTCGGCTTGTCGAAAATATACGGCCCATCGGTACTAATCAATTTGCAATTCGTATATACGAGAAAGAGAGAAAATCGTTCGGAAACGCGTGGGATTGCTGGCAGAGTGATTCGCTGGGGAAAATTCCGGCGCCCATTAATTCGGAGTTCCGTCGGGAAATTCAAAGAACAAAGAGAGAAACACTAACCAAAGGGTCACTCACTCCTACCTGCACCAATCTCTTCATCGCCGAAAGCGAAACGTACAATGCTAACCAGCAATTTCCTTACGCTCAGTGAACCGGTGATTGGCCCAACTTTTGTATCACGTGTTTCCCATGTGCACGCGTATAGATAGAGGAAGATGGGCAGTTTAAGAGTGGTCGTAGCCTTTGCAGAGTCGGTTTATACAGAACACGCGGCTTTGCAATCGCATGGACATTACTCTCCGTACAAAAGCAGTCGAACGCGCTCCAGAAATTTCTCTATTACTCGAATCGCAATCGTGGATGGATACACAAAGCCCCAAGAACACTTCCATTCTCCTTTTTCATACAAGAGGGATTTACAATTGCGAAATATACGGAGTGTAAATCTTTGTGTATCGCTAATTTGAAGAAGTTATTCTTGAGATGAAGATAAATTAATATTAAATAAAGATACAATTCTATACAATTTGATTCATGATCATTGTATGTGAAAGCAAGGGTGAATAGCTAAATTTGAATGGCAATGCGTAATCGTAATCACTTGGTTAGAAAACAGTGAACAGTGGAGAGGCGATTACATGACTGAAAGAGCAACTATGTGGGTATTCGGATCATTACGGAATAATGATCACATCGTCACTGGCCGCAAACGATTTCAGCCGGTTGAAAGCTTGTTTAGTTCATAGGTACCAAGTGTGGTGTCGGTGATGATCATGTTCACTGGAGGAACGTGCTTCTGCATATGATCGACAGAGTTGGCGTGAGAACACACGTTAGAGCAGTGAAATTCCCAGCGAGCGATTATCGTCTGTCCAACGCAAAGCTTGAATTTCTCTGGTACAGAATCATCCTGGATTCCCCACTTGTTTCCACGTGGCTGCTTTCTACTTCGTGTCCTATTAACTTCGAATATCACAGCCTCGACATAGAAATTATTTCGCCGAGTGACGCAATCCCGTTCAGATGATACAAACAGATAGAGATGAGCTCTACTGCTCTGGCGATAGCGTGAAATTAAATGGAATTACTTGGTTTCCCGAGTCTCATTGGGTTAGTTATACTTGAAATGAAAAACAGCTGGCTGACGGAATCGGCGAAGTCAACATGGCTTCGTTAATTTGCCGGCACTCCTCTACCGGATCCTCAGAAACCACCACCCTCTAGGAGCGCAGCCGGCTCTTGGATAATACCATCCAATTAACGTGGGAATTTACGACACAAAGCTTAGCAGAATAGGTAAAGACCGCTTGAACACCCGGAACTGCTGCTAAAACGCTTACTTCACGCTAATCTGAATCGATAGCTTATTGGCCGGCGGCAATGCTCGCGTGTACCTTCGTTACTCGGGCAATATCATGGCTATAAAAGACATTTCTAAGCTACTTTGAAATGAGTGGCTTGAAAATCCAATCGCAGCAGATGTGCTGCTGCCTGGCTGATCGTTTCTAAGCAAAAGTCTCTTATTCTACCTCTGGCGTTCGATAGAATGAAACTGGTTAGCTAGCCAGTGGCTATTATTGTTCTTTATCACGAACGGTTGCCCGTTACCCCAAAAGTAACCTTTCGCGGCCTTCTATCTCGACCTGCCATCCGCTGTCACAATAAATTCAGCGATCCTTCCTACCAGAGTACCGCTGAGGGCACAGCCTCCCGATATTAAACAGCAATTTCACTGGGCCCTCTCTCTTCTGTTTTCCTCGTTAACGATCCGAGCGGCTGTCGGAATGTATTTCCTGCGGGAGAGATTGAAAAAATGGCCAATCACTGGCAGAAGGGCGTAGATTATACTTAGGGAAAATCTCTTCTTCCTCGAATAGAGATACTTTCGCAATAAGACACGATTATTACATCGCTTTCCAGCTGACTCCCTAATGATCGTCGATATTATTCGCTAAGTCTGTGGGGATCAAGTTTTTCTGATGATCGCTGATCTATCAGCTACGATTTCCCTTCGTATTGCATTGGGGAGCCGATTAATAGTGCATTGGGATTCCGAATGGTTCTTTGGGCGGTGGTGGTCAGGTGGTAAAAGCTTAGAGGGTAATTTCGTGGGCGGTCTGTGGCTTCCAGTTAGTTTAATCCGCAAGAGAACCTCGCAGCTAAAAGAAGAAGAGAAGAGAGAGCGAGAAAGAGAGTGAGAGTTGGATATCGGACGGACCTTTTTTCGTCAGCAGGAGCACCTTTCAAGGCTCTCGGGCTCTCCGTGAACAAAGGCGATTACGGCGAAAGGGGATACTCTCACGGAAGTGAGGCACGGGGGGCCTCTATTTAATCATCGCGGAGCTCCGTTACCCTCGAGGTCTTAATCATTCTTCTCTCGAACGATAAGAGGATCGATGTCGACCGCGCGCGAAAGAGTGGGCCGCCAGAATTTTACGACTGCAATCCCTAATCCTCATTTTTTTTCGCCGCCCGGCCGTTACCCCTCTAATAAAAACTTAATACGTGCCGAAGTAAATTCGATAGTTTGAAATAAATTGCATAGATTGGAACGAAATCAGATTGTCTATCGATGACGAGCGGCTACATCTTATTGCTAGTTAGCTAGTTCAATCTAAGAGATCAATTCCATTCCTCCAGGATTCCTTATTACAAATCCTCTGGATATCTCCAATCCCCTATCTAATTTTCCACTGATTCCTTAATCTCAAGATGATCGGGTTTTGACTTCCGTGTAGTCGAAGTAGCCTCAAATCCCGGTAGAGTCGATTCATGAGAGATGCTTCTCCCTTGTAACAGCGCCTCAAGCAGGGATCTAAAGTCGTAGTAGAAACCATACCATCACCCCTGTTGGGTTTCAAATTGAATTTCTCTCGCATTAACTTCTCGTTAAGCCGAATTGGATGGATTTCTAAAATGCCAACAATTTCTACTAAACTCGGCTGTAAGATTATTGGGGCGTGGTTTAAAACACGTGTCGGTTATGTCGAATATCGAAGGAGCGTGTGTTTGGAACAAAGCATCAATAAAATATGCAGTAAAATCTGAGAACTTGACGAATAATAGTCCAATATCCGGACGAAAGCGTGTAAAGGCAACAGCTCGGCATTTACTTAAAATCACCGTAGCACCTGTTACGGTTTCCATGCGCGTGTCCCTAAGATTACCGCCCTGTCGGGACACTGACGTTGTTGACACAGAGTACCAAGATTGCATTCAAAATTATAACCGTACCACAAGGTAGTCGCTAGTGGATTCAAAATTAATATTGAATCAAGCTTATACTATTAATAAAATATATACAACAGTTAAAAGCATCAATTAAATGCATCAATCTTTGGACATCCAAATATTCTCGAGATCACTCTACTATAGAGAGTTTGGACGGATTTCCAATGCAGCAGGAATCAATCTACTTCAGGTCACTCGGTTCGCCTTGTTTACTTGCTCCCTAGATTGCCACTTGACTGACTGCACATGGCTGTGCCATTAATAGTCTTTGTGAAATGTACGTACTACAGGAATGGTGGGTTTCACTTAACGACCTCGGCCCTGTAACAAGCAACAGACTAACTCTTTATCAGTGGGAAATCGAAAGCATCTGTGCCCTGTCAAGCAGACTGCTGACTCCTACACACTCACGATTTACACTTGGAGTGTACTGGGAAAACCCGAGTACATCTTCTCTCCTCTCGACAACTATAGTCATCTCGAAGGATAGTGGGAACGCTCGCCTAACGATATTGTCCTCGAGAAAGTCCGTACTATCGTCGAGGATGCAATACGTCATATTGTCGCCGAGGGATTAATTTCTATGCTGAGTGGCAAAGTTCACAGACCAAGTTTTCTTAGTGTTTCTACAGTAAACAGCCCTCAACAGAATTTCCATTCTCATGCATATTGGCCACCATCTGGCTCAATTGGAGAAAGTATACTTCTTTTAAAAGCTATTCCCCTTGATTTTTTATCAACTAGTCTAAAATATTCCAGAAGGATAAACATTAAAGACAATTTATTTATATAGTGGATAACAGGATCCCATTAAAACTCGACGTATCAAGCGGGTATTAAAATACATGCGACCAGTTGAGCATGGCAAAAGCATTTTGCGAGTGAAGTGTTAATGATTGCGCGGTGTAGGATGACCGGTAAGCCGATCTAACGCGAGAGCACGGTGGGCTGGTAGAAACCAGAAATGGACAACCGCCTGTATGCTACGATTTACGAAGGCCGATAAGATCATATTAACTTAATTAACAATCGCCACTATTCTGGCGAGCGACTTAATCCGATTCCCGGCTCATGTAATGGGTGTGTAATCCTTGACCATCGTGCCTGCGCACCGCGGCCACGTGATAGCGATGCTCTCCCCATTTTAGTAGTCCTGTAACTATCCCTACAATCCTTTCAAGAGCATCACTCGAGCAATAAGCTCGGAATTTACTTGTTGGAATACATTCCCTCGGGTCCAACGCTTCCCCGCTCTTTCGTCTCTCTGAGTAATGAGGAAACTTTGATTATTAGAGCTGAATTACTGTTAGAGCCTTCGCTAGTTTGTAGAATCGTAGACGCGTGATTAACAATCTCCGAGCATGTGACTTTTTGCTGGGTTAGTTTTATGATTGCCAGGAGGAATTTCTAGACTTGTTTTAGAAGTATCCTTGCGTCCCAGGGATTTCTTATTCCAGCTTTCTTTGGCTCCCACTCGGGACTGCATATGTAATACAGTCAGCTAAGGTATTATTTCTCTTGAGACTGTCTTTCCACACTCCCCAATATCGAAAGTCTGGTTGTCCTAATATATTCGTAAGATATGGAACATGATTGTATTATTCCGAATTTTATTATTTATTCCTTATTTCTTGATATTTTCTATGAATTCGTTGTGAGAGAATAGTAGAATTGGCAATAGAGAGATTACATAAGTGGAGTTCGTAGTGAATATTGAAAATCTTGGCGAGGAGAGCGGCTGGCGTGTTGCTGGTGAATTTGCTCGGTTAATCTTGTTACGAATTCCAGTACACACCACACCGCGACGCTATCACCGGGGGATCGGAGCTTTGGCACATGGTGGTTTCAGCAAACTGTTTCATTTAAACGGTCGTGCATCGGCTTGTGATCCTTGCGATGATTCATCGGACCAGGTGTGTGTACGCTCGAAATGCTCTTCGTTTACGCGCGCTGTGATTAATTGTCCTGGAGGAAGGCTGAGTACGCGCTAAAACCAGATATTCGAGAGTCGTACAACCTAGCGGCCTGCTTTGCCAGCGATTCATTGTTGAAAACGACACACGCGCACTCAGCTCTAACTGCAGCACAACCCGGCAATTCATCTTTGACCGAGCATTTGATAAGCAATCGTGTGCGATCGCCCGCTCGAAAAGCTCTGCCGTCGACCGGACGATTACACCTCTTCCTCCATTCCAGTTGGCTCGTTTCCCAGTCCACAGTATCTGCCCAATACCGCACACTCAATATGCGGCGCCAATGGAATTTTCATAATTCACTGGACTAAAGGGAGACTCTCTGTATCAAGAGGCTTTAACGATGAATTTAGCTTGTAACTTTAGTATACTGTTCTTCGTGGAAAGCCAGCAAGCTTCATCGATAACAGCCGGAAGCTAAGGTACTTATGAAAGCTCTCCAACTTCGGCTATCCGTGTCCTACACAGCATCGGGTTTCCTGGGTTCGATGCCTTCACCAATTGCACAATGAATCGGTACACAGATTGTATATCCAGATATACAGTTGATATTATTTTTAGATAATCATTTGGTAACATTAAACCCAAAATTCCCTCGAATACTAAATACACTGATTACACAGAAAATTCATTCCCATGCATATTCAAACGTCGTAAGCTACTAACTATTGGAATTATCGGGCAACAGTTATCCATGAGAAGTCCAATTTTAATATCAGTCGGAGTATGTCGGTGACAGAGAATAGTGGGGGTATCAATCCGGTCGTTGGAATTTCCATTTTCCGTGTTCCGTTCATCTCATTCTCGGTACGCCAGCTAGAAAGAAGCATTTCCCTCTCTCACGCCTTGAACGAGATCGAAGGGGGAAACAGATTCTCGATGGATTTGACCCTTTGCGAAGGAAGAGCAAAGGGAAAGTAGGAAATGAAGGAGAGGAGGGGAGGGGGAGGGGAGGGGGGGGATTGTCCTCTCGATGGAAATCCCATTGCGCGTGGGTTCTCGCAATTTTATGAAGCAGGCCCTAAGGATCACGTTCTTGCGTGGTGTTCGCCAAGGAAACTAGTCCCCGTTCGCCCTCGATATTCCCAAGCCTCCCGAAGGAATACCAATAGTTCGTTGGAGGGCGGTTTACGATATCTGAGCAACGGAATTTTCCTCCCCTTCCTGTTTCGACCCAAAGTTCCTTGCTCCGTCTCCTTTTTCGCCCGGAGGCCACACGCTCAAACGGCAACTAGTGCTTCCAAGTACAGGTTCAACTGTTCTCAAAGTGCACTACTGATGGTTCGACATTTCTTGCCACACTTTCAGCACCTGTCGTCGATCAGCAGAGTTCGAATTAGTTGCCCGCTTCACTGTCATTCCCAGCTCTGGCAGAACGAGTGCTTGCACCGAATACGAATAAGCATGTTCCGCCTGGGAATTCCACGTCGGCTTCGTTGATAATATCGCGCAATCAGCGCTGTCAGTCTCCTGGTGTCTATGGTCGAGAGCGTCGCCCTGTTTATATGAGCTAGACATTATCTTCACATAAATTGAAATGAACCTGCCGATGAGAAGGGGAGTTCCCACCATTTCTCGTGTTCGAGTTTCATCACAGGAAGAGGAGAATTCGAGAGGGTGGGGCGCGCGCGCGATGGACCGAAACTCGAATCATGGTGGAAATTACCGTAGCGCTATTCTGGAATTGGAATTTTATGTGATTCTTCCGTTCCAGAAAGCATCCGATCGAAGTCATCGCGGTAAATTCCAATTTACCGGTTTATTCGCTGGCTTCGCTTGATTTAATAATGAAGCCCTTGATTCGCAGCGGTTGCTATCAGGTTAGGGGTGGATGCTGCGGAGAATTGTGCCAGGTGGCATATCGAATCACGCTCAATCAGTACCATTCTTACTGCAAGCGAGCGCAAAGTCTCGTGCGATGTATATTGGATTGCTCTAACCAAATGCATCGTTTTGGCGTCCAGCTTTAATCGCAATCCGTTCGTGCGCCAGGTGGCTTGTTCCGTGTAGATAATTGGAAAAGTTTGCCGGATTAAGCCACCCCTTTTCTTAGTGGCTTTCCTTATTAGTTGTTGCGGAAATTTTAATGACGCGACCGACCTGCCAAGCTACGCTTTCCTTACCTACGTAAAAGGCAAACGGAGTTCGATTACTGCGACTATATATCTCAAATATCTTAGCAAATTCTTCTTCGCCTTTTCAGCCTGTAAGAAGATTTCTCCTGCAATTGCCGCATGTGCCGTGCGAGATAACACTTAGTTTTAATAACATAAAATCCTAGCGATGTCCTCCATTACCTCTCTTACGCTCCGCTCTTTATGACAGGTCCGGTAGACACTGCCGTAAGCTTTGCCATGGTTTATTTTTACCGCAATATCTCTTCTCCAGGATTTCAGGAGTCCGAGCACCCTGCAGTAATATAGTTCCGTGATCCACGAATGCTCGCGTGCCGCTTTTAATGCTTACTCGTGCCACCGGCGAGAAAGGAGGGTCAGAACTACTGTTCTTTACAACCGCACTTGCATTCCACCCTCTGTGAAAGTGTGCTCTGTCTCTTATTTTATCTCAATGCGCTAACCTTCCCGTTATCATGCCGATTCCCCTCTACAACCCCGCGCCAATCCCTAGTCGTTATTTCTCCCAGGTTTTGTTGATGCTGCTGCAACTCTTGCCATTGCAAACGCCAAGTATTCTAGCTTGGAAACTTTTATAATATTTATTTTATTATCGTGCTGCAACAGCGAGAAGAGAGAGCAGTCATTTCAAGCAGAGGCGAGTGCGATTCTGCCAACTATTGGCTAGAAGGTGAAAGCTCGCCTTCTACAACAACAGAAAATGCGCTGCGAGCGAGCGTATGTATTTCTTCCACATAAATTTCACCCCTGGAGAAACGTGCTTCGGAGGAAGGACAATAGACTCAGCGATCCGTGCCGCGGCGATACAATAAAAAGAGAGGAAGCGAGTCAGCGCGAGAGTGAGGAGAACTGAGAACCATATCCACTTCCAGCAGAACACATATTCGGCTGTTGGCCACGCGGAATTGTGCTACGCCAAGGGGGAACCGCGGTGCTCGAGCAAAAAGCGCTTTCCCACTCGACGTGTAACGTAAATAAACGGGAAATTAAACGTGGCCAGCTTTTCGCGCCGCTTCTCTGCTTCGAGTCTCGGAAAATTGTACTAGTGTCTCGTGTATTCATAGGAAGTCTGGATATGTGGCGAATAAAGTCAATATTGTTCTCTATCTGACTTACAAATGTATTTAATTTGAACGATTATAACTTTGTCTTCGACGCGAGCTAATCAATATTGGACTCCTAAACATTCTTCGAGATGACATATTCAGAAAGTTCTGAGGGCCGTCGCTCCTCGTGGAATCCCGAGGGATGCTCTGAATATAACGGCGTCTATTCTTCGTACCATTTTATGCGATATATCACAGTATTCTCCAGGTATTCGCCACCTAGAATGCATCGAAGTACGTGTCGCGAGACACAGAGGGATCGTGAGAATTTTCCTGAAAGCGGCACACCGGATTCCCGGCCTGCTTCTGCCCTCTGAATGCCGTATACACCACATCGACCGGAAGTGCAGCATGCGCTTTTCTCCTGATGCAGATTTTTAACATATGCATATTTGTACGAAGAGTTTCTAGTGTACGGTGTATGTGCACGTGAGCAGGTCCGTTTAATGAAATGTCGTAGAACGTGTCACTGTCCGAAATTTGGATACCCAAATTTTTTCTTCTCGCTTTTACTTCAAGTGGATACTTCTCTTTTTGGTATCGACGCGACAGCTGCATTAGCTAAAATGCATTATGTGAAAGACGAGACGTGGATGGCGATTACAGTCTACTGCAGCAAAGCGGGTCTCGGGCGCATTCCGAAAATCATATTTAGACGTTTCCTGGCGCATGGAAATCCAATTTTCCATATAATTTTATTACAGCGAATTCACGATTTAATATTACTTAAAGTAATTGTGTCAAATAACAATTTTCCATAGATTTTAGTTAAACTTTGATAGAACAATCTTTACAAAGCTCTGCAACTGCTGGCCAAATTTTATTGGACTTTGCCACTTGACCATAAATCGATTATTAGAGTATCAAAACGGATAAAAAACATGAAACCGGTGGCAGAAATGCTGGAATTGTATCGGAAACCCGATTAGAAGCCCTCCTGTGTAATTAATTTCGTGTAATTCTGACGGTTTTTCCCATGTTTTTCAAACTTCCCGACCTTTTTGGGGGCTGAAATTTGGTGGAGAATAGTTTCTTGCATCAACGAAGAAGTGATATAAATTCCAGAGCCCCAGCTCAAAATTCATTTTTTCGCAAATTTTTCCATATGTACCCCTTCACAAATTTTCGATTTTTCGAAGGTTCTGGGACTTGGACGAACGCTTGATATTTCGATTGTTTGAGTATCAAAACGGAAAGAAAACATGAAACCAGTGGCAGAAATGCCAGAATTGTACCGAAAACACATGGAAAACCGATCTTGAATATTTCATTTTCGTGGTTTTCCTAATGTTTTTCATACTTCCCGACCTTTTCCGGGGCTGAAAATTGGTGGAGAATAGTTTCTTGCATCAAGGAAGAAGTGATATAAATTCCAGAGCCCCAGCTCAAAATTCATTTTTTCGCAAATTTTTCCATATGTACCCCTTCACAAATTTTCGATTTTTCGAAGGTTCTGGGACTTGGACGAACGCTTGATATTTCGATTGTTTATGTATCAAAACGGAAAGAAAACATGAAACCAGTGGCAGAAATGCCGGAATTGTACCGAAAACACATGGATAACCGATCCTGAATATTTGACCCGGCCTAATTTTGACGGTATTTTTCATGTTTTTCATACTTCCCGGTATTTTCCGGGGCTGGAATTTGGTGGGGAATGTTTTCTTGCATCAGGGAAGAAGTGATATAAATTCCAGAGCCCCAGCTCAAAATTCATTTTTTCGCAAATTTTTGCATATGTACCCCTTCACAAATTTTCGATTTTTCGAAGGTTCTGGGAGTTGGACGAACGCTTGATATTTCGATTGTTTATGTATCAAAACGGAAAGAAAACATGAAACCAGTGGCAGAAATGCCGGAATTCTGCCGAAAACACATGGAAACAGTCCCCTGAATAATTAATTTCGGCTATTTCTGACGGTTTTTCCCATGTTGTCCATACTTCCCGACATTTTCCGGGGCTGAAATTTGATGAGGAAGGTTTTCTTGCATCAAGGAAGAAGTAAACTAGAGTTCCAGAATTTCTGGTGCCACCTGTCTAAATGATACAGTCGATAGTTATTGATTAAGACGCAATGAAAAGGGTTCGACAATGAATTCTCTTGGCGCGCCATCAATAGAACTTTGATCCTTTCATTAAGTGAAGCTTTATCCCTGGAATAGTGACTCTCCTGAGTTATCGTCTCTCATTCAAGCTTGCATCCCGGAACTCCTACACTCTCGAGCGACTTCGTGACAGAGACGTTCAATTATCTTAGCCACGAATAAATTCGAAGTTAATGATTGCATCGGCGACGTCGGTACCTTTTGCGGAAGTTAGGCTGAGACATCGAAGCATAGGCCGATTGAAATGCCTTAGACCGGATATTATTTGACACAGAGAGAAGGAGAGAAAGCGTGGATGTGTACATCCCGCATAATATCGATAACCTAGAAAGATACTAGTGAAATCCGCACTCCGTCGGTGTCCGATGATGCATTGGATCATCAGGAGCCGCAAGCCGTGACAAATGATCGCGCTCTGTTATCTTTTTTCTCTCCTCGTCGACAACTTGCACTTCCTGGCGTTTCTAACGCGACCCAACCTTCTAAGACTTGCGTGGCGACTTCCCCGTGATTAATCGCTGCCAAGTGAGTGTCGGATCGGGAATGCCACGTGTGTAACTTCGTCGTGTCAACCTAAATGTCGGCGAACAATTTCATTTGTCCACTCTGAACGTGACATCGCCCTAGATTCACTGCCGGAACGTGTTGCCAGAGAATTCGCGCTCCGGAGTGTTGATTTCGGCTGGCGCGCGCGTTGCAGACAAGTTGTATCGTCGATCGATCTATCTCATTAGTACAGCTTTCCTTGTAAATTTGCACTAATGAACTCTTGTACTTTGCCGAACAATGATGCATTTACAATGCAACGTGTCTTTGAGGGTGCCTGTGCGTGTAGGCATAGTTGCAGACTTTGAGAGAAATGGCAGGAATTCTCTACAAACGCTACTTTCTTGCTAATGTTATAAGAGCGCGGTAGAGCGATGCTAATTAGCTCGCTAGCGCTTCTGAAACGCGCGTACGCGTGGACCATCGCCTATCTGTCGGGAATGAACAATTCCTCTCTCCTCCTTTGCTTTTGCTACATTTGCATTTCAAGCCCCCTACGAATATGTCGCTGATAGAATAACGCATGGGGAATACGTAATTAGGTATATGTACTCGGTGACCTGTTAAAACTTCGGCATTATCTCCATTGCAATCGTATTGATATATATGTACAAATGTTCCGTAGAGCACGGCGAACAATGCTTTGCTCTCGAATTCCATCCACACTTGCACAATCCGTCAGCAGATGCTCGGTTTTAGTTTTAGTTGGTTGAATTCGACGTGGAGAATTTATGCATTTAGCAAATTAACTTTTGACTCGTGGAAACGCTATAATTGCAAACGATAAATTATCGGGAGTACCAATATATCGAAGCGTAATAAATGAATTGTCAGGGAAGAGATAAATTATTTGGAAATCGTGGCTGGAGTGTTTTTCATTTCGGCCTGATAATTGCAATCTTTTGCAATTGGCAAAATATTCCAAAGACTCCAGCCGATTGTCTTTTATGTTTTCTAGGAGCATGAACGCGTCGCTGGGCAGCTAGTTAATTCGAGGAGAACTACTTGGATTGAAAAGCGAATGGTGTGAGGAGAAAATTGATAAAATAGGTTGAAGACTCCCTACGGTGCCATCTTGCGACACACTTCCCTTAGACGGTCCAAGCGTATTTCCCAGCCTCCTCTAGAACGACAGATTGTTCATGGTGACCGCCCTCCCCTTTTTCCAGCCCATCGCGCTTTCTCTCGGCGCATTTTCTTTTATTCGTGTCGCTGCAAAATTGGTTCGTTAGGCGCTCGGTTCGCTCTCAGAAAATACGAGCTTATTGTGCTCCTGAAATTACTGAGATCTCTGCTTTCCCCATTTCGATAAGTCGGCAATATCAAGTCGAAGTATTATTTCGCTACCTCGGCAACAAGCCAATTACCATTGTGCCCAGAAATATTTCTTGGCTCGTTACATATTCAGGGAGTATATTCTTT
The DNA here is from genome assembly GCA_910593735.2 of Ectemnius lituratus. Lineage (NCBI taxonomy): Eukaryota > Metazoa > Arthropoda > Insecta > Hymenoptera > Crabronidae > Ectemnius > Ectemnius lituratus. The sequence continues at coordinate 15,400,836 of OU343038.1, forward strand.
CCAACTGGTCGAACGTCATTCCATTGTGTTTCTCCATATTTCCAGTATAAATTTTACCAGACTCTTATAAAGAATCTCCGATAAGTTCGAAATGTTGGTTGAGTGGCAGGTACTTGAGGTTCAGTCGGCTGAAGATGTTTTAGGGGCAAGAAAATTTCCAGCATGAATTTTATCGAGTAGTCCGATGATCGAGCGAAGGCAAGAAAGGTTTGCATGGAATCCATTACACAGTCTGGGGAGAACTAGAAGCCAAGCTATATCGTCCTTTGCCCGATCACACATTGGGACGAACCAATCACTTACGAATTCATGGGATCCGTTCAACAGTCACGCGGCGATGAATCGCGCATGCAATATATTCATACCGCGATGGAATTCAATATATTTCGTTGGGTCGCCCAGTATCACGAGCACGTCGACCGTCCGTTTGAAAAATTCTCATAGCCCGCTCTTGTTTCTCGAGCGAAGGGATATAATTCAAATCTACCCGGTGGTTCCTGCGTCAGGTCTACCCACTGCCACTCTTTCGCTGGATGGAATGTCTCTGGCACGGTTGGAATTTTCAAACTCTTCTTTTTCCCTTCTACCCACTCTTTTTCTCTCTCCCTCTCTCGCTCAATCACTTTCTACCCAAAGCCGACACGAACGCTGCATATTTCTGCATGTAAAATTGCCACCTTCCAGCGGAACGCAGGCAGCAGCGGTCCACTAAGTGGTACGGAAAATTGACTCGCCGAAAGCGGGCTGGGAAAATTGATGCAACCTCTATCGGGAAGTTTTAATTTGACGATGGGATAATTGAATTATGTCGCGAATGTGCAAATTGAAATCGAATCATGCGCTGGCCGAGTGAAAATATGGATAAGAGAGGAATGTCATGGTGGGAGAGAAGTAATGGCTCGTCACTAACGAGACAGTATGCGACACTGTCAAAGACATAAGCGTTGACGAGATATTTAAACAAGCTCTACTAGGGCGTGGTTAACACTGGATAATCAAGCTTCCCCCTTCTCGCACCGCTTTAACACGAGTGGCCACCCTTAATTGGGAGGGTCGCGCACCGGAAGAATTAAAGTTTCACGCGATTCCATCGGGTATAGCCTACGCTCGTGCTTTGCTCTAAAAAGCTCGGGGAAATGGTATTCGAGAACGAGAAGCAAGTGTAATAGCGGTGATAATGGTGATTACGGATCGTGTAGAGCTGGCGGCGACAAAACAACGAAAACGCTTTTCTCTCCAACTAGTAGCTAACGCTGGTAAAATATTACTGGCTATAACAAGAATGAAACATAATTTCAAAAATTCCCTGGACCTACTTTTTTCTGTCGTTTTATTCTGTCGTATAAAATTCCTGTTGAGTTATAATAGTAGTTGGTGATTCCACGGCTTTGTTCTCTAAAATCAGAGAATTGATTTCACTTCTACTGGAAGAGTAGTTGCTGAATTCAAATTTGAGTTGGAATTGGCGTAGCGCCGGATTTATTCAGCCAGAGTATTTACCAATGCGTTAGAGTTTGCAAGATGGTGCGCCTTTGGTCTCATCTAAAATGCAGCTGGGACGCGGCGTTTCTGAGACATAGACGTAGAAAGTGAAAATAGAAGCGGGTACAAGCAGCCGGTGCGGTGAATAATAAAGAGCTGAATGTCACATTGATGGGGTCAATCGATGGAGGCTCGATTCGATTTCCTGCCGAGAACAATTCCTGATTGACAGAATCTCGGCCAAGAATTGTTCTCAGCCGTTATTTATTACTGCTGATCTCGAATGTTAGTGATCGTTGTTGTACGTGTGTTTGACGTAGCAAGTTCCACGTGAACCTGGCTTTTCGAGGAAGCGAACACCCACGCCAGCCGTAATTACTTATTGTTGGTCTGCGGTTCGATTGTCGAACCACAATCACCTGCTCCATTTTCATTTTTCATTCAACTCCTACAATTTTCACTTGTATTTTTTGCCCTCGAATTACAACTGTTTCTATCGGGCGGCGGCGCGCCGCTTTGTTGTTGCACGCGCTGATGAATAGTTTCAGCTGGCCGTCATTTGTTACTGCCGATAATGCCGGGCGTCTCATTTGGAGATGTTTATCGTATTCGGCAATCACGATCGTGGCGCACTGCTAATGTGTTGCCGCAGAATATTCGCGGGATCGCTCGTGACACGACTAACTATAATCCTAGCGCTAAAAAAATCTCAATCCTTGACCGGTTGGCCTGAAAGTCGCGTGATTTCCAGGCTCCCTACTACCACTCTCGTCTAATTGGCTGCATCCAATGCCGGGAACAATTTTTCAAAGTAGTCGACATTAGTACCAAGGGCGACACATTTTCCTGTCCAAATTACCTGGCTGGGTATCTAAAATATTTCTTTTCATCTAGAAAATAACAGTAGTACTATTATTCTTTTGTCAATATCCGCAAATACAAACAGGTGCAAGTCTCATGCACTTGTTTGCGCTACTCGAAAGCAGTCAGACGTAAATATCGAGTAGCGAATGATGCACTTTTATGTTCCTAGCGGTCGACTAATTCCTCGTAAGCCTCGCTGCAGTTCATAGCTATTCGAAAGTCGTTCGTTTTATTTCCGCTCGCAAGGGTTTTCACCCTCCAATAGTCGAAATTAAATTCCCAGGGAAAAGCAAAATTGCACACATTCATAAAGTTGAAATCCTAATAGGGGAATAGAAGGAATAGAAGATAAGCTAATAGAAGAACGAATTTGTAAGAATGTTTACGAAGCTCTGCGGTGCTTTGAAGGCAGGAATTCACACTATGAAAGGGAAAAACGAGCATAGCAATAATCCTTGAAGCCATCTTCCGCGTGTAAAGCACGCCGCATACCGGGGCTTTCGATTTGAATGTCCGTAATGGAATATTGAGTTACCTACACTAGGACGATTCCATTCGCTCGAGAAAGCTAGCTTTACGCTATTACCCAGGCTTCCTTCCCACGTGGTGTCTGTTGCAATGCACACGAGATGAATTTTATCCCACGCGAAATCATGTTTGCATTCCCAGATTGACTCTGCTAAGCCGATTTCGCACCTTAGCCGAAAGCGCTTTCCTGACGAATACTACTCCACTAGTTTGGAAACTCGCATTTCCCTAATATACATATGATGACTAACCAACCCAACTCCACCACACTCTTTTACCTCAACTTTATTCCAATTGGTCCCCCAGATTTTCCTCGAAACTACAACAGAGCCGTAGAGAAACACGAATTTATTGGAAACCCGTTTATCCGGTTTATTTTTCGGCGAGCGCTATTTTATCTGGAAAATCAGACGGTCGGATGCAGTAGTAAACTTTAGCTACATCCACTGAAAACTAACGTGCTGAAATAACTATTTAACCGTGAAACTCTTCACGATGAACGTTCGAGCAAAAGCACGCTGCCAGGTGGCCCATAAGTAAACTTGTTCTACCTGGTATGCGCAACCTTGTTGATTTAATGTCCAGTTTACTAATTTCATCGGTCTGTTTTCGTACAGTGTACTTGCATATAATTAGATTCTTGCATTGGTAGTAATTATTTTATAGTGGGTTGTAAATGTTCGATTAGGATTTCGATAACAGAATAATTCGAGATAGCCAGGATACGATCCGAACGTGAGAAAGCATGAAATGGGCTCGAGGAATTCTAAGGCTCGGCTGATTACGTGACGGTCATAGAATGCATAAAGGCTTCGATCTGGTTTCATGCATATCGCACGACATCCACAAGCAATGTATACGATTTATCGGGGATGTGGTAATGAGGCTCATAAGCGCCAAATGGCCTGAGAGCCGCTTAATGCGAATTGGGATCGCCGAGCCTTGGATACTTAATCGAATACTACTCTCTACAGGCATCTCTACACTTGTACCACTATGAATCTCCTACATATATCTCTTTAAAGAGACAAGAATGCGACAGCTCAATGGATAAATTTTCGCAGTCTCGATAAACTACAAAATGATCGTGATACCAATATCGAATTTCCTCACCACGACAGTGACGAACAAAAATAGTGTGCCAACAAATGTTTCGAATTGGTATATCGACGATTCTATTGAAAGCAAAGCCAGCAACATTTTTCAGTCACCAAGATACCATCGCAAGAGAAAAATATAAAAGGGAAGAGTGTTACAGTTTCGGGTTGCACAACCAGCAAATAATCAGAGGAGCGCAGTCGAAGCGTTGTGGGCGGCTTTTCAATTTGTTCCACAATGTTTTTCTGACACACCTTTCGAGCAGCGCCCTTATCAGGTAGGGCGAAAGAGGGGTCGAGCCAAGAACGAATCGAGATTCTGTCAAAACACGCTCTGATCGCACCAGCAAGTGAATTCCGCGACGTATATATCACCGGGCACAGAAAAAGTGTTCGTTCGAGGACTATCGACGTCGCCGGGCGGATAAATCATTTCGCCCGAGGGGGAGAAAAAAAAGGAAAAACGGTGTGATCGGCTGGTCCGCCGGTGACTCCTGGAGGAGCAATAGCCGCACGATTGGCCGCGATTTCGAGAGGTTCTCTTTATCGTCCGGCAGCGTTAGTATCGATCACCAGGCTTATCAGTGACTGGGAACGAGGACTATGAAAACGTCGACTCTGAGAAATGGAGCGACCATCTGGACCTGACTCGAACCTGTTACCCGAAACATCCGATTCGTTCCTTTCGCACTCGTCAGTGCGAGATTTGTCATTGATATTCAGACAGGAATAAACGTTCCCCCGAACGATCGTCGACACCCAAGCCAGATCCTGTCAGCGTTTTTATAACGATTCTGAGGAAAGCAATCATCTTCCCGGACACGTTTGTACTGTGCGACCTATTCAGACCTTGCTTGGCCATTCGTCGATGAACGCACGGCACGTTTCCCCATTCAGTATTCTACTAAAAGTGCAAAAAGCTTCATATCTGAGGAACACACTTTGCCAAACTTCCTACCTATCTCTAGAGAATATAGAAGCATTGAGACTAGTCAAGGCATTGTTCCAAATGACCAGCACAACTAAGCCACCTTTTGTCGTAAGAAGCCACTGTTGCGATCCAGTTTCGACGGAAACTCACCAAGTACTCCCTGCCACATCAAAGGATGCCTTAGTTAAAGATCTGTAACGGCGAACCGCTCGTGAATGAAAGTTCCAAAAACTCTCTTGAAATTCTGAGAAATCATGATGAAATAAAATTCGGCGATTAGTTACTAATAATTCAGTAATGATGAATTAAAGATTCATCATGAGAACGACTGGAGAAATTCAATATTCCTTATCACAAAAGCGGCTTCCATATTATTAGGCAGGGCGTCGAAAAGTCCTGATCGTCACTCGCCGATTATCACACTGCTCTCAGACCCTGGAGGCACTAGCATTCATAATTAACGAGACGGGTGCTAATAAGGGAAGTGTCTTGGCAGCATACGCGATTCATGAAGTTCGTCGAAAGCGCGATCGTGCCTGACAAGCGACGATGTTAATTTATCCAGGAACCGCTCGACATTCTAAAGAGAGTTCGGTAGCCCAAGCAGCCTTCTCATGTGCCCGATACCCTTTCCACGCCCTTGCACGCGAAGATCTGCTACTGAAGGAGATACCTTCCGGCAGGAGGCTTTGAATTCGATGCCTTTGGCCCTAAGGAACCTCTTAACAAAGCTGAACGCCCCACCAACTCCGCCTTCGCAAACAGGAGCTCCTACACTTAAGGGCCACAAGCACAGCAGGGCCAATTCGCTCTCGAAGAAAGTTTCGTAAAGCTCACTTGAAAGCGCGCACGAAACGATACGTGCTCTTTCAATCGGAGGGTCGGACTTTGCTTCGGAATTTGTTGCCAGATCTAAAGGGGAGTCTTCAAGTACCACGTCGATGTTTGAAAAGTTCTCGTTCGAAGAAAAGAATGGACGGAAAACGGACAGTTAGATATTTCGAAGGGTACCATCGGACTGCCTAATCATTTATCGACAATCGAACTTTGAAACTTTCGATGACTTATCCAATTGCTAGAATTGAACAGTTTATTGTTGATTCCTGTATGGGATTCCAAGCGTTGCAAGGAGTAAAATCTGCTAGCAAAGAAGTCAAGAAATCCTTTAAGAGGCAGACAGTGAATACATAGAGTGTATGAGAGGCAAGGCTGGACTTCCAAGTAATTTTAAAGCTTCTTACGAGCTTGCATATTCATGAGGAAGCATCTCGTCGGAACGAGTGTATTGGAGGCTCAACTATTACTGACTCGTTCTCAAGTTCTCCAGTAACAGGATTATTAAACTTCGTCTATTTACATGTCATCGTAGTTGTTTGCATTTATTAAAAGCGCATTCTCCCGTACCATTTTCCTAAAAACAATTTCGCTTCTTGAGAATTTTCCTCATGAATTTGGGAGATGCCCCTCGAGAAAGAGAGTCACGTATAATTATGCCAAGTTTACCCTGTGCGCGAAACTCGTTTCAGGACAAAAGTGAAAAAACACGGCTGGTCTTGTCAGGTGCTCTACCAGGATGAACGCTATAAAGCGAAAGCTGATTAACATCACAGCCCATGGGATAATTACAAGGAGAGCCCCCTGGACCATTTTAATGCCTATTTTCATGCCTGAAATGGGACTGTGCCACCTGGATTATGTAAAGTTGTTGTTGCCAGTCGCTATCGAGAAAAACAATAATGCCTCTACCATGAACCGCAAAAGTTCCGCATCGAATATTCCACAAGCTTCATAAAAAAAATTGATAAAAATTCAGTGGAAAACAAATTCTCGATACGCCGTCGGCACAATGTAATATGTATGTACAGGTCACGCATACTCCCACCGAACTAGCGGCTTCCAATTTCCAATAATTAGCAATGTCAATTTCTCCATTTTCTGCTACTTTAACTCGTTATCGAATTCATACTTTTCTCTTTTTCGAATTCAATTATTGTACTTACAGGGTTTAGTGCAAATCCTTACGAAATAGAAAACAGTTCTTACGAATTATCAGTCGAGCAACTAGTATCGGTTAATTTATGGAGAAGATAAATAGGGGCAAACGAGAATCTCGCACACCTTAAACGGCAAGCAAGAACATTGCACTGCTGCTAGACGTGCGCACGCTTCGTTTAATCGCGGCCGATCTCGTGGTAAACCGTGTTCCGCATAAAACACAGAGGCATTCCGAGGAGCTTTGTCGGTAGCCTTCTTTTGTTCCACGGAGAAAAGGAAGTTCGCTAGAAAAAGGGGATTACAAAGTATCGAGGAAGAAAGAGGAATACCGTGAAGTTGCGTTCAATGGCGCCAGGGCACGCTGAGCGTATCGAATACACTCATCGAACAATCACATTAGAAATTGAAGAAAGTCGCTGTCTTGGCTTTGCTGAGTCGTCGAGAGATCCTATTCACTTGACTCAACTATCTTCGAGTGAAGAGAAGTCAGAAATACAAAGGAAAGCTTCACGGGAACGTACAGACTGTCTTCGTTAAAAGCACGACTGCTCCGACAATATTGGAGCGAGAACCAGGAGACTATAGTAGTGTAATAGATTTCCAGACAGACTTATACGTATACCGCACGCAGCCAGGGGGCGTTTCCCACCTGCTTTTACGAGTATCATTAACAGAGTGACGCTCGCTCTAGTTTGAATCAATTATGATTCCCTTACGAGTCATTAGAATTTAAGGACCGTAAGAGATAGGTCTCTCACTAGATCCAATTGCCTGGACTAGACGGCAGACGACTGAGACTAAGACTGAATCTTCGAACTTAGCAACCCACGGGAAATCCTTGAATGCTTTGAGCTTCGGGAAATCTTCGAAGCCATTTTATGCCTGCCAGCTTTTCAAGGCTTTTGAACAAAAGCACTGTAATCTCGCAATCCCAGTCACGCTTCAAGTACATTTGCTCCACTTTATTTCAATCTCTTAAGACTCTACTTGTTAAAAATTTAACGCTTCGTAACCAAGGTGGTTAAATACTTATCCGGACTTTCCCTTCCTTCCATGGTTCATGTAGTTAGTAAAATAGTGCTCTATCGTAAACCACATGCATGTCCAAAAGACTGATCACGTGCGGTGGAGCCTCGCAACCTCTTTAGCAAAGTACATGTACCAAATTAGGAAACATCGGAGCATCGACCGCCGAATGTTAAGCATCAGCCGACTAAACAAGGAATTTCGACGGCAAATAAACACTGCCAACTAAACTAAAACCTCCATCACGCTCGTTCTCCCTCGTAGTTGGTACAGTAGGAAATATTCGTTCAGGAGTAGACGAGAAGCTTTTTACTGCTTTGTGAAAACATCGAGAGGCTCACCGCAAGAGTAACTGGTGTTTACCCTGGAATATATTTCAAAGTCGTCGTACGTCTACATTTAAAATATTTAGCAGTACTCCTTGACGAGAAATACGCATAGCTTGAAGTAGCTGATACATCAGTATCGATATTCGGCATGTTTTATTATTTAAACAAGGGTTACATTAACGTTGAATGAGGGAGAATTATTCAAATTTTGTGATTCCTCGAGCAGGTAGGTAGTTGGGGCAAATTTATGAGCGGAGCGAATACATTTTTCCTCGAGGGCAGATTATGTCGGAGGCATACAGTTCTCTTTGTATATAACCACAGCTTCATCATACTTCGGAACTTTCTCCCAGGAGTATCGTGCGCCTCCCTCACACTGTGTGAGAAGGTTATAAATCAGTCTACCTTTCAAACACCTTTCTTATTTGGCACTTATGCAAACGATCGTCCTGTAACTGGTAATGGAGAGGTACCAGGCAAATCGATACCCTTGCCCTCGATGCTTCATTAAGCGAAGGTACTAATTGGGAATAGCCGTTTACCCAGGTTAGTGTAACCCGAAACTTCTGGTTGCGATTAATTACTTGCGTGTCACCTGGTACAGCTAGCTAACTAGTGTCTGCACCTGTGAAACTGTAAACAATTTCAATCGAGGCGACTATTGACCCGCTAGCCTCTATTTAAGCTTCCTCTCTCAGTCCCGCTTTCTAGCGTTAAATTAGGCGAACTCATCGATCAATGAGCCGCGAAAGAGATAAAGCAGGATGGATTGCCGACGGTGACCCCAATTTTTTAATTAATGAAACTGAGCCGGGTTGTCGCCTGCGATAACCATTTACAACGGCGACGCCCAATGTCTCGCCCTTTCTAATCTCATCGAGATCACGTGAAAAATCGTGCATGTATCGATTTCCTTTAATACTGATAATAATCTTAATCCTTCAAAACACAAATAATATTGACATACATTTCTACATGTCGAAATTATTTATTTTCTGCTCTAATTTTGCGTGACTCGGACACTAGCGCACTAAACAACTAGTGAGTTACAAACAAGTGTAAATCAGTTGTACAAAGGAGTCGCATATCCAAGCTTAGATAGAGCAATCGGAAACAAAACAATAGCCGACGGTACCCTACTAACTTTGGTAGCTTGCGAGTACGTGGTAACAAGTAGTCCGACGCACATACTTCCGGCAGAAACGAGTGTTCGTTGAGAGCCCATTGGCAATTGTCTACCAGCAAGATCGTTTGTGGTACTATGAACGGACAACTGGTTTCCCCGGCTTTATAGAGACGAGCTTTCTATAGCACCGGCTGCACACCTACATCTTTATTATTCCGTCGACCCGGCGACTGTTAGACCCGGAACACAAAATCTCCCGGTCGTTTCGACGAACTGGAACTTGGCCTGGTCCCATTTTTAGAAGGCTTATGTGCCCGACAACGATGCTAGGAGACAAAAGTATATATATATATATATATATATATATATATATACATATATATAATATAAAAATTTGAGCTGATGTAACTAGCACACGAATGAGAAGAGATCCCGAGCGTTCCTGGTTCACAGGATCAACGTGAAACATCCGCCGCTCGGTAGAATGATCATTCGGGCCAAACAATGGCGCATATCTAATTATTCTAGACAGAAGTTTGCTTGTCCCAGGAGACAACTGTAGGGGAATAAATCTGTGCGTGGGTGTGAGTGAGACGAGAGTACGTCAGATCTCTCTCTCTCTCTCTCTTACCCGTTCTCTATAGGAGAAGCAACTGGAGCGAACAGACTTGTAGCTGCTCGAGCAGTCCTCACTGTGGTAGACCAAACCACCGCAGCTGAGTTCTAATCCTATTGTGGGCTGGGTGAGCTTTAATAAAAGCGCATTAGATTCCGAAAGCTCGGGAGAGGAAGCTGGATACAAGAGCAGGCCCCTAATGGGCTCGCGATAGCGGTTCGAGTGGTGCTACATAAAATCGATGATCAGCTAAGGCAAAAGACCACCCCCACCTCTGCCACCCCCCCCCTCCCTTTTCACTTTGGCTTTGGGGGTAAACGAGATTTACCACCAAGTGCTCGCCCACGAAATCGGCCTTCGAACCACAGCACAAATGAGCTTCACTCGTCGAACCGTTACTATCCCATATCCCCGGCAAGTATACCTCACTCGCAAGCTCTCTCCGAAATCAAGCCAATTCCACCCTCTAGCCGAAAGTAATACCCAACCAGAGCAATTACCGCCGTCAGACGCGTCGTAACACTTGTGCGGAAATCTATCGGCGTCTGCCTTTTCACTTCAGCGAAGCCAACCTCTAATCGTCTCTCTGGCAGTGCTCCCAATTTTTCCGCGATTTTGTTGAAATCACCGAGCACGTTCAGTTCTTCTCAATAATCATCTACCTGACTTTTTAGGGAGTAACATATAAAGGAATTCAAAGCCACGAATGGTTTAACTACGAATACAGAGGAATGAAATCTTGTGAGAACGGTCCACTATCAAGCGGACATCGACATGGGAGTTTCCCATTTGCGATAGCGGGAACTTCTGGAAAGCCTCCAAAATTCACCGTGGGTCAGTACTGCGGAACTGTCGATCGTTTTTCACAAAGTCCACTTATACACTTAACTGTGAACGAAGTAGGTGAACGACAGTCAAAAGGTCATTCTACTGTTCAGAGATGTTCCACCATGATTCTTTGGAGAAATCCAATTCCAAGGTGACGTGGTTAGATGTTCGAGTGGCAATATCCTTTACCTGAGAGACTAGATCTGCTCCACTTACCATGTAGACATGTTCAACTCTATCCTTGAAAGCACATATTTTTCCGTAGAAACCAACCAACTATTTTCTTTCCTTGAATCGCAAAAATTCGCACTCTGGAAGACTCAGTAGTCGATCATGTACTGTTCTTTTCCCTCCGGTACCGTCACCTGCTAAGACGATATCAACCGATAAATTATATTCCATCCTTCTTCCGGTATTACGCATTACTACAGAAGGAAGTCGGAAAATTTCCGCCCGACCACTATTATATAATCCCCCATTGTTCTGGATTAAATAAATAAAAAATGACGAGGCTACATCAGCGAGGCGAGAGAAGAAAAAAACTTGGAAAGAAGTCGAAAGTAATATATTCCGACAAATGGTACTTTCCGAATGATTTCGGAAAAAATTCCCAATATCAGGACCCAGTTATTCACGGCTATCGTTCCCTTTCTGGTAACTTTAGGAAGAAGTGTTATCAGGAGGCTCCTGATTCCATAGATTCTCCGAGTGAAACCGCGATCATTCCGCGGGAAGGCGAAGATAGGCGGCGGAAGGGCGAGATTGAAAATAAATTCGCTCGGCAATTCGTCTTTTCGCTGGTTGGCGATGCTATCATCGATCGACAAAATATTTTTGCCCTGACAGCTTTGGCACCTTGAAGAAGCGAGGGACAGAGAAAGACGGAGGGAGCATATTCATTTCACGGCGATAAAGGCCCCTTTATCCACGTCCCTTTTCACGTGGAATAAGTCGATGCGTGATATTTCAGTGGAATCAAAAGAGAGAGAGTGAGAGAGAGAGAGAGAGATAGCAGCAATTTCCACGAGATATATCTCGCGGTCGTATCGTTGTATACGGCTTCTCTTACGTGGTTATATTCATCCTATATTCTATGTCTGCAATGATAAGCTGCGAAAATTCAACTGAGAAATCAGCGCGAACCAACCAACCGATTGCTATGATATCAAACTATCGCTTTTATACCTTCAATGGGCACCGAAGGAATTTTACTATGCGCCCATAAGTTTCAAGGGATTCAGGATCCTCTATCTCGGCTAAGTTAAATGGACCGTGTCTGGGAACCCCTTTCTCGTTGAACGCTCAACCCGAAAGTACTGAGGTTTGGCTGTGCTTCCTCCGGATATTTTTCAAGATACGTCTGCCTCTTGTCGAAAGTAGAGAATATCATGAGAAATATTGTTATTGCGATAAGATTCCTAAGCCACGATAGAAGACATCTATCCCCAAGGATAGGGGAGATGAAATTCATCCAAGACATATGTAGCTACGTATGTACGTGTACCTCTGATAAAGCATCGTATCCGGACGCTTTATGACACAAGTCCGAGGACGTACTTACCCCACGTTTACTATCCTTTACTTTCAGCAGACACGTATCCTTCCCTTGCACTACCGTTTCAAGTGCCATAGTAGACCATAAAGCCCCTTCACTTCCCACTTGTACCACCGCGTATTGGTCGTCTACAAATTACTGTTGGAATTAATGCCCAATTCAATTATAAGTAAACGACTTGGCTGAAATTACTTGACGCTAGCGAATAAAATGAAGTATTAACACTGGGAAAACTCGAAGGTATTTACTATCATAGTTAGTCCAGACAAATTCATTTCCCAACCCAAGTACAGCTTTGCCTTGAGAATAGTCTTATTGCTCTGACCAATGAAACTGTTGGAGGAAGGTTGTCACTGGGTAGATATTCCGCGGCCATAACAGGCGAGTCGAGGAAAGCGAGCGCAAGCTTTTTGTCAGAAGAACGGCAAGAGAAGAGGGATGGGCGGTGCGGTGCTTATTTCGGGTAATAAATCGTTGCTGGAGCCAATGTTTCGTCGTATATCAAGGGAACGCGGGAGACAACGACCGCCAGAGCCATATCTCCCGCTAGCGGTTTGCACCCTGACAAAGAGAGCATCAATCATCCGACTGGTTTCGAAATGAATTTTGCCAAGTCCCAAGAACTTCGACGACTTCGAAGGACACGAGTGACAATCTCGTATTAGTTCTATTGTCTAGTAAACCTTTATAAGAAAAGAACTTCCTATTCTGAGCAGAGATGTAATTCATGGGAGAAGAACAAAGGGAAGCAACTGCTCTCTCACGTTCAGCTCATCTTAATTCAAAGACTCGGTAAGCAGAGTTCTTTACTAATGCAAGAAGGTACTCCGCAAAGGTAACAGCACGCGGCAAAAAGACCCTCGCATCAAACATGCATTCCCTCCTAAAAACTTGGCCAAGTCCGCTCCTTAAATCTTCGCGTGACGGGCATCGCTCTTGGCAGCGAGAGGAGAGGGAGAAAACGCTACTAAAAATTCTGAGCATTAAACTGTTACGAGGCGAGCGTCGAGGCGCGTGCCGGTAGCAGATTGCGCCCTACTACCACCACCAACGACTTTTCTTCAGGATCGTAGCACACCTTGCAAAATAACACTCGGCCCACGTCCCCCTGGCAGACGGTGAGCCAGCGTTATCGAACTTTGAGTTTTAATGAGCGAAAACAGCAACTGGGGAACGCTGCCAACAACTCGGGCAAATGCGCTGACTTTCCCAAGCTTCGTGTGCAACCCGGTTCGAATGCCGGCGGCTGAATACAAGGGCGCAATGGCATAGCTGCGCGCACTCGCAGCCAGTTAAAAGTAATTTGAACAATTGCTCGACCCATGCAACCGCGATGCCAAAAGGGCGCGTTTTGTGGCAGAGGCGAGAGCGGAAAGGAAAGGAGTTCGAGTGCGTGTGACACGCGAAACGAAACCCGCTGCTAGCCATTCCCTACATTTTTACATCTCTTTTTTTTTGCTACTATTAGTAGTGTTTTTCTTTTTTGTACTCTCTGCTTATGCGGGCGGAGGTGCTTCGTGATGCCTACCGCGAATAACCGGGCATAAAACTTTACGGTAGAAGCTTTATGCCCGGACCGCCGACTCGCCGGGAATAAAGATATCACTGGGCTGTTTCACGGCACACAACAATCGATGCTACGACAAGCGTGAGGCAGACTGTAGTAGACAAAGCAGTCCGCTAGTTGTAAATCGCAACATTTTTTTCATGACGGGCGTTACGAGAAATACGCGCGTACATGGGAGCAATTTTTCAGGCAGTTGATTCTTCAACTGTACTCCCATCGGAGAGGAAATTGAGTTTTCTCGCAGGCCGGATTCTATTACGAGAAATTTTCCCGTGCTTCTAAGTGCTCCTGCTGTAAAGAAAGTTTTTATATTTGTTCCACGTGAAAGTAGCAGGGACACAAAACGAAACAAGGCAACAACAAATTCTCCAGAGGCAACAGTATTTACAGAACCCAGCAAGATACAGCGTTGTCGTAATTTTTCATAACAAGCAACGAGTTGGAAAGTTTCTCTGGCCATTCTGTTCACGGGTGGCGTTAATTTTTTTGTGCATGGCACGAACGAGCTAGGCCCACAATTTTCCATGGAAGTTAATTCGTTTGACTCGACCGACGCCAAGAGCACCTGTGTCTTTACTAAGCTCTCAGGTGCGCTCCAAACAAATTGGTTTCGTGGATGGTAGGGCAATTTGGCCGCGCGCGCGTGCGCGATTCTCGCCGACGAAGCTTTCGACAAATAAAGCCTGCCGTACTGTAAACTGTTGTCAGTCATTTGTCATCTCTAGGAAACGGCTTCCTGGAAACCATTTCCGATTCAGGAAATCCGGAGTGCGCTGTGCTTTCAGAAATAGGTGTTCGTTGTGTCCCAATTCCATGAGAAATCATCAACATTGACATTAAATTGGCACGCTAATACGGGGGGAAAGAAAACTGTTTGCTTTGTTCACAAATCGATTGTTCGAGTATCAAACCGGATAGAAAATGAAGAATCAGTAGCGAAAGTGCCGGCATTGTATCGAAAACACACTGAAAGGACCTCTTGAATAATCAATTTCTTCTAATTTCGACGGTATTTTCCATGTTTTTAAATCTTCCTGACCTTTTCCGGGGCTGAAATTTGGTGGAGAATGTTTTCTTGTATCAAGGAAGAAGTGATATAAATTCCAGAGCCCTAGCTCAAAATTCATTTTTTCGCTAATTTTTCCATATGTACCCCTTCACAAATTTTCGATTTTTCGAAGGTTCTGGGACTGGGACGAACGCTTGATATTTCGATTGTTTATGTATCAAAACAGAAAGAAAACATGAAACCAGTGGCAGAAATGCCGGAATTGTACCGAAAACACATGGAAAACCGATCCTGAATATTTCATTTTCGTGGTTTTTCCTATGTTTTCCATACTTCCCGACATTTTCCGGGGCTGAAATTTGGTGGGGAATGTTTTCTTGCATCAAGGAAGAAGTGATATAAATTCCAGACCCCCAGCTCAAAATTCATTTTTTCACAAATTTTTGCGTACCCCTTCACAAATTTTCGATTTTTCGAAGGTTCTGGGACTTGGACGAACGCTTGATATTTCGATTGTTTGAGTCTCAAAACGGATAGAAAATATGAAACCAGTGGCAGAAATGCCGGAATTGTACCGAAAACACATGGAAAATCAATCCTGAATAATTCATTTTCGAGGTTTTTCCTATGTTTTACATACTTCCCGACATTTTCCGGGGCTGAAATTTGGTGGGGAATGTTTTCTTGCATCAAGGAAGAAGTGATATAAATTCCAGACCCCCAGCTCAAAATTCATTTTTTCACAAATTTTTGCATATGTACCCCTTCACAAATTTTCGATTTTTCGAAGGTTCTGGGACTTGGACGAACGCTTGGTATTTCGATTGTTTGAGTCTCAAAACGGATAGAAAATATGAAACCAGTGGCAGAAATGCCGGAATTGTACCGAAAACACATGGAAAATCAATCCTGAATAATTCATTTTCGAGGTTTTTCCCATGTTTTCCATACTTCCCGACCTTTTCCGGGGCTGAAATTTGGTAGAGAATGTTGTTTGGCATCAAGGAAGAAGTGATATAAATTCCAGAGCCCTAGCTCAAAATTAAGATTTTTTCGATTCTATGCAAGTTTGCCATCCTATCTTGTAGGAGTCCATCTACCCTTATTCGACTCTCATGGCTAAAATAAACAACGGTTCTTTCACATCTTTCACTACGTACAAAAATTTGTTTTGCATTCCATTTCCGACAAATACGAATTTGCGATTCACTCAACAAATGGCACGTCGATAAACAAGCCAGGAAATTAATTAACGTTTCTGTCCTGCATCTCCATTCGCAGCCGAGTTCCCACTCACTCACTGACGAGTAGAAAAATATTGCGAATATTTTAATGCGCAAACTCAAATGAAAGTTCTTCAGCATGCGCCAAGGGTTAATGAAAATGCAGATGAGCGCGTGGACGCCAAGGTTTATAAACATTCGCCCGCTATTGACGGCCACTCACCAAACGTTAATGAAAAAATGGCAATTAAAACCGTTCGTGGTTTCTGATGAAACGTGAACTGGATTGTTAATATATTTCGATCGAATCACTGCAATAACGAGGAAATGCAACCCCTATGAACAGGGTTGAAGTCTAATAATATAGGATGTCGTTTAGTAATATGCGGTTGGACACAACTGATGGAAACATTAGTGCGAAATTAATTATGGCCAGCACTGTTGAATATTCCGAGACCTGACAATATAATACCATGGTGTAATGGTGAATAAACATGTTCTTTAAAGCAGTCAACGATCCAATAACATTTCGTTCTTCATCCCATTATAATTAGTGAAATTCGAATTAATGGACCAAGTAGTCAAATAAACAACTATAATACGATTACTACTTTACTGAATTTCGAGTTAGATAAGTACAGTTCCACAAAATAGCATACTTTCGACCAGACTATTATTTGACGAGCAGTAATTTGCGGAACCGATTTGAGGCCTCGTAGGCTAAGACAACAGAAGCCGTAAGTGCTAAACCCATTCAATCCTACGTGCTGGAAAGCAGACTCCCAATGTCTGCGCAGTGAACCACATCAGTGTATAGGAAGGAATAATATTTGCTCAAATCCTAGACGGAAGAAAGCATTGTGTGCGCGTGCGGCACTCGTGCGAACGCCGGAACTGTTCACACCAGCACATATTGCCCGGAGTGTTAGGGAATTGGAATTACTGTAGAGGCCGTTACTTGCTTCGGCGAATTCGAGTCGCTTCAGCCACGAAGGGACAGACTGAATTAATTGGAATCCTCGATCATCCTGCCCTTTGTTTAAAAGTGTCACTTGAATTACTCTTTATCGTACCTTTGACGCGTATAAATGTTAGCCATCAACTTAATCAATCCTTCGTGACGCCGACGTTCCTAACATGAATAGGTAGGCGCTGCTGCTTGTTAGAGCGAAGTCGAAGTTGATCGAAGCGTGTCCGGGAATTAACTTCGAAGGAAGCCGATGTGGCAGAAGGAAAGGGGCTGGAAACTATGGTTAATATCGTAATTCCAGCCGCAGAAGGTTCATTCATCTTGCCAGCGACATGCAAACAAGCCAGAAACTCGTCGTATGTACTTTGAAACGAGCGCGTAAGCAAGCTGGAAAGCGAAATAGGTATTTCCCGCTTGGAAAACTAGCGATTCCTTTTTACAAGGAATATCTCAGCGAAGTGTAAGCGAAAAAAAGGCCGGCTGAAATGTGATCCGCGAGGTATTTGCTCTAATATAACTTAGAAACTACGAGAGAAACTGACGCATCTGAACATACGAGTAGTTTACTTGAGATAACTTTTAATTGCTCAAGCAAATATTGCCTTTCTCGTCTCAGTGCGCTCTGGTAGTTGTACACATATGTGTACGTTGTTTTTGGGGACATCTTGTAAAATAAGTGACTGTTTCCCTTGACACACAACGCGTAATTGTAATTTGCACATGAAATTAGAATGAGAACACGAAGGCGCCGTTCCACCGGCCCTGTTATAATTCTAGGAACTTGCTACTCTCGCGTGAAAGGATTGTGTCACGGATATGTCAAAGGTCCTGCCCCGAGGAGAATATGAGAATTGCATGGAAACGAATGCATCATGAAGCACCCGCGAAACCGGACCTTCTCTACGACTGCACTACTTCTAATTAACTATCCTGTAGTCGAGTGTAATTCAAAGTAAAAAAAACATGAAAATATTGTGAACAGATTTATCATAGACCTCTTCCATCAACGATATCTAAATTACCTTTTGATGCTAGCTTTCCACCTTATTCGTAATTTGCTAAATTGAATACGGTGACACCGCAAGGTAAATTTAAACGGCCCGACGTCGTGAAATTTAATTACTCCCGTGGTAATTATGGTAGTATTAGATATTGGTGATGTCTTCCTGGTGAATTAGATCCAAGTCATTAGCATGTCGGTGGAAAGGCGAGCGCTAATTCGCCGAAGATCACCGGGTAATTACTTCTAATTGAATCCCTCGAAAAGCTGGTTGAAAAGGGTTGCGGTGCAAAATCAGTGAAAGAAGGGTGGTCAACTATTAAGCGAGGTAGAAGGAAGCGTGTAAGCGAGCTACCGGTAAATGGAGTAGTCTACACCCTGGCAAAGTACTGCTACTCTCCGCTTAGGGTGTCGGGATTTGATTTCCGTGCTTGACGGCCGCTAAAGGGTAGCAGGGTGCTGGTGTTGAGCCTCAAATGAAAGGAAGTTGGAGCGCGCCAGAGCAAGAAGTAGTTAGCAGCGCGCGCGCGCCTTGGGAAAAAGAAACTGGCGTACCAAAGTTTCTTGCGGGCAGGATGATGCTACCAGAAGTGCCGCCACCGTGAAATACTCCTACTCTACTTACCGCGCTCTTTAGCATCCTAAGAAGATGTACTTCCGAGTGGCGCGGGTTTTTCCCTTGCAAAAGAAATCCGATACGCTAGAAATGCGCTAACGCATGCGATATTACAGAAAATTCCCTAGAGACTCTAGACGCGAGAGATTTTAAATGGAAAATGTTACGTTTCGTGACTTTAATAAAAGTCATCTCTCCAACCTGTATTCTTGGTGAACTATTTTCGCGGTTATAAACTGTTCGATAATCAGCGAAGGAAATTATGTAATCACGGCAGCCATAGCGGTAAATAGGTGAGCCGTGGTTTCAAGAAACGCGTCCATCGCTTTTCTTCGTAGCTGTTGTAACGCTGGGAAAGTAGCGCTCCAAGTTTCGTGTTGCGAGGCTGATAAGCTTGATTAAAATGCATGCTTATGGAACATGTAAGCTGGGACAGGGGACCACACGCGCTTCCTACTGCATCAATCATGCGCGTTCGCAGCAACAACGTAATCAGCAAGTTCCATTAAGCTGGCATAGCGAAAGCCTCCGATATCTGCCAAAGTATTTACTCAGCTTCAACTGATTCTGCTTGCGCCTATGATTAATTACCTAGTCGAACTTAGCAAGAGAACCGTTCGAGCCGTCTCAGTTCGAAAGCTACCAACCATGCAAAGGAATGACGGTTTCAATTTACCAATAAAAGCCTTCAACTTCAAAGGCCTCCGAAGAAGTCAGAGAAAGCCTCAAAGCATTGAAGGCTGAATATTTGTACGCTGTTTTACCTACATACCCTTTACAAAGCATGGGATGAATAGGCCTTGTAAAGATAGACTGTATATATACATACACGATGAATGCCGACGCCGGTGTGAAAAGCCGTTCGCACTACTGATCAGTGGAAAGTCATGAAACATCTGCGGCAACCAATAACGTAATCACCGCGAAGAGAGCGAACTAAAGCCTCAGAGTCCTCGAGGGACTTCGTTAACTAAACCACAGCAACGCTCGAATATCGTGGTATTTAGACTAATGTATCATCCACTCAATGTAGATGCACTACCCGAAGATAGTAGACTGCTACTGGATTAGTAATGGGAACGCTAAGCAGAAAATGCAATCTCTTACGAAACGAGACCTTCTCAAGGGATAGGAAGGACATATTGCGAAATCATTTGGTAATAGAAACTGCTGTTTTAATGATGATAATTATAATCGGTGAGGATAAGTTTTCGATTGGATCGATGGAATGAAGGCGTAGAGTAATTAGTGTCTTTGGCGGATTCGATAAGTGAAGATGAAATGAAAGAACGCCTAGCCGAGCAATAGAAACGGCCCTGGTGCTCGCTCTCCACTGAGAGGTGCGCACGCTTCACGAGAGTACTTACTTAGCACTTGCCCTCGACCGGTTCCTTACTCACGGCTGCCATTTACCCGCTCTCTCTCCCATTGTGCCTCTTTACAGGCGAGCATTCCACCTTTTCCATCAGCGCCAGCAGCAGCAGCCATCGCCTTTTACCCGATGGGAAAAAAATGCGCCGATTAAAGGGACGCCAGCACCACCGGGAATAATAAGCTCCGCTCCTTCAATTGAAGTATACCCTCGCCTCACCGCTCCAACCTTCATTCGTCCACCCGTTGCGTTATTAAAATTCTATGCGACCCTCCTCAATCGTCCAGTTGCCCTTTCACTTACGATTTATCTGTCCTATATTCCAATTCATTGGATTCCAACCATGTGAAATTTGTCACTTTTCAATGAAACCAAAATTTCCTTCATTCAAGTCAGCAAATTTTCTAATCAACGGTTCCCTTGGAAAGCACACGTGTACTGACCACACAACAACGAAATGTAGCTATGCCACTCTGTTAATATCAGAGAGAAACCGCAGTCGCCTGGTGACGGCTGCATTATTAAAGCGTTTCCATAACAAACGCTCTCGTTACGGTCTTATTGCACGATGCTTGGGATGAAATATCTCAGCAACTACCACATAGTTTCTCCTACGTGCGTATACACGTTAGCAAGTATTCTTAGAGATGACCTACACCTTACAAGACAAAATCCACATTACTCGGAATATTATTTCGATCTTATATAGGAAGGAACTTAAACTAAAAATACTAGGTTAAATTCATGGAAAGAAATTGAGTAGCATCGACGGTGAGAGGGCAACTTTAAAGGTAAAGGAGAAATCCATAGGGAATTTGTGGATGAGTTTATGGTGACAGTTATCGGGGAGATTGGCATCGTGGGCGTTCCGTAAAATATTCGCTTTTCATTGTTGCTTATAAGAGAGAAGCGGTATAGAGGCGGGTGTACTTCAATATATAATGCGGATTGTACTAGCCTGCAGCCTGGATTGAATTCCAAGAGAAAATCCATAGAATCGATTGAACCGTGGGCATATCGAGTTGAGGGCAATGCTGAAGAAAAAGGGGGAATTCGACAAGCATAGAGATGCGCATATGTGTCTCTTATAGACACCCCCAGAAGCCTGCGGCTAGAAACTGTCGGATTCCGCGAGGACACCCAGCTATTTTTATATAGATCGAACTGTCTCCACCACCCAACCCGCCTGCACAATGTAATTTTCCGAGCTCGGGGACTTCGTCGGCACTATTTGTATTACTCGAGACTCGCACACACGCCCAGTTCACATATATACACATCTCTTCCGATGCCTGCGGCCTAGCCGCTTCTCGGTCTTTCTTTCGCCTCCGCCTGTATCCCCGGGAGAAAGCATTTCCAAGTAGTTACCATATAAGTCTCGCGAAAACTGGGTTATGTTAATCCGTCAACCCCTTCAGGAACTCGATTACCCGAGTGAGACGGCTCGCCTACATCTCAACCCTGCCGGTGTTATTACTAGTCTTGTTAGGATTAAAATTCTCCGAGTTCCACAGTATAATTTACCGATTTAGCATAATAGAAATCATGGGAAATCGACTGGTAAGACAACTTAGCTGTGAATAATTCTTTCTTTTTTCTCTTCTGCTCAATTGTTATCGCTGTTAGACATCCAAGGTTTGAAAAAGATGGAAAAGAAAATATTAATTTCGAACGTTGAAATGTCAAGGCTTTATGCGGATGAGCGACTAAAGGTTATTCATGAAGTCCTCCTACTTATTCGCTCGATCCATAAATATTTATACGGCATGGCCATTAAAGGCAATTATATCCGATCGAAGAGAGCGAGCCTGGCGGTATCACCCCAAGCGGTATCCGAGGCGATTCAAATGAAGCTGTGTTTTAAATCATCCCCTGGACTTTCGATCGAATCCTGGCGAATTGATGGCCACCGGTGGCTGCTGGCTCTATTAGTCGCGCGAATGAAAATCACTTTTCAATTTTGTCCGATACACCACTGGAAACTTGATCGAGCTGTGGGTATGCGTGCGCGCAATCTATCTCGCTCCCAATTATTTTTGCGGGATCAGCTGGCTGGTGATATTTTCGCCAGGTTATCAGCGTGACCGCCAAGCGCGCGCCACTGTGTGCCGACTATAAATCAGTCCCCGATGTTTCCGTCGCGTGCGTTATTCCCACACTTTTTCTGTAATAACATTATCGCCTCGTAAAAATGAAAGCTGTATTGCGAATGACCCACTGGCGCGCGAACCTAATCGTAGAAATCGAATGATCCGAGTGATTTATCATTAGTGTAATAAGACGGAATATCAATGATTCAGTAGCTGAAAATTTGGAGAATAAACTATAGTGAAAGGGCGAGTGCTCGAAAATTTGCAAGGAAACTCTCGGCAAACTTGGACTAATCTTAAACCTAGTCGAAAGCTGTGCGAGGGGAATCTTGTTGACTCACGGAATAATTTTCGGCAAAGGCAAGCAACCCCTCGATTAAGGAATCGCTGTACGCGCCGGCCCGCGTGAAACGATGATGTATTAGGGGGCCAAAGTTATTATTTGTTAAGCTAATATCCGACTGGTGATCGTCGTGTTCAACAAGTATCCAGGAGAATGAAAACGGGAGTCTAATTTGCATAGTGAAATCGTAGCTACCTTACCTTAAAACCACTTCAATCTAATGGAACACGAATACCATTATTTCTTCTTTCGGTGAATTCTCTTTCATTCAATTACTGTCGAAGTAATTAAAGGGTGTGAAAACTTAATAAACTGGGGGCCTTTATGATCGCAAGGCGATAAGCTCCTCGATCTCTCGCTTTAATTCTAGAATCCAGACCTCCAGAATCCAGGGATTTCGGGATAAAAATGCTCTGCACGATAAAATTCCTTTTAACGTGCTAATTAGCGTCAGCCGGCGGTGAACATCCGGCGCTTTCTTTTGCTGGGAGAATTCCAGGTTGATCTGAATACCTTCCACCGGTGGAGTCCAGGCGACAAGGGCTCGACGCAAAAATCGATGCTGCGCGAGTTTAAACGCCTGGCGAGATTCGTTTGATTACATTCAGACTCGTAAGCAGCCTCAGCAAAGGGCGCAAAAATTTCACTTGACTGCTGAAAGTTCGCATAAGTGTGCCGACTGTTACGAGAAGCCGCAGAACATTCTTTTTTTTTTTAACCTGGCCTCTTCGCTAATACCAGGTTATATGGCCCGCAGCGTTATGTAGGAAGCTGATATTGAATGGGAACTGGAATATGAAACCAGCTGGCTCTATTTTTCTCTATACGAGTGGACTTAGTTCCAGGAAACTAGTCCATTACACAGATATTACCAGGAATGCCAGGGATTCTCTGATACAATAGCTACGCTCAATTCCATGGGAGGAGAACGGATTAAAAGCACGGCGAAACAAAGCGAACATTCCCCCACGGTGAATTAGATTAGAAGGAGAGCTCGTTTTCGGAATGAAAACGACGTAGGAAAAAGGGGTAGGCTCAGATACGGTGATACCGAAGGGTGACTTGGTAGGGCATGAAATAAATGAAGGCATTCACAAAAAGCTGCTATTACAGGATCCGAAATCACGCCCGGTGTAACTAGGCTCCCCTTCACGGGTCAGAAGAATTCTGGAACTCTCGTCGTGTAATCGGACTTCATCACGCTCTCGCGGATACTCGCCCGAATACGTTCTACACAAGCGAGCCTTTTAAAGTGTTCGCTCACCGTGTCTCGTTCCCTTCTTCCTGGAGAGCAGCAATGCGAGAAGGGATGCCAGTACTAGTACTAGAAGGAAAGGATCAGAGAGTGGCGGGCAATGTGCTGCGGCTGACATTTCGTCCGACCCTTCCATCGATCGGGCAGGCCAAGAATTTTGAATTAAGCGGAAGGGCAGGCAGGCAAGTGAGCAGCAAGCAAGCTACCAGTCAGAAGGAACAGCGAATCGTTCTCATTTGCTTGGTAGTACGAGGGTGGAGTTTCAACCAAGTGCTCGACTATACCAGAATCGGAAATTAAGGTTCGACCGATACCAATAAATTTGAGACAGACTTTTTCTACCGCCTTAAACTTCCAACCCCCTTTTCCTTCGCATACCTAAAGAACACACTCTCTTTTCCCCTCTTCTCTTTTTAACTTTGCCACTTTACGACTTTTGATTAGATAACCGTGTCGGGATTGTGTCGATTTTGTAAAGCCGTGCCCTACTCAATCGGCTATTATTCAACGCCTTCGATCCATACTGAATCTTCCACTGTTGAAAAGTCTTCTAAGTAAAATACGAAGGAGTTACGTAACTGCAGGTAAAATCGATTTCGCAAAAGGGATATTTGTCAATTAGATAGTCGGTATAAATCAATTAGGTGTACCGGGCACTCAAGAAATTAACAGTTAGGATGGAAAACGTCGTCTTCAATCTTCATTCGTCCCTTCTCAAACCCACTAGTCCTTTCTTCATTACTGGTTCTCTCTCTCTCTCTCTCTCTCTCTCTCTCTCTCTCTCTCTCTCTCTCAGCAGATTGTCGCTTTGCCCAAGCCCGTTTCTCTTCCTATCTTCTCTTCCTACGAGGTTAGTCGCGCGTGAGAAAGTCCTGAGACGACGTCGACGGTCATATAGGGCACGCGCATTATCGTGCTTGAGGATCCGTGAAAATAAGGTCTCGTCTTCTGGTGTGAAGTGGTACACACGCGCGCTCACTTGCTCGCACGAAGGACGTTGGATTGAAGCCCAACCTCGAGCGTCCCTACTGATCGAGTACACGCGCGCTCTCCTGCTGCTCCATTTTACATAGACCGCCAATGGA
Organism: Ectemnius lituratus; assembly: GCA_910593735.2. Lineage (NCBI taxonomy): Eukaryota > Metazoa > Arthropoda > Insecta > Hymenoptera > Crabronidae > Ectemnius > Ectemnius lituratus. Next base: position 15,425,743 of record OU343038.1, read on the forward strand.
AACCCACCCGGCTTTCCCATTGTACCTCCATTACACCTTACGCGGAATCGATTGCTGTCAATAAAGCGAAATAGACTGCGCTCGTCGGTTCTCCGTTGTATTGTACCACGCGAATTCCACTGACAGAAATGACTGTAAATAGGGCTTAGTACAATAGTGCCACTGTCAATTCGAATATCGACTCTATGGTAACCCTATCTGCTCAAATGAGTGAAATTCTCCTATTATGTTTTATTGTGTATAAAAGTAACAATGCACAATTGAAACAATCAATTATTCGTATTCGTATTCGTATTCCGGCAGTCTTGAAGAGGAATTTCCTTAGAGAAGTTCTAGTATGAGATTTATCGAACGGTATGAATTGTACCATTGCAGTTGCTGATTCATTAATTTGATAGGAGTGGTACCGCCTGCGAAACAAGCCTCCTCATTTAAAACGGAACGGCTTATTCAGATGACGACAGGCTCGACATGAAATGCAGAGGCCCATCAGGAAGTAATTCTTGGAGAGTAAGTGGCCCGTGCGCCAAGCTGTCCTTGCCGGGCAAGGCAACCCAAAAAAAAAAGAAGCCGGCAGTTGTAAGACACGCGACATAAACGCGACTGGTGACTTTCGCGCGAATGACTTTCAGGTGTGTCGTAAAGAGCACTCGTCGCCATAAAGACCATTCAGGGTAAAGTTGCGTGCGTAAAGTCACTGGCACACAGAGCCTCTAGATTGCCTCTTGAAATGCAAATCCGAACTCCCGAAAGAATTGCAAATACCACTGCGTATATCAACGTGCCTTCTGAATACCCGTTGTCTCTGCTCTCCTTTTCCTCGGCTATTTCTGTCCCTGCTCTCGCTCTCCACTGGATATATCCGAAATGTACATAGAGCCTCTTTCGCCTCTTATACCTTGGAATAGCACGTGTCGTATGGAAATTCGAGGTTTAAACTTGCAAGCCTACTTTGCAAGTAAAGCACGTTTTGCTTTTTAAACACTTTGGTCTGGCAAGCTTTAAAAGATATATCGAATAAGTCTGATAGAAAGATTAGAGTAAATAATCGTAAATTATTGTGGTTCGATGGTCGATGCCGGTGGATTTTCGGGCTCGAATAACATGATCTACTGTCAAGAGCAAGGGTCCTGTCCACCGGGAAATATCCGAGTGGCTTTTCTGCCGACAGCTTCTCCGTTAGCAGGCTCTAACGAGGGAAAGAAGGTGGAAGGGTAAGTCGTGACAGCAGAACGTAACAGAGGCCGAGCTAGAACGAAGATTCATGGGCCTGGCTGACCCTCTTCCGGCCGCATACTAAGCTCCTTGGCTAACATTTGCGCTCTCTATGCGGAGTAGGGACGACATATAGTTTCTTTGGCAAACGTTCACGAATTTCTAATATGTAAACGAGATACTTTCTATAAGCACTCGTAGTTTAAATTACCTTTTATGAATTCATTTCTTTCAATAATAACAGCACGAAGCTTTCAAAGAACCTATTTGTTAGTTTACTATTCCCAACTTGCGAAAACAGCTGCAACTGTCGTTAATAAATGACAGACCGATGATAACTGAGTCGAGAATTCTCACGAATGGTACGAGCTTAATGAACTTACTAACAACTTCCACCTTTCGCGTGACGAAACTTCATTTTACACCAACAAGAACCTTCACGGAGTCGAGTAAACAAGATAATTGATCGCGGAAATAGAAAGGTGCACTGGAAGTGAGGTAAATTTCCCAAAAAATAGTAAAAACTATCATTATTTTCAGAACGAAATATGCGATGACAGATCAGGGTTGTAACTCGATGGTTTAGTTGGCCCATTTTGAAAGGCTTAGCTGGGGGAACCTTAAACTAAAGGAGTAGCTAAGGTCGCCCGTATCGTTCACGAGGGTGAATTAATTCTGAGTTCGCCAAGGTCTCAAGAGGATTATTAGGCTGGACGCGCAAAAGTTTCGGCCTGCCTTAATCTCTTCTTAAGAGCGGTTAATTTAGGTACATGCATCCCTCCAATCCTATCCCCAAGCAGTCTTCACTAAACCAGAAAGTAATTATAGGGAATTGAAACATTAACTGGATCACTAAGACTCAATCCTTCACTCAATCATTGATTCGCTCGAAATATGACACTATCGTCTTTGCCAGTAGTTCAAGATTATTTCCATCGAAAATTTCAATAGTGGATCACACGGTTTCACATTATATTCAGGAAAATAGTTATGAATTTATATGCACGAATGTATTAAAGATGCGCTGGAGTGATTAAATAGCATTATCAATATTTTATAAAGCAGTTCTGCAAAGCTGCTTCAAACTATGGATAGAAGGGGTGGCGTTCCTATAAGTGGGTGGGATTCAACAGGTGCTACTGTAACATGCGAAACTGCGTCAGCAAATACATGGTGCTAAGAGATCGAACGGGAAGAAAAATCACTATCTATTCTTTAGCCAAAATCCACAGCCTTTCGAAGATAGGATCCTTGCATTATTAAAAAGTCATTCTTACCTTTGAACTGGCACAGCGAATTTTCCTTTCCTTGGAACTATGGAGCAGCGTCTGTAACAAAACAAGAATAAGATTAGCATATCCTCCAGGAATAACTAACATGGCTTTTCTTGCAGGCTGAGCCGTAATTATATTAGGTGCGCTAGGAATACAAAGTTGAAACTTTCGGAGCCCTGTAATTCAATATGCTCCGAACGAAATTCGTTCCAGTTAAAAGGACTTAAGAGTAACTGCATCGAGCGTGGACCGAGTGACGCAAATTTGTGACAGTAACTGCAATAATACCATTTGGTAATTATCGGCAAATGGGCTTAAACTCCGACAGTGGGCTTAAATCACTCAGTGCTATACCATCGTAGTTCAATTTCCACCAACTCTAAATGCCAACAGAGCAGAGAATGAAATACTGTCCTTTTGGTTAGAATTGTGGAATTCGTAAATATTCATTTTTGACAACATGCTATTGCCACACCACTGAACCTTGAATTACATTGAACTTCTCATTTCGAGAACTTGTACAAATAGAAATAATTGCAAAAAAAATGCGCAATTCGTTAGGAAAGTTAAAATGTCATCGTCAATCGTTATGGCTGCCATTCTGCGATAGGAAAGATCACAAAAAATGTGCAATTTCATTGTTGACGAGTCGAAGTGTGCGGGCGCATTATCATAAACTCATTACCCGACCCAAATCCCCGATGCAGTGGGAAAACAATTTGCACCGCATATAAATTAAGGCCATTATCATATTAATTCCTATCGGTATGACAGCTATTAAATATATGCCCTGCATAAATCAGCTGTATTTCTCCCGCAGGATCCACAAACCTGGAGTTTCCATCGGAGCAATAAATATTTTTCGACTTGATATTGTTCAGGAATTATCGGTTCAATAAATATGAGAAAACCGCATGAGAGATATTATTTATAAGCAATTCGATCGCGCCGTTAATTCTTCTGACTAAACTTGATAAACTATAATCGCACGGGCATATTAACACGCAACTTTAGCAATAAACGTTGAATAAAACTACCAGGCACATATTGAACGACCAATTATAATACTGTTCAAATTCGTATAATCTTTCATGGTCCTATTAAAGAGACATAATGAGGAGGCTGCAATAATGGTATATGTCGTATGTTGACCCAATTAACTTTCCTTTCATTCAACCATCCGCGGCGGTGCTAAATGGCATCCTTAATTAAGGATAACGACTGTGACCATCTGGTGGAAAAGCGCGTAACGAAGAGCCGAGCAATTCTATCCACCTCTATGTTCCTGGTTGCCCGATGTCCGATTGCCCTTTGAATTTTCCATTGCGACTTAAATTAAGCATTTAGAACACGAGTGCGCCGTCAGCAAGACACTGCACTGGATTGGAGATGGCACGGAATCGGGGAACGTGTAAACCTATGCCGAGCGCCACGGACAGAGTTTCTGCGTTGGATCGAGTTTGGTCGTGAAATTTGTCGTCGAGCTGGTCAAAGGCTAATTCTCGTTGAATTAGAGCACCGACGCTAGCCATTTCCGGATCGACTGCGTGCTTCCACTGCACGAGAGGAAGAAGGAAGGCGTATTCTTCGTCGTAGCATTCTAGAGCACATTGCATCTCTACTGTTTCAACCGATAATGCTTCCCTTGACTATCTGACTAATCACCAGTTGCCATCCGTAAATTGAACATTGTTTCCAACTCAGCCATTTTCATTACTCTTATACTTGCTTAACTTTTCTCCATTATATTCTCAACTATTGTCTAATCATTTATTCCTTATGGTATTTTTCCTCCCATACAATTGTCGCAATAACCGCATTCTATTTGTTACAGGTTCGATAAGCAATATAGACGGTGCGGAATACCACTGCAATAAGACTGCGGTGCGCAAGGTGATCAGTGGTGTTGTTGGTGCAGCGAGCTCAGTTACTTCGATCCAAGTAGCCAACCTTCTACGACTCTTCCGTATTCCACAGGTAAGTTTTCAATATCACCTTTCTACAATTGGCTAAATTCAACAAGGTTTTGCACGCAAGGCCGAATTACTGGTAAACGGCCAGGATTGCTTTAGAAGGAAACGATCGTTGGTTGCATGCAGTGCAACTTTACGAAGAAATTAATTCAACCCGCAAGAAAGGTGAACTTCCGAAGGGAATCTTTCATAATGCAAGTCCTACGTTGATTCAATCAAAAACTTCCCAATGGAAGGATGAAACTATGCTCTATGTAGAGTGTGTGCATTTTCATCACTTTGCGTTCCCTTTTCCTTTGCGGAATGCTGCAAAATTGACTTGGTGAAAATTACACTAGGCGGCGCGCATGCATTTGAACCAAGTTTTGAAAGACGAGATGAAAAGATTCTTGGCATGTTCCAATTTCGAATAACTATGATGCTACGAGGTGAATGAAAACTTCCGTCGCCTACCGTAGACGCCCTAGATTCTCGTTATAAAACACTGTCTTAAGATGTGCGGTTTCATCACTTTTATCGCATCATTAGAATCCCCGAAGAATTAATAAAGATTGATGATTCACGATTACTGATATGAAAAGGCCATTAATACGTCCGGTAGATAAGTGGCAATGAATCTTCGTGAGACATTTGCCTGATCCGTAAGATATCAAATTTTAATTATAAAAATTTAGAATAACCAAAAGATAAAAGGTCGCCGGATTTTACTGGCTTACCAGCGGATTCTTCGCAGGGAGGAGGACTCGCGTTCCGCACGACTGGAAATCTCAAGGTAGCGCCGAGGCGGATTTAATAATTCCGCGAGTAATAATAACGCCTTTGAAGGCGCGTCCGGACGAAAGGCGGAGCCGGAGAATTTGATATCCCAGCAGTGGCATAATTAAAATCCGGTGAAAGTTTTTTGGGGCGCCCACTGTAGAAAGACGGCAGCTCTAAAACCGCAGTGATTCGAGTCCATTAAACACGGCAACTGTTCGCATTAGCATCTGGCGAGAGCACAATGAAATTTCGCAATATAAACCAGTAAGAGCATTCTACGTCCTGAAACCTACTATTGGATGAAACCTTCACCAGTTATATCCGCCCGTTTTTCCTACACATGAAAGATTCTCTCACTCACTCACTCTCGGCTTTGGGTTCTGATCCGCCGTCCCCTTTTTCACACACAGTGCCCGCATAAATCCACCCGCTCGAGATCGATGCGACCTTCGTCCGGCCTTTCCTTGTCAGCGGCTGAAAAAAGTTTGTGCATCGCGAAAGTGGGTTAGCCGCGATCCCACTGACTTTCATACTGATAACAATGCTTATGTTAGACATCTACTTTACAGTGGGCGCCTGACCATCATTTTAATATGTATTATACGTAGAAAAGAAACGTGTGAATTATCAGATACAATACAATCTTCCCAGAGAATTCTCAATAATGTGCTCCGAGAGCTTTCGTAAGGAAAAGTTCCAAGAGACCATTACATACGCTATCAATGATGCCTGAGGTGTCTGTTCGGAATGAAGAGAAATGTTCCTTAGACTGAGTTGGGACAATTTGAAAGATATCGTGGGACTTTCTACTTTACGGGAAAGCATTCGGACTTATATAGTAATCAGTATTGCATTGAAAAGGTAAGATGAACTATAGGATTTTCCTGTGGGGGCGTAGTTGAAACCTTAATCGAGATTTACCCTTATCAAAGGAACAGTCCCATCGATGGGCACTCGGTCGAAAAAGGAAATACATCGGGCAAAAGCCTTACCAGAATTCGACGTGGCAAGAAGAAATGCCAAGATAAAGAATCCTCTGGTTCCTTATAGGCAATGCGACCGTATTCATGTGGGACGTATGCTTTAGTTCGAGTTAGGTGAAACGGAAACATATAAAAGCCAGTTTCCCCTTGAATCGTAAAAACTCAGGAATGTGCCAATAAAAAAGTCGTGGCAGGTGCTTTCATCGCTGAATTCATGAATACACCAAGAACAATATAATATTTCCACGAGGGCTAATATTTGTCGTGTAACCTCGCGTCAGTCGCATTTTGTCACAGAGTTGATTAAAGTGCCTGGAAAATGGGATCGCTTGTCAAACAAGCTGACAGACATTCCTGCCAATATGCATTTTGCCGGCTGACTTCTCTCGTGGATATGCCAACAATCCCATCGGTCAACGGCAAATATAACTGCCTCGTTCCCGCTCTCTCCCTCTGTCTCTCCCACGCCTATATTTGTCTGCCGACAATTAGAACGGACGGATTCACTTTCCGAAAATTTGTTTCACCGCTTGGCAGACCGGCACTTTCAGTTACCTTGTCAGCAGCCTTTTGTTCGCCGATCATATCGATTTCCTACGCAGTTTATATTTCATTTATACCTTTAGTCAACCATTTTTCATCCTAATTCAAGTTTTTTTTCATACTCTTTGGTTTTCAATTTGTCCCGAATCACTCCCCACGATCCTCGAAGATACGAGGGGATCGGATAAGGAGAATTAAAAATTCTTGTCAATGAAAAGCGCGTCTCATGGTGATACAGCCTCTTCCGATACAAAAGGGATTTTGGTCTGGCAGACTACTCACGAAATCAATTTCAAGATTCGCTGGAGCATTCAATCAAGTGGATTTGGCAAGACCTTTCACACCATCTCCCAACACATTTAGCTGATCTCTAAGCTCGAGCTGAGTGGAGTTACAATTGATAGTGTAATCTTCCAACAAGATAGCTATTAAAATAATGGTAGATTTGAGCCTTACTGTAATTCATCTGCTTCTTAGCAAGTGTTAATGAACTAGGGGTAATGAATTACCTTCTGAAAGGAGTTTATGAGTAGAAGAGCAGATAGGATGGTTAAGAAACTTTTCTTAACTATAGGATATCTCACTGACGAGAGTGTTAAGTACGATTAAAATTGATGCGAGCTTGTTAGCAAATGTATGAATAGCAATTTAAACCAAGCGAATTTCGAAATGACAAAGGCGCAACGGTATAAAAGGAGAATACAGGAATGGTGCGGCATTTGCCTATTCGGGGAATCGGCAAACAATGAAACAGACTAGCAAGGGATATACGATAGAATATTGCTGCTCTGTTCTATTTTATACGACAAATGAATGGACGAAACGCTACAGAAAGCCGAGGAAAAGTTCTGAATGACAGGAATGTTCAACTTCGGGCATCAATCACCAACGCACAATGGAATTGAGTGTACACGCGGAAGATTGCCGTTTCACTGATTTCCCGAGTGTCCTTTCCCATTCACACGAATCGTTAGTGCGGAAATACAGAACTTACAGTTCGCTTCCAACACTCCGCTATTTCGCAGCCCTAGACCACATAAATCTTTCTCCCCAACTTGGGTGATAATTTCTCGCCCAAGAAAGAAGCATAAATCTATGCAAAAAGAGCCAAGTCTTGCGTCAAACTTTTGCAAAAGCATTCGTAAAGAAGTTGTGCCAGTGAGAATTAGAAATGATATATATTACGATGAAATTGGCGTATTATGTGCAGGGCTCATCATCGCCAGCTTTTAGTGCCACCGAAATGAGATGAAATAGCAATATCTCTTTCGGAGTAATTAAAAAGCTAACAAAGTTTGGCAGTATTTCGATGAGGCGGCGACCCGCAAATTCGTCGATCGCCGAAGCAATGTGTTTCATTATCCCGTTAGCGACTTAATAGAATTCCAAGAGGTAAGGGCCGCCAGAGGTGTAGCATCGCATGCGATCGATCGTGCACGCCGACTTAACGAACGTCAAATAATCCCGATAAAATCTCACAGTCGGTCATTATTCTTCATTACCCGGCGCAAATTGTGGCGCCGCTCGACCATTCCGATTCTGAATTCCCATCGTTCAACAACTCACTCGAATATTCCAACACTCAAATGCTTTCATAGACTCCTGAAAACGCACTTCACCATATCATAACCATTTTATCATTTCACACTGTTGCGAGCCAAGTACGAAGTACACGAAATGCGGAAAGGTTACTATTGGCCGACTATGAAATCCATGAGCCTTCGGGGCAACGAGTGCCAAAGGAAACGCTGGCAGAAGAACAGTTCTTATCGGCAGTAAAAACGAGGTTATTACAAGGAACATTTTTTAAGTGACCACAAAACGAAGTTCCCGGCTATTCCGCGCTGCAAATAGCTGATACTATCACCGACGATATAAAACGGTAGGTTGCTCTTAGCTGAAATGCTCGGGTCGGAAGTTCGGGTAGTTTAAACTTCACCCAAGAACTTCTGCTTGTATCAAGCCTGCCGTGAGGCCAAGAGAAAAATGCTCTGATTCCTTCTCTTTTTTTCTTCCACCGCAGGGACTGCTTTCTTTTTATCCACAGCAAATTACGGATGAGCGGCCGAACTAATGGGGCCGAACTAAAATTTATACCGTCCAACCAGTCCCACTGCAAAACGTGAAACTCCCCATCCGACTGTATACATATATCGCTCGTTGCAAGAAAAACTCGTAATAAAAGTGATCCCCACAGATTACTCCACTAATGATTGCACTACTTTTATCCAGTAACACTTTTTAAAGTTTAATCGCACCACGAGAGAAGTGCTTTCGGCTTAACAATGCGAGACAATAATGGAAACAATTACATTTAAAGTGTATAATCCGCAGAACCGCCGGCAGTAATAGACTACTGTCATATTAAACACCATAAACGTAAATAAATAGCGCGGCTACTAAAGACCCAGTGCGGATTGAATCGAGTTGACTGCATTCACGAGATAACCAAGGTTGGTCCCGACTTTTTTATTAACTGGTGCATTTCTCAAGCGAGCGCACTGGAAAGGCACTCACTTGGAATACCAATAGCGCCACTATTCCTTAAATGGAACCTCGGGCGACTTGCTAACTTGATTTTCCACGTCGTTTTACGCAATCCTGAGATATTTCCGGAATGCTAATATATACCAAGAAAGAGAACATACACAGACACACGCACATAGATGGTTCGATAGATAGTAGTTTCAGGAAGGTGCGACTCAGTCGATCTCGTCTGGTTAGTCGTAATCTCTCCAGTAGAACCTTTCGCACAATAACCACGAAGCTACGAATCATTTTTGCCGATGCAGGCAACTTTTTGCTACGAAACGGAAATGACATTGGCTTCCAGAGATTTACCTGTGCCAGGGTAAACATAAATAGCACTTTCCATAAACGTTCAGCAAGATATACTTCCATGCAGCAAACCACCCTTGAAATGGAAACCCTCTTACTTCCAATCGCTGCGTCTCTCGTTCATTACATATTCCAGGAACGCGGATGCATATTACCGTATCCACCTTGCCCCATGCATTTCTAATATTCTGAACTAATATTCCGACAACCCAATTTTCTTAACACCCCAGTGCGTACTCGACTATATGTATAGACGATGGAAATGTATAACTTTGCCCCGTTATTACTTCAACCAAATTATGGATTACTTCGCACCATTAATTTTCATCTCACTAAAGCATTCCATTGTTTTCGGGCGTTGAAAATGAATTTTTGGAAAAATATAATTCATAGTTCGCACTCTACGGTATTGAGAGTACAGAATAGTAGTTTGTATTCCCGTGAACGAAATTTCATATTACTTCAGAGGATTAACTCCGCAGTTCGCCGAAGCATTCGCTTGTTTCATCGAGGCGGAAATTAATTTCTACTAAATCCTAATTCAGTCAGCGAACAGCATGCTTCGCCGAGCTTCTGTATTTTTCATATTATACCCTTGCCGAGCAATGAAAGAAATCATGACGAACTATTCATGGACACAAACAATGAAGCATCCATCAATCGATTAAACTGCTAATCCGTATCGCGGAAGAACAATAACGTCCGCGTGCCATTTCCCGGGGAAATCTTTTGCATCAAAGCCAAGGGCGCGCGCTTTTCCGCTCACTGCGGTCGCAGCGATGAACAAAAGCCAGTAAACGTATTTAAAGTAACAATCAAAGCGGGAATCTCGGTGCGAAACAAAACGGGACGGAAATTCCAGACTGCAGGGCGCGAGTAGCCGAGAATGTTCGCTGCTGATGAGTGAGAAACTTTTCACAATCTTTAGTCCAAAGTCTCCGATATAAAAAACGTATTGAGTATCTTTCCAAATGTATAGCTATATAGTTCGTACTTCGAAGTGTCCTCGAGAAAAGAAAACATTTCCTACTTTAGAAAACTTAGCACGTTCCGTTAGAAAAATAGATCTTGGCAAGATGTATACGTACTTGGCAATCCCTACTCTTTCAAAAAGACGCATCCGAGCAACTTTTCAATACACGTCCCATTGAAACGTCCACCCTTCACTTTATCTTCACTTTCCAATTGGCTCGTATACTTCACCCTTTTCACTGCGACTCAAAATGAACTTAAACTAGAGTTATCAAGCGAAATATCAAAGTTTATCGATTCCCACGTGACGAAAGCTTGTTACTATCCATGCACCAAAGCCTACTTTGCAGTATCGTGATGTTCAGTAGAAGATTACGTAACACTTTGGCAGACAGTCCTCCCATTGGTTGCTGAAAAGAGGTTACTGTGAAGGTTGGAGTAAAGCTTGCCGAGTGGATTAACTAGGTTTGCATCACCGAGATCACATTAAACAGAAAGTTCCGCAATATTTCGGATGAATTCCTCGGTACACGCTAGCAAAGATACCTCGAGTTAATCTAAGTCAGAGTTCACTCCGATATAATTAAGAAAGTCTCCCGAACAAATGCAACGAACATTCGTCAGGGTAAAATTGTTTCCGCTTTCAATAACAATAAAAAAAAAAGAGGAAACAATATAGCTCAACTAAATGGCTTGGCAGTCGAGCGAACAAATGCAAAGAGCATTGAGTGGAGGGAGGGGGAAAGCATTCTCGGCTTAGTAGGAGGAGAGTGTGCGCGTGCCAATTGCCAGTTGCGCCAGAAGTCATTTGGTTTAGCTAATGAAGCAATCAGTCGATACGATCTACGTGTCGCTGTTGCCCGGAGAGATATGTGTGCCTATAGATATACACATAGATACGCTAGGTAGATTGCATATGCAATTGAGGATGCATCGGAGCCAGTGATCAAACATCGGCTCAACCAGAGATAAAATCTCCAATGAAATTAACTACGATTAATAGTAAAATGTATATAACCTGCTTGACTAATTTGCTGATCTCTTGTTTCGAAGAGAAACGCGATACCATAGCGGAAATTGCAGTCTTCGATGTACTGGTGACTTATTAACCTACTTTCCGAATGCTAATCCACGACGTACGTGCGACGAATCTTCGACCGATGAATCTCTGGTTCACCGCGGTTGTAGCGGCCGGTATTAAAGTTGGAAGATTAATCAAAGAAAATTACATTCGCTGGCAATAATGCTGCATGGCCACGCACCCGTATTGCCACTCAGATTGGAAGGCCCCGAGCGACAGGGTAATTCTGCCCCGATATCCATCCAACCCTCTCCAATAAATGCACTAATGAATTCAGCGCCGTTCCAATTCCTGACCCCCGCCCACCCTTTCTCTCCGGCGACCCAGTCGCGAGTGATGATGGTTTTACAGCCCAGGTATAAACAAAAGGGAACTGGCATCCAACCAATAATCCGAAGGCCGAACCGACGGCTTTGTGTCTATCCGAAAGCTGTAATCAGTCGATACACAGGCTCCACCAATAAACCTCCTTAAATCTGACATTTCGTTCTTATGCTTGCCCCTTTCCATCAGTCCACACTAACGAGAAATACAATTTACTAATATCACGAACTTTTTCAAACCCAGCTAAATATTCCCGCGAGTACTTTACAGGTACACGAAAGCACTTTGCGAAAACACTGAACATTGTTGTATTTTTTAAGGTGGCTGTTGAAAAGATCAAAGTACTAAAAAGTACATATGCTATGTTTCATGTATAGTTCATACACTAGACTCTCTACTCAGGTAGTCACAAAGACTATTTAGTAATGTGAAAGTAGCTGGTGATATGTGCGCACTTGAAGAATGGGTGGATTTTAGAAGCACTGTTTTAAAAGCCCTGCTCATCAAGATGAACGGGAAGAAAACGTTACGCGACATCGAAAAGTTGCAGAGTGTGTCTGAAAAATGGGTCAGAGGTTTCAGTCCGTTTGGGCTCTTTTCTCGCCGCCAATTTTCCCCCAACCGTCTTTTCGTTACGTTTCTTTTTTCCCCCCACTGTAGGCCTCTATTCCAATTTGAATCAAGGGCTGAGGATTGTTTCCCCGCTCTTTACTGTGTGATTTTTCAATTTCAAGCGATGAAAGAAACTCCGCGAAGTTTGTGTTGAGAAGAAGACCGTCTAGCTTTACGGTGACCGATCTTTTTGTGCATTGTAACTATGCTCACAGGCACGCCAGTCAAATTGCAATCTCAGTCGAAGAAAAAAGGCACAATGCATCATGTAAAATGGTGCAAAGACTGGCTGGCACGCGATAGCAAGTACCTCGTAACAAAGACATCATCACTTCAGGATATTAATTACATAAGGTCGCTCGTTATTATTATTTTGTACTCTGAGGTGTGGTGCTTGCATTGGTGCCAAAAGGTAAACCTCTGTGTCTTCGAAACTTCGTCCACATCTGTGCGCACTCATTACCCTAACTTTCCTTACTCGGTGCAAAGTGCCACTGAACTTCTAATACCACTAACGCGCCGCTGCAGTAAAGTTGAGCAGGGTGAAAATGAATCCTTCTCATTTTCGCCTTGCTAATCCACATAATCTTATTGTACAACTTCATCCATCCCACTCGAATATATGTGATGGTAGCCTTTGCTTTAATTAATTTGACGAATCCCGATAATTACAGGTATCCGTTTCATTGACAGTTAATTCCAATTGAGTGACATATTCGCGTCATGATTATAATTAATGACTGCTGCACTGGATCCTGGTCATGCGAGAGAAGTTTCACACGGTCGCCCATGATGCTCGTGCAATCAAGAGTTCCTGTTTCCAGGGAAATTGTTGGGCGCACGCCCTCGCATACTAAAGTGCCAGGAAATAGCGGATAGCCGAGTAAGTGAAGCGGCAAGTCACGTGTTGGGATAGACACTTTGACAAGAGGCTTCAATGGAAGCTGTCTTGTAGTCCATTGGCTTGATCAAAATACATATAGATGTTGCACTGCACATGGAACACCCGAGCGCACACGTACTAGAGTTGCCAGGGGTATTAACATAGAAGCACCTTATCAATACGTGCATTGACTGATCCGATTGACGCATTCGTAATACGTTTAGTAATCCGAATTCTAGTGACAGTAGTGCTTAAACTACACGCAACAATTATACCGACTCCCATCAATATCCAGTCGACTCTTATTCAAACTAAATATGCCAATCGATTCCAATTGATTCCCGATTAAAGTTTATCAAGTAATATTAAAGTAGTTGAATGATGTCGCATATGCTAACGAATGGCAAAGTTGCAGAGGTGAGAGAAGCTTACAACGACGAAGAAATTTTAATAAAGAACTTCTCGACTTAATAGAGTGCAGACGAGGTGGTCGCTTTAATTATTGAGGCGGTCGGATAATATCCACGCAAAATCTGGCGCCAGATGGAGGAGGTGCAGGCTTGAGGTACAGAAGAGGAATATTAGACTCTGAAATAGAACCGCCAATTAGTCATAATTGAATAGCAGAAGAGAATTGCGCCGTGGCTAATTTGCAAGTGGGAAATTACTTGAGGTAGCGAATGGCATTTATAAAAAATCGTTTTATAATAATGAGCGTAAAATGAGCAGCACAGTACAGGTTAAAGGAAATCTTGAATACTATCTCGATGATATACCTGCTGGTGTGACCGTTTCAACGATAGTAATGCGATGATTGCATGCAAGATTTTGCAGTCTTTCATAAAGGCAGAAAATTAAATGCTAATTTGACTCTAATCTCGCTAGAGGTATACCATTTGAGAAAGCAATTAACTCGAGGACAGATTCCCTCTTTGCCGTTTTCCCGAAAGTAATGGATTCCGCTTGAAGGGTTGAATCTTGCCACTGGTATTGCGTCGCGCATCTTTAATTCAGGAAAGTTCGCTGTGCGACAGCAGCAATGTCATTTGCATATCGTTGTAAGTTAGAGCTTAAATATTCTTCGCGGGTGATTTCGCCCTGGGTGTCGGTCGGGTTGGAGCGATATGCAAGGTTTCGTTGGAAGCAACGAAAAGACAGCCCTGAGAGTCGTTCGGCAAGCTTTCCTGCAAAATGAAAGCGAGACTTCTTGATCCCGAGTAGAGCACGTTGTGGAGAAAAAAACCTCGTAAACCAGCAGACGGAAGGCATCGACCGACGATCTGTAGTGGCCACTTCTTGAATTGGTATTATCGGAAATCGGTGAGTAAGTCACACTCCAGGCATCGATCCGATTCCCCCCGTTTAAATTGGATCGCGAGACACCCTTGGCATGACAAACCAGCACAATGCAAATTTGAAAGGTCTGATATTTCAACGGAACTTTTCGGGCTCTCCTTCAGCCAGTAACTTTTCAAAAGTGCGATCTAATTTCACGGATGTCGTGGCTCAACTTGAATGAACCTTCACCGCGCATACGATGAAAAAGGCACATCTAAACCAGAGAAGGGAAACTGGTGTAAAAGTCGAAATTATCTTCGATTCTTGTGGAAAAGAATCACTAATGCTGACACGTACAGGATCATTTCGCATGCAGACTGCTTGAATCAAAGAATGACTCAGCAAAACTGAAATAAAGATCGACCTTTCACAAGGTGCTTTCTCCCACACCCTGGGCCGCTATATATATCGTATCGGTTCACCGCTCCTCTGCTCGGTAAGCTGCCTCGGGAAAATTTCCCATTCACGTATCCCACTGAGTAAAGGATCATTACGATATATCGTTCGCTTCTATTCATGCCCCGATCATCCTGGATAATAGCAGAGCGGTCTATGCGATTGCTCCTACGGGAGATACGCACGAACAAATTCGCGACTAAATTCACATGACGTCCCAAGCACTCTATATAACTACATCCAATTGATGAGTCAGGCCTGCATTGAATGTCATAGTAAAAAAGTAAAAAAAAAAAAACAGTAGTAGACACTCGAGGAACGTAATGTCGAAGTGTTCAGCCAGGTGAATACTAATAAAACAGCCGCGAGTCGCTTATCACTGAGCAAAAGCCTCGTTCTCGGAACATACTGTTCCTGTTAATTAATTCACTTTAACGAGATCCGAGCATACTAGAAAGCAGCAACTAGGCACCGGTGCTCTTTGCCGTGGGGAAAGTCTGGTGCGCATCAAAAGCCCCCCAGGATAATGAAACTACCGACGATTCTTTCGAAGCTCAGTGCCGCCCGTCCCACTCACCCGAGCTACGGCTCGGTTTTAATTAATACAATTAATTCAATTAAAGTTGTTACGTGGCATTAGGCGGAGCCCAGCGCGAGGGCGTTGAAAAAAGAGTTAATTGCACGAGCGTGCGAACAATAACTAGGACGGAAAAGCTAAAAGGGCTGAAGCGATGCGAACTGGTAATGAGCGTAACCTACGACCTCGTGCCACGAAGATCCTTGGTTTCCTAATGCACAATTCATCGATAAAAGAAAATCAATGATAATCCTAGATGTATGCCAAGGGATTTTAATTGTAATTAATGCTTGATCAGGATATTTCATATAATATAAATAAATGTTTCAAACTTTATAAAATGACAATACTAAATTATTTGAGAAAGAGCTTTAGCTAAATGTTCTAAATTCCTGGCGAGGCTGACCAAGAAAGTGGATGAGACCTCGACGTCCTCAACCTCGGACGGGAAGATTGTGGGCGTAAGCGAGAGCGATCCAGCGATATACTCGTTTATTCCAGTTTATTGGGGTCAGGCCCGCAATTTCGCTCGGTTTGAGCGCAGCCGGTCCGTTTCAATTAACGGTAACGTCATTTCGTATCGGCGCACAAAGAGACGCGCAATTTCGCGACACCCATCGTCGCTATGCGCCTCGCCATCGCCCCTCTAAAAATGCAAACCCTCTTCGCCTTGCTTTTAATACTTGTGATTACGTGAATCTCAATGGCAATTCCCGAGACACCTTTTAGTATTTAGCCCGTGTACATCTCAAAAGACGTTTTAATTTAAGCAGAGAAATAACAATAGACTTTGTACGTAACTTTTTTCGTCAAGACGATTAACATATCGAAAGTAAATAATCTGACCTCTAAAATAATGAGTGGGAAAACTTATGTCAAAGGAAAAATGATGAAGGACAGTTTAGAAAAGAATAATAAATGATAATATGATTGAAGATGCATTGAGTCTTTCGGTGATCGAAAGCTTTTTGCGGCTCGTTTGGCAGATTGATGTCCAACGAGACGTATGTGTATACTTTTTCGTCATCCCACGCGACTGGTGGATCGAGCACGCAATATCGGCAGCGTCTAAAGGGTAGGTACACACGATAAAATGGCGTGCACTGTCCCGTGGAGAAGCGAAGCTGCTACCTTCAAGAGCTGAGATAACGGCGCGGCTCGTTTCTCGCTACATAAACTCATCCGCCACGGATTCTCCGTTGGACCACGACCTACATTGTGCGGTGACGCGGCGCACCAAAATCCATCGGCTCGTCGAAGGTTGCCACTCAAGAATGAAAGCGTACGTGCTCTATACTCCGTGAGAATCGCCCTTTTTTGTTATTGATCAACGTCTATGAAGCTAACATATCATCATTTCATCGAATATCATATATAATTCAAAGTTCTGCTTTTATTCGCAATAATTCACAAGTTCTTCATACTCTAAACAAATAGTTCTGAACCAAAAAATGTTTAAGGGGTTTGCCAAAAATCTAAAAAAAATACAGATAAAACAATGGGTTAAAAAAGATGATTCCTCACTGTCAACGAGGAACCAAAAGGCTCCCGTTAAGCTCTCGGAAAAGCTCGCTAGGTTCAATCTGAATATTCGACTGGAGACGTGAATTGATGTTGCTTTGATACGACTCCTCCGTTCTGGCCCTTCAACCAATCAAGATCTCCCGCTATCGCGCCACTCATTTGTTCCAAGGGACTCGTTAATTTACATTACTCTAATTACGTACAACTTATCTCCATGCTTTGTCTGCTACTCTAACGGGATATAGCTGAAAAGGGTTGGTTCTTTTCACGCCCAGGGGATGAAGTGTTTCCCGCTGTGGCATTACAAAAATGTTGCCAAAGAGTAGAAAGGAAAGAGAATGTTACAAAGATGCGAGCGTTCGTATTTTTGTCCGCTTATTCTTGCCGAAATAAAATCTGAACAATCCAAGTTCCGCAAGGGACCACTTTAATAATAAGGTACTCTGCTCACGGCGTTGTTATTATCAGTCGTTCAAAAGAAACCAAAATATACGTATAGAACAAAGAGTGAGCGAGACAGCGACTCGGGCTCCCCCGGGCATACGAATTAATCTTGCCGAATCCGTTTGTTTACATAGAAAAAGGATGATTAATTACCAAAGACGCGGGGGAAGAAGGGAGAGGTGAGACGCGGTACGAATGAAGGAACGTATCGGCCTCCTTGATGAGGGAGTAAGATGGAGATGAATGTTGGTAATACCGAAACACTGGCACTCTGTGGAATGAACTGAGGATTCATTTCAACCACGTGACCTCCTCCCACGCGACATAAGAGCACATTTGTTACGACGCACTACTATCGACGTCACATTGTCATCTGGGCGAAATGTCAAGGTGTTCGACCCAATTAAAATTGAGTCTAAATGGAACAGAGAGAAGGCGATCTTTTGAAGGTACCTTCCAATAAATTGATACCTCGAAAGATGAAGGAATTAGCCAAAGATTTTTGCTACGATACAATATGCTTCACAAATCATACATCCGTACGCGAGTCTGCAGGAAAGATCTTTTGGAATTAAAGAAACTTCCGGCAAACCACATCGGAGATTGGTCGTAAGTTCGCCAATCTCGAGCCACCAATTTCGACTCTGTAGCTTCGAGATGTCCGCAAAGCAACAGCATCGACCACGAATCCAATGTCGCCTGTTCGTGGTTCCTTCGCACGTCGCATTGAGGGGAAAAAGAGCAGCTTGCTGAAATATCGATAGCCCCGTGGGACGCTCCGTTAATATAAATCAGCTAATATTTCCTGACGGTCCTGGTGGTGCTGCTGGATGGACCAGTTCGAGGCCAATTCATCTCTCCCACGGGAGACTCGAAGAACCTTAACTCTTGGCCCATTATATTACACGTTTTCGCTCTCGAGGACCACTTCAACATTTGGCCACCGTTCCCTCTCTGAAGTAACGCGGTCGGCAGATGATGTCACTGTCATCCAAGGGACGATTTCAAGCTTATTTCGCTTTTAGCGTTGGATTATATTAATGGGATTATCACTGATAGCTTATACGCCTTCGTGTACAAAGAGATTTTCGTCTCTATATCTATCGCAATAAGCCGAATGAAAGATGCACGCGTGACATAAGGAGATACTGCTTGAAGGCAAACTACAGGAAAGCAGCATATCTTTGATCATCAGGCAATTGCTAAATAATGAAAGATGTACTGATTTAATATAAAAAGAATCTAATAAAGCTCGATTATGATCTCGTTCATTTTTCAATCTCATAAGCCGCGTGTTAGCTCGTGGCCGCTTTTGAGCGGCGAGCTATCAAGTAGATCGAGAGCTATTTGTCTGGCAGGTAAGAGTAACTAGCAGCCGGTAGAAGTAAAGGGTAATCGGACAATCGTGGAGAAGGAAATGGGTGGTTAAGGATGCCCAAGGGGCGCACCCAGCGTAACGTAAGGTCGACGCCACGCGAACGTTAATTCCCAGTAAGGTGAACGCTCTGCACTTTTCGCCCTCTCTCCTCGGCCATCTTCCCCACTCCTTCACGTTCACGTCGCAAGGTAGATCCTTGAATTACGACGTGTAGATTCGCGCTAGGCGGGAATCGCTGCCGAGCGAGAGAAGTTTTATTACTGGAAGATAAGGGCGGGGTAAGTAACAAGGGTCTACGGTAATTGGAAGTTCGTGATAAGAATACGTGGGCCAAGCTTTATCTGCAGTGCTTCCTTCGCTAGTAACTTGGAAGTAAACCGCGGGAAAATGAAGGAGCAGACCGGGCAAGAGTATATGAAAGAGGGAGGGCGAGCGGAACGAGTTCCCTTAAATAGTAGCTCGGTGCGCAAGCTGATTAAAAAGGTTATCGCACCCCTAGACTTTCCAGCGGAGCCGCTCATTTGCTCGCGCACGCCGCGCCGGCTGCCACCACCGCCGCTGCCGCCGACGCCGACGCTTTTAAAGTGCATTACTCGAAAATTGCCCCGCGAGATCGAGTGACGGGAAACCGCAATTTTAAATCACTTTAACCGCCACCGAGCGAACCACCGCCGCCGTATCCCTACCCCTCCAAACTGCCGGTTAGTGGCACATATATAGCTGGCGGCACCGGCGTCGGGACGCGTTTACGATTAAATCCACGTGCGGGCGCGGCACGCGTGTTGCGAGTAATTGGGCAGCGCGAGCGTTAAACCACGTTACGGCCTACGCGCCGTATTAATAAGCGTTACGAGCGCCCTCTTCCATAAGGCAGACACCGCCCTACACACACGAACATGTACCAGCTTTATTGCAGTTTTCTGCCGACCAAACTTTCGTAATTATTTCACCACTTTCCGTGGTTTACCCGACAACCATGCGCACCTGCATTCGCGTTCATTGCAAGAAACGCGCACTGTCGAGTTTAAATAGAGTAAGTGAACCGAAGTTTCAATGAGCTTACTGATTGTTCTTTGTAGCCTGTTAGTTTGGCTGTCACGAAGTTTTATTGAGACGCGAGATAGTGCACGTTGGAATTCCACGAAATACAAATAATCATTTGGACTGTTTTGTTACAGGTTTCCTTTTTCTCGACTAGCCCGGAACTCTCAAACAAGCAACGCTTTGAATACTTCACCAGGACAATACCGAGCGACCATTATCAAGTGAAAGCTATGGTAGACATCATAAGAACAATTGGCTGGAGCTACGTATCGATCATATACGAAGAGAGCAATTATGGAATAAAGGTGAGTGTTGATTATACACCAGGAACTAGTGGTAAAGAGGCCAATGATCTCGAGAAAAATCTCCCAAGGCTCGCATCGAATTTCTTACTATTCTTTTCTTACAATCAGACATGTTTAACGGTATAATTTCAACATTAGTCAACGTTATTCCCACTCGGGGGACTGTACTCGCATTAACATTTATAAAGCAGCGATTGTAATGTGAAGGAGATGACAATTTAAAGCTACTTATTATTTATACCATGTCTTATTCACACCATTTCCCGAATTTCCATTTTATATAACTCTGATCCCTCAAGTATCCATCTCTCACACTTTCTCTATTGTAGTTTCAAGGTTTTCTTAATACGTATGCGTTAAGTGGTCTATTTTTTGTCTCTCGCCCGAACTGTCACAGTGACGCAGTTCTCCTGCATATACAACCATAAAGTAATTGGCCGAGACTGCCGCACGATCCGATTCTACAAAAACGAATTGGCTACGTCGATCACCCTCTGCGTTTCACCTTTTTTCTTTCTCTGTCACACTGCTGGTGTACTGGAAATCCGAGGGGAAAGCAGGAAATGGGAGAGAGGCGAGCGAGTGTACGGAAAAGAGAGCGACGGCCTGCACGGTCGTTGATAAGTGCCACTCAAACGAGGAGCAGATTCGCAGATTCGCATGGAGAAACGAAACGAAACGAACGGTCGAACACGCCGATGGCTTGCAATCGATCGGCCTCCGCACGAGGACTCTCCAACAATGCGATTAGCTGACAATGCCATCCCAGGCATGGCATCCATTCCGGAAAATTCGAATTTAACTACCTGCCCACTGAATGCACACACTACCTATTCTCGCTCCGTGACGTATGTCCGTGTATATCGATGCGTGATTGTACCTGCCTGAATAAAACTAGTTCCCGCATTCCGGAAACTGAGGCAGACGCAGCCTCCCCTACTGTTCTTCACTCACCGCGCCTTTCAAGGACCACCCATTCGGATTTCACCGGCATTTGACTCAGCCGCATAGCCGATCGTCCGTTAAAACAATGCCTCCTTTTGAACCGACACTGCCGAACTAAATAATTATAAACTCCAGTTTATGCAGAGAGTTGGCGAAATAGAACAGGTTGGAGTAGCAATGCTTTTTCAGAAACTTTCGACGGAAACCCCTGAACAAAGTATTCAGGGCAGCTTGTGGAACAAAAGATAACAATGGAACTTGTATACATCCGATATCCTTCTATACAGTTTTAAATTCGCAGGCCTTTCTATTAAACGAGTATCGTATCTTACGCTTCACTGTTTACCAAAACAACTATGGCGAATATCTTACGCGTATTTGCGAAAAAATGAATTTTGAGCTGGGGCTCTGAAATTTATATCACTTCTTCCTTGAGGCAAGAAAACATTCTCCACCAAATTTCAACCCCGGATAATGTCGGGAAGACTTGAAAATATGAGAGAAACCGTCAGAATTAGATGAAATCTATTATTCAGGATCGGTTTTCCATGTGTTATCGGTACAATTCCGGCATTTCTGCCACTGGTTTCATGTTTTCTTTCCGTTTGGGTACTTAAACAATCGAAAAATCAAGCGTTCGTCCAAGTCCCAGAACCTTCGAAAAATCGAAAATTTGTGAAGGGGTACATATGCAAAAATTTGCGAAAAAATGAATTTTGAGCTGGGGCTCTGGAATTTATACCACTTCTTCCTTGATGCAAGAAACTATTCTCCACCGAATTTCAACCCCAGAAAATGTCGGGAAGTATGGAAAACATGGGAAAAACCACGAAAATGAAATATTCAAGATCGGTTTTCCATGTGTTTTCGGTAGAATTCCGGCACTTCTGCCACTGGTTTCATGTTTTCTTTCCGTTTGGGTACTTAAACAATCGAAAAATCAAGCGTTCGTCCAAGTCCCAGAACCTTCGAAAAATCGAAAATTTGTGAAGGGGTACATATGGAAAAATTTGCGAAAAAATGAATTTTGAGCTGGGGCTCTGGAATTTATATCACTTCTTCCTTGATGCAAGAAAACATCCTCCACCAAATTTCAGCCCCGGAAAATGTCGGGAAGTATGAAAAACATAAGGAAAACCATGAAAATGAAATATTCAAGATCGGGTTTCCATGTGTTTTCGGTACAATTCCAGCATTTCTGCCACTGGTTTCATGTTTTCTTTCCGTTTTGATACATAAACAATCGATTTACGCAATGTTCACCAAAGTCCCAGAACCTTCGAAAAATCGAAAAAATCTGATGACGAACGACATGATCAATCCAATAAAATTTGGCCAGTAGCTGCAGAACCTTATAAAGATTGTTCTGACAAAGTTTAAACAACGTCTATAGAAAACTGTTTTTTGATACAACTACCTTAAAAATGGATCATAGCCTTTCCCCGAAACTTCCGGATTGCCGTGCAAGGCGCTGGAAATTAGTGAGGAGAAAGAGAGCGCCCGAGGGATCAGTTAGCAGGGAAAAAAATTCTCAGTTCTTTCTACCGGATTACTTTTTTCGAGGAGGTCTCCAAGAGGGGGAAAGGATTTCCCGGAATCCTGGC
This sequence comes from Ectemnius lituratus, assembly GCA_910593735.2. Taxonomy (NCBI): domain Eukaryota; kingdom Metazoa; phylum Arthropoda; class Insecta; order Hymenoptera; family Crabronidae; genus Ectemnius; species Ectemnius lituratus. The sequence continues at coordinate 15,448,755 of OU343038.1, forward strand.
TGACTCCGGCAGAAAGACACTTCAGTATAGCGGTAGTTGAATGGCTTCCACCTGAAAGCTTGCGCCAGTTAATTTCATTGAAACAGAGTTATTCCCATACTGTTGTTACTTTTTGTTAGGCATCTACCATGAAAGTGGTGCATCATTCACAGAGTTAACTGATACATTGAGGTTTCGGGTTTGCGACGTCAAACAAAAGAGTTTTTCTCCCTCTAGCAGTATGGGCGGCCTAATTATTTCGCATAATGTCATAGGGTCGTACGTCGAGTGACAAACATAATGGATATCTCACTGGTATTTTCGTCCCACCAGTATAGAAATAGCGTGCGAAATTTACGAGGGCGAAAGGCCTTTAACCCAGCGTGGGTAGGAAAAAGAGGAAGAAATCTCAGCCGTTGAATATACTCCTTGCGAAAGAAAGCAAGGCCACTAGTGGCAGTCAATAAGGGAAACGCTATTTCTCCGGGAAAAAGAGCTCGTCAACCCTGAACTAGTAATTTCATATTCTCATTCGACGTCAACACTCAAGAGGAAGTTCGAATCCAGCAAGCCACGGTGCATGAAAGCGCGTGAATAAAATAAATGCGAGTGAAAGCACGTCGCGACGGCGACGACGGGTGCTCGTAAGCTCGTCGAGACGCTCGAGGGAAGGACTACTGTTTTATTTAAGCCGCGCAAACAGGCGTGAAGGAGAGCCATCTAAACACCCAAATGCATTTTCGGCCGGTGACATTTACCCAATTAAACGACGGCACATTATACTCTCACTTTTTCTCGCTTCCGTTGCAATTGAGAATTACTCGTTTACCGCACACGCTTACTGCGAGCTTTCGACTCGGATAAATGACTGCGATACTATTGAAAAAAGCTCGGAGTCCTATACTTATTCGAAGCAAAGCGACCAGTGATTTTTCACTTTCCTGCAAAACGAGCAGCGTAACGGTTAATAAAAAATCCAATGAACTGGATGTGCATGCTTTCACCGCAACATGTTATTGGAATACACATGGAAATAGCAAATGTGCTAGTGAGAATAGGAGAATGGAGAGATACTGAATGGTAGACATGTACACCCGGTGTTATTAATTAATAGGAAAACAGTATCGCAAGCTGTACAAGCGGCTCTCGGAGCACTCTAGTTAATTTAGAGCCAGGGAATTTGTTCGATGCAAATCCACGCTCATCCGGCAAAGCGTGTTTCAAGTCACGGATGAAACTGAAACGACACAACATAACTTCCTCCTACGGTGAAATCGGTGGCAGTAGCGATATTCGCCCGGTGCAGCCACGCACCGACGGGAAAAACAATCGGAGCGATAAATGCTGGTAAATAAATACTGATAATGTCGAGCAAACACAAGCGAGAGCCGCTAACAAAGATGGAAAGGCCACTGTGATAAATTCTACCTTTACACGATCTCCCCTCTAGTTACGATTAATCGTTCACCTTCTCTCTGGCACGCGCATCGCAATGCGTGCCCGCTCAAACCGAGAAATAAAGTCCGATATCACGTTGTAATCGAAAAAGAGTCTTCGATAATCTGCCATCCTCTCAATAAGCGTAGATTGAACTTTTTGCGAGAGTCCGATACACAGGAGCGATTGAATACGCGCGATGTAATAGAAATAATAGAGTGTCCAGTTTAACAATGAAATATCGATACTCTTCGAGACTAGAACATGCCACCTGCGTCGAGTGTTGGCACCAATCGAGACTGAGCAAACATAAAATGTGAGGTGAAAGATGTGCATCGATATTTGCCGAACTCTCGACTCTATGGCGAACTCTATGGTAAACACTTCTGTGGACGTAGAAGCAATCAGAATAGAAAGAGCTTATAAGCCGTCTATTATTACTTGTTTAGCAAACATTCTAGTTGTTTACAGAAAATGCCTATTCTCTCCGACTCTCTCCGCATGGTATGTCTATATTGTGCAGATAGGAAAGAGAATATATATAGGACAAATACGTGGATCGCAGAACACGATCGCACTTCCATATTCTACTCCAACGTTTTACGAGCCAACCAATCCTCCGGCAGCAAGTTCCACCACACACTTCTGGCCTCAACTCCAGCAAGTTGTATGTATATGAGCATGTCCCGACAAATTACGTGACCCCCATTACCCACGGGGATGATTCGCCGGCATAAACCCTAGGAGAGCGAGATGAACTCTCGAGTGACAGGAGTTATCTGTAATTACAAAAACGTGAGCTACGCCTCGAGCAACGCAGCCCTGCTTGAGTTAAGAGGAATCCGCTGTGGTCTCGCAGGGATATGTTACTCCATGATGAGTGTGGTTACACGTTTCGAAAGCGCGCAACTAAAAGCCCATACTTGGATGGCTAGCGATGAATTTAATACTCTTAGAGCTCTCTCGGCGCGAATGAGTAGCTTTGCCAGTAGGGAATTGGCCCGGTTAATTGGTCGAATAAAACTACCCGTCAAATTAATTCCTCTCCGGAGGCAGTTCCCATCGCTAGTTACACGCGCCTGCTAATGCAGAGTAGGCAGGCTTGTAAGCCACGTTATCCTGCGAGGCTAACTTTCTCCAATGGCAACTGCTGCTCCGACAGGGTGCGCAGAGAGTATTACGAAGTCTGAACTTCAGTTTATGGGGTGTTAAAACGCGTTTTCCGATCAGTGGGCGGTGCACCCTACATCACCCTACCCTTTAATCGACTTTCCATCGTCGTTATCGCGATCAACTACGCGGATGGTAGACTTCCGATACTGCGACGCACGCCCACACGCGTATACCTATCGCTCCCTTAAATCCTGTAACGAACTCCCGTGTCGATGTACATTATATTACAATATCGCACGACCAAACCGCTGATTTTAATACTGTGTAACGCATAATTTATCCACCACACGGTATATCGCGTGCACTGAGTCCCTGTGCAAGCAACATTTCACTTAACGAGCAAAAAGTATTTATAATATTGTGAAAATATGAAGGAACTTTTCCCTCATCGAGGAAAATCTGAGCTGTTCCAGTTTCTTTAAGAAGGAAAAGCAATGGTGTTTCTTATGACATAAAGTAGAAGGCAGATCGGTATTAAAAAATTGAGCGGTAACTTGGCACAGCGTGAAAAGGACAAAAGGGAAAGCATTGGCAATGACCGTTAGTAGCGAGAGTCATATTTTAACAAGTGAGAAATGGCCTTGCAAGGGGGTCGCATTACAGTCACGCCAGCCTGAAGACTCATGCATTCTATGCATGCGAGATTCTTTGAGAGCGATGTTAACTTTCCAGTGCAGACTTTCTGGTAATGCAATGTTTCTCAGCCAGATACTAATTGCCGCGGCTCGAGTGGGTCCCCAGTAGTGTGGAGGAGTGTAGGCGACACTCACAGACCCAGAAGGAAACTTACTTGCTACTTACATCATATATACAATAGCCAAGGTTATGTATCTCGTTACGCCAAGCATTGGCCTCGCAAAATTCTCCTCGTCTCGAGCGGAAAGGCCTCGCCCACCGCGGAAACACGTTCCTCAATCCTGTCAGAGGGTGATTGTTCTCGGAAGCCATTAATCCTAGAGTTCTGACACGAATATTTCAATAGACGCAGTTCATCCAAAGACTCACGGAGAAATTACCGGAAAGTACAACAAATATCCTGTATTATACAATGATACGGTAGAATTCGAATTCTTCCTAAGAGTATTAAAGAGTACCGAAGAATATCCGAGTCCTAATGCAGAGGACACACCGAGTTAAGTTTGAGTGAAAAGTGTGGACAAAGCCAAATTAAGTTTAAGTCAGGAGTATGGACAAAGCTAAAACACGAAAGGACTGGAAGCTTGATAAATATTCAGTAGCTTGCCGCTGACCTCGGCTACGTAACCACTTCTTACTTCCAGCAAGATTCTGTCGCGCTCTGGTCATCGTGCCAGGATTTTACGAGACTCCTCTTTAAGGCCAAATATCACGCCCGAAACATCCACCACCAAACAATAGCCCATTTTCAGGATTAGACTTCACCAAACTGTATTAAAACTTAACTGATCCTATGGTACGCGCTGTAAATAATGAATCAGTACAGATCCATGAGTATCCACCTTCTCCAGTCAAACCACGAAATGTTCTCGTAAGCCGGTGCAACGTACAATCTGAAAAAACTTTGAAAATCCGATAAGAAGGGATGTGAATAATTTAAAAAATTGTATAGAAGTCCTCGTACATACTAATGCGACCACAATCAGGGCTGGGATGAGTACCAATGAGATGACAGGCTTTATAAAAAAAATCCGGAAGGATAGAGGAACAAGAGCAATCGACGACGATGTTAGGTTGCGAGGGAGAGCATCTTCTCGCAAGGACACAAAGGGGGACTGATAAATATTCACCAGGGTGTTCATGGTTGAAGGGATAACCTGTTCCCGGTGGTACAGTGTCCCGCAAAGATAGCCAAGACCTGTCTGTCAACCGGTCTGTCATCCTTTCTTGCTGGCGTCCCAGCGAGAGATAATCGAGCGTGCTGCTAATGGCTCGAAATTGCCGCCAACACATGCGAACAAATTGAATTTCCACACGATCCACCGGCACTGTTCTCTTATTACAAAACCACGAGGAATAATGTGACACTTGCAAATGTACGCCTAGAATTCCAATATAATACTAGCAAAGGAAACAAGCAATAAATGACGTATAATTAATAAGGAAGACCAAACTATTGGAGAACTGGTCTAACAGATTTATATGCATCCCGTAATAAGTCATTCCTTCAGCCCTCATAAAATGAACACGAGACTCTCCTAACTGAACCCGTCTACACAGGAGATAGACTGTGAACGTGAGTCTCTACTGAATCAACTAGTGATCTATCGTAGAAAGGTTTATTAGTTATTCATCCATCAGGCCAAGTGGTACATCTTTGAAATTTGCTTGGTGAAGTGACATCACTTATTCACGGGCTTTCCATCGTGCGAGTGAGTTTGGGAGGTCTACTTGGCGAGCACCTTGTAAATGCATATCCATCGTATGAAGTGGTGTATACAAGAGAGCTGTCTGGTAATTTATAGTGACTCGTCACGTACTCGAAGCCGCGCCGAAACAATGGACAGGTGTATGGGCTGCAGCAGCGGGCAACGAGCACGCCATTGACCCAGATATCGACGAAGCATTGATTTATGCATAGCAACCAGCCACTAGCATACCCTTATGAGCAGGACAGTCAAGAACACGCTCCTTGGCTGAGACGACAGCACGGAGAACCGAGCCTTTCTCTCTGTAAAGCCTTACCCACCGACAATACTATGGAGCATCCTGGGACATGACATTCTCAACATTGATTTATACATCTCCTATGTTGTTCCACCATCTCACATCTCCTCCTTCAAGTTCCCGCCTTTTCTTTTCACGCCTGTTCTATTTACTCTCATAATGTACATACGAATAAACTGACACCGCGTTTCCCTCAATTAGTACCGCAATCAGAAATGCAATTATCTTGGATTCTATGAGTTTAAGTGACGTTGGTCATATTATTATTTTTCAAGGTATATGTTATACTCTGTACATCAGCTAGGACATAGTGTCTTAGCAAGGCATTTTTATAATTCTTTTTATTTTGACTTAGCATTTGCATATTTTTAAATGTACCTGGGATCTGTTTAAATAATAAGGGAACCGTGATAAGGAGACACAGTGCAATATTTAAATGCAACCAGTACTCTCCGCGCGAAAGAGGCGTTTTTGCACGTCGGCGGCACATTGAATGTAAACCGGGTTACATGCGTCCCTTTCAGCCAAGAGTTCAAGCTGCACGACCAGCAGGAAAGAGACTGAAGAGACACCGGGTTTTCCTAAGCCGCAGTTGAAACAATGGTCAACGCCAGAAATGCACACATACACGCTCTAACGAAAGAAAGCGAGTACACTGTTCTTCCGCGAGCTTTTTTCGTGGTCTCTCGCCTCAACATGAACAAAAGCGAACACCTTGGCTCTTTATACTTGTACTCCCGCTATAACTCATGCACACCATTAGTAATAATGGCAGGGAAGTATTCACCGGTAAATGACCAGGTGATTCTAAAATATTTCAGAGATCAAACATCCTTTGAAAAGTCACTATGATCGAAAGATATGCATGTGACTCTGTCAGTATGATTCTCAGGTGGTTCAATACAGAAGAAGATTGTTGAATGACAGAAAACGTGATGATGTATAACGAGCTGTATTGTTTGAAAAACTCCATTCACAGTCCACAGGGAGCAAGAAACCATTTGCGGTTGGTTGTACGCTATCCACCCAGTCACCACCCCCTTTGCTTTCTATTCTATCATTACCAGTCGAGCCGCGAACCATCTCGTGGTTTTAGAAACGGATTCCCCAACGATCGAACCGCAAATCCCTTTCTACTCCGGGGTGTCGTTAACCCGAGTTCGACTGCTGCTCGTGCGAACTGGTGAATGCAAGGCTTGACGAGATTCGGCCTTCCAATCAAAACATTGCTGAACGAATTCGCTAATTTCGTGCGGTGGTTTTCTCTTCTCCTATTGTTTTCTACAGTCTGCGGCGAACTTTGAACTCGTCGCATGTTAAACGCGGGGGGATGTCGGGGATACGAGAATCGATCTTATCGGAATTAATCCACGTGATCGAAGTTGAGAGTACATTTCTACTGATAACGAGGACGTCAACGGAACTCGAAAATTAATTGAAAAGCTCGTGGTATATGCTAGACGCTCTGGAGCTTTTAGATTTAACCCCGATGGAATGGGAAACTCTGGAGAAATATAGAGACAGTGGCGAAAAGGATGAGATGTGGAGCGAGAAGGTGGATGTTGCGTGTAAAGTAAGAACGGTGGCAGCCGTGTACCGAGTGCCCTAATAATTCCTTGAATCTTTAATGTTACCCAACCGAGGGCACCCTCGTTTCTCCTACGTGTTATATCCCGTTCTCGATCCTGTAGACTACGCACTTTCACTGGCTCAAGATCACAAGTTTCGTCGAGAATTCCTTGAGGCGTGATGAATGAAAATCAGCCATACCGTCCGGCAATTGGCCATAGATCCTTGGAAAATAGTGATTATCTTCGCCGGCTTGTGTATCAGCACGGCTACATCGGGCAGTTAAGGGGATCGTTTAATGCCAGAAGAGAAAGAGATAGCCAGATGACGATACGTTTTCAACGAAATAGCTTTCTCCCTTGCGCTTGTACAGCTACCCCATAAAAAAGATTGCGTGCAAGATCGGGAGAATATACGACGCGAGGATGTATAGGTTTCATCCCTCTTACGATCGTTCGCCTTTTTGATTTCTGACACAACCAGCCGCACGCGATCATTATCCTCTTATGTAATTGTCAGTTATGGATCCTTTACCCGGTGAGAAATATATTTCGAAAACTGTATGGTCTAAGAAATTGAAAGTTCATAGAGGTATCATAAAGATATATGCTTCTAAATATTGCCAGAGTGCCGTGCGTGTTTTGTCGTTGTTGGTGAAAGTCTACACTGATAAAGAATTTGGGCCCAGAGGGCATAATCATGAGCAGCGCGGTAATCAGCATCACGAGCAGAACTAGAACTTCACCGCGATAATGATGCACAACAGAGGGTGCAGCTATATTTCGCAACTCATTAAAAGAACGCTCGGCTGAATAGAAATTAATGCAACCTTGGCAAGATAAGGGCTCATTGCACGCGATAGTTATAGAGAAGAGAAAGGATGCGACTCGTCAAAGCGACTTGTTACTCGAGACTTCCATTTAAATGATTTCTTCGCTTCCCCCCAAGGAACTGCAGAAGAGCTTATTAGTCGGCGCGGTTCTAGGAGAAGGACTCGAGTTTTCTCTTGAGCGGATTCCATCGCTGAGAATCCGTCTGTCATGAGATTGGGCCCGTCGCCTTGACATTACTTTAAATGCGCCTTTCTTTAGTAAGATTTGCACGTGCTTGAAAGGCCGACGTCTGCGTCCGCTGCCTTGACATGGGTAAAAATATTTTTCAAATTACTCCTATTATGCGAGTAAGAAAATCCAATTCAAATAATTTGAATAGAAATGAAAGGGTGAGAGACGGTATTTGGTAGATTATTCAAGCGTTATTTGACTTTTGTGTTCTCAGGCCTTTGAGGAACTCGAAGAACTCTTGGGCAAATACAACATATGCATTGCCATCAAAGAGAAGCTCGTCAAGGATTCCGGTGTCGCCGAGGAGACAGCGTACGACAATATAGTCTTGAAGCTGCTAACCAAACCGCGAGCGAAAGGTCAGTACTTAACACTTCGAGTCAAGGATTAAATAAACTGCTAGCACTTCCTCTCTGTTCCTGCATTTCTTATGGGATAAAACCCGTTGAATTATGGATCGGCCGCAATGTTCTCGCGTAGCTCAACAGACTTTAGCCAAGCGGGTAAAGCGAATGGAATATACCGAGGAATCTCCTTGGAGAAGACGACTAATGGCTCACACAAATACACATATACACTCTGCGCGCAAGCTTTAAAGGCTTGCAGCGGTCGAAGGGATAAATCACTTGCGAGATCCTGACCGACATTTCGCCGATAATTCGTTCACACGGTCAAGTGAATGTTCTTCACGGCTGTTTCCAATTCAGCGGATCTCCCCCCGTAGAAAAACGGCCCGCAATTTCCAAGGCTTTGCGCTTGGAACTTGGTTGGAGCGAGCTTCCGTGATACCGATCATTCCGCGTCAAGAGAGCTCCGTACTTACAACCTCTGATCACTGACACGGACTAATTTGCCAAGCGAACGTAGCTTTCATCTCCGACCCTTTTTCTGCGACGTTTTTCTTCCCCAGTACATTTTCTCAATTCGTCCGTTGCTGCTCATTGATTTTGGATACTAGAAAAAGCTTTTCGACAGTGAAGGAAGTATGCGTACCCGTACTTCCGTGCAAGAGTATTTTCTAATAAATTACAATCGGAACTCTTGAAAACTAGAAGCTCTTGAAAGTCGTAAAAAGACTACATTGTCCTGGGGTTCGGTAAATCCCAAAGTGAATGTGCTTCGACCTTTTGAAGGGTCGGCTCTGAAAGCTCAGGGCGCGAAAGAGCGCGCAAATTCGGGAAAACGAAAAGAGGAAAAAATGGACTGTAATGGAACGTGATCTCATCTCGTGGGAGGTAGCGAGTATCAGAAGAAGATGACAAGATTTTTTGTCTCAGTCTGTGCTTTTCTATCCTATTGCCGAAATGTAGGCTGGGCACTCTCGCATGATTCGGTACTTTGTCGAGTGGCTGCCGAAACGCGGAAACCCCACCGGCAAACTCTTGATTTCTTCTGGCAGTACCCGGATTCTTGGACAAATACGGAAAAGTACTGCCTGATCTCTTGGATTTCTCTTGGAAAAGGGAAATTCGTACGAGATGCTGGTTATTCAATCTTTCAGCAAAAGCCAATGTAAATCAAGAATCCGTAACGAGCTTACTGAACAAAAGACAGTGTTATTGGAATTCGCCACCAGTTTCATATGCTAGTTTAACTTCAGTTAATTACGGAGAATGTTCACTCATTAATAACATCTAACACATAGTTTGTTACGGAAATACAAAGCTCGCTGGAGAGAGCAACGAGTTGGTGTGAAGTCACTAAATCCCCTGGGTATAATTGTGCGGGCTTTATGGCGCACTGTACAATGTGAAAGATTTTCGTAGCAGACGCTAAACTATGGAGTTCCAGCGGATCCACGAAACGTATCAGCTCGAAGTTATGCGTTGACATGCATGACTAGTCTAGTGTAATTCGCACTGAGATGTATGATATTTAGACAGGCAGCATCGCGTTGCCAGTTTATCCGTGGCGGGCGTGAAATAAAACACGCGTGTACAGTGGAAGTTGTGCGCGGTAGATGACAGTCGAGATACAAGCGGAGAAAAGTTCGTAAAGCCTTCAGGTGGAAGGAAAATTTACATCTATTAACTGGGTGTACACGCACTCGGATAGGACATGCTGTGCTGTCCTCCCGTTATTTAAGAGTAATTGGAATTTATGCGGCAACGAACACGCCCGATTTTTTTTTACTAAAAAGCCTGTAGGTTGTGGACAATTTTGCTGCAAATTAAAGTTCTGAGCGAGAGATGACTTTTTCGTTGCGTGGACAAGTCATGTAGCAGCTAAAAGTGCGAGCAGCGCCCAGCTTCCAGCTCTTGGTCAGACGAAGAACTAGCAAAAAGTCGAGACTTTTTCCTACGCCAGCTTTAAAGCGAGCGGCGTCAAATATCTGTCATCTAATGAATAGCGCACTTCTTCAAGCACGAGCATCCAAAAACAATACAAACACGTACTTCAATCTATCTTACGTTTTCTGGACGACGGAAACACGTTAATCACTGTTTGTCAGTGCCGCGTAAGACAAGAGACGAGACAAAAAAAAAGATAATCAGTCACCCGTAGAAAAATCAGATCTATTCTGACCGTGTCTTCCCACTTTGTATATTCTACTGTGCTACCCGGTGGTGCACGTCTTGCTTCAGGAAATAATGCTAAAAGCACAGTTTCCTTTATGCCCTCTGAAACTGTAATCCGGTTTCCTGTGCAGCACCATAGCGTTTTATCTCATATAATAGCGGTCGCGGGACCCTTTCACCCGGATATTTTCTCTGTGAAGTAATTAGACGAGAAATTTGTTCAGTCCCTTGAAATCTCGTGGAATTGTATCACGTAAAAACTTAATTCGAAGGAGCTAAGGATTTCTTGTTCGACGTAAGCGTATAAATTATTAATAGAAAAATTGAAGTGTACATATAGTACATGAGACATTGATTAGCCAAGTAAATTTGTGCCGTCTCTTTTTTTGTCGAGTGTCCTTAAAGGGAAGTATGCTTTGAACTTTCGAGGTAGCGGCTTCGCCAACAAAGCGTGTTGACGGGACAAGCAAGGGTGGCATTAGTTCACGGGAGGAAGTTCAGGATGCTTGGAGAAAGGTATGCTCACGTCGTCGATCTCAAGATTCTGCGGCAGCTAAGACGAAAGCCCTAGCTTGCATTTGCAAGCATGAGAATGGGGCTGCGTCTTAACCCTCTGGCGAACCCTCCTAGTATGCCAACGAGCATTATGAACGATTCAAATGGGATTAGCCTTATACACAATTGTCTCCCAGTAAGGGCTTTTGTAGTTGAAAATCCGGCTCTCGTTACGCCAGTAGAATGGCCTACATTATACACTAGACACCCACGGACTTATGCGCTGTAATCGGAGACTCCCTTTTGTTATACACGAAAATGCAAAGAGGAAACTGGATCGGGCTTAAAGCACCGTCGGATTAAACCTCATTGTAGCCGTCACTTCTCTGGAATCGGATATACAAGCTCCAAGACTGCTGTTTCTATGGAGTTACACAAAGCAACACGATTCTTTAAGATTTTTGTTTAAGCTCCTGTCGAAACTTTAAGCTTTTGCCACCAGTTTCTTCTGGGGAAACTAGAGTGGGAGAGACTTGTAAAAGGCGAAGATAGGAGAACTTAAAAGTAGAAGTTAGAGCTGGTCCACGTCTCGAGCTTTTATTGAAAAGCCGATAGTAAAGCGACTTCTTGGGGATCTCAACGCGACATACATATCCCTATGGGAACATGGGATACGTGGCGGCATCCCGTTGGAAATCAGAGCTGCACCGACATAAAACGAAAGTGTCGGCTCGGGGAAACGAGAAGAATCACAGTGGAATCGGAAGTACAGAATCAATTCATATAAAAAGGCTCGTTCGTTCGAGCCAGCGCGCCTGCATGACTGACATAAAGAAGAACTTACGTCTGCCAATCAAACAAGCACTCCTCAGGTTACAATCTACTCTTACTGCCGATTATTATTGATCTGAGAGGTTTTATTAAAATGGAGACATCCAGCAAAATGTTATTTCTGCTCGTGATGATACTCTGCGATATAAAAGATGTACTTTTCTGTTGAACATTGCCGTGTTGCTTCTTTGATACCCCGTTCCATATTTTTTTACCCACATCCACTTTTACTTTGTCAGATACACTGTATGAAATTTGAACAATCGGTTGCAGATTGGATTTGCTAATATTCTATCTCTTTATAAAGATAGGAAAGGAGCTCCACTAGGGAATCATCAAGAATTGCAGAGATGAAAACACAGGCTTCTATCGCGAGGCGAGGAAGGAAGATCGCGGACCTCTGGGACACGTTTTTCTCAAGTTCTCTTGAAATTACTTTAAATGTTTGAAAAAGGGGAGCATCAGGATGCTCGCGGCCTGGCGACGATGCTATCGCAAGGATCCCGAGAGAAATGAGATTTTTCTTGCAAACATGCTTGCGTGCCACCATTTATATCTTTGCTTTTTTTGAAAGCGCTTAAAGGTCGATGCTAAACTTTTTCTCATCAAGATCTTTTCAGGAAAGGTAGTTTGCACTTCCACCGATATCCAGTTCCGTGAAAGCAATGCCACGTTTAATCCAGTTTCAATTTCTTAAAGGCACTCTCTCCCAGTAGAAATATATTAATAAATATATTAATATTTGTAAAGTAAGAAATGTCAAAACGTCAGGCATTTCATTGAAACTCTGATCAAAGCTCGACGTCGAAGGGGGAGTTAAGATAGAAAGGGCATTGAAGAAAGCTGAAAGGGAAAGCTTGGTACGGGATGAGATGCTAAAGACTAAAACTTGTGAATTCTCGGCAGGATGCATTATTTTCGGTTCGGATCAAGAAGTCGCTGGAGTTATGAGGGCAGTTAGGCGTTGCAATGCCACAGGAGCGTTCTCTTGGATAGGAAGTGACGGCTGGAGCGCGAGAGACTTGGTTAGCAATGGTAACGAGCCGGAAGTCGAGGGCACTCTATCGGTTCAACCCCAAGCCAACCCTGTCAGAGGCTTTGAAGAGTATTTTCTCAATTTGACTGTCGAAAACAACCGAAGGAATCCGTGGTTCGTTGGTAAGTGAATGACAGGAGTGAGCAAGAGCGTGACGAGCCTCGTTAAACTCTGAGGAAGCTAACTTCTTGAAAGGCCGCCGCGCTATTTCTACCTTCAGTTTACTACCCTCTCTAGAGCGACCCACTTAACAAGGCGTACTTCCAACGCCCGCCGACATTCGATTAACAAGAAGCCCGCTATTATATTTTTGAAGCAGCGGCCGCGACGTTGGAAATTCGCCAGGATTTAATGGGAACTCCTCCCGGCAAAGTAGAGTGATTAGTCGCGCTAATGAAAATCGAAGAATAATGAAGGAATATTAATTTTATGTTTGAATTCCGGTGCTTGGAATTAATTGAATTTAGTCGAGAACCAAGCTAGCAATGAAATATGAAATTCATCAATCTTACAATTGTTCGTGATTGTTGCGATGGATTTCAGAGTTCTGGGAAGATCACTTCCAATGCCGATATCCCAATTCATCCCTCACACCGTACAATGAGAAGTATACGAAAATTTGCACCACGAAGGAACGACTTACGAAGCAGGACACCGCTTTTGAAGATCAACTACAATTTGTGTCAGACGCGGTGATGGCTTTCGCTTATGCCTTTCGGTAATAAAATAAAGATTTCATTCATATACACGCGACGAAGAGAATTGTACGATTTTTCCATCGATTTCCAAATCAGGCGATCAAAGAATAGTTTCTTTTCTCTCCAGAGACATGCACAACAAAATGTGTCACGGCAAGGCGGGACTCTGCGATGCCATGAAGCCGACGGAGGGTACCGAGCTTCTCAAGTACCTCCGTAAAGTGGATTTCGAGGGTGAGCGAGCACTTCGACAATTCGAATAACACTGAATTCCACTGACCGATAACAGCTACTTTCAATAACCCCGGTCACACCCCATTCCCCGCGTCACACTCCCTCCAAGTAGTTTGTATTCCCGAGCACCACCATTCACTGCACGGGAAAGCTCGAATTGAATCTTTCCTATCCGGATCTTTCAAGTTCCGCACGAATTCGAGTTCCCAATTCTTGCCGAGTAGAAATCACTGTTAAACTTCAATTGGATAAATCCATGTATTCTACAGAATATGTTTAATACCACCTGTCTAATTCATAGTCCTAACTCCACTGTGAACTTTAAGTAATTAAGTATGATCTTATTATACATTCAAGGTTTGAGCGGGGATAGATTTAAATTCGACAAGAACGGAGATGGCCCGGCAAGGTACAACATCATCCATTTCAAACAAACCAATGACGGCAAGTACAAATGGATCAGAGTGGGGAAATATCTTGAGGGTGAGCTACGACTGAACATGTCCGGTGAGTTTCGTCAGGTTTTCGGATCTTTTCCCCTCGGGCAAACGGTGATATGAAGTAATATCCTCGTGTGTCCCACGGCATATGTGTTGCAGAGATCCAATTTAAGCGTGGGCATCACGAGCCACCCGAAAGCGTCTGCTCACTGCCTTGTGAAGTCGGCCAGGCGAAAAAGTACGTCGAGGGTGAGAGATGCTGCTGGCACTGCTTCAACTGTACTCAATATCAGGTGCGCGATACTACTCAAGCCTAATCAGTTACCCTTCTCATCAGGATTATTTTCCTCATTCTCTCTCTCTGCCCGCCGCAACCAATGGCATCACGGCCGGCTCTCCAATAATTGTACCTGACAGAGTCTGATTAATTTAGTCCTCGACCGGATGGAGGAGACTACCTTTGGGTGGGTGGGCGAAAATGCGTGGGAAACGCGGGTGCCGGGCCTTTTATTCGTCAATGTATATATATATATAGATATATATATTTACGGCCATTCGTTTCTCATAGAGATGTATCTCGAACGCGAAACATTTGGAATTCTCGGTCTCGCGGGGGCTTTTCTATTGTCAGGCTTAACGGAAATATATATTCTACCGGATATGATATCAAAGGATGAAGAACGGATCGCGTGCATTCGGAAATGTCTGAGCGGAAATGCCTGCGTGAAAACGAGTATTCCCCGGGCGAAACCGCTGGCGGAAGGCGAACATTGGAATTTTTCTAGGCACGTTCCGCGTATGAAATGATGCTTCTATGTGTGTGTGTGTGTGTGTGCGTTTGGAACAGATACGGCATCCTAAAGATGAGACCCAGTGTATACCCTGCCGGCAAGGCACAGTGCCAGACGAGACACACTCCAGCTGCCGCGATATCCCGGAGGAATTTCTCCGGCCCGAGAGCGGCTGGGCAATAGGCGCCATGTCCTTTTCAGCCACCGGAATGCTGGTAAGCACTTTCATCTGACATACGAGTATACACGATTTCTGCCCGGTCTACTTCTACCACGAATTGAGCGTCACGACGAAAGTCAGCTACTGCACAGCAGGCAGCGAATGGCCGGAAGCCGATAACAGATCCGGAATCTCATATCAATGTCTCCTCTCACCCGGAAAAAGAGTATGTTTGATGTACATGTGCACTTTTCTCGCGTGCAGTCAGCCATGAATCTTCGTATCTCCTATCTACAACTCGGCCCACTGTCTCTCTATATCTCTGTGTCTGTATCATCGTGTACTATCTATGTTTGCTTTACAATATAGATCACCTTTTTCGTATGCGGCGTCTTCCTACGGTACAATGACACACCGGTGGTACGAGCTTCGGGTCGCGAACTCTCTTATGTCCTGCTCTCGGGAATTCTACTTTGTTACCTGGTCACATTCGCCCTCATACTACGCCCGACGGACATCGTATGTGGTATACAACGGTAAGATTCCTATAAAGTTATCCAATTCTATTTATTACCTAGTACCTCTCAAATACTTGGGCTATTTCGACTGTAATGTGACAGTTTATTATAGCTAACGGACAAAAGTAGTTTTAGCACCGATAAGGTTAATGGGAAAGTCTAATGAAGCAGAGTAGTTCTCGGAGCGAATTAGACCCTGACGTGATGGGGAAAGTTGAGAGAGAAAGATATTGGGGTGGGTTGACGCACAGCTGTTGCGGGGCGCGCAGATGTCAGGAGCATATATCACGGAAGACGTACATCTTACATCGAAATCCAGAGCATCGCGGGGTGGATTCAAAGGTCAGGGCGATGATAGAGTTGTCATGTTCTTTGACAGATTCGCTGCCGGTTTCTGCTTCACGGTGGTATACGCTGCGCTCCTAACGAAGACAAATCGGATTTCACGTATCTTCAACGCCAGCAAGCACAGTGCCAAGAGGCCGTCTTTCATATCACCGCGTTCCCAGCTGATCATTTGCGCCGGATTGGTCTTCGTGCAGATCCTGATTAACGGAGTCTGGATGGTTATCGACCCGGCCCGCGCGATGCATCACTACCCCACTCGGGAGGACAATCTGCTCGTCTGTAATAGTTACATCGACGCGAGCTACATGATCGCCTTTGCCTATCCAATAATGCTGATCGTCGTCTGCACGGTCTACGCGGTCCTCACGCGAAAAATACCAGAGGCCTTCAATGAGAGCAAACATATCGGTAAGTAAAGCACTCGCGATAATTAAAAATACCTCGTTGCTGCGTAAACGGAATATAGTCGACCTCACCACAATCTCTGAGTTGAAATAATTCTGTATGAAAAAATTTGTCTTGGGTATGTCATGTATTTTTCGGCATAATTCCAACATTTACAGCACAGATTGCTTACTTTCTATCCGTTTTAATACTGAAACAATCGATTTATCAAGTGTTCGTCAAAGTCCGAGAACCTTCGAAAAATCAAAAATTTGCGAAAAAATGAATTTTGAGCGGGGGCTCTGGAATTTATATCACTTCTTCCTTGATGCAAGAAAACATTTCCCACCGAATTTCAGCCCCGGAAAATGTCGGGAAGTACGAAAAACATGAGAAAAACCACGAAAATGAATTATTCAGGATCGGTTTTCCATGTGTTTTCGGTACAATTCTGGCATTTCTGCCATTGGTTTCATGTTTTCTTTCCGTTTTGATACATAAACAATCGAAAAATCAAGCGTTCGTCCAAGTCCCAGAACCTTCGAAAAATCGAAAATTTGTGAAGGGGTACATATGGAAAAATTTGCGAAAAAATGAATTTTGAGCTGGGGCTCTGGAATTTATATCACTTCTTCCTTGATGCAAGAAAACATTTCCCACCGAATTTCAGCCCCGGAAAATGTCGGGAAGTATGGAAAACATGGGAAAAACCACGAAAATGAAATATTCAAGATCGGTTTTCCATGTGTTTTCGGTACAATTCTGGCATTTCTGCCATTGGTTTCATGTTTTCTTTCCGTTTTGATACATAAACAATCGAAAAATCAAGCGTTCGTCCAAGTCCCAGAACCTTCGAAAAATCGAAAATTTGTGAAGGGGTACATATGGAAAAATTTGCGAAAAAATGAATTTTGAGCTGGGGCTCTGGAATTTATATCACTTCTTCCTTGATGCAAGAAAACATTTCCCACCGAATTTCAGCCCCGGAAAATGTCGGGAAGTATGGAAAACATGGGAAAAACCACGAAAATGAAATATTCAAGATCGGTTTTCCATGTGTTTTCGGTACAATTCTGGCATTTCTGCCACTGGTTTCATGTTTTCTTTCCGTTTTGATACATAAACAATCAAAATATCAAGCGTTCGTCCAAGTCCCAGAACCTTCGAAAAATCGAAAATTTGTGAAGGGGTACATATGGAAAAATTTGCGAAAAAATGAATTTTGAGCTGGGGCTCTGGAATCTATATCACTTCTTCCTTGATGCAAGAAAACATTCCCCACCAAATTTCAGCCCCGGAAAATGTCGGGAAGTATGAAAAACATGGGGAAAAGTGTCAGAATTAAACGAAATTAATTATTCAGGAGGGCTTCTCCTCATGTTTTTGATACAATTCCATAATGAGAATGAATTATAACGTTTTTAAAAACTACTGATACAGGTTTCACAATGTACACAACCTGTGTCATATGGCTGGCATTCGTGCCCCTGTACTTCGGCACAGGGAACAACGTGGCGCTGCGAATTACATCGATGTCCATCACCATAAGTCTCTCTGCTTCGGTCACAATAGTCTGTCTCTTTAGTCCTAAGGTAATTTGTCAGCAGTTTGAAATAAAATATAATATATCGAGTAAGAGGCGGGTAGAATCTATGCTGGTCACGTCACCAGTAATAAAAAGGGCAACACGCTCAATAGAAGACGCGGTAGCTTAACTTGTCGTCGTCAAGATAGACGGTGAAATGATGAATTCTAAACACCCCTGCTTTTGGACCCTCTAACAGCTATACATCATACTGATTCGTCCCGAGAGGAACGTCAGACAGAGTATGATGCCGTTCAGATGCGGCACGACTAAGAGTTCCGCCGGCACGACTAATGCTTCGAGCATGATAGCACCTGTGACACTAACAGCCGCCACCTGCGATCAAAATAAAGCTGTCAAGAAACACATAGCCACGACGATCGACTGCTCGACCCAAAGTGAATGTAAGTAGATAATCGAAAATCGGCGCATCCATCAAACACATCTCAAAAGCAAACTCTTGCACGTCCCAGGCGTGAAACGAAAGGTCGCTGGTTACGAGACAGTTTATCATAATCCACCTTGCGAAACAGCCGGTGGCGAGTTTGCCTTTTTCCAGGATCTCGCACCAACTCCTTCTTCAGAAACCATCTTATGGAAGAGAGCAAAGTTCGAAAAGTTAGACGGGACCCTTCTATAAATCTCCCAACAGTCCGTGGTCACGCAAGTCAGATGCTATTGCGTCGACCATTGAAGCGAATTTATAAATATTATTCTCAATACGAAAATATGCCCTGAAGACTGTCTGTTTTTTTATAACAAAACAGATATACAATTCTATAATCACACGCGTTTGTTTACATTTTCCGTGGTTCCAACACATGGAAGCTGTCTGTACACTACATATATTGGCATCGTGTACGGAATCCCCAGTCAAGCTACAATAGTTCTCCCTACGGCGTTAGAATCCACATAATGCAGTTTCCTCAGTTTCGCTATTACTGTCGTATAATTCGTCGCTTAATTCGAATTAATTGCATACTGACAAGTTTGTCAAGACATCCAACTTCCGGTGATATTCTAGGATTTATTATAAATATCTCATCGCTTAATAATGATCCCACCTCAAATGTTTATCCAAGAAACAATCAAAATATAACAAATTAACCATGACGAATTCCAGATTACGAACTAGAGGTGAAGGATCAAAAGAACGGAAAACCGCCACCGGCAGTGATGTCCCGATCGACGCAGACATCCGCCAGTGATAAGGACACGAGTGCTAGCGCTACAACTAACAAAGAGATGAAAGAAACTATGACCACCTCGAAAAAGGTTAACAATAACAATGCGAGGATAGGCAACGGCCCGGTCGCCCAAAGCGACGTATCCTTATAGCAGAGCGAGGCACTCGAGTCGGCCACACTGCCTGCTAATTTAAAACCAATCTCAAAAGAGCCCGTAATAGTTTAGCTATTGAATGACGATTGGTCCTTTCCCTGGACTGTAAATAAAGGCTGCATACATGAGGCGAGATACATGCCAATGTATCTGCGCATTTTCGCCTCTGTTTATCGAAGGGTACCCTTTTTGTAACCAACCCTCTTAAACCCGGCCATGCCCAAACCCGTGTGCACCACCTACTGTTAATTATCGATCATGCCCGAGCAAATCCGTTGACCCAAGCACTGCGAAGTACACTTATCTCCCGTACTACGCACCACCTCGAAGGGAACCGTTTGTCGGAGACTAAGAGGGGGATTGAATTAGAGGGGATCGCCACGCGTGGAAGCTCCAGCTGGCCCCATCAGTTAATCGGTAAGAATATACGTAGTTAATGATAAGTTCCCTGCTATCGAGATTGATGGATGCTCGGGTGAAGAAAAATATCATACGCAAAGGTATACGCAAAGGATGAGATAAAGATACATACTATCGAGATGTATGTATAGTCGCGGAGATGGAGAGCGCGCAACACGGAAGTCCGTACAAATAAAAATAATCAGTCTCGCTGAATATTTGCCGCATCTCAACGAATTGCTCTGGTTATCTCTGTGATCATAGTGTAATTGCATGTAATACTCTCACTGGTCTATAAATAAGCCTCTACCTATATCACTCTTTATAATAATTCTGTCGCTCTCCCCCTTTCTCTATTTTGTACATACATATATACGCGTGGAATAAAACATGAGTCTCATTCAATGCTCTCCCGCACGCACCTTCGTGATATGTAATCGAGTAAGCTGTGCGTCGAGTTGTACATACATAGCGATCTATTAATTTCATCGCACTGCCAAGTGCCCTCGCTGCGTAGCGACACCGAGCGCGCGCACGCTCGTATTCGTATTGAGCAGGGCGATCATTTGTCGAGCTGTAATTTTTGTAAAAAGAAAAACGACTATCGGGGTGGAGAGAGAGCAAAATGTAAGAGTCACTGTAAATAAACATTTGTACATAGAAGTGGGGATAAAGGAGGCGCGCGATCAATGGTAAGCCTCCGTTCACGAAACCAAAGCGATGTAAACAAAGAAATCTAGTTGAGCATTAATGATGCATTCCGCTCTAAAGCGATAGAACATTTTCTCTTTTTTCTCGAGTCTTCTCCGCAGACTCTAGAAATTACTACGCAATAGAATTAAGACGTATTGTCGATCATTCCCTTGAAAAAAGCTCTAGCGCTAAGTGGAATGAGAGGAAAATGGGAGGAAGATGGACGAGGACCGCACCATGTAAGAGAAAAGTGTCCCGTAGAAATACGATTTCGTGTACATACATGCATGCATACGTATGTTAAGAACAGAGTGAAACAATTGATCGTAGATACGCAAAACTGTTCCAGATACGTCTGTCTCAAACATATCCATTTCAAGCTTAAAATTTGCGTGTATGCCCGTGAAGATTTCGCGCGCCCAGAAAAACGGTGTCGCGGAGTCGATAAATTACGAAGTGTGGGTACAAGAATCTATATTACTAGTCAGCAGTATGCACTTTATTTTTTTATATGTCAATGAGAACCTGGGGAAAAATGGTCGGTGTAAATGAAGCTAACACCGGACTTCGGGTACGATGAGCCCAGTACCCATTGTTCGGTAGCTTCCTACTCCGCTCCACGGGTACATTGAAACTGTTAAGGTTGTTCTTCTGTCTACCGAACCCAGTAAATTTTCGAGTACGAGTGAACTGTTTAAACTATGAAAATTATATATACACATAGCCGCGTGTATTTAACGCACGAGATAATACGTTGGTAAGCTAAGCGTGTACATAAAAGTTAATGGCTCAGTCAAAAATTAGATTAGGATCCTGTCAAGCGAGGCGAATGGACCTCGAAAGCTCACGAGCGACACGTCCAATTTGGTCGGACTAACGTCATAAAAGGCTGTACATACGAGCCGTATTACCGTAACAGAAGGAATAAGCACGATAGCACTAATTAGATCTTACGGAACCAACTTAGGTATATTGCTCCATTAAATGTATAAGATTGCGATGAGGTTGAAAGGGCGGCGCGAGGACCCGTATCCTCCCCGTATGCAATGCAAAGACAATGTCAAAATCTATATATGCAAAGTGTTATAACTTAAGCATATTTTAAATACAATACAGAAAACAAATGGTAGGAGCATCAGTTTAAATGGTATTATGTATCTGTTAAACGAAAGATATAAAATAAAGAGAAAGCAATTACAACATTTCATCTTTGCGTATTATTTTTCAATCCACCCAAATTAGCCACGCCTACTCGTATATGTCACGATTATTCGATTGTACACGGAAAAACAAAGAACATGTTGTTTAATATCGTTTTATTGATTCAGCCCGCACAGAGTGCCACTTACAATAAATATGAAATATGTTCAAGACTTGAGCTTGCATTCTCAAAAGGTACAAAAAATACAGGGGAAACGGTGGCCGCCGCGCGTTCGAATGTGGCGACGTAACTGAGATTGTGAATCCGAATCAGTTGAAGATATGCCACGAAGTTTCACTTAAGCTGACCTGACTCAATTCGGCTCATCGTTCATCTCATGGTGCCTTACCGGATTAGAGGATCCTGAAAATCCCGATTAGGTACATCATTTCTCACTACTCAATCCTCTATCGACAAGCAGAGAACACTTAGAAGCCACCAACAACGAAATGAATGGACACAATTTAACATTTGTTCCTTTAGGTCGAGCTGACCGTTCACTTTTAATCTAGACGCTAGCTGCACTAGATGTAACTATTCTTTATGGGCACCACCTTCTTTATAAAAGTGGCAGCAATAAAGTGATACAAACACACTGAAAGACAGTGAAATTTCAGTGGCAATTTCGGATGTAGATTCCAGAAGCCAATAGTGATTCAGAGGAATAATAGAAAGTTGCGAAGATTCGAGAAACAGTAGAGTCCATGTACGTATTGCCAATCTACAGCAAAATCTTACGACTGCAACCTTCTAGTTTACCCTACTCTGGTAAACATACGAACCTACGATAGTAAAAGCAAAAAGAGCCTAGCTTACTTGCGACTTATAGTAGCCACTCGTTCCACTGACACAAAGGGGAAGCATAAAGGGTTCGGAGAAATAGAAAAACCTCGCTAAAATAAATGATCCTTTTATTCCATTAGCAGTTACAACGCTCCCAATTTCGACTGACAGTCTCCTTTGCTGTCGAGCAACGTTGGCTATATACCATCATCACATTTCACTAAAAATGTCGCTGTTGCTCGATACATAACTGTTCAACTATCAGCTACTTTAGTTACATTTTGCTACATCAAGCATACCAGGCCAAGGCCAAACGTAGACGTAGCAAAACTTGCAGAAACATCCTTGCCTCGTACGATTATAAGAGGTGGTATATAAAATCATTCCTCATATCTATGTGACCTGCGTAAACGCTTTCGACTCCTAGTTATTATGTGAACGACTTGTTCAAAACGCAAAATATAAAATCTTTGGTCTGCATAGAAAACCGTAGTCCAGATATATTAAGAGTCAAAAACTTGCGGCTGTCAGTAAAAAATGTCTGCTCAATTTTTAATCCTTCGATATAACAGCGATCACAAACTACTATTTCTGTAGTCTATTATTTCTATTTAATAGCTACATAATTCTAGTTCTCTAGCGTTAAATAAATAGTTCAAGCTTTCGATAATATGTGCTATGATAATTACGCGTCTCTATGGCAAATTACTGCCAGTTCCGGCTGAGTTCTTCCAGTAATACCCATAAATTTCTCTAGTTGTAATGTGCAACCCCTTTATAGAAAAGTAATTCTTCCATAAAGATTTGTGTATCAATAATCTAACAAAATACAACATTTCAAGAGGATATATATTATATCAAGAATTTCATAACAACATATTTTTTGAACGTAACAATCCACACAATGCAAAAAATGCACTGTTCCACCTCCTCCCCACCAAATACTACAAAACGAGTATTACGTCATTATATGCAAGTTAATAGCGTCACCTTGTCATAAACCATCCCCATTACTGTCAATCCCGTTAATTTAGAAATGCATTTTTACATATGATTTCACAAGTACAAGACTTGATCAAAAAAATTTCTCGGTCTTCTGCTTTATCGGCACGGTTAAAAAATTTGTCATTGCCGATAATGTAGCATTAGTTGATGAAAGTTAATTGAACTATTCTGTGCAATTATACGCACAAGTTATATCAGTCGGCATTTAGTGGCAGCATAGATTACAAATGTACGACAGTGGAGATATTAAAAATAGGCAAATGCACAGCACGTATGGAGCACAATGCTCCAATTGTCAAAGATACAACAAAGTACCATAGGAAAGGAAATGTTTATGGCTTATGTCTTCCAGAACTTACCACTGCCTCTAATACCTTTGACCTTCTGCTGCTTCTTCTTTGGATCTGGTGGCACTGACAGTGCTTCTCTGCCTGATTCACTGCCACCAGAACTACGCCCGGCACTAGGACCCCCAGCCATATCTGCATCCTGACTACCACTACCTCCTGCTTGTGCCATAAGCGATTCTTTAATATTTGCAATCTGTAAGAATGTCAAGATACATGGCATAATGAGGATTCCAAATTGGTGTCCTACCTCTCAATATTAAAGACTTACATCTCTCTGTACTGCCTCTTTGTGGTAGGTAGCTTTTTGTTTTTCAAAATTCGCCTTTGTCACTTGCTCCTCAATACATGCTAGAACAGACTCGCACGCTTGGCCCCAATTGGCAAGAGTCTCTGCAACTATACCAGTATCACTAGGCCTGACATCACGTCCTAGACCAGCATAATCCACTTCTAGCTGAGAATTTTTTTGGTCGAGTTTGCCATGTATAATGTCGGCATATATGGCTTCAATAATCAGGTCCTCCAAGTCTCTAACATTCTTTATGTCCAATTCCTCCAATAGTACAGAATATGGTATGCACTTGGATTTTGTGGCTAGGGTGACGATCGTCAAGTGTTGGAGCTTCTTCTTTTGGGTAGATGTGAGCTCAAAAACTTTGTCTTTATTCTGTAAGTATTCTTTGTACGTGCCATACGCGAATAGATTCAACGTATTCCAATATTGCACATAGGGGCCATTCTCTAACTCTTTGATGTTTGGCATATCCAGTAGCTCGCCAAAGACATGCACGCCAGGTGTTTCAACGGCTTGCTTGATCAACTCTAAAGCAGCCGCACCTTTTGCAGTTTTCGCCAGCAAAACAAACTGCTCCAAGAGGTTGCTCGCCGGTTTCTCGGTCGCCGTTCCGCCGGTCATTTTCCCCCTAACAAACCAATATCTTTCGATAAGATTTGGATAATCGTCAAAATAAATTGCCAACCCGTAGGCAGTTCAGTTATATTAGGTACAAAAGCCGCGCGATGCGAAATTGATGGCAGAGAACACACTTACGATATTCGTGCACGCTGATTGTGAATGTAAGACTTTCGGCGTAAATTCCTTAAGAAGTATGGTTACACAGCAGAGTAGCTGTATATATCGTTAAGTTTGGCGCTTCTCAAACAGAGGTAATGCAAACCAAACTTCTAAAAGGTGGAGTCTTGTTGTCGTTTACGAATACTACACACCCAGCGCAACATTTTCAACAAGGTCTCTTTCCAAATCGTTTTCGTTAGTCAAGGAAAACGAATCCCCTAAATCAACGTGTGATCTGACGAACTGATTCTTGTTAGCATTTATACAAGGGACTAGTATGTACAGTATAAACCACTATGAACTGCACAGAAATACACAAGTAATACGTTCACTGCCAACAGCACCACCTATGAACTAGTTACCACGACATCCACGATAGCGCTGAAACTTATAGTTCGATATACATTCGACACTACGCTTTCGCTGCGCATTGTGTACATACATCTCACAATTACACATTATAATTTACAATATGTTAACCAAAAAGTTAAGCGGTAGGATTGTTTACTTAAACTTAGACAAATCCATTGTGTAACTGTGTTGTATGTGTAGAACAGAGAAATAAATATTTTTGATAATAAGTGTGCCTCAAGATGCTTTGTAGACCTATCGCCCCTCTTCCTTTCTTCTATCATCTATCCTGTTCAATATATATAGTTGTGCGATTCGGGGATAATACAACAGTCGTTATGCATTGTATGACGTTATAATGTTGCGTATCCCGACCTCTCTCGCGCTCTGAATTTAGCCTCTAGTCGATAACGCCGACATTTTTAATAGGCGGCAGATAGTTTAATTTTAAAACTAAGCATGTATAAAGAATCGTACGAATACGTAGGATTTCCGCTTTAGTATTTCATAAATAAGAATGCGACAACGAGCACGCAGATGTCGAGCTATTGTAGAGAAAAAGCAGCGAAGCGATGCCTGGAGTAAACATGGGCAATAGCTAAGAAGTCACGTCTTAACTTCTTAGAAAGTCCTCGATAATCCTAATACAATGGCTCAGAAAAACTCAAGTATCGAGACTCCTCGAAACTTTCGAACACATGCAGTCAATTGCCTCCCATAAATTATTCTTTCCCGGAAACAGGCCGTCGCTCTTTTTTTCTCTCTCGCTCCGTCAAGAGCCCAGCAGGGTTTTTCCGCGGCTCGGCGATTCCCACCTCGCCGCCATTTCTCGCTGGCGCCCAGCGCTCGTAGCCTAGGTCAGGAGTAGGGCCTAGAGTGGAGGGAGAGCCCTTTTGCTGCGCGCGCCTGCGAAATCGTAGAGAAGGAGTAAGTCCCACGGAAGGGCACCAATAGGACTGCGTAAGGGCCAGCGTCGGCCCTAGCGAGCGCCGGATTGGCTCCTTCTCACCCGCTTGGAGAAGGGAGCTTTCTTAGACGTCGTCGATTCCGACTTGTGGAATTTGACGTCACTTCGGTTTCGGGCAGTCAAGCGCTTAGGATATTGTTCTGGACAGCAACCTAGATTTCTTTATTCAATATATTTCAATTCATGTCCAAACCTAATTTCAGTACATTTATTTTAAACTCCTCTGTACATTTTCAAACTTCCCTCCTACGTGAGCAGGGTGCTCAGCGCCCCACGGGCACACTTACCCACTTTTTAGACTTTTTGAACCCGTGAACACGCAACAATAACAATGTTTCTTATCTTGTATTCGAAGTACTTACATCTTCAATATCTCTTTCATATACGCATGTCTTTCTAACTGGACGTAGTTCACTGCCATAATTATCACCGCCGGTGATTCCCCTGGTTTTCTGATGATTTTATTGAATCAGCAAGCCATCAGTTTACGGACTATTGCTCTAACGAAGCAGTCCCAAAGGTTTGCAATCACACCAAAACTAGTTTGGAATAGCATCCATTCGACTTTTGGAGATTCTAAGATTTGGGAAATCGATTATCGAAGTATTCTTCATTAAAAGTCATGGCGAGAAAAAACAATAACGATACAGCCGATCCGGAATGGGTATGTTTATTAACTATCAGGTGAATATTGAATTCCATCAAACAATGCTTCTGTCTAATGTTTTGTATTATGCTAATTATAGGAATCCATGCTTGAAA
This sequence comes from Ectemnius lituratus, assembly GCA_910593735.2. Lineage (NCBI taxonomy): Eukaryota > Metazoa > Arthropoda > Insecta > Hymenoptera > Crabronidae > Ectemnius > Ectemnius lituratus. The sequence continues at coordinate 15,475,586 of OU343038.1, forward strand.
TTGCCAAAGCACAGCAACAGAGTTGGTACGAGATGCTCCCTGAGTGGACAATTTTTGATGAATGTCATTTCCAATATTTGAAATTAAAGATTGCTATGGCACTGTTTGGCCTTCCTGAATCAGATTCAATGGAGGTCACACAATATGTCGCTAGGAATAGCCAGACAGAAGTGAACACAAATGATTTCACAAGACAGTTTGAATATACGGATCAACAACAACAAATAATTGATACGATTTATGAACAAATTTGGACGCATGGCAAAGGATATATGGATTGTGACAATTCAATTTGTTACGCTGTCATGTATAATATATTCTTTCGTACAAAAAATGAAACTGTGCCAAATCAAACAGATAAAGAGACTAAGGAGGCGAACGATAAAACTAAACTTGAAGAAGATAAAGATATAAAGACAAGTACAACACCTATATTTAAAGTACAAAAATCTATAAAGAAAACTGAAGAAAGAAACTGTGTGAAACCAAATGGGAAACCCGGCACTGTCAAAAAGGTTGTTATTGTAACTGAAGTATGGTTTTTCGACATACAGGGCAGAGTTTATAAATCGTGGGAAAGTTACAAATCTGACAATACTCTTCCTGCCTGTACGATGGTTCTTCCTTGGGATGGTTTCTATCAGCCTGATCGGGACTGCCTTTTGACCGAAGACATTTCAACAGTCATGTTGGAAATTGTTAACTCACCTGCTTGTAGCATGTCAAACTTTATACGCAATATTGGCGATGTTGGATCAACAGTTGCATCTGTGGTTGGCATGGGAATTGGTATAGCAACTATGTTCACACCACTTGGTCCAGTCGCAGCTGGTATAGGTAAAACAGTTCGCTATGGCACTTTTTCTCTATTGGTATATATAAAGGGTCAGACTAAGTTTTACCATTATTAATTTTACCCAAATTGTTTGTGATTTCAGGACTTGCAACAATAGGAGCCGGTGGCCTGTGGACGGTCGGACGATCAGCAGAACATCTGGTAGATCGCAGTATGCACGAGGAAAGTATTAATGTCACTGACAAGAGGGCACTTGGTGCATGGATAGGAATAGCTGGTAGTGTCTTTGGTGTAGCATCATCTGCAACTACAAATCTGGTAACAAGATCTGCACAAGCTGGCCAAAATATAAGTACCGTTGCCAGAATTGCATGCAACACTGCAACAGGTGGCAGCCTGTTTTTTAATGGAGCTGGTCTCCTGTTCCAAGGCTTTTCCATGTATGAGAGATACAGAGATGGGAACTCTATCGATGCTACTGACGCGCTGTTCTTTGCAGCTCATATCTTTTTCTTCACCAATGCTGTAACGAATGTTCAGTTTGCTAGTGACTTGATAGAGACCACGCAAGGCCGAGTGATAGACGATTTCCAAGCAAACATACGTAGTAAGCGTATGCGTAAAGCTTTCAATCGTGCTACGAACCGAGCCGAAACGACCGCGGATGTTGTACGCTTTGTAAATACAAAAAAGGACATATTAGCTAATATGAAACCTTCAACAAACGCGTCGACAATCGCGTCAACAAGCGTAACGGAAACCGTGCCGACAAACGTGAACGCTCGGACCAGAAGTCTTACATTTAAAAACGGACAAATTGAAATAAACAATATATATTTGCTTGATCCAAGACAGTTTGTCCAGGATGTTACCATTTATAGAGGTCCCACTCGTTTTTCTGTGGGAAGAAGTACAGATGCTTTTGCTAATGCGGATACTGCGGCATATAATAATCCTGTTTTCATAAGATTGAAACATCACCTCTACCGCTTGGTGGACGATTGTTGCAATGGTGTAAAGAAAGCCTGGGCTTCAAGAGTTGTTAAGGAAACAATTCACATCTTAAAGGAGATGTTGAATGTAGATCAACCAGAAGAAATGTTGAACCTAATTTTTAACATTGCCGTAACATTAGCAAAAAAGTCTCAGTCGTTGGAGATGAACCTTGCGGCAGCGCTCGGTTTTTTGTGGTCATATGTGAAGGCAAATTTAAGAAATCGCAGAGCTAATGCAAGCGACGAGAGTGCAACAATATATAAAATCCTTTATACGATCGTGGAGACATTCGAAATGCTTTTATCTGTATTTGAACCAGCCTTTAAAACTTACTTGAGACATTGTTTTCAGTGATTTTGCGTCCTAACAGACAACGTAAAGAATATTAACATACATTGATCAAGAAAGCTGATTAATAATTACTATTGTTATATAATTTATATTGAGTACTAAACTCTTTACTATGTATTTGTGCACAAAGTGTTTTAGAATACGCACAATGGTAATTGAATGCCTAAGGCACACATATTTTGAGGGATTTTTTTCACGTCCAATCGACGATATTGATAATGACATTTGAATACGAAATATTTTTCTAATTAATTGAGCAAGTGTTTCTAACAGAAGATTATAATGAAACAAATCACGTACAAATTTCGAGATGGTTTCATGGGGGCAGTATTGCTAGTACTAAGCTTTATAATAACCTTATAACTGTAGGAGTTAGATAACAAATGTTACCCAAGTGCACTTATATTTATATCAGTCGTCAAGAAAGCATAAATATCAGAAAACTATTGATAATTGTTTAAGTACGTCAAATGAAAGATGTGTGCGCAATTCGTGTAAAACAGGATTTATAAGTCAAGTAAAGTAGATATTACACATGTATTTAGAACCATGAATAAAAGCTATAGATATCTTTATTGTATAGTGTACTTCGGGTACCTTTGAGAGCATTTGTCTCACTAAAGAGACGTGTCAGTAAAGGCAATCGTTTATTTAATCATTTTCCAAATACTTAGATACAGCTCACACAAATATATACAGACGGTACTCAGCACATTTACAATGATTTCCTCTCTTAATCATCCGTCGCCATTTTATTAATCCGGCATTTACGATTTAAGAGAACATCCACAACCAACCAACGTTCACGCTTTCTCAATCGAGCGTAATCCCAATCACGGACTCAAGCTCGGCATGCCCCACTCATCGCATTTGAGCTCAACGAATAAATAATAAGACCTAAACTAATTTACGTCAATAAATTACTTAGGTACGCGCAGAAAGGCATGCTTTCGTTCGAAGTGTATTCATTCGCCGTTTATCACGGGAAAACGGCGATAATACCTATGGTTATGCATATACATGTATCGCAGCGGCGTCATCGACTTATCCCGTCCAGAGCGTCGATTTGAAATAATTTAACACCGAGTAGGGTCGAGTATAAATACCAAGAAATCATTATCTACCGTTAGGAATAAATACTTTTAGCCGATCGTTATCTACAGATAGAGAATTGATTCTCGCAAGACTACGACGCATTACTTCTTTCCTCGAGAATACGACCAGAGCTTTTACCATTGATGACCGATGTGTCATCCCCCTCTTAATCCCATCTTAATCCATTTATTCCCATTTTCTTTCCTTTACTTTCATCATCAATTCAGCGAATATTGTAGCCGAAGCCCTCAAAGAATCTGAATGCAAGAAACCGGTTCTGGCCGTGGCCAGCAGTGATTACCGTAATGACAAACGCCTAACTGTTATACAATCTGCGTCAACGAATTTTACTCCTTAATATATTGTAAAACTAGTGGCATGAAACGTGTCCGTTTTCAATTCCATGTCTTTTGATATGTCTTGGATAGAGTGTCGCATGCAACTAGTTACTTTCAGACAGTTTCTTTGCAGAAGTCAGCCACTATTTATTTCACGTCAGTAGAATTCGTAGTTGCTATCTTTCATTAGATAACATATCGTCGACTGTTTAGTCACCAGTTACATTTCCTCATGTCGATGACTGCTCTACTGAGTGACTTCGTTACAATTACTATAAAGAGACAAACAATGGAATGTGACTGGCATAGAATTGATGCGATTCAGGCCCAGCATGCTTTTGCAGGCCCAACACTGATGGAAGCCCCAGTGTGTAATTATAATCCACAATCTCAGCAGTGTGAGTACCACAATATTCATAAAAACGAGCTTTTATATTTCCTGTCATTGCGATATCAATCAAGTCATTGTGGTTTATCTAATATCCTGATAGAAAAACTTAGCGTCCAACTGATTATCTCTTCCCTTTCGATCGTCATCCATGAACAGTCTTATTATTCGCTCCAGAAGGCGCGAGGTAATAAACGAGTCTTTTAAATTCCGTGAACCAAGAGGAATCCCGTAACTTTTATAAAACTTTATGAAGAATAGAGACATAGTAATTATCCGTCCGGTTGCACCAATAAAAAAAGTTTTGAGCGTACTGGACATTCGGATCGGGTGAATTCACCGTTTCGTACATTGGTCGAACTTTTTGCTAAAACATTTATCGACTATGTATATCATGTGCAATGTTAGTTTGCGTCCTAGATGAGGCAACAGCAAAAATTCCATGCATTGCGTTATGTCTCTTTAACCAAATTCGGCTACTGTACTGTTTATGTCCCGGAACACCTACGTATACTGGTTTGAATCCATTTTGCGCTTAGTAGAACGTATACATCTACCATTCCCAACGAAATTTTCGGCAGGCGTAGTTTCTTGTCAGTACTGTTAATGACGAATATCGGGAATGTATCTATGCATTAGTGCATGCAGTAAACTTCTGACTCTACGGTACAATTACAAAACTGGTCCTGACGTGTGCAGTTTTCGTTCGTACGAAATATATCTCGGACAGTACATCACGCGGCCGAAATATCGAGTGAATCCAAATTTCCAGAAAATTATTGTGTCAACGTCTAGTTAATACAATTATTACGTATATCAGAATATAGCCGCATCCACGCTAAATGCCATTCCACTCAGGAGAGAATTCGTTGCTGCACTCCACGTATTGTCCACCTTCATTAGCTACCGGAGGATTAACATTAATTCGTGTATTTCATTCTGAAAATCCACTTCTCTTCCAACACATATTTTAAATATTTTACCCATTGCTTATCTAATCCCGAGGATCCGCGAGAATCCTTTCGCCGATTCGGAAACATTCTGCAAGTACAGAATATGGGACAGAATTCGCCAACTAGCAGGTTGATCCACGTATAATGTCAAAGATTCGCGATCATCCAGCCACCGATCGAATAATTAGTCTCCCCAGGATATCCGCATTTAATACCAAAAAGCGTCATATGAAACTCACGCGACTCGACAAATGTGCCTTCGTCGATCCCCAGTGAATTTCATGGATAGTAGTAGCTAAGCCAAATAGGTTCTGGGACTAGTCTTTAGATTGGCCGAATGGTCATCCTTGGCCGAGCAGGACCACGCTTCCTCCGCTAGGCTGCCGTATCTCTGAACACCGGGGAAGGGTGGTCCACTACTCTGTGGCGAGTAGTATCCGCCCTTCAACTGGTAATAATTGCCAGTTTGCTGATATTGATACTGATCGCCAGCTGTTAGCTGGACATTGCTGTAACCAGAGTAGGAGCCATACTGCGAGGAGTAGGAGGGTGAATAGCCGCGTTCGCTGAGACTGCGGTAGGGCCCCGGGTGGTGGGGCCTACCCTCCTGTCAGACAGGAGTGCTCACTGCCGCACTCGTTATGTAATCGATGTCACCGATGCTCTTGACCCGACGATGCCTCTTGCCGCCAGTGATGGGCCGGGGTGGCAATTGTGGCGGCGGCGGGGAATTGCTTCGCACGCTGCCCATGTACTGCGACTGACTCGCCAGACTCCCGGTGTCCGACGACGAAGACGGTGATGCCTTCTCGCTGCGCGGACGAAGGCCGAATGCTCGGCTCAATGATCCCTGCGGAGAAGAAAGGGTTGCACCGGTTTCAAATGACCTGTTGCTACACAAGCGCAACTACACGCTCAGGGCAAGTCGTGTTTCCTCGTGGCACGATGCTTGGGAAAGTGGCTATTCAAGGTCGCCCAAGATGCTGGTTTTTCAAAAAGGGCTTGGTGCAGGTTCGACACACGCTACTTTATTCACTCAGTTATTGCTACTCTCAGTAATTTTCTGGAATTCTTTATCAAATGGTTGCATCTATGAAGTAATCGGTGAACACTGATGGGAGAACCTACTTGATAACTTGGTAGTAGAATTAGAAGTTGGTTCGGTACTCTACTTTGAAAATGGCATTCCTACTTTGACAATTTTATACCAATGAGAGTGCAACGGTTGTCAGCTAAAAAGTAATTCTACATGAAGATTTTCTTAAAATGAAAATCTGTGCTCGAATTGTTTTGAGGATAGTAGAAACATTCTTTTTATAACCAAGAATCTACACTGGAAATAGGATTGGTATGACAGAATGGAGTCCCTATTACAGGCCTACAGTTACATGAAATGCTTGATTACAATCATAATTTTCCCAGATGATAAGATTGTATGTACAATCTTTCATTTTCGTTCAACGCAACCACAACCCAATAAAATAAGAAACACAAATTCAACAACGGAGGATGAAAGAATGTGGCAGGAAAAATGTCCCGCGACAGGAAATGCTGTTTTCCGCGGAAGGAAAGAAATCCGGCGAGAAGCAGAGCGATAAAAGGATCAAATGCAAGTGGGAGAAGAAGATACGAATGGCTGGTGTCATTGTTAATTGTTAGATTGTTAGGCGCATACCTGTGAGCTCCTCCACGACAACTAGTAAATGAGGAAACAAGGTCAATTAAGAACCCACACCGCGAATTCCACATTGAAATCATCAGTTTATATTTACACAATGGGCCATTCTCGTTATAATTCGTGTTACGTCGCTAAGAGACGTTCTAGCGCAATGTAAGTATGCACACAATGCATCTCGTGACTGATTCGTCTCTAGATTCCACTCGACTGGATGGGAGTAAGTATGTACTCGCTACAGAATATCGTACCTCTGGGCATGGCACACTTTCGGTTACATACGCGTCTGGAGGACATGTTAGTTAACGTGTCTGTGTGTCTATCTGCTCGTTTATTTACACTCTATACAGCGGCTCGTGCCGATTATGATGAGCCGTACTAAAGATCAGGATACAGCAAGGACCATTATGTAGAGGAATTGCGACATTAAGCTAGCAGTTCATCGAACCTGAGGATCAATTTTCTAATCATCAATTCTCATATCATAGAAAATAGAAAATACTATTATTGTACTGCTGATAGTCGACGGTAGCTCAGTGATAAGTACACCGTGAACGCATTTGCATACTGATAGGCCGTATTTATTGGTTCAACTTGCTCACAGATATGGATAGTGTGTATTAGGAGAATGAATGAACAAGTAATTAGTGGAGATGCGTTCGCGTGAATGAACAGAATCAATGTATTATGAAAAGCATGGCGGTAGCAAAGGTGGTCACAACAAATTCACCGGGCGTATTTTAAGGGATTAAAAGCTTCATCCTCGGTTCGATGTATTGCAAGGCTAAAATCGAATAAGCTCGATGCACTGGAGATTCTTTTGGCTTAAGCAGTACGGTGGAATGTGAAGCCTCGTGGAAAGAGGTCTTCGCAAAGGGAAATCGCGTCAATTCCTATCCTTGTCAGCTGGAGCGCTCAATATTATCAGGACTTCGCGTAAATATTATTAGAGTAAAGTACAAAGAGGGATGTATTTGCGATCACTAACTTCTTGTGCGACCACTGAATGGAAGATACTGCGAGAATAGTATCCCAAATTCAGTCTTATTTCTTCAAACATTTGCCAATCGAAAGGGCTGATTGCCGTTTTCGTAATCGATTGATTTCCGACAACTACGGGAAGCGTTCGAATTTCAGCATAGTGCCGATTAGCAGTTCAAGTTGGCGCACTCGTCTCGTCGCACCCTTTCGTCAACGAGCTACCTTTGGGATACGACTGAGAAAAGTTACAAAGAAACCAAAGTGGTAATATGTAGGACTGCACTGAAATGGGAACGTTCGATTTTTCTAATGAGGAGGTCCACTGATACGGACGCTAAGTTGGCCGTCAGCAGGCTGCTATGACGTTGACAGATCTCTATTTTAATGTTCTACAAAAATCCGAACACGTTACGTCAAGATTAATTGAACTGTATGAAATTACCATGATCCGAACTATCGGAAATCATTATTTCCTCCTGTGGAATCTATCTTTACGTTACGTGTCCTTCGCAAGGGTAACCACTCCAAACTTACCAGAAGGGACTTTCATTAATATTTGACAAATTACTCCGAGTTACGTGCCGACTCAAATATTCAATGTCAATTAAAGTATGGGAATTTCCCGCAAAAAGGTCCCTGGTAGTAACTTTGGAATTCTACGACGACGTAGACCAATTAAGAGTTCTAAGAACTCCTTGTTTTTGGGACGATGAAACGATGTACAAAGACGTAGTGAAATAAATCATGGACTAATATAAGTACAGATAAATATCTATACGTATATATATATATAATAGGTATATGTATGTATATATATACCGAACCTTTTTCAAGTAAAGAAGACTGCAGGTCTGCGATGATCCACAGGATGCAGGGACAATGAGCAACGTTAGGTTGAGCTCATAGCTCACAGCTTTCGACCCTTATCACCAGAACGCTTGATCCAATCGTACATATCGACAATAGCCAACACAATTTTCACCCATTTCCCGTGTATAATATTATCATAATATTACAACATTATTAAAAAAAATGCAATTCTTTGGAAATTAAGTGAGACGCCAATTATGGAATAAATTTATCCGAGAAAAGGGGAAATAAGCCCCGATTTATCCGTCGATATCTACTTCAATACGATCCGGCGTTCTTCGATAAAGGCCAAGCAGTATGAAAAGACGTGGCGGGAAGACAGTTATATCCCTCGTGGAAATTTGGCGCGAGCCTCCTTTTTACCGAAGCGATGCCATGCACTCGTGCGAATGGGGAAAGACAGAGAGGCAGAGAAAGATAGAGAGATAGAAAATGAGAGTTACGAGGTGACACGTATGTATATATGTATGTACAAATGAATCGCTCGTGTAGGGTGAACTTGGGCAATGGCAGAATGAATGAATGATACTGCGAGACTGTCCGTGTGATCGATGGAGCTTCGTGAAAAGTCTAATTGTGATCTATTGGCAAAGTTCCGCTCAAAAGGATTCTGGTTCTCGTACGATCACAAGGATTCTGTTTTGGGATGATGATGAATGGTGGTCTTCTAAATACGTTAGCCGAGAATCATTGTGACTTGGGTAGCGTGATGGTATAGTTAGCGTGTGGATGTGATCATTGAAATGTATATGAAGAAAATCATCCGCGGGGCTAGTATGTCTGGATTGACTCTTCTCTCTAGCTCGTATCGTTATATCGGAAGGACATTCTTGCCGTTTTCCTATGCCCTCACGAGGTAAAACAATAGGAACACTGATGCACATTTACGGTATGACTACTCTACTCTCAATCCAAGTATGCACACTCGACAGAAATCCGATAAGAGTTACATGTTACAATTCCCGCACGACAAACACAACAAGACGATCCATCGAGAAGATATGTCTCACCGAACGAATCTCACCATATGAGTAGGTAGGAAAGACGGTGAAGATTACTGCAAATATATTTCCCTGAGGTTTCAGAACTTGGCTCCCAAAAGCCCAGGGTTTTTCTAAGGAAAATGGATCATGAAAATCAATGGGAATGATACGAGCTTTAAGGTAAGAGCGATGAGTGTCGTCCAGGTGAGACAAGGGGTACGATGCAATGGTTGGTATTGCTTTCGTGCACGGATTGTGGGTCTGAATCTAGGCGGTACGTTACCCTGAGGCTGGATCTGCGCCTATCGACCGTGCCCGAGTGATTTGCCGTGATGTGTAGGGCCGAAAGGGAGCTCTGATGATGCTGTAGGTGTAGCGCTCTGCTTCCACGTCCGAGACTACCACCCGCGCTCACGGTGCTCATCGGACGACCCCCGGCGTTGCTGTTCCTTGGCACCACCTCCAGCTGACTTCTACGCACACGCACACCACCCGGTTTTCATGCACGCCTTTCTGCGTACACGCATCCACACGCCGATCTCGTGTCTTTGCTTTGCTCTCGCGTTTCTTTTCTTTTCTTTTCTTTTTCTCTTTTCCCTTGCCTTGCATTTGCACGGGAGATCGGCCTACACACCTTGGCGACATCGCGGACACACACACGTTCGCCGCACCCTCCCCTCGGAATCTGCCACTATCCAGATATGATTTTGTCCTTCGTAATAAGTTGGAAAATGAAATGAAAGATATCGTGGATCGTACAAAATTGATACCGAGGACTGCTGAGATCGGATAGTGGTTTACGGCGAGTGTGCGGCGACAGCAAACGGGATTTATAATGAATATCTAGTTACAACATAAATATACATACACAAGCATTTTGTGCACCATCGATATAGAAGAGTGTATATATATATGTTTACTGGATCCCGGAGGCGAAAGGTCACCCATTGCAAGGCGACCGTCTCGCTCCGGGGTCGACTAGCCAGTCAATCAGAATAAACATCGAACAGTCAAAGATGGAAATATCAAAGTTGGCAAATTAGAAAAAGGTAAAAGGAACTATAATGCACACTGACGTAACCCGTGGTCGTGAATGGTCGAGGAATACTACTTTCACCACCTAATCGAATGCCAGATTTATCAGAATTCTCCCCGCTCTTAAGATGCAACAATTTACGTGCGAACAGGTGTTTTATATTCAAACTCCATGAATTCAAACTTGCATGAGATATCATCGATTATTAATTTACCAAGGAATTAATTAAAGTGCGTGGCAATGAGATTGCACAAGGGGTCATTTGAATTGTGAAGAAGAGTTTGAAAAGTTACTGGTGAGTGCTCGCGAGCCAGGGGTTGGATTGTGGCGAAAGTTACGGTGAGTGAATGATTGTCTGAACCACTGATTACGTCAGGACCACTAAGTATTAACGAGTGCTGTACATAGCGCAAGTGCAGTGCAGGCGGCAGCTGTGGGCTACGGCTCAGCTATGAGACACATATTACCGAAATGGACATATATCCGCGATCGAGTGGACTGCAGACCCAGCGAGCTCGCTGAATCGGTGCCGAGTAGTAACACAACGATCAGATATATCTAGAACTCTCCACTGGGTATATATGCTACTGCATGTTTGTATATGTACATCATGTCGACTGTATAACTGTACTGTAGTAGTCACGTGTGTGTATTCCCGACATATCCAAGTATAGCGTGTGTATTTGCGGATGAGTACTGCTCGCCGAGGCGACCACGACGCCCACCGTTGCCCTTGACAACTGCTCCGGTTTCGGTGGTTCGAGCTCGCCCAGGTGAGTTTATTTACCTTCGACTATCTATTATTGTGAAGCCCATATACCCACGAGCCTGCGGAGCCTCTGTTATCAAATGCTCACGGTCACAACGTACTACTAGCAATTTGTGTAATTCGGCCCAAGTTTTGGAAGCGTTCAAGGACTCTACTTACTGATTTTAGGATCCGCAAGCTCTCGGATGCATCGGCATGTTAGAGTGATTGCCTTCTGAGTACGCACTTAGAAACTCCCGCCAACCATCTCCCTTTTAGACGAGACTTGTCCAACTTACTGTTCTTGAGCGATCATTTTTCTCCACTCGAGAAATGGTGAGGGGGAGTACTGGTACACCTCAGAAGTCCTTGTTATTTAACTCGTATCATTAAGACTAACCGATCACGACGAGCTTCCGACTGTATGTACATTCGATTATTATCAGGATAATAGAATTGGAATGCAAAGATTCATTTCTTCCTGCAAACTTATCCCGCGTCATCCTCGAACCAGTCAATCGCCGCCGAGAGAGTTCACTCTCAACGTGTATATACAATTATATCGCATACTTAATTATTTGACGAGTATGAAAAGCGGAATGCATTACGATTACGCGTTATGCGCGCAGATATAGGTATCGAGTAGAAATCTTGAAAAAATTGATATTTATCGCGTACGGTCAACTATACAGTAACAACGTTTTAGAAGCTAAACACCGTGGTTGCGAGTAGTACACATTTATGTACGAATGAGCCCGAAGGAGACTAAGGGCGCTTATGATAAACAACTGCGGGATCGTTTACGTTAAATATGTACGTCACGCCCGTGTACACTAGCACTATTTTACTTGCAACGTAATAGTGAATGTTTGCTATAATATGACGCGCCCCGTGTAAATAATTGACAAGATTTTAATGAAACTCGTTGCGTCAGACTTACTGATTGTCAACCCATTTCCCCTCAATAGTCGATTACGATTCCTCATGCGAAAAAGCGTCCAACAAAATCAAGTGTCAGAACTCGAGGATATATCGAATACAAAAATTCTCTTCTCACGTACCGGTCACTTTTCCATTATGTTTATTCACGAATGCTCGTTTTAGTATTACTATCCTTTTAATTATCCAATTGTCGGAAGCAGTTAATTAAGGGGATTCGATGCAAGTGAAATGGGTCAAAGTTCTGGACGATTCACCGTACCCACCCCTTCTACAATGCTGAATCTAATGTCCCCAATCTTCGATCCAATGATTAGACCACTGTCAAACAAGTGGTGACCCGACAAAATCCCATAGACCCAGTAACTAAGAACCCATTGGGTTTATTACTTGCGAGCGCAGATGAAGCTGTCCTGATCCACCTTCGGAGAGCATCGTGGAGGGTCAGTGGAAGACCCGGTGGTTCTAACTGCAGTGGTACCTACCTCGAGCTTCGAGTTCTACCTACGTGGGGTCTTCCACGATGCTCTCCCAGAACCAGGACAGTTTCTCAATGGGGGAGAGGTCAGAGAGGGTGATCGGGTGTGTCCGTGATCGACCTCGTCTGGGAACGAGGGTCGACTGAATGTTGATTAGTGAGCGTTGTCCAGTGTTGGATCTGGTTGACAGTAGACTGAGTACCTTGCTGGCAGGACGAGGGCTTCCAGCTCGGCGGTGAGGTGTCGTCGGATCATGTGTTTCGCCGGCGGTATGCCCAATGCCGTCGCCATCGTGTCACCCGTAAATGACGGCTCGAGCACCACCAGGGCACCATGCACTCCCGAATCTATTTAATGACCGTCTATCGTTATTAACACCTCCTCTCTCTACCGAACGGAATGGAAAAGAACCTTAAGGGAGAAGGATTAAGTGAGAAGGTTCCAGGATTGGTAACAGGTTCATTCGGGATATAATATACCTTTCAAGTTCTCGGCGTACTCGGTCAGGTCGATATTCCTCGCCCACCGAATGAACCTTTGATTCGTCCAAACTAAGGGGTCCGTGTCGATTTGCTCGCATTGGTGCCTTCGTACTGCTAGTGCCTTTTACAGATATATAAAAACGACTCCTTGAAATGCTAGTCGAATCTTTTCGATCAAACGAAATTTGAGGTATTTGACAAATCAAACTAGTTATAAGGGGCATGCAGACTTACCTGTCGGTCGTAGTTGAGCATTCTCAGCAGGTGTATGCCATGAACAATGCTTGCCTGGTGAAACTTCCTCGTGACACCTAAATGTTTCTCGAGCTCCTTCTTGCTGAGGTGGTCGAGCATCCGTGCGTCCACCATGTTTGTGGCGAAACTCTCGGAATACTGTGCGAGGCCGAGGTCCGGCAACCATTCAGAGCTGACCCACGTGTGGCCGAGTTGAGCTATGCAAGGATAGCGAACGAGGTTGGGATGCCTATGCTCCTCTATCGCCAAGCGCAATTTTTTACGATGAAGGGGATGCGAGACACCCAACTCAGCTTCTAACTCTGCATCGCTGAGCTCCAAAAGTACCTACATAGACATACAGACAACCAAATATAACCATATTCTTTTCTAGTTAACAAAATTGACTAATAAGAGGAAGGAATTCAATTCACTAATAGTAGGATTATTTTAATTTTTTAATAGAGGATTACTTTTCCAGACTTGACATTTTCAGCACAGCGCGGTCCATACTGTGGCATGCCAAGGGCAACTTCGAGCCATGCTAAGACAGTGGGTGCTCGCCACCGTTCCATCGGCACTGAGGCAGCCTCCCTCAGCAAACGAAGTTTCTCTGCATAACCCTCTTCCGTGAGGGGTGACCACGCTCTATAAGGATCGAAGCCATCGGAGCCCTCGTTCCCAGCACTTCCGCTCGCGGCGTTATTTGCAGCCTTTCGATGTCGCGAGCGAGCAAACACTCTGTGAATGAAAATGACGATGTCCCTAAATTTAACTTATCCCCTTTTCAATTCCAGACTAAATAAAAATTGGCTGTACCATTTACAATATCTCCATTGTTCGCAACAACCATTAATATCTCATCGATTACAAGGTCCTTCGCTTACAGACAATGAAATCTCTCGGGACTTAAAGAATTACGAAAAGTCGAGTAAAAGGAATATAAAGAACCTCTTTTACTTAGTGATCGCCTTAATGCACTGTCAGAGAGAAAAAGATATTCTCTAAGGGTTCTCCGCCCTTCACAATGTCGCAGGTGTATTGTCCAGCATTAAAGGATAATTAAATTTGCTTAACCCAGCGAGTAAAAGCGTTCATTGTTCTATGGAGAACTGTCTCGATACAGCCTTGAAATTCTAAAGAATAAAAGAATTGCGATGTTGATAAGATTGGGGAGATTCTTACCGTGATATGGATCCCCACGTGCCGCCGCGGGTTGCGGAGGATCGTGAATGCGCCGTTGGAGCGACAACAGGTGGTGGCTGTTTGTTTCTTCTTGGCTCGGACTCCAAAGGACTGGAGAGTTGTTCGACCGATCGCGAGAGCGACGAATTGTCCATGGATCTAGAGAATGCATTTAGCGGGGACAAAGTGGGGCTGCAGTCTTTCGGTGTGGTGGCCGCTGTAACCAGCAAAGTGGGGAACCCTGTTCTTAGGAAGGCTGAAAACCCAACGCCCATCGTACAAAGGACTATCTTTAAAAAACCCGGGTTCTCCTTTTTTTTTTCACAGAAATGCAACATATCACAGACAATCGAAAAGACAAATACGCCCTGCGAGGGAAATCACAGTTGAAGGATAGTAGAGGATACGACCGGGTGTTCGTGTCGACATAGAAGTACTACCAAACCAAATCTAACTTTCGCTTTGACCTTAATCAAACGATCATGACACTGAACAATCGAAGGAACATGCATCCAATAGATATATCCAGCTGAATCCAATAAGAATTGAGCCTGACGATATTCCAATACCACAGCAATTAACCGGTTTACTCTTCATCCCATACTTGCCACCCTTAGACCGGGTGGCATGAGATTCGGGTGTACGTTGATCGATGAGAAGCAGGCACCTCGACACAACAGACAGCAAGGCAGAAAGGCAGACAGTAGATAGATAGATAGAGAGAGATAGAAAGTAACGAAAAGACAGACGGTAAACCGAGAGAGTGAAAGAAGAGTATGACATGTTCACACAGAAGCGGAGGAATCACGTGGGTGTGGTAGGCGATGAGAGGAAACGACGATCAGTGATTACTGATTATGCTTGGACACTTACACTGGTATATGTGGGATGGTGCTACGGAGGATACCACGGAGATGCTGTCCATGTCGAGACCGCTTCCCTCGACCGTTATTGTCGGCGTGCCTGCGCGCAAATATACAGGATACAAACAATTCTCAGACCTCGCGACAAATTTTGAAGCTGAAAGTGCCAATTGGTTACGATTTCTCGACATAGAAAATCAATACAATTCCTCCTCGACTCCCTCGTTCCGGCTCGTGAACGGATTGCATGGTGAAGATAGATACTCGTGTAAATTAAATATCGGTAAATTCATTTCGGATCCAATGATAAAAGGTAAGGCAGTGTCACAGGTATTAATAATAGCCTTGATATTGCGCTCTGCATTAAATCCCTTTGCTAATACTACACGACCAATGGAATAGTGCAATATCGACTCCCAGCATATCAATTGATTGGAGTATACATATCGATGGTTGGTTCGATTCGCCGAAAAATGTGCTCACTTGTTAGCTAGTTAATCAAGAGCGATATTTGTCGAGCGTATATTCTATTAAAAATTTCATTTGCCCACACATCGCAATAAATGGAAATTCGAAGTAATATTGGTCTCCTCCCACCATTGGATATGACAGACGGTCGCGATATAAATATTTATAGACCCCGTAGGATTAATATTGGAATAGTAGAACGTTCAGCCATGCGGAACATCGTATTTCATTTTACTATTCCGGGTAGAGCGCAAATAAACGAATGGAGCGGCTAATGTTTCTGCAGGATTCTGCTGAGGATATCATTATCGATATCACATTAAGTAAACTCTGGATAGCCAAATGTGCAGTGCACCAGGGAATAGTGTATCGATGTATCATAATATAGCCAGCCGTGCGAAGTTAAAAACTATCCAGAACTGTGCCTTTGGACCTTTCACGTAGAAACAATGGCACACGGACTATCGGGTCGACAGGGCGTAATGGGGAAAGCAAAGAAAGAGCACATAGAGAGAGCCTTTCTCTCAGCGGTACGTATGTAGATGGCGGATCATCCTTCACCGTTCAGTTCGTCCAAAGTACATGATTGAAAGTGAGCTAACGATTAATTAAGCATTCCGTGTTCACCGATAAAAGCTGTGAGAGCCTTTGCAAAAAGTTCTATTAGTTTCATAGGAAGAGGCTCGTCTACTCACAGGGCAACATAGTTTTCGTTTTACTCGAGCCAGGACTTCGTGTCGGCGCATTCTAGAAGTCTATGAACGCTTGCGAGCACTGCAACCAACCCTCTATTAAGTAAGCCCGTTTGCTCGAACGCGAATCGATCAAACTCTGTTTTAATGCGCCGCCACGGCGATTGGCTGAATAATACATGAAGGTAATACCCTCGATTAGTGCATCGCCCATTCCAAGTGACCCGCCGGCAATTAATAGAGTGTCTCTTCAATGTAGAGTAACACGAACCTCGTTATACACTAGCTCTCTCCTCTATTTTCGGGCTTACGGTCTGATTGCAGCCTGTATGGGGATTTATGGCGCTAGACTAACTGCATTTCATTTCTCCCTATCAGGGCTTTTTTCGCTATCAGGTCTTTTTCAAATGATAATTTAGTATTTGTTAATTAATCGATATACCGCCGATATCTGCCGTGATTCACTCCGTGACACACGACACAAGTGACATTACATGACTACCAAAATAATTATGCAATGTCGGTATTATCGATAATTCGATGGTAAAAAGACTGATTCCAAGTCTAGTGCATCACCCTGGAAACACAGGATAAGCGAGAAGTCGAGAGAAAATGAAAGTTCAATTGTATCGAGATTTCGCAGAAGTGAACACTTGCCCCATAAGAACTCTCTGAGTTGACAGCGAGGGTTATATGTCGTGCTTCATAAAACGAAGGGGTGGGCATAGTTCATCGAGTGCAAGGGGTTAAGAACAAGCTTACCATCGGTGGTGGAATCCGACAGGTTGCCGCCGACGCTGGTCGCGCCTCCGCTCTCTCGGTCGCTTGATCCTCGCACCCCGCTGTCGGCGCTGCAGCTACCCCTGTCGCCAGCTTGACCCCCGGAGCCGCTCGCACCAGCTCCACCAACGTTTCCTATTCCAACGCCGAGTTCCGTTGCACCCAAGCCTCCCTGTGAGTTCATATGTGCCACCAGACCGACGCCCCCGCTTCCGCCGCCTCCACCGCCGCCGCCACCACTGCTGCTCCCAGCACCTGGCGTCGCAGCACCGTTCACGCTGCCCCGTGGAAACGAAACCAACGACTCTTGGTCACTCAGGCAGACTGGGCCACCCCTCTCAGATAGTTGACGCTGTAACTGCACAGAACAAAGTGATTCTTATTGTTTATTGCGCTCTCCAATGGCATTAATATCGTTATTCTTTTGCGACGAATCCACTACACTGTTTACTAATTGCTTGCGTCAACTCTGTGAGAAAAAGGATACTTGGCCTATGACTTTCTTAATGTTTCCTTCTTTTAGTATCTCGCTATTAGTTTCTTGGTTGCTCTTGTCCCTTTTTACTGTAAATTATGAAGTTGAACTGCTTGGTTTCAGTTTCATCCTCCCTTTGACATAATGGGACAATATCGTGTGTAATGAGCGGGCGACATGAAACAACCATTGCAAGACGCGCACTACCGCGGAAGTTGAAATTAGTTCATTCCGGCGGTAAAGGTTTCGTGCTCGGAAAAATCACGGTTGACTGACGGGGCGAGCTGATGTTCGGTAGACGTGCGTGACTTGAGCGGGGCGCATCTGAGAGGCAACCCTCGAGGCATCGGCTTTTAAAGTCGTTAGCTCGTGCCACGTTTATGAGGGCAGACGACAATTTCAGGGCTCAAAGGAGGGCTCACCTTCGGGTAATTGCGCGCGTATGCTACAGCCGCTCCTCCTTAAACTTAATTGCTTCGCTGTTCTATCGTACACCGCTGCCTTGACAATATTTTTCCGCTATCTGTCACTGTATGTCAATCGATTGTTTACGTATAGAAACGAATAGAAAACATGAAACCATTGGCAGAAATGCCGGAATTGTACTGAAAGCACAAGGAAAGACCATCCTCAATAATTAATTTCGTCGAATTTTGACCGTTTTTCCCATGTTTTTCATACTTCCCGACATTTTCCGGGGCTGAAAATTGGTGGGGAATGTTTTCTTGCATCAAGGAAAAAGTGATATAAATTCCAGAGCCCCAGCTCAAAATTCATATTTTCGCAAATTTTTCCATATGTACCCCTTCACAAATTTTCGATTTTTCGAAGGTTCTGGGACTTGGACGAACGCTTGATATTTCGATTGTTTATGGATCAAAACGGAAAGAAAACATGAAACCAGTGGCAGAAATGCCAGAATTGTACCGAAAACACATGGATAACCGATCCTGAATATTTGACCCGGCCTAATTTTGACGGTATTTTTCATGTTTTTCATACTTCCCGGTATTTTCCGGGGCTGGAATTTGGTGGGGAATGTTTTCTTGCATCAAGGAAGAAGTGATATAAAATCCAGAGCCCCAGCTCAAAATTCATTTTTTCGCAAATTTTTCCATATGTACCCCTTCACAAATTTTCGATTTTTCGAAGGTTCTGGGACTTTGACGAATGCTTGATATTTCGATTGTTTGAGTATCAAAACGGATAAAAAACATAAAACTAGTGGTCAAAGTGCCGGAATTGTACCGAAAACACATGGAAAACTCATCCTGAAAAATGATTTTCGTCCAATTATGACGGTTTTTTCCATGTTTTCCATACTTTCCGACATTTTCCGGGGCTGAAATTTGATGGGGAGTGTTTCCTTGCATCAAGGAAGAAGTGATATAAATTCCAGAGCCCTTGCTCAAAATTCATTTTTTCGCCAGCAGTGGAACAATTCGACTTACCTCTTTTATGGTGGCGTGTGCGTGCGAAAGAGCAGCCTCTTTGTCGGCGAGACTGGCAGCGAGGCTGAGGCTTCGATCGGCTTCGTCCCTCGCAGCCCTTAGCAAGCTCCAACGCTCTCGTTCCCTCTCGCGTTCTCGCTCCTCCGAGGGCAGACCTACCCCCTGCTGTTGGAGACGTCCGAGGGTAGCCTCGTTCTCCCGCATCCGCTGCAATCAACGATCAAAGAGACCCATATCCGGGCAGTAACTCCGACCCCCGAAAACCATCACCACCTGCTCCGCAGCACCGCATGCTCGTGCACTTAGCGGATAATTACGCCTGCAATTATTTCATGTGTGTGCGCGTGACGTGCCCTCCGGGGATATTGGCAAATCCAAAACTTTTCACTGAACAGAGTTACTCGAATTTAAAAGGATCCTTTGCTTGGCTTTTACACCCTTGCCAATTAATATAGAAATTATCGAAATGATATATGGAAATCGATACTTAATTAAAGTGGCTTAATACAGTTTGCGAAATTTTGCCGCAAGCTTACAGGGCAGCGTCTAACGTCAGAGGACTTTGGCAGCGGCTTCTCGCACGAACCTAATTCCCGAAGCTATAATAATGCAATTATTACGGTGTTACGGAAGTTTGCATGATGGGTATCACTGACGAAACAGGCGTTGCGCGGGTGCCTAAATAGATTAGGTAGACTCATGCGGGAAAGGGATACCTTTACTAAATTACGATTTAGCTCGAGCAGAATTTGAAGGATACTTCTGGTAACAATTGCCCGGCAAGTTTCTTTGGCAAATTGGCTTGACAGTGGCCAAAAGTGATGCGGGGCTTTCAAGATAATCGAATTTAGACGTAGTACTTGTCGTTTATTTGCGCGTGTTATTTACCCTGAGCCATTAGCCACTAGGAGAGATCGGCTACGGCAAACTTAATACACTTATCTCCCCTCGGAACGCAAGTAACTCGGTACTTCGCGTATAACAGGTGTTACAGGCCGTTTATCGGCTAAACTTTCGGCCAATGAGATTACCGCTTGCCCGACGAATCAGTTGGGTATTAGTTACGGGCCACTCAACATTTGTCCGATTGCCGAACGCCGAGGACCATGGCGTCGCATCGTCTAATGGCGCCACATCCCCTCGAAACTAACCAACGTCATCAAAAGGACATTTCGTACCGATGTTGTTTGCCCACTGAAATAAGTATAAACAGGCTCTCCAGTACTGCGGCATCATAAATAGATATGATTGCCTTTGCCGCGACGAGGTTTGCTCAGGTAATAGCATTAAAGAGAAGCAAGTAAGATGGCTGAGCAAATAACCGACGCATTACAGCTTGACCCTTTATGCCTCAAAGCAGAACTGGGAAAGAGTAGCAAATTCCGAGAAGATAAGACGTATTTTTCCCATAGAACTGAAGTAAACAAGAATTCTATGTTTCAGCGTACAAGCAAGCACAAACTTATAATGTAAGAACGACGATGACGAGAGGGCTTGCCACAAGCAAGGCAAACTTGGCCCGAGGAAAAATACTGCAACAACCATAGGAAAACCAGGCTGCTCTTTTTTCCAATATTCTCTGTTAGTTCACTCGTAAACAAGTATAAAAGGATTTCCTTGAAATTATTGTATCGCATCATCATCATAGGAGAGACCAGTCATCCAAGTCCGCTGTCTCTAGGGTACGATAATACCTGGCTTGACAGTATCCACATCTAATGCACACTGGGCTCTGTTATCCCTGACGTCCCAACGTATTAAGCGCGCACAAACGGAAGCGTATTAAGGCGAGGTCGAGGAAGAAGAAGAAGAAGAAGAAGAAGAAGAAGAAGAAGCAGCTGGGAAGGATATTACAGAGAGGCTGCAAACACAAAGAAAAGCGCAGTGGAGCGCTAGAGAGGAAGGCTGTTCTCAAGGAGGTCCTCTCTCTCTCTCTCTCTCTCTCTCTCTCTCTCTCTCTCTCTCTCTCTTTCTCTTTCTCGCGGGCGATTCCAAACAAAGAGAAGGGTAGCTAGGCCGCGCGCGCGTTAGCAGGAAAGATCGCGGAGATTGTCTGCGCGTTCCTGTTTGAACAAGAGGGTGGAAAGCGGATGTCGGCACGACGGATAGAAAATCATAGTGCTCTGAAGAAAGGAGGACTCGACTATCCCACCCGCTCTTACTGTCTCGCTTTCCCTCTCTCTCTCTCTCTCTCTCTCTCTCTCTCTCTCTCTCTCTCTGACGCTCCCATTCTGCCCTGTCCTTGCTCGCCGAGGAAAGCGATGACACGTGAGGAGAGCGAAGACGTGCCCTCCAGAAACCGGAGTGTGGCGGAGTGTCGTAGGTTACTGAAGGGAAGCCTGAGGAGCAGCTGGGTAAAGCCAAGGGTAAATTGACGGCTTGCTCTACGTGGAAGAGAGAACCGCGAGGAAGCTCTGCCGCCGGGTTTCTTTCAGCCTGTATTACCACGAGTGCCAGCAACTTCTTGTGATTAGAGAAAAGTCTGCCGCTGCTCCTGACACTTCTCCACCGAACTATTAAGGTCGCCATGAAAAAATTAGACCTCTGTGAAGACGTGCATTCCGATCGAGAGAAACTTTCGTGCCAAGTTTCAACACTCGCTCAATGTTTAAACTACCACAGTAAAAATACAACAACTATTTTCTATTTAATTAAGAGTAATTATAAAATACCGAATCCTTTGCATACTTGCGACTTATTTCCACACGAAGTTGGTGTAACTACGAGTAATGACTCAGTGACAATTGCACTGTAATTGTTACGAGTAATAAATCGCACTGATTTGCCAACTCTGGCAAAAGCGACGAGTGTGAAAGGAAGCATCTTACTTATTTTGCAAAAGCAGAACGTGATAACGCCACGAAGAATCCGAGAAATTTCAAGCGAGTTTAATGAAAGTATTTAACGAGTAAAATTGCTCGAGCGTGTACTAGTTTGGTAACACGCACTTAGTGACGACGCGCACCACGTGCAGATAAACTCTTCGCCGACGAACCATTAGCTAACTTCCCCTCTGTGCGAAAGGATAGTTCTAATCTTTACTAAAATTGCTGCTCATTAGCGAGGTCGTCGTTGCACTCGTCATATTTCGTAATTGTACATGTGAACATTAGCGGGTGTAAAAAAAGCCGCGAACATCCACTCTTCCAGTTAAAACCTACTTATGAAAGTAATATAGTCAGGTTAAGCAGTGGGTGAAAATGCATCGTAAAAACTGTCTTGCGCTTGTCGCGTGTGAGACCGAGAGAAGGTAGAACGCCTGGCGGTATTATAAATTCTACCGAGTTTAATTTAGCTCGGGCGCACGTCACGCACGCACAGAAGAAAGTGTGGATTGTTAAGGGGCCTAGGCTGATTTGAATACGAGTAATGGCGCTTACGATTGCGCCATAGTCGAAGTCTTTTTTGAAATTGCATGCATACTATCAGCAGGACTAAGAAATATTAAGTGCCGATGGTCAGCAGTGCATATACCTCGGACACCAATTGATTAGAATAATTTGCCAACACGCTACTGTTCTATACAGCTACTGAGTTAATTGAAGTAGCAATATCTGTGTTATTTAATAAAGTATAGCATCAGTTAAGCGACTACATGCATCAGGAAATTCCTCCTGCGTACAAGATCTTGACCCAGATATATACCGAAGGCAAGATCTCGCTCGGGGGAATTGGCGCGCGCAAGAGAAAGAGTCACTCGGGAGTGCATCAGGCGTCAGATGGGACACTCACCTGTTCATAGTTGCGTATGAAGTCGCGAAGTTCGCGCTCCTTGTCCTCGAGGGTACCGTAGAGGGCCTTCATCTGGTTGAGGAGGTCGAATTTCTCAGCCTTGAGCCTCTTGCGATCAGCTTTGAGTGCCTGCAGCGCTTCCTTCGCGTGCTGCAGTTCCATCTCGAGGGCAACAAATCGTGCTTCCTCTTCGAGGGCGGCATCCTCCGCGCCGACCTCTCCGCGACCCGCGCCGCACAGCAGGAGCCGGCGTAATCGGGCGACTTCGTCGACTAATCGCTCGTTCTCTAAGCGCAGTCTCCTCGCGCTGGCCAGCTCGACCGAGCCGCCGCCACCGCCGTGGATGTTGGAGAGTCGGGAGGCCACCACCGGGTCGCCAATCCCTGCAAACACCCAAGTACCCTCTGATGAATAGCCGAGACCTCGATTGCACCCAACGCGAGCTACCTCGAGCAATGAGCCAAGACCGCTCAATACCTGTCCCCTGATTCTCAACAGGTTTCTGATTAATGAGACCTCCTGAATATCCACCCCTCCTCACCCGATCTACCAACATCCCAACTACTCAACGACTATCTCTTCCCTTGGCTAGGCCCACCTTTAATAGCGTAATTGGATTTTTAATTGCGAACACTGTCGATATGAAAACCGATAGGATGATAGTGGAAGGCTCGATGGAAAGCTAGTGCTAAAACGTTCGAGGCCTCTGTCCATCATGTATAATCAAACCCAGCTTTCAATCTCTTACTCCTAGCCCTTTCAACGCGCTACAGATAAAATTGCTGACCTATTTCGCGGCAGACCGCCTCCACCCTGCATTTTCCAATGAAAGTCAACGGGGATGCGGACGAGGAACGCTTGAAAGATCGAGCATTTCGGTTGTGCGCGTCTCGCTACGAGTGGGCGAGTATTCAAAGACCGACAAAAGGAGGGAGAGAGTGTCAGGAACACCAGGTGGAGAGGAGACATTTGTTCGCGCAGAGGGAAGCACCGTGGTCGTTCCCATTTAATTCGTGGCGAGTACACGAGCTACATAGGTAGGCGAGTCAGGAATCGTAGCCGAGGAATAATCGTGGTCGTTGAATGCGCCAGGCCCAGTTGAAAGGGAGGGCCTTTCCATAATTAAATGCCAGGCTACCTACCCAGGGAATTAGCCGGGGACGATGGTCTGCTGCCCGGGGCTGGTCCAGGTGGTTCATTGTCCTCGTCAGCGCGCACATCTCCGTCCACCAGGTCCTTCTCCACGTCCTTCTCGTGCTCGGTGATCTCTTTGCTTGACCTTAAACATCGACATCCTCGAAATTATTCCATTTTCCTCATAAAACGATATTCCTCCATGCAGTAATTAAATTAACAACCGTCGTAATTAAAGAGTATTCAATTTTAACAATTAAATCTTCAACTGCCCACTTTTTGGAACATTTCCCAGAACTTTCATATTCCCTTTTTACCTGATAGAATCTCGGTTGGTGGTAATCCTCAGACGCTCGCCGCTTGAGCGTTCGCTACCGCCGCGATGGAGGAAGCTAGTGCGGTTGGTAGAAAGAGAGAGTCGGTCAGGACTCGCACTGCCGGACCTCGAGTCGACGCTGCCCCCGGAGCCGCCGAGACGCGTCTTTTCAAGAGCTGGTGCGTATGCTCGCCGTGCTTTTTCACTGGGGCTGCGACACGGCGAGCCATTGCGCTTTTCTGTTAACAAAGAACACATAGTACCTCACTATCTGCCCCTAAACCATTCACCTTCCGAACGCTGCAAATATTTTATGTTCGCGTATCGTCATGTATTCCGTTTGCACATGGTTTACGATGGCAACCTCAGAATCTTTTAGGTCTTTGCAGTTCGCGTGTTACATATTATTTTAGTCGCTCTAGCTATAAAATAGTAGCTTTCTGAGAATCATTAAACAGACAAATGTATTTGAGGTAATAACAAAGCAGTGTCGTTTGAATTAGGACAGAGAGTATAAATCAAACATCGTATGGTCAGATTGAATAGACAGAGAGTTTGGGAGTTGAGAATGCTATCGCTAGTGACACCAAGGGGTAGCAGAATGGTGGGTTCTGTTGGCTCAATGGCTGAGCTGTTGGTTCTGCGAAAGGGTTAAGGTGATTGAGTGGGCTCAGCTATCGCAAACGAGGTGGTGAGCGCCAAACCCGGCAATATCGGCGTCCTCAAAGTGTGTCTGGTGGCCCTCAGCTCGAGCCACTCGAGGACACTCGTCTCGCTGGAATCAAGTAGCCATCGATAAACACCTTCATTCTGAATTCCATCGCCGAAGGCTTGCCAGAGCAGAGTGTGCCTGTTGAAAAAGCTGGCGAGAAGAGTTATAGCGCCTTTTACGAGTGTGCCAGTTGGTTGGATGCCGGCCAACCTTTATTGGTACGTGCGCCCACTTCGCGATGGCCACGCGTGTTTCCTCGATAAGGGAGATCTCCTGCCGTTCACTCACGGTGTGAGTTCCTTTCCTCTCGCTTTACCTGCTGCACGTACTCCTTCTACGAGAGGTTTGAGTACATGATCGGAGGCGTCTTGCCGCGAGCACTCCAAATGCACTCGTTTTCGAGAGGTGTACGTGTGCGTGGTGACTGCGCGCATACACTCCTGCCTTCGCCAACGATCCATAAGGCAGTGCCGGGATGCTGCCTTTCGTGTTTCTGTCGGAGACTGGCAATGACACTCGGCCATCCCGATAAAAATACACGACACACACTCACCATCACTCGAAAGAGTGCATGTCGAAAGGATACCAGAGGTTTCAGATCATCATTAATTTTATGCTCTCGTCGTATAGCTCGTGAGACAATTTCGATTAATCCACTTGTCCTTTTGCGAACTGCATTCGAACGTGGCAAAGCAGAGTAGGTCACTGATGGGAAAAATAAGTAATGCCAGCACCGCTATGCTACCAGAACTAATTACTTAGATGGATATAGACTTCGTGCCCTGGAAGTATCAGTGATTCCATCGGGCCGAAAGTTCCCTGTGATGCATCCAACTCACTAGGGAAACCTGCTGACTGAGCAGCTACTCCTGGCGAGGATGGTTAATACGAAAGTATATATTACATATAAACTGGGTGATTGATCGCGCGGGCTCATTGAATGTCCTGCTAATGGTAACCGCGATTAATGCGCGCATAGGTAATTAAATTTCAATTAATGGCCTTCCTGATTATCGTCCGTTAGCCAATGAGTGCTTCCTGACACGTCCCCGTCGGGAAACTGACTAATGTCCTGGAAATATCGGCAAAATGGATGGAAGGAAAACAGACGAATTTTTTTAGATAACTTCCACCGACTTCATTAAACAAGTCTCGCGCGGAGGAATCAGATGGCGGCCGATCCACTCCGGGAGAGTAACATAATCAATGAGTGCTTCTCGTGTTTGAACTTCCTTGAAACTTTGACTACTCGAAGCGAAGAAGTAGTCGCAACTTTATTAACGAGATTGTTTCGAAGAGAACTGAAATGAATGAGTTAGTTGCTCGGAGCCAGCAGACTTTAGCGGACTCGGATAGCCAAGCGGTGAATAGAGAAGGTAGCCGAAGAGGCTGCACTACAGCGAACAACGGATAAGGCGGCGAGAAAGTCAAAGTTTTAAGTATGACGGAGAAGTAGTCCTATTTGTCCGAGAAGTTCAAACTCAGATTTATGGAGGCATTATGTCAGTCAGCCCTTCTTCACCAACAAGCTTATTTCCCACAGGTACAAAAGATTGAAAATCATTGTGGGCTTCGAGCTTGTAAAACTCGACTGTAATTATATAATTAACTTCCAACTGAAATCCTATTATCCATGGTAGAATAAATTAATGTTCTACCTAGCCTCTTTCGGTCTATGAGTAGGGTTAATTAGGCGTGGGTCATCAAATATTTTTTATCGCAGGTAAGTTCAGGTACTTCATAACCGGAAGTTCCGAGAAGGACTTGTTCCTTTTAGCAGGTAAGTCGGTTGCAGCTTCGGTACAATTTTTTCCCAAGTTTTTGATCCATCGCCCTGAGTTACGGCGCGGAACTTCGAATGCGCCGTTATCACGCATCCCGGGCCAAAGTTTCGGAATATTCTTGCCGTGGAAAGGCGGCTTCTTCCCGAGATATCTATGCGCCTGGGTTGCCGGCACGTGCATCGCGCTAAGGGCAAACTTTCGCAAGGGTGAATCGCTCGATCGATCAAACCGTCTTGTCTCGCTCGGATCGATCAAACTATTCAACGTTCGGCGGTCAGGCGCCGCTACCAACGGAAACTTCGTTCGAACGAGCTTTTAATGAAGCCGTTCAAGTTCTCTCAATCTCTCCGATGACAGATCTCACACTGGGAGCAACGGCTTCCCATCAAAACATCCCTTAAAAAAAGCACTGCAAATCTCTCGGCCGAGAATTACTAAGAAATGAGAAATTGGACCGACTGCAGTATACAAAAAAGTACGTAAGGAGTTGTTTTACGGGTGGCGAGTGTCGCGCAACACCTGTGTATCAATTAAAGCGGAGTCAAGGGTCTCGTTCCATTTTCCGTCGAAAGGCAAAGCCCTTCCCGTATTACGTAATCTGTCGGGACATTGGAAAACTAGCACGATTCAGCTTGATTAAAAGTGCCGGTGTAATTAAAGGCAGTAGTAACTTGAGCGACAGCTATATAGAGCATTCGTCCCTGCAGACACCTTGTTCCCTTTTTATCCGTGAAAGTAACAGACTTACATAAGAAAAAGAAATTGCGCAACATTGAGAATATGACAGAGGCGACAGTATCAGAAAAGGTTTCCATCGAGAAACTGATGTTGCAAGGTATCCATGGCAGATTCACCGAATGGGAATCGTGTCTAATCGATCATCTTGCCAGCAAGCATCAACGATCGGTAGTCTGGCGAATCCCATAAGGCAATCGAGATGAGACTCGATTAACTGGAATTACAATTGAAGCGAACGGAGGGGACACTGGTTGGCAGTTCGGGGCGATCCATCAGGTTGCGTTTGGTCGTTATGCAAATGAAACAGTGTCTCCGCATACCTATGGGGCTAGTTCTGCGATCGATGGGGCTTGTTCTGTCCTTCCTGTCGACGGGGCTGGTTCTCTTATCGATGGGACTGGCGGACTTGTCACTCGCCGAGCTCCTTTTGTCTACCGGACTGCTACCAGCGCTCAAACGCTTGCCATCTTCGGCCTGCTGCGTTTGTTGCTGCTGTTGAGGCTGCTGTTGCTGCTGCTGATCGCTCTCCTGAGCGGAGCTACTGCTGCTAGAGACATTGCTGGTGCTGCTACTCGGTGCTGCGCCATTGTTCGCGTTATTGTTATTAAGCAACACCGGCAGCGCACCTCGCACGTCTCTCAGCTCGCCACGCAGTGTGGCGCACTCGCCCCTAGCGCGCTCCAGCTCGCCGTCTAGCCGAGCGCCTGTCGCTGCGTTCTCCTCCACCATCACGCGAAATTTCGCCTGCAACATAAAGAAACACCGCCTTATTAGTTCTCCTATTCCGAATGTTAGACACTTGGATATTTCTATTCGTTTGTCTATAATAAAAATAAATTACAACCTTTCATTTCTTTTAGACAATAATAGCAGCAAGTAATGCACAACGAACTTGTCCAACATTAGTATCATCCAAGACTATAAGCAAGACCAGTCGGCGGAGATAAAAGTTCGCCCTCGTCGACGGGAGGCGTGCAATATTAATAAGCAGACCGCGAGCACAGTGCCCTCACCGAGCAGTATTCTCATTGTATACCCTCACACCATTGTGCCACCATACTCGGCAAGCTTTACACGCCGCTGTTATTGACCACACTTGGATATATTCGAATGACTAGTTCACCGACAGCAATCCAAACATGTACCTAGTATTTAACCACGTTTCCCTGAATGCTTCTACTGAAAGGAATTCTCAGAATTTCTTCATATCTGCCTCGTTTTTCGGAGCAATGCTTTGTGCGAAGTTATAGCAGTTTTAACCTAGCGACGCGTGTTATTAACAATTGGCTGGAGGGAGTACAATGCTGGAACGCGTTGGCTTAGTCGAAAGCCTGTGAATAATTGTCTGGTCTTTCCACATGGACTTCATGAATAATAATTCTCATTAACATCGACTCTCGTGGTATTTCGGCACGTTGGAAATGCGCTCGAGCCCTGCCAACAACGTACATACAATTGAAAGCCCAACTATCGCGATTCATCCTGCGAAGACAATCTAAATGCTGCTCGTAGCGCGCAATCATCCCTTACAGTTGGAACAACAATTGCAATTAGCGTCTTAAGGAGAATCGCGTGTGCAGATACTAGTCTGACAAAAGGTAAGATAGTTAAATGTCTAATCTCAGTGGAACAGTAATGCCTGCGGACATTCTAAAATCCTACGTAGCACGAAATATATCTTGCAGGAGTGGTCGATGGGGAATTAAATCAAGGCGACTCAGGGTTAGAATCCCCAGAGGAATGGGTCATCGATTTTTCTTAGCTAAAGTGGGCTAAGTTTATGGTGTTCTGGCGTAGATAAAACTTGCTGAGAAACAGCTTTTCGCCGAGAATAATCCTTGGACGATCGGAGGAGGAGAAGAAAAAAGAAGGAACGGTGTGAAGTGTCGAAGGGAAGTGATGAAGTCTGAGAGTGCTTCTAACAGCAGATAGGAATGTTGATAGGATAGGTGGGGCACGACTCGCCATAGTAACTTGATGAGGTCAATCGGGCCAAGCTTGGCACTTGACCTTCCATCGGCAATCGAGATTCCAATATCGGGAAAATACGAGGTCGCCCGATTGCTTCACTCGTGTCCTCGAGTGAGGTCAAAACATATCTTCCCCATTGTCAATATTGTTCCAACCACTTTAACGATTTAAATTCAAGCGAGCAGCGAGTATCTTGTATGAAGAAGAAGCATATACGATCGGGCAATGCTCACGAAAGTATCTTTCTCCCAAGTGTCATGCAGCGAACAAACCAGTCTTCCACGTGCAGCATGTTTGCCACTGATTGATGCCCTTACCCGCTAATCTCTGCATCAATGTCAGCCTCGGACAAAAAGGATAAAGGAAACAACGAGGAAGCGAAGGTAGTACAAGCTAGGGCGTAGCACTAATTGGCGAGAGCTTGTCGCTCGTCCTCTAAAGAGGCAAGACACGGTGCAAATTAAATGCTGTCGAGTGCACCGATCCGCAGAACTAAGCGCTCAAAGAAAAATGAAAATTGCAGGTTTCTCAACCGTGAGAAAGAGCAAGGTGTTCAAGAAATGGATTCACCTCCAACGACACTTCGTTACCCAGAAAGTCATTTAAGCCTCTTACTTTCCAAACGATGTAAATTACATTGAATTACTAAATACTTATTATTAATACAGTCACACGATATAAAAGGAACTTGAGAACTTCATTCACTGGACGAGACGGCTGTCCATTCCGGCGAGACTGCATGCTAGAAGGAAAAGGTTCTAATAAAAAAGCTTATCGAAGAAACTATGGCCTCGCAGCGTTCAGGAGTTTGGCAGACAACGCCAGTCTGAAATTCCCTAGAGGGTGGATGTGACAGAGTAAGCGAATGGGATGAGGGAGTATAGGCAAGAAGGGAAAAGGCCATTGGTGGACTGCTGCTGGCCAAATTCCAAGGACACAAAGGGACAGTCAGGCAGGATAAAAGCGACCTGGACTTGTTGCGTTCCCGGGGGCAGCTTTCGGCCCTATTCAGGCCCCCCCTTTCAAGCGTACGGATCGAAGAATCACCGATAAATTCTTGCTGGATGAGCGAGAACTAGCAGTGGAAGCAAGAGAGCAGTTGCGCTCGAGCTGCGAATGTATGTGACAGGATAATCGCTCGTACGTCTGGAAAATCCTGCGGATTCCACGCCGACGCCTCTCATTCGCACGGCGCCGAAGGTGAGGATGACTCCTTGCTGCGTTATTGCCGTCTGCGTTCTCGAGACGTCACCTTTTTATACAGCATGGATGGGATGCTTAAGGGTCTTACCATAGACCGTCTTCGATATTAATTCACAATGCGCACAGACCTTCCACGAATTTAAATTTACCTAGTATCCGTATCCTGTAATAGCTTGGTGCGATAGTAAGTGTTGGATGAATGGCAGAAACATTTTCCCACCATCAAGAAGGGAGAGTTTGTTGAAGAAAAGGGAGAGTGAGAAAGCAGTTTATTTTTAGTAGCATAGACTGCAGGTTCGGCACGTAGTTGCTTCAGGAAATCACGGCAGTTCACTGCCACGAAGCCAACAAACACTTGGACTTCCGGCACCGTAAAATATTCATCTCCCTGAGTAAGATAAATTCAGGAGTTATTATTTCACTCCTGGTTTGAAAGGCTTGATGTTAAAAGTGTATAAATGATCTTATGCTCGCGCGATTAATCTCAGCATGAAATTGAAATTGAATCTCAGCGCTTCATCCTTTTCGTGCTTGACCACTGAGTTGCGGAGCTTTTTCAAAAGTTGACGAAGCCCCGGAGATGACGGACCAATTTACCGGGAGCTTTGCATAAAACATTAGCCCTTGCCGAGATGAGGCTGCGCCTGTGTTTGCGTAGGACAGTGTGCGCCGCCAAGATTATCCAAGAATTTTGGTCCATTGTTCGCGGAATCTACAAAACAGCTCTCGCCATGGCGAGTATACTCTGGGAAGCTACGGCGTTCGCCGAATTAGAACGCTCCGCTGGCAAACAATTGCGGCCTTGCAACTTGCTAACTTAGGGAAAACATGCCTGCGCTACTTCACTGCGACTAAATACGCCTGAGTGTGCTCCATCAGTGTATTACAGTCAACACAAGGAAAAAACTTAGTTTTCCAACTTTGCCGGATTTATATCGTACGAGATTGAACGACGCTTGGCGTGGATTCAATGAAAAACAGAATGTTTAAACGAACGATCTACCAACAAACTGCTTGAGCAATTAATTAACTGCACTTTATATCGAAAATAAATTCCATATTAAATAGTGTTTGAATAAATAAAGCTGATTAAGCGTTATATTGGTAAAATGAAATTGCTTCATTCGCCCCCGGGCTATTTGACTGCAATGTTGTTGCAGAATACGGTAAATAGTTATATTAATTATAACCAGTGTAAATTTCGATCTTGGCAAGCAAAGTTATTGGTGGACGCTCGTCGATATTTTCCACTTTAGAAAGCGAAGCATCAAAACGCAATGTTATTTCGTCGTAATAGTTAGTCGCAGAATGGCAGATCGGATTTCCCAGAGTTTCTTCGCAGGGAGTCGCAGAGTTACGGAGGGAGAAATCGAGCGGAGAAAGAGAGAGAGAAAAAGATGCGGGGGCGTCTGCGGCAGGTGCGTGGGCGACGCACTTTATGGGCGACGGGTGGTTCGCTCGCCGTCGAAAAAGATGCACGCCTGTCAGCCGCAGGAGGCGCCGCAAAGATGAATTTATCATGGAAAAGCAAACGGCCTGCCGGAGAAAGAATACAGTTTCTCGTGGTGCACGACACATTCGAGAGGCTGAGCTGCTGCTGGCTGGTAGAGAAGAAACGGGAGATGCGAGAGATAGCTCGAGGAACGAACCCCTCGTAACACGACGGGTCTGACAACACGGATGACGGAGGCGTGAATTTTTACGATCGGCCTTTATGCTTGATTTGAAATCCTGTCTCAAGATGCCTGCTCTCTTTTATGGATTACGCTGATAAAGTATTCAAGACCTGCCATCGAAGGAAACGGTAGCAAGATGGCATACTTGCATCGATGTTCTTTGGTCGCTCATGTCTTACACGTCAAGAAACAAATTCGCCAAGTAGGAACGAACGTTAGAAAAGATATTAAAAAGAAACATCCATTGTCAAACATGTCAAACAAGGGGGGGGGGGGGGGAGAAAGTTTAAAACTAAGGATAAAAGAAATAAATGTTGCCAAGAGAAATATACTTGTAAAAGGAGTAATCCTTGAATTTACGCTTCTACTTTAAAGATGACAGAAGTATATTTTTGAACCTAAATGGACGTATGATATACTGAGGACAGAAGAAAACGTGGAAAACTGAGAAACATTAGTGTAATACGAATTTACTAGAGTAAAAGAGATAGCTATTTGGTGTGGTCACCTAGAACAAATGGTCAGGGGTAGTAGTTTCATCAAGCCCGAAGACAAGGGAGAGGCAGTTCCCCTTGGAATGCTGACGTTGGGGTAACAGTTTTGATCAATTGCATTGTAATTTTTCTTATGCAGCAAGAACTTTGTAATGGTGCAATCAATTTCGCTTCGGGACAAGTATCGCATGTTTGTCGGCAATATTTTATCACCGTTAACATTTATCACGATAAAATGCGAAGGCGCAAGAAGTGAAACAGACGTAAAAGTAGGATGATGGATGTCGCCTTTCCACATCTCTCGCGAATGTGAAAGTAATCGAATGGGACGGTTAGAAAAAAGCAGATCCAACAGAAAAGGGAAATTTCTACTCGTCCCAGGAAATACTGCTGTCCACAGAAAATAATTGCTAATCTACTTTTGTATGCTTTTTTATTAACACGTTTGTTATCTGATCATCTGTCACGCTGCTGCTGACGTAGAGGTTTTGCGACATTTTTGTATGATATAAAAAAAATTGGGGACACATCTGTTCTAATAGCTGATAGATATTATAATTTGTAATACAATAAAGCCATAAACAAGCGCGACGTGTACCAAGACAAATGGCCGCGAGTGCATTGATAAACTGTTTCATCCAAAATATTCGTGAGGTAGAAAGTAACGAGGGCACCGTAATTATCAAGTCTGCCCTCAGAGGGACAAGAAGACTCTGGCGATTGGAGTAAGACTGTACAGAAATGAAGAGAAATGAGGGGAAAGGAAGAGAGAAAGAGCGCGAAGGAAAGGAGACTCCATGGAATGAAGCGAGCAGCGGAAGTAGGATGCAGAGAGGATTCGTATTACCGGAAGCTGCGGCAGCCACTCGAATTTATGAAATTGCAATTTCAGACTCAGCTACCAGCGCACCAAAGCAATTTATCTCAGGGCGTAAGGAGGGAAAATAATCCTTCGACCTCGCCAGCTCTACCGTTCCACCCTTTTTTCCTCCCCCCCGAATTCCCCTTCTCGTCGACCCATGTAATCGCGCATACCCCTGTGAATCTCATTCACGCGAATTTACGAATCCTCTGCTTTTCCAAGTGGATCACGTTTCAACTGTATGAGGTACCATTCACAGCATCCACCACGGTATCATTTTAATCAATACGAAATGAGTTCTTGATTTACCAATGTCCATATTTCAAAAAATATCAGTTTCGGCCCTTTGGAAATTTAATATATATAATGGAATGAAGTACCAGTAATTAAATGCAATACCAAAAGGTACCCTACTCTATTTCTGGTCGTTAATATATTTACCGGTTATTACAAGATCGATGGTCTCTCTCGTAAATTAATTTTCCAAGATTAAAGTGCGGGCGTCCAGGCGTCACGGAACAACAGGAAACGGTGTGTGCGCCGTGCTATTTAAGTCGTAAGTCGCCTGTTGCGTTTCTAATGTGGGTCAGACTTAAATTATACTCACGAAAAGGTGTTCGGGAGCGTCTGGAGTGCTTGTGCAAGCTCGCTTGAAAACAGTGCGTCTACAACACGCGCGTAAACTTAGTAGGTCGTCTTCTATTCGTACGCTTATTCTCGAAGGGCTTTAGCTAAGAATTCGAATTTTTCAAATTGGAAAATTTCGGTGTGCAAGCTGGCCGCGACAATCGGATTAATTAAGCGCTGGAAAAATATACGTCAGAGATGCACTGTGTTTTCTCTCGGGGCAAATGCTCAAATATTTACGGGTGGAGGCTGCAAATCGGGAGCTCCGAGATCTCATTTCCCCCGGAACGTAGTGCAAACATGCGAAATTAAAAGCGGCTTGATTTAATCATACATCCATTTGTTATTCGCCTGTATTCGTTATTCGAAAACTAGGCGTTTTCGTTACTTCCCGTGCGAATATTGAATTCAAACAGAACCGCATTTTCCAATTACTTTTATATATATGATAAGTTTACTCTGTTATGTTTTCAATCGTTACATTTACCAAGCTTTATTTTCTTTTCCATAACATTCCAGTACAATGTTTTTCCCAATGATTTTCGCCCTGTGAAATATAATTTATAATAATCGCGAAATATAAACGGGAATTTAAGATAATAATAAATTAAGAAAGTTTAGAATGTGTTCTACCTTGTGCCCTGGTATAACATTCCTGATTTGTTGGCGCGTCAACGCGCACGTTAATCAGCTGCATGAATGGGGAACCGTTCATCACTCTCGCTAATGCCGCACACACACACTCTGACACTGACAGCCTCGCTATATATAGAGATTCCTGTGGGAGCAATGGCGGACAAGGAATGAATTAATGGATCGACAGAGGGATACTATCATCGTAATCCATATCACTCTTTCATCCACTAATGCATTCGACGCATCGAAAGAGGACGCGCGTTACACTCTGCTTGTTGTAAGCCGGTGGAAAATGACTTGTGTTCATTGATTTCATCCTGATGTATTGAGCACAAAGAATCCCCCACCTCTTCTAGCCTTGCTATTTGTCACTTCACGATGGAGAATGCACGATGACTGCCACGACGATTGTTCATTGAGCTTAGCTCAGCATGCCCGAAGTACTCGTTAAAGCAAACTGACATTTCTTAATTGTCATCCTTATGAGAAAACCAGTTTACTAACTATGACATTCCACTCAAGAAGTGAAAGAGTGATGCATTTAGCATGCGGAAGGTGCTGTGGAAATATCAGTCTTAAAATACAAATTTGGTGGGAAGTGCAGGTAGTGTGAATTTTAAGTTTGGTTTATATTAAATTTAGGTAGAGTCATTTTAAGTAGTACCGTGGAATACCTGTGACAAATTTGGAGTGAGCGCGCGTCGCGTCTCAGAACGAAGACCGTCGCGCAATTAAAACGGGCTTAAATTAACGCTAAGCGTCGAGAAAGAGAGTCAGAGTGCAGTTCTGCGCCCGACGACGACTGTCTCAAGGTGGGAGGCGAGTGACACTCGTAACGCTTGGAAACAATTAAATCAGTACCTCTCGTTAACGCCGCTTTTATTGCACCGCCTGCGCTCCCCACCGCGTCTTAATCGTCCCGAGAGAACGGACTGCCTTTATTATCTTTCTACTCCCTTTGTTCTGAGTGAATCCTGTGTCAGCCTGTCGGACTTCATCCACTCTCCCTTGCATTCCCGGTTATCGGCCATTTAAATTCCACCTTTATATTCACGGCTCGGGTACTTTCAAGCAATGTATCATCGGCGTCTCACGACTGGGGCGTAAAATCGATTAGAGAGGAATAGACGAATCAGCAAAGATCAAGAAATCCACCGAGTTCTTCGGAGGGACATCAGATTCCGGTAGAAATTGGCGTGTGCGCCTTCACAAATTTTCGATTTTTCGAAGGTTCTGGGACTTGGACGAACGCTTGATATTTCGATTGTTTATGTATCAAAACGGAAAGAAAACATGAAACCAGTGGCAGAAATGCCGGAATTGTATCGAAAACACAAGGAAAACCAATCTTGAATAATTCATTTTCGTGGTTTTCCTCATGTTTTCCATACTTCCCGACATTTCCCGGGGCTGAAATTTGGTGGAGAATGCTTTCTTGTATCAAGGAAGAAGTGATATAAATTCCAGAGCCCCAGCTCAAAATTCATTTTTTCGCAAATTTTTCCATATGTACCCCTTCACAAATTTTCGATTTTTCGAAGGTTCTGGGACTGGGACGAACGCTTGATTTTTCGATTGTTTGAGTATCAAAACGAAAAGAAAACATGAAATCAGTGGCAGAAATGCCGGAATTGTACCGAAAACACATGGAAAACCGATCTTGAATAATTCATTTTCGTGGTTTTTCCCATGTTTTTCATACTTCCCGACATTTTCCGGGGCTGAAATTTGGTGGGGAATGTTTTCTTGCATTAAGAAAGAAGTGATATAAATTCCAGAGCCCTAGCTCAAAGTTCATTTTTTTCACATTTCTGAAAGGGTCAGACTAATAAAAACTTAACCCACCGGCAGTATGCAAAGCGAAATTAACAGTTCCTTCGGTCAATGGTTGACTTTTGGATGATACAGTACTGATACAACTACCTGAACTCTTTTTCCAATGTCGTCGAGAACGCTCGCCATTCAATACTTTACTGTTTGAATATCATTTTTACCGTGAAATCCAACGGCAAGTTTTAATTAAAAGTTCCTTAGTGGTACCTTCTATGTATAAGTACACCGGACTCCGTCTGGTATTCTACTGTCAAAGTTTAAAGTGGTCCATCCGGTATTACGATAGCGGCATTTCATGCGAAACGAGGAGTAGGTACTCGTGCTATTTTTATTTCATCTCGATTCCGGTACAGCCAGGGGGGAAACTTGGGCCGAGCTGACAGAGGGATCGAGATTAATTTTCGTCGTCGCAGGGCCATTTCGGTATTATGTCGAAATCGCCGGAAAGCAGAAGCTCCGAGACGAAGCGGGGCTATTTGTGTCGCGGAGTGCCGCGTGAGTTCGAGGGAGTCGATGGCATGTCCGGTTCCAAGAAACGAGGAACAGGTCCCAGATAGAGCGCTGTATTCCCGCGGGAGTACGCTGTGAGCCGTGTGGCATACAGGGAAACCGCGTGCTCGTCCCAGCCGAGTTAGACGAGCTAATTATAGACGTGGACGCATAATTCCGGGAGCGCGTTACGTTCATATTCGTCTGTCACGCGGCAAAGGAACCTGATGCATCCTAGACCATTTTCCACCGAGTCTCTACTTCATCCGCCTTCTCAAACGTTCCACAAACTACACTACCATTAACGACAATCGTCGTCACTTCAATCGTCGAGCGATCGAAGGGAACTCCATTAACAGACAATGCTCGTAACGGACACGCGTCACGACGAGCAGCTTTCAAAACCCGCTGAATTCCCACAATGCTTGAAGCGTTAAAAGCGCATCGTTGCCAATGGGCGAATTTTCTCATCGCGGCACCGCAAACCACGGTTCAGGAGGGAACGGATCGGCAGCAGTTCAGCCGCTCATGAAAAAAACCTCGCAAAGGGGAAACATGTGCCCACTAACATCCACAGACCCAGAAATCCATTGGAAAGAGGAAGAAGAAGGCGAGTGTGTGAAAGAGGACGGGCTGGAGAGGTCTCAGGCTAACCAAAGGGTTGGGTTGAAGTTGAAAATCACCTGAATAGATGCTCGTGGCTCGAAAGTCGAGAAAAAACGCGCCTTCATTGGGCTCCGCAGCCTCATGGCCATTTAGCTTCGCGGTTTACCTGTTTACGCCCGACTGAAAGCGAACAGTAAAAACAACGCACGTGCCAGCCGCCGTCGTCGTGTGATCTTGCCTGTGTTTAGGGACGTTTGTCTCCTGAACAATGACTATGACGAGGAGGACATGAATGCGAGCGCGCGACGTCAAATATACTTATGTATTCTGAAGATGGATGTTGCAACAAATTTACTTTTGAAGGCCCGTTTAACTGACAAATGAATGATGCAACAAATAATATCCGCGATCTTCTATCTTTTATATTAGTATGAATCATATTGTTTTAAAACAGTGGCAAAGTAAAGGAAAGGCTTCCGCAAACCACTCGAATAAGCCGGAAGCTTTCCGCTCGGCTTTTTGCCGCACTCCCGTTTCCGCAAATCGCTGCTGCCGCATAACTAAATGGTCAATTTGCCGCTTTGTAATCGAGACGAGCGGCAGCCAGTTTCAGATGCAAATGGGCAGAGCGGGGTCACCACGAGTTCAACCCTCTCGCAGTCTCAATGAGTTGTAATGACTACCGGCGTGTTTCGGGTAATGTGTGGGTTGTCGGCCAATGAAAACGTTCGGGGGAACGCGACAGGCTATAATGGAAGAGGAGAACAACATGGGCAAACCAATCCGTGTAAAAGGGAAATCGTAAAAATGATTGAATCGTCTGGGAAATAAAAAAATTATAACCTGGCAAAGCGATACAATGGATTTCTGATTTAAAACGCTCGAAATATTTAAGACCACCATCTGGGCAAAGCTGTTCCACACTTAATCGTCCTCCAGCGAGCACTCATACCAACACAGATAATTCCAGCCGACTTCCCACTCCCACTGGGATCCAATTTCCTCCACCCAGTGCCATTACTCAACTCCACCCACCGACGTTCAATAATGAAATAAAGAAATGGAAATTTAATTATCGGCTGCAACGCGCACTCGTTGAAGAATCGATCGTGCCAACTATTCTCCGGCGATTTATCAAAACACAGTTTGCCGAGAAATATACTTAACATTTCTTGGTATTAGTCTGTTATTTAATGTCGAATTTATGAATCATGTATTATTCCGTGACCGAATTATTTCATAAATTATTAGTTTGTCCCCTCGACTATCTTTTGAAAATACAAAATTGGTTTGCATATTTTATTAATTAATATTAGTAACTGCGAGCATTTGAGCACTCCCGGGAGCCACTGTGTGATGTAATAACAGAATGTCGGTCGTTTATTATGCTCGGACTCACAATTCTGTCATAAATCTGCGTCGACCATGTCATTTGCGATCATAACTGCATGAAAAATTCCAAAATGTTATTGCTTTTCATTACGAAATCTTCTTGCTATTCAAATCATGCTCCCAAATTTACAAGCATACTACAAACGAAATCAATGAATGTGTGAGTGATTAAAAATAGTGTGCTATTGCTGTTTACTTCATGCCTTGGCAAAAGACGAGCATCTGACATTTCATGAAGCGAACTCTCATCTGCAATCCGGCGCGAAGGAGCGAGAAAGTTCGCGAGGTTTGAAAGAAGGCTTAACCCCGGGGATGCAAGTTCCGCGAGCAAGAAATTGGGTCGAGTCTGAAGAGCTCGGATTTCGCCGATGCTCCGGTACTCTTTTCATAGGCAACGCCCGGAGAAATCCTACGAGCAACATGCACCCTCGTGAAACATTATTTCTCGTGCACTGATTCGCTTCTGGTCTCGAAATTCCTCGTCGATATTTGCTATTTTTACTGTAATTAAATCTCAACAAATTGAAAAGGAAATATGCTTTGTATTAATATAGAAAGGAGCTGTGCATGAAGGAACGGTACAATGAGATAACACTAGGAACGGCGCCTAACTGTTTCTGATTCTATCTGAATAGGGTTTGCATCCTCTCAACAA
This sequence comes from Ectemnius lituratus, assembly GCA_910593735.2. Taxonomy (NCBI): domain Eukaryota; kingdom Metazoa; phylum Arthropoda; class Insecta; order Hymenoptera; family Crabronidae; genus Ectemnius; species Ectemnius lituratus. Next base: position 15,515,704 of record OU343038.1, read on the forward strand.
CTGTGGCAATTTTTTAGTCTACGGCGTACGAGGGAGAGTTCGTCAGCGTGACCGCTGTCAGATAGGATTATCTTTAAAGCATAAAACGCTACGTGTCTAAACGCGAGCTGTAATGGATTAACCCCCATGCGAGCCTCGTTCTCGTGATATTTCATTGGACGCGAGCACACCCGGCAATCCTCTCCTCTTCGTTCTCGCTCCAAGAGTGCCAAGTATCATCCATCAACGTTCTCGCAGAAAGCGCGCTCACGGCTCCACTGTTTTCGAGAGAAAAAGCATTGACGCTCGATGCCGTGTGTGTTCGATGTAAGCGGATTCCATGCGACCGAAATACTGCAACTCGCACGACTACCGCCCACATTTAATCCCCATAATACCGGCGGGTACACGCGCTCCACCACCATGCATGGGATTCTCCCGTTATGGCGATTTCCCCATGAAGATACCTTCCTGGCGCGCCTGTTATTGAAACTCTAATTTCATTCTAACCGGACTTCCTGGAAATCCGAGCGGCCAATGCATCAATCTCTCAATGCAACGAGACGCAAATCGGCAAGGTTCCGTATCGACTTTCTTTATGGGAGCAATTTATAACCCAGCCCCTGCTGGGAGCATCCTTGTTTCGTCGACCTTTCGGGAAACACACATGTACTACCGCCACGAGGATAAAGTTTGTCGAGACGTGCAATCAAACGTGGTGAGCGTCGCCGCTAACTAACGCACAAATGAGCTTTGTTTAACTTGGCGGCGGCGTCAATTAGCTCGTTTGAAATTTTCCCCCCCACCCTCATTAAGCTGTATTCCCTGGTTTGAAGGAAACTTTATGAATATTAAACCCTCGTTAACGCGAGTTTTGCGGCCGCCACGTGCACCACGGGGGTTACAATGCTGCCATAACTTTTTCGACCGTAATGATAAATCAGAAGTTGCGGCATCAAGAAAAGGCAATGTTGGCCTTTTGTAATATATCACTCTCATGGTGGAATTTGGCTAGACTGAAATATTAAATGAATATATATTCGTTAGTGAGTTGTCAGTGGTTTTGGCAGATTTTTAATCCTTTTCTATATACAAATGAGGATTTGAGTCTCTTTCGCACGTGGTGAAACGTGATCTTGACGCGCAGTCAGCATTTGTCTATTTTACGTATGTAAATCTATCGTGTGATGCCCTGTATTCGTATGCCGCAGCACGCCTGCCTTTCTGATCCAGCATCCCTCGCTTATATATCCGATTTTTTATCCCGCTCCTTCCTGTTGCTCTTTATCGTGCAGCACCAGGCCCGCCTTTTGATCCTCTTTCAACACGTACGCTTTATTTTAGATTCCTTTTCAATTCCTCCTGCCCCACTTCCGCCTGTCTCTACGTGCCGAATTCGGACCGTCCTATTCTACTAGCTAGTCGTGGTTCCTTTCATACTCTGTCTAGCTATTCTCCTTCGTCTACTTTCTTCTAATTTCAATGAACACTTGAAATTTAGAAGTCTGCCAGAATTAGTAAGAAACAAGTTAGAATTATTTATATCAATACTGAGAATTTTACAACTAAAATTACGGTGTTGCTCACAATTGATAGAAAGGTTCGTTGCGGGATGAAGATATTTTATTAAAACCATTCATAATTCGGGAGGCTGATGAACTCGTGCAGAAGTTGGAATAATTACGTATTTTCGTGTATTTATACAGTAAACATCTCATACAATAGTGACGAGCTTTTATTAATGCTAATGAGCCCCCTTGTAATGCAAAAGGAAGACTTTGAAAGAGACACTTGCTTATGCCAACGCCTCTATACAATTGAGGCAAATTCTGTTAAGACTTTTTCGTAAAATCTACCTTTAGCCACTAATTATACCTTTAATTACTAAAAATCGATACATACACAAACAGCTGCTCCGATACCATTGTTAAAATGGACAGAGTGCGCACGTACACTAGAGTTAATGTTAACTAAAGATCGAATAACTGCAAGTATAATAATCTCGTAATTTTAAACAAAGGACAGCCAAAATGAATGGGAGCTTGATAATGAAAATTTTGGCTAAATTGGTTGCCTTTGATCCGAGGAAATAAAGGCATTTATTTATTAGCGGTGTTAATTTGAAAACTGTCCGGAGTGCGGCCACAGTGAAACGCCAAATAATATGTTTACAGGCTATGTGTGGTTTTTGTTAACTCGTCCTGGGTTCCACGAAATAGGACAGGGCAATATTTCGGAGTAACTGGAGCAGCTCCGGATTACACGGTACTTTTACAAGAAATGGGGTTAATTAAATCGGACGGAGCGGCAATTTCATATTACTCTTATATGTATACTGCCAGCGAGGCTGTCTCCGAGGCACCGTTATTCTGTAAAATTCGTGTTTCTGGTTCCTTTTGGTGCATACCGAGAGTGTAATCATCCTCGAGATTGAACTAGAATCTCCAACTCCCCTTGTTCCAGAAAAATATCAGATTGTATTTTTTGGCACCACTCGATATCTTCCCAGGGTGATACTGTGCCATGTGAAAGCATGCAAAATAAAATCTTTCGCAGCGCTGGGAGCTTTGGGTTTGCCAGTCTAGTATCGAAGCCCGTGTTTCAGTGTTCATTGAGTGTGCGTGTCCGGGGTCTCTGTGCACCGACCGAATGAATATTCCAATAGCGGCGCCGGTGCTCCACCGCGTGAATATACTAGCCAGCCGAAATTCGCCAGCCAATACTGGTGGGATCTTCTTTTAATCACACCGGAAATTACCGATCGTCCCGTAATATCGAGAGCTAGGGGGAGCCGAGGGCTTTTAATCGAATCAATATTTTAAAAAAGGCACGAATCAATTAATCCACATTGTATGTTACTCTACCAATGTGTCCACTCGCGTAAATTGGTCGCCGTTGCTATTAACTGAATTTATAAACTTTCTTCAACGTTCACTAGCACTGAAATCCCGCTCTATTTTGTTAAAACTTCGAAACTGAAGTTTCCAAGTAGTTTCGAGCATTCATTCCCGAAGTAAAACCTCTTAGAACTACCTCTCAGGCGTTAAGTGATTGAGCCTGTACTCAGCGTCATTCGGGAATGCATCAACGTGGATCTCGGTGCATTACTCGAATCACGGAAGCAGTGGAAAAAGGAACGAATATCCAACGCTTTTTCTCAGGATACGAGTGAGTGAGTCTAGGATATTTAAGGGATTATTATTCGAGAGCGACAAAGACCGAACGCGACATGGCTCGCCACTATTGCTCCATTATGGTGAAGGAGTTTGTTCCTGGAGAGCGCTATGGTAACCCTCGGTCGGCAATCCAAACGGGGAAGTCATTAGACGCGGGTTTGTCCTTTGAATCCTTTAATGCTCCTCGAGAGCACGAGCTCCAAATAGGCGGCGCCGCTGTCGGTTGCGACATACCACCAGAGAGTGGGCTGATTAGTTCGCGCGTTCCTGAATCTCGATTGTGACCTCCAATTTCGATGGAAGAACAAGCCAAGCCGTCGCTGCTCGAATTAATCCTCCCTTGTGTGACTAGCGCGCGCGCGCGCGCGTTGCTTCGCCTAGCTCGAATCGCTCGAGGTTCTACGACTTCAACAAGGAAAGCACCATCTCCCTCGTTATAATTACGCCAACGGCCGCGCGCCATCTTATTCCACATTCCCTCTCCGACCAAATCTAATTTCCAGCCAGCGCGGTTCGTCCTCACTCTACATTTAACCACCCTTGCGTTTCGGCTTTCTAATCGTCGTGCAAAGTCCCTCGATCGCCTGAAATCCCCGAGTATCACGCGTCCCCGGGCCAATTATATTCATCCCCTACTTGGAAATCTCCAATGCAATTTTTTTATTATGCATCTGACATGACGCTGGATCAACTAGACATTGTAATGTTGGAAAGGCAACTAGGTTGAGAACAATTCGATGAAACGAGTGAGAAAATCATAGGTATTGATCCAGTGGAAGTAGGAATGTAGCCCGGTGAGACTGCGGAGTGAGCAAACATTCTCTCTCCTTTCGAATGACGTTCTTTGGCAATAATGCGCCACGCATTTTCCTGGTGACCCTCTTGCCGCAAGACCTTCCCTTGAATCCCCTAACACTCCTCTTAAGGGAAGTTCATACCAAACACCCTCACTATTTTCCATCTCAACTTTGTTCACGAGAAATTACTGCGAGTAATATTTCAAACTAACTTTCACTGTTTCATTGTTTACTCGAGACTACTATATTCTTATTAAAAATAGTTATGATCCACAAAGTACGACGAATCTCTAGAAAAGAAAATCCGCACTGTGTGAAAGGATCTTTAGCAGTCGTTTCTCCGTGGCAATAAATACGGAGGGGCAACCCCTGGTAGATGTCGGCGAATCACGGTCATAGGGGTTGTTTCTGGGTAAGCCTGGCCCAACAACGCTACACCATCCACCCACTGAGAAATCCGCACTACTCTGCCTCAAGATAGAATGGCAGCCACACCCCAATGATATCCTAACAATTCCACGTCATTCCCGAACCCCTAAATATTTCGGAACGAAGCTTCAATCCGCCTCATCGCAATAAATTATTTTCCATCCCTAAATTGCCCACATAGAAACACAAGACACATGCTTATTATAGTAAGAGAACTGAGAATATAACTTTACTCTTGTTCAACGTGTGCGTACTACTTGGTAGTACTTATAGTAGAGTGAACTGATCCCCGTTCGTGTCGTTGATCCATCAGCTTCAACAGTGCCAAACAAAAGATCCATCCATTGATGGGAGAACCTTTTGTCTAGCGGTCGCTCGAACCCTAAGTGACGTGTCGTAACGAGTTCTCGGGGTTTTTAGAGAATCAGTGATTTCTACGAACACGGCCAAAGCCCGCTAGAGTGGAAGGGGTCAGCCATTCAATGCAAAGAACGACAGTCAGAGTGGGAGAAGGGAACCGTACTTTCCTTAATTGGGCGCTAAACTGCGAAAAAGTGGCACGTGTACGCCAAGCTCTTTCTATTTCTTTCTTCTTTTTTTTTTTGTCAATCGATTACCTGGGCATCTGCGAGGATGCGTCGCATCAAGGCCAGGGTGGGGTTCGTTGTGAGGTCATCCTGAAGGGCAAGTGCTTCACCTTCGTTGTTCAAGCGATTTAGAGTCTTGAGCGCTGTGGACAAAAATGATAGCACATGTAATCCCTATCCAAGTGTTACGACAATTATTACTAGACCATAAACCATTGTCCAATTATTAGTCAAGTGCAAATTAATATAAAAGGAAAATCTTTAAAGTGCATGGGATTAATGTGAAAAGCCTGTCTATAGGAATGACATTCAGCAAATACATTTAGATGGCAGAGTAGATTCTCGACACTAGATTTTCCCTTCGGCAAGGGGGGGGAGGCGCAGTTAGATTATCAACGAATGTCGGTAAAAACCAATTGCGCGTGCAAGCTATGCGGAGAATGCTAATCCCGTTAGAGGTCCTGGCGCGCGCGCACGCCAGTCAATCAAGATGAAACCACAACCGCGAATGAGATCCGAAATCAGTGCGTGTCCCAAGCGAGTTAATGCCAAGTATCCTGAGAAGCATCCAATTATCTAGGAGGCGTTCATCCTGTTCCTAGACATCTTCACGCAGACTAAACGAACGGGTGAAAATCGAGTGTTCGCTCGAAATTGCTACAAAATTATCGTACTTCTTTATTGCGTTAGTACCGTGGTCATCACGACGTGACAGATGATACCGGGAAACTCTCTTAACACCATTACCCATTTTCCAGGGCAACTTTCCTTAATTCCATTAAGAGCGCCGAGCTCGCTGGATAACCGCAAGCCACTCAGCACTCATTAATACCGGTGAAAAATGACTTTCCATTGGGCGAGCGTCAGTGATTAATCGACGCACAGTGCGATCTTTGAATCTAATAAATTAAGAATTAATACAATCCGAATGTGAAACTGTCATCGCATTCACATTTCATTCTTACCTTTGTTCTATCTTAAAACAAAGTTATTTATTGTAGGGAGAATTATTTCTGTCGTGGAAAAAGGTCGTCTATATCGAAGAAGCGTCGAGAGAGCATCTATAACTACGAGAGATTGAAGCACCTTCAGAAAGAGAGACCCAAAGCAATAACTTCAACTTCCACCCACTAAAACCAGAGTCGCCCGCTGACAAGACCATTCTACCCGATTCGCGAACCAATCACCAAGAAAGCCCCATGGCGAGGAAATTAGATCGAGAGACGCTTGGTCCTTTCGTCGTTTCCATCCCAATGATATTGTCCCCGAGAAATCGAAGTAGAGTTCAATAAGACATGAACGAATCCCGAAAGAGATGAAAATATATATTGTAAAAATACAGTCAAACTAATTCGAATTTATTTCTTCTATATGTAATATCAATGATGTGTTGCGTGGGATGCAAGCAATAAAAGGACCAATGACTGCACAATTTCCCTCGAGACTCACCTTCCTCGAAGGGCTGCGCTCGCTTGGCGAATGCCCTCGAGAAAACGCCGCGTGGCTTCGAGGGCTCCACGCTGCCGTTTTCCACGGCCGCGCTCATTTTTCCCCGAGCGCACCTTCACCACGTTGCTTGCGACGCCAGGACGAAATGAGGGACCATCTGAAATCGACCCAATTCGCTGCATTTCCCTCTCTCGAGCCTTACCGCCCGATCTTTTCTATAACTTTCTTCCCAATCACTCGGATGTACCTTGACCCGCGTATTTATGACCAATGGGACTATTTCCGGCCCATCAAATTCCTAATATATCATTACCACATTTTCATATTTCTGGCGAAATATTCAATCACATCGCGCGATTACGAAAATCAAGTTGGCGAACTGCATTATTCCTGACAACCAATCAGAGTTGGTACGTCAATTCGGAGAGATACTCAATGAGCCTTCAACAGTACACGTTAATTAGTGTCCGACTTTGACGAAACTTCTGCTTAATTAATTCTGGATTATCTGATTATTGGACGCGAATTTACAACGAGGAATCGTGACGGCGGTACGGATCAAAGCAGCCGCGTACTGAAACAAAGGGCAGAATTGTGCGGAAAATCGGATTCGAGGGTGCTCCTTTATCTCTGCCGCTGTAAACGCGATATAGTGGCCTCTTGTTTTATGGTTCGGCAAACTCTAGCTCGATAAAGCTGAGGTATATTGCAATCGAAATGAAATTTCGGACACAGACACAGCAACCGACAACTCGGTTATTAAACTTTGTTGTAAGAATTTAAACTATCCAATAGCTATTTATCTTCGTTCGAATAGGAACCTAGATAATCTCGGAGTAATTTCAATTGATGTTAAGAAGACGTGACTTGAAAGGGGTGAATCAGAATCGCTGGAAAATAGCTGGAAAAAATGGGGGGAAGCTGCACGTGACGAACGTGTCGACAAGAGAACATGACGCGCGGCGCGAGTGCATCAGCGGCTTATCAATATTTATCGAGCGCTAGATCCACGTTAACCCTTGTTTATATCGATGCATCAGGAGCACGTTACATGGCAGAGGGTGGGCGCGAGCCAGCCGGCAACAATAACCGGATAACATCCCCTAAAAACTGGAGGAGCTCTGGTGCGCTTTCCCCAGGGTAACAGGACGTTCGATCGTCATAATTTATCATTACTCTCTGTACGGATAGGACACGCGTGATAAATCCTCGCCGAGTTCGACGAAGTTGTAGACCCTTGATTTATGCTGCACGGACGATTCCGGTCACAATGGGTTCCCGCCCCACCCAGCCCCACCTTCCCTCCCCATCACTTCCCACCTCGCACACACACACACACACACACCCCTTCTACGATCGTTTTGAATTTGCCAGCATGAAAAATTGCTCGAAAGTATGGTATTAATCTTTCATGAAATTGTCGAGGGATGAGAATTCCTTCAACCAATTAACAACCTTGGCTGAAAAGGGTGGGAAAAGGCACGAGCCATTTGGGAAATTAAACAATTCTATCGTTCATTGAATTAACCAAGCTTGATACGAAATTATCATTACTCGTGAACAATATGCATTAGATCGAATTATAGATCACCTACAATCAATTCGAATTTAATGGACCGACTGAACAATGTGTATATGGGTAAATGAGTGGCTGAAAGCGGGAAGGGAAGCCAGTGATTAAACTGTCAAAACCCAACAGTGGCGTGTAATTATTTCGAAATAGTTTACAAGGACACTTCACATCTGTACTATGTTCAGGTCACCGAGAGGACAAGTAGTACAGAAGCTATTAGACTCGGCTAGATAAGCGACTAGTTCCAAGCAAACCACAAACGATCCGAGTTCGTGCCAGTCGAGATCGAAAAGCCATTCTAGGGCAGAGGAGGATGCTCGATTCTGAAACGCGATAAATCTCATCTTATCCTTCAACAGCAGATATTAGGATAACGAGGCATGCATGCTCTGAGATGAGCCGGTAATACCAGGATGGAGTATGGAGCGAGTGTTATTGTCACGTTTATGTCCTATACCGTGCGCTTGGCATGACGTGCTGCACGACCCCCCAGAGTTCAATTTCGGAATAGACCAATGGCAGTTTGTCGATCCCCCGGACAATAGTACTCTCATCCACAATTCCTAATAACCTGCATCCCAAGATACACTTTGCCAACCATCGAATCACATGTATATATTTTCCACTCACTGGAATTTGTTTAAAGTAATGTTCTTATTTCGATATAGATTCCTGTAAAATATATTATTAGAGACGAAGATTGGAAGTTCTATATACGATTCGTTGGGGATTCAGTGAAGATTGGGAATTATTTGAAAGCTGCTTCCCATTTATGCAACCCCTGTACCGAACAGCTGCGAACTCCGGTTACTATGAGGGTGTAAAGAGTCTGGTGCCTCGTGTACGCGGATCACGGAGAAGATGGCCGCATTGGCTCTCAGTGAGCTTAGGACGAGCTTAACCTGAGAGAAAGGGGAGGCGGCCAAGGGAGCTTGGTGAAAGCCCTTGGCTTCGATTTCTGGTGCGATTAACCGTAATTCCGATTTCTCGCCTACATATTTCATGGTGGAACTAGCGTTCCAAGCAATCCTTTATGCTGCTTTACAGGCAAAAGTGAATGATGCATTTTTTTTACTTTGGGGTTTACAAAATTGCCACAGCTTTTTCATGCTGTTATGGGAAATATTGGCAGGCAGGAAATACGAAAATAACACGGTGACAGTGTCGGCGGATGTATGGTTGTATAGGTTACCAATATGCCTCCCACGCGAACGAACCTGTGTATCGGCGGACGATCGATGCTTCTTTTAAAAGGACGCATGGTCCATTGAGCAATGTGGCGCAACAGCCCCACCGGGGCTCACAAATACAAATTACACAGTATTACCTTTCTATCCCAGGATAACAAGGAGGAGTACGCCAACCAGAGCCTCCAGCAACACTTTGTGGCCAAGCATACACACACACACACACACACACACACTGAGAATATTTCACCATGGGCTGGAGAGCCCGTTTTCCTAACTCATGGATGCCGATCGGGAGCTAATGGAATATTCAAGATGCTCCTAGAGCGATGAATCTTTCGGTACACAATGTAACGAAAACCTCCTTGCAGGCCTCAAGCCGATCAATTTCCATCTATCTCTTCTGATCTACTTCTTACGGAAATTAAATATCGAAGGAAGCATTCGATGCAAAGTTCATGCAAGCATCTCAAATGAGGATCAGAACATAAAATTCACTTTGCACTGGCGTACTAAGTTAACGTTGAATTTACAAGGGGAGTGATGCCTGGCATGCATGAACCGTGTTAACGAAACTCGAGGGAAAAATGAGACGGTGGCACGGCATGAAAAAAAAAAAAAAAGGTCTGAGAAAACTCTGAGAAAACTCTGATCTTATTCGTTACTTCGCAACGAATAAGAAAGTCGAAGGAGGAGCTTGGTTAAAAAAATGTGAGCCCGGATCACCAGTGTTAAAAGGGACACGATGAGCCGGTCGATGTATAATCCGAGGCAGATGAGAAACTTGGGGAAGTTGTCAAATCATATCTTTCCAGTCGCGCAAGGTGGCTCGCAATAAAAATGTCGCGGCGCATCACGAACTTCTTGATGACATCGCGTGTTAACTCTTCGCGGGCGTCGCGAGAGTATTAAATTACTTCCAGGGCTCGAGGAACTTTTACCACCGAGTGTCAGAGTAGATGCGGGTGGAAAGAAAGAGAGAGGGAGTGTGCGAGAAGAACACGCAGCAAAGATCACTTTTGCGAGAGCAGCCTGGATAAGTCAAGAAGCTCTGCTTCCAACTGGTTTTTCCTTTTTCTCCAAAGCTTTCACGGAATACGCTTTGCACCTAGATGAATCATAGTCCCAGCATCCCTCCGACTCTCCACCAACTTCGAAGGAGAACGATAATCTCGCGATGCGAGAGAAAGAATCGAGAGGGACAAAGGCACTACTTCTCTTTTATCCGAGAAAGCGTCGACGGGAAAGGTTGCGTTCGACCGCGGTGACTCTGCAAAGGTTTCCACTGTCTGTTTACTACTTCGCTAACACCTATCCTGTTTACGGCTTAATTGCACCCAAGCGACGACTCTTTCATCCTCATTTCTTCTACTGATGAATCTTCACTTCTAAGTTCGAACTTTTAATATTTGTAATGAGATCATCAATTCTAAATGATAATACGTGTTGATAAAGTGTATTCCAGTCTTTGGCATTCTCCATGTAAAATTTAATTGGCGTCTACCTAATTAACCAGAGTCTATGGAAAACAGTGTATTCTAGTTTCGCTCGCCGAGTCATTAAAGCTTGCATTGTTTTTTCTTACAGCCAGGTGTACCTCTATTTTCACGAGGGCGCCTTCAGACCTTATTCCACTTTGGCACTTTTTCAGCTGGCAATTGAATTAACGCCTCTGCTCGCGTTCGCATAATGCGAGGGTCTTCGCAAAAGGCCAGCCGCAGCATCCCTAAGGGTGTTTGCCGGCACGTATGTTGCAAAAAACTGCATTCTCGTTTCCACGCCGTGGTGAAACAACCTTTCGCCCTATGTTACATCTGCATAAAGAGGCTGGGGTGCATCTCGGCCCCGATATTTTTTTTTTGAACAGTCCTCGTCGAGCCTTTGGCGGCAATTAGAATGCCGGCTTCTTCTCGAAAGTCGGTCAAACTCGGTGAGTGTGAAACTGGAAAGGGTCAGAATTCGAGGGTAGAATTCAGAGCGGTGACAACCAACACACCACAGCTCTCCCTGTCTGTTGTAACAGAAGACACCCACTACCGGGATGATTTTTGCGGAGCGGCGTCGACCTGACTTTCCAAGAAAAGGAGAACGACAGCCAGTGGATGGGTGCACCGTGGCTGAAAGGTGCTCTCTCGCCGCCTTCATGGGAGAGAAAGTCGCTCTAGGTACTCACCGCGAACTCACATACGCGCGTATTAGGTTTCGTGAAGTGGGTCTAATATCGAGAAAAACGAGGAAGTCGACATATAATCCCATCTTAGCAACAGGAACTTTCCAACAAAGCGACGGCATCCCACTAAATCACTCGATCGTCACTAACGCTAGTTGCATTACAAAAGAAAAAACAGTAAGTCTATAACTCTGACTTATACCACTAACTTCTTTACCGTGAAATTCTTCGGAACTGAAAACTGTTCGAGTGCAATTTACAGGCGCGCTATTAATTTAAATGGAATTTAAATGACCAGGCTTGAGAAACGATTTAACGAACGGTTTGTCGTGAAGAGCGGGGGAGGGTGAGTAGAGGTTGGACATTTAAATGTGAGAGAGATGTAAGGGTCTGGCAGAAGGGACACTGCTGGATTGATGAACATTAAGAGGGAATTCACGTTCAGTCTGCTTGATTTATGTCACGTGAGAACAATAAACGCCTGAGCGATCTGTCTCGCTCGACAGAGCATTCAGGATGGGACTTAACGGTGAAAGCCGGACCCGAAGGACCGACGATCCGTAACTACCGGACACGACAATGCGAACGGTACCTACCTACACCTTCGCCCGCCCATGAAACACGAGACCTAACTACGATGGTGCAAAATTACCACTGACTAAGCAGGACTTTATAACTTCGACGACGCAGAAGAATTAGAAACCCGAAGATGTAGTTAACTAAAGGCGCTCGTGTGTAAGGGAAGCATGATATCCCGTGGAAAGGAAACAGTCTGGCAAACTCATAGGTATGCCGCACAGCAGTTTGGTACACCGAGTAAGTACGAGTCAGGCGAAGAGAAGGAGAGGGAAAGGGTGGCAAGTCGAGTGTCGCTCGACGGCTCTCCAAGGGTTAAACCGTGGCCTTTTGCCCAAGAAGTTAGCTAGTACATAGCTGGCGAGCACGTTGACACGGAGTAACAACTCATCCAACAGAGACGGGCGAAATGTTAGACGAAGAGTGAGAGAGGACCAGCAGCCACCGAAAGGGTGGAAAGCAGAGAAGTGAGAGGTAGACCGGGGGCGGGGGAGAATAGGGTAGAGTCCAAAATTTAGTTAGAGGGGAGGAAATTTATTTCGTCGACGGCGGCTGCTACGGTGACGAGGAGCCAATTACCCCGTGCATCGTCGCCCCCCTTCCCCCCTTCCTCCCTTCCCCCCAACCTGCCCCTGTTCTTCCACCCCCCTCTTCTCGCTGTTTCCCTCTCATTCTCTATATATCTACATAGGGTGGCCGTGCAGAGGCCACCCAAATGAGATAAGAGAGACAAGCGAGAGGCGGAAGAGGGATGCGCGAAAAGTGTGGAGTCGACCCCCCAGTGCGCTTCGTCATATTCGCCTACCGGCAGACAGACGCACTCTCATGAATATTTAGCTAAGTGCTCGCACCGTGGAACTAATGCTCACTCACTGCGAAAACTGAATATTTGCTTAAACTCGAGCGATCCGAATCCCACTTGGTTCACGCACCTTGTAATCGCTCGTGGCGTCTTATTACACATTTGAGAACAGCCGGATCTTCAGCCGGATTTTCGAGTTGTCATTAAGGGAGGCCCTTAAAGTCAATGTGCCTTGCACAGGTGGCAGAAATTCCTTCGAGAGAACCAATGTGATTGGTAAAGTGATTGACTTGAAACTCTTTCTTTCATTATTTTTTGGAGATTGCTTTTGGACTTGGTTGATTAAAGTGTAGAAATATCAGTCAAAGGTGGCAATTCAACTTGACTAATTTAACTGATCAAAAATAGAGTACTGATTTGAATTACTAAAACTTTGGGGCTAACGCGTGGGTTCTTGGGAACGTCTGGCAGGCGCCTATACTACTAGAGTTAGCTTTGAATTTAACTTTCCGTCGACGTCAGGATCGTGAAAGCTCCGGTTACGCTACTAGAGCATATTGGATAAGGATAACTTTAATACATATTTTGTGGTCGGCTCTTTATTATTCCACTCGGGAGTTTCCCTTCTAGTTCTGATAGGAATATGCCTGGCATATAACTATTCAGAGAAAATATACAACCGTATATATAGTTAAATCTGTTAATATTTTAAACACATCATTTCAATACATTTACATGCTTTTACCACTGAGGAAGAATTATATGGATTACTAGAAATTCACGGAAAGATTCACTAGCCAGGTTTGCTATAATTTATGGTATCGGTGTATTCGGAAATTAGAAATGTTTTGGAGCGATCACACACCACGGATATATTGGTCCATGCGAGATGCCTATGTTTATGCGAGCGCAAATGCACCGTTCAAAGGCACCGGCAACAAAGCAATTACATCCTCGCCTGTAATCCAATCTGATGCGATATTCCGATTACATTGTTTACTAGCCGAGCAGAATCGATAACTGTACTACGCGGGGTCTATTGGATACTTAATTCGATTGGGCTGGTATCGCCTGCGCGAACAATATGCTCCCAGATTAACATTTTATTGTCGTCGGTGGCCATAATACTCTGGAAATTAGGTTGCCGTATCTTTGCCTCTATTCAGTGTCGATCTCTCGAAAATTAACATGGCCTGTTGGTTATTAGACGCGTTGAAACAATACACACGACCTGATTCTATTGGTAAAAGCTGCGGAAATTGTGTTCGTCTTTCAATAGTTAGACACATCGACGCTGGGGAGCGTCTGACATTTTCCCAATAAAAACTCCCGGCAAAACAGAACAAAGCTGCATTGCTAAAGCACTCGCGGAAGTTCATGCAAGAAGCATGAGTATGTAATAGAGCTTTTGAATAATAAAATCCACAAGCTCCTCGTAACCATTGCCGAGTTTCAGAATAGCGTAGAACTTCTCTACTAACAATCACCATGAATGTTACGCGTATTTCCGTTCTCAACGGTTTAAGAAACAAAATCCGGATGCTGGCAAGCCACTCTGTATCGCAAGATTGTTCCCGCTCGGTGTCACAGCCAGCTCTAAATAAATACGATGTACCCCCGGATCAATATATCCTCTTCCGCTGGCCTCTCGTTCCCTCTTCTCATCGGTTCTCTCTTTCTCTCATACTTTGCTCGCTCCTTCTTCTTCTTCTGTCTCTCTCTCTCTCTCTCATTTTTTCATGCCACGTCGCGCATCGCAACTCAGTTAACAATTCGCTAAGAGGTCGGTGTTCTCTCTTTCATTCCCTCTCACCGTATGCATTATGGTCAGCCACGCTCGCTTCGGACTCGGACCACTTTAATGTCCGCTCGCCCTCCCCAGCTCGTATTACTCGCGCGGCTAGCCAGCCGGCCGGCCCCGCAAATGCTCTCATCCTGCTAATACATTTTTTCCGCCACGATTTTTAATGCCCCCCACGGAGAAATTTCCCCGGGCATTTATCGAACGAGCAACTCTTTCCCAGTGAAAATATGTGTGTGGGGTGTTCGGCAGGATCGAACGCGAAATTAACTGTTGAGGTTTAATGGTAGAACGGTCTTTGATGCCAGCAATATGTATAAATCGCCGGGGAAATGGTGGAAAGCCCCTCAAATTGCGACGACTAAATGCAGTTCGGAATGTTAACAAAAGTGCACTCGACACGCCCGGTTGTATGTGCTCGCATGTGTGTGTGTGTGTGTGTGTGTGTGTGTGTGTGTTCCGGTGCGCTTCAGCAACGAGAGAAGAGCGGCGCGCTTTGTGATAGTAGAAAGGACCTTTGATCCAAGCGCCCTGTCGAGCGACAGGACGTGGCTCTCTCGATGGCTGCAAAAGGGCGAAAGGGTCTCGTATCGATAAACGGCCAACGTTAATCGAGTATCGCTCAATACGAGTCATTTCCGGGAGCACCGTAAACCGCAAAACGGAAGATTACGTCTTGCTCGCTCGCGCGCTCTCTCTCCCTCTCACCACGTGAGAGAGAAGAACGCACGTCAAACTACGAGCAGCGGCGGCAGCGGCACAGTGATTGCAGGAAGCAATGCACGTGACGTGCGATACCAAAGCCGCTTGGGGCTGAAAGCCTCACTCGTGCTCAGGGCAAAGCCTGCACGAAAAATTGTTATTGCCTCCTGCCACGCTAATAGACTTTTTCCTTGCGCCAGGCCAATTTTTAACCTCTTCGATCACACATCAGGAAATTGTCTTTGCCTCCGCTATTGAAGAACGTCTACATGTCTTGGTTGAGGTTGCATAGGGAGGCTGGTTATTGGGCGGACAAGAATAGAGTGCATTGCTCTCGAACGGAACATTCGTCTACCCACGACGTCGGTTCTCATCTGCGACCGAGCCAGCGATCGTACACGCCACGTGAATATCTAAAGCGGTCATCTTAATACGCCCTCAACAACAGAGTTAAATAATAATATCTTTTTCTTTATATTTATGAGTTAAAACTCTCTTAAAGAATGTCTGAAAATTATATCAGATAGATAGAAGGCCATTTCCTATAAGTAGAAAAGGTCTTACGTAGTCAGACCAACGATCGATGCAGTGTTAATAAAAGATCTGTTGATGAAATGATTTTAATAAAAGATTCATGGTGTGTAGGTGTTTTCAGGGTACAGAAAGTCATGAAATAAAAATTATCTTTGACCTGAATTCAACAGCAATGGAAAATAAATTGCTAACTGTGCGATTATGAAGCATCTCGTTGCGCCATAGTCACTTTTCTCCCCGCTCTTTTTATTGCGCGTCAACCAAGCGTACCAGTTGAACAGAAATAAATTATGTTCGAAGACTTCAATGTCAGCATGCTTAATATAAGGTAAATTGCGATAGCGACGGCGAGCCGAGAGCGCAACTAGCCTTGAACGTAACTCTCGCCCATGAATCAAGGACAATATTGATTCCAAGTCTCCGATCATCGAAGCGAAGGCTGGCATTATTATAATTTCGACGTCAAATTCAATTCAACCTATTTCACTTACTATGCGGAAAAGCTAGAAATGCGGAAAGCCTAGTGAAGCTGTTTGTAACTACACGCAGTTCAGATGGGCCCAAGTTCCTTGGAATAAGCAGTGTGAAAATGTACTCGGGGGGAACTTTCAACATGAAAGTTTCGTTCTCTGACACAGTGGAACAAGACTGTTTAAAATACTTTCCACGAATAGCATGCACCCACTCTTGTCCCAGTGGACTCTGTTGTAATAATTTTCAACTCATTTTCACGCTACTTCCTCGGCTCGTCGAGTTGCTACTATAAAACGAATCCATAAGATCTTCCTTGCAAAATGCCCACCTCTTCGCTACAGTTATTTTTAATCGTCCACGATTTAAAATTCATTTTGTATATCCTGAATTTTTGACAGGACGTGACTGCGATTGTTCGTCGAAATATGACGAGCCATAAAGATACACTTGGCGTGATATAAATTCGTGTTTATAATTGAGATCGGATGCGTTTATTTCAAATTTAATGTGTCAGTGGCTGCACTTCGCGCGCGAAACAAAGCCTGCCCTCCCGGATCGACGTGGTCCTCGTACATATCGTGAAAGTGACGCGTGATTTTTCTGAAAAGTCATTTGTTATCGTGGAATACAGGAGAGTGCTGTGGAAAGACAGAAAAAGAAGGGAAATTCTGACGGCCTCGGTGACATTTTTTGTTGAAAAAGTTGGAAAAGTTAGAGCACTAATGACACGTCTATACGATCGCGAGAACAAAAGTTCGAGCTCTCTTCGAAAAGAGAATAACAGGCTTTCTATCGCCGCGCTCGCGTTATTCTTTGAGCAATGCGGCAGTAACGCTTCGCTGATGTTTCGCCAGGAATTAAGATTACGTGAGATGAATCTCCGAATACCGCGCTATACTCAGATGAGAGAGGATGGACAGGGAAAGAGGGGGCGCACTGTGCGCGTTCTTATTTGCATAGCTATTACCCCTTTGTGGCTTGGCGATGCGCTCTGCGTACCCTTTAATTTTTTCTCATTACTATTCAGTAACCTGGCAATATCAAGGGGTAATTACTGGATTACTGCACATGAAAGTACCGCAGTACGAGAGCGTGAGACCGAAAGAATCGGACTCAATTCAAACGCATAACCAAAACAACAAGTAGAAGAGTATTACGTGCATCAAGTGTGATTGGTATATTTTCTCTGACATTATTCGTTCAGTCGAGCGAAATAATTGGCCACGTACTTTTATGTGGCGCTTGGCTTCGATGCTGGTATTCAAAGGCATCCGTTCCTGCCAGGCTTACATTTGTAGATTTCGTTGTCGATCGATAGTGAGATGACACCCTCGGCTCATAAATATTTATAGGCCATGCGAGCCACCCTCCGCTCGCTTTCACGCTCGCTCATTCCTCCGTTATTATCCGAGTTACCATTATCCTTGGCATTTGCTTTCCCGTCGACACACGATTTCTCCTGGCACAGGCTTTCCAGAATGATAAAGACACCCTAACGAAGTTTCCCTTGATTAGCCTCGCCCGCCTTCGAGCTACTCTCATCAAACGTGTCAGCCGCCAGTCAGAAAATAATACGAACTTCCTATTCTCATACCGCCTTCATTTACATGCAATCAGGCACTGCCACTTACAGACCAAAGGGATATTCGGAAAACAACATTTTCTAAGCTTGAAGTTTCATTCAAATGAAGATTGAATTGAATTATTAATAACTAAAGTACAAACTGCGTATTGCAATCGTAATATTAGTAATGTAATCGACTACAAAAAATAGCTGTGTTGACTACAAGTTATGCAACTAGCATTATTCAGTATTCCTAGCGAGGAAAGAAATATTTACGCGACATTTGACGCACCGTTGCAACCACGGTCAGATTACTGTAACACCTCCGATTACAGGGGATAGTCACCCCAAATGAAGTGGCATTGCTTGCAAACGGTTCTCGCCGACAGTTCCGTACACCAAGGGATTTAGCAGTAGGATTACTAGCTCCACCCTCGACTAGCGCGAGAGGCTCAGTGCTGGCGGCACATCAAACACGATTTAGCGCGACATGGAAGACATTCAGGACGGAAAGGGCACGTGACAGACAGCAGCACGCGAGAAGCGGAGTGTGCCCGAGAATCTCTCTGACAGGCCGGAAAAATTGCGGTCTGATCGGACGAGATTCGTTGCGACGGCTATCGATCTCTCGCACGACGCCACTCTCCAAGCAAAGGCAGTGGCTCCTCTTACACCTACTAACTCTCCTCCCTCGACATGTGCCTTATGGCTGGTCGAGCGATGCAGCAGCTGTAAATTCTCATAAATATTTATTGGCCCGCGGCAGTAGTGGCAGCAACGACGGCGGCAGCGACGGCCGCCGCCGCCGCCGCCGCCGCCGAAGCAGCATGCAAATATACATGCGCACGCCGATCCTTCTAGCCAAGCGGACGCAAACACCGGCCAGCCACGGCTAGCTAGGACTCTCGACTCTCAAGCGTGTCCGCATATCGAATGTACCGTGAAAACCGCAAAAAAAGCCACACGACTCCTCCGCTACATCGTCGTGGGAAATATCAACGCGCCGGAGGAAATATCGTGCTGGGCGGCCTAGCGTGTGACACCCGATCTAAAGATAGAGAATCGAACTATTTGCCGTAAAATGATGCTAGCTTCGATATTACATCATCGTTACGCTTTGTAGTTCAGCCAGGATTGATACTGGCGAGCCATAGAAAACACAAGGTAAGATAAGAGAAGTTCTCATTCGAAGAAGAAGACTATACACAGACCACTGAAAGTTTAGGAGTCCTTGATGACCGGGCGAGCGAGTTTACGATTATGGAATGCTGCTTTATGATCGCGTAATGCCAAGAGAAAAATATCGGTACACGCTCGGGCCATTTCACGCTACGAGTTTAATAATCTATCTATCATACATACGTATAACCTCAACTATATCTGTCGCGCCAGAAATAGCACGCTCTCGGGCGTACCCACCTGCGAACGTGGGAAGGCCGATCGCGATTTCGCGTTGGAAACACGTCTACCTAAGTGCAGCAACAACAACAAGCGGGCGACAAAACCAGTTCGTGTTATCACACCGAATCTGGCGAGAGCGACGAGATAACATTGAAGGAGGTGGAAGAGGTGGTGTGCGCGGAGCGTTGAATCGGAGAGGAAGAGCATTACGAGGAAGAGCACACAGGGGCCAGCGGCACCAAGAACTAGAAGAGGAGAAAGAAGGATAAAAGGGAGCGAGTGAGAGAGGGAAGAAGTAGGAAGAGGTAGGAAGAGAAGGCAAGCCACGAGAGGACTCGCTGGAAGAACTTGCCGGTGAGCATTCCAGCGCGAGGCAAACTCATCCGGAGCAGAGTGGTTCCCATGCCACGAATCGCGCCTCTGCTTCCGTTCCTTTCTCGATTCCCGCCAATTATTCAGAGAATCGTGATTGCCCAGCCGGAAATACCATCTACCTCGTCGTAATCGAACCCTTGTGTGTAATAAATATCCCGAAGATGAAATAAAAGAAAAATGTAAAATAATCCATTCTGGATAATTAACTCATAGAATATAATTGGCAGGTAATATGTGGCAGTTCGTTGTCGATTACATGCCATGCCTGTAATCTCTAGTTAAATTATTATCAAATAAATGAAGTAAATGAGCCTCGAGATACGATACTTTCTCCCCTGGCATCCGAGATACCACTAAGTGAACAGATAATTTTCTGGAATGCACGGCTGTTTAATGGATCCATAATCACCGCCTTGGCCAGCCATTCAAAAGTAATCCAATAAACTGTACCATCGAATTGCTCCGCTCTCAAATAAATATATTCACATTCAGCAAAAACGTTGTACCTCGTACAAAAAAAAATACATTCCTCGAATACAAAAAGCAGTCTGACTCTTTTCCGACTAACTAGGCGCACGAAAAAAAGAAAGTAGGCCAGCGAAATTCGATAGGGAAAATCGCGGGCGGTCTTAAAGGGGGTCATGCGATCCCAGAGCAAAAAAAGGAGCCATAGGAAAAAAAAGCCACCGTGTTCGGACTGAAATAGTAAAAGGTTTCTCGGAAGAATTACGCTGAGAGTACTTGAAGAAATTCTCCCGAGAAATTGCGACCCGAGGAAGAAGATGGGGGTTTGTGCATTGGAAATCTAGGACTTTCCCTCCTTGGATGTATCTGGGCTTGCACTGCTAATACGTATTGTCCGTGCACCCGAGCAGACCCGCGCCTGCTGCAAGCCATTCCGGTAACGAGCGAAGTGATACGGAGTGCGCTGTAGATAGAGGTCAAGATAAAAGGAGAAATGCTCCCAGCAGAATATGCCAGGAAAGTCAGAGGACCAAGGTAAAATGATTGCTGACAATCTCAACAACAACTTGAATGAGTGAACATCTCTGACATTCTCGAAATTAAATGATTTATAGCTCTAGCTAGTACAAAGGATTCTTTATTGAATGGCCACCCATGAAGAGCTTTTCTTCCATAATACACGAAGAAGTAGGGTCGCTGGTCGTAGGGAAAGTGCAAGAACTTTATATTATTATATGGAGAGAAGGGAAGAAACGTTAACGCGATCGTAAGAGTCACGATTCTTCGTATCGCACTTCTTCTCTGCTGGTACCTGTCGGCTTAAGGCTCGTTTGTTATATCGAAACAGGTTTCGAGTGAAAGTTTTGAGCTTAGGAAAATGATTCCATCGTTTTGAAATGCCTGTCCTAACCAATGACGGAACGACGGAACTTCTACTCATTTTATTAAACGGTGCTGAAAGAAAGTCGTTACAAATTCTTGTGGAGCATCGATAGTTCCGAGGTTAATTATAAGGAGGTATTAATTCAATGTAAATGACTGCACTGCCGAGCAATCTCCGCCACGATGAGAAGGAGAGCTTGCGAGGGAGAGAGCTTTAATTAAAAGGGTAGATTACGCCCACGTCGATTAGCCGTTCGACCACGAGAAATGCAGCAATCGCGTTCCAGATATTTCGTCGATTTCCACAGGTCACGCCACGAGATCCAGTTGCGCACCTATACATAGCTATCTAGACACCTACTCCCAGTCCAGCCACGGGTATACATTTTCCAAACCAATTCTACTACCTAGCCTGGCTTAATTGCAAAATTTCAGCGCACCGAGGCGCAATCGAGTCGCGAATGTCAAGAGAGATATCGTAGAGTGGCTTCCAGTTCACATGGAAAATATAATACTTTTTTGACGCGCTTTCACTGCTAATAGCATCACTCGATACTCGCAAAAGAAAAGAATCGCAATTTCCCCCGATTAATTAGCGAGCTTTCTCGATTACTCGGCAGCGGGAGTCGTGAGTTTCCCATACTTCCTGAAGGACACTCGACTGGGCCATTAAGAAAGCGATACCTAAATGATTATTAATTACTCGAGTTGTTTCAACGAAATTGGAAAAGGCAGGAATAGACTGGAGTTTTCGAGGACGTCCATCGATTTCAATGCATCGAATTGGCCACTCGAAATTACCGACTGCCTCGAACATATTTCATCGTGCGTCCGCTCGCGCTACTTCGCCTCATTTCCTTTGCTCCGGCTTCGAATTAAATAGAAGTGGCTCACTACGCCTGAAACACCCCAAGGAGCCCGGCAACTTTTCGCCAAGTCGACGATTAATTGGATAACTTCGAATTAAGTTATTCGCGCCACTTGACCGTGGCCAAGGAGCGCCAAAGAATTTCAACGCTAATTAGCCTTCTTAATGACGATGGTCTGATCTAACTTTAACTTATTGCATCACTCCTTTCACTCCGACCTTATGAGTCATCAGCGTCAATGACTTTTCTGTCCAAAAAAGCCGGAATTGTCCCGAAAATTTTCGATTTTTCGAAAGTTCTCGGACTGTGACGAACGCTTGATATTTCGATTGTTTGTGTATCAAAATGGAAAGAAAACATGAAACCAGTGGCAGAAATGCCGGAATTGTACCGAAAACATATGGAAAACCGATGCTGAAAATTTCAGTTTCGTGGTTTTTCCCATGTTTTCCATACTTCCCAACATTTTCCGGGGCTGAAATTTGGTGAGGAATGTTTTCTTGCATCAAGGAAGAAGTGATATAAATTCCAGAGCGCTAGCTCAAAATTTATTTTTTCGCAAATTTTTCCATATGTACCCCTTCACAAATTTTCGATTTTTCGAAGGTTCCGGGACTTGGACGAACGCTTGATATTTCGATTGTTTGTGTATCAAAACGAAAAGAAAACATGAAACCAGTGGCAGAAATGCCGGAATTGTACCGAAAACACATGGAAGACCGATCCTGAATAATTAATTTCGTCTAATTATGACGGTTTTTCATATGTTTTCCATACTTTCCGACTATTTCTCGGGATAAAATTTGGTGGGGAATGTTTTCTTGCATCAAGAAAGAAGTGATATAAATTCCAGAGCCCTAGCTCAAAATTCATTTTTTCACAAGTTTTTCTTAATACTATTTGATACTAAGAATGAAAGGAAATCCGTCTAGCAACTAAACCAGGCGACGATGCAAGAAGATAACCATACTGAGCTTCGTAATAGTTCTGCAATAGTTCCAGACCGGTTGGTATAGTCGGCGACCAAACAGGTTCAAAGGCACCTTGCAGAACGAAAGGCGAAGGGCTTAATGCGCCGTAGTTCGCTCTCCCAAGTGTAATCTCAAGCGATAATTTTCCTCCAGGAAACGAACAGCCGGAACTCGATAGATTTTAGTATACGCGATACACGTCGGCTCCAACAGAGCACAATTCCATTGTTGGAAAGTCGATGCACACTCAGTAACAATAAACTAACAACGCGTTCGGCAACCGATTTCAGGTGCCAGAAATGCGAGCAAAACCTTTCAGATTTGTAGGCGAAACTTCCGTTTATCTGCCGGGTTTCCATGCGCGTGCAGGAAACTCGGGAAAGCGGTATTCCTGCTGCAATACTGTGCGCTTCTGCTGGGATTGTCAATGGGATTATTAATGTGCCGACCGATGTTGCAAATTCACTTCGGGCTAACAGTTTCGCCATCTTCTGGAATGATATTCATTTGTATATGAATGTACAAATACTCGCCATCTAATACTGAAAGCGTTGAAATTTCTTTTCGACCTATTTTGGATGGCATCTGTGACACACTGGGAAAGCGAAACTGACGACACGTATCGCGTACTCTTTTACAAAACTCGAGTGGATAACGCGCGAAACCGTGTGGAGGGTGTGCGCGAGTTGATTAGAGGCAACGCGGCGCATGCAAATGCATCAGGGGCAGAAGTACACTGGGTCAAAAGGTAACAGAATTTCGCCTTTCATACTTCAAGAATTCTTTTCGTACGCGTTCGCAAAAACGCGGAACAACAGCGAAACAATTATGGCAATATGAACATGCTAACTTCGACTTGCATGCAATTCGACATTTATAATGAACCCAGTTTATAGGTGCTTGGTAAAATAAGAATTATTCTGATTAATACGACGTTGCATTGAAGGAGAACTTTAAGTACAGGAGTAGGAAATGAGCTACATTAAATGACGTGCGTGATGACTCGAGAAAGGCTGAAACACGATGGTCAGAGGCCGCGCGCACGATTATACACCTCGAGACACAGTTTCATGTATCCAGGACAGCGATTTATTCTCGACGAAGAAGTTTCACTTTGAACAGCCATTACCAGGCTGCCTTTAATCCCTGGCGAATCTCTGTAAGGCACCGACTGTACACAGCCAATTTATACGACGACGCCTACTTTCTGCCTGCTAATCCTTTGGACCGTTTATATCTGATTGCTCTCTTCAGAGTTTGTTATTTCACCGCCGCTATTAAGATCTGCCTGATTCACAGAAATATAAAGTTTAAATCAGGGGAATAATGAAAGATATCATTAAAACAACAGTAATTTCTTATGTGTCGGATTGTCTCGAAATGTTTAACATTAATTAATCACTGTCCTGGATAATCCATGATTTAAAAATGAAAAGTCAGAGGTAATGGACGAGGTGAACATTAAATTGAAGATCAAAAAGTAATGAAAGGTTCAAGAGCGGACAAGAGGGAGGGCAGGATAATATAATACAGGGTGGGACATATATGTTACGAGGATCACGTTACCGCTCCTCTTTTGAAACACAGGAACACTTACGGCGACTGCTTTGTCCGGTACCTTAAAGTGTACTGCAGGCCGATTACGGTTGCGTGCACAGGGAGGGTAAGTACACATAGCGAAACAAAGAGGGATAGAGAGAAACACGGCAACTCCTTTGAAAGCAAAGGTGCTTCCGGAGAGGACCAACTGTAACGAACGCAAGGCGACGACGAGCCCAGCAGGATCTACACTCACGGTTTCGCTACGATTCAAATGGAATCTCGGCTCTACTCGGTACCCGATACCAATTTAAATCCAATCAGGGAAGCAACCCTTCAAACATCATCTACAAAGAACTTACTATCACCCCGGCGCTGTCAACCCTGTGACAAATTAAGGATCTTCCTCTCGAGGAGCTTGGAAATACCCTCGTACATCCAAGCGACGAACTCGAGGAAAAACCTCAAAAGGAGTTTAAAGGTCGAAATGAGGAGAGCTAAGCAATAATAACGTTTAAGGTTAGATTCCCATTGGAGGATAAGAATGAGCATTAAAGGTGAGGCTACTATCATTAGTGCTCAAAGAGTTAGCTCCTTTTACTCGAGATACGGGCGCCCCGAAGCTTGAAAGCTTCCTCGAATAAAAGTGTACTCAAGCGCACTGTGAACATGTTCTATCTTATCTTAAGTGGTTTCGTAAGAAGCTGTAATAAAAGGATAAACAGGCGTTTCGCTTGTGAGGACGATACATAAAAATGTAAGCGCGAAAAACAGTTAAACGAAAATGGTCAAGGTACATTCGATTCATAGGTGCTTGTAATAACTTAATAAAACTAACATTTAATTAACATGATAAGCATGTATAAATTAACATACAACTACTTAACTAGAAATAAAAGGCAATGCTTTTTAGTGCTTGCAAAATGAAATCAGATTGGCGAGAAGAAAAAAAAGGAAACGTAAAAGAAATCCATGTATACGTACGGGTCGAGGGATCGAAAGTAAAACCTCACAAAACCATTGAAACCATTGGAATCCAAGGACAAGTGATAGCATACCCTGCATCAAAGCATCCTCCAGCACACTTTGGTACGAACGAGCACTGTTATCGAATCACACAAGCGCGTACAAACTCAAAAGCACTCGCACTCGAAAAAATGGAAAACCAGTTTGGAAAAACTGCAACCGTCAAATCCAGGGCGAGCTGGTGGCCAGGAAATCCCGTGACTGCAATCCCCGAGCAATATCGCACTGGGTGTTGTACCGGAGAAAATCGACGAGGAAATTCGGTCAGGGAAAAAGCCCTTGCGAAGCACGCGCGACGGCACCGACGATCACACCATTGGCATTCACTTTCCAAAAAGCGGATACGCTTCACTTGCCATCACAAAGATAGATTGCCAAAGGCAGTGGCACACTAGTCCCGGCAAACTTGGCCCGAAAGCATCAAAGACTAGTCGATAGGAAAATCAGAGGGGATTACGGAATACAAAATGAATGGATAATTTAAATGAATGATTAATGAATGGTATTCCCGATGTTTGTAAGAGATGGGGGCAGTGCGGGATATGCAGTTGGAGTGGAAGCAGGCTTTGAAGCGTCGCGTGTACCGGCCAGAGGTGAACTAAGGACGCAGAGGAAGAGCGACGCCCGAGCGACCTGTGTGTGGTGTACGGCTGGCAGGCTGGCTGGCAGGCTGGCTGGCTGGCTGGCTGCAGTAGAGGCCCATGGTACCAGTATGCTTGGTGGGGCGAGACCCTCGGAGTCACGAGCCCTCGAGGCTACGACCGGATCGTGTCGGTACGTCCTGATGCCGCCGACCGCCTGCTGTCGGCCCCAGGAAGAACGACTTCTGTTGCTCGCCTATTATTCCCCTTATTTACCTTATGCCTCGCGCGACTCGACCGTGAACTCCACTTCTCCACGATACCTATCGCTCTACTCAGGTGCTCCCTATTTCGACACTGGACACTCCTAACACCTTGGCTTCCAACACGAACCCAGTCAAGTCTCATGAATTAAAGATCTTACATTTTTTGTTAACCAGCAGGTTGAAATTTAAGGTTATTATAATTGTATTGTGTCTTGGTGAAATTCTTATTAGTTGAATTGTATGAAATTAACTTATAATTGATGTATTTAGTGAATGTAAACATGATAGGTCTGAATTTTAAATAGTGTGTTTGATATAAATTGTATGCAATAGCAAAGGCGCACGGAAGTCGAATAACTGAAGCACATCCTTCGTTTTATTGGTATAGATCGGTCTAAATTAGATCGTAGAGTGCCCCACTCGTGGGGACGGGCGCAGATGCGTCGATTTCGAGGCACGAAGGTGAGTGGCTCGCAAAAATGCCACATGAAAACGAACACCTGAGCCGAGACCGGTTCGCGATAGCCTCTACCTGACACCAAACAATACAGGTATCGTGGGTGTATGCTCGTGTCGGCTTCTATTCACGAATCCGTCCACTGCACCTCCTCTCGTCGAATACTTTGTCCTAGTCCCTGCTTTAACCCTTCTCCGCATAGTGGTATATTTTTCACCCAAGGTGTTAACACTCTAAAACCCTCATAGTAAAAAAAAAAATACGTACAAACATCCTCAGGAAAGTTCTAATATATAATTGAAATGCTACACGATGTAACAAAAGTGTATCGGAAGACATCACTATTGATTTGTTCCTTGATTTTCTAGCGATGTTCTCCGGCTTCTCAATCGGGTTAATTCTATTTGCACCTTCAATCGCAATGCGTTTCCCCCGATCGACATAATGCGGCAAATCTGCGGATTGTTGCCGACTTATTGCATTTGTAGGACGAAGCACTGGGTCTTCGGAAGATATCTCGAAGGGAGAAAGTAAAGTGGGGACGGAGGGAATTTTAATGGAAAATTATTTCAACCTAGAATTTATAATCAAGCTTAATTTGTATGTAACCTGAAATGGAAAAGGAAGGGTTGGCTGATTAAATCTAAGTTCAACCGATTACCCATGTCCTTCATTCTTACTGAGAGCTCCGGCTCGCATTATCATTACCGAATAGCGGTACGGCTAATTCAGGGAGAGATTTCTCGAGTCCTCTCGAGCTCCTTCGCCCTTATCTCGAGTGGTGGGCGCCAATGCTTTTCCAATAAGCCCCGAAATTCCAGGCGAGAGGTCTGTGCACTGGCGGCAACCGAGTGACGCCAGACTCCTAAGAAGACAGAAAGGAAGAAACCGGAAGCAGAGAAGGAAGCGGAGAACCGAGACGAGAAGGAACAAGGAACAGAAGCTCGAAGAAGGAAGAAACGCTTGGGAAGTGCGCAGGAATTGACTTGAATAATGCAAGATCCTTGGGCGACTTTTCTTTCTCCCCCTCGTCTCTCCTCGATCCCCTTTACCCCTGATCACGTGTCTCTTTCTCCGCTCACTGCCACCGCCAGATCTCTCCTTACTCTTTGAGCCAAGGTTTCGAGAACAGTAGCAATAGTCTGTCGCCAGGACAACCTCGTCTTTCCATCTCTTACGCTCGCATTTTTCGCCAATCCACTCTCAAAAGAATGCTCGGTCTCTTAATGAAATTTTTTACCAATCCACCCGCTTTCTTCCACTGACTGTTGGAATTCTATGGACAGCTCTTGCCGCCAATTAAAACGCTAGCGATGCTACTCTTTTTCTCTCTCTCTCTCTCTCTGTAACCATGCAATTGCCTTTAGCCGGCACATTCGATTCCACCAATTCGCATTCACATTTTCACGCGCTTCACCTGGAATTAGCTCAGCGCGGTCCACTTGGCTTTGCTGGCGTTACGGCAGTCATCCAGAAAACTCATTAAAATTATATCCCACGTTTGCGGTGTTTAACATGGGAATACTGGCCTTTCGTATAGCTCAATCATTTGATATGGACGCATACGAAAGCAGGATGGCTCCTTGTCAGGCTGATGCCAGCAGTAAACTTTACGAGGAGCATTTAACGGTCCGATAAATATCGATATAGCAGCACAGCACGCTAGTACGAACGGTATTTAAGTGGGCTCTGTATTTATGTACCTACAAATTATCCACTGCACTACGAGACTCTCGCAGCTAGAATGCCGCCATTCATAAATCGAGATGCGCACAAAGCCCCCTGTCGCTAGTAAATCCAGTTGCGAATTCAAGGGACTATCACCGTCTTGCAACTCCCTTACTCATGATTTATTAGTACCATATTAATACTAATCCGAAACCACTACCATCAGGAATTTTACCTGTTCCTTGTAAAGTGATAAATACATTTCGAATTTCTTATATTTCACTGATGTTACAATTGATTTATTTATAGGAAATCGTAGAAAAAGGATTAAAAGCTCTGTATTTTTGTTTTGCACTTATTACTGTACCGAAGAAAGTAGATATTGACATGGCAGGTGGCGTAATTATCTTAGTGCAGAGGGGAAAATTGCGACAAGGAGTTGCAAAGGACATTCGTTCCGGTTAGTGGTCAATGCTACCGTTTCCCTGCCACTTTATGCAATCGGCCCTCTCCCGGCGTGCCCCGTGACACATGCGACGAGTAATCCTCTCGAAAGTTACGGAACGCCGGGACTTACCCCACAGGTACATAAATCGAGAGCTAGTATTTAGCTCGCCCGTAAATTCGCCGGGGACAATAGGTCCCGCTGGATAGGAGGCACGAAGGCAACTGTACTCAATAATCTCAAAGCTCGACGTAAGAAACTTATAAATCGGTGAATTAAAGTGCCCTTCGTTGGAGAAAGATGACGTCGGCGTCGATAGAAAAACACGGCTTCTTCAAATCATTATATATTTATGAATCACGACTTCTCAATTCATTTTCACCCGATTATTAACATTAGGAACTTCACTCAATCGAAATTTAATTGAATTGGAGATATCAGCATTGAATTGCCGGTTAGGAAAGAATAATAGTTTTTAGGAATAAAGTTCGATTGGCATGATAGATTCTACCCGAATCTTATTAAAGGTTTAATACGATTCGCCAGCAGTAGCCAGGGTCATAACAGTGAGAAGAAATCCCAATTTTTTCAGGGGTGATGCGGACCGGAACGTGCCAGGCCTCACCCCGTGAACCCTAAAGACGGAGATAGAGATCTCCAGATGGAGGATCCCTAAAAACCGAACGGGAGTGTGTTTCCTCCGGGCAGCAGGCGTTGCCGATCTTTATAACGCGAGTAACATCTGGACGAGTTCGTCGAAAATGCTTCGAATCTATCTCAACGATCTTCATACCCCTAAGACATTCGATAGACTTTCACCTTCATTTCTATGAAACTCAATTTATTCCTACACCATTATTTCATCGATTTACTCTAACTATTACAGGAAAATAAAATTGAATTAATGTACTTTCAAGAACTATGTTTCTCATTCACATACTTGGCGTTCTACAAATGCCAAGGTAACTGAGAAACGAGAAGCTAAGAAGTTTCGACAGTGAGCAACAGCAGGCAAGGATCAAATTCCAGTTCCAATTAAGGAGCAAGTCGGTCGAAGAGTAGGAAGAGGGGCATTTCAATATTTGTCTGGACAAAGCCGGCTGCTGGAACGTGCCGGTTTTCTTTGCATATCCGTGAACAAGAGGCTGTGATCTCCAGATGGACCTGGTGAAGGCCCGAGCTTGGAAAATGAGCCGTCCGTCCGGTGGTCGGAGGCCTGCGCACCAAATCCTACGAGGTGAGCAGCTGCTTCACAGCGGTTTCACTGTGAAAACCGGAGCCAACCGAGAGCCTGCCACTGGACCGTCGTCGACATGTGTGCGCTTCCACGTGAACCACAAACTGATGGATCATTTATCGGTATGCGTGTGCAATGATGCGAGCATCACTAAAGAGGACTTTGATATCCGTGAGGACCGCAAACCGACTACCCCTTTACTGCACCTATAATCCGATACGATTTTTAGGCAGCAGATTTTCTGACACGCTGTCTCCATTATAATATATACCCAGAACAAAGAATCATATATTTAAAACGACTAGTTCATTATTTGTTGTTTAATATCAAATACACGTATCTAAAGCATAGCTAGGAAAAATATCTCGAAGCAAAGCGTGTGGGATTAAAAGATTCAAGTCAAAACAGACGGGCCATTTCAGTTGGGCGATGTCACTATCCACGGAGTTTATTCCTAACAGAATTGGCGTGGCGTGGATTGCAGAACGGAAGGGAAATATTTCATACATGCTATACAGGGTACATGGACGACGAGATATGGCAGCGGAGGAGTCGTCCACGAGCACATATTGCTACGGCAATATGACACGGGCGTTGTAGTTTCGACACCCATGAATACATCGAGGTGTTTAACAAGACCCGGCTCGCACGTCTCCTGCAAGACAACCGTGTACACTATTTGCTGGTGCTGTTACGAAAGTTTTCGTGAAGTTACCCGGAGTGTATATGCTGCATGGACAAGATAGCGAGGTGCGATATTGGAATATTGACACGTGAATGTACCTGCAACCTGCGCTCGACATATCGTTCGATACTCCTTCGAGCTTACCTTAGATAGAGTTGACTAGAATCTAGACTAGTAACAATCCAGAACTTAATCTTATTACGAAATAGTTCTCCAATAGTTAGTAGTAACGAATTGAATTACAATTTCTAACAGATTGACTTTGAATATATGTAAAGAGTGTTATAGGATTTTATAAAAAAAAATCCTGCGTTATACTTGGAATCTGGATTCGCACGTTTTTCCATGAAGAATCTGGAATAATTCGTGTGGCAGGAGAGTTAGGAGGCAGAAGGAAAGGAAATGGTTATTTATGAAGTCGGAAACGCCTTAAATCCGAGAGGTCCAGGTGAGCCCACGGGACGAGCACCACCTGCTGCCTCTTGGCCGCAGTGGCCGACCGGCTCCTCTTGTCCAAGATTCGTGAAAAACTGCCGGCGACCCCTCCTTCTCGCCAGTGAACACCTGCACGTGCCCAATGACTCTACGAGCACTACTTCCAACTACCACCAAGATATTCTAGCTATCGGGCGCACGTATCATGAAAGCTACAGGATGTCCGCCAAAATCCCGGCATAATCAGTGAGCAGGTGACGACTACCCGCACGAAAAAGGACGGAACCTTATAAAGGGACTAAAAGTCTGAAGTCTGATATTGATTCTCCTTTTAGATTCCTTTCTCTTGAATTTTGCGCGGAGGAACATTAACTTTTTAAATTCAGACCAAAATTGTATTAAAATAATAATGGTGATTTAAAATGGTGAATAATAAATACTTCAGTCTACCGTTCTACTTCCTGTGATGCATGTTTGAAGCGAAAGCGTTTTACAGAATCTATCAAATATTTCGTACCTCTGGAGCAGCAATATTCCATGCTCTATTATTTCACGAAACCCTGGTGTAATTTTGCTGACGTAATGAGAGCCGTGCTAAACGAAGCTTCAACGACGACAAGAGTGTCCCAGTAAAATTGAAATAGCCCGGCAAATTAACACGGCTCTTTATGCTCAAGCATTCCTACATTCTTACTTTAATATCCTGTGATATCCTCTCGTCATGAATTTTCCACAGCAATGAAATTGTTCGCATGCTGCGAATCACAGCTTCCATTATGTATCTCTGTCAGGTTATTAATTGGATCTCTCGCACAGGGGAAAATCATAATTATTCCCAATAAATCTATCACCTATCGTTATATCACATACTCCGTTCCTCTCGTTGAATGCAATTACTTTGGTTTCATCTGCATTAACTCTCGCATTTATCAATTATGCTTGAATGATTTTAGTGAGAGTAGCAAATGGTCGCGCGATTATAATTGCCAAAAATCTACAACCACAGTCATTCCCACTCTAACAATGAATTCTCCAATGGCTGCGAATTGATGTCTGTGTAGGAGGAAGGCTTTACAATAAGTAGCCATACACCGTGTGCAAACGCTCGCACTTTTTCCCACGGGAAGCTCGTTTAAAGTTATTACAAGGGTACCGCGAAATTCTACCGACGGTGGGTGATCGCGCAATCTTCCTGTGTATTTTATTATTTCACGAAAGAGTGTGCGTGATCTGTGGAAAGAGAGAGGGAGAAGAGAAAGAGGCCCGTAACTGGCGGTAGCCCGAAATGAAAGCTACGCCGGAGGAGAAGAGGAGCATTAGAGGCTGCGAGGGGAAGAATAGCGGGGATGACGAAGGACAACGGAGAAGAGAGGGTATCCTGCGGATATCGTATTTTCATGGTATTTTCCTTGGGTGCCTTGGAAGGGTCGCTTTAGCACCGCCGCGTCCTTTGGAGGATCCTGTACTGTACCGTCCTTCCAACGGAGAAGAGAGGAGGAGAGTTGAAACGAGGTTAGGGGAGAATGACTAAGTGCACCGGGGGTGGCTCCAGGACTGAATTAAAGCTACTTCGTGCCCCGGGCTACTTCCTGAGTTCTCTCTCCCGTTGGAGGCTCTTTTTCAAAAATTCAATAGCTTCTATTCACCAGCCAAGACTCGCCTTCCTCACCGACATTTGATGATATACAAATATCTCACCATTCATAACCCACGATACTTCGTTCCTAACAATCCGATGGCTAGAACACCGCGATAATACAAGAAAGCTATTTCAGAGATGGTTTCATTAGTTTCTGGCTGTGAAACTTGTTGAAAAGACGGAAGAGACACTGTTTCATTTTAAGTGACCTAGAATTTGACGAATGCGCAATCGACTCTTGTTACTCGTTAGTCCTCTTTTGAGAGCAAGCACAGGCGATAAAGGTTGACAAGGATATAGGTAATGCAAAGCGCAAACTATACAGTGCAATCTTGATTGCGCTTCAGTCCTTTTTTCTCATTTACGTTGGAGACCCGTCACTCTGTTCTTTGTGCTCTAAAAACACTGGCGCGGCAGTCGAAGCCCGTTTACGTTGCTTTCAGCTTGAAACAGCGAGGCAGCACGTTATCTAGACGCGTCACCGGGAAAAACAGGACGGCTAGGTTGCTGCTACCTCTAGTTTCCATCGCGCTTAAAGCTAAGCACTCGCGAAATCGGAGTAGAAATCTCTGCGCTTTTGATACCGTGAACCGTTTGGAATAGTCTAGCAGGCGCCGTCTCTGCGGGACTACCGCAATTCCTCTCAGTTGCTTGTCAAAAGCTTAACTCTTAACTCTATGAATTATGAAACCTCTCACACTTAAATGGCAATGAAACTCACGCTATTTTCCCAAGAATTCGACTGAAAGTCGTGTATTTTTCATATTTCCATTAAATTCGCAATTCAGGAATATTACGCTCGTCAGAGAGACAATTCATCGACAGTCTGGTACAAATATCCGTAGAGGGTTGAGCGCCGAGATTTAATTAAAGGAGCCAGTCTACCATTAACGGCAATTATCGGAAAGGCGACGTGTGGATGGGCGGATGGGACGCGTTTTTCCATGCGTTCACACGAGCTGGCAATCGCGGCACAATCATCCCCGAATTTCCGGCGAGCGGGTTGGTCGGGGCGGCCACGATTTTGGGACCACCCTGTGTATACTATTAGGTCTGTCCAAGCAGGGTGCTCGGAAAAGCGAGGGTGGAACAGGGTGACTAACTGCACGGCCGCGAGAAGGGTGTCCCAGAGAACGCACTACGAATACCAAGCGAGTTTCTCAAGCGACACACAGCTTGCTACGAAATATTCATTGTGTTAGCGTATCGATCCGGGGCGACCAAGTGTATATTCTTAAGAAAAAAATTCACTTGAAGGAAACTCACGAGAAAAGTCTAAGAATCCAAAAGTATCACTGTCCGAATGATCAAAAGTGTAATTTAAAGGGGACCTTCCTTTGAATAAGTTCAACATTATCGTTGACACTTCCTGGCCCTGTTTACGGCCCTTCACCCCGTCTACCATTACGATTATTTCTATGCATCCGGAGAGAAAGTACGCTCTTGGCTCTTGAGGAGAAACCTCAGTGTCACGACCTTTGCATCGTGAAATGCTCGCCTATGCGATAAGAAGAATCCGGCGCATTCATATCCCGACGGCATTTAAAGCGTCTTGGGATACTTTTTTTCCAAGTCCCTCAGCCCTGAAAGAGCTTTCTGTCGATATCTTTGTACACTTCATTTCCTATGCACACAATCCGTCGAGAATTATGTGGAATTCAGAGATGCAAACCCCAGGAGAGTCCTCTGTGAAATTCTTTCGACTGCGGGGTATATAGCATGCTAACGGTACACGCTTCATACGTAGCTGTAACTTTATGGGAATACTAAAAGGAAGATCGAAGTTATTTCTTGAAGAACGAAGAGCTTGGAAACATTTTCGTTTCATTTCCATTCCGTTAAGCATTCTCAACTGAAGCACAAAGAATCTTATTCTTGGTGCCTTTTCTACAATAAAAGAATTGGAGGGTCATTCGAGTAAAGATTGCAATAAAGTATGGTATCCATCATCCAAGAATTCGTTGCCTCTTATAACGACATGAATAGACGAATATAAAAATTCCCCTTAAAGACCTAACTCAAACCTATCCCGACAATATTCTGTGCAGAGTTTAATAGCACGAAATTGTCCCCCCAACACTGAACTGAACGACTGTAATAACTTTAATGGAGCAAACGGAAGATGCAGTGGTGGGACTTCTTCGTACCATTATTCTCTTGTATCTCCATTAAGCTGCACAAAGGAGGAATGTCATTAAAAATGCGCCAAGACTTTAGTCTCGTCGATCCTCCGAAACTCATCGTACACAATTATCTCTAGCTTTCCGACCGGCGCATCAAGGAATCAGCGAGAGAAAAAAAATGCGATGGGAAGTTCCTGTAATTAGGAAAAAGGAAATATATGCCTGATGTGAAAGTGACTGCGATGTAACTGATAAGAAACAGGCGTTAGACAACACAGGTGAGAAAGGAAAGTTGCTGAATTGTATTACATCGGGGGCATTCATCGCAATACGTTCTCATACCTTGCGTGGAGTGTGTTTCATGCGTGCAGCACTGCGTTTTGAGACTCATTAGTGACCTACCTGGAAAGAGAAACCAGTCATTATTAGAAAAGTAAGTTGATAAATAATTTTATTAACACATAGATTATCATCTTCCACTAATTCATTCAAATATCTTTTGAAAAAGTCTCATTGAGGATTCACGGGAATCCGGAACACGTCGTGACTCTTGTCGGGAGCGTTTTTTTTTGATGCGCGATGCGACCTACTAAACCGTTCCAATAGGACGATGATTACAGCCGACTAACGAGGCATTAATACGGATTATTGTCGATAATGGCGCATCATTTATCATCGGACATTTAGGATTGCAGCTCGCAGTGTAATCGGGCCATGAATCGGCCCGATATGGAAAGAGAGCGCGACTGAAAGGAGAATGGGAAGCGCCTCACTTTGCTTAGCAAGCAATGACGCAACGGTGGTTTACATGAGTCACTGCTTTCATGGGAACTGCTAATGATACCACAAGAATCGAAACTATTCAACAAATTCCAAATATACTTCATGCAAGAATCATTGTTGATCCCAATAAAGAAAACTTCCACAAGTAAAAAGTATCACAGTCCTCCCCTTCGTACAATGAAACCCGAATTAAGCCATGGCGTTTCGGCTCTTATTGTCAGTGAGTCATTCGTCAGGCAGTGCGAAATTTTTCCTTCGTCAGCATAATTTGTCAGGGTCGATAAAGACCTTGAGGAGAAAGAGTCAGCCGACAGGCTAACTGCTCAAACACTATATGTGATGGAAACTTTGTTCAGAGAGTATTAAATAATTTTATAATAACCTGAATACGACAACTGAGAAGTGTTCTAAAGGTCAAAGGTTTCAAAGTGCACCCTCCATTTTCGGTCCTTAAAAATACTGGGGATTCTGGTTCGAAGAGTAGTGGTGTGGGCTTTCGAAACACCCTGTATAGCAGGCTCACCCCACCGGCAGATATTGATTTAGTATTACGGGGGCGAGAGTCCTCGAGCGGCGCACACAACACAGTGTCACTCTGGAACTCACCACCAGCCTCTACTTATCCCTTTCGCCCCCATTCTCTCTCTCTCTCCTTCGATATCAGCTTTTTTCCTCTCCTGCATTCAGCCTGACGCGTATGTACACGCGTTTGCTGCTTTTTCGAAAACGAATCCTAGGAGCGCCGGCGCGCGAGCGATCACAATGACACGTGCTCGCAACACGGGGTTACTCTCGGGCAAGTAGCACCCCGAGAGAGATCTGCGACCCTCGCATCAACCCCTCCTAACCTTAGTATTCTTACTACTCGTTCTTTTCTACCAATGCTTTCTTCGACGAGTTCCCACACTTCAATATTTTCTTTTTGCGTTATACAAGTATTGGAGAATAATTAGAAGTTGAAAAATAATTTAAATATGTTTCATGTTCGGTTCAGAAATGATGAGAATGATATATGAAAATAGAATTCTCTTTTCCATAGTCTTTGCAGAGAGCAAGAAAGATTGAGGAGGATCGTGAACGTTTTCCTAAAAATCTCGCATTTGAAATGCAGCTCGGTTTTGCATAGGAGACCGCCTTGTGGCGGTTCTGAAAGGTAGACTTTTCAATTTCACGACAACAGTGGCATTGTTCCTGGAAAGCGGTGTGCGAAAAGCGGTGAAGTCAAATGGTGAGAGAACAGCGCGCAAATGGAATGAGAGGAGAACTTGACACTTTAACTTCCAGCTGCTAGCTGACAGCTCGCACGAGGTCGCTCTCTATTGATCGCGCGTGAATGTTCTATCATGCCGGAATGATGCTCAATTAAAATACTTTAGCTCTGCTAGAAATCCAACAGACATTTAAATCTCACGTACGAATCCCGTTCTCTTCGTCGGAGAATCTATTTACCTGTCCCCAGGAAAATTGCACTTGATTCCCTCCTTCTATCTCTTTTCCTGGCTAACTTTTCGAAAGCTGGGTGATAAAATGTGGTATAGAAAGGAAGGAAATAGTGGACCCTAATTTCTCTTGTAGCTTCTGTGGCTTCGCACCGAGACAAAGAGAGGTCAAAGAGGAAGACCGATGTGGCACGAGGGTGGATAACAGAATATAATTCGGATATACGGGACAGGTGAATATCTCGTGTAGCTCAGCGGGATAAATTGAAAAGAAGGGTAGAACTTGGTAGCACCAAGATCGGAGATGGACTCGACTAGCTTTCCCTTGGAAGTGACACCACGCACACTGTAAACGAGAAGAAGTTTGTTGTACGGAAGGCAGGGACACCTTTCATCCTGTAGCAACGACCAACACGTGTACAGACCGAAGAGGCAGGAAACTTATCGGGGATATGGTGTGACGTACTGACGGCCACTCCCGAGAAACACCCTTCCTGTGTTCCTTTACCAACTGACTGGCACCATCCAAGAATTCTTTCTAAAAACTCTTGCCAAGCACGACGCTTTGAAAACTCGAACCTGCTGTTGCGCGAACTAATAAATTCTTCAGGAAAGAAGTATGCATGAGAACTTAAGTTAGCTGGAAAAAGTTAGTGCTCCAAAAATGTGATCGTAAAGATGTCTAGAGAATGTAGGGTACGGCTGTTGGAGACACAGATGCACGTACTTGAAGAGGGTGGGTAGGAGACTGTCGAGATTAACGCGGAATTACATCGGCTACGACAATTCTGGAGCACGGTGTTCTCGTAAGTATGCAAACAGAGTGTGCATCTCGTATTAAAGAAACAAGTCACGAGGAGCAAATGCGAGCAGGGAGTTTGTCGCAGCCAGGAGAAGTACCGGAGAGCCTGCAACATTTTATCCTGTAGGATCAGCGGAACACGTGTAATCTAAGAGGAGAGGAAACTCCTTGGACAGAGAAGATTTTGTCCTGCTTCAAGCTTCACGCCCCACCTCCACTTACATTCACCGTACGAGGGAAGTGGAGAATTCGTGAATTTTCAATTTCCACCAAGGCTTCGAATGGTTTGCCGAGTCCTGCTAGGAGTGTCTGCGTACTACTAGGACGCCAACGACGACGAACGCCCTTCGATTATTCTTCCACGCTCGTGTGTACTCACAAGAGATCTATTCTCGCCAAGTGAGAGAACGGAGTGTGCCAGAGTCTGTGAATATTTACTCTTCAAGTTAAACATTTCCCTCTCTTTTCTTACGTAACTATTCGGCCAAGCGGATCTTCTAGATTTAATGCCATAAATGTTAGAGATTATTATCCGAGCCAAAAGGAAGCGAAATGAGGATGCGCAACGATTTTAACTGAATGGCACAGTTACAGTTTCGCCGAGGGCCAAGCGGTAGAGTAAACAAGCTCTTTGAAACACATCAGAGCCAAGTTTCCATGAAGGTAAATCTATAAAGTAACGGTTTCCCCGCAGAAAGCAGATTCCGGATAAAGGCGACACCGCAAACTCTCCCACGCAAACTTTCCTCCCAAGCGGAGAGACCTCGGCTGGATCGCAGGGTGATGTTCGTTAAGAAAACTTTAGGTGCGCCGAGACTTATACAGCCTGGATATCGGGAAACTGTTTACGAGAAGCGGGTTGAGGGGCAAAGAGGACTTAGCCTTTCTGGCCTAATGCAAAATCGAAGATAAGTTCATCGTCAATGAATTTTACAGTGCGCAAGCTCGGCCAAGCGAGAACGGCCGCTCGGTTTCTTCGCGTGGAATTAAGAGAAACGAGGCGCCACCAGTACACACCAATCCTGTACATGCCTGAGCCCCCCTAAAATAAATCTATTACTTGGAAAAGTTGGCCTCGACTTCAGCCCTTCCCGTTCACCCAGCTCGAAATCCTCCTGGCACGGCAACGCAGAACCTTTCCACCAGCCGAATATACTTTGTGCCGGGCGAACTATTGTGCTCGAAAAATGGAAACTTCCACGGGCGCCTCGGCACCTGCCTTGTTCCTTTGGTCGGCCAGGGGACATGGATTTTTAATTAAAACTCTCCCCCGCTACGGCTACCAACGATTCTCCGAAAGTAGCACCACCATTCACCCGATCTTCCAGTCCCGGGACTTTCCGATGGCGGTGCTTCTTTACAACGAGCTCATATACACGCGACAAAATGTTGTACTTATTCGACCAAAAATGTTTTGTATCCGGCAGACTTGTTAACGATGTCGCTATCACATTTCACTGAAAAAAATTCGAGTGCTGGCGTATATTAGAGGACGTTAAATACGAGCCTCTCACCCTCATACGTAAAATGCAACGCAAGCCGATTTCATAAATGTTTCGGAGCAGTGGAAGCGAAAAATGCTCTACTAAAACATACGAGTACGGTGCTCTCATTTTTCCCCTATTGTTTTCTCCCTCTTCGTTCTCCTCGAAATCGCTAACGCTATGTGTGCAGGCATCACACTCGAATAAATAAAGTATATCCTTCGAAGGCAATAAGCTTTTTCGCTGGAATAGCTGGTATCCGGAGATGTAACGCCTCGAGCGCACCACCGCCCGCTTCATGTACATCGTTTGCGCCGGAAATTTCTATTTCCAGTTTTGTCCGGCGGATAGCGGCCACGGAATTTCATCATATTATCTCTGTTGACTCAAGCGGGGTTATTTCCCTAGGCGATCTTTGCCCTGGCTAGAAAAATGGATCGATAATCTTATACGGGGTGAGTCACACAGACACTTCGACGGCTGGGGTGACTTTCCTTCGAGTGCTCGCACCACTGGGATAATTAATGGCAAGTTTCTATTATGTTTGCTGGTCTATCTTGACATTGCAGTTCATGAGTCACGTTGGATTATTCAGTAATTCCAATGAAATCGTTCGGGATAAATTCAATTATTTTACACTAGTTTAGGAACACATGCTTGTCAGCAGATTAAAGTCAATTCCATTCTGACAGCACGTATCTCTAAGTCAAGGAAACACATGGTGCATGAATATCTAGAGGGAGAATTCACCAGAGAAGCTGCAATCGAAGAGAAGGAGGGTATAGGACGTAGAGAGGCTGACTGAAGCTGTCAGGTGGAGAGGGCAAGAACAGACGGAGGAGGAAGATAATCCTTGGATAATCCTAATCGACGGCTTACGACTCCCAGACTATAAATCGAGCAGCCTCCAATTTGTCATGGGAGGTAGTCCTTTCCCCTTCCTTCGTCGTTCAACTCTCTGGACTCTCGCAATTCGTCAAAGCACGAGTCAATATCTTTCAACTTGCGACCAATTTCTACGTTATATCATCAAATATACCTAACTTATTTCAATATGATCGAAGAAGAGCACTTTTGATTAACTGAGACCTTCAAAAATTTTCGATTTTTCGAAAGTTCTAGAACTTTGGCGAACGCTTGATAAATCGATTGTTTATGTATCAAAACGGAAAGAAAACATGAAACCAGTGGCAGAAATGCCGGAATTGTACCGAAAACACATGGAAAACCGATGCTGAATATTTCATTTTCGTGGTTTTTGCCATGTTTTTCATACTTCCCGACATTTTCTGGGGCTGAAATTTGGTGGAGAATGTTTTCTTGCATTAAGGAAGAAGTGATATAAATTCCAGAGCCCCAGCTCAAAATTCATTTTTTCGCAAATTTTTCCATATGTACCCCTTCACAAATTTTCGATTTTTCGAAGGTTCTGGGACTGGGACGAACGCTTGATTTTTCGATTGTTTGAGTATCAAAACGAAAAGAAAACATGAAACCAGTGGCAGAAATGCCGGAATTGTACCGAAAATACATGGAAAACCGATGCTGAATATTTCATTTTCGTGGTTTTTGCCATGTTTTTCATACTTCCCGACATTTTCTGGGGCTGAAATTTGGTGGAGAATGTTTTCTTGCATTAAGGAAGAAGTGATATAAATTCCAGAGCCCCAGCTCAAAATTCATTTTTTCGCAAATTTTTCCATATGTACCCCTTCACAAATTTTCGATTTTTCGAAGGTTCTGGGACTGGGACGAACGCTTGATTTTTCGATTGTTTGAGTATCAAAACGAAAAGAAAACATGAAACCAGTGGCAGAAATGCCGGAATTGTACCGAAAACACATGGAAAACCGATGCTGAATATTTCATTTTCGTGATTTTTCCCATGTTTTCCATACTTCCCGACATTTTCTGGGGCTGAAATTTGGTGAAGAATGTTTTCTTGCATCAAGGAAGAAGTGATATAAATTCCAGAGCCCCAGCTCAAAATTCATTTTTTCGCAAATTTTTCCATATGTACCCCTTCACAAATTTTCGATTTTTCGAAGGTTCTGGGACTGGGACGAACGCTTGATATTTCGATTGTTTATGTATCAAAACGGAAAGAAAATATGAAACCAGTGGCAGAAATGCCGGAATTGTGCCGAAAACACTTGGAAATAACCTCCTGAATAATTAATTTCGTCTATTTCTGACGGTTTTTCCCATGTTTTCCAAACTTCTCGACTATTTCTGGGGCTGAAATTTGGTGGAGAATGTTTTCTTGCATCAAGAAAGAAGTGATATAAATTCCAGAACCCTAGCTCAAAATTCATTTTTTTGGCAAATTTCTGAACGAGTTTTTTTTCCTCATCTAAGGAATTAACATGAAATTCGTATGCGGCTCGCCTCGTGGTAGCCAAGGTAGCTTCTAACGAAGCCAATAGTCCATGGCTGAGGTTTTCTTTTCGGAAAGCGCATTTCTCTGCCTCGCTTCATGCCTGTAAATCCATTGGGCTGCCACTGAAAGAACCTTTAATCGGTATTCTCAGTTCCTTTTGCTAGATTTAAGTCGACCCGGGCTAAATCTCGCTGCCGGGAACGCTTGGAGAAAGAGAGCAGAAGGAAGCAAGATACGGAATTCGCAAGGATTATCCGCAGGCGAATTTAACGCTTCTCTTCTACGTAATTTGTTGCAGCGTGTGCAACGAGTGCTTCTTGCAGGCTTGGAGAACAGCGCGTCCAGCGAGTGTAATTGTCCTGGAATTACAGAAATTAATGCACATGCAAATTCGAAGCGAAAGACAAAGGGCGCGGAGCTGGTGGCGCTCCGGATGAAAGCGGTAAAGAATTCCCTGTGTAAGAAGAGTGCTAATTTTGCGGCTCTGTCCTTGCCCCTCCCTCCTCCCCAAAAAACCGTGAGAAGAAAGTGGTTACTAGCATTTATATAATTGTAAATTGTGTAAGTTGTTATCTCATTTAATTTTAAGACACAGGAAGCCTTGGATATAAAAGTCTTTAATTCACTGAAGCCCTTTCACTCTCATAATCATAAAGTTGGAGTACCTTCGTAAATTTCAACCATAAAATATTGTTGCGTTTATCCCGCAATAGCAACATGAAAAAATAGGAAAATGAAACCATAAAAATCCG
This sequence comes from Ectemnius lituratus, assembly GCA_910593735.2. Classification (NCBI taxonomy): domain Eukaryota; kingdom Metazoa; phylum Arthropoda; class Insecta; order Hymenoptera; family Crabronidae; genus Ectemnius; species Ectemnius lituratus. The sequence goes on from OU343038.1 coordinate 15,558,208, forward strand.
ATTGTCATCCAGTTGGTATTAATAATCAAGAGAAACATTTAGTTCTCTAAGATGGTCCATAATTAGTATATAAAGCGTGTACAAGGAATATTTGGCGAATATATTTCTGAAGTAAGTGGCAATATTCACGTAGCGCATCAATCTACTTCAGAAATTTACGCGCACCGATATCGAATTTCCACGAGAGGAAACTCGGCCAAATTATATCACTCCAGTTACGCGGCTAGTACCATCCACGAAATGCATAATACTGGAAACTAATTTGGCTGTTATACCAGCTAACAGCAACCAAGAACCTCCGACACTCAACCAGTCGGCCTCTCCACGTCAACTTGGCCACGTAAGAACTCCTCGACATGCAGGCAAAAAAAAAGTACTAAACTGAGACTCCATCTCTTCGAACTGGATACTTGTAATAGTAGCTTTCAATCTCTAATGGATCTTCGAACCTTCTACCATCGAGTTAATACCATTAGCTTTGAACTACAGAAATACTTTCGATTAAAATTAGAAATGTCGAAATTACAAAATGGACCCATGATGGTTTTTCCAATTGGATTGGCATATGCTTATTATAGACTGACTATCATTAGTATTAAAGAAGATATATTTAGGAAGTGCAAATTCCGTAATGAGTTCAGAGAAATGTATGGCAGGGGTTAAAGGAATGGGGTTCAGTTCCCCAATGAAAGATCGAACGGCGTCCCGACGGAGTATTGCATGGGTTATCAGTCACAACACACGATAATTGCGTGTCCCTTCAAATTACGGGCTTCCCATATAACGAAGGCGTCGCGTGGTAGCCAGGATATCTGATCAGATGCTCGTCAGTGCGCGTCGAGGCGACCCTCTTTTAATCGTCCTCGGCGAGGCGTGGATCTGAAGGCTTCAGCCAACTGGAAATCCAATAACAGATCCTGCTACGACGATAAACACCACAGGCTTCCTTAGCAAGCGCATCGATAAATGCGAAGACGCGCTCTCCGCCCCGAAGGACACCTTCCAGTTCCCTGCCAGCTTTGCGCTTTGCACAAGCAAAGGGAAAAAATCTCCTCTTCCGATCCCCACGACTCTCAAAAGCAAATAGCGCCGTGCTTCGGTGTACACGTCAAAGCTATATCGCCCAGGGAAGTTATGACAAGGAAATGACAAAAAATAAACGCTGCGAACATCCGTTTACTTATCACGAAGCGAACTTTCGATGATAGAAATAAGAGGTATTACCTATTGTCACTGTTATCAAATCTAAAACGTCCCAATCGTTTTGAGATTTCCTTCGAAATAGTAGGAGAAATGGGAAATTCGGCAGAATTTCCTAGAACTCCGCACAATTTATTCCGTCTTTGTCGCGAACAAGGCGGCAGCCGATTTTATTGCAAAAAAATGCCGCGAGACGTATCGACGCTGCCTTTACAAGCCTGACACAATACCCTCGTTATTGGTGGCGGCGCCTTTCAGTCAGAAACTGCCAAAACCTACAAATACGTGGAACGTGATAGAATTCCGAAGCGGCGCGAGTCTGCACGTCCAAGCGAGCGAGCGGGACGCTTGCGATTTTTCTCAAGCGAAATGGGAGGGAGAATTATACGGAGCAAGACGAATCGACGTTACGCTGCACGGAAACTCCACGGAATTGCGGAAATGCTGCCCGCTTGCTCTGATCTCCGTGGCAGCGCTCTGGGTTCATTGGCAAATCTAACGCGTCACGTTCGCACGTGTAAGTTTCCCGAATAAGAAATGCCCACCAGGAAGATCACATTGCACATTTATTCAGCGCAACACTGATAGTCCTTTCGGCATAATATATTTTTATAGCGCACAAAAAACCCAGCGGTTAATATCGCTCGGTCTATGCGAATGCGAAATTCGAGCAGAAAATATCGACTTTCCTCCCGCTTGCGTCAATATTTGTTCATTGCACTCCCACCACTTTCATATACAGTGCTGGAAATATCAAATGTCACATCTCAAAGTAAGTGCACTTGAATAAATTTCAACCACTGTATGAAGACAACACTCGTTTATATAACATGCGATGTTATTTGCTGATAAATATATTGTTATTGTATGTGTATTTTGCCAATTTCTGGCACGACCGTGTCAATTGGAAATTTCAGAGTGGATATCTGTTTTATAGACTTGAGTGGATCAGTGAATATTTCGGTGGCGACTTCCGCGTCGTCACTGGAATAGTGGCGGACGTTATTAGCGGAACACCCGTTATTCCGCTGGCGGAGAAACCAGGCCGATCGTCCGTTATCCGCCCGCAATTTGGCTCCCAGAAGCTATCGATTCGCGGTCCGGGACACCTCGATCAATTCAACGGAACTGCTTTGTCTCGATCCCCCCCCCACTCCATTTCACTCGATATTACTTGAAGAGGCAGATGCGGTCATGGTGAATTTCACCTCGCGCACCCCCGTAAAATATTTAATCCGATTGCCATGCTTACCGGACGGAGGACATCGATTTTGATTAATAGGAAACCTTAGCATTCGGAACATTAACGGTACGACAGGAGAAACGATCGGCTATGCAATGGAATACGCTTGAACAAGCATTGTGCTAGCTAACAGGAGGGTCCTCTCTCCTCGCATGCTTGACTAATCGCTTCTCGGACGATAGAACTATCATTTACTAATCGCTGTGTCTCCAATTCTATTCAAATTTATAATACCAAATGAAATTAAAGCCTTGCACATTGTTCTGCTTGGTTCAAAGCAAATTTCAAAAAGTCCCAGCTGTCTCATTTAGTAAGTGACCGTCGGTGTCGACAACTTTAAGCAGGTCAGGGACATTGTGTAATTATTCAAGTGACAATTACTGACCGACGTCGTAGATGACGTAGATGGTCACTGCCCTGATAGGGAAACGTTTCTCAGTGAATGTATGTTTAACAACCAGTCGAATTATTGAATAGATGGACTGTTGAATAGTTAATCGGATAATCACAGTCCCATTACACGTGAAATTAAATTATCTTCCTGTTGGAGATAGTCGACTGGTTGACTGCTCCAGGCATCAACGAGACCTTACGGATTAATCGGCGAATCTAATGACGTCTAGCAGACACGCCTGCCGAATTAAAACAGACAATAAATGGGATTGGCGGACGAGTGACGATAAATGGAAATTAATTCAGCCCGCCAGCCACAACAAAGCAATTCGAATAAAATGTATCGACGAAGTAGTACGCATGGGATACGACAGGTCGAATTTTTACTCGAATTTCCGAGCGCCAATTCACGAGCTCAACAAGTCCACCGCAATAGACAATTAATTACTCGGCGACTCTCCCTCTCCTCTTTCTCTTTCTCTCTCTCTCTCTCTCTCTCTCTCGCTCTCTCTGACATTGGGCTTCCGAAAAACCGCAAATATCTGGCACGCAATTAGCTCGAAACCCACTTGCTAGACGTACATATGTATATGCATGTGTACACACATATCTCGGTACAGCCAGCCGCACACGTATATTACATCGTCCAGGAATTAATTGAGGTTTCGGCATTAATAGCTGTGAACACAGCGGCCGAAACCTCCGGTTATTAGTTCGGACTAGTGGCGACAGATCAATGTAGCGCCACGTCCCGCAACCAACTAAACGCCATATGCCCGAATATCCACACAGGAAGGAAAGGGCGAACGTGTGGAGCGGACGGTGAAACCGGAAAAAGGATCTCGTCTGGGAAAATAGGGAGAAAGATGGAGTTCGAGTATTGGAGTGAAGACTTGAAGGATCCGGGACTGCCAGGCGTTTAGTGGTCGGGAAAAAATTCATCGCGAATCTACTTTCGGCGAGCGGGCTCTGTTCGAGAGATGGAAAGAGAGAGAGAGAGAGAGAAAAAAAGACGAAGGACGAGCGAGGGATTACGGGATAGAGAGAAGGAAGGGCGGTACTGGGAAAGTGGGTGCTGGTGGAGCGGGCACAAAAGCCTGGAGTATTGTTTACTCTGACGTGGGGTCGCACGAATAGAGAGACAGAGAAAAAAGGGTAATGGCGAAAAGCAGCAGCGGTACGGAGGTGGAGGTGGAGGTGGAGGGACAGTAGAGAGTAGAGGAGAAGTAGAGAAAGAACGAACCAACTCTCGCAGAATAGCGCAGAGGATTCGACTGTGTGCGCTAAAGTGACGGCAAGGAAAGCTTGCTTGCTTTTTCCAACCTACCGGAACCTTCTCTTTCTCTTCCTTATTCAACGCAGTACGTGCGTCACTGTGCTTCTGCCCTTTTCCACGCTTTTCCTCTCTTCCACCACTACCACCACACACAAGCAGCCTCGTCGCCGCATGTAAACTAAGGGAAAACGAGGCAGAGACACTCGAATCGGTATCGGACTTCAACCCTCATTCTCGAGGGGGCCGGGCTCATTTTTTGCGAAAGCTTCCCACGAATTCAGCCGGGCCAATTCGATTGTACGATGTGCCCGCACGCGACAATGATCGATGCTTAGGAGATCACATTGTGATAGGGCACGCGAATTCTATTCGACGATGCGTACTCTATTATCCGTTGGTGAGGCTGAACAATCGATATTAGACTGATTTCCTAGCGTCATACGTTAAACGTCGGTATGGGGGATGACTTAATTAAAATGAAATTTGTCGCTGATACCGATCTACCCTATTCCCAGCATCCCCACTACTCACTGTCGAGAACCAGCCAATTGTTATAATACGTATCTATCCATCCAAATCCAATTGGCAATTTGTAATAAAATAAATCCTTCGAACTAGTTGGAATAATTCTAAATAATTAGTAAGTAGAACATTTGGCTATTAATATTAATGGAGATTTGTTAGGTTAATCCCCTGCCGATCTGAATTGCTTTCCTGATGAGTGAAGTGCTGATTCGTCAAGCTTCAACGACCATTCTTCTCATTTTCCCCTTTCCATCGGAGGCTGTTGCCTGTTATACGCAGCCGGCGTGCAGAATGAAAACTCTCGAAAACATTCTTGTAGAGAGGCCTCTCGACGTCCTCATAATCGATACTTCAATGTCAAAAACGCGCACACCATGAATGATTCCCGCTTCGACGTTTACCTACCCCCCTCAAACCCCTCTGCAAGCGAGCAAAGGGCGCGCGTAGTGTGTGTTCTCAGTGAAACGCATGCGCGTTTACACTCGAAGCTTACAATGCTCACTGACAGGGTAGAAATGAAAAACGAGAGAGTGCAATAAATGCCCGTTTAAATTATGAGATATATATTCTCGGGGAATGTGCAATTGCCGGTTACATAAACGTTACCAGGCAGTTAGGAATTCTCTTGCGAAAGGATGAAAAATTGTAGGTGTCGCTTGTAATTCTACCAATTGAGATATTACTTCGGGTTAGCCGACTAATTAGAGCACATAGCCCTTTGCAAAACAGACGTTGCTACTCATAAGTGAACACACGTGCCTATCGTGTCCCGGTCGGCCGTCATCCGGCGTAAGTGAAGCGCATTATCCAACACATGTAATCCTCCACCTCTTCGAGGCGCACCCACACCCGGACATATTTGCGGCTTGGTACACGTTTACTTCACCCCACGCAGCTCATCGCGTACCTGGTCACTATGAACACCGTGAACAGAGAGAGAGAGAGAGAGAGAGAGAGAGAGAGAGAGCATGGTCATATTTACACGGCGCCGCCACCCTCCCTCAAAAGCCTTCGACCGTCGTCCTTCTCCCCGCCAAACCCCCCCCTCCTGTAATTTGCAGAGAGCACAGGCATATCGGGATGCCGAAAGTGTCGGTGTTCTGGCATGAAGGCACGCGGAACCCCCCGCTTGGAATAAAGCGAGAACGTTAATACGATTTATAGTGCGCTGGAAGACCATGCGGCATGCGGAATTCGATTGCGCGTCGCCGACCCTGAACGCACTGCGGGAGAAGTACACCTACCTAATATCCACACACACACACACACACATACACATAGAAGCATTCAGTTTCTGCTTAATTCCTGCTCGAGCCAGTCAAGTTTTCCCAATGTCCCGGCTGCGAAATAACTGCGGGCGTAATAACATTCGTACACCCATACTACGCTCCCATATTGAGAAACCTTGGGTTAGTGGTGTACAAAAGATACGATAGTATTGGTTTGCGAAACCTCCTGGAATGCTACGAGCACTACATGCGCTCAGAGTCATTGTTCGCTGGTGTTACCATTAATGTTAAGTGGATTCATGTGGGGGCCCTTGACTTCACAGAGCCTGTAATTAAGATAGTAGCTAGGAAGCTTGCGAAGCTTAAGCACACCCTTCTCTTGCAAGTTGGAAATCTATCAGGAAGCTTTATTGCGTTAGTGTAGATATTAATTAAAACTGAAATTCTAAGAAGAAATCAGCTTTTAATATAATGGATAGTAATTTAGACGTAGAGGGTAGAAAAATGAGTAAATTGGCAAGAATTCGTGATAAGGGAAGTCTAAAGCCCGGTGGCCGATGCCTATATTCCGGGTAGCGGCGCGTGCCCGAAGGGAGCGAAGGGGTTCGGGGTGGGGCGGGCGGAGGGTCGGTGAAGGGGGTGCGCGCAGGACTCGTTCTGGGTTCGGTTTTTCCCCCCTCACCGGCTTCGAACAGCAGGAACAGCAACGGGAGCACCACCACCACCAGCAGCAGCAGCAGCAGCAGCAGCAGCAGCAGTAGCAGCAGCAGCATCAGCATCGGCACAATCCTACTCCCGCAAGGGCGGCACTCGGGGGTGGTAGCGGCCGAGAGAGGGTCGCTTTTGCCTCGTCGATCAATACTGGCACGCGCATACGCTGCTCGGTGAGCGAGAGCGAGAGCCTACCATTCGGACTGGCGGCGAAACGAGCAGGACACCCCTCGGCCACGAGGACTAAAGCCGAGGAGGACGCGCACAGCACGCCGGGGGTGGCATCGAACGGACGGAACACTGTTGATTCGCCGGGAATAGTCGACGGGGTTTTAAAGCGGTTTCGATGGTTTATTAAGGCCTCTATACCTTGCTTCTACCTCCTTGCCTTTGAGATCGAGGTGGGGCGCGCGCTCTCATTCCGTATAGCATTTCTCATTCCGCACACCCGCTCCTCCGAAATCTCTACAGCTTCCCTTTACTATAAGAAACTAATTCGATCCCGTTCCAATGCAGATCGTCGCTGAAAATTATAGACGGTCATTCAATGAATCCTGTTATTTATAGGTATATCGAATGGAGAGAATTGACTTGGACAATTAAGAGTGACGAATATTTGTACAAATAAATTCCTATACTCAATTCGAAATGAGTGGAGGCAGATCACGCGTGAACTCAAAGGGACAACGATGAATTTCGAGAACCAATCGTACGATTGACCCCTCGAATGAATGAGCTTTCAAGCTCGTATTAAATTTCCGGTACGATCGACTTTTTACAAAACGCCATCAATGCCATCACCGAACCCATGGACATGGAAAATCAGGCTGAATATGCAGGAACCGCTTGCAGCCAGTGTATACACATGCGATCGAGCTTTTCGCTAATGCGTATTTGCTATTCAGTATATTGAGTGTGTTTAACGCAGCTATGATTATTGAAGAGCGAGTTTGTGGCCAGGAACCCCCCCGTAATACCACTAATTTAGCGAATAAATTATTTTCATGTTTCAAAATGGAGTATGTCTGCATTCGAAGAGATTTGTCAGTATTTTTGAAGACCGCTTCGTCAATGTTACGAGCAATTATCTCCTATTCGAATAGTCGATGATACGCGGCCAATATTTCCCGAGAATTTATGCTCTTCATTTGAAACGGCGCCAGCTAGCATGGTGTTATATATCGAACGTGTCGTACTGCATGGCGTTCGACTCTGTCGAGTGAATTCGAAACGAAGTGGAGGAGAGGATTGCCGGGAAGCCGATTCTCCGATCGGATGAGGCACGTACTAGATATTTTCCACTTTTTATTTCAATTACGGGATCCGATCTAGCAGGTAACTTGACGTACCTTCTATCGGAAATACGTGAGACACGTTGCCTGCCTCTAACCATTCCCCGCAAGCCACCGCTGCCCCATACTCCTGTTCGTCCACCTCCACACCCTTGATGCCTACGGATTGAAATTGAACACGCTCGGCACGGTACTCGGCCATTAGAACGAAAGGATGGAGAAAAGGTTTCCGTGTAATGGCACATATGCCCCTAAGCAAGATGTACTCGTTTGAGCTTTGCCCCGAGTGTGTTAACGAACACGCTTCCCTCTTGATAGCAACACTTCATCCAACCGCTGCTGGGGCCGGCTCCTTTTGGCACATCTCCCTCTTTCTCACGATCCGAGGGTAATAGGCAAGGCCTTCGCCCTCAATTACTAATCTCTCTTTCACGTGTGCCAAAATGGATCTTTAATACCTTAAAGCAACTGGAATATATTTGGCAATTGTTTGGAAAAAGCGGTGAAAAATTACAGAATTTCTGAAGAGAGTGAAAGGAGGTAAGTTGAAAGGGTGGAAATGTGGATGCGAATATTCCAAGAGTCTATGTGGAACTATAGTCAACTAACAATGGCTCGGAGATGACGGCACGGAGTTATCAAGAGCACTTTAAACTCGGAATTGTTCATCTCCCCGTTATTCCTTGCCTGGTGCGAGGAAGCCAGGAATGCATGGAAGAAAATGGGCCGCGGCGGGCAGAATTGTTTCTTTACACTCGAAGAATATGTGCGGGAGGCGCCGCCGGGAGAGAAAGATAGGGAGCGTCAATATTTGTTCCAGAAAATGTACGCATTTCACCCTCGGGTAAAGATCAACGGTATTATTTATCGTGGAGCAGGTCGAGAGAGAGTAATACTATATGGGAAAGGGTGAATTTACACGGGTGCGGGCGCCCAAGGGGTGGCAACATAATGCGGAGGAGCATATATGCGCAACACAGCCTGAAAGAATTTACTTGGAGGGAGAGGCATGAATGCATGTATGAATTTCACTGGTAACTCGCGCAACACACACGCACCCGAACGTACAATTACTCCTACGTGGAATGTTCACGTGGAATTTGAATGAAACAAAAAAAAACCCAAGTCACGAACATCATCCATTTACTTTTTGCCTTTATTACCATATTTCGTTTAATAAGCCGATAAAGCGATGGGAGGCTGGTCGAAATTTAATAAGGCGACTTATTAGGATACATTTGGTTGGATTAAAGGGAACTCTCTTTATCGTTCGTCAAGGTATATTTTAACGAAACATTTTCTGTAAAAGTACAGGAGGGAAAAGGCGCGAGAACGTATTACGTGCTTGTGGGGGCGACTGTACATTGGAGAGAAAATATTTGGAAGGACGTGTAGGGTGGTGAAACGAGGGTCGAGCAGCGCCAAGATACCTGTAGCTCGGCGTATCTCTATACCTCCTCCTCCTCCTACTTGTACACTTCTTTCTCTCTCATCTTCCGGCTGCTTTGTTCCCTTCTCCGCATCCCTATTCGCGGCTTTTCTACCTCTTCTCACCCCCCGTGTCATACTCTTTTGCCGACACACCGACATTATCGTGAACATCGACCAGAGATTACATGATAACGAGTTTCGGACAGGCTTCACGTGAATATGCTTCTCTCTTCAAGTCCCGTGCCTTTTATAAGGGAACAAAGAGCTTTGCGCTCCACGTTAACGTGTGTTTACATACCTGGGAGTATATGAGAGGGGGGAAACTTAGAAATTGAAGTGACAGCTCCAACCATCACCTTTTGACTGACAGGAAAGATGTTTAATTAATGATGCCAAGTGGAAACTGGAAGTCTTAAGAAACGGATAGTACTGGCATGAAAAAAGTTAACTGAGTTCTCATCTGATTTCAGAATTCATAAAAAGGATATTTAATAACATGTACCATAAAAAATCAGGGACATATCAAAAGGTACGGAAGAAGACTGACAGTGATTATTCCATTAACGTGCTTTTACCGCATTCAGAAAAAAGTTTGCAACTACTGGCATAAGTCGAGGACTTTTGAGGGAATATTTTAATTCTTGGCGATTTGCGACGAATATCAAACATAAAAGCAATGCGTTTCCATTAAACGCTTGCGGTTGCAGGATCCAAAGCAACGGGAAGAGGAGAACACGCCAGCAAAACAGCGCCGCCTCGGCAGGCTTTAAATCGGAGCCAATTTTCGGTCGAGCCGAAATTAATTTTCAGCGCCCGGACTAATGTACTTCGTTTTCGGGATTACGGGACGCGACCGCGCACCCAGCCGGGCTTGTATCTTTCTCCTTCGAGCCGACGAGTAAAACACGAAAACTCGTTAATGCAGGCCCCGCTGATTCGTGGTAAACGAGTGAGTGAGCGGCGGGCATCGCTTTTCTACATTTCCCTGGGAGCGAGACCCCAGGCGGATAAATTACCGAGCGATCATTGTCCCGCGCCGCTTTTAATCTGCTTTTAATAGAAATATCGCCCAGTCATTGCTCATATTTATCTTCTGCACTTGAAATATTAATCGATCCTGTGCACTTCGAAAAATTGATGGTATTAAAGAGACTCGGAAAATTTCATTCGACGCAACCCACCCCTTTCCAATCTCTCGGCTGAGCGTACCCCTAATTGTAAATTTGCCAGATCAAAAGCTATTGATTACTTTTCCGCGAAGCCGCGTTATGAATTCCTTTAATCTGCCATCCCCGGTATGACAAAGCTTTCGAGGCAAACGAATTTTTATCAAATTATCCTGCCCACCCTTCTTCCCTCTCGTTGATGCGCTCCTCCACGCGCGCCTCATACCTTCTCGTCCCTCCACCCTTTCACCAGGCCAGCCGCCGACTAGTCCGAGTTATCTTGACTATCGACCACAGATTCAGCCAGTGATAACGAGCTTCCTCGCTACCACACAAGCCCCCCCTCCTTTGCGGTACCACGAATTTTTTCCCAGCCGCAAAACTTTTTGTTAAAGCCTGCCCCTCGTACTCGACCGTAATTAACGGCGAAATAAATATTGCCGGCTCAATCTACGCCGGCAAACGGACCACCCTTATCCTCGACCTCACAAAATTACCTTTTTACGTAGGGTGACCGTGAAATCACGTTACTGTCGCATCAGAAATACCTTGGATGGAAAATGCATCACAGAGTCTCGTGTGATTTCATACAAAATGTAAGATATGAATTTAATCATGTAATGGTTTCATACGGATAAACTATTAACACTTTATACGTTCGAAACAATGAATAGTATAAAGTCAGTCTCGAGAGAATGATTTTAGACTTTATAACGAAATATTTTCTCTAATAATAATCCAATTACCACTCTATCGTGATTTCTGCGACGCGTTCGGTGACTTGGAATGACTGAAGAATCGTAATTCAAATCAGGCAAGAAAGTAGCTGACAGGGAGAAATTCCCACCTCACATTTTATTGCCCAGGCGAAAGAAAATCCGTCAGACGTCACCGGGCGAACGGGAAAACTAGCGGAAAGTACATAAGATTCCGGCGGCGATATCCGTACACTGAATTCCAAGGCGACGACGGTGTTATATGGGAAGTGCGGTATTTCCCAGAAGCATTTTCGCCAACGTCTACCACCACCACTCTGCAAAATTCCACGAGTGCTACGTGGGAAAGTGCATCGTGTCCCGATAGAACCAATGCTGTTTCCTTTCGTTGCGTCAAGCTCGAAATTGGATTGAACTAAATAGAATTCGGGAGACTCGGGGAAAATTAAAAATCATTATCTTTCAGAAATACGACAGCACTTTGGTACACTTCGATCCAAATAAATTGAAGTGAAGAAAAAAAAGGCGAGTCTTCTGAAAAGTAGAGTATTAATAAAAGAAAATCCGTGTGCGCCTAGCTTGGAATCGAGCGGTTTCCTTATCATGCTGCTCGCGTTTCAAATTTCCATGGATAAGTCGGCTGGAAATGCATTTGGCGCACGTCCGCGGTTCGAAATTCCTAGGTGGGGAGATCGCGTGGGAGCTCAGAGGAGAGTGGGAAGGGTGGTCCGGGCATTTTCTAAACTGGGTCACTCGGGGGTGAGCACGTCTCGTGTCTAAAGGGAGTCGCGGTCTTTTCCAAGGGGCTAACTGTCCCGCCTGTATGTGAATGCGCTAGAATCTCTGTCCGCGTGAGCCTCGCGAATAGTCAGGTTATTTGGAGCCCCTCGTGCCGGAAGTAAACGACCACCATCAAGCACAGCATCTTCCAACCTCACCTTCCGGCTTTGCTAGCTGAGCACACTTATAAATCACATGTCACGAACGATCGCTTCCCTGTCACATCAATGTCTCGAAACTTTCCATTTAAACTCTCATCTTGAATTAAGTTATTTTAATAGTGAAATATTTGATGGCAATTAATGACAACTTGAGCCTTCCCAGCTAAGGGAGATTCTATTAAGTTATTGGATATAAACGCCAACTACTGACGTTATCGGGTTTCAGTGACAAGCAAGCGACCAAAAGAATTAACACACCGCTACAATAGAAATGGAGCAAACAAATTGGATGACGCTACTAAGGCCTTAAATTGGACAAACTATATTCAAGGTAAAGTCTAGCATACTCCACTGTTATTGCTGTATTCTCCAATACTAACTTACTTGTTATGATTCTGTAAAAAGTATTATTTACTCAGGTTAGCTGTTGTGCGTCGAAGTAGACAGCATTGATTAAAGCGACAGAGAAGTTTGTTCAACTTTCGAGTGGTAATCTCGAAGGGTTGTTGGCAGTCAGTTCGTAAAAATAGAGTATTCAATGGGACACAGTCTCTTTAGAACGGTTTCATACTTGTCGATCGGCTCTCCGGCTGACACACTTTGCTCCACTCGGATTGCGTGGCCCCGCTGCTATCGATTCTCGCAATGCACCGAGACTGCCACCTTATTTCTCAGACCGCGTTTCCCCATTCCCCGGAGCTTGTCTCCAACCCAACCCCACCCACCTGCTTCCATTTCGCTTCTCCAGTTGGATTCGCAACTTTTTTCCCAAAACAAATTCGAGGAGGAGCAAGTGGCGGCCGACCGAGTTGCAGAACCGCAAAGCCGATGGAAAATAGTAGCAACGAGAAGAGAAATAGTGCGCATCGTGTGCTATTAGAACGACGAGTGCTTTGAACGTTTAAACGCCGCTGGCTGCTTCCGAATTAGCCGAGCAAATTCCTGGCAATAATGACAGCTTTTGAACCATAATTACGTCGCCGTTATGAGCATCCTCAGGTGTTGTAATCCGCATTTGTGTTTCGAGCGGCGGCGAACCGTCGACGGCTTAAGCGGCCTTATTAATACTGGCGGAAAGTTTCGTCACTCTCTCAGTGGCTGCAGCTGCATCCAACTTCGCATGAATTGATTCAATGTGCCAACTAGTCGAGTTTGTGAGGTGAATCCTATTCATTGCGAACGCTAACAATTACATTCTAAATTGGCAGAGGGAAATATTAAAGTTTAAAAAATCATAGAGAAATATATAGCATAGGGAAATTTCACTTTTTCTTCGATCAAAATACTTTGGAGTGATTGAATAAATCTATAGTAAAATGGGGGACTAACAGTTATTGAACAAGTCCTTCGTAATACGGGTTCAATCCACTTCAATTCCCACGGAACCTTCGAATTCCCTTTGCTCTTGGATTATAAGCCTCATTCATTCTTTTTTTTTTTTTTTACCAACTCCAACGGGTGTGCAGCCACGTTATCCGTGGATTAATTACTCTTTTGCCGGTTCTCCCCATTGACTCGGCTATACGCGCTGACCATTCTTTCTATTCCCCACCGTCTCCTCCATGGTGGCCGATCAAAAACCCCGGAGCCCCCATGGCGTTTGTTGAGACTTCATTTCACCGCTCGGAATTATAGCCGTCGGCTACGTCGGCGGCCCCATTGGACTCGCGGAAAATAGAATAGTACCGTGCGTACCCCCTCCGGAGCTCACCGGAAAATTGTGGCAAATGATATCAACTGGAAAGAAATGGAACGACGCCGCGTGTTTCATCAGCGGATAACGGAGAGAACGCGTGCTCCTATTTTTCTACTGTCCTCGAGTAAGGATATCAATTTTGAAACACCGACTTGGAAACAAACGAGGCTGTGCTTCCTATAACTTATTTCGCCAACGGTATATACTTTGGAAGAGAGGAAAGCTTGAAAAATATTAATATCGAATATTACGGTAAAATATCACTGCTGACATTGAAAGCAGATTTTATCATAAGTTTCCTACGACTACCATAGACGGAACATTCAAGAATAAGATTCATGAAATTTGAAATATAAACGAAGTATGGAACTCTGGCAGTCTTCTGCATTAGTTTCCATAGATTACAGGTAATTAGGCCGGCAAACTCTGTAAGAATTAAATCTGAATAGCGTTGAAAGCCATTCGGAGGAAGTTCGTCTAAATGGTCTGTGATTTATGAGGCATATTTCACACAGAACTCCTTCATTCCTTCTACATGCACCTACCACACAAACACTCGGTTGCCTTGCCCTGGTATTTATGGGGCCTCCGCTTTTTGGGGAAATGGCAGCGTTTCAGCGCCGCTAACTAACTCTGTAAATCTGCAGATACACGCGCAGATACGCGACCAACATGTCCAGGCGATTTATACGGGCGAGACTTTAAATATTAAAGGTATCGGCCATAAAACACGCGGCGGGACAAGCGTTCGCCAGAGGTACAACTCGTAAATAGTCTGTTTTTAAAAATTGGTGCACCCGTGGCTAACGCTGCCGGGTCGAAAAACCATACGTTCTGTACCCACTCGACACAGAGTCGTCGTTGAAATCCCATTTGAAAAGTTTCCCGTAGCACCAGCGATTGTTTCGGCAGGTTTTTTTTTTTGCCGCCGAGCTTCAATTGCACTTGTAAGGAAATGTAATTCTCGTGGTAATCGAGAATGCCGGGATTACTGAATAAATTCGAGGAATGTCGTGTGAATAATGGAACATGGCATACTCCATTATTCAGTACTGTGTATGAGAAGAAAAAGGAGAAAGGGAGAAAGAGAGGGGGGCGCGTACAGTAAGGGTGCAGGAAGGATTCAGTAGGAGCGAAACACTTTTTTCACCCCCGAGTGTACCCAGGTGCCACGATCATTCTGCGGAGTGATGTAAAGTGATCCTTACGTAAAAGCACCTGCCATACCGTGACCGCTGCGATACTACCGGCATATTTATTAAAACCGCACTCGCGCTCGCATACCACCATAGCCACCACCACCCACCCCTGCTTCTACCCGCCTCACTAATGAAACTTTAACGAGTAGAAAAATTCCGAAAAAACACGGCGAGACGCGCAGCAGCATTTTCATCCGTCGCGGGAGTACAATACGCGCGTCCGCAAAAAATCCGCTCGTTTTTGCGGCTTTAAATAATTAAACGCGTAGTACCGGCCGCAATTGCAAAAACTAAGAGGTCGCCTTTTTGGCTGTCATTCTTTTTGCCGACTAGCTACATTAATTCCGAATAATTCCAATTCGATTTGCGAGCTGCATCCGATAGTAGCACGTTCCATAGAGTGGTATCGGCTGTTCGGTTAAATTACACCGCGGCGGATTAAAGTTTAGGCGCGGGTAATTTAACTTCGAGAGCTCTCACCCGACAATTTAATGACTTTGTTAACAAAGTCCGCGCTCGCGGGCGCTGTTGCACCGCGCGTCCCATTACCATTAATAAATTTAATTTTCTTACTATTGTAAGTTCGTCTTAGTGGAGTAAAATATCAAGTTAACAACAAAGGAAGTATTTATCGACACTGAGAAAAAGGTTAATTCCAAGTGGTTAATTACAACGTCGATTTCCGGCCAGAAGGGAAGTCGGGACCGTGAAAATGCAAGCATTATCATTCAAGGAAGGCCGCGCGGGGTTGGAAGATTGCGCTTACTCTCGACAAGAACAATGCTGATAGATCGCGGACCACCGAGGGTGTAAAACACTCGGTGTCTCTCGAGAGGAATGCAAGTGGCTCCAACGGGTGAGCGAGAATGATGCTGCTGGGGGGACCGAAACGTTATCTAGATTCTGCCATCCCTTTAATTACACCCTTAAGAACAAGCTGATTCCAGTCGGCCTTTTTGCTTTGTTACCCCAATGGGGGAGAACTAACCACCTAAATAACCCCCGGAAAATATGTTTGCCTCTGGGTTTCTTGCTATCACACAGACGACCCATTATTAATATCTTCCATGTAATTATAGAAAAGTATTCTGTTCACTAACGTAAATGAATAACCAATAACAGAAATGTCTTCTTTTATTTTATGTCCTGACAGAGGCACCTCAAATTCCCAAGTTGATTCGGGAATAATCATACCGAAATCCACTTGGAACTTTCAGCCGATTCGAGCAGAGAAAATCGGTGCCACGAATTTCCAACACAACTGCCAGCTGCGGAACTTCGCCATTGTTCGAGAAAAGAGCGCTCGAAAGCAGTGCTGAAAATTCGTTCGTGCAGAAATCAACGGGAGGTTTAATTCCCCGAATCAAGGATGGTGGTCTCTCGTTCTACCTCTGTCTCTGGAATAATCGGTGGGAGCCTATTGATAGTTTCGAGCATTCCAGCTAGCACAGCAATGGGTTAATACACAAATTGCAGAGTACATGTGGGGTGAATTTGGCAACGGGGGCGGCGGCCGATGGAGACGGGGAGGAGGAGGCTTGGCCCAGGCGAAATTGTGGTAGGAGCAATCGAGAAAATTGCAGGGATATCGGTTTCACCGCACCTCATATCATCCGAGAGGGTTGAGACGCGTTCATACGGATTCTTCCGCTGCCACCGCCGCAGTCGCCGAGAAGAAATCCTTCCCTCCATATCATATCTGGCGCGTTTATATCTCCATCTTCCGCGAAATTTATTCTCCTCGAGCTATAATATTCTATCTGGCACAGTATTTCCTCGAGTTTACGCGGAATTTAAAGATTCGAGCGACGCCACCGTTTTATTCAACTGAAAACTCCTAAAACTTGAGCCACATAGGAATCATGATACTGAAATTGTATTCTACTTTTGTAAAACCATAAGTAGACATTGCTCGATTTTTCCGTCTCCATTGCAAAGAACTACCTTTCATACCCATCGCGTTAGTAACTTACTACTTTCCGGGCAGTATTGCCTTTAAACACGCGATCGCAACTAGCCGTGCGGTTGGTTGGTTCGTTTGAAAACGAGAAAGAAGAGGGCCGTGAAGAGCTATGAAATATCGGCTTTCAGAGCTCGTAGTTATGTAATTCAGGCTACTCTCGCAATCGCATCTATTCGATTTCAAACAATCGCGTGACTGAGATACATTTGTCTAGCATTCGGTGGAACGATGGAAAACTGAAGAGTCCGAGCCGACTGCCTTACAGCCATCGACGCAAGAAAATGTTTTGAGTGATGCATAATGCGGGCTGACGCAGAAGACCGTTGCTATGCTGGAGAGGAATGCTTAAAAGGAAGCTATCTCAGTTCAAAAGCCCATTCCACTGCCTTCCCAACTTTCCTTCTGTTCCGCTATCGGCATCGTTCTATCGGAAAACTTCTGCAATTCTTCGGATTTATCACCCCCCGCCGCTGTACTTACTCCCCCGGCAAGCCAGCAGCCCCGGTTGTAAATTCAGTAACGTAATCGCCCATTTTAAACGCTTTCTCCCAACCTCTTTCCTCGCCAACCTGAAACTCGATTGGTTCTTGGGAGAAGAGAAATTGCACGCGAATTTCATCCTCCACGTGAATCTAAATAGGCGCGTCTGCCAATTTTTTGTTTTTGAATATGTTGCAGAAAAAGTTGAACTAGAAACTATTTCCTCTGGTCAAACTTTATAAATTACAAATTATACATTAAATTCAAAGACACATTGGTAGCCGAGGTTTGTACGGAGACAGTCCTCAACTGTCTAGACCGCAGACACGCTAACAGTGTTACTCCCAATTACACTGTGGACCGTGCTTTACGACTAAAAGCGAGGAGATTCAATTTTTGCCTAACGGAGGCCGAGGCATGTATACTTAGTTATTTCTACGGGGGCAGTTGGAAATATTTTTGGGGGCGGCTCCGCAAACACGCGGGTTAACGTGGAAGATTGGCCAACCTTCTCACGAAGGCGAGGGTGGCTTTTTCAACGCGGCCAATTGAGGGATACTACGATTTACTGAGGGACACTGGCCGAAAGTATGCGGAGCGAGTGAGACAGTAGATGAAAAGGGCTGCAGGGGGCAAGAAGGAGAGGGAAAAGAGAGGATCAATGGACACTGATTGGCCACGTCGGCCTCCAAAACTCGCAGGCCAATTACACGAGAACCTCGTCTAACTACAGACCACAATGACACCCCTGATTTTCAGGCTCAACCTTTCACCCATTCCTCCCACCACTGGATCCCCGTTTGCTTCGTACTCGAAATGCCGTGTCACGTGCTTCGTGTCTCCGCCACACATATCCTTTCAATCCCCATAGAAATTCTCTGTTATGCTCTTACTAAATAATCACCCTCACCCTTTGTTATTGTAAGCCATCCCCACGCACGAAAATTAATATACACCGGCCTGAAGAGTTCAATCACATCAGAGAGTTGATTGAAACCCATCATTTTTTTGACGACCAAAGAAACCTATTTCGCGTCCCGCACACTCGTGTTTCGATTTGTGGTTGTAGAATCGTCGCTTCTTTTACGCAGGCAAAAAACTCGAAAACGTTTTTAACCAAAAATATAAAGCTGCCAAACAAAAAAGTTCTTTCAATAGAGAACAGGCTGAAAAAATAGACGTGTAGGTATGGGCAAATATGTGGCGAAATAGAGCAAATAAAATTGCAGTTTTTAATCTTTTCGTGTTGAACAGAATTTCTCGTGATACACAGAAGTTCTTGTTACCCAGAACCGTTCCTCGTTACTATGTTCTCTACTAATCAAGTTAATTCAGTTGTAGCTAGAAAGAGAACATTTCTCCGGTTCGTTATGTGATATTCAATTTGGTCGTTTCTTCCTCTCTGACCGTAATTCGGTTTCCCCAGACCTACGCTGTGGAAAGCTATAATTCAGTGAATCACTGACCCCTCATGTCTTTTCTACTTCCTCTGATCCAACATATGTATTATATGTTTGCCTCATGAAACTCAGCTTTCTTCAAGCTCAATAGAAAGGAAAATTTGATCTCTATCTTAAAAGTGAAATTCAAACTGTTAGCAGTGGGAGCAGGGATTACTATAATAGTTTCGTAGATTAGCAAGGGCAGAATACAGTTGGCGGGAGTCTGTACGGTGCCGGAAATCTTTCATTGCCGACAATTCCGACAACTCGACGCTGACAGGTTGAACTTGCAGTGAGTGGCGATAATTCGCCGCACTTGCCTGATAAATCGGTGATCTAATCGAATTTTTTCACTTTGATGTCGTACGTACTCTTCCGCATATTCAACACTTACTTTGTTTAAGCTGTATTTTTCTCAAAATCCAAAATGAACATCTTTTTCTAAAATAATTTCACTCAACTAGAACTCCACTTGCCAAGTTTTTTCATACAACTCTCAAGGCTTTACAGCGAATTCCACTTTGAAATATTAATATCTTTATATAAAATTTATACCATAGCATAGTTTATAGCTGGGGCTGCGAGTTCGCCCTATAAAGTGCAACGCTACCCAAAAGGCATGCGGAAGCACGTTCTAACGCGAAAGGAAACGACGACCCAGTTTGGGCGTTGTTACGCACGTGGATATATAACGTGTGAACGAACATACAAGATCTATTCTCTCACTAGTCACGTAACTAATCAGCCAGTCCCATTTCAATGGGCAAAAAATCCCGTTGAGGATTTCGAAAAAATCTGATCGAACGTGACCGGCCAAAAGGAAGTTTTACTAACGAAAAGTAGGTGATTCTATTATTAAGTCGTGTCGTGTAATTTTAAATGAAGAATGTTATATGTTTATTATAGTGCTCCATCACTAACGCGAAGCAGAGGGCCCCCTTTCTAGACGGCTATATGCAGTGCAGCTGAATGATGAAGAGAGGCTCATCAACTATCGTAAAATGAAAACAAACTGGCCTCGTGGCTGCAACCGTGCGTGATTCTGAAAACAATGTTTGTTGATTTTTCCCTGTACCGGAACAAGCTGGCATATCGAGAGGTCAATGAACACACCGGCATATACAAGTCATCCTTCCAGTATCTACTCGAACTGTCCAAACTAGTATTTGTACATAAAGAGATGTAGAAACTGAAAACTTTTCTCGTCCGTTGTACTGAAAGATTGTAAAAACATCCGACGCACCCAACTGACGCCTTGAACTCCGACAAGCCTGATTAAGAGTGTCAGACGTTAAACACTGGTCGTAAAAAGGAGGCGAAAGTTACGTCACGTAGACTTTGCGACAAGAAGACTAATTTGTCCAACACTCTCTGACCTCGACTTGTCACGCAAGGTCGCGGTCACATTGCCAAAATGGCGACAACACCAGTAAATGTCAAGAAAATGGATTCAAACGGAAATATCCACACACTTGGTACAAAGAAATGAACACTGTGCACTAGGATAGGAGAATTTCTATGATAACAAAGTATATTTGAGTGGCTCACCAAGGTTGAGGAGATTGGAGTAAAGGTAGTAGAGGAGCCATCGACACCAGAATGAAATCCTGAGAGCAGGATCCTTGAGAACAACGGGCACTCGCATAGCGACGACACGACTTTCCACCGGAATATTCGTGGCTAGGATCGCCAGCCGATCCAGACATCGGGCTTTCGCGCACTGAAGTGGCCCACATATTAAACGGCGGCACATATTGGTCCGCCGCTGCATAATGTGGACCATTCAACGCGAGAGAGGAAGAGTACGAACGAGGAAAAAAGAGGCGGTGATCGGACGAGGAAGAACTATGCCCGTATGTTTCCCCCTACTCAATCATGCGGCTGATGACCGAGCACACAGACACACTAACACATCCACTGATGCCCACTTGCATGAATGGAGCTGTTTTTATGGTCGCTTGGCAGTTCCATTAAGTCGCGGACCAAGCCTTAAACTTCCAGTACGAAAATTATGCCTGAGAATTATTATTGTAATACTTTTGTTCACTTTTCTCAAGTTTTCTGTCTTATGTACAAAGTATACGTTGAATGTCATCAAGGTGAAAGTGTTGGGAAGAATTTTTAATCGACATAACTTGATGCCAAGCCTTACCCCTCGATAAAAAAACAGGGGCAGACTAATCCCAGGTCAAATTTGCGGCAACTCTGCAACCGCCTGGCTGCAGGGCACTAAACTGAAGGTACTAAAAGGTAAGCCACGCGTAAAGATGCGGTCGAGACGACGAGATGAGAAAATGTTGCCGGGGGAAGTAAAGGTGAGAGTGCGACACGGGCTATCACTGTGAACTTACATTGTGTGTTTGCCATTTACCAGTGACTGGAACGTTCTTTATGGCTCTGAAATTATTCTTCTACAAACAACTCTTTGGAGAACCCCTCCTCTATAATAAACTCTAACCTTTCAAGAGTATTATATCGCTTGAAAAGTTTCTTGAGAAATATTGAAACGGGAAATCCAGTAATCGCGAAAACCATAATAGAAAATTGCTAAGTATGACCGACCAGCAAAATATCAAACGGAAGAGATGAAACTCGACTCGAGTGTCACGATTTTTTGCTAGGAAGAATATCTCTCTATCCAAGTCATATGACTATGGATATGAGAGGAACAAAAAGTCTGAAGATAAAAGAATAGAATATCGACGGAGAGAGTGAGCGTTACTTAAAAAGTTGTACGATGAAGAAATCACAAACCCACGGTACTCAACTGTGGTAGTGGACGAGAGCGAAATGTTCGCAGAACTTCCGGCTGAAGTATCAAAGGAATGCTTAAGCGGGCGGGCGGCGGCTCTCGTCGAACGATATTAACGGCACTCCAGGCGGAATAATTAAAGAATAATTCATCGCTGCTTACGGACCGGTGGCTTCCCTTCGGCACTGCTTAAAAGTGCAAGGAGAATTTTCTCATTTCTCGGCTCCCTTATTTGCCGTGACGGAGCTCGAGGTACTACGATCACCAACTTTTACAATCAAAGTTCAGGTATCGCGGTCTACTTCATAAGCGGGCAAAAATCGTATTTAAAAGATGATTGTTCCGTGAACCGGAATGATTCGCGACACGACCATACAAACTTCGAGGCTCAAGTACACCTAAAAAATATGAAAAAACAAATCTTTCCATCTAAAGGAATATTTCTCTTGTTCCCTGGTAGATCGTAAAACCTAATGAGGACATATTTCATGACATTTGATTTAACCAAGCCTTTTTTAGTATTTGTCGGGCGTGAACAATGCTCCTTTATACAGCGCTTAGTTCTGATCCACGTTCCCATCATTCTAGGAATTAAGTCGTCCGGCGAATGCCGCGCCTCCGTTCAATAACATCGCGCGTTCCACAGTGAAATAACAGCTGGTCACCCAGGAACAATCCACGAATAATTCGTCTCTGTACGCGCACTCTGCTTTCAGAGGGGGAGGCTTCCAAAAATTCCATAAAAATTGCAGTATCTATCAAAGAGTGTTGCCTGGGTGAAATTGCGTCGACCCGTTCCAATGCTAGGTTCATCGACAGCGGCTGAACATATTTAAAAACGAGCCAGCAAGCAACCCGCATTTTACCTGGAAAATGCTTCTGCCAGCTGGCTCACGTGCGAAGCATAAGACCGCAGACTTAACGGATTAGTTTTAAGAAACACATTTTTCCAACAGCAACCACTACACCTTTTTAACTCCATCCCCGTTTTTTATGAGGGATGTTATAAAATACCTGTCGCAGTATTTCAAGACTATCCAACTATTTCTAAAACTGGAAGTGGTTTAAACAGAAATTCAGGGGAAGTTCTATGCATAGAAGACATATAAGTTAGTTATCGTTAATGGAACTGGTAGAAATACTAGCACAACACTCTCGAAGGACAGCCGTGCGGAAAGTGAATTCCCCCCGATCGAATCTAATTGAACAGCTGGCGCGAGTCTACGGCATTTTCGCGAAGGAACGCCTTTAGATGAATGTGGAAATGGGAAGATATCGGGTGCGCTCTCTGAGAGGTTTCGCACGGTCCTCTCTCGCATCGCTTACCAGGATAGCGCCTTCGAGGGAATTCCCTTTCTTCGATGGAGTGGGTAATATCAACTCGGCCGATTGAAAACTCATGCTAGAGGCGAGAGCAGGTGAACAGGAGGAAATACGTTGGCGCCGTAGATGAGAGAAAAGAGAAGAGAGAAGTCCTGATTATTCTGGAAAGGGCATCTATCTATCCCAATTATATCGATGGCCGAGTAAAGTTCTATTAGCCCGGCGTTGGGTTATCCATCCTGGAGTTGGTTCTACGTTGAAGGAAGATAATAGCTAACTAAGTACCTATCCACTCAGAATGATTGTTCACCACTTCGCGCATGATCAATAAGTTAAAGGGAAACTTCGGAGCTAATAGATTCAGCGTGCCGATAGGGAGCGAGGCGGCAGGCTTGTGTTACCATCGATGGCGGCCGGCCGCGAATATTTCGAAGAAGTATTATGCAAGTGCGCAATTACCGTGGAAATACGAGTTCGAAACCCGATATCACCGGAAGACATTTCATGCAGATCATACCGTACTGGGTAATACTAGTCCTGCGGTCTCACCGCGGGTGCGGCGGTGTCAAAAAAATGCCACTTTAGTCGCCGGCAATGCCTCATTACATCCCGCTGGGCTTTCCATTATTTATCCTCCAATATAACACAGGAATCATAGGTTCTTTCCTTACCTGATCACGAATCCATGGGTTTCAAGAGGCGTCGGAAATTGTCCATAATCAGAAAACGATCCACTGTCACTGACCGGGCTAAACGGTCTTCACCTTCTCCCAATCTGCACAGATATCGTAAATAGACATTATAAATGGTGTACCTAACAAATCAATCTTTTCTTCATTTATTTCACTTGGATATTTTTAACTTAAGTGTAGCATTATATCAATAGGATCGAGATTGGAATAAGCGAAGGTTGTCCGAGAAGGAACATTTCCAACAGAATTGTTGGAAAGCTGGGATGTTAATAGAGCTGGTATAGTTTGAAGTGCAGAAGGGTGGAATTGAACTTCAGGATAGCAAGAAGTGTTGAATTATCGTTACATCCAGCCCAGTTAGTTGGTCTAATGACCAAGCCCCTTGACCCTAGTTTGCATCACTCGCCGTGAGCCGAGTGGGATCGGGTGCCATTTATCCAGCGCAACACGGCAGACCAGCCGACCGGGCAATGCCGTAATTCAAAGCGCTTCGAGGGTTGGCATTGTCGGCGTATACAGAGATATCAGTGTCCATTGGAAGCCACTACTGGTTTGCCCTGGTGCAGAGGTGCCAACAAAATCTACTCGACGCCGGCAAGTGGCTGTTTTAAAACTCGCGGGCCAAAAGGCCACCAATTCAACGCACTCTGTTTTGTGGCCACGAAAACACGCCCATCCATCCATCCATCCATCCACCACCCATTGTTAATCCTCTATTGGTTCATTTATTTGCAAGGCTATCCACAAGCTATAAGCTCTAGTAAAAATAAATGGTAGTTGCCAATCCATAGAGATAGTTTTAGTTGGAGAAATGGAAACGCCAGTTCTCAGGGGATTGACACTGCGAGATAAAGATATACGAGTCCATTCGATTTTCTCGACTTACGTGGAGAACTCAGGCCAGGGCCACAATGGACCATAGGAAATGACTTGCTGACCCACTTCGCAAGAGAGAAGAAACCCGATGGCATCTGGCAAGAAGCGCAAGAAGAAGAAGAAGAATGGCTATTCAACAAATTCCTTGCACTCAATCTCCCCAACTTGGAAATTCTCCATTGAAGTCTACTTTCGCCAGTAGTCAGTAGTAATGCTCGCCACCAATTGACTCGTGGATAGCATGGCTCGGCAATCTTCCACTAATGTCTTTCTTAGAAGGTTTGCCAGTGATCGATGATATCAGTATGACGTACTAACGAGTCTAGCACAAGGGAATCAGATGGCTCATCCGATTAGGAACATAAAATCTCAATAACCACTTTCAAGATCGAGGATAAGAGAAAATTGGCCGATTCTGGCTCGCTGGCAGCTAAGGCGGCTTCATTCCTTGGCGCATGGAGGAAAGAAAAAACTTGTTGACACCTTTCATCGGCTTGGAAATCGGAAAACTCTCAGGAGCAGCACTTCACTATCCCCATCAGCCGAGGACAAGGCTGTTAAGGAGCCCGGAAAGCAATCAATGTTACGAGTTCAGATACCCTTAACTTCGTTTACCGAGCGGCAACGTGGCTGTCGAGTAATTAATTTCAGAGCTCGGCGTTGCGTCGATCCTGCCAGATTCAATGCTCAATTTACGGTGATAAAGCAGTTCTAATCTCAAGCCGAGCCTTCGAAAGAATTCTCAATACGTTCCAGCCTGCTGTAGGAATAACAAGTTGCTGAATAGAGCATTTTCTGAAATGCTCCGACAGGCGGTTGGCTCACGTCGATCCACCTTCAATATCGCGTCTCTACTGCACTTAGTATCGATAAGCCGATCTTCGGAGGATGCCACGTGAAAAGGGTCGAAGAAAATGTACAGGCTGAAGACGTAGCAGAGGCCTAACGTCAAAGGTATATTCAGAATACGAATAAGAAGCGGCGCGTATAGGAAGGAAGTCTCTCGGATTGATTCCACACACGGCTCAGCTGAATTCAGGCAAACAAGATTTGCGACGGTCGTGCTGCAGACTCCAGACTTGCTGTTACTGTACATTTTACATCTCAAATGTTTGATTTTTTGCTGAAAGTTCGCGAAACGTCGAAAAATCGAAAATTTGTGAAGGGGTACATATGGAAAAATTTGCGAAAAAATTAATTTTGAGCTGGGGCTCTGGAATTTATATCACTTCTTCCTTGATGCAAGAAAACATTCTCCACCAAATTTCAGGCCCGAAAAAGGTCAGGAAGATTTAAAAACATGGAAAAAACCGTCGAAATTAGACCAGGTCAAATATTCAGGATCGGTTATCCATGTGTTTTCGGTACAATTCTGGCATTTCTGCCACTGGTTTCATGTTTTCTTTCCGTTTTGATACATAAACAATCGAAAAATCAAGCGTTCGTCCAAGTCCCAGAACCTTCGAAAAATCGAAAATTTGTGAAGGGGTACATATGGAAAAATTTGCGAAAAAATGAATTTTGAGCTGGGGCTCTGGAATTTATATCACTTCTTCCTTGATACAAGAAAACATTCCCCACCAAATTTCAGCCCCGGAAAATGTCGGGAAGTATGAAAAACATGGGAAAAACCACAAAAATGAATTATTCAAGATCAGTTTTTCATGTGTTTTCGGTACAATTCTGGCATTTCTGCCACTGGTTTCATGTTTTCTTTCCGTTTTGATACATAAACAATCGAAAAATCAAGCGTTCGTCCAAGTCCCAGAACCTTCGAAAAATCGAAAATTTGTGAAGGGGTACATATGCAAAAATTTGCGAAAAAATGAATTTTGAGCTGGGGCTCTGGAATTTATATCACTTCTTCCTTGATGCAAGAAAACATTCTCCACCAAATTTTAGGCCCGAAAAAGGTCAGGAAGATTTAAAAACATGGAAAATACCGTCGAAATTAGACCAGGTCAAATATTCAGGATCGGTTATCCATGTGTTTTCGGTACAATTCTGGCATTTCTGCCACTGGTTTCATGTTTTCTATCCGTTTTGATACACAAACAATCGAAAAATCAAGCGTTCGTCCAAGTCCCAGAACCTTCGAAAAATCGAAAATTTGTGAAGGGGTACATATGGAAAAATTTGCGAAAAAATGAATTTTGAGCTGGGGCTCTGGAATTTATATCACTTCTTCCTTGATACAAGAAAACATTCTCCACCAAATTTCAGCCCCGGAAAAGGTCAGGAAGATTTAAAAACATGGAAAATATCGTCGAAATTAGGCCCGACCAATTATTTCAGATGGCCTTTCCGCCTGTATTCGATACAGTTCCAGCATTTCTGCCACTGGTTTCATGTTTTCTATCCGTTTTGAGACTCGAAGAATTGATTTACGAACAATCCAGTCAATCATTGGACTTTCACATTAATCAACTACCAATAAACCAATCGTAAGGGGGACCTTATCAGTCGAGGAATCGGTGTATATATTTTTTAGACGTGGTTGGCATCCCTTTTCCGCAAGGGTACACGAAAGATCGCAGGCTGATCCCGCGAGGGGAGATCAGGTAGCGTTTATTCGAGCCATTCGAGCCGGCGAGGACGTAATTCAAGCTACCAAGAGGGCATCCATTGTCGACGGCGATATCAGTGACAGCGAGTTTAGGTACTTAGTCGTCGTCAGTCGCGCATCAAAAGGGGGGAAGCCATTTCGTGGCTCGGCTATCCGCGCATTGTCCGTAAACGCGCCTTTTGTGCACCAATTGAACCGCCAATGGGCCATCTACGACACGGTCAGAACTTCGCTGCATTCCACAGCTTTCTTCGATCTCCAAAGCTCAAGCCACCGACCCCTCTCCAGTACAACCTAGCCGAAATCGACCGATGAAACTACTTCTTTTAGGAGCGCGAGATCCTAGCGACTGCTATTAGACTTGGCCCCGTGAAATCGGAAAGCCAATCACCCTCTCACCTATGTTTTACGTGGTGCTATTAAACTCGGTCGTCCCGAAGATGCTTTGGAATAATATAGGCTGGGTTATAGTAGTGGACAATACTGTCGTGTACACGAAATGGTTATTAAGCTCCGAAAACATTCCGAACACTGTTGCATTCAGTATGTTTGGATCGTAAAATCAACGTGGTGTTCTGTTTATTGTCCGGAAAGTATTGGTGACATGCTGATAATTATAGGAATATGCATTGAATATAAGGAATAATGAGGAACAAGTGGTACGTTTGTCTACCAGCGAAGGGTACACAGATTTAAATTCAAGAGTAATCATCCCACGTAATCAATTGATATCTAATTCGATTGAGGGCATTAAGTCGTCTCGATACACGATTGCCCGATTACACGATGCAAACTTCACCGGTCTGTCCGCCATGCATGACATCACACGATCCCGCACGATTCGTGAATGGAGAGTGCGCACAAAGCTTGATCATCACTTTTTCCATTCGTCTTTCTCTCCGTCTCTTTTTTTCCCCCCAAGCAAAGTGCGTTCAGCCGGGCTTTATTTAATTGGAAGCAGTTGGTTAATCAAAGCGTAATGAAAGCACCTGTCAGGAAGAACTTGGCCAAGAGCACCCGATGACTTTCTACGTCTACGGCGATGCGAGGCAAGAGCGCGGATGCTGCATCCGTGCACGAACTTCGACTCTATGGGCGACTGCGTAAAAATAAGCGCGATGCGAGAGATCTGAAGCTGTAACCGCGCGCCCCGCTCGGTTTCCTCTAAATATAATCCGGGCATCGATGAAACCGAATTTCAAGCCGGCCAGCAAATTAATTTCCGCCACCAGCATTCGTGTGAAGTGACGCGCGAGCGTGCGTGAAACTTGCCGAGGGACACGGTATTTTTGAGCAAGCGCCTATAATCTCGTATATTCACTGCAAACCTTGTACTTCCTGTGTCCACATAGCTTCGCGGTGAGCTTTTATGAGTCTTCAATTAAAACGATCGTAGCTGCTCTCGAGTACCTCGGCCAAAGTCGAAATGAACGTTTGCCGTCACTCTTTCCCTTCTGCAACTTTCTCCAAACGGCGATCCTCGAGACTTTTTAATATCAAACGACCCAAGATGGAAGTCCTTTCAAGCTGTGCAACAAAATAAACGGAATTTTTCAGCTCACGAGTTGCTCTCCGGAGAGTCGCAATCTAAGTGCCAATCTATCGTTTGCTGTAATGGAAAAGAAAAACTTGGCAATTCCAAAGTAGTCTGTCAAAGGCAATATGTCTAACTTTTCATTCGTGATTGCCTGTTAAAACGTTTACCGATCTTACAGAATCCCAAGTGCGATCTTTCGTTCTGACAAGCTTTGAATAAAGCGCTATTAAATTTTCTCGATTTAAGCTGGCTGACATTATCCACGGGCCTCTGAAGGCGAGAGGCGAAGGACTGAAGAGAGTTAATAACACAGTTAAAGCACTGATTGAGTCCTTTGAGAGCATGACAAAAGCAGAGGGATCGACGTACTGTAGAGATTGACAAGATTAAGAGAGGAAATTCAGCACGTTATTCCACGAATAACAAAATTAACAAATTATTGATCGCACAGTTACTATGTTCATCACAGCTTGAAAATACGAACTTTATGGACAAGAACTAGTAATTGTACTGGAAAATCAATAGACTTTAGATTCTCGCTGGTAATACTACATTTAATTTTTGAAACCGAAGTCGGCCGGCTGCCGACTGAATCTTTCTTAACGAAGAGTGATCAGACTGCGGGAAAAAAGTGAAAAAATGAGCGAAGGCTGCTGGCGGTGCGGATTAAAAGCGTGTTGAACCCTGTATTCGCGATAATACAATTAGTCGACTGGCAACCGTTCGATGCTTCGTTATCGTTGACTTGTTTCCTTCCTTTTTTCCCCATTGCTTACGATTCCAGCTCACGTAATACTGTGTCGAAGCTACCGTGCACACCATGCACGGC
The DNA here is from genome assembly GCA_910593735.2 of Ectemnius lituratus. Lineage (NCBI taxonomy): Eukaryota > Metazoa > Arthropoda > Insecta > Hymenoptera > Crabronidae > Ectemnius > Ectemnius lituratus. The sequence goes on from OU343038.1 coordinate 15,587,686, forward strand.
ATAATGTATATATTCTCTTATCGTGTGCGAGAAACGTAGCGAAAGCAGATTAGATTCGCCCGCTGCTTCAAACCCGCTTGAAAGTACAATGGGAAATAACGAGGCAAATAAATACGAAGCTATTGTCGATTTAATGCACGAGTGATCCTTCGATTTTTCCTAGAAAATCGAATAAACTACCGCATTAATGAAAGTATCGGTTAATCTAGGGCAAAGATCCGTTTTAATGAAACACCCTTTTCCGCCAATGAAAAACCGACGTGATTTCGGTCAATAAACGCGCCGATATATTTCACCGGTATATCGTAATGGAAATCTGGAGGGCAGGCAGAACGGTGCGCGCGGCATTCGACCGCAAAGGGTTAATTTCACTCGGTCCTCTCTCGGAGAATTGCATCCCTGGGCGCAACGCGTTCCACCCATTTATTTCCTTTAATTCGTTCATTATTTTGAATCCCTGCTCTTTTTCGCGGCAGCCCCGCCTCACCATCTACGAGTGCCCTTTATGGCTCAATTCTTTTCCCAGCCCAGAAGAAAGAAGGTAAAAGCTTAGACCTTTAGCATTTGAATAACTATACAATCCTCTGATTCCAACTCAATTCAAAGAAATTGGAACCTTAAATCTTTACATCAACTACAATCGCCCATATATTTTCATTTCAGGTAACAAATAGTAAAGTTTCATGAATGCGACGGTCGGTTTCTTCGAAGAATTTACTTATCTTCTCCCAAGCGTAAGGTCAATCGATTTTATCGGGGGATATTAGAATTCCAGGAAATGTAATGTCGCGAATGTAACACACCCCTGTCAATCTCGAGAAGCCCGACAATAGTGGCTAGATGCAGACATGAAATAGGCGCATATGTCACTAGAGTATCGAAGGCGTCACAATGAGACTGAACGTCACCCTGACGCTGTCATAACGACAAGGCAGATGTTTTCCCTGGATGCCCCGTAAACAGAATAATAGAAGGGTAATGCAACACCAGAAGAACGGTATACCTCTATGCGGTATTAGCAAGCACGATGTAACTCCACCGAGGAAAGGAAATAGAATATGCTCATGAGCTAATGGAGTCTCTCCCGACACGTGCTGATAATGCATTGATGAGTATGGGGACCAAACTTTAATCTACATCTCGCACACCCTGCTGCCAAGCAGAATTAATTAGGCGAAGTACTTCCAACTGAAACTCTACACTCTATCCCTTGCCTCTAAAAAAAGGTCCAGTTATAAGAGCATAAAGAATTTATAAAAAACTGGTGTCAGATAATAGTAAATTGTTTAATGAATCTTGAATTTATTATAGATTGTTAGAAAATAAGATCTAATATTTTTCTTTATATGAATGGACAACTGGGAAACCCTTTCCCATTGCTACAATCTGAGCAAATTATGATCGCTCTATAGGAAAACATATCTTAGGACCCTTGTTATTCTTCCATCGGCTTAATGCAACGCGCAAATATCCTATCAGGCCTAAAGGCAGACGAGTGTTGTCCGTGAAAATTATCCGTCCAGGATCGTATTATCTTTCCAGCTGTTTCTGACAAAACGCCTGGCAAAATGAGGGGTGCGCGCAGAGGTAGATTCAGTACACGGACTTAATTTGGTGAACTGCCAGTTACAGGTTGATGTGCATGAATAATGAGAGAAAATTTGCATTCTGTACAATACATGTCGAGTTCGAGACGTGGGGTTCTATGTTCCCCGGTATCTATTTCCCGTTCTATTAATTACCCACCCCATCAAAGAACCTTTATCCCAAAAACCATAAGTTTTTCCCAAAAATTTGATCGCATATAATTAGTAATCTTAGCTTCAACCAGACAATAAATGAAAATATAAAAAAACATTCTCGGTATTCTTCCGGCAGCAATCTTATTATTCCGAAGGGCGAAAATTTTACGAATACTAATGGCAGTCCAAAATGATTTCACACTCGACGAGTTCTCTAGATTCTTATCCACCATTTTCTGACAGGTACTCTGTTACGTACACTGCCAACAGAGTTATACATTCACGCCAACAGGATAAGTCCATCGCAGCCACCCCTCCAGCAGATTACAAGTGCGTGAAAATACCTTTCCCTCCTCGGCAACCAGTCGGCCCTGATTTATAAATCCGAGCTTATATTTCGTGTCCGCTTTCGTGCGCGCGTTCGACGTTAAAAACTGCCTGCCATTACGGAAAGCGGACTGAGGGTTCTTGCCGTAAATGTGCCGAGGCGTATACGCTTTCGACAGTTTAGAATCAAACCCTCTTGAATAATTACATCGGCTGGAAGGATGTTGCGTGCATGGCCCTTCCGAATGACTTTAAAAATATACGACGACCTTCCTCTCACTGAGAAATCGTTCGTAAAACACAAGATAACCGGTAGAAATAATAATCCTGGCGTTTGTGCCCTCCGAAATCGACGCACCCTCCGGAATCGCTCCAAAGAGTCAAACAAGAATACCATAAAAAATGTTCCAGCATGTAAGATGATATTTTAAATCAGTTAATGTTTCTCCCACTCCCATAATTTAAATAATTTCTTGAGATATCTGTACCCGACGGCAGAGTACTGCTTACTAAAAGACACTCCGCTTCCCATAATTCAAAAATAAAGTCATTTTAGCCTCTGACTTCCAAGTGTTCTCGCATCCGCTGTTCCGCACGAGTTACGTTCACAGAAAAGGAGAACGGTTCCGGAACTTTCGTTTTCATTTGAAGGTTAAAACTTACCTCTACAGCAATCACCGCTCGTAACGAGGAGAGCAGGTACTGGATGCAAGGTCCAGGTAGCACTGTGCAGTGAAGAACACCTGTTCCAGTTCGAGTCAAGGGGGCGGCGAGAGGGGAAACGCACCCCCAAAGCAGCTGACGCAGAGCTTTCGTTCAGCGAGCACTTTCCGCGCGAGAATCCGGTCGAGGTCGCGGGCGCGTTCGGGGGAATCGAATTCACCCCCGCAGTGGGTCCCGTCTTTTGCAAGTATACGTGTGTCTCTTGGTGGGTATGTGAATATCGAAGAGGCCTTAAGTAATCAGCGATCGATCACACTACCGATCGCGAGATGAGCTCGCGCACAAACCGATCGGGTGCCACCCGACATTGCGAGGGTATAAATGTCTATCGGTTGAAGGCGTGTTCAGAAGAACAGAGTGTGGCTGTCAGGGTATGCGAGATAAGAAGAAGATGAAGGAAAAAGATCACGTCACGCGACACACGCGTTCCGAGGTCGCTTCGACGACTAGTAGTGCGCTCGCACAGGCCAGCCGTGACAGCCCCCGGCCCGGGCTAACGCATGCGCTCGCCGCACCCCGTGCCCAACCCTATTTTCCCAGAGGCACCCCCTTGCCTTGCCTTCCCGCTTCTGCCACCTTCTACCTTCTATTCTACTGCGCTCCACGACTCCGCGCTTTTCACCAAGCGCCACCTTTTTTTCCCCCGACCTTTCGCCGACCTTACCCGCCCGCCACAGCTTCCACCCGACCTGAGTTCCGGCTACCCAGTATCTCACACTACTCACTATTCGATGACCGCTGCGACCCGATTACATTATTACGTGAATGTCGAGATTACAAGGAATTCTTGTGACAATTTTCACGCAAGCGACACTCGTAATGCGATACTCGCGTTTCTTACGATTTTTCTATTAACCGATTCATCGAATTACACGGTCGATCTGATATTGCCAGTGTTTTCCACTGCTTTCACAGTACAATAGTGGTTTTCCCGTACTTGGTAGAATTTGATCTGTGCACTGCTCACCCTCTGTCCCTTTGACTATTTCATTCCTGGCTTTAAACGGGGTTTTGGGATACAGTAATCACACGAACTGTGTACGTAAAATGTATTATTGACTGTTATCAAAAGGGCATTTGCGATTGGGAGTGATGGGCACTTGTTTCCACATTGCCGGGGGTCGAATTGGCTTTCAGGCGGAGAACGAGATAACACATCGTGCGTTAATAACGAACCAGTGGGAAAATCGTGTCAGTGTCGAGAAATTTGGGGGGATTTGTTAAACAAATTCGACGGAACGTGAGGCGTGAAGTGAAAATGATGGGATGGACAGACAGCGCTGTTGACGTATGTGCATGCCTGAATTCGCCATTCCCCCTATGACTTTGACACTCGGTGGGGAAGCGGTCGAAAACCATTAGTGTACTTCCCATTTGAAATTCGATCTTCGTATACGCGATGAATACAGTGGACAGTAAAAAGTTTGGAAATCCGACGAATCATAAAAATAACCAGTTACCAATTCCTATTACTGGAATCACCAGTATACAAGTGCTTTCCTTGCACATTATTTATTTCAGCAAAGCTAAATTTTAAATGGCAATCGATGAACTAGCAAATACCGTTTCGAATAGTGACTGAAGCATTTAACAGATCGTGTCTCGCGCTCGGTTTATCAAGCTATATGAGGCAAAGAAAAAAGTATAACGATGCTGAAAGGACAAATGTAAGTTTTATCTTTGTATAAATGCAAATTCACGTTCGTAAAACTCCCGCAGTGGCTTTCAAATTTGCAAGTAGCAACACGGCAAAGTACGAAGAGCCTGAAGTTGAACTTTTCAACCTCGAAACTTCCAAAGTTTTCGTGAGTGCTGGCACCGCTTTAATTCCTTCTTTAACGCTCGTTCTCTCTCAGAAGCCTCCGCTGTTTTTATACTGAGAGAAAAACTCTTCGGAATCCCTCAAGTTGCCGCTTTACCGAAACGTTCGATCTTTTTATGGAAATGATGAACTCGAGGCACGATCAACCACTAATTCGAATTATTTTCATTAATGTAAACTTAACGGCGGTTATTTTGTGGTCATGATGGTAAATGGTAGCTGACTGTAGAGTGTAAAGGGTCGTTAATACCATGTGCAAAAGACTATATGTATAGTATGAATGAATATGCAGGGCTCTGTTTAGTATTAATGGAATGCGGTTATTAATAGGATGGCCAGTGGCCATTCAAGTTGAATGTACAACAGATTTTATATCGGCGACCCATGCGTTAGTGAAGTAATTTATTTCTCGCATAATCCTCGGAATAATTCCACCGGCAAGCCTTTCATTAATTTTGAACGTGTAAACGCAGTGAATTAAAAATGTGTGCTGTCGAGGGTTCCAAATTGAACAGACTGTCGGGAAACGGTCTCATTATTATGGCAAACTGAAATGTCAGAGCATTCTAATTATTGAAAGGCCTCCTCGCGTTGAACTTCCCGGGTATAGAACATATGGGACTGTATTACTATTTGTCTGCCGTTCGATCCCTCGAGATTTCCGGGCACAATGAGCTGTAAAATGTCAGAACAACGTGTGTGTTCGAATATGCGAGTCCCGAACAAACTGCCTAGGCGTACAACATTTTTTCTATCCGTCAGACAATTGTTGTAGTCAGTAAGCCAAGTTTATCGTATTCGCTTATATTAAAACATTTGCGACTGTTACCATTACAGAGAATATTATGTCCGAATCACATTTTAAACCGTTAATAATGCACTCAGAGTCGGTTATAAAACACATATAGAATTGAAATCACAAAATCAGTCTGATAAATTATTTCCCTGCTTCGTGAGAGATATATATATATATATATATACATACAATAAAGACAAATCTGGTAGCTCAATATAAGCGGATTACTGGAGCGATAGGCACTACGTCCAAATGAAAAGTACTACTATACACAAAACCAGATATGCAAAATCCGGCTTTTGAAATAAAATGCATTATTCCGTGCGATCGGAAATTGAAAAGAGCCAGCGTTCCTGAATGCATGCCTATTGCAATACGTATTAATCCAAGATAGCAAGATTCTTTGTTGTTGCTTCATTGAATGAAAATCATTCATCTTAAAACAATTCAATATAGCACGTTGTAGTAATTTTATTTATTAAGAACAATGCTAATCAAGAGTGCAAGAGTCTTTAAGTTCCAGCTTTGGAAACTTTACAGTATCTTCGATCCACTTCGCTACAGTCAACAGGCTTCTCTCGTGGAAAACTGGTGCCATTAATTGAAGAGATAATGGCATTTGTTTGCTCGAAAGCTTAATCGGTATATTGATTGCTGGCAAACCAGCCATGTTCGCGGGCTGGGTACAGTAATCTTGTATGAGGCATTGTGTCTGATTATCAAGCGTTTTAAATTCTTTATAAACTGGCGCCTCTGTCAGAGTAGTGGGTGTTAATAAAACATCGATATCACTATTCCAGACAGCGTCAAAATCCTGTGCGATTAGGCGTCGCATTTTCATCGCCTTTACATAGTACTTCTCGTAATTCTCTGCGAGTAAAAAGTAATTTCCTGCGAGAATTCGCTCTTTAACAACGTTATTGAAGGCTTCGTTTCGCGTTTTCGCATACAGCTCGTTAATAGAGGACGATTCATCGGCTCGATAACCATATTCAATACCGTCATAACAAGCAAAATTACTTGCTACATCACAGCGATTTAAAACAGAGTAACACACTATAGAATAATCGGTATGAGGAAGGGATACTGGGACAACTGATGCTCCAGCTTCCTGGAGCAACCTGGACACTTCGTTTAAGCAATCCTGAACTTCCTTATTAATATTGTCAATTATATATTCTTGCGGCAGCCCTACCCTTAATCTAGAAATATCTATCTCTTTTGGCAGAATGATTGGTTCATATTCTCTTTTCACTGTAGTTGAATCAGATTCGTCCGGACCAGCAATAGCATTCAGTACTACTAACGTATCTTCAATGTTCCTGGCCAGAACACCGGGTACATCCATTGAATTCAATAGAGGGATTAAACCATAACGTGATACCAGGCCATAGGTGGGTTTCAATCCAACAAGGCCGCAGTACGATGCTGGATTTCTTGTGGATCCTCCTGTGTCTGATCCCAAAGCAGCAAAGCAGGTTCCAGTTGCCACTGCCACTGCAGATCCACCACTACTACCACCTAAATGTCAGACTTTATGTGTTACATATTTGACACAACTATATGCAATATATACCTGCAATATGCCAGGCACTCTCATCATTAGTTTTTCTAATCTCTCCAGATCCATTTGTAGATTGGCACCTGTAGTTCTTGGATATAACTTCTGATCCCCAAAGGTTCTTGGTTGGGCCATAGTACGAATCTATGGTGCCAGATCCCATGCCAAACTCATCGAGGTTCGTCTTCCCAATAAGAACTGCACCAGAATTTTTGAGACGCTCATACACAGTTGCATCGTACGGTGGAACAAAATTGGAAAGCATTCGTGAAGCACATGTTGTCAACTGGTCTTTGACACAGTAGTTATCTTTGACAGCAATTGGAATCCCATCAAGTTCTCCCAATAATGCTCCTTTCTTCTGTCTGGAATCTGAATGCCCTGATTGTTGTTTTGCCAGTTCTTCAGTTACTGTGATGTAGGCATTTAGAGGTTTCACACATGATGTTAGCTTGACAGCTGCATTGCAAAGTTCCGAAGGACGCACTGTACCAGCCGCTATCTTCTGGCTTGCCTCTTTTATTGTGGACGATAATAGTTTGTTCATGTTTTGTGGTAAAATGATAGGTCGAACATAGATGTTTTTATTGTGCAATGATGCTACATAACCCCTTAGCGTTACCGGCACGAAATCATTTTCGGTGCTCGGGAGAAGGGCGCGATGTGGTCAAATGCGCAAGAACATATATTCGCCGCGAAATATATTCAAGAATTCCCTCGATCGTTTGTGTAAAGCGAAACGTATTGAAAAATTCAAGCTGTTGGTACTCGTTGAGTACTCGCATAATATGGCAACTAATAATAATAGACAAACGAATGTTCAAAGTAGCCAGTCTTGCAAAATATGGCAAGCCTTTAGCTATACGTTTGAATTAAACATTCTCCACGCTTATTGCCAATAGTTTTAATAGATAACATTTATAGGAGATATCACATAAATCGTTCATAATCATAAATATGAAACATGCCATCAACAAAATTCAATATATTGTCCAATTCTCTTACCTTTATTCTATCAACGAATTCTCAATATAACAAACCGCAAGTCGTCCATCTTTGACGGTAAGCATCCACTCAATTTTCAATCTGTAATTAAAGCTATACGATGAGATTTCCACCGACATTCATATAAAAATATCAGAGCCCAGTGCGAGGATTTTAATAAGAGGATACTTACAGCACTAAATACAATCTTTTTCGCAAAGAAATTCGAAAACACAAGACAGCAACACGGGAGCGAGTCGATTCGAGGAAAACGCGCACTTTACCAATGTGAACTGACGCGCCCCCTGCAGAGATGATGCGCCATCTGCAATACCGATATGCCCCCTGCAGAGTCAATGGGCGAACTAGAAAGCGAGCCATAGTTGCGCTTCGGGCGTACGGGAACAAACAGTGAGCGTGCATAGCCACGATCTTTTTCTCCGGGAAATTAAGTAATAGCCGCTTGCAAATGTAAATCGGGGGGAAGCGGCGGCTTGGTAGTTGGAGTGTGCTGGTTAGTTAGTTTGTTTGGCCGGGGCGAGTGGTGCTCGTTGCTGAAGTGGGCGTATATGGGTGATAGGAAGATCGAGAGAATAGGATGCCTGCCTGAGAGAGACGGGGCATGAAGCGCTCGACTTGTCACGAGGCTGGCGAAGCGTATGTCAGAGGAAAATGTTGAGGTTCCTGTCGAGGCGACGAGCCCGCGGCGTCGGCGGGCAGACAACCGCGTCGCAGATCAAGAACCAGCGGCTTCTGAGTAACAAGAATGTCGTGCAATGCAGGGTCGTCTTACTCGACGGCACCGACCTGCCCATCGAGTTGTCAGTGAGTGCATACACAACGCGGCCATGCCGCCAAAACTTGTTTACCATTTGCCTGCATGTACCGCTTCGTTTGTTTGTTTTTTACCCATGATTAATTATTACACCAAGTACCCGTTTGTTCATAATCATATAATATACGGGAGAAACTTGTGGGGGTCAATGTTCTACATGGTATCTGTTATGAACAGATGCCATTATGGAGTATTGGAAATTAATTGGCATTCCTAAATCATCTTAATTCTGTGATATATGTTTTCACTTGAGTTGGAATCAGTAAATATTCTTGTGTTATTGTAATGTGCTATATATATTGTTATTCGATGTTCATTAATTGTATATCACCATGTTTGGATATTGATGTATGCGTGGGATTTCATATTTGGATACCTGAGTGCATTGATTGAATTTGCACGCATTGTCCATGCAAAGTGGATTTTAATTAACATGAGAAATACATTTAGGACAATTTTAGAGGCAACTGATTGAATATTTGATATTATTTACATGCCTGGTTATCATTAATTTATGTAAATCATTGCATGGTTGTGCATTTCTTTATTACAACATATTAACCAATTCCCTGATATCATCATTACATGATTTAAATGGAAATGCATTAATTGCACCACGAATATTTTTGCGACACGCTTTTTTTACCTATATTCGACCCGATTCGGCACGATTTTAACTTATTGCGATCAAACATAATGCGTTTCAGTAGGAAGGAGAATGTTCACCATTCTTCGTATGTTTTTCTTACAGAAAAAAGCATTGGCTAGTGATTTATACGAACAAGTATTTTATAGTTTAGACTTAATAGAGAAAGACTATTTTGGATTGCAATATACGGACAGCAATAATGTACAACATTGGCTGGACCCGACTAAACCAATTAAAAAGCAAGTGAAAAGTAAGATTTCGTTTTTTACACACTTTCGTCTTTCATCTTGTCATCTCTGAGACATCAGTTTCCGCGATATTAACACATCACAACTGTCAAGATAATTTTCACACAAGTATATTCGTGTGAAGAGCACAAGTACCACGTTTACAACATTCTGACAAGATTTTTTATCAATGAATTGTAAAGGAATGAGTGAAAGAATCAAATACACACGCATTAACTATGAATAGAAGTAATGGAAAACGGGACACTTATGGAAGAACTCGCATTTGAAGAATACAGATTTCCCAGGCCTACTTTCGGTGCACGCCACTTTGAGACACGCAACGCCTTTTATTACGTTTGATGTGTTAATATCCGAGAGAAGAAATTCTATCTTGCTACTACTTCAATATAACTCGATAGAAAACGTAGTTCCAAGACTACAAATGATCATTTTCTCTAGTCGGCCCACCGTATACATTGAGGCTGAAAGTGAAGTTTTACTCGTCCGAGCCGAACACATTGCGCGAGGAATTAACGCGCTACCAATTTTTCCTGCAATTGAAGCAAGATGTGTTAGACGGAAAGCTTCATTGTCCACATCAGGTCGCCGTTCAGTTGGCTGCTTTAGCCCTTCAATGTGAGTACAGAGAGGAGAGTATAATAATACACGAATCTCCTCGACTAGAGTCCCACTTTCGTAGTACTTTTCTCAATTGAAACTTCTCCAATAGAATTGTCGTTCCTTCTTCAGCATGCTTTTGTACACTCTCCAGAGAATCTTCAGTAGACCTGATTATACAATGCAACAAGTTATTGGTATTGGACATAGACATTAGACTTTTGTGAAGACTTTACGCTGTCAAGTCGTATTAGTTGCCAATGGAACTCTGGACGGAGTTGTAGAAGATATACTTCACTTTCAGCGGAACTGGGCGATTTCGATCCAGCCGTACATAGTGCGGCGACGGTCTCAGAATTCCGTTTCGTGCCGGGTCAAACGGAGCAAATGGAGCTGGAAATCTTGGAGGAGTACACCAAGTGCTCCGGGCTGAGCCCGGCGCAGGCTGAGTCGGCATACCTAAGCAAGGCCAAGTGGTTGGACATGTATGGGGTCGACATGCATACCGTCCTCGGTAAAGACGCCTGCGAGTACTCCTTGGGTTTAACTCCAACCGGTATCTTGGTATTCGAGGGCACGCAGAAGATCGGTTTATTTTTCTGGCCGAAAATTGGCCGACTAGACTTCAAGAAGAAGAAACTGACGCTGGTGGTCGTCGAGGAGGATGACGAAGGCAAGGGCGAGCAGGAGCATACTTTCGTCTTCAGATTAGTGAACGAGAAAGCTTGCAAACACTTATGGAAGTGTGCGGTGGAGCATCACGCCTTTTTTAGACTCCGTGCGCCGGTCAAGGGTGCCAGCGGTCGACAAAACTTCTTCCGTATGGGCTCGCGTTTCCGCTACAGTGGTAAAACTGAATTCCAAACGACTCAATTGAATCGTGCTCGGAGGACCGTGCAATTCGAACGACGGCCGAGCCAGAGGTACGCGCGACGCCAGAGTCATGTATTGAGGGAGAGACAGCGTCAGCAGGTCGAGCAACCCCAACCGTCACCACCACCTGGTGAGTCGATTAAACCCTTCTTCTGGCTGCTTTCGATAACCTTATGCAGTCAGGAAGAAGGAGACGCATGCCTCCATTCGTTCCATACAATCGTATCTATTGAGAAATTTGGAAAACGTCCCAGTCTATACTTTGTCATGAAATACCAAGGTGAAATCCTATCCTTCAAGTTACGTTCTGAATATCTTGGTGTACTTAATCACTAGAATGCATCTGTGGCGTTGCATGGAACTATTGTATTCGGCAATAACTGTCGCCCTATTTAAACTGGAAAGCAAATACTAACAGCTGACGATGCAACAGCTGTTTGCGCTGACAGGCATCCCAGTAATGCGGCTAATACATTACGAGAATCGTGAAACATTATCGCGTGTATTAATGGGACCTCAAATGTAAATATAACGATGTAACAACGCAAATACCAGCAATGTAATAACTCTTTATTAAATCAAGAAAATGAGATCATCCGCAAAAGAGTGGAGTAATTAGAATGTCAGTTTGAAGAAAGGTGGTTCGAGATGAAAGCTAGAAGGATGTGTTAGAAGAAGGAAATTGAACTTTCAGCTGAAGAAGAGCCCTTGCAAAGGCAGCCCAGCCACGCAAGCACCAAGTCTTCGGACTCTAGTATCCATGGCACGTCTTCGCCCTTGGTGGACTCCTTATTGAAGTCCCTGGCCAAAGATCAACAGCCGCTGGAAGCTCGAAATCAAACGACGGTGGTGAGCACTGAAAAGGAATCCGAGCCGGTGAAGACCAGCCTGACCGTGGAGAGTATGGTGAATCAAGTGCAATTAGTGCCAAACAATCAAGTAGGCGGCACGTCCACCCTACCACCTCGCACTCCCATTCCGCCAGAGTCGTTGAAGTGTAATATCCTGAAAGCGAAATCCCTCGAGCAAGGCAAAAACTCGAATTTGGTGCCTATCACGACAACCGACTCCTCTGGCATTGTCGCGAAGAAAAATCAACACACGGATGCTGCTACTATTGTCTCGGTGGTGAGTGAGGAGGACTTCTTTGACTCTCAACATTCTTCCTTGAATTATTCATCGCTTATTCTTGTCGACCAGCTAACAGATATTAAGTCATACTCCAACGAATGTATCATGCGCTATTTTTATTGCCTATTCGCATTTGTTCTCATTTGATTATCATCGAACATACTTCCATTGATTGTGTAGTGTTGTCCTGAGCCCTGCCAGGCTTCAATTTCTTTCATGATCAAGTCGATTATGTTAAAGTTAGTAAATGTAACGTAGACAAGTTCTAGGGCGCGGCATCCCCGCCACGTATCGATGCATCGCTTCACGCTACCAGGCTTTCGTTGTGACTCGTTCGCTTTTTGCCCGACTCTCAATACAGGGTGGCGATAAGTTGACACTTTCAGTGAGCGGGGTAACAACTGTGAACCCATCGATGGACGACGCTGTGACAGTGACACACTTCTCCTTGGACAGTTGGGGACAAATCGAACAAAAAACTACGCCGCTGAATCCCAAAGTTTCCAACCAGTCCCAGAATCCATTTAACCCCTTCACAAGCGATACCAGTAACGAGGTGGTGAACTCCGTGTCCGAGAGTACGGAAGAAGAAGTAAAAGTCGAGGAGGAGAAAAAGACCAACACGAATCCTTTCATCGATTCCAATCCGTTTTTGGGCTTGCTCAATCCATTCAAAGAGATGCAGAATACAGTGCCTGAAAAGAAGAGCGAGTCAGAGCCGGAGAAAAACGGCGCGCGAGTCGTAAAGACCGAGGAGATACAAACGACCACCACCACTCTTACACACAAGGTGAGTTCTTCTGTCAAAGCTTGCGAATCTTCCCGCTGTAAAGCGTCCCCAGCGCTCTTTGTTTCATTTATTGTTCGAGTCGCTTCACTTGTCCGTACATGTACCGCTTCGACATTCACGGTTGTATATATTAGTTTGTTATTGTACTTCAGCCCGTGTAAAGCGTAGGTCAACAAAATAGTAACTCCTTGTAAATCGGAAGTAGCAAAGGAATGTCCCGCGTATGTTTCAGGATGACAATTCAGCTGTTGCGGATATAAGTCCATGGTTGGTGGCTGACCCTTCGCAGACGACGGTGGCAGATCACACACCTACGAAGCACACAGTGATCACAAGAAAGACGGTCATCACGACGCAACTCTAAAGTATTATCGGGGAGACTGGGGTAAGCGACTGGGATCTAATTCTATCTGAACAGTATTTATTTATTACGGGCCTTTGCGGGCACTTTTCTCGCCCAGGAGTATATGATGCCTTTAAAAATATGTGAAATCATCTAAGCACTCGAGATAAACTTTTGTACTTTGATACGAAAGGGTAGTATCAATACGTTTCTTTTGGATCCTCGATATTTCTCAGCTCCTGGCACATTTGGCTTTGCAGCCAGTCGTTTAACATTCCTCGATTGAATGAAATTATAAACTTAAAAGTATTAATACTGAAGATCTGCGAAAATGATAAAAAATCTAATGCTTGCGAATTGCACGTGCATTTATTTGGACGTCTTGCCCATGTGCCTATTATGGTGCCTTACGAAGTCCCGATCTAAATTATTCGAAAAATTTTAATATAAGAAATGTTTATAGTCCAGATACATAAGGCTTAAGGAGTGACAGGCAAACCTCAAATTTCTATGAGTAGGAGATTTTATAAGATTTCAGCGTGCTCTAACGTCTCAATTATTCTACTGTTGCAACACAATTGCATATTTTCACTATTTCAATGCAACATTTCCCGAAGGATCTTGGCCGCATTGCGTACATACTTTTCCTATGTACTTATTACATAACTATCGAAGACACTCATTTGATACGCTGTTATGAGATCGTTAACAATACCGTAAAGAAATAGTTAGTTCTGCTAGGATAGGCCGATTGTTATTCAAAAATCAAGTGTCCTTGTACTTAATAGTGTGCACCGTATAATTGCGCACGTCGCATGCATACCTATACTCGTATACATTGAAGAATAATGTATGGTGCTCATACGAAATACGACAATTATAAGTACCCGTGTACTTAAACAATACTTATATAGGGTGACGGTACCAATGTATGAATAGTTACGAGAGAAGTCGAGTATATTTTTAAAAGTTTTATAAAACTATGGAAATAGAACGATTCTCTGTAAGTCCGAAAAAGTTCCAGTCAGTCATGCTATTTTACTAGTCGATACTATTGATCAATAATTAACTATATAGTAAGATTAACATGGTGTTTCATGAACGGTGCCTTCACCTTATCGTAACAGTTTCCTGCCTACTATTGTGCCTTCAATCGTATTACCGATCGCGATAGACTGAAGCCCTGCACGTTCTTTTGACATGCTGAGGGGAATTCCATTTTTTTACGAAAATGTTAGATACGTGTTGCATAATTGAGCTATTCCGATTCACAAAAATGAGCAAATTCGAGATATACATAGACGCATATTCAGATTCATAGGGCTATTTGTAATTTCGTTCTGCCATAATTTGTGGTCTTTCGTTCGTAGAACTAAACTCGTAGCAGTAAGAGATGTCCAACGATATGACAGTATTTTATAAAAGAAATTCATCCACGACATGCCATTTATTTTTCAATATAACAGCTGCTAAAATGCGGCTACATACAGTGTGTGTCTAGCATATTACGACTGGTTTTATACTTACATATTGTCCTTGCCGAACGTTGAGTGATAACGTTCTCGAAGAACTTCTTCTTCTTCTTCTTCTTCTTTCATTTACAAGCATTTATGTAGATTCTGTTATGAAGAGCAGCTCATATCTTTTTTACGGCACGCTTTGCGTATCTCAATATTATGTTGTACTTAATAACGTCAGTGCAGAATACGTGTTATATTGTAGTTTCAAAGTTTAATATATCTATTATCTATTTACAGTACTAGTGTTGCTCCCTACCCTACAATGTATTCCGTCCTGAAACGTTATATACACCGAATGTTATGTATGTATAATTTTTCGCTTTGTAATAAAAAAAGAATATATCGTAGAAGTGCCCACGCTGACTTATATATTAAACACTAATGGTATACACATAGGCGGGTGTTAGTCATAATTATTGACAACATTTGATTGTCATCAGAAAATGGGAAATTTGGGAAATGTGATGATAGTCGTATAGGTCTGTGTCGCATCATGTTTATTGCTCCTTTCCAGTCACACTTGAGACAGTAAAATACAAGGTATGTTAAAATACTTCGTGTTTCACCTATATCTCGGAAGTTAAGAGTACGGTATCGCTTTTATAAATTGACACGAATCAAATATACGGTACGTCGGATTCCATACCTGTTATTTGGTAAAAGAAGTATTTTCTGCTTGGATATCACACAACCCTTTTACACCCGGAAGGGCCGGCTGTACTCGTACCATGCAATAAATTGAAATCAATGAGGCATATCAATTTCACTCCATAAATCACCTGCAGAGAGCATGTGGTCCGAGCACAAGTGATAATGTAGTGAATGCCAGTCATATATTAGCAGCCTGTTGTCCTCGTATGATGCAATATTTGAAAAGACTCGTTTTTTAAATCACATGAACACATGTGTAACACATCGGTCTTATTTGACTCGACCTTCCAGCGGTGTTTTCTTACTTACACCTCTCTCCGACTCTCTTAGGCCGCGGTATCTTATCTCAGCATCATTGTTAGAAATGATGCTTATCAGTAGTCTCACGGAAGCGATCCTCCCGCTTTCGTGGCTTCTAGTTTTCAATATTGGATCACAGTATTGAAGATAGGCGGGCTATCACACTGGTGTCTCCGGATTGTCCCACTCTTCGTAGCCCTGTCTGGGACCAGAACGTGAACGGGACGGCTCGCATATCACCAAGCTCACGGTATCCGAGTACTCCAGATCAGCCGACTGTTCTCCGTCCCGAGGTAGGCTCTTGTTGGAGGAAGGTGAACTATTTTCTACGCTATCGTGTTTGAACACACTGTCCGATTGAGAATGAGTCGGCGTGGAGAGCTCGGAAACCAACGGAGTAGACTCATCCTCGCTCTCAGCGGCCGTACCCGAGGCAGGAAGTGTACCCATCAACCTATCCTTTAACTTAGACAACTTCTCAAGACTTGAGTTCGGAACAGGGACAGTCAGAATGATCTCGTCACTAATGGTCGATGTGGATCGCCGTTTCTTGGAATCATGGACCGTTGGCACTACACTGTTCACCGCATAATTTTCGTCGGTGGATTTGGACCTGAAAGCCGGCCGCGGCGATTGCGGCGGCGAGACTAACAGCGAAGAGGGCCTACTACTCGATCTGTTGCCGTTTTTGCGCAACGCAGGCCTCCCATATGAACACGCGGACCTCGTGCTCAGCTGTGACAAGATGCTGCGCTGCGAATTCGTGCGCTGTAGATGGATGGTGGAATCGTGCGAGCTATCATCGGAGCTCTCGGGTTCATCATTCACAGGAACCCAGTGAAACAAGGGACTGGATTGCAGGAGAACATAGTCCGTATCCTGACTAGGTGTTGATACAGTCCCTAAAACAAAGCCGGATATCATGCACTATTCGTATTACTGGAAGCAACGTATGCAATGGACATGGTGGGTATGCAAGTATCACATGATGACTGTAAGTAATGTTAATCAGGGAAGGAGACGACAAGTAATATTAGTAGAAAGGACACAGGGTTACATGATGAAGAAAGCAATTGACTGGTCATACTTCTATTGCCGCGAGTATATCAGATTTCGTCCAATGCAGCCTTTCCCATCTGAATGAAACATACGCAATGAAACCATGCGCTCGATGGACTCGCACACCCGATGCCCAAAGAAGATAGCGTCAGCATAAGTTTGCAACAGTGTTTTATTGCCATTTGCACTTATAATATAATAATTGCAACAGTCTAACTACGGTATTGCACATCTGGTACAAAAAAAATACATCCAGATCCAGATGAGGAAAATATACGTTATGCGTGTACATATGTATATACGTATATGCACAAGTACAAGTGTTTGTGTGTATATGCTTCAGCCGCGCGAATACACGTTTTCGTAGAAAACACTCAGTCCTGCCCGCGCGCGGGCGTGGATACCCCCAACTCATCTAGACGTACACATAGCTCTAAGTACTGTTCAACATCGAAAAAGAGGAAACGTAAATAGTTTGATCGATGGCACTCGACTCAGTGTAGCGAGTATTTATCACAGTCTGTTGTACAGGAGTTCACAATGGAAAGCGATCGGTTTTCTCTATCTATAAGCTACAAGCTACTCCTACGTATGGTTTATGCCCGCGAATCAAACGTATAAATATGTATGAATGATTTCACGGGTCCTGGAACTAATCGTAAGCACTAGAAGGACAGTCGCCGCTCGGTCGCGGTCTTTCAGCGTACATAAATACACGAATGCTCTATGGTTCTATGGTATTATCGGGGGACACACAAATGAGACACACAGTTTCCTTCGCAAGAACAACGAGATTGATATAGATAGGCGCTGGGACTATCTGCTCGACATATGTGTTATAATTGTACTTAGAATTGCGCATACACTGGCACGTCGTTACCGTTCTACGTTCGACTATACTCGGAACGGCCGGCGTGCGTCAGGTAAAACGGATGACATCCATTTAACATCCTCTATCTACGCATAACAACCCAGTCTCTTGGAACGCACAGTGCCACGTTTATGTAGAACTTCACGTATACGAATGCGTATGGTGGTTTACGTACTAGATACACACAGGCCAGGTGCATACGGTGAGGGAACGCAGAGGCATGTTCGGTGTAGATGCACTCTCGGCACTACCCTTGTATACAAAAGCTACAAGTTATTTATTGACTGCTCCTTTGGATTCTGTACATCTATCGTTGATAATACTGCTACGTAAAGTTGTACTTGCGTACAGATATGTTGGGTGAGATTTTCTGAACAATGCCAGCTCGTAACCGCACGAGGACTTCTTTCGCGTTGTACTGAGTCCAAGTCAATACGCTATTAGCCGAACATCTTAAATTTGTAAAAATAATGGACGTGGCGTGTACGACCTTTGATTACAGAATATATTCAATACATAAGATTGAAATATAGCGATCCTTTATAGTAATACTAGCAAAGTATTCGCTTGGACCCATTGACAATACACGATGATATCACGGGTGGTTGCCACGAACTTCACTCCAGTCAACATATTTTTAGTCGCAATTCTGCAGTCAGCAAATGCACTGGAAGGACTCTTGCAGATTAAGATCTTTGGTAAGTCAGGCCAGCGGGTAGGAAGATTTTTTTTGATAAACATAAGTTCTGTTAACCCTTTCGCTGTGGCTTTGGTAATTTGATCTTCACATAAAATAACTACTGCAGTCCAAGTGATTTCGACGAATTGTGAATGTAATTGTGCGATGGAATATTGACCTATCTATCATCTATCGTGCAAAGTGATAACAGTTATCGCCACTCGTGATCTATGCGTGCATGGGAACTTTCCTTCTATCAGGATTCTATTCTTTATAGCATTTGTATTTGGCACGAATTTTTATACCTCTCATACCGCACTGATACAATACCCCCGGCATAATATAAATATATTAAAATAATGCCAGAAGAAAAGAAAAAGAGTGAAATACTAAAATATTTTTTGGAGAAGGAACACTTCAGAGTGACGCGGGCGTTCTCTTACTAACAAAAGGATTAAATTCTCGCACAGTATCAGTGCATATTTGGTATAATACTCTTTCGATCATTTGCAACCCGCGTTTATCATTAGGTAAACATACTCCGCTAAGATTACAAGTTCACAATGTATTCGTCGGCGGTGTCACAGCTTTGCTCAGACTGGGGTGGTTCTTGAACTATGACCAGAGGCAGTGAAAGTGGTAGGGAAGGTTGCTCACCTGGGAGTGAGTCTGGTGGTACCACCGCGGGCGATGGTACGTCTAATACGTCTTCGCAAGCCTCTTCATTCAAAGTCTGTAGTGCCCCGCATATCATTTGCTCCTCGAGCGTCACCTGAAAGCCATGAAAAAGCCTGGTATCGCGAGTCATCATTTAATCGATGTATTGCATATCAGACGGTTACGAGCAATGTAAGTTTGCTGTGTTCTCATTCTGGATAAATACAGACAACTGCAAATATATACCGCTTCACGTAATCAACTGCACTCTGAACGAACGGTATACCATAATATTTTAAATGTTTAAATTTTCCGTTTCCCGCAACAAGAATGGTCGTAATATTCCGATAGATGATAGGTAAGGATGGGATAAAGGATTTCAATGTTTTATTCATGTGTATAATATTATACTCGATAATCGTGGAAATATAAGAAGCACACTACTTGCACGTGCGTGTCTGATATGCGTCACGCATTATCACTTCTAATGGAACCGATAAAGTGAAGTAGCAAGTTACATGACATTCTAAACAGTGCTCAACATTTCGTTATTTGTCTTTACTGAACTAATTTTATTACTACGTATTATAAAACTTTGAATTAGTATCACGTTACCTGATACTATAATCACAGTATGATTGTAACAAAAAAATAACAACACATTAATGCATGAGATATCAGTTTTTATTTGGGATTAGTATTTCTTCGGCATGCTTTGCCAAAATTTTCTTACCTGTTTTTCCATTACCGATTGCTTGCTTTGTTCTCGTCTCGGCGGACCATCGGTTCTTGATGTTCCTTTATCCTTCTCCGTAAGACTTGGTACCCGAATGGAATTGGTTTGCATATTATGATCTGTAAAGAGGATGATGTTTTAGTTAAAAAAACAATTGCTTATTTTTTGCGACGTGAATTTAAGATATGTACCTTTTCGTACGATCTGCTCGGAACCCACTGTAAAGCGGACGCTCCGAGGTCCTTCTTCGTGAGTGGAAAACGACGTGAGCTCCATTTCTCTCAATGAAACGATTACCATACGGAATAATTCCCAATCGCCAAAAGCCATTCTCAGCACCTATGGATTACGCATATATTACGCTTTTATTTATTATTAGATCAACAATTTTCTATGCATCAAAACATTACCTTCTTAAGCTCTTGTAAGTCGCAGTGCAAAAGTACTCTGCCATTAATATTATTATCCTTTATCACGCTTTTGTACTGTGGTGATTGACCCAGACTAATACTTTCGGTCTTGTCAATGAGATCGCACACACCGCCTACTGACAAAGACGAAAGTCTCGTCTCCAAAATCTCGGACTAAAAGAAACAGAATAATATAAAATATAATTCCAAAAAAAAGGGGGTCGTGGGGAATTTCATAGGTAATTTCTAATTTAGTATTTACCGGTAATGAGGTGGTAGCAGCAATGGGTTTAGGCAAAGGTTCCATGGGGGGCACTGGTGCCCATGGTGGTGCTTGCCAGTCATAAGGAGGCTGCATGCACCAGGATGACGTAGAGGGAACAGGTACTGGTGGTCCAGAAAGATTCGCTCTCCCAATTTTCGCATGCCTACTCGAAAAGGTACCTCTACTCCATGCTTCCTGAACAGGAACATGCATCCCCCATGGAGCAATGTGCTTATACGGTCCCAATGCCATATCCTCCTCTATGCTTTGTTGCTCCTCTTTGATTTTCTTCTTTATGTACGGATCTAAGTTGATGGTGAATGGCAAGAATATCTTCATATCACTAATCAAAAGACTGGACCGGTGGAACGTCAAGAATATATCGAGCTTTCGCTCATCTCGGTCCAGTTCGAGGAGTGGTTGCACTTCTTTCAGCACCGGAATTTGAGGACGAACCCTAATAGTCCAAAATATTTATTAGTACGAATAGAACTAAAATGAAACTGTCTCAATAAAAGTACAGTTATACGTACTTATCATAAAGGCCCTTGAGGGACATGGAGTCATCTAAACTATCCTCATACATATCATAGTGAAGAATCAACCAGGACGTCCTGAACGGCCACTGTTCGGTAATATTGATCCAACTGGCCAAGCGATACCAATTGAAATCAATTTGGAATGCTTTGAGTAGCCGCCCTGAAATCAAAAGCGATAGTGTACCTCCAGCGCTCGGGGATCATCGCTTATGCGAGCAATAATTTAGATTGACACTTAATCTTGAGGCGTTTGTATTACCAGTGACGTAGACGACGTTCATTAATCGCCTCATACTCCGAGGATTCACGTCGCTGAAGTAATCATCCGTCAGCAACATTTTATTGAGATCTTGCGCTCCGCCCAGTCGATTCAAATTACTTCCGATACTACTAGCGATCGATTCGCTCAATCGTAATTTCCTACTGCTCTTTCGAGACTGGGGCTTTAACTTCTCATTGCTATTCATTATCCCGGACTCGGTGCTGAGTCTTCTACTAGAAACGGAATGGTGCATCGTGCTAGTGGCTGTATAATTGACACTCTCTTCTGCCTCGGTCCAGGTCGCCTTCTTACTATGTTGAGCAGTTTGCTGGGCGACTTTCACCTTTCTCAGCCCACTATTTTGTAGGTAGAACGGTAGGTGAACCATATTCCGAAGATAATCATGGCCACCAATGTTCGACTCGGTGAATAGCCTTCTACTATTGACTTCTACCGCCTACGACAGCCAAGACATGTAGTTCGCGAGTTGGCATTACCAATGGAAACAACTCGGGGAGTCGAGTTCAGACTGTCAGTACCTTGGCAATGATGTGCGGGTCGATTGCTAGGAGCACAACGAAGGGGTAGCCGTTATCACTGAACAAGGCCTGTATCGCATCCAAAACTAGTAGAACTTTATCCTGTTCGCAACTATCCAGGCCATCCACGATTACTACTAGTCTACTTTGTTGAGCCAGGAAACTATCTAGACATTTGACCTGTTTCAAGGAAATAGTTGTGAAAATTAATGGATTACCGCAGCCCGCGTGTTAAACATACTATCCTCACAGTATTAATGAGTTTACGGGATTTGTTAAATTATTCGAGGCAAAGAATAGTATATATAAGATGAGACAGTACTCAGCCAAAGATTCGTACCATTTCAGTCATGAGGCCTACTTCGCCTCTCAAAGTTTGTATGAAGCCCTCGCTCTTGAGGGTCTCGAGCTTCGAGATACTGCGCTGAAGGTGTCTTCTCTGGGAGAAGACGAGCGCCTGCAACGTTCTACTCCACGTATACAAATTCGCTATCACGCTGACGGCTAATATTAAGGCAACAGTTATCATGATAACGTGTGCCGTGACTCTTGCAATCGTAGGCCTACGACACCGTACATTCAAGTTATAAGCAACGCTAAACTACATGCAGACACGTATGCGGATATATATATATATCCTTCCAGGGCCGTGTGGCCTGACTGAAAAGTCCTGGAAATATTTAGAAGACATTCCTCGAATGATAGTCAATCCAAGTGATTATTAAATTACCCAAGCGTACGGAGGAACATCGAGTTAGTTTAATTATTGGGTATTTAGGCACGAATAAGCAACAACCATCATGCGCACAGATATTGCCAATTGGAGCAGAACTTTTCAGTCGGAGCCATGAAGCCCGGCAATCATAGGACTCACTCAGTGCTGTTGATGTCTATGAGGTAGACTGTAAGTACAGATATGCCAACAAGGAGGCTGCAGAAGCAGAACTCGAAGATGACGATGTACGGCAGGCAGCAGAGGTGCCTCCATTTCCACGTGGTAGTGGACTTGTCAGGCTTCGGGCGAAACGCTCGGTATAATCTAGTCGACAAAGAGCCGAAGTCGTTCTCTATGGAATCGTAGAGTGAGCCGACCATCTGGACCACCGCGTTCTCACCAGCAGACGTGGTGCCGACCCGTGTTTGGTCGGTGAAATAGAACTTGATCGGTTGCACTGTTACACCGTCGTGGACCTGCCCGCCCGGTGGATGACAGAAGATCACTTGCAGTAGCAACTTCAATGAGTTCAACTTCGTCGTCAGCGCTACAGTGAAGTTGTACGGCCAGTACCAGTCGTATCTACGATTGCCAAATGAAAACGAACATTGGAAAATATCACCAGAAAGAAATAACTTGGTGGCGGGTCTCTTTGGATCTTTGATATCGATCTACTTACCTTTTATTAGCGTGGTAGACGAGAAGCAAGAAAATGTAGATGATAAGAATAAGGCTGACGCCGCAGGTGAGACCAATGATCCACGATTGCAGGGCGAGACCTATCGTAACGCCCACTAAGAGAGACACGTGTGTCACTACTATAAATAATAGAGAGGAGAATTGGAACACGGGGTCTATCCACTGACGAGCGAAGTTCTTCATTTCCTCTGAAAGAATCGACATCTTTAGAAAGTGACCGGTACTCCAACGTACGATATTATAATAGAGGGTATAATAGAAGGATAATCGGCCTATACTCCCTTCCGTAATTGGTACCTCTTAATTTATTTAATAGGAACGATTTCCCGGAACCCCATTTTGCATAAAGGCCCACTGTGATCGGCGTCGAAAGAGACGGCTCGCTAAGAATATCCGCCAACGCACTGCTGTACAGATCGTAGCCGAGCATATTCTCGTTATCCTCGTTAGTATTGAGACGACCTGAAATTGATCTGATTCTTATCCCTCGTTTCCCTCGGGCTTCTCGTGTTACATGCACATAAGCAGGGCAATTTATGCCTTCGCTCTAGTCACGATGCAATTATTCATATAATATTTCGTACTACTACTCTGATGAAGGACATCAATATATAAATGATTCTTTCACTCACGTGCGCCGAATATTTGACCTAAAATCGTTTTGGGGTGGTTGATGTCAATATTGTACGGGGTTTCCCCCTGCCTGTTCGGACGGTATAGTAATTGGCTGTTCTTTGGGTTCCGCAGTAGAATCTCGACAATTGCTTTCGACCTGGCACGCATCGCTATGTGGAGGACGGTGTCGCCTTTCTTGTCGGTCGCCGAAACCTTCGCCTTTTTGTCCAATAATAATTGTACGATTTCGGCATTTCGCGATCTCACTGCTCGTAACAGTGGGGTGTCACCGTCCTTTGTCGCGATCTCCAAATCTGGATTCGCGTTTAGTAGTAATTTCAGTACTGGTATATTGCCTTTCTCTACTGCTATGTAAGTGGCGGTCTTTTTGTCCTAGAATATCCATTTTATTGTTGCCGAATATTTATTTCTTCGGGGATAGAAAATTAGAATTGGAACCATTTAAAGTAGAACCTACCTTCCCAGCGATGTCGACGTCCGCGTATTTTTTGAGCAAGGACTCTACGACACCCCTGTGGCCACCCTTAACCGCATGGATAAGATTCGTGTCACCCGCCCTGTCTTGAATGTTCACATAAGCACCGGCATTCAAAACAGCATTCGCAATCTCATGGTGGCCTTCCCGACACGCGATCGCCAAAGCTGTGCAACCATCCTTGTCCAAAGCGTTCACATTCGGCTTGTGTTCCAGTAAAAGTAATACTACATCCACATGGTTGCCCAGTGTGGCTACTAGAAGGGCTGTCCACGAGTACTGCGCACATTTTGTACAATTCTCAATGTGAAAAAACCCCGTATAATCATCTATTTTAAGTCTAATATCGTTTATACCAAGCTTACCATGCCGGCAGTGTCGACATTAGCACCAGCCTTCAAAAGGGTATCCACAATTTCGACGTTACCGTTCCGCGATGCCCAGACCAACGCCGTGGTACCATACTACCGAGTAAAAGCATTTCTGTTGCCAAGAGATTCCCATCGACCATAGGATCGACATAGCGCAACACGATCTAGTGCAAACAGCCTGACACAATCCTCTTTGCCGAGATAATCAGGAGTGTAAGGGACTGCTTCTACTAGAGGCGTGTGGGCGATGCCATTAGAGGATTATACCGAGGTGGTGCTCGAGGGCTTACCTTATCGCCGACATTGACTTTAGCACCGTGAGCAATGAGATCCTTTACGATATCGGGGTAGCCTCTACCGGCTGCCCAGAGTAAGGAGGATATATGAAAATTTCCGTGTGCATTGACGTCAGCCCCACGCGCCAGTAGCATTGTCACCGTCGCCGATCTACCCTTGTACGTCGCCCACATGAGCGCCGTCCAGCCGCCCTATAAATACAGTGTCAGCCACCTTATAACCACTGAGACTACTAGCCCTGAAAACTTATTAAAGCATACTCCGAACCCAATTGCCCGGAAGCTAAGAGAAAATCTCCTTATGCAAATTGAAGGACTAGCTGTGATATAGAATCACGGTATTTACCATGTCTCGGTGCTCCAAATTAGCACCATGCTCGAGCAACTCGAGGCATACGTCTGTGTGACCCTCCTTCGCTGCGCAGACCAGCGCCGTCCAATTGTCCTGTCACATTTTAATGGTTTCTCTTTATTTCACTGCTCTACCCTTTCACTGCCTTCTAATATCGTGCTTGCTCTTCGATCGACTAATTAAGAAAGTCAGTGGGATTTCACTCGTTCTGTTTCGCACGAGTTCACGAGATTTTACGCAAGGTCAACTAGCAATGTTATTGGACGCAGGAGTTCTTTGTTTCATGGTGGAAAGTGTTGTGTTAAATGAATCAATGCAGGTAGTATTACTTACCCCATCCTCAGCATTGACGTCTGCTCCATGATTGATGAGCTCGCGCACGAAGTGTATCTTCCCTTTAGTCGCTGCAAGGATGAGGGCTGTGCTACCGTTCTATATTACGAGAACAATGGAATTTAATGTCTATCGATTACCAATGAAATCTATTAAAATGCCTGAGGGAATTCCTCTTACCTCATCTCGATCGTCGATTTGGACCCGCCTATTCTCGAGGAAACTTTGCAAACCAGCGAGATTGTCATCTGTGATGTAGCTGGCGAGCGATCGGTAACAAAGTGATACCATCGAGTCAGTCCGATGCAATGTCTACACAAAAGAGAATAAGAATTTATCAAATTGTTTCGCCACACGTTTCAGCATTAAAGCCAGTATTTTAATAGGCATTTTAATTTAAACTATAGTCTGCAAAGACTTCTGTATTATAAAATATAGCTAAGTATTATACAACGTGTTTCCTAAGTAGATAATTCTATCATAGCCACGCAATGCCTGCAGCATAATTTTTTGCTTCTCTCAAAATCAGCGGGAATCGATGCATTTATCGATTTTAAAAATAAAGAAGGTTTGTTTATTCAATTAGTTTAATCAGGAATGACAACAACGCGGTAAATTAGTGATGTTACCACACTGAAATCACACAGTTAAGTCTTACAAGAGTAATTGGATCAAACAATATTGTTCCTTGTAAGACTGTAGTTACCTCTTTGTCGGGTAGTTTACGTTATCGCTCACTCGAAGCACGCATGCATTCGGGCGAGATTAATTCCGTATGAAAATCACGCAAACAGAACGGTCACGAACTTAGCAGGCACACAACCTTCAATGGGACTGTTATAATCCGCTACTGAACAATCCACAAAACGCACTAACAAAGAGAAGGGAAGTGTGTTCATCGAAGACAGTTCTATTTCGAGTATTCATTTAATTCGCTGACTTTGCCAAAGCGCTCGCCGCTCGCTGGACATGTCCAGTCGACAAAGAGTGCACTGGCATTCTCCTGCGAGTCCATTCGCCAAGTGGCGATATCTCGTTCACCCACAAAAAACCGATAGTTCGACGTGGCAATGCTTGTTCGCCAAGGAAAAATCAGTATCGGACTACTTACTTGTACTCGCCAGTTTATTATCTCTTGTATTGGCATTAACTTATCGATAACTCATGAAATACGGCTAGTACAAAATATTTCGGGCTTCCTGAAAGTCTGGCAGTAGAATGTTTCGCGAGAGTAATATTAAAAATTTCATGAAAAATCCAGTAAGGTCAAATAAAAATAAAGATTATGGATATAGCAATTGAATGACCTTGGTGCATGTTGCCAGATCCCATGCAAAAGTTTAACATTTCGCTTGGCACGCAATGAAGTAATATATAAATGACGTCGTAAATTCAAGCTACTTTCGGTCTCTCTTTATCGGGGGATGTCAGATGGGGGTACTTGGACTGTGTACGTTTTTCCGCTGGTGGATTGCGAGGATAAGCTTTAGCTTGGATAAGGAAACACGTAAATCCATGTGCACAATGCGTCTACGTCATCGTACTAAGTCCAAGAGAAGAGTCACGGGACTTGGAAGTCAACGCCGACGGTCCCAGGAAATCCTATTTCCGTATGCATGGCTTTTCGCGACTTTACGTAACCAATCATCGCTTTTTCCTTATTACGATGACACTAAATAGCAAGTTATCAGTAGATCTTCAAATGATAAGTAGGAATGATACATCATTAATGAACAAGATACAAGAGGAATCAGTATAAAGCTTGCACACTAATATCTACGGATATGTGGTCTATAGTGTTAGAAAAAGGTTCCACTAGATTTCAACGCTGGTATTTTAATGGCTTAGAATGCAATAAAGCGCAGGATCGTATAAGCTGTATGAATAAGATGTTTGTAAGCGCTCCAAGTTACAAGTAAAACCATGACAAATCCGACAAAAATACAACAACGTTATTGAAGTACAGAAACTTCTTTATTTCGAAAGTATTTATTTTCGAGATCTATCGCTCTTACTTACCATACTTAAACTCGCTAGGAGTCACTTACAGAATCATAGATCCTTCATACATCGCACTTGAAAAGCGTTATAAATCGCATCAACTGTGCAAAACATCACACAACTCCAAAGAATCACTGGCTCATAATACTCGCAGATCACAGAAACACGAAGTCACAGCGTGAAAGTCGTATGTGTTAAGTTCGTCGTAACGACAGCCTGTCGGTAGTAAAAGCTTATTACGAAATCGTAGCGGCAACCCTTCGGTATCTGGCAAGGCCACACGCCACCACTGTTCAATGCAGTTAATCGTTAGAAACACCAATTCTGTGAAAGATCTCAAGCACAACCGATAAAGTCAAGTCAAGATTAAGAAGGATTGGCTTATTTCAACGTCCCAAGCGCAGCAACAGGACGAAGAGGAGACGCGTGTGGAGACTAACCATCTGCGAGTGTCTGCGAATGCCAAAGTTGAACTTGCGCCCGGATTCGCCGTCGGATGCCGAGGCAGTAAAGGTGATGGTGGGTACATGAAAGTGCGGGAAAACGTGGTGATGATGGTGATGATGATGATGGTGATGTTCCTGGTCGAAATTCTCCCAAGTACCATCCGATTGTTGATCCGGGATATGAAGACGAAGAAAGGGTAGCTTTAGTCTGCGCGCACTCAGACCTATTCTACTACCAGATATACTGTCGCTGATGTTGGTCGACGTTGAAGAGACATTCGAGATGGTGCTTCTGCGAAGCTCGCCGTGCTTGCCATCACCCATTGGCAGCAACGAACTGGGCACGCCTGGATAAGCTCCCAGCAAGCTTGGTGCCAAGCTCGAACAGATCGCAGCATTCGCGATACTCGACCTTCTTATCCGGTTGACGCCAGTCCCACAGAGGATGTCGTCGTATGTTGTTGCACCTGCTATACCATCCCTCCGATTCAAATCCGAACTTATCACTGGTAAGGTCAATCGTCGACCTTTCCCTGACTTCTCTGGATCATCCTCGCTCCCTCGACTTGATATCTTTGAAAGTTCTCTCACGTTTGATACTCCTTGGATATTACTATCACTAGAGAATGATTTTTGACCGGTGGGGAGTCCCGCTTTCTCGGAAAGTCTTTCGTTTACTAGCTCCCGCGCGGGTAGCAAGATCGCTTCTCTTATTGTTAGTTTTGCATCACTATCTGGCAGCGTTGCAACTGGCTCCCTTTCAGCTCCCGCTTTTTCCTCCGACAAGGTAGACCTTGTTGACGAGACTATCGGTGTATTGCTCTCGCAAGCACCTTTTTTATACTTCATCAAGTTATTAAAGTCCAATACACTCCTGGGAAGGATTGGAGCGGATTGGATCTCCCTGGAATCACGTACAAATGAGGAGGAGCTAGAATTCTTGCAAGCAGAAATCAAGTTTGAACAAACTGTCTGTTCTGTGATTGTTTGTCCTGGTTTGAAAACATTTGTTGTGGTTGGTAATGTTCTGTCTTGTACAGATGATTCTATGACCGAAGGACTATCGATTGGTTCTTCTTCCGTGCTCACTTCAGGAATTGGTGTGTGCGTCCTCGCTTCCCTCCACCTAGCAAATTTCGTCCAATCCGATACCATATACGAACTAGTTCCCAAGAAAGACTGTGATTTTTCTTGACAATGACTGGCACTGGCTTCTCCACTTTCCTGAATAACGAACTTCTGCATGTTTCTGGCATCTTCCCCAGATGAACTTCTTCTTGGGTACTTTGTCGTTGAAGTACATGGTTCAGTCTCTCCACGAAAAACAATATTTTGTTGTTCGTTCGTAATAGGAATTGTCTGTCTACGACTACCAATAAAAGTAGTGCGAGCTTCATTATATGCCGGTGCAGTTTCCAAGTCTGTTGACCCTGTTTTTCTAAGTTCAGTCTTCCTCGTTTCTTTTCCATCTTCACTCCTTCTTTCCTTTCCATTATCGATTCCTTCTTTAAAGAGATTGGAATCCTTTGATCCCCGAGAATCGTTTTCCTCGCTGCAGAGAGCTTTTTCTCTTGGCAGACATTCTTGCTCAGTTTCCTTGGAGATATCCGAGTCGTGGTCACTTGATATTCCTATTGTTTCTAATACTTGGCTTTGTCTAGCGTTTGAATTCCATTCACGAATTGTCGATGTCTCGTCGT
This sequence comes from Ectemnius lituratus, assembly GCA_910593735.2. Classification (NCBI taxonomy): domain Eukaryota; kingdom Metazoa; phylum Arthropoda; class Insecta; order Hymenoptera; family Crabronidae; genus Ectemnius; species Ectemnius lituratus. The sequence goes on from OU343038.1 coordinate 15,617,622, forward strand.
ATTGCGTAGAGATGAAAATTCTTTCGGGAGAAATAGATGGTCCATCCGTGGAATCACCACTCGGTTTCTCTGGACTTGTTTCTTCAGGATCATCCTCATCTTCCTCGATACTGACACGAAATAGATGCGACGTGATGTGGACGCGCTCGTCCCTTGCCTTCCGCATGGCATTCTTCCCAATGACGATTTCTCGTCTGCAGTGATCACAAATCAGTGATCAGTGAAGATACTCTTGCCACGCCGAGTCAGTTTCATCAGACGCTGCTCGGCCATCGAATGATTCTAGCGTGAGAATGAAACGAATGATCGTAAACTTAATTTATAACTTCTAGAAATTTCCCATAGTTCCACGTGAGTGCTAATTGAATGAGTAATGGGAATTAATCACGGCAAATGAAACGAATGCAAAGAAAAATTCTTTACACGCATTTCCATAGATCGTTCGGATTCATCTCGACCCTCGTCGGTAACAAATGTCAATGTGAATCGCATGCAATCTCGGCTCAGATCGAATGAATCATCAATAAAAGCGACGTTCAAACCGATTTGTAAATACGATACGCTGGCGAGCCTATTTGTACTACGAATTTGAAGAATTCATTTCCAATTTATTCATCAAAAACTATCCAATGATTCACGATCTCTTGTGTCTAAAGAGGATCATTAGCGCACAGTGTTGAGTGCCCATGAAACAATCCGTTATCTCTCGCAGTTTGTTTCCAGGAAATACACTGAGCGTGCGTCAGTTTATAATGCTTTGATAATGGTCGATGAGCGTCAGTTTGTCAGTAACCTCTCCCAAAATGCATTCACTGCATTCCCACTTTATATAACTCCTGATTATCCCCAATTGCATATCACTCTCACACGAATGAAGACCGAATTTCTTCCTGCTCTACTATTGAATATATATATTTACACATACCTTCTATAAAGAAGGCTGATAAAACAAATATTCTAATTTCTATTGTATCTTGTATGAGAGATAAATGCGCTTGGCCCTACCTGCCCGTAGCCTTCGTCAACTCCGCCTATCGAACTATAAACTATCCAATACCGTGAAGAACGGACCCTCGACAGGGTGGTGAGTCGCAGCATTTTCTCAAAATTCTTGCTTGCCATCCTCTTCCCTCCTTCCTGTCGTCTCTTCCTGAATCTTGCTTTGGTCCTATCAGCTATCCTGATAGAAAGTCAACCCTCTCCAAAACTGGTTGGTATTCAAATGTATCGCGTCGACGCGAATCGTAACAATTCCAGGATGAAGAGCGAAAGAAGAACACACGCCCGCTCGATCCCGACTCGAGCAGTCACTTAACAGGAACGTGCGCCAGGCCGTGCGACATTTATACGTCCCCGTGGGATCCTCCGATGGTCTCTCTCCTCGTGTATGTACACACAGCTTCTTCCACGCACGTAAGCGAGCGCGTGCTGCACGAATCCCAGTGCCGTACTTTCGAGGCACGAACAGAGACCGCCGCCCGACAGCCTCCGTTTTATTAGACAAGAGCTGATAGAGCGAGCATAGACAGAGACTCATTGCTCGGCTCATACATAGTTTCACGAGATCAAAAGGGAAACTCATGATTGGACTTCAAGGAAATAAGGGTAAACTCAGCTTGATCAGTGAAGCGTTTAACAGGATCCAACAGTTCTCCAAGCACTTGCCAAAGGATAATTAATAACTTTCAAATTAAATGAAAGTAATTAGTAACAGTTTTTGTGGTAATCCCAGAAGTCGATGATAGTTGATACTATCCTGAATCGCAAATACAATGGAATTAGCTTTAGCGGGTTTTGCCACTGTCATATTTAATATACTAATTTACAATCCGTGATAACCGCGCTTCAATTGCTCGCTTGGTGTCTTTTAATTGCGCCGACTCCCGCTGGATTAGCCCTTTCCTATCGAATTGTTACCTCGTGTAAATTATCTAATGTTTAATAAATATTTTCCAGACGTGGTCTTGTTATTTGGAGTTGAAGTAATTAACTGTATCGAAATAATTAGTCGCAGTTCCCATTGTGTTAATGGTATCCTCGTGCTAGCTTGGGTTCATTCATTCCACTTTGATCCAGTTATCACCGCTATGCTATAGCGAATATGATAGAGAGCCAGCTGGATTGTCAGTGGCTAGTGTTATCGAAACATGTGATTTTTCCTTTCTCTCATTTGATTTTATTTCCGATGAGATGCCAAGGAATATCGTGCATTCTTAATACATTTCTCTTGGCTAGAGAAACAGAAAAGCAGTTGGATGATCGCGGCTGTTCTTGCGCTAGGCGCGGCACTACGGCCAATTAAACCACTCGGCAAACTAATCAATTGTGTGCGGAGAACTCGTTTGCTGCTGGCGGTTTGCTCGGCTCGTAAAAAGAATCGCCGAGGAAACTCTGGCATTGATAATGCGCCGCCTCCTAGTCGAATATTTGACACTCGTGGCTACCGATAAAACTCTCAGTTGTCTTTGTGCGTTTGTACAACAAACTCTTCGTGCACCACTGATTCCAAGAAGAACTCGTGATAGGATAAAATAGCTTTTAAAAGAATATTTGAGACTCTGTTTACATCACATTCCGAGTACTCTCACTAGGTTTTAATAAACATAAACAAGACCTAGTGAAAGTACTCAGAATGTGATGTAAACAAAGTCTCGAAGATTTCTTTAAAAGCTTTTCTTATGGTTTCAAATTACAATGAATTAATTGATTAAACTTCAATTGACTTAGCAGTGGTAAGTTTCAGCCTTCCAACGAAGGAATTGTTACCACTTGATTATAAGCGTCATTAAAGCTGAGAGGCTTAATTCGCAAAAGGAAAACCGTGCCATCTCGTCACACCATATGTGCTATATACTCTTCTCAAGCGAACAAACGCGTTGTGACAGAATAGCATTCGCGTCCTATGTACGACTGCAGCGCGACGTAATCTTGGCACGTATCATCTGTGCATACTTTGAAAGGGGTGAACGGTGTCTGCGTTCATTCATTTCCCTGAACTCTACAGTTTTCCACGTCCTGCGTTTGCGCCAGTTTGAGCCAAACTCACTTGACAGTCGATGTGCTATTGTCTCATTTGCAGTGGAGATTCTGCCACAATGTTTCATTATTTCGACCCACCTGCCAGAACTTAATCATTTCATTGTCTCTTATCATGATCGATATTTTCGTCAACGACAACTGACATTATTGGCAACTCTAGAAAATCAGTCTTATCGAGACATCATTAAAAATTAAACAAATTGTATTTTCTCATTATTCCCACATTCAATAAATTGATAAATCTGGATATCTTAATGATTCGAAATCGGAAGCTGAAATAGTGATCCGATTGTGGAGGGGAGAAAGATGTTATCGGGGCATCTTTGGTAAGGTCACGTATTTAGGTATTATATCTTTAGTACTGCTAGGGAAAAGTACCTGTCGGCTGCGGTTCCATAGAGATTGCAAGGCTTGTTGGCAGGAGGAAAAGGATCCGTAGCTCTGCCTAATTCCCGGTGAAATCAGGGAGGGCAAGCTCCCGGCATCCCGCTGCTGTCTTGGAGTAAGTAAGTGTATCCTCTCATTGGTATATTCCATGGAAAGTAGGTCAAGATCGGGAAACACTCTCATATTCTCTCCCGTTGCCTTCGATTAATACGTAATCAATCGGCATTTATTTCGTATGCGCGCATCACTCGTCGATAATCACATCGCCCCCTTTTAATCACCGGGAAACCATTAGTTCATGGCATTCCGTGCACAAATTCGATCTATTGCATTTCACTTTTGAAGAGAGACTATCAGTTAGAAGAACTTGTATCAGTGTCCTTTGATGTATTATGTTCATCTTGAATTTCTGCCTTTCTTTTTATATAGTCTCGGCAACGCATTATTGTGATAGGACACCAGTCGACAGCTATTATCGCGTGTACCACAATTGATCCAGTAGCTCTGTACGCTGCACGGGACCTTGTAACCCTGCTAATCGGTCTTAGAGATACCCCTGTGTTTCATTGACACATATTTGAACCCAGTTCTAAAAGCAGAATTAATATTCCTTCGCTGCTCAATTTGAAATCTCTTTCTTGTTGTGAAACAGTGGCGATTCTAGCCGAGAAGAATTTATACTTTCAAGGTCTAAAGAAATAGTGGCAAAGCAGGGAGTGTAGGCTGATCGATATTCATGGTTGACAGGGAGAAATGTCCGATAGTGGTATTATGAGTCTTCGTGTAAAGCATTGTTCACCATTGACGTACGGCCGCTTACTGATACTTGCTTATTACTGGAAATGATTCACTTGCAATCGCAGTATTTATTCACTTTATAAAATAATTGTAATATAGAAATGATTAACTAAAAAAGTATAAAATAGTTATAATGCTGTCTTTTTTAATGAAATAATAATCCAAGTTTCAAGATTCTCCCTGTCAATTCTGTTACACTGTTGAGTATAGAGGATTTCAAAGACACTGAACTTTGTTAAGAACTTACAAGTTCCCTCTCACAACTTGTAAATCGAATTAGCCTTTCACATATCCCAGTTTCGTCGATTTCTTTTGAACTAGTAACCAATGCAATTTCCTCTTGCACTGCAGTCCACCACTGTTCCAATTTTGTATCGAACAGAGACGGAAATCGATGTTATAGTATGAGAATGCTTCTACCATACGCGGCGTTTTACTAAATCCACGACCTTATCCGGGACACTGGCGTCTCAAGTAAACGCTCTTGAACGTTCGAAGCAAAACAAGACTCGAGTTCCCTCCCCTTTAGCAGCCCCATCATATCTATGAAAAAGTGCTCGAGAAAGCAAGCGAATGAAATCGTGGAAAATTTACATGGCAGACATTACGTATTCTTCTGCGTATTAATAAAATTAGGCACTACAATTTGAACTCCAGGAGGTGTAGCCACGTGGATCAATCACGTGGATCGAATGAGTGTAAGTCGATCGCGTTCACTCATGATTATATATCGATGAAATCTTACTAATCCGCGACTGTAATGACGTGTAAGTAGTCCAGTTTCATCGTGTTGGCATTGGTGTTATCAAGCCGTCTCACTTTTTAAAACACGTCGAATAGATCGATGCAGGTGTGTGGTCTTTTTATCAGTGATTATTCGAAGTAGTAAGCAATTCACGCAAGTTGATTAGAAAGACATTCTAATCCAATATCACAATTTCTATTTCAAACCAATTCATTGGTTTTTTCATTCATTTAATTTAAAATAATTTATAGCAGATAGAAAGGACCAAAGTTAATGATGCCACGGTCTAATGTTTCATTTTGATAACAGCGATACGTCTCCCGACAATTTCGAGGACGCTAATTTAAATAAAACCAAACAAAGGATACTAGTTTTGCGCGAACTTGAGACTAATTGCACATTTGCCGTACATGCGTTAATTAGGTGCCTTGTAGGCGCGTGTTGTCCTGTTTTCCGAGAAAGCGGGAGCACGAGCACTAATTAAGACTGTTGCTTAGAGAACAGGATAATCCCTGACAGTCTCTCCCCGAAAGCCTAGTTTCGCTCTTCTCCAACAACAAACCATAACTGTTTGCTAATCATCGTATATGGCACCTCCAATTTCTAATACACTTCCAAATTGACATTAATAAAATTCTAGATTAGACATTAGAATAATTAAATTGGTGGAAAGTTGGATAACGTGGAAGTGCAATAATACGAGGAGCACAAATCACAACTAGTACACAAATAGTCGGAGTTGAGCGTACCAGTTTCTCAGTGGATCTAACGCAACATTATGCAACCGGCGCGATGGCGTCGCGCGTGTTACGGCTGGGGTCTACGGTGGTCTTCGGCCACGAATTAGACACGATTTTCATCTTGCACTGGGTGCCTCTGCCAATTAGAGCAATTACCGGTAACGCGGAAATGAGCGGCGAGCGACGCGAGCACGAGCGGCCGCCGCGACACACTGGAGGGAAAATTCGAAAACCGGCGTTCTGCGTCAATCTTGGCCATTATCGACAATTATCGGCGCCGGCTTGTACCCAAGACTTCTCCGATAGTGCGCCGATAACACTGCCTCCACTCGCGATACCATATCTACCAGTAGCACACGTGCACCGCTTAGACAAGCAGGTACGATAAATCATTGGAAAACGATATTTTTTTCCATGGAGAAGATCCTTAGACGTCAAGCATAAAAAGGGGATAAAGGTTCTTGAGAATTTTCGATTGACAACTGACTCATCCGAACACTCGTCGCAGGATTCATAACCGAACAACTTCCCTGTAAAAAATAAACCCTTCAGAAATATACGAAAAAATAAATTTTGTGTTACGGCTCTGGAATTTATATCACTTCTTTCTTGATGCAAGAAAACATTCCCCACCAATTTTCAGCCCCGGAAAAGGTCAGGAAGATTTAAAAACATGGAAAATACCGTCGAAATTAGACCAGGTCAAATATTCAGGATCGGTTATCCATATGTTTTCGGTACAATTCTGGCATTTCTGCCACTGGTTTCATGTTTTCTTTCCGTTTTGATACATAAACAATCGAAAAATCAAGCGTTCGTCCAAGTCCCAGAACCTTCGAAAAATCGAAAATTTGTGAAGGGGTACATATGGAAAAATTTGCGAAAAAATGAATTTTGAGCTGGGGCTCTGGAATTTATATCACTTCTTCCTTGATGCAAGAAAACATTCCCCACCAAATTTCAGCCCCGAAAAAGGTCAGGAAGATTTAAAAACATGGAAAATACCGTCGAAATTAGACCAGGTCAAATATTCAGGATCGGTTATCCATGTGTTTTCGGTACAATTCTGGCATTTCTGCCACTGGTTTCATGTTTTCTTTCCGTTTTGATACATAAACAATCGAAAAATCAAGCGTTCGTCCAAGTCCCAGAACCTTCGAAAAATCGAAAATTTGTGAAGGGGTACATATGGAAAAATTTGCGAAAAAATGAATTTTGAGCTGGGGCTCTGGAATTTATATCACTTCTTCCTTGATGCAAGAAAACATTCCCCACCAAATTTCAGCCCCGAAAAAGGTCAGGAAGATTTAAAAACATGGAAAATACCGTCGAAATTAGACCAGGTCAAATATTCAGGATCGGTTATCCATGTGTTTTCGGTACAATTCTGGCATTTCTGCCACTGGTTTCATGTTTTCTTTCCGTTTTGATACATAAACAATCGAAATATCAAGCGTTCGTCCAAGTCCCAGAACCTTCGAAAAATCGAAAATTTGTGAAGGGGTACATATGCAAAAATTTGCGAAAAAATGAATTTTGAGCTGGGGCTCTGGAATTTATATCACTTCTTCCTTGATACAAGAAAACATTCTCCACCAAATTTCAGCCCCGGAAAATGTCAGGAAGTATGAAAAACATGAGAAAAACCTGTCTAAATCAGGAGGATACAGTTAATCAGGAGGGCTTTTGGAGTGTTTTTCATACAATTGAGGCTTTTACACCACTGATTCTTTGAACAGACAGTATTTCCTTCTATCTTTACTTCCGAAACACTTTGTATTAGCTCCTAATGCATGAAAAACTATGATTTGTATCGTTTGGCAAAGGTATTATATCGCGGATCAAATATTCGTCATTGAGTTGGGGGGTCGGGGGATTGCGGGTCATCGGCAGACGGTATGGCATACGAAAGCTCTGTGTCTAAAAGCATTTTTGGCATGATCCTCGCAATGTGAGCACCCACCGCCAACCTGATCGTACTCGTCGATAGCGACTGGTAAGCGCAATCGTTGAAACCGGTGATTTAAACAGCAATCAATCTCTGCAACATGACAGCTTCTTTGATCCGCGACTTCTTGGCATGTTGAAGAGCGCCGCGCTCAATTAAATAAATTTAGAGGAACTAAGGAAGAGGGAAACATCGATTGGACATTGGATAAACGGACTCGGCAATAACTTGCCGGATTAAAGGGCAGTGAGAGTGAGTGCGCGATAATTTGTAATTTCATAGAATCGTTCGTTAAACCCTGCGACATTCGGGCATACGAGTCAGTCAGTCATCAAGGAAATCGGAGTCCGTGAAAAGGGCAGATCATGAATCTCCGACACACCTGCCAGCGGAAGAGAGAGAGAGAGAGAGAGAGAGAGAGAGTGTTGGCAGGTGAACTCAAGATAGATCTTTCCGTTTCAATGTATGCACACCGCACATCCCGGGGCCGATTTAATTGCGGCGGATCGCTCGCCGTACTACATCCAGTCGCCAAATGACTTACGGGCACTCTCAAACGATGCGTCAGTTCCTCTGGCAAGAAGCGCGTATCGTACGATTGGGTGGATTGCTGCACTACATTTTGGGAAAGCACACTCTCGAGCCGATGTAAAACCCGTGACATTTTGCGGAGCGAGCTTGCAAGGATGTATCGGACAAATGATCGCGCCACCATCGGGGAGACGCGTATATCACTGTCGCACCCAAAGCTCGGCCATGCATTGGCACAGTTCGTCGAAGGTAAACCAAAATAGTCCGTGCCAGCTGCATAGCGAAGAAGCGAGCGTGGCTCCTCGCTGCTCAGATGAGGATCCAGCTCGAGATGGATACCGACGCAGATATATCTATCTGCAGAAACTACTCCCGCGCGTCTTGTTTGATCTCCTTTCTGGATGAAGTGTGACAGGTGTGTTCGCACAAGTCAATGGGAACGAATGAAAGGAAGGGACGGATAAGTAGCACGCAGAGGTGACAGTGGCCAAATGTTATTTCTGCCGCCGGGGATTACCGTACCTCAGAAAAATCCCGTGAACACCACCGGGATGACTAGCTTTATAATGGTGGAACTAGCTATTTCCGACTACAGATCACGTACAACCAGATCGTCAGCCCCCACAGCTGCATTCGCATTGGTGCATCGATCACTTTCAACTTCCAAACTTATTCGAATGCACGAAATTAATTAGGATTTATCTGACATTTTATCTTTTCACTGCGGAGACACACGTTTCCGACATTTCAACTTGGGCCATCTATTTAATTGGAAATTAGTGCTTCCGGTAATGAAACGGACACGCACAAATAGCTAAGAGACTTTGCCAAATACCATGTCCATTGTCGTTTAATCAGGTGTTCCAAAGATAGGATCACTTAAAGTTCAAGCTCAAGCGTGGCAAGTTTGTAAATTATTGACAAATAGCCTTCTCTTTCATTTTACACTAATTAAATTTTATATTTCAAAGCTTTCCCTGCCCTAGAAAGTTTCTGCATGCCTTTGTCCTTTTATCGTAAACTTAATGAAACAGTTTGTTGATGTCCACTAAGGAAAATTAATTCTTTGAGGTAATTAGAATAATTTCTCATGGAGACACGGTAGCCTTCAAAGGAACCTTGCGCGAGACATTTAATTTAGTGATGAAAATGCTCGTTCCCGCGGCATTCCTCCAGTATTTGACGTCATCTGAAATACCGACGGGTGAGTGGCGAGGAATCCGAAAAGTGCACGGAACTCTGGCACCGATATTAGAATTCTGTGAAGTCGTGTGATCCCAGTATATCGCAGGGGAAGTATGGCCATTCATTCATCATATTAATAATCATGAATAATCGGGTAACCGCCCCTTCGTTTTCAATTTAACTGGCAAGCGTGAATTCTCTGATGACACGCAGTTCTGGCTAATAATTATCCCCTTTACATATTACTGAACATTAACTAAATGAAGAATGCAATGTTGAAATAGTGTTTAATGGTTATCGTGCGGCACAAAGTGTAATTCTATTTAACAACTTGATTGCTAGCAAGGTAGTCAGTTCCTATTTTGTGTCCAAGTATGTTGGGGCCCAGGTAGGGCGGATACTCATCTTGAATTCGGGATTCGCGTGTCGCAGGGTTATAATTTAAGCGGCGCAATACAAGCAAACCACCTCCCGGCAAAAATAGATTGCACGAGCATGGAAAACAGTTGTTATACTTAGCCTTCTAGGGAGGGTCTGCTTTAAACTTGTACCGGAATAGATAAATGGGTCTGCGACCGTCAGAAAAGCGCGACGAACTACCCTTCTATTTGAATTTATTATCAACTTATGAGATTTCGTCATGATTAACTAGTAATTCGCTGTGTCGAGTAAACGTATCACTGTAATGTGCGTGACCTGTTAAAAACGGCGACGTCGAGTACATAAAACCACGCGCGGTCAAGCGATGAAGTTCCGACAGTGAAAGTCAATCCTAAGTAGCAGTAATCTTGCAATCTTGCACAAGCGATCATTCTTTAATCATTTACTCGAGTACATAATAGCTTCCTCCTCGCAGCTTAATCGATAATTGAGATTCATACTGGCAATCAACAAAAGCCAAGACTGTTAATTAGATGCGTCTGATATGTTTCTTCGCCGGTAATTACCTCGTGAAGTCGATGCTCGATTCGACCCTTGAGCAAAGCGAATTGTATTCTGCGATATTCGCCCTGGCTCGAGACATTCTTGTACGTCTTCTCGTTCGTTTTCGTCTTCGATCGTAGATGAGACATTCTCACTAGTCACACTCTTCTCTTCTGACCAACTTAAATCACTGTCGATCATTTGTCACGTTCTCGCACTTCCATTCGAGGTCACTGGTGCACGAAAGACAGCCACGAGAATCTTTCGACACTGCTAAAAGGTAGCCTTGGATTCCAGTTACTACTTCTTCACGAAATTCGAGTAGCCTCAAGGGATAATGTTAAGAAAGTGCTCGTTAAAACTTTGATAGGTCCAGCACTTTTTTATCTAAATGACGCGCTGGAAGTTCGGGAGCTGTTAGACAACGGCTGTCGGAACTCGGACTTGATTAACACCGTTGATGCAATTAGCAGATGTAAATGTAGATCAGTAGCTTCTGAACTTTTTACAGAATTATATTACCGTTTGAAAAAATAGAACATTATATATTATGATGATACTTAAAGCAACATAGTAAACTTTGATGATCAAAGAAAAATGATGCACATATCTGTGAAACATTTAGCCAGGCACTTCAGTCACAATCAGAGCTGTTCGTTCACATAGTTTATTAGACACGTATGACAAATCACGATGACTCGAGTATCACTCTTTCACAGATTTAACCGATGTTGAACGGATTTCTGGCATGAACTCCGGGGTGAGCTTAGCAAGCATCGATCACCATTTCGCAAGCCAGACCGAACTTTAATGGACGCTTTATTACACTCGGAAATTCGTAAGTGGCTAATTAATTGTGGAGCGGAGTGCGTGGTGAGGCGCGGTAGACGCGTGCAGCCGAGTTAACGCGTCCAACAGGCTGGCGGTCGCGGTATCTAATCGAATCAAGGGTGCCGGAACAATATTGGCACTTATCTCACATCGCCATATGTATTTCGTGTCTCGCGTGGAACCAGGCACTCCCTCCAAATTAACCGTGAAATCGAATTAACCTGTCCAAACACAATCTCGAATCCACTCGAGATCTTTTTTCGTCCTTCGAAACTTCGAGCTATCATATACTCATTTTATATAAAGAAAACTTTCGAAATTTTCCACAGTATATGAATTAGACACGTGATAATATTTTTTAGAAAAAGCAAATGAATCAGATCAAGCTGATTTCAATAAACCTTCGCGGACTTCGCCTTGACACATCGTGTCTTTGAAATCGTACTTGTCATTGCGTCATAAATCGACGTGTCTTGTGTGTGTGTAATAAGTGGAAAAAAATTCGCGTGGCTACTGTGTTTCATAGATGAAGCGTGCGCATCGAATTACATTTTTCAAGCATGCATTTTGGTACTTGAACGTCATTCGACGCGTCAAACAGTTAATCATACATTCTCTGCTTTTAACGAGCGCGTGTTTTTGCTGAGGAGTATTTCCCTGACGTAACGAAAGCTACGACGATAACATATACAAGACGGCTGGCATACACGATAAAGAATTCCAAGTGAAGAGAAATATCTGTAAGTATGGGAGACGTAGTAGCGAAGCGTACGTTGTTCAAGTGGTGGTCATTGACAAAATTCATGCCTGTCACGTAGTTCTGTCATATGGGATTGATAGTTGGTAGTGCATTAATTAAACTTCAAAGTAACGGTGCAGAACATCTCGGTAATATAAATGAACTGAGAATTATCACAGTCTACGCCCACGATTAATTAACTCCGACGACACTTATATCTGTGGTAACAATAGGTGTCAGCGGGGAACCGAATGACTAGAGTATCCTACGACGCCCATCAAGTGATTATCTGATCACATAACGCGGCCACGAGATGACAAGAAACAATCTGTGCCAAATCCACTCTCTCAATCTTGAGAATTGGTCCAAGATTTCGCTTACACTTTTTGTTTCTTTCCATCAATTTTGTCTGCATTCGTGAGGGAATAACGGCTGAGCCACGTAACCGAGCGATAGTGGATATTATGTTTATTACAACATCATGTGGACGATTTTATTGTGTCATAAAGGAGATATGAACGCGCGGTGCTTGCTAGAGAAATATTAAAGTCTCTAATATACCCTGTATTGAGTTTAATTTACCGTCGCTTCCTTTATATTTTATAACAAAATTGAATAAGAATTCAACTTTTAAACATTGAATTAATGTATGTTTTTTTAAATAACAATAGCTGTTATTGAGGGGCGATTCTAAGGAAAGAATAGCAAGTCGTGCCTCCCGTTAAGAGAGCCAGCTGGTATACTATAGCGGAACATGTGAGGAGTGGACTAGGTCGTGAGAGGAGATCAATGGGTCAGCTGATCGGGCGTACGACACACTCGGTACTTTCACTGTAACATCCCGCCACTCGAGTTCCCCACATTCGCTCCACTCCCGAACGTTTCCCTCTCACGAACTACTCAAGAAAAGTGCACGTTTCGTTGCTGGGAGGTTTCTTCAACAAAGATAATACGAAGAAGAAGAAGAAGAAGGAACTACGACGAAAAGGTAACGTCGACGCCTTGGAAAAATAAGGAAGAAATACAATCATAAAGAATATTGCTTTACGTGAACTGTCAGCTACTGTTATTCATCATCTAGCGTTTGATGTGTTGGACTTTGTGACACATGGCTCTATAAATATTGGCATTTCCTGTGCGGCAATGCTTAATAATATTAAGCTTGCGAGTGCTAGTATCAATATCGTCAAACACACGTCACAAAAAAGTCATTTTTCGTGACGTGTTCGTTCAACGAAATGAAATTGAACATTTATTCACACGATTCTGATAACAGTATATGTTTATGAAAAACAGAACGCACCCTTGTGTGGAACCGGTATCTCGTGAGTCGCGCGAATAACAAATTATCGTATCTTACTAATCAGAATAACAACATGCACAGCAGACGGGTTCAAATTGACGATTATAAAACACTGAGGCACTTAGAAGTGCTCTTAAACATTTATCTATATCTCGATCAAGGAAATCGTAGGTGTACAGAAGATGAAATGACATCGCCAGCATAGCAGGAAAAGGGTGACTTTGCAATCGCAAACGATTGCTGAATAGAACCAAAAACGATGACTCACTATGTAGAAATACGCTTGTGACGTCTTTTCAGTCTCAATTAGTGACATAATAGTGACGCTTTTTGTGAAATACAATCACTTCATTAACTGCGCTAGGTTCTTCAAGCGACTTTGAAACAACGATTCCACTATTATTCGCTCATTCATGCGTACTCCCAATGATCTGAGTCAGTCTTCTCCAATAGGAAGTAATACCTAATTATAAACCACGATTCACTGCAGATCCCGAACTTCCAATTGATCGCGTTTCAATTATACTTAATGATTAATACTCGAAAAATTAAAGGGGTACTGGCATCAAAGAAATTAGGATGCAATCAAACACAGAATAAAAAAATAACCAAAGTGAACTAAACAAAACATCCTTGAACAATAAACACTTCCAGGATCACTGTAGATTTATTACCAAGAAACTGTTTTTTCTCAGTCACTGCACCAAGATTCACAAAGATATTGATTTTAGTAGAGTCAGAAATCAATTGGGATTAGTTGTCAGTATGGTTTTCCTGGAGACATCCGTGAAAGTTGTAGGCGGATGTTTGGATGGAGCGGTGAGTGAAGGATTGGATCGCGCGGTTCGCGACATCCTTGGCGGAGAACTGGCGAGGCGAGGAACAATTGACCGCGGCACCTGCCGCGTGTGTGGGGCAAATCCACGTGGATACGTGCTCGGCCAGGCAACCGGCTCTGCTCGCTCGCACAGTCACCAGGGAAAGGGAAGCACGCCAGACCGATTTCAGCGCCGTACCCCACTTTTCTCATATAGTCCTCCGGCCTCTCACGTTTACCAAGTACATACACGATATTAACCCTCAGAGACTCTGCCTCGCCGCACCGTCTCCTTTCTTTTACCACTTAAACGTACTCGCTTTAATAAATTTACTAAATTTACTAAATTTACTAAATATTGAATTACTATATGGAACATAATAATTTGTATATGAATGACAAAGCATGAATATATCGTATACAGTTTTAAATATGGAAAGATAGCATTTTGGACTTGACCCAGTCACCGACGAAATGGAACAACGCGGAGGAGAGAGAGAGAGAGAGAGAGAGAGAGAGAGAGAGAGAGAGAGAGAGAGAGAGAGAGAGAGAGAGAGAGAGAGAGAGAGAGAGTATGTGTGAGTGAGGGGGAACGAGCGAAATGAAAGAAAGGTTCGAGCGAATAAAAGAGAAGATTAATATCTTTCACGGCCTTTGGCAAACCCTCTCTGCGTGAAAGCACTTTACGTTTTTCGCGTGCCACTTTTTTCGGCACGCTCAATGAATATCCTTGGATAGTGAAAGAACGTGGGAGCGCTGCCTTTCGTATATTAAATGAAATCATTATCCAGGAGGAAGTGTTAAATAACTTCGAACAAATAACTCTCTTAAATCCATTGAATCGATTATACAAATACAAATGGATATGGTCATCGTGTTAAATCCCATTTGTATTCGTGACACGGAACACTTGTATTCATGATTACAAACTCGAGCATCGGTGGCCAAGAGTGACAGCTACAAACTAGCACTACAAAACGTTAGTGTGAGCCACTGTTTACGAATAATGATGTGCTATTGTTTACATTGGACGGTGCCAACGGTAGCAAAGCACGTGAAGATGAATTTCCCTCGTTGTGAACATACTGTTGGCAACGCGTTCGCTTTCATCCCCTCATAAGGGCACCCGACTACTTACACGTCTGTCAGAATGTATTACACATCTGTTATACAATTAAGTCGTCGTTCGTAATAGAGCACGAGAGAATAACTAATTCGAAAGTGTTCTCGGGCGGGGTCGTTTGTCAGTTTGAGAAATCGATTTGCAATTTTAATGTAGATTATCGATGACCTGCATGACCCTACTAACTTTCCCGAAGCACACAAACTCTATTGTTCGGTCTGACACAAAGCTTTCGGGCCTCGCTGAGTTGGCAACGATGCGCATGGCGTTCCGAGCGATTAAAGATGCCACATTGAAATTCCGAGTACATGCCTCTAGGCTAGACCACCTGGATCCGTTGAAACACCTTGTCACCTGCACTTGAATCCAATCCCGTTTAAATGCGACATTGCGTAATGGTGTTTAAATGTGCTCGAGGTGGCTAGAATTGTCCTCGCTGAGAATAAAGCGAGAAATTCAAGGAAAGAGCAATCCCAGAATAAAAAGTCTTACGTTCAAAGACTGGAATGGAAGAGTCCTTCTTTAGTCGTAGAATAAAAGAACGTTTAATCTCGAATAGCCGGTTAAATGCTTTCGAAAACGTGTGAGTTACAGATTAGTATGACAGAACGTCCGGTCGTTCAATGTGTACACATTGAAAGTGCAATGGGATCTAGTCAACTGTAACTCGAGAGGAAAGATATTAAAAGAGAGGCAGGTCTTCATTAGAAAAGATCACAAAGTATCGATTTTATAATAACCAATCGACGATAGACAGTCCCATCAACTTTCTCCAACTGCGAGAAGTTTATTACTTGGACAGGCAGAAACCAGGCCATGTTTTCAGTGTCGTTTCGGTGGACCCACCAGCCGGAAAGTTACATGATAAGATGTAATCTAATCCCGGAATCTTCCATATTCCCGAGGCCACTGTCCAGCCGTGCTGAAATCGAAACGGGTTTCTACTGTGGGGGGACGCACAAAAGAGAACTTTCGGGTCCCATATTCCAGGTTGGATAGCTTTTGTCCTGGGCGACGAAGAGGATGACAAAAGCAGAAGCGTTGATATAATTATTTACCCAACTAGACTCGGACTCGAACGTCAGCCACATCCTCGGGTCTGGCAGCCATGAGGTCATTTTGCCAAAGATACACCACTTCAAAGAGAAACTGGAGAGAGGGTTTTAAATGAGAATAATCGATGGGAAAATGCCGGCAGAAATCGCGCACCACCGTGACATGCCCGATGCACGGAGCACACTATACACTCTCATTAGAATGGCTCCACGTACGAGAGAAATAGGAGGCTCCGACGAGCGCTCGGTTATATTTACATGGCCACAGAACGATCGGATCGCTCGAATCACTCTGCCACCACGAACCGTACGAGGGTTAATTGAGACATCGGAGTAAACACAATCCGATGCAAAGGCCAACGATATCGCCGCCATAACAGAACGATTAATGCAATGGCCGGTCATATATTTCATGATTAATAAATTTGTAAAATCTGCAATTATAATGAAAATTGGTGGAAAGCTGTGGTGGGACATCTTGGTTAGACTATCGGACTAGTAAATCATAGGAAAAGAGTTTAGTCGTATCGTTTAGATTTAGTTTTACTGCGAGAAGGAAGGTAGCCAGAAGGATGAAATATGCTGACCTACATATTGATCTTGCCATCAATCCTTTGCAGATCGATTCGCCCACCCATTCGGTGGGGCCTGCCTTAACAGGCATTTATTTATTCGGGCTTCCCTATATTGGGAAGAATTTCTTCCCAAAGGAACCTCAAAAGAGCTATCAATGGAAGACACTTGAGCAATAAGAAATTACTTCTAGGAATTTCAATTCCGTGAGAATTCGAAGTAGAAAATTACATCGCAGCATCCCAATTGCTCTCGTTCTACGAACGATAGTAGAACATTCACGCAGTACCAGTTGGAAAGTAGGTGGTAAAGGATTCGGGCGGCGCGTTTCCAGGCAGAAGCCGGTGGCTTAATTAATTTTAAATTATTCCACGAACCGGGATCCAAAGGGGTGGCGAGCTTAATAAATTATACATGCGACTGGCAGGCCAGCGTTTCGGAAAAAGAGCCCGTTAACTCGTACTCGACGTTCGTCGACGTAATACCGATAACTGCGAATTAATGAAAGACAGAGCCACTTATTTCAATTAATACGCAGATCCACCGTCGACTCCGTTCAATTTAGCCGAAGGAGGAGAATGAAGGAATGCGAGGAAAAGGCGGCCGATCGTTAAACGTCGGTGTAAAGAGTAGATAACTGGGCGCGGGGGAGTATTAAGCCGATGACATGGTGTTCCATTTGCAGGAATTTTCGTGGCACGGCAAAAAGGGCGCGCGCCACCACGGAATAAATTGTCCCAAACATTCACCGATGAATAATAATCGAGTTCTCTACTTCAGAGCCGAGCCGTGCTCGCACATTCATGAAAACATCACGCGACTACAAATCTATGCGACGAAATGAACGAATGGCAAATGAAGTGTTGAATCCAGCGTTGAATTGGCACTAATGACGCGGCATACAGTAGTGTTTTCCAAAAGACGAGGATATTTCATCGAGAAAATAGACTCGTATTTGCCCAGCAAATATTTCATCACGACATGTCATGATAATTCTATCATGCGTAATCGTGTGTTATGACGCGACAGTCGCAAATTAATCGGACGATCTCCTCCCGTCGGGATGCGCAATTTCTTTCAACGACTTAATTACAAGCAGCGGTGATTCGAGGGCTGATATCGGATTCGCCCAATTGCAAAGTCAAATTACGGCACATCTGTTGGCCATATCAGATAGTATAGTATTTCAATCTCATTGCTTTTCATTTATTCGTCATAGTATAACTTGGTAAAAGTTGGCACGACTAGTTTGATGCCTTGGAATGTCTATTAGCATTGCGAAAACTTGTGGTACTTATTTTTCTTTCATTATCAATGTGGGTAAAGTCAATTGAAGATTCCCAGCTGCGAGAGAACTCCAGCGTCGTGTAAAGTGCGATGCAATTTTAAGCCTAGATCGAGATTACATTGTCCAGGTGCATAGGAAATCTTCTCTCATGATGTAACGGCCGACGAGCGGCTTATTCGATTACACACGTGTGTTACCCTGTGCGGTAAAGCAATTATGCCACAAGCTATACCCATTCCGCACAAAATAACGAGAATTCGCGTCGCATTACATGGTTACAACGCTCGTTCGAACGCTTCCAGAAATAAACACGTTCTTCATTCCGTCTACTCGGAGTACACGCAGTTTGCGCGTGCGACGTACTTTGAAAGCACGTTCAGCCCGAGTGAAACAGTCAGTAAGAATGTGAACAAGAGGAATGAAGAGGACGTAACAGTTCTGATAAGTTGAAAATGATAGCGTGGCGAGTTCGGTGGTCGTTTAATCAGAATACGGCGCGAAAAGAAGAGCAGAGTAATAAATGCGAGGACTCACCAGTTAAATGGAAGATCGATACCCCGGGAGATCGGACGTCGTCATGTATGATAAAAGCAAGGCTTTCCCACCTGCGAACAAAGGGAACGTCGTAGTCTCAAAGATCTCTCGGGCACATAGAGAGACAACACAAGGGAAAGCGAGCGATATAGTGCTTACTCTATGAATCATCAGTGCGAGTCCCGCATTCTCTAGCAAGCGTTTTCAAGGAAAAGAAGAACAGAAGCGCGCAACTTCGGGATCCGCGCCACATGATCAATCATGCCAGTCGATACAGACGAGCCAATAACAAAATCGAGCCGCCGCCGCGCGTAAATAGGTCAGTTTCGGAGCAGTTCCCTGGAGCTCCGGTTGCGTTCACCCAGGGCGGCCTTTGTTCGAGCGCCGAAACTGCCAGGCTAATAACACGATGTATTCGCATCTCCGAGGGAAGCAAGCTTTATGAGAATTTGATATAGGAAAGGGATTGTTTTGTTCTTGAAGCTGGAAGGCCAGGGACCTGCTGAACTGGGACTCACAACCGAGCTTACTTCTAACCTCACCTGAGCAGTTCGAGTGCGAAATCGCGCTGTATTTGTTTCAGGCTAGTTCTTGAGCAGAGAAGAGTCGCACGCGTACACCGATTAACATTGCGAGGCTGAGCGTGCGAACGCGCGACATCGGAGCACGTTGAAGCAGGAAAATTCGGCGGTCCGAGCACGGAGCAGGTTAACGCGACGGTACACTGCCTTGTGCTTGCTCGGGTTCTACTTGCTTGGCTTGCTCGCCAGGCGCTACCCAGCAGCTGGCGCTTACGACGCGCCACGATATACAGCTGATCCTTGCATCGCACGTGCGCCGCCAGTACGCACGCACTCATTCCTCCAACATAAGGATTCAATTCATTTCTTCCCACTCGCATTATTCTCCCCTCGATTAACCAACTTCATTTCCTGGTATATTTGTCAATAAACTTCAAACGCATCCCGCCCCAGAGAAAGTTACTTTTGGTAGATATAAGTTTAATGTTCCATCTAACCCTTGTTAGAGTAGGCTACTCAGTAATGAAAGGATAACTTAAAACAGGCAGATACCAATGAACATATTTATTGTAATACCGGATTGTTTAAATTCGCAATTACAGAGTTCTTGAAAAGTTGATCCATTTCTATTGGACAACAGAAAATAAACTCGTAGATACGTTTACTTTGTAGTAGTTGGTCCTCACAAGAAGGCCTTTAACGAAACCGATTAATATTTATTATTATCACTGAAATCATTCAATATTAACGCGAGTCAACAATAGTTAAAACAGAATGTTTGTATACAGCGATGTCTCCACGCTGTAAGAATGGTTGGGTGATTTCAGATTAGGTTAATTAGTTCTACAGCATTGTGGGCACATGTGGGATTTCTCGCGATTACTTACTACTGTGATGTTTCTTGTGCAACAATTTGCCGCGAACTGTCATCGGAAGTGGTAATAACAGAAAAGTGTGAGCATTGTTTCTGACAGTTGGGGAATAGTTCTTTAAAGCGAAACACGTGGAGCAAGCACCATGACAGAATCAGTAGCATTGCCGCAAAAAAAATACTACAGGCAACGGGCTCATTCGAACCCAATTGCCGATCACTGCATAGAGTAGTGAGTATTTGCGATTGTGATTGAACAACAAGTCTTTCACAGGAAATCATGACAATATCCAATCATTTTTAGTCCCACCAAGCCGGACTTGATGGACTGGAGCATGCTCTATCCACAGTACTTTACCACTTCCAATAATGACAGTAAAAGAAACACATTCAACAAACGCGTGGAATTTGCGGATGTCGGCTGTGGCTATGGAGGACTACTTGGTATGTTGTTACATCTGTTATATTTAGATTACAGCCAAGTATATTAATAAAGTATTTACCTATAAGTTACATTGTCGCCAATGTTCCCTGATAGTCTGATCCTTGGTATGGAGATCAGAGTAAAGGTGTCTGACTATGTGATGGACCGTATAGCAGCATTGAGGTCACTAAATCCTGGCCATTATCAGAATATTGCTTGCTTGAGGTCAAATGCAATGAAGTACTTGCCAAATTATTTCAGCAAAGGACAGGTAATAGAGTAGCAATATTTTGGATACAGTTAATAAAGGAAATCTGTGTATCTCAATGACAAATCCTTATTGCAGCTGAAAAAAATGTTCTTCCTATATCCGGATCCACACTTTAAAAAATCTAAACATAAGTGGAGAATAATCAATAAGACACTTCTGGCAGAGTATGCCTATGTTTTGGCTGAAGGGGTATGTATAATGTTAATCTGTTGTGTATTATGAATTCTTGTATGAAAAGTAAAGTTGTATTTTCTTTAAGGCCATTGTATATACAGTAACGGATGTTAAGGATTTGCATGAATGGATAGTGCAACACTTCCAAGAGCATCCACTCTTTGACGAAGTTCCAAAATTGGAATTGGTGAGGATCATGGCACAATCAAAGTACTTTGTTTGATGGGAGTGTATATAATATATCTTCTTGTAATGCAGGAGCAAGATCCAATTGTTGAGAAATTGTACGAGAGTACAGAAGAGGGGCAGAAAGTGGCACGAAATAACGGTGACAAATTCCTGGCTGTATTTAGACGAGTTGGAGATTCTTTCTTCAAAGGTGGACAATGATGTTTATCAGAAACTCCGGCCAGCGTTGCAGTAATAAAATTTTTCACTGGATTATCATTTTAACTACATCTTTGCATTTCATTCTTACTATTTTTTAAAATTGAGAATACTTGTGATGTTTCTTAATCAGAGAACGATACTCGTCGCGCTTGTGATTTAGAATGATCTCTCTCTGAGTTCTCATCGACCAGTGGATCACTGATTTTTCTTTTGTCTAAATTCCAAGCAATTATTAATATAATTAAACTAAAAATCAAAGGTCTCATACAATTGGAAAATTGTAATTACAAGGCATTTGCAAGCTCGGAGGTGGTTTCTTCGAGATCTCCTTTAAATAGTTGACGTGCCTAATATTCTCATCATGAATCAAATGTTTTGTTTCAAGGCAGAACTCTTCGTGGAGTACTACATAGAGCATCTGAAATATCGTATTGTTTTGAAAGCGTCATAAATCGTGCAGCATGTAAACATTACCTTTTCTATGATTGTACAAATAAGTGCTTGTGGCGACGAGATATACGATCTCTCGATCAATTTCTTCCGTTCGCACAGGTTCATTGAGAATTGAGAGTAGTGCAAATTCATCGATTTTGACAAAGTTTCTCGCATTGTATGTTGCAGCCACTTGCTATTAATAATATCCCTACAATTTATGAAAGTCTTTAATACTTCGCATTAGTCATACTTATGAATATTTTATACCACAGTATTCCCTCCAAAATGAACGTGCAAACGGCAACTTCCTTCTTACTCATACAAATAACTTTCTTCCTACTTTTATTATTAATGGGTATTATATTCCCTGGGACGATCTTTAGTTGATCGACAAGCGTCATAGCTGAGGATTCATTTTCGGGGCTGTGTATGACGCACCTTACGGAAAGGGTTTTATAGAATGGTTTTGGTTCATCAAGAATCTTTATCCATGGTTTCTATGCGTATTAATTTCAATTTTAGTAACGTAATAATTTATCGAATCTACTAGATCCTGAAACGTACTGGTACATCCACTCCTTTTTCCGTAATAGTAAACTGGTCTTTCAACTCCTCGGCGAGTAAATTATGTTTAAGAACAGATCGTTGGTGCTCCCTTCGATCACTAACATTTAAGAACTCGCATGTCACACCTAGATCAATTTTAGCCGGTTGTCCCTTGGAGTAGATCCTTACCGAGAAGCTTCGTGTACTACTTCCTCGAATGAGTCCTTTTTTTGGTTGAACTTGTACGTCCACAATATCCGTTACTGTTCGCCTGCATTAGAAAACAATCATATTTCTTACCTTTTTATTGAGCTTGTTCCACTAGATTCTATAGACTTAATTTTAGATAATGACTGCAATGATTAAGCGAATGACTGCATTATTCATGTCAGTCTCAGCAGGCTATTGAAGGCGCGACCATGTACATGTATATGATATGCTAATGCATTCGATAGCCTGTTAACTAGGCTGTAATCAAATTTCAGTCAAGGTTTCTGCGATTGATAGCCTCTTTGCAACACCAATCCTTGCCGGAACTTGAAGACAAACCTTTTCCACTCGTACGATAGAGTATCCAATTTAGAGTTATTGTGAACCAGGATCATTCTGGTCGCGTAATCGAACGTTGACATGCATTTAATGTGAATACAGTGCGTATTAAAGTGAACCGGGGATTCTGCTATCCTAATACAGTCCGTCGGAATATAATCGTATGATATCGGCAGTAAACAGCCACACGTCCCTTCTGCCGTGACTTTTAATACGATTTCTTTGGTGCCTACTTTTAATGGTAGGTTGAACTGTAATTGTAATTATGGGTGAATATTTTCAACGATTGGGAATAAGAATAGATCGCATGTTTTTTTAATAAAGTTTAGCAAAGTACACTGTAACTCTCGAACACTCTCGCCCGGAATTTTAATATAATGACCCTGGTATTCCCCGGCTTGATGACACCTGTGGGCGTATCGCATGAAAAGATCTCGCAATTTCTCGTGCGATTGATTTCCTCAAGAGGATCAATATTTATAGAATACGGCAGGCAGAAGCTGCTAAAATTGCGAATCCAGTGTGCCTAAAAACACCTAGTAATAATCATCACATAAACGAATTTATATCAATTCGACGATCACTATTTACTTGGTACACGAAATCCTTGTGGCCGATATTGACTCGACCGAAGTCGATCGTACGACCGTGTGGAATATGAAACAATTCTTCAGATCTTGGCACGCATTCCATGAGAAAGTTCATTATAATATGTCGATCATGACTTATTGCTAAATCCCAAGATATTTTTGATTTACCCTCTAACGTCGAACGCAATTTCACCGTTAGTATATCCTCTGTTTGTGCCTACAAAGATACAACGATAAATGGTAGTAGCTATTTGTGTTAGTGAAGAAATTAATTAAACACACCCCCAGGTCTCCAGATTTGGGAATGATGTCACATAAATTCTCGTGGATACATTTGAACACTTTGCGAGTAAATGATATTCCCTGTTGCTTCATAACCGGGCGACAACCACAGTCGTAAATCCTTCGCATGCTCCATGAAATCGGGATATTCGTTTGATTAGTCAAGATCAGTTTGATCCAAATAAAATCTTCATTTATTATCAGAGGACTACCAATTAAATTTACCACCTCAGTGGAACCTGGTTGAATATTCTTGAAGAGCTCGTTCAACCTGCATTCGTTGACAGTTCTAAGATTACACGGTCAGAACACCCACGAATCTATTATTAAACTGATTGTTTACACTCTGTGTATTTATTTGCAACAAAAACAGTGAAGAGTGAAAATGAAAAACAGTGAAGTTTATAATAGATGATTTTATGAGTGGCATTCGCGAATGTAACGAGGAGTGGCATAGGTGAGATAAGGGAGGAGCAAGGATGTAAACAAACCTGGATATTTTCATAAGCCGCCAGAGCGAATATTTACTCACAAACGGAGAGCTACCGTAGCAGCACAGATTTTTCACCTATTACCACAAATAAATGAGTTCGAAAATAGCCGCGTGTTAAGAAAATAGCACACGCCGTTTACCTGCAAAGTGGGTAAGACACAGGCGCAGTTAACTTCGCATAAACTTCGAGCGATCTGTTTCTCTACAATAGCGTCTGTTTTGCTATTCTTCCTGACAAGATATTTCACAGACAGCTCGTAATAGCCGACTGTATGAGGTGTGATTGTTAAATTAATTTCCTCGTGATCCCCTGGAATTACTGATCCAAGATCAGGCGTTATTTCCACATCATTTCCGATATCACCCACCGGCCAGTTGCGATGTTCGCATATAATTTTAAAGTGAATCATCACTGCGCTCAGATTGAATATGTGAAATGTCAAGGTTCTCGGAAAATTATACTCTTGCTCGAGAAAATTTAACTCGTTAGGTACCACCTTAATAACAAGATTTTCTTAGCCAGTCATTTCCGAGATTTTGTGATTCAATTATCGATTCTACCATTAGATAACTCTCTTCGCCTTTTCCGGAA
This sequence comes from Ectemnius lituratus, assembly GCA_910593735.2. Classification (NCBI taxonomy): domain Eukaryota; kingdom Metazoa; phylum Arthropoda; class Insecta; order Hymenoptera; family Crabronidae; genus Ectemnius; species Ectemnius lituratus. Next base: position 15,642,320 of record OU343038.1, read on the forward strand.
ACTCGCAAAGTAACGTTACGTGTCGATTGACACGTCCTGCTGTTTTCCAAGGTACTCATGTCGCAATATACTTCGAAATCGTACTCGGAATTAGACGTCGGGCACAAGGTCCACTCGTGCCATATAATATCATTAGAGAGAATTTCTCCGGACAAAGATTCGACTCGTAATTCAGGGGGTAATGAAGTAAATTCATACCTGCAATCAATAATGATAAAGCAGAAATCTTAACATAGTTATGTAATACAACTGAATGATCGCTACTAAATAATTACGAAGGAAGTTCCGTTTTACTTGATCACATGACGTGTCACATTGCGCATTGCCACACGTTGCGTGTGTTCAGAGCCAGGAAAAGTCGGTGGAAAATTGACGGTATTGCTATTGCTAAAGCAAACATTTGCATACTCGGCGTACCCTTTGAAATACACGTAAATCTCGTCGTTTTCACTACCGTTTAATTGAATTGCCCATCGCTCTACGTAAATCTCACCATCTTCGGGTTTTGGTGCCATTTCGACAGCAATTATTTGAAACTCACTAGGAACCAAGAATCATTCAGCAAATTTCAAGAGACTTGATTAACGAGAAAAGTTCGTAGTCATACGAGTGAATTACACCGATCATCGGCTTCACTGTAAACCGGGACACTTCCGGAGGTACGAAGCGAAACATGACAGGCAGTTTTCCCGATTTTCTTATAAGAAACGTCGTGTGAACTAGACGTAAAGGTACACAGGGTGGCATTACCACTGCATGTGGTATTTCATACTCTGGGATCCAACTGATAGAAGAAGCAGGAACAGAGTTACCTTTTTGTAATGTAGAATTAATTAAGAGAGTGACACCTAATATAATAATTATACTATAAATCGTGAAAAGCAAACCTATCGCTCGTATAGTTGTGACATATGGAAATATCAAATATTGATCTTGATTACTTTCGCCGAAAACCATGGCGATCATTTCCCTGAAGAAGAATGGGTGTTTCGAATTGGGGTAAAAGCGAATTTCAAAAAGGATTGAATCACTTGCTTGGATAATTGCTTTTGTAGGTGTAACTGCAAATACCCCATCAGCATCTGTAATGATTGGGTTCGCTAGAGATACTTTGCTCGCGATTCGCTCCAAATCTTTCGACTACCTTTCTCCCATTCAATCGTTAAGTTATCATCCGTGAGATTCGTCATAGATATTACTTGTGGTATTTTTTGCACCGGCGTGTCCTCACTGCGGGTACCCGCACTGTCAATGTGCGGGAAGACGAAATAATTCTTCGATAATGACACTGGTGGCAACGGACCAATAGTGTATAGATTATCACTCATGTACCCATCGAATCCGTCTTTCATCTCCCAGGGACATTCGCACTGAGCAAAGCTTTCATTCTTGAAGATGACTGCTCCACAATATCCGAATAATGTTATCATAATGGGTTCCTAAATTTTATAAGCACCTAATTGCAATGTCTATTATCCATTTGATTCGGGATTTTTTAATGAACAAGTTTCTTTTACCTGATGCAATATTAAAGCAGGCACAACCAAAGTGTACCTTCTAATCTCTGCGGGAGTGAATGTAATTGTGATAGCCTCCGAAGATCGTGGACCAATTATCCCATGAACAGGTTCCACTTTGAATATCGGGTATTGAGGATCAACGTCTAATAGAAATGTCGCCGTTGCTTTCGACTGATTAGTCAACTTGATCCGCTTTTTTACCACTGATTTTTTAATATCCGAACAAAATACCACCGTCGACATCGAAGGTGCCACTTGTGGACCTATCGGAAGATCACTTTGGAAAATATTAACACAGAATTTAACGCTGGCATTTCTTAGGATTGTAATGTAAATACCGATACTGGATCCACGAACGACCATCTGCAGTACAGCATCGTTCGAGTCAAGTACAACAAAGTAATCTATGTTTTTAGAGAATGGGATGAAAGGACGATAGCAGATTTCGATACTGTAAACTTCCTTTGGCTTTAAGGTCCACATATAATTGCGGATATCAAAAACGTGATCCAAAGGATTTGTTCCTGGATCTCGTTGCACCTCGTACGTTTGATTTTTCTGTATTGATCTTCGGGCATTAATGGGTCACGAGTATCGACTATTGTAGTTGTAAATTGTCTAGGGTAAAGAGGAATGACACTTACGCTGGAGTCATTCATTACTTGAATTGTTTTTACTAAGGTTTTTCCCACTTCGACATCGTTAAAATTCAGCTCGATTACCCTCATTGTGAGTAAATCACGATAGCAAACAATATCGCGAGACGAACTCTGCTCCGCAATGTGGAAGATAATATCTGATAATATTGATATCGATATGTCAGAGGTAAATTGTCTTGAAGTGAGGCAATTGATTGTAATCGTAATAAAAAAACAGAGATGCCAATCGAAATTGTTCTATTTGGAATTTAATTTCATGAATTTCATAATTTTGTCTGTGATATCAGTTCTTTCTGGTTTCGCAATTCCGTCGATTTCCTTAATACTCCCTCCCAAAACCTCCAGAACAAAGAATCTCCTTTATGTTTTCAACCCAGACATTGTTTGTCGGGCAGATAATTCGCACATACCTGTAAAATATTTCTCGCAATATTTGGCGCAGTTTCAAGTGTACGAAAAGATAACTGCTGGACAAAGAACTGTACAACTTGTACGACTGGCTGCTCTTGCAGCGCAATACGTTTGAGTGAAAGGGAAACTTCATCTGGCAGACAAAAGTGACTATCAATTCTTCCATTCTCAAGAATCGTGTTTACATTTTCCTGACCGATAATTGCAACAGTACATCTCATACATCAAGTGTTTTATTTACAATTTTTTATAATCTTTTGCAACCTCATAAAGTACTAATTAGATCTTTGCTGCAACGCTCTTTCTTCTGCGAATATGCCGCTCTGATTTCTTACGACTCATGACCTTGCATCTACTCGCGCTCCGATAAACTCCGCTACTCCAATTTTCAAGGCCAAAGATATAAGCATGTATATGCGGAACAAATCCTTTACATGCGAAATGAATGAATCAGCGCTAGGAGAGCTCGTGGAAGATATATTTCCTTCTGGTCCATTCATCCGAATTGATTGGATTTTCCGAGAAAGCCTGTGAAAAAACCCAGGTGGCCCGGAAATCTATATGAGTCCTGGGCAGTTCCAATGATCATTTTCAATTTCACAATAGCCTACATCGGAGTACACCGGACAGGTTTACGCCTATTGCAAATATCTAAAGTCTTTCTATTAGTATTCTCCATCTATGGTTTAAACAGTCATATTTAAAGATTGCTGCACAATGAATTCCTATGCATTAGAAGTCTCTATATATCATTGGTGGTACAGAATATCAATGGCAAAAATTGAATAGAACATAAATTATTCGAAGGAGGCGATCGGCGCTGCGCTCGGTGCAGCTGTCAAAGTGCTATGCTTGCAGCAGCAGCCACAGCAGTGCCGATCAGGCCAGCGCACAGCACGGCACAGCACATAAACGCAAGCGCGACGCGGGGCAGCTCGACGCCTGATTCTCCGTGAAGGTTGCCCACCACGGTTGCGGGAGGCATCAACCAGACGCACAAACTGCGGCGGAAAAAGAAAAGGACGGATTAACGGGCGGCGGTGCGCGAGCGTGGATTCCGGTTCAGGATTTATTTGTAAGTTTCGTCATCCGATATTGGGAGGTGACGTTACCTGAATCCTCGTCTTTATGGCTCGCTGACGGTGCGCTCGTCTCGGCAAAATGGCACGGCAGGATCTCCTGCGTCTCTTCTGCTTCACCCTGCTGACATGTAATCTCTTTGGCTGCGCCTTCTCCGGTAGCCTCAACTCCGTCTACGAGGAGTGTAAGTTTTCAAAGAATGTTCACACTGCTTTTCCAATTTTTCACTGAAACGCCCTTATCAGTTCAGCGTTCCTGCATTCTTGCATTCACGATTAACCTTCTGCAGATGGATTGGAAACCGATAAGATCTGTAATCTTTTCGGCAAGAGGCGAACCGCTAACATTGGCTCCTCCGCTGTGATTGTCAAGTCGAAAAACACTTTCGATCGCTGGTTTGTCAATATGCCGAAACATTGTAAGTTCGTATTCAAGGCTGAGAGAGGAGACGGCTTGTTCGCTGTCATACAGAAGATGTCCTTTAGGCGAAACCACACGCAGTGTATCGACTATGTGCAGGTGCGTCAATTAATTCGTTTAGTATCCACCTGCTATTTTTTCCTTCTTGTTTGTTTGACATTTATCTGTGAATTTTCCACAACTCTTTGGACTATTATGATTGATTGATTGTCTCCAATAAGTTGTAAACATTGCATATGATTGTTTTGCTATGAATTTTTGGAGGATCGAATATAATAATGCAGGAAAACATGTTGACATTAAAGTTCATAAAAGACCGGTTAATCTTAGTCATAATTTTTATATGGAAATAATGTTGATAACATTACCCATTGTTGTTACATTTTGTGACTTGTCATTGTGAAATTATTCAAGAGAAGTACAATGAAGTGATGTATAGCTTGCCTTTCCTGCACACGAGTATTGTACTAAATGTGATTTAGATATGTCAGCATATTCTGAGAAATATGATTCATTAGTTCAAGAGGAAGGATGATCATAGGACACAAAAGTTCTGTGGAAATATCGACCGGAGTAAGGATACTATCAATACTATGGGAGATTCCGATGAGAGCATATACTCAGATGAAGTAAGCCTTCCCACTTTTGCTGAGTACGATCCAAGTGACCACAAGTCTGGTGGAGAGATAGAGACAGAAATATACATTGCAAAAGAGAGACTACAAGAATTTGAACATCTTGATCTCAGTATAGTATATACACCATACAAAAGTAAGTAAACAAGTATCTGTTATTAATTCATATTAATGAGAATACGCTAATGTACAATTATTACGACAGAAATTAATCTCCATGCAGATTGCAATACCGTTGAGCCTGAAAAGTACAAGCCTATCATCGGGAACAAGATTTGCATCCGCAAGGAACTATTTTGCGATGGTTATTACAATTGCATACCAGACGTCTTTTGCGACGACGAGAGAGATTGCTCAGCGAATCCACATGAAATTACGAGCAGTGGTGCTGGGACCAATGTCACGGTAGGAGCGGTGACAACGATGATTCTGTGCTTCATCATATTCGTGATGTGCCTATGGATATGCAAACGATCGCAAAAGCTCTGTTGGTCTTCCGATTGTGCGGGTCCACAAGTGTGTTCGAGGCCAGGAACATTATCGCGCGAGCCAGGAGTATACGAGCACAGAGCTGTTGCTGCTCGGCCACCTACTGCACCAATGCTCGAAGTCGCAGTGACACCTTCGGTTGCGGATAAAGACTTGCCCCCTAGCTACGATTCGCTTTTCCCTGAACAGAGCAATCCTGTCAGGTCGTGAACGTAAGTTACTGATGCTTCCTTACATTCGCGGTGCGGATGTCTAATGTTTTAATTAGATACCGCAGTGCGGGGCACACTTTCTTCTTCCCATATAAAACACGATCAAGACTTTGGCCCCCGAGTGATTCTTGGCGGGATATTTTTCCATAAAATGCAGAGGATTCATGTAATAGTCTATTTTACGTTCATTCGTTCAGGCTCGAAGTAATAGAGAAATACGTATTTATTTAGGTACTTTAGAAATGGTAAACATGTTTTGCCAAGTACGGTCTACTGAATATTCACTCGTACGCATAAGATAACTACGGCCGTGATTTTTGATATGCGCCTATTCAAGAACCACTCGTGTCGATTATATATTATAAATATATTCTCGTCCAGACATGTGTATGTTTCGAGGATTTACTGTTACAAATGTTCGTAAACTGTATGTATTTGTATTGTGTAAATATTGAATTTTTGATAATAAAGTTTTATATGTATGTATTTAAAAATATATATATAAAAACAATTTTATATTCAAAAAGATAGTGAATGAGTTATTGTTCCTGAGTCGAGTCCGTGTGCTCAAGTAGCCAGAGACAAAGATTGATTAGGTTGTCAATTTCGGCCGTGCCCGAGGCCAATGGATGGTTGTCTTCGTAAACGAGCATCCTGCAATATTGCGATTTCCAATGAGTGTAATAATGAAGCACGCCGCGTATAAATCGGTACTTACTTTGTCTTGACGTTATTCGCCTTGAGCCGATGATACCACAATTTGCCTTGCGATGGTGGCACACGTAAATCATTCGTGCCAATGCAGAGCAGGGTTGGTGCTTTGACTTTATCTACGTGAACAATTGGCGAGGCTTTAAACATTTTCAAGAGCATTTCGACTTGTGTCGATTGATCAATTGGCACACTTTCTTCGAAGGGGAAATTCACCTCAGCTGCGCACCTGCAAAAAAGAAATGGATCATTTTTCTTACATCCTGACACCACGAACAATCCACGGAAATCTAATATTCATAGATTCATCCTGTACAACTGTACTTCAGTTCACTTTAGCATTGTCGATTATTTTATTCGGCAATTAAGCTTACACATCGTGACGGTATGCAATTTTCTCTTCCTTACTCAGAGCATTGCGACTGCAATATAAATCGCAGAATTAAAAACTACGAAGGTTCTTTAGAAAGAGAGTAATTTTTTTACCAGTCGGGAATGTCTGATATCGTAAACATAGCGGCGATGTCAATCACTGGATTTCTTGCGACAACTGCTTTATACATATCCTAAACATAGTCACATTTTAATGTTATTTCACCAAATGTATAATGTGGTGATAATTTTTTTGACGTTGTATTATCATACCGGATATTGGCCACTTAAATGTGTCACGAGAAATCCTCCATGCGAACCTCCGGTGAGACCTATGCGGTTGGGGTCAAGCCATGGGTATTTTTTTAGCGCTTCTTTAGTAGCAGCTACACAATCCCTTACATCAACATCACCCACTTTGCCCTGAAGATATTCGACATTTTTCGAGCCCATTCCCGTGGATCCTCGATAATTTACTTGGAGCACTGGCATACCTAGAGTAATGATTTATTGTTATATATGTTGTATAAGTATTTTGAAAGGAATGGTTCAATACCACAGATTACCTAACAATGTAAGCAAAGAGTAATCAAGGGAAAATGCATTTGCATAATTAGAGTGTGGTCCACCATGTATAGCTATAATTAAAGGTAGAGATTTGTCCTTTCCAGTCTTTGGTCCAAAGTAAATGTAATTGAAATGCCCTGAAATTGTAAATTTTCACATTAAACCTGTTATCTATAGGATTTTAGAAAAGAAACAATTGAAAAATATTAGTCTATTAGTACTCACGGACTTCTTCGCTCGTGTCATAATCATATTCACTGGCTTCGTACATTAATTCATCGAAGCCAGGAATTTGCAATGGCGTCGTGATGTTTATCCTCTTAATATTTCCATCTTTCATTACTGCCTCCTCGAATTTTCCCACTGTGAGAGCTGTAGGACTCATTAAGGATGTTTCCGCAAATGCAATAACATCTTTATGGACATCAAGAATGCTCAGACTGCTTTTACCATTTTGGATTTCAACCATTTCCTTTGTTTCTACAAGACAAATATTAATTGTTAGAGAAAATCATTCTATTTGCTTTTATAAGAAGCAGTATCAATTATTAATACTATCTTACTTGTATCAACGATGTAGGAACGAACATTATTTTGTTGTGGAGAACTCAGAAATATGTATCGGGAATCACTGCTCCAGCATCGTTGTGGCAGTCGACCATACAGACCGAAAAAGTGATCGGAATTCTTAATTGGTAGAGAGGTTTCAACAACCTTTACTAATACATCGGCCTGCATAGAAATTATACCATTTAAATTCATGAATATTTATGTTTATGCTCAACATTTCTGATTAAATACCTTTTGTTCAAGAGATTCGATATCGAAATGCATAAGTCTGTGGGCATTGTGGTGAGTACCACCAGCTTCCCTCTCCAGCCAAATAAGATACTTCTTTTCAGGATTGAATCTAGGCGATCGAACGGCACAGCCGTCTGCCGAGAGCTTGCCTAATACATATAACACAATTTTTAATTAAAGTAATAAACCGGTCGGCGTTGAAAAGTAATTGTTTCATACGATATTTTCCATCCTTAAGGAAGAAGATCCACGACAGCCTGTTAGTACATGCAATAAGTCCTAAGTGTCTTGGCTCATGTTTCCAGGCAAGACCAACTATGCCTTGGCTATCTTTTGTCCAGAGGACCTGGCCAGGTGATAGTTCATCAGGTAAACCCAATTGAACAGAAATCGTGTCTGTAGTAGTATCGAGAACAGCAACAATAGGTCTATGTTTTCCTACTAATTGCTCTCCCCAGTGTGGCTTATAAACATGTTCATTACCCTACAGACAACAGTATTGTACTTTAATCCTTGGAAAACATTGTATTAGCTATTACATTCATAAAGCTTACCACAGATACTTCACTGTCCTTTCCATTTTTATCCTTATCTTTCTCAGTAGGTTTCTGCTTATAGAATGGTTCAGACTTTGGTAATTTTTTTTCTGCTATGTAGAGTACTTTTGTCTTATCAGGTGACCATTCAAAAGATCCAAACTCAGCTAATACAAACATGGTGAAATTATATCAGATATAAATACAAAGTATTTATACTAGAATTAATTAGCAATGATATTAAATATTTACAGTCAGTATAGACATCGCCGTGCACATCCAGAGCACTCAGATCATAATTCTTTACAAGATGCTGCTTATCCCAGATCTCAATGAATTGTTTTGTGCTATTGTCTACAGTGGCTTGTCGAACTACTGCTCTCCTCTGTTCATCCGGTGTTGAAGCAGACATTAACCTTAGACAATCACAAATATTTATTAGTATATCTTTTTAATCATTAATCATTAGTCTGAGTGATAAATGATTAATATGTGACAACGTACTCTGTAGTAACATCAACCGGAAAGCTCTTTGAGGTCGGTGTTAAATCAGAATTCATACAGTGGCTTTGCATAAATTTCTGATTTGTTTTCCTCTCCAAATTTCTTTGCGACCAAGCACTGAGTATAGAAAGTCCATTGCTCGATGCCTGAATCTTGGCATCGCTTAATGAAGGATTTTGCGCTATTGCTTTATAGAGCTTAACAATTTTCTCTATCTGAAATGATCAGCATACCGAGTGTTCTTAAATTTCTCTTTTTAAATAGTGTTAGTATAATAGACGAGTCTCTCACCTGGTTAGAGGCCATCCTGCACAGCATTTATCTTACAACAGACTGCTTTTTGCTTCGCTCTGCAGTCTGCACACAGTTTACACAAGTTAAAAATTAATCATGTGACTGATAAGAACTAAGTACAGATAAAACAGCTAAAATGCATATCTGTAACGTGGGATACTACGAGTCTTACCGAAACCGGCCACAGTTACTGTTCAAAAATAGTCACTCCCACCTTTGTATATCGGAAAAGTTTGCTGTTTCATTCTGAATTTTATTTTTAAGCTTACTGCAGAAATATAAGGTTACCGTGCAAAATATAAACTGGAAATCCTCAAATTTCCTAAAACCAATTAAACTACACGCAGAAAGAACATAAAGGATGGATTAAATGATTCGATATACCTCTGTTTTAACGGCACCTTTTAAAATTCTATTGCTGCTTCAGTACGATGAAACCTTATATATATATATATCATATATATCTGCGGCGGAAACACGATGGCAAGTCTGGATCGCTAATATTCTGGTCGTATTATCGGTCGGAATGATGATGTTAGTTAACAAATTTGACTGTAAACTTTACAATAGCTGTCCAGTACAATAGCATATTTAATATTTTAGTAATATATTTCATTATCTCCCGATTTACTATTGCTTTCAGTGCTTTTGATTATTTTTAGGCTTACTTTACTTGTAATTCCGTAATACATTTTATGCATATCCTTTATTACTGTCCTAGAAATGATTTGGTCAATATATTTATTATTAAAAATCAATTTGAATTGTTTTCCATATTCAAATTTTCATTGCTTCGCGCCTTTACGTAGCTTGGGGAAAAACAAAGGAATTCAAATTCGCTTGAAAGTTTAGGAATCAATGCTGGCCTGTGATTGGCTGGAGTTCGCGGGCAAAATAGGCCCGCGTAGCCAGCATTCCAAAGACGTTACACTCTGCTGCCATTGGTTGGTGCGCGTAGTTTTATCCCTAACGCACGGACGCCAAGTCAACCGCCACTGCTTTTCGTCAGTTGGACAAAGGAAGGGCTGCTGATTACTGTGCGCGCGAGTTTGTCCGTTATATTACGTTTTCAAATTCGACCGTTAGACTTACTGTTTTCTATATAATTGATTGGCGTCAGTAGTATTCAGTTGAGCGTGAGAATTCCGGGAACAGTGATTAGCCCTGGTATTGAGTATATTGCGCAGAGGTGCTGTATTAATTGGAAACGGTTTGCTTCTTTTACAGGCTTCTACATCTCCATCACAGGGGAGGGCAAGGCGTCCATCATTGTTTCAACAGGTTTCAACAGGTTTCAACTTGCATACGATTCGGCGTCTCATCAATTTACTTGCAGGTAGTGAGTATTGCACTACTACCTCTCTTATGTACTCGTGCTTATTCTTGTCATTGTGATTGAGTAGGAAATTTCGGTTTTTGATTCATGTACTGAGAAATAGAATAATACGTTAAAATTGCGTTTAACCAGCAGCGCGTCTTTCTTGTAGTTTCACTACGATTTGATCGCTCTTTACGATCCAAGCCAATTTATTGTTAGCTTGCAACTCGCAGTAAATGTTTCTTAAATTTAAAGCTTTGTTGTTCGCGTCATGTAAAGTGTTGCATTTGATTCCCAAAGATTGCGGAAGGAATTCGAGATCTTTCTATTACGTCGCAGATTGTAATGGCGGCTTCGCTTACGTTGTCGGTTACAACTACGATGGCTTGCCTCGATCGAACCAATTTTAGTTTACCGCTTTTGCGACTTTCTTTTATATTTTTGTTTGTAAAATCAGTCCCACGAGAAATCGTGAATGTGGCACTAAATGATTGTTGTATTTATACGCGATTTATGACTGCAATGCAGCCGACTGAGTCCAATAATGACTCGTATATTATAATAATTTGTTACGAGGAATGCCATTGCAAAACTACGAATATTTAACAATACAAGCAACTATTGCAAACATTTATGAGCTATAATGTTTATAATCTGTAATTATACTTCAGTCCTCAGCTTTTCATGAGAAATCAGTAATAATTATTCAGACTTGCAATATATTATTCATCTTCTATTGCTCGCGAGTAAAGTTACAGACGTACGCCATGACACAGTTTCATCCATTTTATTAGCCCACCCAGAACCCCCCTCGTATATTTGTGTGGCGTGCCTTCTTTGCAGGAGTGTTTTATTTTTTCATTGTGCCGTCGAGAGGCGTAAAATTGAAAAATTAGATGCTGTGTTTTATTCGCAAGTAACGATGGTGGGCTCCGCGTAGCCGAGCTGTCGCCGGTTTTCGAGTCAGTTTTGAGGCGTCGATTTGGTGTGACTTAAACTCGTCCGCGTTCCATGAAGTTTTTTTTGCTCGTCGCGGTCGTAGAGTTTTTTTCGCGCTATATAGGTATACGATCATAGACTCAGTGTCCAGCTTGCGGCGGAGGGTGCCTCCATCGAGCATTCCATTGGTCACTCAGTGGTACGTGTATTACTATATATTTCCCTACCTAACTTTATCTTCAATCAGTGAATCTCAACTTCACTTCAAATTCTTGAACCTTAACTTCTCTTCAAATCAGTGAATCTCAATATCTCTTTTAATTCTCGAATCTCAACGGCTTTTCACATCAGTGAATCTCAACTTCCTTTTTAATTCTTGAATCTTAACTTTTCTTTTCAATGTATGCTTGCACTGGTCGTGGTTACTAATACAGTTCATGCTTTTTGCAGGTTGTGGTATTCAAGCTATCCGAGTAGCTTAAGTAGTAAGTCGTTTTTTACCATTCCTCTGGTCCTCCAGCATGTCGTAGGACGAATGGTTCGAATCGGCACGGAGGCCTGGTTGTATTGTTATCTTTAATAATGGGCATAGTGACAGCGGGTATAGTGTACTGAAAATAGTACACTATGCTCGTCAAATGGTACACATTGTTGTTTATGTATTAGCAAGGTCAGGATTTTCTTGCATTTCGCGATTTGGAAATTGTTCTCTTCCAATACTTCAAGATATTATTAATATTATTAAAAATTACTTCAACGCTATATTATTCATTATTCATAACTTCGACCATTGACATTGAGTTCATCCAATGATATTATATAATCATCATTCAAATTTATTTAATATTACGCTTTGTACGATTTTATCAATTGATTGTAGTACAAGTAGATTTATAAATGCAAGAAAATATTTCGCGACGTGTAGATTCTTGAGTTAAAGCTGTTTTATTAAAACAATGCAAATTTTGTATATGTCAAGGGAATATACAGCTTTAACGAAGGAGTCACTCGAGGTTAATATTTACAGTTGACTCGACAGATTATTATATCTTTCCTGGTATTTACAAATTATTATTTATCAATGTTATTTAATATTATTTAAATGTTCAACTACTGACAATCCAAAAACATTTTTCTGTACTGATATAACATTGCGAAATGAGATACCGATATTCTCATTAATTTCAATTATGCAATTTTTAGTTAACTATTCATTTATACTGTGATATTATAAAGGATTGATAAGATTATTATATTATATTATGAGATCAGTGCAAATATGTACTGCATTAGGACTAGTAGATATGATAGTTGCATTTGTAAGAAAGATTTATCCACGAAAAAGGAAAATTAGCTCGCGAACCCTTCACTGCCATCTCTTCAACAATTGTTGAAGGCTGTAGGAGTATATATTACCTGTGCATTCCTGTTATTTTTCCAAATTTGTTTTCTCAATATGAGACTCATATTATTGATGGTATATGATATGATTGATAATGCACGAATACTAGTAGAATCGTCCTCCCTCACTTGTAATATAGTTGGTCAATGTCTTTTACCCTGTATTCGTAGTCTATCAGTGGTGAGTTTCTACTTGTTGGCCGAGATGAGGTTGATGTATGTGTTGAGTTCGCCGGCGCTCAACACATATGATTCATCGAAGCAACCTGTGGGACTCTCGACTGTATAGCCTTTGCGATCAGTGTTAGTCCCTGGCCGGCCGAATTGCAAGTACTTCCGATGTAGAGTTAATTCTTTTTGTTTACTTTATATTTTGCATATTACATACTGAATTTACAATAATATTATTTATTACATTATTAACATATACTATTATTAATTCCTTCGCGAAATATCAGTGCAAGGTGAATGTTTGAGGATGGTCAGTTGGCAAGAGTAAACTTTGTGTATAAACAATGACATTATTTTGTTATGAGAATCAATTAACAGATATGTATAATATATCTGTGTGTATATAACATTATATCCAATCTGTCTAGTCTTCTGTCTATTTGAGTCTTTTTAAATAAAAACGTGTACATTGCATACGTACAAGTAGATTCTGGTCCTTTTGTATTGCAGTCCTTCTGACGAATATTGAAATTATATTAAAGTAGAGTGAATAGCCCTCCCCATGATACATATGGTCCATAGTCATTTTGACTATTGGTTGAATTTTTCTGCAGTAGAGCCAAAGTCCGTTTAAAAAAGTCATATATGATTATTATATTATTAATAATAAAATTTTTAGCCAGGATTTACAGCACACTTCAAGTTTGATTGACAAGGTCGGAGGCATTTATTTAGCCATGTCTGTGGTATGCCCACACACATTCGAGTCGCTCAGGTGCAACTTTTATGTGTCTGGGACTAGGACATGGTTTATGGTGCTTACTTTTTTGTATGGCAATTGGGGAGCAGTAGCGGTTGTGCACGACGTACTTACCACACGTGTGAATGTATGCTTTTGCGTGGTCTGTGCGTCGCTAGAGTCACACATACATTTAGTTTTTTGTGGTGGCAAGTTATTGAAATAGTTGACGCATAGTCAGTTAATTTGATAAATTGCTATTCCTTATTGTTCCATTTTCTACATATAATACTGCAACTTATTCACAGCTGAGTTGATAACTCAGCATAATTAATATATTATTTAAGCAGTAATTAATATACTATTAAGTATCTACCATTGAGATACAGTAATAAGTTTAAGTGGAATATTGAAACAAATCACAGGGAATTTTGTCGCAATGATTGCACTGCTTTCTGGTTGATTTCAGGAAAATGTATGAATCTAATCTGTCGCACCCGTATGAAAGAAATTAGGGTTAAACGAGGGATGGGTACCAAATGCTGTATGTGTCATGTATAATAAGTAGGTAGTTGATCTACGAAAATCTACGACAAGTTGCTACTATGTCTGTCCGTATTAAGGGTGCGGATGGGCTAGTAGTGACATTTTACTTCTAAGTTGTATGTAAGTAGTTGCTAAGCTCAAGAAAGAAGTTCATCGATGGTTTGGCACAGATTATTATGCAACTGCAGAAATTGCACAAGCTATTGCTAAGGGCTGCTAAGGTCACTAGCATAGTAGCAATTTTTGACGTTGTGTAATACCACTAATTATACAGCAATAAAATTATTTTGTTACAAAATCTTTTTGTTGTTGCATAACTTATAGGTGTTTGGGGTGAATTAGTTTGTTTTCTTTCGGGGATAGAGTGGGGGGTTGCTGGTTGTTGCTCGAGACACATTAAATGTGCGTTTGGATAATAGTCATTTTCAAGTGACTATTGTCCTAGTCGCTAGTTCTGGGAATGGGTATTACATATACAATTCGTTCTCTCTTTTCGCGTATTATTCTAGGACGTGTTCTCGAGCAATTTGATTGTGGGTTTTATCCCGAAGTCATCTCATCGAAGTGGCCTATGAAGAAGGTCGAAGAACCATGGCTGGCCATCCTCGATGGCTGGTCATCATTTTATATTTTTTGTCACTATGCTCATTATTTTCAGCCGTTCGCATTATGCGAACAGAGGGCTGTGGCACGAACAAAAGAGTTCCTGTGTCCGGTTCTCGGCGGGCTTGCAGACACGCGATTTTGAGATGATAAATTATATAGATGATTTATATATTGGAGTCGATTGCTTGATTAGAATATTAATTATCTTAATTATTAAACCAATTGGAATCAGTAGAATCACTTTGTTTAAACTCAAATTTTACATATTAATATGTTTTGCTAAAGTAGAATCTTTGTTGGTAATATTAATATAAAGTAGAATCTTTGTTGGTTAATATTTATACATACAGTCTCAAGTCTTGAGATTCTAGGGAAATCGAGTCACCGAAAAAGAAGTAGTCTGTGGCTCGCCAACGTGAGACACGTTACGGCAAGTGCGTGCATCAATTTGTCCCTGCCCAAACCCAGTTCTTTTTTTGTAAATTTGCTAACAAAACGACAAGGTAAAAGTGGGCTCAGAGGATGCTCTCGGTAGGGGTTTTATATTTCGCTCATCTCTCGTCCCGCGCATCGTCTCTTCTTCGGATTATCTTGTTCTGATACTCTTCTTCAGAAAAAGGATAATCCACTGGTTTGGTGAGCCTCCTTGCTTCTTGCATTAGATAGCGCCTCTGAGTAACCACTCGGTTAGAGTCACGTGATCCGTAACGGGAATTTCTTGTTGCACAAAGTAGAATCTATGTGCCTCAGTCAGTGCTACCCGGGCAGGTTAGGCGCAACCGGCGCAACCTCGTCGGGATTTAGCTTTTGTTTACCCACCTACGATTTCATTAGGGCTGCTGCAGTTTAGATAACCAGCACTGGCTGAGTGCACCGCGTTATGCTATGTTTGCTCCATCATCATAAGTAGTGTTCGTGACTTGCCAAAATTAAAGTAGAGCCACTCGTCCGAACCCAATCAATTAGAGTCACTCATCTCATCAGTCGAGACCATTTTTTTCTACATTTTTTTATTGCAGACTCATCTGAAAATGTGCGTGTGGCGTACGTCTGATGCAGCTCATTTGAGGGCTATTTTTTTACTGAACTAGAATAGTTCAGTACCGATGTAAAGTCAATGTAGAGTCACTGAACCAGAGATTCGTGAAAGGACTGCACATATCTCTTGGTTCTCAGGGCCTTGATAAGTGCCTATGTCACTTATCGAGAACAATGGTAACTTCTCGCTCGAGTCACGCAGCAAATTTTTGCTAAATTTATTTATCAGAGCGTTTGATTGTGATGCCGCTCTATTGTAGAATTGAGACAATCAAGTACTGCTCACAGCTGAGGTGGTAGTCTAGCTATCACTTTGGCTTACACTCACGATTTCGCGAAGGACACACCCGCGCTCCCCATACCCTTTATCCTTTTGCAATTGGTTCGATAAAGACAAGGCAACGCGTTTGTACATCGACGGCACACAGGGGGTTTTGTAAACGCCAGAAATTCTGCTCTTAACTAGCTTATTTGCGGGGTTGTGATCTCGGTTGTGAAGGATCACCGTAGTATATCTCGCGCTCCCGAAGTAATCTACGAGAATCTCTTGCTTTTTAATTTTCTGCGGAATTTTGTCAAAGTCATCCATGTCCGCATTAATGTTCCTCTCTTTAAATAGAGAGTGTTTTATTAATTGTATTGCGTTAACTTGTTATAGATTTTAGAGTAGCATAATCATAGTGTTGAGATCTTAAGCACGAGTACATAGGTTTTCACCGCGATTTAACTTCACTATTTAACTTTGTTTACAACTCAAGGTCAATTGTTTTGACTATACAATACATGCCTCCAGTACACCTTGCCCTCCCTTGAGGTAGAGATCTGGAAACCGGATAAAAGCAGCCGCGTATTTTTTATCCCCCCCTTGCTTTAATTTATGACCAGTTTTTATAACCACTGGCTTTATAACAATTAGAAATATAATTACGGGTACTAGTTTTCGACGTTCAACTGAGCTCGACACCATCCGCGGATCCGCGATAATTTATTTATTTATTTTTATTTATAAAAAGACTCCCGCTTGCAGTAATCACAGTCACGATTTTGTCAATTAGAGTCACGCGCTGATATTCACTCAGAATGCAATGCCCGAATTGGGAATTGCATGCTTAGTGAACAACCCAATGCTCTCCGAAAATTTGAGCCCGGGAAACTAACCTTTTTTCTGTTATAGATGACTTCAGCTCTAGTTTTAAGTATGCGCTTAATAATAAGTATGCGTGCGCTCAATATAAGTCCGTCTAGTATAAATATGCGTGCGCCTAGATATATAATAATGATTTCTTTAATTGTAAGTAGCTTGCAGTATTCATCATCGAGGATGTCCGCAACATTGAAGATCACCGCAACGTCTAGCGTCATCATGCGTTAGTTTTTAGTTGCGTTACAATGCGTGCGATAAAAGGGCGTCCTTTAAATTAGAAGTATTGCGTAGTAGTATGTGGCATGGTTTGAAATGGATAGAAAGAGCGTTTTAGTAATGCATGAGTAGTGCCCACCACCAAACTTTTTTTTTCGCATGTTTTTGTCTTGGCTTTTTAGTGCATGGGTGGTGGGCGGGTCTCTAAGCCGGCAACCTCCTCGTGGTGAGACCTGGGTCGGAAATACTTTTCGGATAATGCACTTGGTGTTTTATTTATATAGATGACTTGACCTTTTAATATTAATATATTACTAACGTGCATGCTTCCAGATTAATTTAGGGAACTAAAGATTTTCTTACATATCACGCTTTACTATCATTTGCGAGTGCATTACCACAAGTGCATCCGGGCGGATAGCTGTGCTTTCGACGTTAAATAGAAATCAATCTTATATTCTGCGAATATCATACCTGTTGCAGGTTAGTTGTTTCGTGATCAGGCGTCGGTACACCGCCACCTATACATATAGGGTGATACACTAGACGGGGCATCAGCTTTTTACCATCAAAATTATCGATAATACCGACAAGCGTAATTGTTTTGTTAGCCGCATAATGTCACCTGTGTCATGTATCTTCGCTATCATAAGCACTATTATAAAGAAATCGTATGCATGTTACTTTTACAAACAATAGTTTATTTTACATCAACTCGTTCAATCGCGCGCTTTACATATCACAACGCCTAGGGTGTATCATTACTGAATTTAATGCGCGCGAATCGAGTAACGTAGAAAAGACTTGAAAGGGGAGCGGATGAACTTATTTACACTCTACAATTTTAACGATTTGTGTTAGTATCGGGTAAACGAACGTTAATATTTACATACAAGTGTTAATGCACAGCTACAAATGCATAAGCCTGTCGCGAGTTAATCAGTTAAACTGAGAACTGCATGAAACCGTTCCCATAAAGCTTTTTGCCACACACTTTCCCGTATCTTATGCGTAGGCATCATGGATTGCACTCATTTATATTTAATGAAAGTGCTCCGGATCATCCTCTGTCTATCATTAAATTTCATTTCTTCCTGTTACGTAAAAGTTTCCCAGGTAACTGTGAGACTATTACGTAACATTTAACAAAGAATGGACCCCATGTATATTGATAGTGCATGAATATAAACTAATGCATTGGTACAAAGATAATTCTTAATTATACATGTAGACAAAGTTGAAATCGTAAAGTTTCACTGAAAATATCTCAGCCGAACTGATTGAATTTCTTATCAAGAATAACTATCTATTTTCCATACTTATCTGTGTGAAAGCGTGTGACATTGACGCGCGCGAGACTTGTACTCGCGCCAGGCCGATAAACTAACATACACATACATATTTATAACGTGTTTAAGTGTACCTTATGTGTGTATCAGTCGTGCGTTTTCATCGAGCGGTCTAGTTACATCGCATTACACTGCCCTATTGTCTTAGTAATAAAATAATCGCCGCATCGAAGTCCCTCTCCTCTCCAAACAAAACCCCCACGCAAAACTCGTCGCCAACGACGATGTGTACAAACTTTTCTCCCTTCCTCTCTTTCTCCCGCGCAGGGAGAAGTGGTTCTTGCCAATAAATGATTCAGATGCAACAGGTTTTCTCTAATAGAGCTCTTCAATTTCTCAACAATTGTCTAACTAATTGTAAGCCCGATTAGATAAGATCGGATCCTACCTTAATGTTTAGAATGATATTCAGTTTCCTCGAGCGGTTGTTCGATCGCGTTGGAGATTATCATATGAGAAATCGCAATCGATCTTCCCCGGCTCCTCTCGGCCTATCTGTCCCTGCCTAGCACTACATACTTAGTATATCCGGATATATGTATGGTGGTTTCACCCGCGCCAAGGAAAAGGAGCGGGCTAAACCGGAGAGAAAGCTCGCAGCGACATCGAGTCCTCGTTCCTAGTGAATATAAATTAGCGCAATTCCTCCGGCCGGCGATTCGGCCGAATTCCTCTCTCTGTGCGAAACCAGTAGCTAATTGCGACGAAGTACAAAAAAAAAGCAGGGCACTCTCGCGAGGGCGGCGTGGGAACTAGAAAATGACAACATACTCTGCACGGCAACTGTATCTCTAAAGAAATATGTCGACGATATAAAAGTAACGCTGGGAGACTTCTTGGGTCCGAGATTTCAGAGACGTAATATTGGCGATCACTTTCCACGCGACGGCGCGCCTCGGTCAATTTGAAAGTCGATCGCCGACCAATCATTGCTGAGTGCCAGCCATGTGTGAAAAGGGACTTTCGAGCTATTCCGTCGGCATTATTGGAGACTCAATTGTTGCTGAAAATTGCGGCCTTCTGCCTGAATTGTGCCCGCCTTGCCGCTCGGTCCTCTTCTACCCTCTTGCGCTCCTCTTGCTCCATACGGATTTCGTCCTCGAATTTACTAGCCTTCCTCAGTTGCTCGATCTGTAAAGATTGTATGCATCATTCGCTTCCCTTTAATTTAGCTAGCAAGTCATTGAGAATGACTTGGCCAGCGGGGTTAAGGGCTCGGCTAGTTACCTTAGCTTCGAAGAAGTGCTTCGCACCGGTAACCCCAACCTCGTCGACGTCAACTTCTGTGAGTCGGGCGAGCTGACTCAAGCCAGAATCCTGCTCCAATTCGCCCGCACGTGCCTTGCGGTAGATCAGTAGAAACTGTAACAAGCCGGAAATCATGAGTGCGTTCGTGAGTGTGATAAGATCGCTCGATTAAGCGCTCCTGCTTGTTCCCGCGCCGCGCTGTCTTTACGCCAGACTTGCCACCGCCTTTCCACTTACGCGCAGATTGCATTCTATCTCTAACTAACTCCCTCCCAATATGCTTTGAACTTTGGCGTCAATGATAGTATTGAATTCGCAATTATAGTCTAACAAATTAAAGAATCATAGAACGATGGTTTTGGAATTGTGAAATTGATAAAAGGGCTATCAGTTTTTCAACTGCGGTCACTGAACCATTTAATGAAAGTTGATCAATGATATCCCCCAGCAGACAATATTAATGGAGTTTCGTAGGCAGCCTATTTCTGGCAGAGTTGAACGATCGCACAGCCAGTCAGAAACCCTCCTCCCCTTCCCACTAAAACCAGTCTACAGTTTTGCCTCTTCTATCTAAAATGCCCTGCCATTTAAACCCTCACACTTTCGTCTTTTACCTTCTTTTCCAATTAAGGGACAATTTTTCCCCCAGACGCGCAATTATAGGATTCTTTTCCGGGAATTCAAACAAAGAAAAGAAAATTAATGCAGACATTACAAGCGAATTAGCTTTTATATGTAACACGTACCAGGAAAAATCTGGGCGTTTACGTGTGATTGGTTTGCAACGTGCAGAATCGCGAGCGGTACTTTGTCCTGGCAAAGTTAATCGGGCAGATTGGAATTTCCGTGTCGCATTCGGCTGACAAGCAGGAGAGAACGGGCGAGTTGGACGGTGCGCCGGCATTGAACAATGAAGAAAGACGTGTACACGCATTAGCGGGTAATTCCTATCGATCAAAACGATGAGTAAGAGGAAGGTGAATATAAAAGTGAGCTCGGTGACCGGCGGTCACTCGGACTGTGTTCGGAAGGGGAAAGAGATAGAGAGTGGGTTTGCTCGGACGATGTACGATGAATCACGACGATTCACAGCAAGCAAACGAGCCGCGGATATACGCGATTCACTCGACAGTAAGTCTGAGCGCGCGCGCGCGCGATGGTCTAGCGTTAATTCTTCCTTCCTTTGCTTAATGGCACTGTAATTAGAAATGGTTACGCCGTTGGACGTCAAGCGACCAGCGCAACGAATCTAATTCTTGGTTTCATCAAATCTTCGATCTGCAAATTAGCGTTTTAACTTTGCCGGGATTCTTTTACCTCGCAAAATAAGACCTTGCTTTTAGTAGACAATCACTTGTGATTAAAAACTAGGGAATGTTGTACCATTCTCATGAATTTCCCTTTGATCTTGCAGTCTGACGGGGTTTCGTTTGAGTTGCATTCTTACGATTTTAATCATGAGGTCTCTTGTTTAATGACAGGAAGGGGACACGTGTAAAGGAGTGTAGTATGACTGATTCGGGGAAAAGGAGAGTTACATATTTAGTCATAGAGGCTGACGTGACGAGCATGAGAGATCGCCACTGCATACTTCCAGTCTTTGTCAAGGAGCTTCTGTCTTCGATTTTCAGATGGCAAGCCGTGATACACGCGAGGAATCGTGAAGCACGCGGGATGTATACGTGAGCAACAGAGGCAATCGCGATGACTCTAACTTGTTTGCATTCGCGCTTCGTTTTCCTCGGTGGTTGCACCAGCGGCGAAAGTCCTCGGTCTGAATACGCAACAGCAATGCCTCGATTTTTTATCGCACTCAATTCTATACGCGAAACTCTTTCATTAAGAAATGATACAGCCAAAGTTTACATCAAGTATTATTCTAGATTTATTTATTAGTTTTTTTTCTTAACCATAAATGAAAAAGCGAGCGAAACTGTTTCGGGAAAGTGCGAGTGTACGCGTGAAGCGGAGAGGTGTTTGCAATATAGATAGTAGTGAGTCATGCCTTCCCCCAATTTAATGATCGCTGGCCGGGGGGTCGAGGGAGGGGAGCCAGTGCGTTATAAACTCTCCACCGAAATAGAACCTCATTGCTTTACCCCCCACAAGCTAGATGCGCATAAACACCGCTCGCCATTTGCGTGCCCCGCGAACCCTTTCCGGCCGTATTATGTTCATGCTCGTTTATGAGTCAGCCTCAGCTTATTTAGACAGACGGGAACTATCAAGGGCTGTGTAGAAAACGATCATTCAATTGCTAATTCTTGACCAATGTTAATGTTTCAATCACAAAGAGTGCAATCAAGAAATGTTACTCTCTGCAAGAGTGAAACGTAGTGTGATACAAAAACGTGGAGAGTTTCAAGTTTCATTCTTGTTCAGATTTAATTAAAACCCGTTTCTTGTATCACAGAAAAAAAAGATTGAAAAGACCTTCGCAAGGTCTATCAAGGGTTTCGGAGGGAAGTCCCAAGGCATCCCATGGGGTAGACTATTTTTACCGAATTACACGTTGGTCTCACGCGTTGCCCCTATCAGTTTAAGATAAAAACAGCCTTTCGACCGCATTCGTAAAGTGACGAATTGTCGAACGATATATTTACGAGCTTTGCCCAAGTTTTATAGGCGCGTTCGTCGAATTCCCGTAAAACTGCAATCTCGGTCTACTTTTATTTAGTTTACGCGCGGCCTCCTACTTCTACAGTTTCTCGGTAGTTCGAGTTATTCGAATCAAAGGATTACTAAGAAGAGCGCATGGAACGCACGGGTATTGTTTGGAAACATGGAAGGGTCTATGACAGTCAAGGCTCATTGCACTGCATACTCTCAGGGTCTATTTTTAATCAGTTATTTTTATGAGTACTTGTTAGTGACGCACGTGTTCTTCTAGCACGTCGACCAAGTAGGTAAAGGACACGAACAGAGGTCAACGTTAGTCGAAGTAAATAAAAATATAGGATAACAAAGTCTTCAGAATTGAATATCAATATTTTGATTTTGAATTTCCGATGGTTTCGGTTTATTGCGACTCTGTTTACGACAGAGCCGAAATGTTTTGATCGCGCAACACTTTGTACGTGCCTGAAATGGTTTTATTTGAAACCTGGTGTCAACTATGACTAATTCATGAGTCTTTCACCTGTTGCGAATACAATTTGAGGATACTAAATAGTTCGGTAATCTTCTGAAACTAAAAGTTCGAATACTGAAATAAAATACGAACCTCTCGGAAAGAAATCTGGCCATCGCGATCCTCATCGACCTCTTGAATCATTGCTTTCAGGCCAAGATGCGTCTGTGGCGCTCCCAAAACCTCCATCATCCGTTTGAGTTCCGCCAGGTCGAGATATCCATCATGTCCAGCGTCGAATCTGCCAATCAATATTACTCGTTTTATCATTCGCGTTTTTTCTGCAACATTTTGTTAATGCAGAATCAGATTGAAAGTTCCCATTTCCATGATCGTAAACTGAATATTTCATATTTCCTGGCACGGCTCCTGAACCAGCTTTCCCTTCTACTTTTTACTTTTACTCAGCCTAATTTAGGCTTCTACGAGAATGATCTTTCTCAATTATTCGACAGTGAGCATTTCAAAGGATACCAATTATTAGTAGCTTGAGTTATTATTAATTGCGTTTTCTTCGGATTACATGTAATTAGAAATAATTACAGTCAGCAAACGTGTACGAAATGCCTCTTTTCTTTTGCGTTATTCGATCAGCACGCGCGGGAGGCATTGGTGTCGTGATAACGGTAGGCTATCCGGTCAGATAAGAAACCGCTGGAGAATCAATCACGCCCTCCTTTCAAGGCTGACGTTGCGCACTTGCTTATTTAATTGGTTCGTGTCCCCTTCGGGCGAGGCACTTTTTCCTCCTTACCATCTTTAGTTCAAGTCTTTTGTAATAATGCTTTGCGACATCTCGATAATCATATCGATTATTGTTACGCAATAATCCCGGGAATATCGTGGCTTCGCGCGAGAGATTCTCATCGTATTGTTAGTGCCCTTTCGCCAGGGACTCGTCTTAGAAATCTGCTGACTCTCGTCCCTTGCGGGGATGTATGGGATGAAGGAGTTGAGAGAGAAGGAGAGAGATGCGAGGGGCGGAGAGCGCATGTATCTGTCTGGCTGGAGCTGGCAGACACGCAGATCGAACGGGGTAAAGGAGCTCCTTGGAATCGTAAAGGTCGAAGGTTACGTGTTTACGAGCACGGTCAAGCGTCAGCCAGCTGATCAATAAGAGAGGCTTTGGCTCTACACGCGACATCCATTTGAAGCGATACGACAAACAGAGATAGGGAGAGAGTCATGATTTGCATTCGAAACTATGTCGATTAGGAAAGTATCTTTCGTAGCTAATCGGTTATAGATGTTTAACCAAGAATTTTCGAGGACGTTTAGTAGCCTTGCGACCGAGCAGGTCGTTTTCACAGTAGTTCCGTTGAATTGCTGGGGAAAAGTGAAAAATTGCTCGAATGAAGTGGAGATTGCGGAGGATGGTGGAAAAGAGGCTGAGCGCTTTCACGATGCTAAATGAAGCCGCGCAAAATTAACGACGACAGCCGGCTACCGTGCTAAAGAGAATGTGCCGCTCGGCGAGCGGTGCATGTCTTTGGAGACCGACTCGAATATCTAATTCTCAAATGGCGCCTTTATATGCGTTTTGCTTTTGTATTACCTCGTGTTTTCTATCCATCCGTCATTGCTAACTTTCCCCAATTGTTTATAATTCGATTATTTAAGTATCGAAACGTGTAGAAAGCAAAGAATCACTGACGAAAGTATCGGAATTATATCAAAAACACGAGGAAAAGCCCTCCTGAATAATTAATTTCCTCTGATTCTGATGGTTTCTTCCATGTTTTTCATACTTCCCGACATTTTCCGGGGCTGAAATTTGGTGAGGAATGTTTTCTTGCATCAAGGAAGAAGTGATATAAATTCCAAAGCCCCAGCTCAAAATTCATTTTTTCGCAAATTTTTCCATATGTACCCCTTCACAAATTTTCGATTTTTCGAAGGTTCTGGGACTGGGACGAACGCTTGATATTTCGATTGTTTGAGTCTCAAAACGGATAGAAAACATGAAACCAGTGGCAGAAATGCCGGAATTGTACCGAAAACACATGGAAAACCAATCCTGAATATTTGACCTGGTCTAATTCCGACGGTTTTTCCCATGTTTTCCATACTTCCCGACATTTTCCGGGGCTGAAATTTGGTGGGGAATGTTTTCTTGCATGAAGTAAGAAGTGATATAAATTCCAGAGCCCCAGCTCAAAATTCATTTTTTCGCAAATTTTTCCATATGTACCCCTTCACAAATTTTCGATTTTTCGAAGGTTCTGGGACTGGGACGAACGCTTGATATTTCGATTGTTTGAGTCTCAAAACGGATAGAAAACATGAAACCAGTGGCAGAAATGCCGGAATTGTACCGAAAACACATGGAAAACCAATCCTGAATAATTCATTTTCGAGGTTTTTCCCATGTTTTTCATACTTCCCGACATTTTCCGGGGCTGAAATTTGGTGGGGAATGTTTTCTTGCATGAAGTAAGAAGTGATATAAATTCCAGAGCCCTAGCTCAAAATTTATTTTTTCACAAATTTTCGATTCTTCGAAGGTTCTGAGATTCTGGCGAACGGTGCATAAATCGATTGTTCGAGTATTAAAACGGGTAGAAAAGAAAGAATCAGTGGTGTGAAAGTCATATTTTCCCTTTCATTTCATCTGAAGAGATGAAAAAACATTCGGGGCAAACGAGCGCGTGGAATGTTTGCTAACCCGGTAGGCCTAACGAAGGGAACGGTCGAACTAATGAGGTCAACTCGACCTGGACACGTGGCGAATTCGATTTTCTAATTGCTTGAATTTGATACTGTGCCAGGAACGCGGTAACGTTAACTCCAGCTGCCGGATGATCGAAAATGTAATAGAACTTCGAACGCTTGGGAATAAAGCTACAGTTTATATAATCATCGGGAACGTTCACTAGTACTAATCCAAGCCCAAGAATATACGGAAAATAAAGATTCAAAATATCTTGATCCACATTTACCAAAATTTCGGAAGTTCGCCAATTTCTAAAGAACTGGACGTACTCGCAGTCCTGGAAGTCACGGTGCTTAAAGACAGTAAATACACAAGGCAGTGTCGAGGCGATTCTCTCTTATTCGCACAATTGCTCGCGGAAAGAAAGTTGTCGCTGCTCAAGGGAATCGATTCGCCTTGAGCCAGTGACTTGTGCATTCGAGGAATTTAACTCTATCGGCATCGGTTGACCATTATAAAAGCATCGTAACTCGCAGTACTCTTCCATAACACGTTTCCGTCGCGATTGCATCCGACCACTTAATTCTATTAGTCCACTCGGATCGAGTTTGTCAATGTAGTTTTAAAGTGGGAAATCCTGCAGTAGTAATCCAAAGCTCTTTGATATCCTTCGACTCCCTAAAGTTACATCGATGTAACTTCAAACATCCAAAGTAAGAGTGAAATTGCGCGGTAGTGATCCATTAATCGAATCAAGGCGCACATATCCCTGTTACATAAAAGTAATAAGACTTAGGAGAACGGTTGGATCGAAGTTTGCGAGGTTGCGAGCGTCCTGTTGACAGTGGCTCGAAGGAATCGATAAGTAGGCCAGCGTGGCAACACGTCGAGCCTGCATTGTTATCGCCGGATCAATTGAGGAGCTAATGGCAACGGGTGCGGATGGCGCGCGCCTCGTTTTCCGGGACCAGGCAACCGGGTCAAGGTGAGATCCCGCGTACTACTCCGATATGCTACTCTCTCAGCCCCTTGTACTTCGCGTATGACCCTATGACCCGCTTCCTCTCTCCTTGCGTTCACCTTCTCCTGCGTGAAATCGATGCCCGCCGCCAAACGTCATCCTGCCGAGCTACCCTCTCGCCAGGGAAATCTCGCCCGGGACTTTGGACCACTTACCAAACCCTCACTCTCTCCTTTCCAGTACACTTGCTTTACGAAGTACCCCTTCGAATTCAAAACCCATCCACAATCATCTTCGTATTTTGTACCTAAAGTGTATTTCAATAGAAATTTCTAAGATATCCAAGTTTAAACAAATCTGGACCAGTTCCCCTGTAGGCATATATTTGTTTTCAATCAACCACTCTAGTTGCACGTATGGCATTGAGCGAATAGTCGCATTTTTCGAATGAGAGTTGTTTGGCGCGAAAATCACTGGTGCGTCCAGTATCCTATATGGGCGTCCTATTCGTCCTCGAGCAGGCGTCTGTGCTCTCCATCTGGCCTCTTTTTTCCCTCACATTCCCGTTCTCCTACGCGAAATCGTTCGAGATACACATGTATACATGCGCTCCTTTTGTGATCCCTAAGACGTCAGCCCTCATTTTTAACATCTCGCCGCATCGATACACATTCTCGCCGAAAATAACCGATGAGAGTGGAATTCCAATCCCGATGAATCTCAGTCGTTTTACGACTGCCGGGTAAAAGTTAGTGTGTAAGATTCTATTATAGTAGAGCGTTATCACGATGACTCAACTGGCTGTCTGAAAGTTATCGTTGATTCAGAAGGGTGTAACTGCCGATAAGAGGTCCGATGACGCTACACGCGTATGTTTGATAACAAATGCACATCCGCAAGAGAGTCCAGTCAACTTGAGTCGCGAGAGGAGTATTAAAGATTAAATTTTAAATCTATCACGAGGTTCCTCTTAAAGTTCAGCTTGCATATTTTCAAGTAAAGTTCTGTGAAATCATCTCTTTATAAAGCGACTTAATAGGGAACACGCAAAATACTATAAAGCCAGCTTACTTACCGCTGGCCACAAATCTTGATTCTGTTAACCCACTTTCTAAAAATATAGTTTCTAGTTGCGCACCTTCCCGCGAAAGCTCCCACAAGTATTCGCACTTAGAATTACAGAAAGATTAACGTATTCATTCAGTTCATTCATTCTTAATGATCCTTTCATACTGAATGAACTACAGAAAATCTGCTTTGCGTCAGCTCTATTGAGATTCTTTTCGAGACGTCCATCCGTTGAGTCTTTAATCCCTCGGAAATGCGGGCCAGCATGCTATTGGCCCGGGAAATAATTAAAACGCTGGAAAATCCGGCGGAAGTGGCGCCGGCCCTATAAGACAATAACTCAGTACCTAGGAGAGAAGAAGTGTGGTCGAGCGTTTCGTGACTGCTGAATATAGAAAAGCAGCGGGTCTCATTGTCACGGTGGAACCCTAATGCTTTGCCGTCTACTCGAATTGCGCTGAGTCGCTGGAATGCACGGAGTAATGAAGTGTCGCATAACGATATACGTTTCCTTCAGGAAAGTAGTTTCATTATCCGCATTAATCTTGTGACTTTATAACATTTTAAATAACAATGAATTTTATTTCATTCCACTTTCGTTTCATAATGACAGGTTTAATAGAGTTCTTCCACGGTAGATTTCTTAACTTATTTTCGTAGAATTTGCTCGGTGAGTGGATGTAAATGTTGTGCCACTATCAGTGTCGTTGGAGTCATAGCGAATGACATCGTGCCATCGTTCCGATCTGCAATTCATGAGGCGCCTGCCGAAGAACGGCTCGACTAACCTCAGCTTGCGTCTCGCGAATTCTACTGTCGAATGAAACCGCGTGTTACGTATTCGGTACGCACGATTCGTTCGAACGGCTGCGAAATAACGGTGTCCGTGATTGGATGTCGTCTCTACGCAGCCCATCGCCAAACTTGGCCTTGGCTCGTCTGTTAACGCGAAAAACTAATCGCTCGTCTGGCATTCGTGTCATATATTACCAGTTTTTGGTATCGGAAAGCAGAATAGACATTTCACGATAAGAATACCACTTCCACTAGAGAACAGAACAGTTCAGTTTATCAAGCAAATCCTTGGAATTCCTTAATGAATGTCAAAGACGTCACATTCTTCAAATATAACCGATAAGCACTTTTGAATGAACTGTAGTGACAGGAACATTAAAGTACTCGTAACTTTTGTTCGAAGAACTTTGTAATCTAAACAATTCCATTGCTGAAAATTTACATTTTTATCGGGGATTTCTTTTGTTGTGCTGTTTTCCGGAGAAGCGATTACGTGTGACAATAGATACGATAGGACGGTCGAGAAAGACAACGTATCGTCGGAGAGAAACTGCTCGGAAGTTCGATCGTTTCCCACGAGTACATTAGTTATGCTGCAACCGGCTCACTAGAGAGATAATGGGTGTTATGTACAGTGATCCGTGAGATTCATGGGCCAATCGAGAGCGTTCTATGCCACTGATGGGAAAGTATGTACACTCAAGGAGGCATTCTCGAATGGAAATCACAAACTAAAGAATTTAACGTCGCCCTGGCAGAAACAGTGAAAATACCAAGCGTAGCGATCGACAATGGCAGTGTTACTCGGACAGAAATCGATCGGGATCAATATTCTCTTGGTTGGACGAAGAGACACGTGAAAGGGAAAGTGAAACGTGTGCACATAGCTCGCTAGACTACGGATTGCCACCATTTGGAGAAACGTGCGCCGACCATCGAAACACAAATGTGTTGAATAGTTGAGAATCATGGATTAACATTACAAATTTCCTTTTACTTTTGTTATTGGACTTTGTTTCAATTTATCAGTATTTATTTCTTGGTGCGCAGACATCGTAGTCGTAGGAAACCTACAGGTCGACGCCCGTATAATTAAAACGCTCGCTGTGAGAAGAGAGTTCGCAATCGGGAATTAGTCGAGCCGAAGTATGTTAGCGCGTCTGTATCGAATACCAATGCATACCAGATGAACTATTCACCGCTTGCTGAATGAATTTTTAATAATAAAGTTCCGCTCCCGTTAGCGCAATAAATGAGACTACTTTCCCCCGATATTCAATTCAAAAAATGAAACCTTCCAATTGCAGGTGAAAGAAAGAATGTCCCTGGTAATTACCACTTGGTTAATTACTCCATTCCATGGTAGTTAGTGATTTCCACTGTCCAGAGAGAGGCAAAGTCTACGCTCAATTAAGCCGGCGGAACTAATAAAATTCCTGGTAGATTTCCGCGAATGATAGACTTGAAAAATGTATACTTCCCCATTGTATTTTTATCAAGACGGATATTGTAAATCTATCGTATTTCCTGGACGTTAATTATCCCCACCGGTTTCATAAAACAGTGCCAGTGAATGACACGAAATCAGTAAAACAAGCTTATTTGCTATATGCGTCCGCAGCTTCCGCAATAGACCGGATTGTTGTCCGCTGTTTACTTGGATTCATGGACCGTAATCGAGCATACTAGGTCTTCCGCATGCGCGCAATAAAGAGAATGATCTTGTAGTAGGCAAATGCAGCCACGGAGAACGTGACGAACGACTTTCATGAATCATGTCAATGTCTGCCACTGGTGGAACAAGTACGCGGAAGATCGGTGGGGTTCTCGATATCAATCCTGCATATAATTAATTGGTTCTCTGCATCTGTGAGTGGCAGTGTTTCGTAAACATCTTAGTTCTCTTTTGAAGTGTAAACTGCCAACTTAATAGAAGTGATGATTTCACATCTTTGTTAAGTAGTCTTCCTTGAAACTCATCCTGAATATTACGTGATGAATGAATAGAGAGTTAAATTAACTTAGAGTTACTCTTAGAGTATTTGAATTCATAATCATGTTCTTGTACTGTCATTCCCTTTGCTGGCTGTGTTTAAAAACCTGCCATAATCTCGCGCGCAGAATATGCTAATTCACAGAGTGACTTCTTACCGGCTACTACATTTATCAGGTTACGCACGTGACAGCACGTGCGGCAGCCAGATTCTTTTTCATTTTCGAAGTGTGACGCTATGTCGTCTCGGTATAATGAAACAATGCGGCACGCATACACCGCTGCTGTAATAATAGTGGCGTGTTCGTGTAATAACACAATGCCTTAGAGCGTAATTCACATCGCGCACAACGTTTCACGTGCGACGACAAGTCTTTCGCCTGTTTCTCCCGCATCGCTCTTTCCCTCTGACAAATATTTAATTTCTCATTCCAAACATGAGAGAGTTCACAAGCGTGTTCATTTCACTGTGGTAATGGAACTCGATCGAGTCCTTCTTCGAGAGTGGTAAGCTTTGGAATTACAGATTACTGTGAGAAATTCAATTAGAATGAGAAACTTAAGTAAATCTGCCTCGGAATACAGTACGCTCCTCTTTAAAGTTAGCGCGATCTTATTGATCAAGTCTAAGACATCATTTAATCGAACTCCTTCAAACTCGTGGCCTACTTGCCGACCTTCTCCCATTCGTGGTTGAGACTTTGATATAGAATGACCGCTTCCTCTTGTTCGTAAGATTCTCATTGCGTAAGTTCGACATTTAAGCTCGACTCAAATCCTCCGTGATCTTTTCCCGGGACAATGCACTCATCTCCTCTCATTTCTCCTATGGTTCAAATTAATCTTGTAAAAGTCTTGATAAAAATCTAAAACAAGCCTGGTACACGTGTCGGCATTTGCACCCTTCGAACCATCAACTCCTGAGAGTGGTAACTATTTGTGAGAAGTCGGTGATTTCTAGACGAGAAAAAGTTGGCTCTATGCGGTTTACGTGTAACCGCGTGTATATTGCGTTTCGCCGAATGGTGTCAGGGGTAGCGTAAGATTACGGATAAGTTGGTCTTGAGACAGTGATACGTCTGGGTTATCTCGGGAGAAATTTAGAAACACTACTATCCCAACAAAGAGAAATTTCGCATTCATATACCAGTAAGGAATCGAAGAGTATTATCAAAGTCTCTAACACAATGTTGAACTACGTATTTCGATCTCCCATTAAACCAGCGTGTTTATCTTGACTGCTGAAGAATGAATAATCGAGTTTACGTTCAGTAGGACCCATGAAAACTTGATACCGACGAACGAAGAGCAGGGATGAGCGGGGGATGAGATAAAGAGCGAATTGAATAACACACCGCACAAAAAGACTAGTCTCGATAACAGGCGGTATCAGTTTGCTTATTTACACGGTGCGTCCGATCGCGTGTCGGAGCACCGTCATTCAATACAAGCCGACGTTACTCATCCCGGAGTATCGCATCCACTTTCCCAAACCGCCGATCGGCTCATCATCGGAATGATTCAGTGCGAGAGAGCGATGCATCCTGTGTCGTCCAGGAAGGGCCGACGATAGTCAAACTGATACGGGGTTGACTCTCCAAGTTTTCACAATAGGAAACCGCCAGTTGGTATTGTGGTTTCGTGGTGTAGCTACGTATCTACCCGGCAGAGATAGGAGCGAGGAAGAAAGTGGATGAAAGTGGAAAAGTCACGTGCGTGCATCATTACGAAACCGCAGACGCTCGAATTGTCGGTCGAGAAGAGTTGCGAGCCGAACTAGACGCGCAGGCGGAGAAAGAAGATCGGCGAAAAAGAAGAAGAAGAAGAAGAAGAAGGGACTCGAGAAAGCAGAGCCAGTAAGAAGGAAGGAAGGAAAGTGGAAGAAGTAGATGTGGAAGAAGAGAGAGGAGAGTCCGCAGAAGGCAGACGACCTCGAGCTGCTGTCCTCCTCCATTCTTCTCCGCCTTCCTCTCTTCCTCGCCCTCTTCTCTCGTAAGGTATTTCGGAGTCAAGCAAGGCAGCAGGTTTGACAAGGCAAAGAAGTAGGGTGCACGGTCAGGCACTCTCAGGTATTTTAAAAGGCCAGCCCCTCGGGCACGCTTCTCTCGTGATAAAGCTGCCGCGCCAAACAAATCCCATTTCCGATTAAAAATCACCGCCAATCCCTTCTCCGCTGCGATCGCCTTCCCATCGTTTTTGTATCACCCATACTTCAAATTTTCGACCCTCCCTTAATTTCTCCCGTGACACTCCTAACTTTCGCAGATTTACATTTCTTTATCTACCGTTTGTGTTGTGCTCTTGGCAATTCGATTGTCAGTTTTATTCCACTGTGGTTCAGCTCTTTTTTGGAATTCCCTACTTTGGAATCGTCCTGAGCGCGGACTTACATATGAATGATTCAGTATGTTTCTGTAGTGATTCAGAGAGCGATGACTATCTGCCCTCTCGTACGAGAGAGAGAGAGAGTGCATCTATTTCGAGAATTGCAATCTACGCACGATAAATATAATCCATGCGTAGGTCGAATCTTTAGTTCGATAACGGGATCTCTCGAAATAGTCACCGCTACTTAATTCTGAATAGTTCCCTGCTACATAGTAGCAATCAACATTTCAATACGACGTTCAATTAAGGAAACCGTATAATTACGACCTTTTGATTCATTAGGAGAATAATGTTAAACAACAAGTTAACTTGTACCAACAGTTGATATGCAATGAGGGATAACGAGTCCAGTGTAGACCCCGGCAATTGGGTTGCTGTTTACAATGTTATTACATGGCTAGCACCGTGGTGAATTAATGGCGCCAATTATCATTTCATTAGCATACGTTGATACAACAATCATGTCACAGTGGCTAACAGTATTAATCGCTTCGTTAATCCCGCGACTATAATTAAACCAACTTCGTACTACGAATCTATATTTCATGTTTGCCTCCAGATAAGAATTATTTACACGCACTTTTCCACCATTCCATTAAACGAGAACATTTGATCGGTTAATTAAAACGATTCATAGTTACTGAAATCTGAATGTGTAGGCAACTTGGGCAGATAGTTCGCCAGTTCACGTGAAATAGATTAGCTATCACAGAACAAACAAAAAACCGGTGTAAAGAAGCGCGTGCCACTATGCTATAGTTTTAGTTCCTGCACTATAATTCTTCCTCAATTTAATAGACAGGCATTTTTCGAACCTTTCTTCATCGTTTTCTGTTTACCTTTCCTGTGCAACGCGGTACTTCCATTCATGATGCAAAAAGTGTCAATAGTCGGCGTAAATGGTAGAGTAACTCTCGGCGGGCTTCTCTTAACCGGTGTCCCCCCAGAACGCCACCATACTCGGGTGAAAATGAAAAGAACACTCGATAGAATAAGGCGCCGGTGCCGTGATTGCTCTGGTAAGATTTCTTCTCGTAAAAAGAATATCCCACTGTGTTTTTTTTAGCTTGATTGCCAGTTCCCTCGGAATTGTGTTTTATCGGAGAAAAAATGAAAGTTTAAAGCGCGATGGAGAAATCGCGCGGTCAGTGTTGGTACATTTTGAAATTGCAATATTCCCGGCGATGAAACGAAATGCTAATATTCGCGGATCAAAGCGCACAGAACTGACCCACTCGTTAACATTTGCTTGCGATTTTAATGAATGGAAACTGGAATATTCTGCTATTAAGTATGCATATTTTGGGGCATTCGTGTTCATATCGAACCGATGTGGCATAGTTTGACCGTCTGCAGGAGAGCTCTTATAATAAGAAGAGGTATAAAAGCTCGGGTAAATTTTTTGGCTGGATGGAAGCCGGTCCCCAGGAGGACAAAAAGCACAGGCTCCATTGTCGATCTCTGGCTCCGGCTTCAAATCAGAGCAACCCGATAAAAAAGCACGGCAAGCGACGAATCAACGATTCCATACATATTCGACATACTCGACAAACATAAAAATTCGTATACCCAAATTCCAATATCCAAAATACGTTTTTTTAGAGGTGTGACATTTTGTCAGTAATCAATACAAGAGGAAAAAATGACTGTTTCGCGAACTTCTCGAATCAAAACAGAGGAAAGCAATTTAAATGATTAAGGTTAATAGGAGCACTCAGTATTGGAGTGGAGGATTTGAGCGTAGCGATATTAGAGGGTCGAAAAGGGTCGAGAAGGATGGGAGGCCGACAAAGGAGGCTGGCAGGACAAAAGCAGGAGGCAGAGAGAGCGAGTGCATTGTCGTGCGATCGGGAATCGGCGTGGTTGCTCCGAATGCGCAGAAAAAGAGGCTCTCTGGCCCTCCTCACCTGTTGAAGGTCTGCTCGTACTGCTTGATCTCTCGGCGCGAGAGCTCATGGAATTCCGTGTAAACGTTTACGAATTTGTACTGCTTCTTCACCTCCTTGCCCTCCTCGAGCTCGTCGTTGATCCTTTGCCTCCTGCTAAGCAGGCTGCTCAGCTCGGCGTCCGCCGGCATCCTCCTCTCTTGCTTTTTCAGAAATGCCCCGATTTCACCGCAACGATCCTTCTATTCCAGCTGCACCTCCCGTTTTCCCAGGACTTTTTCACGTTTTGCCCGGATCCTCACTGTCCCGATACTGTCGTTCCGACGATTACGAGTGAGGTTACTCGGTCTGTTGTCGAGAGAAATATTTGAATGGCGGTAAGAAAGGCGCCAGGAGTGATCGGTGCTCAGGACCACTCAGGACCAGCGACGGTGGAAGCACGCGACCTACACGACGCCGCGAGTCCGCATGCACTGACGGCTGCTCCATCCGCACCGCGGGCACTAGGCCCCTGCAAAGCTGACACAGTGCCGTAGGAAGAAGAAACCTTGCCCCGTCGAATCATCCCGACTCTAAACAGCCTCCCACATTTCCCCTTTCGCGCCGGATTCCTTCCCAGAATAGGAAGTCGTACGAATAAGAGCACTGCGAGGCGTCGTACTTCGTGAATTCTATGAATTCGTAGATGAGTTCATCTCACAATATTAAGAGAATGTTGAGTTTCGGTAACTTGACGATGATATTTCTTCTCTTTTCTCTTTCCAATTGATAGTGAAAGGAAAAATGTGTTCGATGTCACGTTCCTGTCGTAAATATCGTGAAGAGAGCGGCGTATGTGTAGCTGGCACGCGGCAGTAAGTAATACGCAAATTCGCACCCATTCTCTTTTCATCAAGCGCGCATTATCCGCGTGTGCAACTGCATCGCTCGCCGTCATTGCTTGGCTCCGCGGGGCAAAGGTAAAAGGATCGAATTTCCTCTCATTTCTTATGACTCGCACCCAATAACACATGTGTACCCAATCGCTTGCAGGCATCGGTGAGAATCGATGCCTCGTAAGCGAGCATTGCTCTTCTGTCAGAGGAGGTGCAGCACTTATCGGCTCCTCGCTATCCAGCTTTATTCCGAAAAGTCGATCACTCCTTTTTCTTGCGAACTAAACCTGACGTTCGAGTCATGAATTATTCTCATCATTCGCACCAATTTTAATTCCACGATACTTATAAATTAGTACATTGTTTGTGTGAAACAAAGCTTGCCTGTGAGAATACTCCTTTGTAAAGTTAAGTTCCTACGTTACGCTTCGCTGCTCCATCGATATCTCAAGCAAACTCAATCAGTGGCTAATGCAAGACCGATTGAATGTAATCTTATTAGGATTTAATGATCGACTCCTTATCTTCTCGCGCTTATTACTAGGTTATATGATTGCTAGACCTGTCGAATTAATGTACTTATATTTTTACGATATTTTCATATCGTCGTTACATTTGATTCGCACTATATATAGCTTCACCATTGCGGTATTATAGCGCGCAAAGGTATATTGATTTCCATATATGCGTGAAAAACATGTTCTTTTCAAAATTCCGGGCTGTGACCTTTCATAACAGTTATCATCACAATCCGACTCTGTATACAAACATTCATGCTTCGAAATCCTCGTCGGTTAACTTTCAATAGCAGTCATCATTCAGCAGTGAATCATAGTAGACCGAAATTGATTCGAATCCTTCTCTCTGCCAGATAATCTGCACAACCTTCTCCTATCGGTTGCCCATACTACAAGATGTCTTCGTCGTTGGAAAAATCGAGAAGAAAGCATTTGCTGATGAGTATCCACAAGCGATCTTTACAAAGCGCATTCGATAGCGATGACTCCGCGTCAAAGAAGGAGGCAATTACAACTGACACCGCATCAAGTTCTCCATATAAAGTTCGCCTTGGGAGACCAAGGAACAGAAGCTTCACCAAGCGAAGAAGGAAATCGGTGACACCAAAGAGTAGGAAATCCCGAAAATTGAAGTCATCCGAACACAATAAAGAAAGTTCTCCGGAGCTTCAAATATTTGACCGAAGGAGAAGAGAAGTAGAAACTTCGGGGAGCGAAGATACCGTCATATTGTATCAGTCACCAAAGAGAGTACGTCGGACACAAACCGTAAACAAGTTGCCTACACCTGAAACTCCAGTGTTTTTGTCACGGGCTAACAAAGACTCGAAGAGAAATTTGGATTGCTCCGTGCGACGACCTGCAGATGTTCTCCTACGGGATGTGCCTGCAAAGTATTTGACTCAGATTGGAACTACGATTAGTGATACAGATGAGGAGCTTCACCCAAGTAAATGGCTCTTGCTCGAAATAAGTGCTCTCGTTAGTAGTTTGCCTCCCATTAATTTACCCATGTCGCCCGCATGCTTAATTCGTTTTTTCCGTCTTACTTCGTAATTAAGATATTTGCTCTCAAAGATGTGTATCGTCGCACACTGTAGATAACATCTCCATGAATAATTAGATTGCCTTCCTTATGTGTTTGAAAAAGGGTTTCATTGGTGGAACTGGCAGCGTAGATAGTGTAACTTATTTGGACAACTCCTGGGAGGAGTCAATCCAATTGTAGTATAGCTTTCTTTATGTTAAGAAACGGATATTTTTATTGGCTCTCTATGCAACACTGCATACAATGTGAATTCTAGCGCTTCGTGTGCAGAATATATAACCTTAGACAAGGGCATAAAGTTTATGTTGCCTATAGGAAAAGATTCTATTTGCAAGACGTATAAACCACACGCTAAAAAAGGAAGATTCACTGAATTATTAAGAAACAAGAATAATCTGACGGATAACGTCATGTCAAAGGGAACTAGTGATCGTATGTGGGAAGAATTCGTGTCGAATAATTACGATAAAATTGTGAAGTATCTTAAACCAA
The DNA here is from genome assembly GCA_910593735.2 of Ectemnius lituratus. Taxonomy (NCBI): domain Eukaryota; kingdom Metazoa; phylum Arthropoda; class Insecta; order Hymenoptera; family Crabronidae; genus Ectemnius; species Ectemnius lituratus. Next base: position 15,680,053 of record OU343038.1, read on the forward strand.
TATCTACGAATGATTCTGTTGATGATGAGTCACCATATAAGCAAACTAACCGCAATGCAGTTATTAACAATACGAGTAAGAGAAATAAAGGGAATACAGAAAGGAGTAAGTTGAAAAGTTGAGCAGGAATTTTTTAGGTATTTTCACCAGCGTGTTCTTTAATAATTCCAACCTCGAAAAAATGTTTAGTCGAGCAAGATACTTCGATGGGTAAGAAAAATCCAAGAACCAAGACTGCACTGCGACCAAAAACGATGAAGAGGGAAACTCGACGTGGTGGAAAGAAGATAGTTGCGCCTAATCAGAGCGAAAATTGGGAGGAAACGAGCGACGAATACTCGTATTCACACTTGGAAGATGTCCAATTTGAAAAGGGGGGTGAAACTGGCGGTAGAATGTCCCTCGCCGAGTTTCGAAAGGCTCGAAAAGTCAGGAATCTGGATTTTAGCAAAAATGCAGAAACCATCGAAGATTCAATTAAGTTTCCTTTAAACGTTGATGAGAATTCGAAGAAATCAGAGGAATTTTCCCGGTATCGTAAAAAATTATTCGCCAGCGATTCAAGTTCACAGGATTCCGGGGAGCAACATAAAATTTTGGGGGAAACAAGGGTCCTCTCTGAAAGTTCTCCTCGAAAAAGGAAGATTACCGATATCTCGAACAATCTACCTCCCACTACAAGTGAAGGCGATGAAATAGAGGTTATTTCGCCGCGGGAATTGGGGAAGATTCACCGTATGCGGAAATACGCGATGCGACTCAAGATGAATCAAACAGCAGTGAGCCTGGAAGAAGCACCATTCAAGATAAAGCAAGAAAGAGTTGAGTCGAGAGCGAGCACCTCGCAAATCGATTTAACTGTTGGAAAAAAGTCAGTCTCGGAGAAGAAGCTGCATTCGAAAATGCAATCTCGTAACACTGTCAAGAATAAACCGAGACTGAAGTCAATAGAAATATTGACAGATCCAAAATTGAAAAAGCAACGTGTGTCTTGGGTTTTGTAAGAATATTGATATACTAGTAGAAAAACCGTTCGAAACGGTTGATAATTCGGGAAACAGGGAATCCCGAATAATTAAGGATGAACTATTCAATCCAATTGTTTTTTTTTTATGTATTTATCAACGAAATTGGGCAAATATACATTTCTAATATGCAACAAACATTGTTCCCTCTTAATATTAAGGCAGTACTCTTTATTATTTGAGGGGTGCATTTTTCGATGACACTGATATTGTAAACCACGTGGTTTAAAAGGCACAGAGAATAATTATCCTGCTGGCCGATACTTTCCATTCATTAATTCTCCTCTCTCTTTATCGCACTGGATGCCGCTCTTTTCGTCACACATTGTCCCTCCTTGTTCCTCTTATTATACTTCGGGAGGTTCCTCTCGCATTGTGGTACTTAGCGTACTACAGTGAACAGCTGATGGTTCGATCGCTGTCGGCATGAGTTTTCTTTTTAATCTCCTGAAAAACGTCTGCCTCAAAATGATTCAACTACTGTGGTTCGGTAAACGACGCATTACGAATTCCTTGAGCATCTACGTGAAAACAAATACGGGCAATACGCTAGCTGTTGATCTCGACCCGAAATGGGATATACGAAATGTGAAGGAAATCGTTGCACCCCAACTAGGAATACCACCTGAAGATATTAAGATTATCTTCGCAGGCAAGGAATTGCACAACTCGACTATCATCGAAGTATGCATCATATGCACTGATCTTCTTTTAATTAACAGTGACTCAGACTGTTAAAATAATTGATATAGTTAATAGTATTCTGCGACACGTAACCTCTCTTTTTCCACTCTGTCTTCTTTTTTACTCTTTGTAGTATATTTAACAAGAACAGAAATATCTGTTTATACAAGGAATATTTCAGACATGCTGTTTTCACTTGTAGGATTGTGATTTGGGCCAACAAAGTGTTTTGCACGCAGTGCGAACTCCGCATCAAAAGCTCAATAGGAGCAAAGGTGCGTCTAGTACAATTGATGAATCGGTTGAATCTGACACAAATGATAGTGGTAGTAAACCTATGAATGAAACACTAACTGATCTACCTTTGGATGATTCTAATCAACAAGATATAACTCCACCTACTGCCAAAGGTGCTTCAACATCATTAAACTTATTGATAATATTTCTATGCATTTGAGCATACATCTATTTTTAGTACTAGTTGTTAGTACTTCTATTAATCTATTAGTTCACTTTCCTTTGGTGACAGAACAGCAGGAAAATCGAGCACACTTTTACGTGTATTGCTCAGCACCTTGCAAAGCGGTAACAGTTGGAAAACTTAGGGTAAAATGTTCCACTTGCAACAGTGGTGCAGTCACTGTTGATCGAGATCCACAGTCCTGGCCTGATGTATTGTTGCCACGTAGAATCACAGTACACTGTGAGAATGACTTTTGTCCAGCTCCGGCATCAATCTCTAATGACACAGAGTCACAAGTTTTGTACGCTCGTTTCTATTTCAAGTGCGCAAGGCACACCAGTTTGGGTGAAGAGGATGAAGCAGTTCCATTGTATCTTGTTAAACCAAATTTAAGGAAGATTCCTTGTCTCGCATGCACGGATATTAGGTAAATCACAGAATTAAGTTTCCAGAAGAAGTTGTGCCATTGTTAATTTGAACATTTTCATAGGGATACAGTCTTGGTCTTCCCATGTGAAGCAGGACACGTGGCCTGTTTAGATTGTTTTCGGGAATACTGTACAGTTCGTTTGAGGGATCGGCAATTTCAGTTCGACGATGTGAAGGGATATTACACACTTCCATGTCCAGCAGGCTGTCCTGATTCTTTTATACCCGAAGTACATCATTTTCATTTACTCACTCACGAACAGGTATTCTATTCAGAAGAAAAGCACTTCTACCTACTTATTCCCGGAGTTATTATAATAAATGCGATATTATTTAGTACGAACAATATCAAAGATTTGGTACAGAAGAGTACGTGTTGAGAGCAGGTGGTCTTTTATGTCCAAGACCCGATTGTGGCATGGGTATTATTCCACCATCTTTGGAAGATGGAAAATCTGAAGAGGAATGCCGTAAAATACAGTGTATCGGGGGCTGTGGTGTAAATATTTCTACAATCGTTATCTAATATATCTGATTATCCAAGTTTAGTAATAAAGATTATTTCCACAGTATGTATTCTGCAAGAGATGTCTTCAAGGATATCACGTAGGCGAATGCGAAATGCAACAAACATCGTATAACACTGGCTTCGAATCAGGGGGATATTCTGTGGATCCGCAAAGAGCTAAAGATGTATGGATTTTTTCAATTCGAAAACGTCATCCATTTCACCTTCAAATTAATATAATTCTATTATGAAACATTCGCCTATTTTCGAGTCTTCATTCAGTATGATTTCTGTACAGGCACAATGGGACGAAGCGAGTAAGAAGACTATTCAAATATCAACAAAGCCCTGCCCTAAATGTCGGACGCCAACAGAAAGAGATGGTACTTATCAAAACAGATTATGTGAACTGAATAGTTCTGATTTCGTTATCTACTTTTTAGGGGGTTGTATGCATATGGTATGCATGAGAGCTGGCTGCGGTTATCATTGGTGTTGGGTTTGTCAAACTCAGTGGACCAGAGACTGCATGGGCAATCATTGGTTCGGTTAATCATCCAGAAAGAAAACATGTTCGTACTATGTTTTATAAAGCATTTCTAAAACTGTACAAAGATTAGGTTTTGTTACGTTTCTCCAGGGGAATCAACCCCATTAGATAGAATATTAATATTATTTTTTTCTAGTCTACCTGAGAATGTGTACAGTGTTCAGTGTCTGATTTTCGCTATATTTAAGAGTGGGAATTGAAGTTGTAATGGGTGTGAAAGTGCCTTTTATACTAACGTACTTCAGCTGTGTAATAATATCGAAATCAATAAGAAATAAAGACACCTTTTACATTATTAGGAATTTTATTGCACCTTTACAATATTTTATAGAATGCTTTAGCTAAGGGTACTTCAGTAAGGCGCGATTTTTGGACGGATCGTTCTCCCTCAGAAATCGTAGCCTTGTACTTTTTGTATCATTGTCTCAAACGAACACAGGCCAGATATTATAAGTTTAATATAATTATTCTCGTGGTCCACCTAATTACTTAGTATTTATAATTTTATCTTTGGAGAATCTCCAATTTTCCATTACGAATTCTCATTACACCGAGTACTCGAATCAAAAGTAAGCACGTTCCTATAAATACGATATTTACATACAATTCTCATTCGGTAAATACAGGTTTGAGATTGAGCTCCCGCTTTTCGTAGTTATCTTTGTTAAAAATTGATTTGACGTAGATAAAAAATACCAACCATTATTAATAACAATGAGTATCACAAAGAATTTCATGTTCCATTCTTATTACTTCATTTCCAAATTCAACTATGATATGCAACAACTTTTTACCGAAATCCATCGTATTATTCATCCACTGAAAGGCGTGTCTCATAAGGCCAAAGGGGTTTTTACACGCAAGGTAAACCAGGTAATTGAGTCAAATCTCTGTTTGCGCAGCGGGTGGTGGAGTTAGAGGTGTCCAGGCACTATTTTGATGTTCGCCGGGAGCCATCTCAGCTTCTTGACGATGGTGATGATGTTGATGATGATGTTGGTGGTGACGATCGATCACTGTCGTCAAATATCTTCGATCATCATCTTGTTGAACTTCGTTCATACTTTCCGGAGCTTGTTCCGGATAACCAAGTGGTATATGATGTTGATCTTTGGGTGGTGCATCGTAATCCACACTAACTGGGGAAACAGCACCCGGTTGTTGGAGTGGTTGCAAATGTAACATTTGCGGATGATGTTGATGACGATGTTGATCCGGTGTAGTCGATTGCACTGGGGATGCGTGGTATTCGTGAACATAGTCTGTGTTTTCCACCGGAGGAACTGCTTCTTCACCGTTCGAGTGTAAAGGCTGATGCAAGCCTGGAAAGTAGAAATATTCTGTCTAAAAGGATCTAAAATCTCGATAATTCCTCACGGACCTGTGTGCGGAACCGGTGCATAAGGCGACATTTGATGATGCAGGTGGAGATTCAGATTCAAATAAGATTGTTGTTGTTGTTGTTGTTGTTGTTCAGCGAGACTCGACGAGTGAATCCAGGCCGAGGTGTCGGTACAGTGTACATGTTCCTGGGGTACCGAAGGTACATAAAGAGTGCATCCTGTTACAGTGGTAGTGGATGCTGTGCCAACCACACCCCTACTCAATACAGTATGGGAAGATGATGTTGGCGACGGTGATGGCGATGTTGGCCACTCTTGCGAGGGTGCCGATGGTAGACATGCTGGATTCAAGTTCTGTAAGGATTCGGGACTCCTTGGCGACCAGCCAGGTGCTGTCACGTATGCTGGTGAATGGAGAAGTGGTACTGGGCTATAAGGATCTGGACGTTGCTCTGCAATTGAATTAAGATATGTTCCACATTTTCTCTATTCACTAGAATTCGTATTTTTATTTTATAAAATATAGTTTCCCATAGACGGTAAATAGATATTTACAATATAAGTCGGACATACTTTCTAAAGTAGAAGAGATTTTCCAAAACAATCCATCCAACTTTCATGTACGAATTAGCGAGTTTAATATAGTCAAGTCCATTGCATAATACTACCAGCGACTAAATAGACAAAGAGAAATTTAAGGAACTTACCATCTTGCACGTATTTGTGTCTGAGAGCGTACGGTGCTGTCCTGCATGCGTTTCTATGCCCTGTACTCGAGACGGTGCAGGTATTCGACAGATGATTACTTACTGTTACCGAGGCCTGATTTTGTGCTGCTGCAAGAGCAGGGTTATATTCGTAACCCATGCTTGGCTGCGGTAGAAACCAGGCACCAGTATCTATAATTAATTAAAAAGATGAACTTGTCATTTTATTTTCATGTTAATTAAATATTATTAATTAGATGACTTACATTGAGGATACGTTTGTGGATCGGCAGGTCTTTCTTTTGCGTCCAAGAACGCTTTCGCGAATGGATTGTACTTGATTTTCAAACTCGTCACTTCTTCATTCTGATAAGCAGTAACCGCGATGAACTGGGTTTCCGGGAAACGATAGGTCAGAACCTAAACAAGTTTTCGTTTTTATACTTGATGATTATACATGACAATGATGTGCAAAACAATTGGTGGAATTGACGAAATATCTTACAGTGCGTTGTTGATCGGCATCCACTCGAACCAAGTGTACTCGTGGTTCATACTTGTGAAGTGAATTTAACATAATCTGCCCATTTCCATTGGACTTATTAGTAAGTTTCACTTTCGCGAAAGAAACTGCTTCTTTCATCCAATGCGCCCCGAAATTGGGACTCTCTGGGTGAAGGTAAATCGGATCCGGTGGTGCTACTTCTGCTTTTCCACCTGGTATCCATTCTCCATTGACGTATTTCCATCTACAAGTCCAAGTAACTTGTAATTATTTCGAGTAAACTATCTTAAAGCACCAGCAGCCATACTTTCGTTCGAAAATGTGTGTGGCAAGTGAGATGTATATGAGACAGTCACACGATAATGCGAAACGTAATCAATTAGCGACAGTATCTTGTAATGCCTCATCTAAGGAAGTTTTGAATGAACGGTAGTCAGTGGGGAGTTCATGAATCAAACTTCCTTTTTCGATCAGCCCGTTATTCGCGAGGTAGTTATAAAGTCGTGCGAATGGGCGACGTCCGACGCAGCAGGACGTCGATGACGAATCGACGGCAAGTTAAAAATAATCCTCTAACCAGTTTAGAATCGGTGTTTAACGGCGTTGCGGGCCGCGGTACGACGAAAGACGCCTATGATAATTAATATACGTCAGTGTCCTTCGACTACACCCCTTCGTCGCTGCTGCCAGAATCATTCTGACATACCACTTCTACCGAGTTTCCTATTGCATTCTTCTCGACAAAAATTCCAAAGAATTTGCGAAAACATTACTAAAGTTTATTTGAAACTAAAGTATTACATACCTGTGAGGGTCGATTTGAACAAATTCTAAGAGTAGCGTGTACATCGCCGCCGGTTCCAAACCTCGAGCAACCACCTTCACCACAGGAAACATTCGCCTGGAAGTTGAGATTTATTGTAAATTTCATTACTCATTCCTACATTTTTTTTAAGGACACTTGGCTATAATACGTTTCCGCAATTTCTTCCCTTGGATGATAATGAAACCGTGCTGTTCGGTAGTTTTAAGACAGCTCGGTAAACAGAGGCGAAAACAGGAGGGGCTTTTCGGTACCGTCGGCCGGGAGCGAATCCAGGGTGCAAAGGATCGGATCTCTTAGCCACAATAAAACTTTATGATGCTTACGATCTGAAACTGGTACCTGCGAGCCGCGATGTATCCTCGATCGACAAACCGTAATCGCTTTTAATAATGCAGCATGTCATAAAAGTAGTCGGCTTTATCTTTTGATCTGGCTGTGCCATTTAGCAACGACACCGATTTTTCTACGCCTCCTGCTCGCGTTCTTTCATCATTCACGTACTCTAATTATGGGAATTCTTTCGAGCAATCTGACACAATTCCCATGAATCCGAGTTCCAATTAATCTTGAATTGACATTTCATCCCTCTTATTTGAACTAAAAGTCCACCGTAATTTGTCGATGAATAATAGGAATCCCAATGTATCCGAGTATCGGAAATGCGCTCAATAAAATTTGTGAATTTCCAGACACTCCTTGTTTCGAGAAAGTACCAATTCATGGGAGTGTATTTCTCCCAGTACCGTTATGGAATTTGTTTAGGACGATTGAAAGTGGAGTGTGCAAACTTCAACATCATTTAACAATCGCAAAAATGTCAGATATAGTTGCCTTGGATTGAGAGTCGGAAAAATACTGATAGATTCCTATTGCAATATTCGAAACATTCATCGACATGATTCATCTTGCACTTCATGCTACGTTACAACAAACCCTTTGGGTTTAGTGCACGTCTCTTTTGTCTTACGTGCTCAAGAACTATTATTTTTACCTTCTAACTCGTTCGCACGAATGCTCTAATTAATACATTTTTGCGTAGGTCTGGTGGCCATGTTCGTCTTGTATCTCTCAGCGAGTTGGTCTATCTTAATAACTTCTCTTTGAACTTTACAATCTCATATATTTAAACACCAGACCAATTTTAATATATTTCTGGTCTAATGTAATCAATTTTTAATTCAACGTAAGTAATAAGGATAAACTTTTAATTTGGCATTCTTGCAAACGTATAAAAGGTTCACTAAGATATCATTTACCTTCCATTCTTTGTGACAATCATCTCATTGGTAATACACTGGAATCTAGTCCAGAGTTCTCGGTCCTCGAGCGACAGGGATAAAGGGATGCCCCGATTGCTGTTCATACCAGTGGAATTAATGCTTTGCCTCGAGATAGCGGTTCTATCTTCATTTTGATCAACCCGCTCATCCTCGGGGCTTGTACGATTTGTTCTTCCGGTCCGTTCACACTCCCTTTCTCTCTCTTGTTCGTGATCCCTGTCGCGTTCCCTTTCGCGACAACTTGATCTTCCTGGAGAACCCGGAGTACCTGGTGCATTTGCTGGTTGCATCCTTCTTAGATTCAATGAAATCTTCGTCAGAAATATAATTCCCTCTGTCAGTTCAATTGCTTATCCACAGCAATTTAATATCATAAGGCACTATTTTCGAATGTAGAGTAATCCAGCCTCCTACATACGATTCATTCGGTGTACCATTTAATACACTTCAGTTGAATACTTTTGTATTTGATTTTTTCCACACCTACTCCATTATCACTCCAATCACAATATCATTTTTCAATCTCTTACACTCTCCGCTCTGGAACCACCTTCAACTTTCATCACACTTATCCTTTTCTCTAAGAATCACCCCGGAAGAGATTTGCGCCAATGACCTCTGTCAGTTTTCGATCAAATCACCGATCGAATTAACGCGCCCGTAGGAAGCAGAAAGATAACCGGAGCAAGGATATGTTATCGGGTGATTTGCAGGGCGGGGAAAGTTATAAGAATTGCAAGGGTTGCGTGATTAGGAGCGAGAGAGGGAGAGATGTGTCGGGAAAAGGAAAAATCTGTGGCGATTGTGGAGAAAAGTGAGAGAAAGAGGGAGCGAAGAAAAGGTAGAAATGGCGGAGGCAAGAGGGATGAAAAATCGGGAGTAGCGAGAGATGCGCGCGGTGTTCCCGCGTGGCTGTGCTGCTCGTAACACTTGGGCGCGATATTTCACACTAGCCGGTGAAGAAGCAAGCGGTCGTCCGAGGAGAGGAGAGCACAGCCAGGTAGACAGACAGACAGACAGACAGAAAGACAGAGGTAGTATCGAGGCACAGGACGAGCATGCTCGTCGAGGAAGGAGGTCCTCCTCTTCGTCTGGCTTTAGAGCGGGGGACCATCCTTCCTCGGCAAGCTCCTCGGACTCTCCGTGGTTGCGTCTCCGCCGAGGCCCAATCGAGGCGCGACGCTCTAGACCGCTTGTTCACGGGTGCTAATTAGCCAGCCCGTAAATTAGGAAGCCTCGCCGCCAGCATGGCGGTCAACCAAGCCTGTCTCCATTGGAAACGACCGCCTTGCTGGAGAACTCCAGGCTTCCACGGGATCGTCCAGCGGGGGCCCGTTTACGCCTTTCCCAAACCTTACCGACCAATCGATGCCCGACGCTACTTTACGATCCCTCGACGGTTGGTCGATCCTTACCTCGGCAGCCGCGTTCTCCAGTCCGCCCACGCGCGCCAGTCTCGCCAGGACACGCGCGAGGACCTCGCGATTCTTGCCGGCGGCCGAGCGTGTGTCACGTGCCGGCGATATTCTTGCCAGATATCAAACGCCAACTTGCTACTATCAACTACTGTGTTCACCGCCACTATCAAGTGGAGCAGAACTACCGTCGCCATGCACTAACACCAACTTCTTCCCGCCTCGCTCACTCTCTGTGACTTGCATCGCGCAGTAAGATTTAGGGGGTAGTTTCTTTCCGGGATTGATTTAAGAAATAATACCTTCCAGGTGTAATTCGATAAGCAAATTTGTTTAATCGTGAATAAGGGTGGCGGAGAATATTAGGATGAAGGGTGGAATAGATAAGATCATTTGTCATGCTCCAAAGGAAGTAAAGAAAACGACGATCGGGGACGTCAAAGATTCCCAAGAGATTCGGAACTTTCCTTCAAGTATTCGGAAATGTTTATTTCGGCTACTAAACGAGCGTCAAAGTCTCGAGGCCGATGGGAACCGCTTCGAGGCGGCTCAAGCAGCTTACAATTTGTTTCATAAATACGAAGAGCAGGCGCAGAGCAGCGTAGCTTTCCGCGAGTTCAAAAGATCAACTGGGGCCTCGTTATCCCCGGCGTTGGAATATACAGTTTGCGAGAGGGGTCTCGAGGTACGACGACGAGCACACTCGAGGAGGGCACAGGTGCAAGGCGAAAGACAGTTAAATCGGTCGTGGCGTGCTGGACCGGTCGGGTTTCTCTCTCTCTCTCTCTCTCTCTCTCTTTCTGTTTTGCGTCAAATGACAAAAATCAACAGAGGGTTACGACTGGGCCGAGCGGAACGTATCACGCGAGAGTCCGAGGATATTTGAGCAGGACCGCCGCTTGTTTGCCATCGTGCGCGCATGATTTCGGACGGCGACGACGCTCTATACGCGCCAGATATTTGTGCTAGCAATTTCGTCCGGCCGAAGGAAGACCTCCGCGCGATCCGCGCTCCCGTCGCGACGCCATCGCCCCGCGTAACGGGCCCGATCTCTTCTCTACTCTTCGCCACCCTGCGATTGGCTGAGAGAGAGCTGCTGCATGCTTGTGCAAGGTAATTATCAAGCGCACTTGATTAATTGAGAAATTAATTATCCAATCATCGATGGATAAAGAATGTTTAAAAAGGAATGTGTAGAATAATTGTCGAACTTCCAATTTGTATTGAATACTTCAAGTTTCGTCGATTCTTTTATTACTGATTGTAATAAACTCGAGACAACCATTTCATAGCATTGATGTCTGATGTTCTACCCGCCTTTTATCCATCGGCACCAAACAGTTGCCGATGCTCGCTGTGCAAACAAACGATCATTCCTGGGAACTTCGGTTGCGTCCCTCGGATGCAGCACAGTGGCAAGCTGCCGCTATAAAATGTACCTTTTTTTTCCCTCTTATCCCGGCAAGACGTCTCGATCGTGTAAGTCGTTTACGACACGGATATATCCGAGCGATCGCTACCTGCCCCCGAGTGTAGGTCTCACCTGACACTGCCGGGGATTCCGGGTTCTCATAGCTCGCATTCGAGTATAAAGCTGTAGACGAGCGATGCTTCTTCAAGACGTTTGAGAAAAGCCGCCTCGAAACGTAAGAACATCCGCGATTACGATCGCTTTGATAAAGCATCCCGTTCCGAACCCTTTGTTTACCGACAGCACCGCTCAAAACGTAGAACCGACTAATTTCCTTTTATTGCCCTCCATTCTCTTTACTCATAGACTACCCACCACTTTCTGCCGCTTTTTTGATTAATCCATACCTTGCTATTCTATCAAAATTATCCTTGATTTATCTTTTATCATTTACTAAAAATGCCAATTATATTTCGAAGGAAAAAGTAATACAACTCAACGATTGAATACAAACTAAAGTATGAAATAATGATGATTCTTGTAAGATATTAATCACGTGGAAACTGAGTAACTTTAGCTGGTTTCTCAGATTCCTGCTGGGCGTGTTCTTCGACTGTAGTTCTTCGAGCTTCGAACTCGTAGTTCGTACTGCTTTCGGTTTCGGTTCGACATCTATCGTTCCTCATCTTGATTATTGCATAACGTCGCCGGGCTTCGTCCAGTAACATGCTACAATTGTATCTTTGCTGATGTAGGAACGTGTGCATCTCGGATGAACAGTAACATTCGCCTCGTATTGGGTGGTGAACGTATTCGGGAAATGGGGTATGGTTCTGCAAGTTCTTTGAAGAGAAAATAATAACATTTGAAATAAAATAATAAAGTTATAGAATTATATAAAATCTTATCATAATTCTTCGAACAGAACTTTAATATTACTTACAGTACTGCGTTCAGTACTCCTAGAAACAATAGGCGCGGATGGTGCTGCGAACCAGCAGCATCCGTCGGGGAAGATACGTGGTACGATGTTTCCTGTGCTCTCGAAAACTCGGTGAATAGGCGGTGCATTTCCCAAAATGCCACGTGAAGTGGAAGGGAAAGGAAAAAGGCCAGCAGGGATTGGCAGATAATTTGGGATGATCTGAAGGAAAATCGAACACGTAAATATAGCCGTCTCCCTCTGTCACAAGGACAATACTTTATTCATCTTCACACAGCTCGCACCTCACTCTCTTCATCGTCTCACTCACGCATTCTAACTCGATCGATCTTTTGATATTCGGAGAGAAATTCATGTTAATTGTCTTCGGTGTTTGTCTGTATGTTCGTGTATATGTCTGTGTTATTCTCGTCTCAGTGTACATCTTTATACAGCGACTTGGCACTTGTAGAACTAGGAGCGTACGATTTCCGATTGATTATAGTCTAAATCTAGGCGTGTCACAGTTATCTAGTTCTGTTTACTTTTGTCATCAACTCCCACCAAGTATTCTTTTATCGAACGCATTGTTCATTTAAAGACTCTGTTAAATTAGTACCTCAGAATGAACTTAACAATTTGGGAATTTAATCAGCAGCATCTCCAGACTGTGGTCGATTTGTAATATGATGTAGGTATCAATATGACTTTCATTTAGTTCCACAAGTTTAAATCTTAAAATTAATACCTATATCTTATTATGTATTAATGTAGTTCTTATTTTACTTTGACCTCGTGAAATTAATCGACACACAGTCTGGAAAATATATATTCATGGTAGGGAAATGACGGCAAGAAATGCTGTGGCAAATGCCTTCAAGTGACACGCCCTGATTCTCGATGAATGATTTCGTCCAATCGTACACAACATGCAACACACAATACATTTGCCCCTCCTTCGTAAGTGCAGCACACCGTAACCTGAGTACTTAGCGATGATATCTTTAACATTCGTAGAACGACTAGAGTAATATACGACGGTTATGGTGTCATCGTGTCGGAGAGTAACATAGTGGTCCACCAGGTTTGATTTATTAACACGCTCGCGCACCGCAGATTGATCGCTAATTGAACTCCTGGTGTACGCTTGTCATCGGCTATTACGAAGTGCGAAATGTTGCAAATCATGTACGCAAATGTTGGAGCGGGACGCGCGGGTCCAAGTGCCGCGTGATGAAACCCATGAAACGTTCGCTCTGATGCCCCCAAGTTGGTTTCCCGCCTCTTAGAAAATATCCACTCATAACGTAACTTTAGCGTGCAACCATAATCATTCACGAAGGTCTCCGTGGAAATGAAGAGCCGTAAAAAAATCTGGATCGACCAACGTGCCATTGCTAGTAGTGCCCTATCATTTGGAGATTCAATATTATGGATTTCGAAAATCGGACTCTTCCGGCTTAAGCATAAGACTTGCGTGAATTATCGTAGATGAATGGCCCGGTTACATCTGAGAGTTACAGATCTTCTTTTTTATTTCTCTAATACAGTAGATCTCGCGCAGTATTATTTACAGAACTTAGAGAAACTTAAATGAATTGCAAATAGGTTTACAATAGAAGAATCGATCGATTCCTTCGAGAGGATTGCTTTATAGGCGTAAGGAGGACCGCTGCCTCCACCGATTAAGTATGGACTCCGAAGGATATCGACTAAAACGAATCAGCCCATTGATAATTACGCAAGACCTCTTTGATCCGCAGCTCCCAGACGAAAGCTAGGAATAATTACTCTGACGTTTACGTGAACGAGTTTACACGCGCGCACGCTCATGAAACACTGTCATCATACACATATCACAATTCGCTCTATGACGACGCGAGGACACTGATAGGTAGTGTGGCTACGCGTTCGAACGTTTAAGCTAAAAGTTCATCGATCGCCGATCTCGTAAACAGATCATAGAGTTCTGAGAGGCAGAGCCCAACTGAATTCGATCCTGACACCATAGATAACTATGGCTCAAGAGAAAAGATCTTCCCTTGTAATTAGAGACACGATTCGAGGCGAAGCGCCGGACTTTAGTGTCCCGGCGATCGCGATTTTGCTACTTGTCGCGTAAACCTAATATTTATAGATGTATATCGATCAACATACATAATATGTTTAGTCAACTAGACATGGGCCCTTGCTTGAAAACCATTATGCGGCTGGTATATGTCAGGACGACAAACCGGCGAAATAGTTAACGCATCTTAAAGCTACAGACCGTGGAAGTCGATGCGGGATCTTTCCGATATATTAGTCTATCGATTGGGAATAATCACACACGTACACACAAGCCCCCCCGCAGGCGCACTCTCCGATCAGTATATATGTATGCCTGCTCGAAAGCTCCCGACTTTCAAAGGCTGTGCTCTTGTGAAAGTCATCTTAAAGTCTCAGTTTCGAGCGCAAGTCGTAATTCGTTCTAGATTTAATTTCAAGAGGGAATGCTTACGACTGTTAAGTCAAAGCCTTGTAGCTTTTGAAGTGTGAGAACTTGTCTGGGAATAAATAATATTTACTTGGCAAAAGAATTGGGGAATAAGATTTAAGGGATCCGACGGCAAACCGTTGGAATAGTTCGCTGTGGGGATTTTGGTACGCCGACGGATCTGCCTTTTGGGTTGGAGATAATAGTTGGATGGTAATAATGTGGAAGAAATGGGAGAATGGGGGTGAGAATCGCTCGCGGGGTGATAGACACAGGACGCAAGCGCGACGGCGAACGCGAAATAAAAGTTTTTTTCCTCTTAATTTGGTCCCATCGTAGGTACAGAATGGCCGGCACGAATTAGTCTTGGGTCGTAGATGCCGGCACGAAATTCAGAACTCGATCGTCAACTAATGAAGTCTCTACGATTTCATCTGATCAGTTAATCCTCGAATGTGTTCTCGTAATTCTTTGTGAACGCTGGTAGCTCAAGCTCGCTAATTCAATTGGGTAATGATTACCGGGGAAACGATTCGTACGAACTGGTTACTATGCGTACCGTCGACGACTATAACGTTACGTGAAATTTCCAGTATCCCTTTTTAACGTTAAAGAGGAAAGTCAATATTCTCCAAACGTTTGTTGACTTTGAAACTCCATCGATTGGTGACTCATCATAACGTTGCACCCGTGAGAACGATTATCCGACCGACTAGAATGATTGCGTCGACTCGGTTTTTCTCCCTTTTGATCTAAGCTCTAAGAAAAGTTCATCAAAAACACGTAAGTCAATTAAACTATCCTAATTTCTTGGTCGAAAGTCAATCATCGGTTTAGATCTAGTTTAATGTAGGTCCTCGGATAAAATCACTTAGAAAAACCATTTGATCCTGCATTATGTTCCTTAGTAGAGGAGCATGTTGCTCCTTTGGCGTCACAGTTTTGTGGTGTTTTTGCCTGCGGTTTTCCAAACTTTTCTTCTGGAAACCTTTTGAAGGTCCAGTACAAGATACTTGAAGTATAGTCACAATCTGAAAATCATCTACCTGTCGAGGGATGCAGTTGGTAATTCCAAGACTGTGTGTTCTTGACTGACCGACTAGCAAGTAATAATTAATGAAGTTTGGTATCTTCAGAAATATTATCTCGATTTTCTACTTGCCTCTATTAACTGTTACATCACTATATTTGAAAGTATTCATAACTGTATCTGGTTTAGAAATTCTAGTAGACTTGGTATCCCCTCTACGAGGAAAACAGGCCACTGATTCGAAATTCTTAAGGTAGTTGTATCAAAAAACAGTTTTCTATAGATTTTGTTTAAAGCCAGTGGCAGAAATGCCGGAGTTGTGCCGAAAACATAAGGAAAAGCTATCCTGAATAATTCATTTGATCTAATTCCGACGGTTTTTCCCATGTTTTCCATACTTCCCGACATTTTCCGGGGCTGAAATTTGGTGGGGAATGTTTTCTTGCATGAAGTAAGAAGTGATATAAATTCCAGAGCCCCAGCTCAAAATTAATTTTTTCGCAAATTTTTGCATATGTACCCCTTCACAAATTTTCGATTTTTCGAAGGTTCTGGGACTTGGACGAACGCTTGATTTTTCGATTGTTTATGTATCAAAACGGAAAGAAAACATGAAACCAGTGGCAGAAATGCCGGAATTGTACCGAAAACATATGGAAAACCGATGCTGAAAATTTCAGTTTCGTGGTTTTTCCCATGTTTTCCATACTTCCCGACATTTTCCGGCGCTGAAATTTGGTGGAGAATGTTTTCTTGTATCAAGGAAGAAGTGATATAAATTCCAGAGCCCCAGCTCAAAATTCATTTTTTCGCAAATTTTTGCATATGTACCCCTTCACAAATTTTCGATTTTTCGAAGGTTCTGGGACTGGGACGAACACTTGATATTTCGATTGTTTGAGTCTCAAAACGGATAGAAAACATGAAACCAGTGGCAGAAATGCCGGAATTGTACCGAAAACACATGGAAAACCAATCCTGAATATTTGACCTGGTCTAATTTTGACGGTATTTTCCATGTTTTTAAATCTTCCTGACCTTTTCCGGGGCTGAAATTTGGTGGAGAATAGTTTCTTGCATCAAGGAAGAAGTGGTATAAATTCCAGAGCCCCAGCTCAAAATTCATTTTTTCGCAAATTTTTCCATATGTACCCCTTCACAAATTTTCGATTTTTCGAAGGTTCTGGGACTTGGACGAACGCTTGATTTTTCGATTGTTTATGTATCAAAACGGAAAGAAAACATGAAACCAGTGGCAGAGATGCCGGAATTGTACCGAAAACATATGGAAAACCGATCTTGAATATTTCATTTTCGTGGTTTTCCTCATGTTTTCCACACTTCCCGAAATTTTCCGGGGTTGAAATTTGGTGGGGAATGTGTTCTTGCATTAAGAAAGAAGTGACATAAATTCCAGAGCCCTAACTCAAAATTCATTTTCTCACAACTTTTCTAACAGCTCCTTCGGCCAACGGCTGACTTTTGGATGGTACAGTATTGATACAACTACCTTCAATTCGCTGAAAGAATTTTTCCTAAATAGTTTAGGTCAGTTTCCCCTGCTAAGCGAGTCCAGAGTTCTGAATGCGAATCATCGTACGCAATCACCGACAAACACAATTCATTTCTTCCTTTCTTTCCACGAGCAAGACAGCGTTATCGCTTCAATCCGTCGGCTTCTCGATTCCCTACGAGTTTTTACGGCAAGAATCGCCGATTTCATTTAGCCACTTTTATTTAGACGCATCTCCGCGCGACAGTGCGTGCTAGCCTGTCCGGCTGCGTCTCCTAATAATTTATTAATTAACTTAAGACACCTCGTCGCGCATTTTCGTTCCACCGCTTCTCGGGGTTATGTATATATAATATATTTTGCATGTATATTTATAGATTTATATATAATATATATATGTCGCTCGTCACCGAACACATTGCGGCAAATATTCGGCGACGGCGCATCTAACAACAGAGATGGAAGCTGCCAAGTTGAGAATTCTCGATACATTGGCAATACTTTTGATTATATCTTGTTATGCCGACTCCAAGTAACTCCCGAGTCGAGACAATTGCCTTATCACATTTGCTTTCCACTTTTCAAATTCTCGCTGAGTTATAATTCAATTTTCCTCAAGCGTTTGAAAGTTTAGTTACGTGTAAAAAAGTTGGTGCAATTTCTTTATCTCTTTTTCGTGGAAAGTGTATGATTAATTAAGGTAATTGCATATGATTACGAGTTACCTGGCGTCAAGCTTGACGTACGAGACGCCTGTACATCGTGCATGGTGCTTTGATATTTTTCCTCTCGCCTCTCAAGAGCACGAGGACGATTCCGGATCTCTTCCAATGACTTCGAAGGCACAATCTCGACGAACGTACCTGGTTTGTCGGGACGTTTCGTACGCCAGTTTTGCCCTCTCTCTAGATTTCGAGTAGATCGACACCCTTTTCAAATAGAAATTGCGTTCGTATAAAATCAGAGAAGCACGAATTCCTTTAGTCTCGGGAAAACGATTGTCGAACCGCACGAAATTGAGGAGGGTCTTTAAAATTTGGACTAGATGTAATATTGGACATGATTTTCGTCCGCGGTCAGTCACTTGGTCCCTTCGTAGGTGGATTCGTATGGACCTCTAGACGAGTTGTTTGTGCGATCAAAGAGCCCTCTGGAGAACGATAACGAAGCCTACGAAGGGAAAGCGAGATTCGCTTGAAAATTGGCTAGATTAAAATTCACTAACTACAGGGCCTACGTGATGAGTATGCCACCGAAGAAATGCACTTATCACCATTCTGTTTCAACGTATTCACAGCGATGGGCCTATAGCCCATTCTTATACTTACTAGTCGGAATCGACACTGCAATTCACAGTATATCTATAGTGTCACCTGTCTTTTTATTATCCTTATACGGAAGTAATTAGAGACAGTACTCATCGATATTAGTCTGACTAGTAGAATATTCCATCGTTCGCCCATTGATATCTATGAATGGTTCTAACCAAATCAAGATTCCAAATCGTACGTCTGTTATTGTAATTTTCATAAACAACGCAACGAAACGATCAGACCCATTCAATTATAGCTATAACTAACTGCCATACATGGAAATCATGAGACCAGACATACTCATACCGTTTTTAATCCACCCTTAGTATCCTTATCATAACCAGTCTAATCCAATTCTACCTATATCGATATAGTAAGACATCTCCTGGACAATTTGTCCATTCTCTGCACTTTCGTGTTTTTTTTTTTTTTTGCGACTCTCGAGTAACATCGAGCTCAGAGCTTACGAGCACAGAGTGTCCCCTGATTTTGTTGACTAGTGAAATTTGGCATTCGGTAAGTGGAACTACCAAAGTGGAAGATGCGATTACAGGTTCATCTCTTTTATTTCCTGTTCAATCAAAGTTGGGGAGGCTCTGTGATTGGAGTGCTCGAAAAAGAGACCTTAGATCTCGCTTCCTATAGGTCCGACGTGAGGTCTGTGCCATCGGGGTGCGGCAGGTTGTTGTCCGCAGTAGGAAACGAGCTCGCTTGGATTCTCATCGAAGCTCGCTTCCTCGCTTTCCTCGGATTCGAAGCTTCTGGAAGCTGGAGCTGTGGATGCTGGGACAGTGGAGTCCGCCGGCTGTGCCGGCGTGCTTGCTGTCCCATCGTTCATCTCGTGTCGTTGTTCGGTACTCACGTCACTATTGTCCGCCTCGACGGCACTGCTCTCGCCAACCATGCTCACGAAGTACTCCGATCGAGAGAACTTGCCAATCTCCGTCGAGCCAAACGCCTGGTGGAAACCTGGCAGTGGCTGCTTCCTTACACTCTTCTTCTTTGCCTCAAAACGCTCCGCTGCGCGCCGAGACGCCTGAACCTTCTCCCGCGATGCCGATGTATCCTGCTGTTGAGACTGCAAGTCGTTCAATGGTAACGCTTCGTTAAAATCGTTGTCAATATTGATAATCTAAGGAGACAACAGTAAAATACGTCTCGGATTGTTGATAGGGTATTAATTACAAATGGGTCATAATAAATGGGAATTCGTATGAAGAATATTTTTAATACGAAGTGAAAAGTGTGTTACCGTGGAAGTGGGAACCAATCCTTCCAAGGACATATTATTGGGAACGTTGTTCGATTCCCATCTACTTTCTTCCTCCTCCTCGCGACGGTTCTTTGTTGTGTTCGAGGACTCCACTACTTGAGCGACGGGCGACTCTATTAATCTGGGCATCTGTAATGATAATTATTCGTAATTATCTTTTCCCAAATTTTCTTGAATATAAAACCATAAGTTTTGATAGAAAACAAAATTAACCTGATGCTCAGTGGAAGGGTAGGGCGTGCGCACAGCGTCGACGTCGAGTTTTGTCGCAGTGTAGGGCAATCGCGAGACGTCCTCTGGGAATCCGCAGTGTCTACTGGCTGGATGTTCCCGCAGGAAAACAGCGTGGCGTGGTCCTCGGATTCCTACATTTCGTGCCATACCTGGAACATCTAAAAAGACAATTGATTGAGAACCATGAGTTTCCATCCGGTCTTGAATTTCTCCTATTCTCCTTTGATTAATTATCCTGTCAAGTCATTTAATCGCTGACACTTACGCGGTAATACACCATGGCAGAATTGTCCCCATGTTCCGTGTCCGTGGCCATGAGAGTTGGTGTTCTGGATTCCCGGATGAAGGATGCCACCCATCTGAGAGGGATGCGGTGTCCTCGGATGCTGGTGAGAATTCCCTCCGTTCTGTGGGATAAGAAAAATTGCTAGCTCTTTCTTCCTCAATATCCGCGGAAATAAAACACTTTTCCGTTTGTCGTCGACCTCTCAAAAAGAGCTAACGGTACATTGGAGAGAGTTGTCGCTTGAGTTCTCAGGAATTCGTACTTGACAAATGATCATGAAAAGTAGTCTTCATTTAATTTATCTTTCGGTAATTAGTTAGCGGTCAGATAAGTGAATGATAAACTTCATTCAAGGGAGACTCGTGGAAACCAGATGAAATAGAGCTCTCTGATTTCTAGAGCAACGCACTTCCCCAACTTTTCTCTAGTTATTACATCTCTCATTACACTTTTCAACGCTTTGACTTCGTTCTAGGGCATCCGCGAGCAAAGTAATTAAATCGCTCCCGAGCGAGCTCTCATATTTTCATTGTGTGCGCATAATGGACGATTAATTGATTTAATTTGAAATTCGTTCGGGAATCATTACAGCTCACCCTCTCATTCTCTCTTTCTTCTTTACGAAGCCGGACGAGTTTGGAAACTATTAAATGCTACGGCGAATTAGCTTGCAGTGCTATCGATGGAAGTTCCCAAACTAGCCAGGCATTCCAACCGAATTGGCGAGCAAGACCGCTTGAAAGTCCACCCGGGAAATTGAAAGTTTTGTCCCGTTTGCGTTGTGAAAGAGTTTTTGACTCAAGGAAACCTGGTCCATTTAATATCCATCCTGTTCAAGGATTCCAGCAACTCAAACTAATGATTACAATTGGCTCCAACTACATAATGTTAATGAGATGTACGCGTCAATGGGTTCATAATTATTCATACGTCGAGTTACTCAGAACACTAAAGTATCGGTCAGAGTGGGTGCAGCTTTACACCAGAAATGAATGCCTGATATTTGTCGACGAGTTTGCTACATTTGACACGAAGGTAATATGACTGCAAGCTGACGTCAATATTTTCAAGTAACATTCCTATTAATGAAGGCCTGAAGAAATAGCTACTTCTGCAAACAGCATTACCGCATGCATTATAATAGCATTAAAGTTAATGGCATTACCGCTTCGTTTTGCCAAGTTGCGCGCATCGATGCCGGTACACCGCATTCCCGCATCTAAGGAACTCTTCTGGAACTCCGGCGTAATGAGTTTCGAGCACGATATGAATCTAACTCAATTTCAATCAAGAATCGCAATGACAGAAACGAAAGACCTTGTAAATTTACAAAGCTTGATTCTAGGAATCATAGAAATCCAATAAAAAAAACTAATCAATACGATAAATATTCATGACAAATTACTTGATAAGGGTGCCACTTCTGTCCGTCGGGGAACTCGGTGTACTCTTGCAAGGGATCTTGTCTCCGGACATCTCTTCCATTGAATTCGGAATAAGGTGGTCCAGAGAATGGTGGTGCGCATTCAGGTCCATTGGAGTGCTGGTTTCGCATGGCGTCCTTGCACTTGTCGAGAACCGCTCGTTGATGCATGGTCCCCATGGCCTGGAGCCTTTGGATCGGGTCGGCCGCCGGTTGGCCGTACCAGTCAGTTAATCGAGGTGAATGAAGCGTTGCTTTACTTGAGAACCAAGGCTCAGCGGTGAGTCTCTCAGCGTTTTGCATTGGCAAAGAGGACGGCACCGGGGATGGCGGGCAGCCGAATGGATGCTGGTGCTCCAGGAAGCCGGCTGCCGTGGATGCGGTGCTGGTGGCCACTCCACCGCCGGCAGCGCGGCCGATCGCGTTCTGGAGAATCGATCGCCGCGTCAACTCGCGGCTCTGTTCGCGCATCGCCTTTCGCAGCCTCGCCTCCTTCGGGTTGTACACGTAATCTGTGCAGCAGGTGAATCGATCAGCTTTCGGAGCGACAGTAGTTCGAATCTACCCGCACCCCCCCCCCCCCCCCCCACCCCATCGCCACCCTCAACCCAACTATAATTGCAGTATTAACACACCGAATATCGAGTCTCCCAGTATTGCTCCTAGATTTCGGATCAGGGAAATCTGTGTAGTTTTATTTGATAGAGAGAAATGCCTTTCGATTATTGTACGCTACACTCAATTACTATTTAATGGTGGCGATTAAATTCTATGGGTTTCAGAGTGTTGCAATGCTCTTATTTCACAATTAACAGTTGGATTTGTCTATTGTGCAATAACGTTTATCTTGATTTCAAGGTATTGCAATATAAATCTATGTTAGGAGTGTGATTCCTTTCACTTTAATCAAAATTTCTTTCGGTCACCTACGTTCAACAGTGAATATTTCACTAAGAAATGGTGGGCAGTTAGAAATTTCGCGTTTAAAAGTCACGACAATAGCAGAACCGTAAAAGGGGTCAGGCAGATGGAAACGTAGGAGTGCAACCGTTCAAGCGCACCTGCTTGAGGGAATCAATATCACGGGAATCCATACTCCAGGCAAATTTCAATCGGGAGTTCCGATTAACTAAGAGCCAGGCAAGCATGCTTGTAATGTCAACCTGTTGAAGCATAGTTCTCTCTTACTGCTGAGTCTGCCAAGTATTCCGAGTTCGGTGCCGCACAGCACGTGAATCGGAAAACCTCGGGAACTCCTCGAGATTCCCTTATTGCGCCAGTGGCATTTCTTTCTTTCTTTCTTTCTTTTTCTTTTAACCAAGGGTAGTCAAGGAACGTCAATGAAATTTTGCAAAGGCTTTTCAGTTGCTTCAGTCACTTTAATATTGCCAATTCAGGTACAACTAGTATTAAAGCTTAATTGAATTTTACATCACATTACCATACAAGTTCGAGCACTAATGACAATTTTGCCAGTGCAGAGTCTAGGATTATTAAAAAAAAAAAAAGGGGGGGGGGAGGACATCCTTGAAAATGAGATCGTAGATTGTTTAAAGCATCTGCCGGAGGATATGTATGTACCTGTGGGATAGGCAGGCGGCAGAGTCCCGTTGTACCTGGCTGCCCCGATCCCATTGGCGATGGGCGGCTGGGGTTCGTAGCCGGCATACGGTGCGGAATTGGGGCTATCGTAGCAGAAGTAGTGCTGGTGCTGTTGCTGTTGATAGAAGTGTGCGGGTCCGGCCGCATACGCCTCGACGTAATTGCAGCAGTCCATCTCTGCTAGCTGGCGAGAGGAAGCGCGCCCGCCCGCGGCCAATTCAATTTCGACCGGATCGACCTCGATTCGCGACCTCTCCCTCCAACGCGCCCGTTCAGCCAACCGGCAGCCTCGACCTATCGGTGAGATTCGCGCCGAAACGACGGCGTCGCGACGTCAGCCTCCCGCATGTAAACAGACCTTCTCGCCCGGAAGTAATCTACCAGAGAGAATCACTTCTCTCTCTCTCTCTCTCTCTCTCTGTCTATCTTCCTTCTATTCTCTGCGCAGTCTATACTTTAATTAAGTGTTGTTCAATGGAAGAATTGGCGAATTGGTTGGTTTCCTTTCTTGCCGACTTCTCACTATCTTGTCTTGGATATCTTCTGTCCCTTTGTGCTCTCGGTCGTCTTAGACTGCGATAGGATAACGTTGGCGCGATGCGGAGAGGCGAGAAGAGGGTGCTGCTGCATTAGAAGGCGTTCGATCGGTCTGCCGCATTCCGTCGGGAAGACCAGCCAGTGTTGGTGGCACGCTCGGCGTCGTGGTCGTCGTCGTGGTCGTGGTCGTCGTCGTCGTCGAGCACCTCCTCGTCCCCGACGTGCTCACAGCACGGATGATGATGGCCCGACGAGAGCAGCGGCTACAGTTGGCCCTGACGGTCATCCTGTTACTGTTGTCGCACGCTGCCCACCGGCCGAGCACTAGGTGTTCCCAGGTGGTGGTGGTGTTGGTGGTGATGGTGGTGGTGGCGCGGGTTGCGCGTGGCCCGTTGTCGTGGCGGTCGGTTCGAGGGCGAACCCCTGCGAAAGTCGGGCGGACGCGCCATGCTAGTGGCGGCTGCACCGCGACGAGATCGATGCTCGAACCTCCTAAGCTTTTTCTCTTCTTCCAGCAACGCCACCCGGTTGCCCCGCGCCCGCTAATCGGCTTCCCGCTCTCTCTTTCTCTCTCTCACGCCACTCGGCCCTACATCCCCCCTCCTCCTCCTCCCGGCGCTCCTCCTGCTGATCTTCCTCTTCCCTGATCCTACCCCTCTCTCCACCCTTCACCCGTTTCGATTCGATTCGATTCGATTCACCGGACTTTCACTCAAGCCACCACGATGGATACTGCCTACCACCCCCGTTCAACCCTTATCGCGGCAACCCCTGCGGATTACTGTTTATCATCACATCTGTTCCAGGGGTTGATAGTCCTCGACTATCAGAGGAGCGTGCGACCTCGACGAGTCATAGTTCAGAGGATTGGATCTTCATTTTCTCTTGTTAGCGCGCGGCAGCTGTTTACCATGCAACTTGTATGTTTCGATGAGTTCTCTTCTCTCTCTCTCTCTCTCTCTCTCTCTCTCTCTCTCTCTCTCTCTCTTTCTCTCTTTGGAGTTGTCTTCTAGTGTGTCCAAGCAGGCGGCTCTTTGGCAACGTCACTGACAGTCTCACTGTGACACTCTCGGCACTGTTAGATTCACCCGACTGCGAGCACCGCTGTCCGAGGTGAATCCCGTGAAAACGATGGCCAATCAATCGCTATCACTGGCGCTCTCGCGTCGCACACTCTGTCAGGTGTGGATGTCGGGCGGGTGGGCAAGCAGGCAAGCTGGCAGGCAGGCAAGGGAAGGCAGAGGTAGAGGCAGAGGCAGAGGCAGAGGCAGGCAGGCGCGTGGTGTATGTGCTCTCGGCACCGACGGCGGCGGCGGTGCTCTCTCTCGCAGTGAGTCCGCGCGAACTCTCGAATCCTTTGCGCTTCCACCCCCCGGTGGCGTCGGCGGCGGCGGCAGCGGCGTCGGCGTCGGTGGTTGCGGCGGTGTCACCTGCGCGCGGCCGGAGTGCGAGGCCTCGAAAACTCTCTTCGATCGACGGGCGTATTTACGGAGAGAGACCGGGGCCGGTTGAACGCTCGTGTTCCGGGTGGGCCGACCTATTTATCCGGTCTTCCTCTTTCCCTTGCTCTCACCCTCTCACTCTCTCTCTCTCTCTCTCTCTCTCTCTCTCTCTCTCTCTCTCTCTCTCTCTCTCTCTCTCTTTCTTTCTTTCTTTCTCTCGTATTCGCTCTCGCCCCAGCCTCTGTCTGTCCGTCGACGTCGACGGGCCAGACGTCGTCGGACGTCGTGCCTGATACACGTCACCGGCCTCTCTGACCCGCTCTCTTCTCTCTTTTCCTCACCCTCGCCCTTTCTTCCCATCACCCTCATTCACCCTTATGCTGCGGGGCAGCACCGTACATGCCCCCACGAATTCACCTGCGAATCTCTTGTCCATCTCCTTGGACACGCGGCCCCTAAGACATCCCAACCCCTTCGAGCTTGGGGGATGATTGACACGGGCTAGGGTTCCCCACTCAACCATCCTATCCTGTCTTTACTTGCTTGACGAGATTGTGCTGCTTCCAAAAGAAAAAGGTCCAACATATGTTCCAATTGGAATACTTGATATATTTGAGTTGCATTAAATATCGTGGAAAAATCATTTATTTTATATTAGTTTAATATGTGTCCGGTGCGATGGACACATTGTAAACGCTTTAGTGGATTGTTCAGGGACTGACGGGGATATTAAAGTTTCGGCTTTCCGGGATTAAAGTATTGATCCAGCTGGAGCGATTGATCGGCTAACTGTCACCCTCTCCACCGTTCTCTCGTTGCCCGTTGATTATCCACATAGGTGGTAAAAGTGGACACCCACGATCGCCACCCCTATTCCTAGTATCAGCACTAACCGACAAAGTACCATCCCCATTTTTCTCATAATAGATTGCAAATGATCTCATTGAAGGAAGATTGGCAAATTTTGATGAGTCGTTAATATGATAGGCAGGTCAAACTAATTAGTTGGACGTAAATGAGAGCAATCATTCCTACGAATATTTCAGTCGTCGAGAATTCATACTGACTCGTTCAAATATGTACGCGGGCATACACATCTGTCGCATATATCGAATCCTGAGCAAATATGTACTTGGCGCTGATTTATATTTCTGTCGAAAATCCCCGTCACTCTCTGCGCGCAACACCTTCTCATCGAAGCCTGCTGCGCGCGTTTAGCAGAGAGCAGCGACAACTACGTGGCAGAATGTAAACGGCAGTCAAAATGAATTTGAGAAGCGTAGCGACAGGCAAAAAGGCATCGCACTGACAAGCTGCCGCGAGGATGAGCAGGATTGATAATGGTATGCAAAAAGCTCGTGAGCTGTTTTTCGATCAATAAATCCACGTGTCCACACACGTAGCCACGCACCCACGCAGAACCCCGGAGAGCGCCGACGATTTCCATAAACTGAAAGTGGGTCGTTGTGCCAGGAAAAAAACCCCGCCGCGCTTCCGTTACCAAAAATATCCTGGAAACTGCATGTAAAAAAGACTGGCAACAGGAGCGCACGCGCTCCACTCCTATGCGTGTGTGTGTGTGTGTGTGTGTGTGTGTGAGAACGTGCGCTTGTTGGAAACGGTGAAAAAATCACCGCCGAATTTCAAAGAGCTTTTTTCCCTAGTGTATGGGAAAACATGCACGCCTGTGGAAGCGAGCCATGTAAATGGGTGCAGTTGAGCTTTGAAGAATCGTGGTGCGCGATTCCCGGGAAAATTCGGTGTTTCCAGCTTCCGAGACCCGCTGTATTTCGTTTGGACGATGCTCTTGCTGGCATATCGGCATTGATACGATAGCAAGGATCGATCGGGAACGATCGTAGCCGGAGGCAAGCGCGGAGGGGTGGGTGGCCTCTCTCGTGTCTTGTGGTCGATTTGACTCCCGAATGCACGAGCCTCGACAGTTCGATGGCTTCGCTACGCACAATTTGTGCAGTCAGTCCTTCCACTCCCAGTTACCAAGCACCATTATCATTTTACATTTCCTCTTGCTCCTTGGCCAAATTAAAGCCAACTCTCGAATAATGTCTGCTCTTGATTAGTCTCCTTAGATGTCTGTACAAGCTCATTTACCTCCTCGGATCTTTTAGGGAAGCAAGAAAAATGCATGTAGAGCCCCATTATCATCTGTATCATCCTTTTGGAATTCAGACATCTTTTATTCCCACTTTTCTTTGGATTCTTTCCCCTGCTGTCCGCTTGGTTCGTTCATCCCTCCATGTTGATACCTGCCAGTGTCCTTTAATCTCTGCTCCCAACGCACTTGGTTGCCCTTCATCAGCCGTTCCCTTTCATTCTACTTCTTCCTCAAAGGTAGCCTTTGAATTGAAGCCCTCGCACCGCGGTAATATTAATAGCACTGTCTTGTTTTTAGCTGTTCCCCCTTCATTCTTAGAGAAGAAGGACGCTCCCAAAAGCCCCCGTTAAATCATCGAGTAAGAATTTCACTGGATAATACAATCACGTGACTCTCAATCTTTTTAATATTTCTGTAGATGACTGAAATAATTTTGTAAGTCTATCATTCTCGAGCTCGATAATTTTACACGTATTGTTGATTCATCGGAAGTTAATTGTCATGGAAGTAAATACGTCACACAGTGTTTGACAAGTTTATCCCTTCGTTGCTTGTAGCTATGTGGGAGAATGGGCAAGTGTGTGTGTGCGTGTGCTGGTAGGAATGTGAGTGCATCCGCGATCGTTCCGGGCACTTTGCGCGGCGGCACCGTGCAGGTGCATCCGCGCAGATGCATGGGAATCCGTATCCCGAACGCTGGCGCAGAGAGCTGGCATCGATACGCCCGCTGATCTTAATTGACCACTCCGAGCGGAGCCGCGTGCCGGCTTTGTCATCGATTATGCGACCGCCGGAGGACGGCCTGCGCCCGAGCCACTTGCATAATTTCACTTGTCGACCAGCCACCACGACAATACCGCCCAACGCCGTCGAAACCCTTTGATCGATCCAGGAAAGCACCATTGGCAAATTTAAACCACACGCTAACTTTTTCACATCTTTCATAATAATCATTCGAATTTTATACAACTGATTTCCGTCGAGAGTCCTGTTAAATTACCCGCAATCCTCTTAATACGAACTATGCATTGCGTAACAACGCTCGAAACGGCAGTTTGCAAACTATACGTATGTCAATCTGAACGTGACATTACACAGTAATGGGAAACTACTCCTCGCCCAACTATAATTACAATGTCTCATTGTCCCAACGGAGATAATGCCGGACTAACGTGCTGGAAGTCCTGTAGAATTCCGGGATCATTTTAAACCAGAGAGAAAAGACTCTTTTTCAAAAGCTGGACAGCGAAAGAATTGAAATACACCCTAAGTAATAAATTGCAACAGAATTCCACGAGGGACTTTAACGTATGAGTGAACAAAAAAATAATAGTAAATTACCAGGGTGCTTTTTTCCTGTTAGAGTGTGAATATGAAGGGCAGGATTGTGGGTCGAAAGTCGAAAGTAGAGGTGTTGGGGACGGGATGGGGTTAAGGGAGAGAGGAGGAGGACGATGACGATTTCAGTAATGGGTAGGAGAGAGGTGCGGGTGCCTCAGCTGGGTGCGAAATGCTCGGGCGAGGAATAATCGCAGTGCTGGTGTAGGCAGGCAGGTAGTGCACGCTCTGGTGTATCGGGCAGGTTCCTAGAGTCGCGTCGCAATCAATACCTCCGGTCTCCGGTGTTCCGACGACCTCTCTCACTCTTCCTCTCGCTATGCCGGAGCAGGCTATCTCACCTCGTCACTCAGCCGAGAGAAAGAGAAAGAATATTTCTCTCGGCACCCTCGGCCTCCCTCTCATCCCCCCCCCCCCCACTCACTCACTCGCTCACTCACTCGCCCAATCCCTCTCTCACTTCCTCCAGTTCTCCCGTCGGCGTAATCCGCACCCACTCTTTTTCGAATCGGATTCGCACGGGCGTTCGCGACCCGAATCGACGCGACCTTTAACCGCGGCCTCCCGCCTGCATCGCGATTTTCCATCCAATCCATTCTTCCACCCTTTCCAACTCTCCCCGACTCCCCTCTCCTCTCTACGTTTATTCCAGCTTTCCGGTTCCACCACTGGATGAGCACTTCCGGCTACCACTTCGGATTTCGATATATGCACTCACTGCGATATCTGACCGGTTAGATGCTTGTCGGAGATGTGGAGTACATTCATAAGTAGTTTGTGTAGGATTTTCATTATTATTCTGTCTTTGATCAATTTTAAGGAATAATATTGTAAGAAAGTCATTGTTAAATCCTAGACTATTGGTATCGAATTTTATTGGGAACTGCCCCATCACTTTCAATCCATCATTCCTGCTTGAATGTTCAAGCTGAGGGGTTGTTTACCCCTTGCTCGTTGCAATTCCCATGATCTTTCTTTATAAGTCGCAGAGCGCGTGCCCGGTGAATCGGTAATCTCCGAGGAATTCACTATATCAGTCTTTCACAGTATTGGTACATTGTATCCACCGTTTGTCGGAATATGTCACCTATTAACGATTGCGAGTTGAAGTACTTCTGGGTATTGGGAATTACTTTACCGTATTAAAAGGGGACTCGTCTGTCGTATGATTTTTGCAGTTCGTTTGGCGATTTGAGACTTGTGTGAGCTTATACTTAAAAGTATTGAAGTAGCTTTTGTATCCTCAACAGAGAATACATACTAAAGGCGTTTCAAATTGAACGTCAAATCTACCTGGATATTTCCGCTTGTGTTCTGCGTCCACTTCTCGAGCCATTGCGAAGTACTTTTCCTTCACTTCCTTCGTCATGTTCTTCCATAGAAGACCAAGTCTGAAATAGATTACTATTATTATTCCTAGAATATAAGACCAAGTAGTGGTAATTTTATTTTAAGCTTCTTTTCACCTCAGGATTAGTGTCTAAGAGACACTAATAGACTTAGAAAGACTATCTTACACCAGCTATGTTTCATTTCTAGTATTTCATATTTTTCTATAAGTATTTTTAAGACAGGCAGAGACTAAACGAGATTGTCTCTGAAACTATTCCATAGGTGACTGTTGAGAAAAGAAAGTAAATTGATAGTGTACCTAACACTAATGTCCTTATTCGACTCTCGGGGATTCTCGGTGGCCAATTTCTTTCGCCACTCGTTGGCGAAGAGCATGAAAGCATTTGCCGGTCGCGGGATCTTCCGCTTGAGTCCACCGATTCCCTCGATTCTGCCGTCGATGCAGAGAAAAGTCGGAGGACCTTCGCGATTCGATCTATTCGCCTGTTGCAGCACGAAGATCTTCCTTCCCTCGTTATCCTTGCCGCGAACGCTCCCAAAGTGACTCGTGTCCAATCGAATCCTTTTCTTGCTCTCGTTCTCTTTGCCCTTTTCCGTTTCTGTCGCGGGACACTTCACTGACAGCCTTTTCCGTTCACTCGTTTCCTCCTTTCTCTCGTTCTGTGGGATCCCTTTCTCCTGCTCACGAAAGGAATCGTATTCGTTTGAATCTTCATCGGGCACTTCCTTTTTGATGATGGCTGTAACAATTCCCTTAGTTATATACACCTTTTGCTCTGAGTTCTTTGATCTTATAAAAATATTACATTAAAGGAACGTTTATTAAATGTTAACACTTAACCCTCGTAGGCTAGATTTATTTCCATTTGATTATAAGATAATCGATTGAACATGTTCTTAAGATTATGATTCCATTCATTGCGCAACGCTTGATTCGAATACATTGTACGCAATGCAGCAACATTGCGTATAGTTACAAGTCCAGTCTTAATAGTTGCTCGAAAAAACGATCAAAGACTCTTTAGCAATAATGATGTCGAAAGATGTGATGGTGTTTCATGGAGAAATCTTACCTCCAATGCAATCGGAGAAGTTCTCTTTGGAGTCCATCGGGTGGGGCTTTGCAAGGGGCAGCGGAGATGATGAAATTTTCGAGGCGTATTATGCGCGGCCGATGCTAATAATGCGCTCGAGCAACGAGGGTCCTAATAATTGCACGAGCTAACACACGAAGCCAGGCATTATTTCCCTGTCGCGCGTCGCTCGCTCGTTGTTCAAAACACTTGAAGCGCAGTGTCGCCCGAGCGTTTTCTGTCGCGCGACCGCCCTTCTTAACGGGGGGATGACGAACCGGGAACTTTGGATCACAACTAGTCGTCTCAGATTTTCAACTCATTAATCATATCTTCATATGTCATGAAATTTTTTAAATAATCATATTAATATATTTCACGATATAATTGTATAGTTATTGAATCACAAATTTAAATAAAAACTAGGTTAAAGAACTTTTTTAAATTGGTAATCCACTTTGTTAAATTTGAGGAGAATCTATTATAATAATTAATAGCGCTTTATTCGGTCGAGCGAACCACGTGCGCCTACTTCATTGTACATGATCAATCCTGACGAAACAATTGCGAGTATTTTTGTCTCTGGTATTAATACGAAAATAGGAATAGGTGGACGATCCTTTTCGGATCGGAGACAATATCAACATTGTGAAGAGGATATTGGCTTGATACTTCAGGTGGCTGTCATTTGGAGTACGAGCAGCTGTCAGGTTCTTATTCGCTCGTCTTCGAATTTTCATCGGGAAAGTCTAAGCATGGAGGAGGAGTCATACTATGACGTAGACGACATCGACGTCGACGTCCAAGGCGACGTCTGTATCGACGTCGATGCTGGCGTCGACCGTGATGTCGACGGCTGTGTTTGTCGAGGTGGAATAGACTACTACGGTGTGCTATCCCTGAAGAAGGACTGCGACGATTTGGAGATCAAAGCAGCGTGAGTGAGTCGTATTCTCACTTCGTTGTCCGCACCTCGTTCTCTAACCTTTTCAATTGAGATACGACAGAGTTCTCTTGCTCTTTCAAAGGGACTAATAGACTGAGCATTCTGCGCATCACGCACTCTTTTCACAGTCTTTGAAAGCAATACATTCAAATTGTCAAGTACACACTTTGATAGTCTGTAATTTTTAGAAAGCGATTCTTATAAAGTTTGTTGTCACTCTGACTAAAATATCAGTTTGATATTTCTATTCATGTTTTCTTGTGGTGATAGCTTTGAGAGGGATATCTAGCGGATGGCGACAGAGTGTCCTGGAAAATCGATGCTTTCAGATTTCGGCGGCTCGCGATATTGCATAATCCGGCGAGACAAAAGGGTGAGAGGGTGGAGCCCATTTTCGCTCTAGTAGCCGAGGCTTACGACGTGCTTTCGGATCCACTCCGACGAGCCGTTTACGATCGGTGTGGCGAGGAGGGTCTTAAAAATGGTGTGCCAGGTCCGGACGGATTCATTCCGGCCTATGTCTACCATGGCGAACCAATGAGGACTTATAGGTAGAATAAAAGTATTATAGAAACTTTTATATCACAATCCTTTATTTCTCCTATATTTTCGCATTTAATGCAATCAACTTTGTCAGTGCTTTCTTCACTTTTTCTCTATGAGCGCTTTCTTCGGAGAACGGCTCTGAAAAATGTTCTGCCTTTACGATCGCCGGATGCATTGGATGTCCGTCCTCAGGGAGTTTTTCGGAAGCGGGACTGCTTATCCCGATCTCCTGAGCGACGTTACACGGTCGCCGCCTTTCCTCGAATTTCCCGAGGGCCGCGGTATCAAGCCAAAGGAGGAGCCTCTGATAAAAACCTTATACCTGACCCTTAAGGAGGTATCACATGCCTTCCACACTTACTTACCATTCTTCATACTCCCTTGAACATATTTTAAACCAGGTTAATGCATAACCGCGAAATTTTGTGGTCCAATTCATCCTTGCTTACGTGTTATAAGAGCAGAGCTCCTTTAATTATGTATTCAGATCTTTTTCGGTGGGATTAAAAAAATGAAAATACAACGGTCGGTGCTAATAGGAGATGAGAAGTGTACCACCAAGATAGAGGAAAAGATTTTAACAATTCCGATTAAACCAGGCATTCCATCAGGCACGAAGATCGTATTTCCCGAGGCGGGTGATGAGAGTCCATCGACCACAGCTGGTAATACTTGCTTGGGGTAGTGATGATGTTGCGTAGTATTTAATAGGATAATGTTGTAAGTTTATCTGGAATAGCGGATGTAATTTTCATCACGGAGGAACGATCCCACGATATGTTCCGTAGAGAAGGTTCTGACTTGGTACACCCAGTAAATATCTTCCTACGAGAAGCTCTTACAGGAACGATCATCACTGTTCGTACTTTGGATGAAAGGATTTTTCGTATTCCTATAACCTCTGTGGTAACGTGCGTATCGCTTACTTGAAACTTTAATGTTAGGAAAATTCCAAGAGCACGTAAATCTCACTTGGAAATATCTGAGAATTATTTTTTCACGAAAGAAAAAAGTACTTGAGTAGTGCTGGGTGCGGTGAATATAATTAGGCGAGGGACCGGATATTATAAAGTAATTAGTGAGTTGGTGGAAGAACTTTTGTTTGGCGTAATAGGCCGGGCTTTCGGAAGCAAGTGGTTGGGGAAGGTTTACCGATCCCGGAGAATCCCAGGAAAAGGGGAAACTTGGTTCTGCTGTTCAACGTCGAGTTCCCAGTTTACCTGCCGGTATCCAAGAAGAACTATGTTCATAAGATGTTCGAGGGTTCCCGGGAGTACGCCGATCCCGAAGATACCGAGCACGTTCATCGATATTTACTGGCTAAAAAAATGCGAGAAAACTTGGATGCCGATGTTCCCTTGCGACGACGATCTGGTGATGAAGCCAATCAATTAGATGATTTGTGCAATTCATAATCCTTACAAAAACCACAGAAATACCTCTTCTAAAATTTTTGTCATTAATATAATTCCTTCAATAAAATAGTCCGATTGTCAGATATAGCAATTTTCTTTGAAGTTCGAATACGAATACTGATTTGATTACGAAACCCGCATGCAGAGTGTGTGATCACAGAGTTCACGGTGAACAACAGCCAGCATAATTGGCAAATGATGTCACTGCAATTCGCATTCTTAGCGCGAGCCACTCTTCTCGTATGGCTTGGCCGATGAAAAATGGCCACACCTTTGAGCATTTCTTCTAGAGCTCTAACCCGTTTTCGGGTAATAGAGTAATAGGGTTCCACATTCGTGGCGCCTCTCGTAAAACCTCGGCATTATTTCCACTATAATCTCGAGGATATAATTACTACAATTTTCTGCATTGCAGAGTGCAAAGCTTCACCTAACTCTTAGTAGTATTTCTAAGTACTTCAACTTAATTTCTAAAATGTACAACATTATAAATATTCACTATGATTTAACCGACATGATTTATTGAGAAATTAATTGGAATAAGTGATGTGCTGCATCGATAATACAGGGATGGTAGTTCTTATCAGCAAGTGCCGCTCTCTCACGGTCCGCCGAGTGATCTGTGGCTCAGGGCCGTCGCAACGCTTGCCTCCCACGCAGGCATCCATCTCGTGGTAACGATGCAAGCAAGCAAGAGCGAAGCTCCCCCCGAAAAGCTTTGAAAAGCACATTAGTCTCATTCATGAATCCCCTTCCACCAAGCGGAAAGCCTCTGCAAATCTGTTGGACGAGCGAAAGAGAGGAGCGAATCAGTGCTTCCCGTTTAGAGTCGGTGGCGAGGCGAGAGCCCGAGGACGTCGGGCGACCATTATCTCGGGCAATCATATGACTCGACTGCACGTGACTTTATTTACAGTTGACTGATACTCGCCGCCGCGAACATGTATGGTGCAGTTACTCGTGACATGATAGAGAGTACGCCGCGGAAAATCGCCTCCCCGATGCTGGCATGCGGTGACAGTCATCTCGGCGAGGATGCCTTTTCTCGATAAGCTACTCAAGTCCCGGAAGAGTCACGGGAGTAGCCCGCGGGAGGCCCTGCGCCACCATGAAGACAGGTCAGACTACTGTCCTCAATTCACTGACTCTCCCTGTTGTTGTTTTTTCTCTCTATATGTCGCTTGCAAGCGTCTCTATCGCATACACCCACCGCATACTTCGGATTCTTGCTAATTATACCATTTCCATTGGGCTAATATCGCTTGATTAATTATTTCGGTCGAACTGCATGCGTGCGGTACTCGAATCGCTTGGACTTGCGGGCCACTCACCGTCCTCTTCTACTCACTGACGCATACTCCACTGCCTGATTACGGCAAGGGACTTTCCACTGCGGGTGAACGTCTATCTCCGCAACTCTTTTAATTGACTATTTTTCATCTTTAGATTTACCACGTCGTACAAGTACGATTAAATGTTGAGTTAAACTTGGGGAAGAATACTCGATGCAAAAGTTATCTTTAATTCATGATTGCTGAAGTTTTAACTGCAATGAGCAGCGAGGAAACAATTGGTTGACGTAGTGGAATGATTCCTAGGCACTCGGGAGATCGCTTTTCAACACGAGAATCCCAAGTCCGAGAATAAAGAGTGGATTCACAGGGAGTTGTTGCTGCGGCGACGAAAATACAGACTCAGTTTTAGCCAGAGCTTTTCCACGGCCACTGACGTTGATCATTGTTTGTCGGGGTATGGTTTACGTTGACTGATGCTTCCGTGTCACCTCTTGAAAAGCTCGCGATACCTCCGAGTTGATATTTGGCGGGACGAGTGAGTGTTCGCGAGTGGAGAGGTGCTTGCGTCACTGACACAGGCGGCCCGCTCGACACGAGCACTCGTGACTTCGCCGTGAAATTGACCTCTACGCTAAAGCTTCGCGCAACCAGCCGAGCGGGCGCAACTATGTTGGGCGAATATCTTCTAAATTTACTTAGTTACCGACGCGTTCAGGCCGGATCGATTTATTTATGTCGCGCGCCGATACCAGTGCTGAGATAGTTCGATGCTCTAATTTCGTTTTGCTCCCACTCAATGGACCACTTAGCACTCACGCGCTCAGGGATCACAGAGACACATCGATTCGAATCGAATAATCAGTTTTTCTTAAATGGAATTCCATCGTTTCCTATTGCAAATCGATAGTTCATTTTAGTCTAATTTAGGAAGTCTATAAGAGACTCTTTGAACTTAAGTTCTTTCGTAGGAACTCGGCATTTTCGCTGGACAACGGACAAGTACGGATATTATTATTCCGAGAGTGCGAATGGCGCGGTCGAAAGCTCCTTTTCGACTCGGTCACACTCGAGAAACACAGGTGTAGGAAGAGGTCAAGCTCATCTAGATGCGAATCTCAGAGAAATATTAAACGGCCGAGCGAAGAACCGATTGGCTTTACGAGTCGCCGTGACTTTGAGGTAATTAGAGCTCCCTTTGTCCTTCATTCATAGTCGAGTGAAGCAAATTTAGAATCTAGTTTAGGGGGCAAGTAATACGATTGATTACACAGTTTGGACTTTCATTGGGTAGAAGGAGAAAGCTGCCGAAGACGATGTCAGCTTGTTGAGTGAAATGGTCTTCGGCACCGTGGCCATGACTTATCGGGGATCGTCGTTTAAGGTACTAGTCTAACAAGACATTTAACGAGATTTATTAAACCACTTCAAACAATCGTATTATTTTAAGATCCATTCAATGAACTCGCCACCCTGCATTATGTGCTCCAAGATATTTCCGGCAACGGAACATAACGCGTGCAGGCAGAGGTAATTTAAATTATTCGAATCATTGCGATTTTATAATTCCTATTTCGATCTTTCTACTTTCATTTCATCACAGTGGGCGAGTGTCAGATGAAGGGTTGGGTCGCTCAGTGGTCAACTTTGACTCTACTTCGAGTGTACGCACTCTTTGTAAGTACTCCGATAAGAAGAAGACAATCGAAAGAAAATGAGGAACAGTTCTCACGAATCAAGAGACTTTTCTTTCAGTATCGCGACCCAGCTCGGGGAACTTATCGGGTTCAGACTTGAGTCATACAAGTCCAAGGAAAAACTCAAGTTGCTCGAGTACTGGGAGTGGGTGGGACATAGAAATACCACCGCCTATGAGCAGTAAGTGTCAATGAGAATTTCTTTCTAAAAGCATTCGACGAATTACAATCGATAGAAATTCAGTTTCCGGTTTTCATTCATGACCTGAAGAAACATCAGATGTACTTTGCCCATCTTCTTGAGTCAGGGTAAATTTACACTTCGGCAGGTCACTGGTCGGCAATAATAAGTAGGGGCACACTGAGATTATCGATTGTTGTGGAGAGGGTGAACGCAAATCGGCGCTTCATTCCTTCACACGTAACGCGATGCTAATTCAGGTTCGCAATCCTTGGAGAGTAGCGGATCTTCCGGCATCGGGAGCTTGTCCAGTCTTCGTCGAAGATGGTTTCGTGCTGTCTCAACATCATTCGGCAGGACCGATTCCGATGAAGCTTTCGGTATGCAACATTGGCCGGATAATGGTTCTTACAGTAGAGACGTATCCATTAAACGCCATAAAACGAGACTTGGTCTTACCATGCTTGTTCGACTGACTGAAGGCGATGAAAGGTTCGAGTTATTACCTCTCAAAATGTTATACTTTTTCCATGGAGTTTAGAAGCATAGAAGAAATCGTGAAATTAATTTCAATATAATTTAAACTTTCATTAAAACCATTATTACTACTATGAAAAATCAAGTTAGAACTTGGAATTCCCAATTGTGATACAGGAAATTGGAAGCTCGTCTTCTGGAGCATATGGCACTAGTCGAAGGGATGCTCGATCGTATCCGGTTCTCGTGTATCGAAGCGATCAATGTAAACGGTCAGACAAATTCCAAAGCGGTACTTCTCTCGGAACGTCTGTATAGATCTTCTTCCCGATTTATCCTGTCACTTCTTCGACTGCTTATGGACATGAATGGCCACTCCGTTTGTACACCTCTATTGTGGCACGATGTTCTCCTCAACTCTGTCAATGTCGAGGAAAAGACACACTGTGTACGTGACAACTTGGAGCAAATGTGCCAGTTGCTCGACGAACTTGATACGAAGTCGACGAACTTGTATGTAATTTATTAAGGGAGACTGATCGTTCTTCAGAGAACTATAGTACTTTTCTACCTTTAGTTTCATGAGCACTGTTGTTACGGCTGTCTTGACATATCACCTTGGATGGATTTATACTGCATTGCCATCCTCGGAGCGAGAAAGGGTAAGACAGTGAAATTCTTAAAGTTCTGAATTTCAAACTTTTTATTTGGAATATTCAATTTACTTTAACTGATGGTTTTATAGATGGAAAAATTGGGTAGCTGGTATCCGTGCAATCCTCTGTGGGCACAACTGGGTGATTTACATGGAGCCCTAGGAAGCCCAATAAAACTTGCTCACACAGTAATCGCAGGCGATTCACGAAAGTCCGACCTAATCAACTCCGTCCTCTCTTTCCTTTCATATTTCATCCGCAGTGGACTCGTGCAAAAGCGACAAGAGAAACGTGTCGACAAAGAACAGGACTTTCAGGATGCAACAAGTGTATTGAAACAGGCACGTGTGAAGCGGCCGTATTTATTTCGTCAATCTAGAAGATTGAATTCTCCTATCGATCGAGAATTACCTCGATCAAGAAGAGAAGTTCGAGCTTCTAGTCTAAATCCAAAACTACCCTCGCAATCCCACTCTTTCAACACAGAAGAAGGTAGAACTGATTCAATACAACGATCTTCTTCACAATACACTCTCGATCCATCAAATATAGAACAATCTGGCAATCCTCTAAAACGCAGCTCTACTTTAAAATGCAATCTCGATTCCTTCATGTTAAAACCAAGCGAATTGGAACTCCAGACAAAACTCTCACCTCGAGAATTACCTTGTGAATCCGAGGAGACAAACAGATATAGATTGCCAGACAGTGACACGAAAGACTGGCCTCAGAGCAAAGTGAAAATTATAGTGAGTGAGTCTCAGGAGCCTGGTGAGACGAAATCCGAGCAGACAGAATCGGGATTATCAATGCCAGATTTAAGCAAGAAGCTGGATGTCGAGAACACCGAAGAAGCAATGGCAAATCTGAAGTTAGGCACGGAAGACAACTCTGATGTTCACTACGACACTTTGAAAGTGTATTCGCAACCGTATGAATTCGAATTTCCACAGAAGGTGGAGCAAAGGCACAAGGACGCGCAAGTGATGTTCATGCTCGGTGGGGAGGAGAAATTACCGAAGACTCTCAGTCGTCCTCGACTTGGCTATAACTGTCAATGCTCGCATACGTTCCCAACAGTGCCTAGCACATCGGCGCAATTGCCCGAGGGAGTCTTGAGGAAGATCATCCAACGAAACTTTCCAGAATCCTCGAAGAGTATGCAACCACCTTCTGGTACAGTGGCTGGCGTTGCTGCCAGGTCCATAGGCTTCTGCGAGAAGTGTAATGGACTTGGCTTCTTCAATTCTCAGAACTTCGATGGCTGCAAGCAAGTCTTGGAAACTCCCACCAATGCCACTGAAGTGTTGCGTACTTGTGGAAGCAGTGTCGGTGATGGTACTGTTCGCTTGTCGAGATCGAACAGTTTGGAGGCTTTGATGGAAGCCAGTGGAGTTGTCGAGTTACCTATGCCACGGTCAGATTTCGAGTAATTAAATAATATAAGTCTTGAATTTATGTTTTTTTGGAGTTATATTAATATTATTCTAATAGAAATATATTTGTAGATCGAAGAAGTTAGATACAAACAAGACGACCAAAGATACTGGGTTCACCCGAACGCTCCTTCAAACTAAAATGTCGAAAGACACAACAAGTGCATCGTCAATATTAGACACCAGTTATACTTGGGGTCTCGTATTGCAAGGTTTAATAAAAAAGAAGAAACGAAGGAAAGAAGAAGTTTTAAAGACTGAGAAAGAAGATCGACCAAGAGAGTCAGAATTCGAGAAAGATTGGTGGTGGTGTATGCGGGACGAGTGTTTCGCTGGAGTTCGATTTCCAGTCATCGATCAACCAGTCACCGAGGCACTTTGTATTGTCGCTGATTTGGACACTTGCCATGTTGGTATCCTTTCGAGCACTGCACCTGTGCATTCTGCTCCTTTGCCTGTCGGAATGTCCAGGCTCATTTCTAATATGCTCGAAGCTTTCGCCTACGTTTGGCGGAAGTATCACTCGCCATCGCATGTAAGATTATTTAATACAATCATAAAGATTTATTAATTATTTTATTGACAGTGATTTCTCATTGTTCCAGTGTATAGGCATTCTTGAATCAAAGCTGAGGGAAATGTGGCACAGGAGTGAAGCTTTAGCCGAGATGTTATTGGCCACTGAAATTTGTGATGCAAATGTCGTCAGTCTTACAAGTGCTCTGGACCTGGAAGCTGCGGATTTACCTCTTTTATTGGCAGTCGCAACTACTCATACCCCTGAAATAGCGCAGAAATTCGGACTCACTCTTGCTTGAATGTAAAGATCGAGTAACTGTACATTTCTCTCATTGAAAACGATTTAGAATATTAATTATTAAGTTAATGCTACTTTGTCAACATAGATTAAGGTTACGAGCATAATTTGCTACATCTGTACTCGGGTTTTTATATGCTACTGGTGTCAGCCTACCATCGCATCCTCGCTCAGGGTGTCCAGTAAGAATTAAATTAACTTTTTTACAGCCATCCTGTCTGTATTCGATCACCTGAATCCCATAATGCAACACTCTATATTGGTACTACATATACCACTGTACTTGTATATCAGAACAGAAGCTGTACAATCGAAAGATCTGACGTGAGAACCGATTCGATATTGCAATGTCAATTTCATTGTCTTCGTTTTGTCTTGGTTTCCCGTTAGCCTACGGAGCACCTCAAAATTAAGAATATTGGTCTAAATTTTGCTCCTGCAATTTTCTCTGATGTGAAGCAGAATCTGCGCTCACATCCTCCTCATTTGAAGTCCCTGGCAAAAAATGGAAATCTGTCCAGCTAGTCCGTGAGAGCTTTTAATATTTTCTTTGCATTTCCATTTAACCTTAGTGCGCGTTATAATAATTTGGAGGTATATAATATTACGTGTATTTAATAATTGTGTCTTGATCCCTTGGAAAATTTTGAAGACCGACGCCAGAGCGGCGGCAGTCAATAATTGAAGCAAAGAACAAACTAAGAGTAAGTTTGCGTTCTCACATGAATATTGCTGTGCCAAAAAAGGACAATTCCTTCGCTACCGAAAGTTTCATTAGCTCCGAAACTTGCGCCATTCTTTTGGCATCCGGCGATTCCTAGTTTCTTATACCGATAAGGTAAATTATACGGCAAACGGCTAACGGCCGTTTCAGCAATCGGCAACCAAGCACAATAGACGCGAAAGAATGTCTTTTATGAATAAATTTATTCATTCTCCGGTACTTGGCGCGAGTCTGCCACGCTTTTTGCACACGCGGACCAATCGTTTTTCAGCTGGGTCATGATGAATGCTGCAACTGCTGCTGCTGCTGTTTACCGCAACCCACGTGCTACGTGAGTACCCCATTTAAGGATCTCCGAGCCTCTTCAAACGATTCCATTCGTCGCTGAGTGGCTAAGTAATTAGAAGACGCGCTAGTCCTCCTCCATGTCGACTCCCATGAAAAGATTTGGTAATAGCGAACAAAGCCGTCGAACAGACTGGAAGTACTGTTGTTCGCGTAACTTTCTTCCCATTCTTTCATCTGGTCTTTGACTTCCCGATCATAAAAACACTGAACAATGTCAGGAATTGGCACAAAAACTTGTGCGTTCGTGTTTGGTGGGCGTCGGTATTAGTAGGAAGAACTTTCTTGTTTCAGAAATATATTCAACCGGATATACCTAAGTCCTTCGCCCCGATTCGTGTAAGTTATTTCCTCTAATTTGATGGATATTAATCTAGAAACGAGGTACACCCTTAATCAGCTATTATTTTCGGCTAGTATTATTGGAAATCGAATGTGCCAATGGAAAACGATACAGTGTACAAGTTGTCTTATTGGGAGGGACCACAATCGAACACAGAACCAGTCAAACCTGCTGATTCTTTGACAGTTGGCGATGGCCCACTATGCGATATAACGACGCACAAAGTAAATCATTAATGAAATCATTTTCGAATAATGTTGGATCTAATGATCCACGATAATTTTAGGCCAGCTATCTTGGCAACTGGTGCTTTAAACCGGAGGAACCTATCATGCCATGTGCCAGGCAGCTTTTGGGCAGAGGCCCGATGCAAGACGTAACCACCCAGAAGCATGATTTCACGTGGAAATCCTGTGGGAAACAGGATCAAGTTAAAAGTCCTGACAATATATACTGCTCACCTTGCAAACTGAATGGTAAATGACGACACACAAATTTAATCAATATTCATCCACAATATCATCTTCCTTTTTTGGCGTATTCATAAAATATTAAGGGGAGGAAAATCACAAAAAATGAATTTTGAGTTAGGGCTCTGGAATTTATATCACTTCTTTCTTGATGCAAGAAAACATTCCCCACCAAATTTCAGCCCCGGAAAATGTCGGCAAGTGTGGAAAACATGAGGAAAACCGCGAAAATGAAATATTCAGCATCGGTTTTCCATATGTTTTCGGTACAATTTCGGCATTTCTGCCACTGGTTTCATGTTTTCTTTCCGTTTTGATACTTAAACAATCGAAAAATCAAGCGTTCGTCCAAGTCCCAGAACCTTCGAAAAATCGAAAATTTGTGAAGGGGTACATATGGAAAAATTTGCAAAAAAATGAATTTTGAGCTGGGGCTCTGGAATTTATATCACTTCTTCCTTGATGCAAGAAAACATTCTCCATCAAATTTCAGCCCCGGAAAATGCCGGGAAGATTTAAAAACATGGAAAATACCGTCAAAATTAGACCAGGTCAAATATTCAGCATCGGTTATCCATGTGTTTTCGGTACAATTCTGGCATTTCTGCCACTGGTTTCATGTTTTCTTTCCGTTTTGATACATAAACAATCGAAAAATCAAGC
Source organism: Ectemnius lituratus (assembly GCA_910593735.2). Taxonomy (NCBI): domain Eukaryota; kingdom Metazoa; phylum Arthropoda; class Insecta; order Hymenoptera; family Crabronidae; genus Ectemnius; species Ectemnius lituratus. The sequence goes on from OU343038.1 coordinate 15,723,138, forward strand.
GTTCATCCAAGTCCCAGAACCTTCGAAAAATCGAAAATTTGTGAAGGGGTACATATGGAAAAATTTGCGAAAAAATGAATTTTGAGCTAGGGCTCTGGAATTTATATCACTTCTTCCTTGATGCAAGAAAACATTCTCCATCAAATTTCAGCCCCGGAAAATGCCGGGAAGATTTAAAAACATGGAAAATACCGTCAAAATTAGACCAGGTCAAATATTCAGCATCGGTTATCCATGTGTTTTCGGTACAATTCTGGCATTTCTGCCACTGGTTTCATGTTTTCTTTCCGTTTTGATACATAAACAATCGAAAAATCAAGCGTTCATCCAAGTCCCAGAACCTTCGAAAAATCGAAAATTTGTGAAGGGGTACATATGGAAAAATTTGCGAAAAAATGAATTTTGAGCTAGGGCTCTGGAATTTATATCACTTCTTCCTTGATGCAAGAAAACATTCCCCACCAAATTTCAGCCCCGGAAATTGTCGGGAAGTATGGAAAACATGGGAAAAACCGTCAGAATTGGACGAAATTAATTATTCAGGATGGCTTCTCCTCATGTTTCTTATGCAATTCCGACATTTCTGCTACTGGTTTCATGTTTTCTATCCGTTTTGGTACTCAAACAATCGATTTATATGAAAAAATGCGCATTAAGATAAAAGTATATAATTGCATTCGATCTTTTTAGATGACACAACATATCGATTAAGTTACTATCCTGCCGGTTGCCACTTGCCGGTTGATTCCTTCGCGCCTATAAGAACGTACTGCAAGCCTGATGTTCCCATGGAGGGTTGCACGACTTATAATTTGAGTTACTGGCCGAATGAGGCGCCAGCCAAAGTATGAATAATAGTGGCTTTCACTTTTCAAACCAATGTCTAAGATATTGACAATTTTTGTCATTGAAGCTTTAATTCCAAGTGACATAAATTCCTTTTTTTAGGAGGAACACCCTTGGAACCCGAAGAGGGAATACATTGCTCCAACGAACCGTGTAGACGGCTGCACGACTTATAGGCTGAGTTACTGGCCCCATTGCGAGAAACCACCCTCGCCGCTGATCATGCCGGATGCCGACAACTTGTTGAATGCTGGCTGCTGCTTCGACGACAACACCACTTATCGTCTCAGTTACTTCGGCTGTGGTGGCGACCGACCCGATGCTATCAAACCAACAGATGCCATTGGATATGCAGCCTGTCCTATGTCTCACGATACGGTTCATCGTGTATGACAAATAATTGCAATAATTTTACTAATTTTATTCATACACTTGCCAATGAATTTCATCTCATTACTCTAATAAAGAGTCTTGAATCTGTAATATGGGAAGAATAAGTGAATGCAATTTCTCGTAGATGAGTTATTTCGGCAACTGGTGTGTCACACCGGAGCAACCCATCATCCCATGTACCAAGCAGCTCTTGGGCAGAGGTCCTATACAAGACGTGACCACTCAGAAACATGATTATTGTTGGAAACCTCCTTGCCCGCCAACAGAGATTCGTCCTGAAGACAATCTGTGCTGCGCGCCAGCTCCACTAGAGTGTTAGCTCATTTTAGATTCACTATTAATATTTCTATTAAGGAAAATGTGGGAAATTCATCATAGTTAAACTCCCACTCATTATATTTCTCATTTCTTTTTATTGACTGCAGGCTGCACCACCCACAGAATGTCTTATTTGCCAAGTGGTCCTTGCCACATGCCAAGCGAGTCATTCGCACCAATTAGAACGTATATGCCGTCGAATATTCCTATGGAATGCGAGACAACAATGAAGCTGAGTTATCAGCCAGTTGAACCAGCAGATCAAGTCCCGAAACCCTGGCAGGAACAAATAGAATATCATCCACCTGTGATACACATGGATGACAACACCACTTATAATATGAGGTTTCATTTTCAGCCTAACTTCGATATTAATCTTCATTTCTTTCTTATAACCTTTTATTTAATTTGATGATGAATATTATTAGCTACAGTCCTCCTGGCACACTAGTTCCTTTAGACCCTTGTTGTCCTTGTCCTTGTCCCCAAACCAATGTTTGCGAAGGTAAATGTCAGCTGAATATCATACTTTAGTGGAACAGTTTTAATTTGAACTATTAATTATGTTATTAACATATTCCAGCCGTGCCTAATTGTGGCCAGCTATGTCCTGTGTCGTGAGTAAGTCTTAATGGCATTGCATTTAAATAAAATAAAAGTCCCCTTTTTTGAATCTTCGTGTCTTCCTATCCACTCTCCTGGATAGTGTTCTTATGTATGTTTATAATTGCGTGTCCTTGTATAACGTGAAAGTCCTTTGTCTATCGTGAAAAGTGTGTCTGTTATACTCCGGTATACTTTCTTCCCCATTTTTATATGTATTAGAAATGAGCCATAATAAAATCCTAATTAAAAAATCATCAGTTTCAAGAAGTAGGTTGATGGAGAAATGGTCACATTCCGAAATCATATTGAACGTAACAAGGACTATTAAATAATAAGGCAATCCGGAGTTGCATCATTTCAGTATGCGCGAGAACAATTTCACTGGAAGTCGCGCGTCGGCTATGTGAAAGTATAGGAGATAATTTCTTAATGTTACATCGAGAATCGATCGGTCAGTTACATAATTCCAAGGAAGGGATATCTGACGTTCTCTTGAACTTGAGTCTGGCGTTGACATAATCGAGGAGGATACCTGACTTTTACGTCGCCCCTTATATCGTTTAATTGAATGCCTTGTACTGCACTTCAATAAGCACCGGGTGAAGTAACATGTGATTAAAAAAAAGCACTTTAATCTTCACTTTCTCCATCCACGAATAGAACCAGTTCTAGCGGCGATATTCATTTCGGCGAGCGGCTCTTTGGCGCTGCAATGCGTTACAGGGAGCAGAGATGCTCTCGCGAAAGTGCCTGGCATACCTTCGTATACGAAGTTCGAAGTGTTGAGCTAAGAATAAGGTCGCCTTATATAATGTCGAATCGCGTGTCGAGCACTCTCTTGAACTTGATGCGCGTAACGCAATACATTGGTACCAGCCATGGAAATCTTGTTAATCATATTTCTCAGCCTTTTGACTTTGACGAATATCCAATTCGCACCTCATACATTATTTAACTTTCAAATAGGAAACAGATTGGTAATACAAAGTTTCAAATAGATTTACAAAACAGTTCGGCAAACTTGACCAGTAAACTTGAAGATTTATAATTAATCGTTCTAAATGGGACACTCGACTTAGCTTTGCGTGGCTGGCATTTAAATAACGCTGGCGAATAAGTGTACCGGATGTAGCAGTAGCCTTTTAACGATCATATTACAAGATAATGCGATCGTGATCGATTTCCAGCGTTATCCCCGCGATCTCACGGTAATCCCGACATTACACGAGTAGCTTCCGCTACAGCATCGCGTATTAGAAAAATTTCAGCCACTCGGTTATATAATTTCATTGGCGGTAAGTCCTTGCTGTTCATCATATTGAACCGATCGAAAGTTCAGGCTGCCGTATAAATCATGAGTGATCGACCGAGTACCACAAATAATACTTAATAATTACCAAAATCATACAGTAAAGCTGAATCCTTCCAATCAAGGAGAAAGCTTTCAACATTAATTTCAATATTATAATCACAGTGCTTAAAAATTCAAAGTTTCGCATGGCATCTCTTTTCCCACGTGTCCAGAATTTCAACGAGCAATGTCACCGAGTAATTACAGCAGTTCTTGGCCGCTGTTAGTAGGGATTATGCAATGGGGAGGTTGGTTCCCATGGGAAAAAAATCGTGCGGGAAAAAGTGTGACATAGGTAGACGCCGATAATAATACGTCGGTGTGACGGCGATGGTCCCGAACGCAGAGGATAGGTCTCGGTGAGTCTTCGGGTGAGTAAGTAACCTGGGTGAGGAAGCGACGATCCCACACGTAAGGTCTTTTCCATAAAGCATACAGCAAACGATATAGGCTTCGTGGGACGTCGCTCTCTCGCTCTCCCGTAAGAAGGGGGCAAAGTGAGAGTGGGTATAAAAGGGGATTTCTTTCCTCTCACAAGATCGCAGTCGATTCGCGCTCGCTGGCTATCACCTGCTCGTCCCGGTCTCTCGTACGTCAGCTTCTCTTCGTGAGGATCACTTGTCCTGAGTCCTCAGATATCGTTCTACTCATCCTTAAAGAAGACTTTGTCACGCTAGTGGTCAACATGAAGTTCTTGGTAAGTGACTACTCTGTCATTATATATATTTCCCATTGCATTTACACAATTATTAATTAAAAGGGCTTCGAGGGGATGAATTGTAATAAATATATTAATATTCGTATATTCAGTAATTAATGACATCAGTTTTGGTTTTTATATTGAATGTAAATGTATTGTAGTTATAATATGATTAATACTAGACATAGTTCAAAGGATCATATATCATCCTAAGTTTCTTGAGACAACGATACATATTGCGACATTACATTGGCCCCAATAGTTCTCCACCAACTATTGTTCAACTCGATGAAATCAGTAATTCTCAATCTTTGCGATTCAACCTTTCCGCGACAAGCTGAGAATTGATCAGCAAAGCCCTATAAATCTTGGTAGCGTATTCCTGTAAGACGTGTACGATGCGCTCTCTAAAGGTTACTTCATTCTCAAAGCACTTTGCGTAGCGCATGTTTAGTTGAATTGCGATTGGAATCAAACTGCATTTAATAGTCTTTGGAACTCCCTGTTCCATTTACCTTTATACAGTTTTTCTTCTTGGCTTAAAGCGACATTCCCTGAATCGTCGATATAATATGTGGCAGACGATGCATTTGCATAGCGCGCGACGGTTGTTGCGGTGTCGAAAGTCGAAGGGGAAAAGAACGTGTGGGCTGAGATTAATACTTGCCGGAGTGTCACATCCACACTCCAACATATATTGTCCGGAGAAGATGATGTGGGACACGAAAGATGTACACAGCATACGTGAACATTGACACATACTTTCGCTGCTGGAACCCGATGAGAATCCAACGTGTCATCCCATTAGATTTGAATCCCGATTTCCATTCGCTCCAGGTGGCACGGATTAAATTTCTAATGGAAAAGCGATTGCATTAGACGATCTTTTTCTCGGTCGATCCTTTTTCAAACAAGCTGACACGCTTATGTTAAAGGCGCATAATACTGGGAACTCAGGAATTCCCATGGGAAAATAGATGTTTCTAGAGTAATACTTGACCATATTGGGTGATCAATCCTGGGAAAGTCTTTCTTTTTTTACTGTCTCAATGAAATACAATACAATAAATTCTAATGCTCGGGATACAAAGTAACAATAACGAGAATTTATTGAATGAAAAGTTTACATATTGAATTAGCATTCGTGTAAATAAAGGCATCGAGTCAAGCAGTTCTTCTAACTGACGACTTCCGAGATAATATTGACGTAAGAGCATCTTGAAGGAAGTAGAAAGAGTGTCATCGCGCTGACGCAATAGATTTCTCGCGAGAGAAAGAGAGAACTAGAGCCAGCACGAATCTGTAAGCAGGTATACGATTGAAAAAAAAGGGTTTCTATAGCCGCACACGATTACCGCAGAGGAGGAGGACTCGGGCCAAGTCTACGGGTTTACAGGTCAGGAGTTAAACGACCCGTGTTGGCATTTGCTTCTCACTTTCACTCATCTTGCCGGGAGCGCATCGGCGGATGCCGCGAGCATCACGAAACACCACCTCCGCTCCTTGAGTGCCCTACTTCCGCATTTACTCCTGCAGGATATATTCCACAACGCCTCCCAGATTTGATTAATACTTACTCTAACAGAAATTATACTTAGACATTGAACAATATTTTTCTTTTATATTTCACATTTTATAAAATGTTTCACTCGAATAATTTGTATTGCCAGATGATCGTTCTATTCGTGGGAGTGGCAGTCGCACAGAATCAAAACTTCCACCCTGGTCGTAGTAATTATCACGAGGAGGAGAATCAGAATGCAGCTACCGATCCTAGGAGACCAGCGGCATCGACCACCCCTATTCCAATTCTCCACTGGAACAAGCAGCAGGAACATGATGGCACATACAAGGCCAGGTATCATGACATTTCCACCATTAATAAAGTTCCTTAATTGGATTAGTATAAATCATTCTGACTTTAATATGGTTAACTTTGTCAGCCAGTCATTAGAGAAAGTATGCAATTAAATGCGTTATTATGTGTCCAATGATGATATATCGGACGACCACTTCCTTGATTTCGCAAGTGTGGCAAGAGTTTGCGAATCGATCTCACCGATGATTCTGCAGCAATTGTGAGCTTCCTGGTTAGTCTTCTCGCAAATAAAGACAGGTCTCAGATCTGTCAGATAGGACTAAGTACCTTTAGCAAAGTTTCGCAAGTTTCCATTCATTGATATTGGCGAGAGTGAAAACAACTTGCATCTTTTATTCAGAAAGAAATCGATGTTGTTAATTCATGTCGATTTTATTCGTACAAAAGATAGAATTTAATCATGGAAATCGCAAAGTTCATCGACCGAGAGAACGCGTGTAATAATACAAATGAAATTACAACTAGAGTTACAAAACTCGAGTAGCTTTCTGTAGACTCTCCGTGCAGAAATGTACTTTCAAAAGTAAGACAGAAGGCACTCGAGGGAGCAGAAGGGGAGTACTGCCATTTTAGTTTCTTCGTTAAACATTAATTAGCAAGTTTAATTGAGATTCTAACACGAACCCTTCTACCCACTAGCGAACGTGTCTAATTATCCAACCTATCATAGAGTCATTAAACTGGCACACCTAATTCCAATTAAGGAACTCTTTAGATATCTCTTGACCATCTTGGGAATCCACCAGTGAAATATATATACTCTCGAGCAATTATATCGAGCAGCTAATATGTGTTTCACAAAACGATAAAAACTGTGCAGTTACGAGACCGGCAACAACATAATCGCCGAGGAGAGTGGTTACATCAAGACAGTGGGTGAGGGTGAGGATCGTGGTGAGGCTTTGGTCCAGCAAGGTAGCTATTCCTACACGAGTCCCGAGGGACAGTTGATCAGCATTCAATATACCGCCGATGAGACCGGCTTTCACGCGACCGGCGATCACATTCCCACGCCGCCGCCCGTCAGCGAAGAGATCCAGAAAGGCCTCGACCTCATCTTCGCGGGCATCCGTCAGCAAGAGGTGCGTCTCCATCGGCGACCTTTCTTCCTCTTACCTTCCTCGAAGTTGCTCAACATCACCCGGTTAACTCCTCGTCTCTGCCACCCTTTTTCCACCACTCCACTAGCTGATCTCAGTTACAAGTGAACAGTCGCTAACTGCCGTGGGAATCATTCATTAGTGATTTCAATGGATTATTACGAACACCAAGGAATGGATCTTCCAGTCTCCATTACGCGCCTATTACTTTAGAAGGGAACGACTACCATTCTTGGAATCTTATAGCAAAGGTTTCTCTAGTTCGTTTAGAGTTAATGATGGATTTCAATTTCAAGTTCTTATTGAATTTGATTTTCTATACGCTTGAAATCACTTGTGTTTTTTTTCACGGCCGGATGCACTCAACGATATCGAGTTTCTTCCAACACCCAACACATCCCGGAAGTGTGGCAACTCTTTCCGTCCAACATCCACTTGCTTATGGGCGAGGCAGTCAGTAATTAGAAGTATGATTGTTTCATTGATCTGACATTGGGATTACTTTGTAGGAAGCTGATGCACGCGACGCCGCACAAAAGCCGCAGCAACAACCACTGAGCCAACAGATCGACAGGCGAGACGATTACGACAGAAAGTTCCGACCATAAGATGATCCAACGGGGGTTATCATTCGCGTGAATCTGCATCCACAGCATTATATCATTTCTAAGAGATAGTTATTAAGTCGTTAAGTTACCAACCCCTCCCACTCCTCTCATCCCAATGCGTTCCATTCTATACATACATATATATTTGTAGTAAAATACACGTTGCATTTTATTTCCACCCTTTCTTGCCGGAAATCAGTTAAGTCTGATAAACAGGTTATCGGTTCTTTTTTTTTATTAGTGAAAGCAAACGTGAAGAGAAATGACAGATGCCAAGAATCGTGTAAATAGATTTTATTGCATAGTAGTCGCAGAGAAATTTCACTCCATAGAATTGTCGTTATTACTTCATCGGATATAAAGGAGATAAAGAATCGATTGTTCTCTCAGAGTATGTCATTAGAAAAATTAATGTACTGGAAGATCGTATGTCGTATTGGCAATCTTTTGCATGAAAACTGCTTCAGGCATTCTTCCACAGCGGTTTCACTCATTCAAGCATTGACAGAGTTAATTCTAGTACACATCAAGCATTGCATTGAAAGTTACGGTATTTAACTTAGGATTACAATAATCACTAGTCTATCGAAGAGGGTTTCGAGGAAACCCATGTTCCTACGCGTGGGCTTCGATGAATTAATTAATGAAATATGCGTGACTATAAAAGTGAGTTCACTGAGGCATTACTCAATTTCATTCGTACTGGCTAAGAAAATCTCTAGGATTTTGAGTAAGCATTCGTTCGATCGATCCCACCTTGTATGGACAAGTATTATATACGTCCTTCGAATTCTCTATGTACACTCGTGTGGGTTAATCCTTAAGGCACGAAGGATTAAAGAAAAAGCGCAGCACAGCTGCATGTAAAAACAGTATCATCCTTCGAGAACTGAAACAGCTCGAAATCTCGTGCAAAATAATGCAGGAAGTTTCAAGCAATTTTCAGGACAATTCCATGTCCCGGAAGGAGAAGGAACTGTCCGTCATGGCACTACCACGCAACGTCCATATGCGAAGCACCGTTTCTTTTTTTTTTTTTTTAAGTATCACTGTCCGCGAAACATTTACGAGGTTGTCGTGGACTTCGAGGTCGTAGTCGTTGGCGGTGGTGAGGTTGTCAGGGCCGTCGGTGATGGGGAAATTTTAGAAAACGCCGATGATCTTCCTGGCGATCGATATCTACGTCTAGATAAATCGGGAGGCGATGGATCGTAAGGCGTAGCATTGAAACCGACGAACCTACAAAGATAAACATTGTCAGAATTCAATTTCATTTTTACCTGAAATCTAAGATTAAATATAAATAAAGAAAGAGGTACAAAAGGTGTAAATAAACACTATGCTTTCAAGACCCGGTTATAAAGTCTTGTAAATATCGTTTTCCGTAGGCAGTGTTTACAAACAGTATACCTATTATTCTTTTTATGCACGAATCCACCGGTGTGCGGGTCGGTCTTGTAGTAAACAACCCTCCTAATGCCGAAGGGGTCTATATAACCGAAGGAGCCCACGCTGTCCCCAGTTGGTTCACGTTCTTCTTCGTGGTAGTGTCTCTTTAAATAATACTGGAACCCATTTGCAGTAGTATAAGTGCCATCGTACGGAGGATGATACTCGCCAGGACTACTTCTGGACACTGGAGACACTGGAGTGTTAGGTCTAGAAGCTTCGTACGCGCTGATTGGAGCCCGAAGAACTTGTGCCGGTTGCTGCCCCGAGTAATAAGGAGTTCTTCGCCGTGAATAAGTATCCAAGTTCTGTAGACTCGGTCGATTCGTATTGTAATAATAATTCCTTTCCGGTACGTAGGTAACAGGCCTGACTGTGGTAGATGCGTAGAAGTTTGATGAGCTGATGTCGTTGCCGAGGAGCGGCGCAACGTCGTTCGTCTCCGGTTTCCTAAGAATAATATAATTTTTGGATATTTTTCTATATTATGTAATAATATGAATGAAAGATTTAACATACCTAAATGGATTCGGTGGTCGCCTTGGTCTAGCTAAGACTCCAGTTTGTGCTGGTACTTGTTTAGCTTCGGCTACTGCATCTTGTATCGGTCTCTCTTTACCGACATATACCATTTTTGATCTAGAAAGAAAATAATGTCTGTTAAATTTATTTGTTCTATATTGTTACATTGAATGTTTTACCTTAATATTCGAAATCCTTCTCGATCAGCAATATAATCTTTTAATCGCAGGTATCCGAGAGGATCGAGCCAACCTTCCGTTCCAATGACTGTGCCATCAGCCAATCGCTTTTCTTTTCGATACTGACCGTTGAGTGTTTGAAAGCGAAAGTATCTCTCTGGGCCCTCGTCCGTCTGAATGTGATACTGTGTGTTCGGTTCCAAGCTCCAGCCGCTCCTCTCGGCCTCGATTTCATCCGCTGTTAAACAGAGGACCGAAACCTGTAACCAAAGCCACGTACACCTTCACTTTTCAGTTCTCTTGTAAGCGTCCTGCGGATCCTAGACGCGATCGATTTGACCCACAATTCTCACAAAGTGAAACTCTCCAATAACCCAACACATTTTACATTGATCCCAGTGAGAAATAATTGACAGCTAGGTAAGAATACATGACAGTTCAATTTAATATTATTAAATAGTATTTTACTTTCTTTGAACATATATTTTTAATGTTGATGATTAATTACATGAATTGGGAAGGGTCGTTGTAAAGTGATTCACCAAAGTTTTCTAGAGAAGGGTTAGTCATTAAACGAGTGAGATGTTGAGAAGTAGATTTACATATTTCTCAAGTGAGTGCATATCGTCCGCTGGTTAGGCGAATGGCGTGGAAGCTTCGCAATGAAGTATTTAAGTGGCGTAAGCCTTTGAAACGCAACCGGTAGGGCTCGCTTCCTCCTGCATTGTCTTCTCGCACCTCTGACGATGACGTGTGATTCGCGTGCCTGTAATTACAATTCTCGCTCCTGTTTCCCGATCTTATCTCGCGAACTGGGTTATTCAGGATCGCGCTAAGAATTCAAGATCTTCGCTCGCCACTTGTGTCGGAAATCCCACGGTCAGCCAATCGGTGTGCATGGATGTATCTATACATATGCAGTGTCTGCATAGAAAAACCTTGCCTTCGTCGACGAGACAAAGAAGCGGTGGCAAGGAAACATACTTTGCGACGAGATAATAACTTTCTAGATCTCCCTATCCTTGCTTGCTTTATGTAACTTGCCATTCAGCTTAAACCGGCCCTGATTTAATCCTGACTCGCGATCGTAGTCTTTACTCGCCGGGTGTTAACTTCGAGTTCGATCCTTTTTTGCCACATCTTTCTTATAATACACTCTCCCAGCAGGATTCCGGTTTCCTGTCACACTTTCTATCGTATGCACTTCAATTTTTATATTTCTATTAATTTAATAAGCTTGAAGTTGAAAATGTTGTATCGAAAGATTATTATTTATTCAAAGGAATATTGACTATGTGCTTGAAATTATTCTGTAATAATGATGAAGCAATTTCAAGTATGAAAGTCAGGTATTTCTTCGTCGCATACTTTAGTAATTGATGAACAGAACGCGGTTTGTCTGCGAGACTATTACTCAGCGATGTTCTTCTCCATCTCTTTTTCTCTATATCTCCTCGGTGCAATTGTGCTCTACCTTCTCCCAGGATGTACGCGTAGGCGCGGCACTTAAAGATATACCAGCTCGAAGATTCGTAATCACTCCATTTACGACTTTGCGCCGGTCATCCTTCACTGTCTACGCGAACTTAACTCGTTCTAAACTCGTAAATCCCAAGAACTGCAGTATCGAATGACTTTTATGATGAAGGGAAACCAGCGTGAGTAGAATTTCTAAAATTATTTCATTAACTGTAATAATAACATTCTGTGTTAACACAGTTAGCTATAGTTTGACGAGTTGGTGAGACGTTTCTAATTTAGAGCAAGAGTATTTGATTGCCATATTGACAAACTCCCCGGGCAACATTCTTCGAATACATTAGCACTGAATCACAAGTTGCCCAGTTAGACTGCGCAGTCCCTTTATGGGTTCAAAAATGTCAGATAACTTATACCTATTACATTGGTGTTCGACACTGTCGTAACTACATTTCAAGTCGTATAATGACCGTGATCGGCCGTGTTTCCTTTGGCCCCTTTGTTCGATTCTAGTACCCCTTTTTTGGCCCAGACTGTAAAACTAGGACTTCAAGCTTGGAAGTAATTGCGAAACTTGGTATCCGCTTCTATAGATTTCTAGGTTTCCCTGAGATTTCAAATGTACTATCCATCACTTTTTATCTTTCGGTCGATTCTAATTTCTGTAGGTCAACTTCTTATGTCCGTGGAAAGAATAGAAACCGTCTAGTTTGTCTTTTTTTTTCTCGCGTGAAATTCGTCGGACATGGTTCACACTCATGTTTTGTAAATGTAGGCCAATTTTTCCGCTTCCAATCAGCCATTGATGATTCGCCACGTTCTCAATTTATTAATGTTAATTTATTCGGTATCCGTATAACGAGAGCGCGACTTAATCTCGATTCCAAAAGTGACGGAGCCTTGAAATACATTTCGATCAGGGCTACTTGGTGAAATTTGCATGAAGGTCTAGGCCAGTCGCGGATTAACAATTCAACACAAACATAACACCCACCACTGTCATCGATCTACTCCTTGGATTATAATTCAAGTGAATTCAAGGATTTATTTATTAATTTAAATTATTCGAGAGATGATTAGAAAGTAATTGAAATTATCGCCGTATTCTCGAAGGCAAAGAAGCAATTTCTTTCTATTGTATACGACGCGTGATAAGGAAGTCCTATTACAGGAGGTTGTTAGCTCAAGCGACACTGCAATTATAGTTACCACTAAGAATTAACTTCCTGACTACAATTGACTGTAGCACCGTTCTGGAGACTCGTATCAGTTGTGAACTATAAAAGTAAAAATAATACGTGTGATTTACTGTAATCTCATAGGGCAGACTTCCTGCTCGATTCAAGATATTAAATGGGAATTGGGAAGAATTACTTTTATCTCTTATAAATCCAACACTCCCTCCAAATCGTGATTAAAAATAATTGTGTCAAATTATATCTCAAAAGATTCAACATCTGCTTGCTAATTACATCCGGCAGACATTCATTATTATTTCTTTAACGATCTTAATCTTTCTCCATTGTCTATCACGATCTCTTTCATTATTTTCACGACACTAAACACTTCTACGACTTTCCATGTATATTAAATTTATGATTCAAGTAGACATATTCTATTAGACATTAAAGTCCTATTTCAGACACGAATTCATCAAGGTTTCAGTTATATTGCTTGAGCACGAAATCCGCACAAAGGGAAGGCTCTCTTGGCGGTCGGTTGCATCGGCAAACCTTAAAAAATTCAACTGGTCCTGGAGCCATAACAAAGGGACGAGGTCATAAAGCTGGCCGTCTCGGGGCGGTAAATTAATGTGAGCGGGTAATGGGAAGTGCATAAAATTCATCGTGAAGCATATCGTCCTCGAAAGTACCTAAGTAAGTGGCACAAGAGAGGAAATGAGAGAGGGAATATAGAGACAGAGAGAGAGAGAGAAGAGAGAAGGTAGCACAAGCACAAGATCTCTCGGTGAGAGACCACCTACGTACAAGCACAGTAACGAGTGAGTACGTAAGTACTTGCCATGGGGCACCGTTGGCACAAAGCGGCTTCACGCACAGTGCCAGTCTCGCGTAAGAGACACTTATCCCTTCTATCGGGGATTCTGCGTAGGATTGGCCAAGACCATGATGTTGGCCTCTCCTCGCTCCATATTAAGAGATGCCGGCCTGACCGTGTCTCTCGACAGTCGCGTCGTCAGTTTCTACTTTGGAGAAGCCATCGAAAAGATAGACAGACCCATCGTCGAGTGGGAGATCAGAGCAGACTGATTTATATAAAGATTAGACTGAGAAGATCTCAGGTATTTCTTAAGCCCTTTGCGAGATAATACTGTGTCTGATGCATTTCATTCGAGGTATTTTAAAGTGTTGAAAATATAAACTCTAAGTCATTTAATAACACTGGTGAGAAAACTAGGTGTGTACTCGTATTAGCAATTGGGCAACCTAAATCGACTTCTTATTCAATAACCACGTGGATCCCACCTCTCATAGGCATTCCGCCTTCGCACTGTTTTCGTGTTTCCAAATCACGTACGTTTCCATTGAACTCGCCCGCTTCTTTCGTAACGAGGACCCATTATCGACTCAACACTGCTTTGAAAAGTGCTAGAAGCATTTGAATAACACTTGTACAGGAGAGAGATTTGCATACGAAAAAGTAGATCCCGACGAATTCGCGTATAATGAGTGATCGTTTGGTACTGAAATTTGTGTCTGCTATTAGATGAAGCAATTCCTGGAGAATGTTCTCCATGAGAGTCTGAGATTGGAATTACGTATAGTTTCGTAATAGCAAGGCTAGCTAAACAAAAGTTTTCGTCCCGGCAACATTGTTATTTTCTGGGAATGGTGCTATTAGTGAGAATGGTGTTGCTTTTTCAAAAGAATATTAAGTAAGACTTCGAGACTTTCGCAATTCTTTGGCACTTTTAAATTCCCTTATATTAAATCGACTATTGACATAATTATGATACGTTTATCATAAGGAATAACTCATTTAATTTTAATAAATGCGCAATGAGAATGCATAGGCGGATTCCTTGTCAGTGTCGTATGAAATGAGCTCGTCTAATTAGTGGCGCGCGAAGCCTGCGAAGGCCGCAATTCCGTACGTGAAATCGACGTACGTACTGAGCATGCCGATCATACCGGACAACGAGATCATGTCGCGTGCTTCGGCATATATTCGCAGCCGGATTCGAAACCTAGCGATTACGGGTTGCATTGGTTGATTCATCGAATAATTTCACGCTTGCTGACGCATTGCCAATGATGGCCCGATGCTGCGATCGTCAATTACGAATAATCTCTTATTCGCTCGAAGCACTCAGTTGATCCGTCACCGTGTACTCCTCTCTGTCGTTTCCTATGACGGGAGACTCCAAATCCGTACAGCAGTCATTAATTTTTTATTAATTAATATGCCACGAAAATCGATGGGTTAAATTCACCTGGTGTTGGAAGTGACAGATTAATTAGCGATATTAATTCCAAAATTATAGAGAGGCACCAATAAATTGAAGATAATTGTTATATAAAGTGAATGTATAGAAGATATATCATGATTAATTCTAGAAATAATAAAGTTCTAACACGCGTTCCTTGCGTGCATGAAATTAATCAATTCGACCTTAACCTTCGCGTAGAAATCGAAACATGCAACTTATTTAATTATCAGGAATTATTGAATTTCAAATCATCCTACTTTTTGAAACTTGGCAAGAATCCAATGATTTCTTTCGAGAGTCATTATGTCGAGAGGACAATGGACTGTGCTTAGCTTTGCTAGACTTTCTCGCGGGAATTCCAGGGTACGCGTAGATCGATGTGAGCTAGAACGAGTGGCCGAATCGACGATGGGTGCGAGAGAAGGTTCTCTTACGTTACAGTTCTTTTCACGCGATTTTCACGGCCGGTGAGCTGCGTGCATCGAACTCGTCGCAAATAAAAGTTGCCCGCCGCCGATCTACCAGCCCGGTGTCTCTTTCACGGTCGCACCAACCATGACTTGTGATAGTACACTTTCGAGAACCTGAAGTCACGCTAGTTTCCTGCACCGATCTAGTCCGTGTGACGCTACAACGTTTCAATATACTAGATTATTGCTAACATGTTCGAAAATACATGCTAATAATCGAATTATATTTTATTTACACACAACGTTTCTTTCGTGTAATGAATTTATTATTATTATTAATTCTTTGTGATAAAATTCTCTTTTTATTTATTAAAATCTTATTATTTTTCATAATTTGCTTTGGCAACTTTACCCGATTATTTTCCGGATTATAAAGCAGTGCGTAAGCAAGTAACAATAGGTGGCTCTCGGTGAATTAGCATTAGAGCTTGGTTGGCGATTTCAATGTCACTGTCATGCACCTCGCCGACTAATGAAAGCCGTGTCTGCACGCGATTACCGCACCGGCCGACTTCGCTCGTCCAAGAGAAACTCTCCCCGGTGGCCTCTTGTACGTTCGCGCGAAAAAATCCACTTCAAAGCCAAGTCGCCGCTTGTTCACCCTGAATCATGAAGCCACCGGAGAATAAACAGCCATTCTTACAAAGGGTCTGCTGATGTCCGAAGTGCTTGTAACATAAACTTGAAACAACAGCTTTTGTATTTCAATATTCGCATGTAAAAGAATAGTTCATTAATTTGATTCAATTGGAATATTTCTGATGATCTTGAGAGCATTGTTCTGTGATGTTGTATAGCAAAATGTGGTAATAGGATTGCGACAGCGAACCTGTTGCAGTTGAAAGTCAATGTCAGCGTTCCAAGCGTTTCGAGGATAACTGAGAGCCAACGCACAACGGGGTCCACGAACTCTTGGATACAGATCGTCTACTGTTTACTCACTTTACCAGTTAATAGTGGATGTATCGATATTTATAAAGTCTCTAACATATACGATGGAATAACTTGACTACTATTGTTCGGGAAGAGAATCCTTGGAGGTAGGAGTCAGACATTCCGTAGCTTCTCACGCCACTTAGAAAGGTCGGGTCGCCTTACATACAAATGATCATGTATCTAACAATATGGTGGCTGCAAATGATAGTCATCTAACGTACAGTTCTTCCGCAATTTCCTTTAATATGCGACACCCGTCGCATCAATGTTAGAATTAACAATAGCATTCTACGATCTTTTATACTAACTTTTTGTCCTAGTAAAAATGATAGATTCAATCAAAATGTCATGAGAAATTCGTCGTACTTTCGCTTAAACATATTCAGTGAAACTTATTAATTAACATGAGGTTAATGGCATCGTCTTCTTAAATTCGTCTTAAAGGTCAACGAGTAACTTCGATATCTTAGCGACCGGTTTCACTGTCAATGGCAATGCGAGCAACACGCATTGGCCCGAAGTAACGATGCGTGGTGTGAGAATAATTAAACTTGAAGTTGAGTCAGCCTCACCGTGAGGAAGCCGGTGATAAAGAATGCTTGCAGCAACATGCCCGCAAAAAGCTCCGAACCGTTCGCTCCCAATCGTCCAGAGATATTCTTCCGTTCAGCAGTTTCTTCCACTTCCGCTTCTAGTGGGTTCCCAGCGTGAAAAACTCCTGGCAAACCCTTTGGTACTTGGCGCGATTGGCGGAACACTCTCGACGTGTCATAGAAATCCGACTTCTCTGGCCCCCTTTTCCATCAAGTGTAGATCACGCGCGCTGGTTTATACTTCCTTGAAGCGGACTTGTGCGTCTAAGCTGTGGATGTAGGAAGTGCTTGGATCTCTGCTTTACATTGAATTGACGCGGAAATAATCAGTGATAAATATTCAGGAATATTTCTATTGTTCAGTCACACGATCAGCACTTGTATATTAGTATGATGAGTTGTATACATTTTAACACAAAGACAAGTGCTGTGAAATAAATCAAATCTCATTCTACAATATTATATAATAATATCAATTATTATCAATTAACAGATATAAGACAATTCAATAGAAATTCATGCCAAGTCGACTTTCTAACACTTTTCGAAATTCCATTCACTTTATTTCCATTAATTTGCATTTGTGGTCGAATTAAATGAAATTTGAATGAGAAGACAGGATTCTACCTTGAAAGGATCCGTGTTGGAGCGATTGCCGTTCATTAGAGGAACGATTGGAATAAAGTCACGATTAAAGGACACTATTGAGAAGAAAAGGCGTGTGTGAAAGGGTTGCCAGAGGACGAGGGAGTCCTCGTCTCCGAAGCGAACGGAGAGGACGCGATACCGTGACTGAGAAGCGAAGGTAGTCTACCGGGTTTTCAGAGCTATCGCCGGCCCGGCAGCGGATCTGTGCTCCTTCCTCCACGACTTCCATCACCCTACCCTCCATAGAGGAACGCGTCGATCCGTTTTCCGAGATCGCAAACGCCCACTCTGCTACCCAGTCCTCGATCATTCGATGTCAAGTACATTCCACGCCGTAGAGCATAATGCGACCCAGTAATTGCAGCCGCCGGCATTCCTCACTTCCTTACTTCTTCATTGAGTACAAAGTACCGCGAAGACTCGTTCGCACTGATTAAGTAAGCGGCTAAGATAATCCTTGGAAATTGCCTTAACTCTGTTTTCTTGAAGTTAATATATTACAGTTCATTTATAGTTTCCTTCTATCGATTTACATCGTTAATATCAAGTTCTAAGAATTATTTAATAATCCTTCCTTCATTTCATTTAGCTACGGAATAAATTATAATTTCATCGTGGCATATTTGGCTGAGTGCAGTAATTTGTTGTCCTCGGGACGTGTGTACAAAGCGTCGAGCAAAAGCCGCACGCGCGTTAAGAGATACCCGAAGGAGGAGTATTCGTGACTAGGTTTAGGCAACTTATGTTTCCATGGCTAGAATGTGCGTGTATGTGTCACCTTGCATGATCCTTAATATCGAGTACGCCGATGCATAATAATCACCGGCGATTGTGTACACATTGCGGTTATGTCTTCTGAGCTACCTTGCACAATTGCAATGCAGACGCGAGTACAACTAATATTCCTATATTATTCGTTTACCCTCATAGTAAAATGATTCCAGTCTGTTGAAAATTACTGGAGTTATTTTCTCATTCGTTCCATTTTGGTAAGTGCGAGTATATTTTTCATCTTCTATTAGCAATTTTCTTGGCTACTGCAGTGCATTATTGCGAGAAATCGGAGCAAGGTATGAAATATCGATGCGACGCATTATGAAATCAATATTAATCGATCGGCGTAACACTATATTGGCGCGCGCTCTCTGTTACGTCAATGTGCTTGGTACACGTGACGAAAAGCGTATACCACGGCAACGACATAAATTCTCCTTTCCCATGCAAACGAGGACTCGCTTCCTTTTTGCCGGCGTGCGTATGGGAAATGAACTATCGGCGACTGATCGCAACCGCTCTCGCGCGCGCGCGCGCGCGCGTAGACAGGAAAAACGTTTTTCGTGGAATTCACGGCTGCTGTTGAGAAAGCCTGAGTTCTCATGCCTACCATTATTAGTTCACTAGATCTGCGTTTCTCCGTATATTATCGAGCAAGTCGATTCATAAATATTCCTCAGAAAAAACAGGTGTCCACTCTAATCACAATCTCCTTATACGTATTGGCATAGTCTGCTTACTAAACCATACGTGATTTATTTATCCTTTGTGCAATTCTCACTTCCCATAGAAAGGATTGCCAGGACAAATGCTTCGTCAATGAAACTTACGATTAGTAAGTAAATTAGCAAGCAAACGTACGATTCAATTCAAATAAACTTTACTGATTTATCTGTAATCCCTAGCTATGTCAATGCAATGATTTATCGAGTCATTTAGAAATCATCGCCACTGAATATCGACTCACAATCAATAAGAATTATGAATTGATCACAATGAATTTCTCATCACACAGCAAATTAAAATGAGCAAGCATGCGGTTAACTGACAATAAAATTTGCAATCGCCCTCGTCACGTTTCACCCATGACTACTGCTGAGATGTAATCGTTAGTTATACGACGAGGATAGACGTGACATTAAACCTCTTATGACATTAGTCACGCGCTCTCATGCCCTTCCGCTATGCCGTGAAAACCGATTGAACTACTGCGCATAAATTCTATTCAAGGTAGTGTCCTTCTAGCTTATTTATAAAAGCTTTCAATCTTCGATTTTGACAAATATTTTAAATACGAATTTAATCTTGCAATTTGGATATTATTGACAAGTGAACAATCACGTGTTTATTTGAATGGATTTGTACACCATAAGAAGAAGCACGTGGTAGCCAGCTCCTATCGTGCTCCTCTCCACCAAGTAAACTCACGCCACGCCAAGCCGTGTATTTTCTCCTTCGTTCAACGCGCTCGTGACGCTTTCACTTTTACGAGAGACGAGAGCGCACGCCTTCACACACTTGATCCTGAAATCGTATGTGTTCTTGCACGCACAGGGATTAAACTGTGTGTGCGTCTTGATCCGTAATACATTTTTGGCAGTGAAAACGTGATCTCAGTAATATTCGATCCCAGGTTGATTCTCTTTTGCGAGTGAAATAATGGCATACAATTTGAAGGTAATAATCGATGGGGACAGTTTTTTGAAAAGAGTTTATGTGTGTTCTTTACATGACTACTTGGCAAAATTGTGTTAATGGTTATTTGATTGCTTGAATGATTATTCGAATATTGCATAGTAAGTTGAACGTAGTGGTTTACAGGTTCGCTCTATTCTATAAGCCATTAGTAAACCACTGCTTCCAACTTACATTCCACTTTGTACGGGGTGGAAGTAATCAGAGACGGGAGTGGGAGTAATGTCATTGTCAACTCTGTCCCCTTAGTGAAACACTAAACCACTGGCATTCTTGCAGGCTCGTCGCGGCTCGCTTTCGTGGTTTGTTGACCGAATGGAAATTATAGTAAATTATAGTTCCCAAGCGATCCCGCTGTAGTATAATAAGACTGTTGAGAATAGTCTACTAACTCTCAAACCATACGAATCTTGTTAACATTTCAAGTAGCTTCGGTCCGACAACAAGACATGAAAAAGTAAGGCCGAAAAAATCGAATGCGGATGACGAGGGAATAAAGTTGGAAAAAGAAACTGACGTTGCCATAAATCTTACTATTATTTGTCTTATAGTTTGTATAGTATACAAATTGTAATGCAAATAGGTAGATGTCATTTATCATTCATCGATTTATCCCAAGGCGGATTTAGTAATCCAAAGTTAGTTGGAATTGGCTGCCTAATGAGATGAATCTCTTGGAAAAAAATCTTTATACATTGGACGGTGGCATCTGCATAGAGAGATATGGAAAGGAAAATAAAAGCAATGTCATGGTTAAGAAAGATGCGAAAAATCGGATAGCGCAAGGTATTTCCAAAAGGAAAGACAAGAGTGGCGCGTGGATATCTTTCGGCTCCAGAAAAGGCGACACCGCCGGAGGATTCTCACGAACGAGAACAAGAAGCAGAAGATTCCGCTCGGGAAACAGATAAAATCGAAGGTTGCCTTGGTCTCTCGAAAGTTGTTCGCCCCTCTTGCTCATACAACAGCTTGAAATACTTTAATGCGCTCCTCTTATTATTCATAGAATTTCTTAGTCGCAGCCACTGAGAATGAGGAATTCAAGGAACAAGAGAACAAATAACAAAAGAAAACATGACGAAAAGGAATTCAAGTTATGATACTTGATTTCTGCGCGAAAATATAGTTTCATGATAACTTAAGCGATTTAATGAAATGTACAAGTGGTAGAAGCGTTGAGAGTAATTCCAAGCTAAAGGAAGAGGTACCATTACATCGTCCGACATTGCTGGCATCCGCAGTTTGACGTTTTCCTAGTTTCGCCCTTTGTTTTCGCTATGTTATCTGCGATCTCGTGTGTCGTACGTTCAACTCAATTGTTTGCTTTCTATGTCAAGCGAGCGCGGAAAACTATGGTTGACAGTGTGTATACGTGCTTATGTACTACTCGCAAGACGTCTTGAAACGCGTCGCCCTTTCTTCGAGGAAACACAAGTGCACACATTGTTTGTCCAATTGCTACTCTTGGCTTAATGGCCACCTGGCCACTTTAATGTCGATCTTCCGGGAAAAGTACACTAATTGGTTAGCACTCTTAGCTTTGACATACAATATCATAATAACAGAGCCATCCAGAAATAATTCGATAGTCATACAAGTAAAATGTTATCAAAATCATTATAGGCTTTCCATGCCGAATTTGAACATTCACGTAACATTTAACGACCACTTAGATTGTATAATATAATACAAGTATTTATATAAGTTCTTCATTATACAACGACAAATAAGTAGAATTTCTTGCAGGACGAAAAGTTGTACTTAAATTAGCAGGACTGACATAATATTCATATGTAACACCTAGAATAAACGTCGCGTTTCCCCGGCTAGAACTCTATCACTTCTCTAAGTTCTATTTACACGCATGACGCAGTGCACGCAGAAAGCATTTGAAATCGATATACTAATGCGAACATGTATAAGCGCAGGTACACTGAATACATTAATAATTGTTTCAAACACCAGAACGTCTTAAGCATAACAATATTATTTACCATTTATTTTCAATTAATTCGGGACACCAGGATTTTATTGCCATGATTATTAATTTCTTCCACCATATAATGTTCCAAATAAATGAAATATTTTATAATCCAATGCATTAGTGTTACATGATTTTTAGTGCGTTAAATTTGCAAATTCTTTAACGGTAACTATGAGACTCACCGCGGCAAATAGGAAGAAACGTATTCCTCTCATCTCTGAGGAAGTGTGATGGATGGCGCAGTAAAATCAGACGCGCTACAGTCGGATGAGGGTTTCAAGTTTGGTTCGGTGTGGCGCCTCGTAAGGAGAGCGCCGATCTTTTCACGCTTAATCGTAGCCGATCACTGATCGGGCTGGCTACCAAGCCGAGAGAGGCCGGATCGCGCTTTACGGCCTACGTGAAACGGAGGCAGGGCCCCCTCATGTTCCCGAGGCCCACGCCTTCGCGATTTTCCTTTATGGTTTCCATCACCGCAACATCGACAGCTAAACAATAAGGCTAATGTCAACGCCGACCAATTCTACCTGCATTACGTGATCGATAAAGAAAGTCCTCTGTGATATTAATTTAAGTTTTATTTTTTGAAATCCTCGTTTTAAAATCTTTCTATAAACAAAAGTGTTCAGCTTCATAAGCCAAGTCTTGTATTAAGTGTGAATTAAAAGAACATGATGTATTCGTCATTCATCGAATTAGCAGCCAGCATCATCGGTATCAGGTAGATACCACGAAATTTTGCTTTTTGCGTCTCTAAGAATTGCATGACCACAATAGGAGTGCAATGCCTCAAGGACACATATTACTGGGATTCCTCATTGTTGAGTTATTCGTGTTACGATCTGAGGAATCCTGCGTGGATTCAGAAGGAATATCATTTCGCGACGAATTTACGAGCGGGAAATTTTCATAAGCCTTTGAGCCTTTTCATCATTAAAATATAGTATTAAAATATAGTTTTAATAATCATATTAAATAATGGATTATAGAGTTCAAATAGAATTAGATTTCATTTGATTTCCCTTCAATAAGCATCGTTAAACGTGTTGGTAAAGGCAGGAATACTCAATCCTCGTGTCAAGCTCAACTAACAACGTATCCAAATCAACACCTACGCACTTAGTCTCGTCGCAAAAACATCCTGTTAGTAGTTGTTGATGGGGGGTTGCGAAACAGTAGAAGATTCGATAAGAAAAAATGTTCGGGGTGGTCGAGGAATGGACATCAAGGCGGAAGACTAGATGGTTGCAAAATTTCTCAGATTTCGACATACCAGAGAGGTACGGCGCTTGTAGAGTCAATGTCCCCGGCGTGCGTGCCTTGCTTCAGCATCTCTTGGAGAATAAGGAACAGTTGCACGCCCACTGTCCCGAGCCTTTATCTGGGATAGTTCCGTATACTTTTCGTAACGGTTCTGATTTTTAAGGCTGCATCATTACGTCATGCACCGCGAATGCTCATTGCAGAGCAACTCGCAGCTCCAGTTTCATCGGGCGAGTGGGTTGATCGATGCTTTACGGATCCGACACGTCAGGCGCCAATTCTCATAAAGAAATTCCCCCAATTCCAAAGAAACCTGAGTAATAAATATTCCGATAGTATATTTTTATCGTCGAAGTTTCCTCTAAAGCTTGTCGATTGTTGATAAAAATGTAAGTGGTTACCGATGGTATAATTTACAATATTTGTGTAGTATTATACAGACTTTACTGGCAGAAGTGTCATTCAATTCAATGATTTTCCGTGATGATGTGGGTGTTTTATACGAAATGCGGGTACCATGCTCTGGCGGATGGTTCTTGTTCCTTATTAGATAAAATACAGTAGAGTCCCTTCGTGAGTAACAGTTAGAATATTCTAAACCGAAGAGCACCAGTGCTGCCCACATTAGTACAGCCGAAAGCAAGCACGGACGTAGTCATGGCATGTTCTTAAAAAAAGTATAATCATCTTGCAAGTAGTGGCTGATGTCAGCGGTGTAATTTAATTCACAGAAAACAAAAGCCGGAATAGTGCCATTGCGTCGTAAGTATGAGGCCCAAATTTGAAAGTACCTGGCATGTACTCTGAAACGTTTCGAGGATACGCGATTCTCACATCGCATTCTTTTTTCGCATAAGCTGGCGTGCATAATGTGGGCAAAGTCATTACAGAATTAGTATTGCATAAGTGGTGACCTCGAAATAATTATCGTGGGAAAAAATCGCGTAGCAGTAGCCGTTACTTTCTTTCATTAAGTAGGAGAGGAATAAAAAATAAAAACCATTGATATATCGTTGCGCGTAAATCCGTTCAATATATATTTATGCGTGAAGCATGACATAAAGTACGGGATATCTCAAGCACGTAGGCAAACTTGTCCCGGAACCCTTTTTTATCTCGGGACTTTACCGTGAGAAAGGAGAGTCCATTCGCAGAAAAGAAATTGGACGTGAGAGATCGCGTTGGACCTTTCACTCCTTACTGTCCCTTCGGATTCCTCCGCGCACAGAAAAATCGTCCTATATTTCACAGCCAAATTTTTTTATTACGTGATTATTCACAGTTGAATTCTACATTTTCGCTCTGCCTTTATTACGCTTTTTACATACTTTCATGCTACTGCTGGTGGGGAGATTTTTCCATATTTTAGTATTATTAAAAATCGATATGAATTATTCGTAAATCGATAATTTGAGGATTAGAATCCACATTTTCCAAAGAATCATTAGTGTAAAAGCCAGCATCGTAACGGAAAAGTCAAATTTTCGTGATTTTCAGTCAGTTTTATCTAATTTATTCAAGCTTCCTGATCTTTTCAGGGGCTGAAATTTGATGGAGAATGTTTTCTTGCATCAAGGAAGAAGTGATATAAATTCCAGACCCCCAGCTCAAAATTCATTTTTTCGCAAATTTTTCCATATGTACCCCTTCACAAATTTTCGATTTTTCGAAGGTTCTGGGACTTGAACGAACGCTTGATTTTTCGATTGTTTGTGTATCAAAACGGAAAGAAAACATGAAACCAGTAGCAGAAATGCCAGAATTGTACCGAAAACACATGGATGACCGATCCTGAATATTTGACCTGGTCTAATTTTGACGGTATTTTCCATGTTTTTAAATCTTCCCGACATTTTCCGGGGCTGAAATTTGGTGGGGAATGTTTTCTTGCATGAAGGAAGAAGTGATATAAATTCCAGAGCCCCAGCTCAAAATTCATTTTTTCGCAAATTTTTCCATATGTACCCCTTCACAAATTTTCGATTTTTCGAAGGTTCTGGGACTTGGACGAACGCTTGATTTTTCGATTGTTTATGTATCAAAACGGAGAGAAAACATGAAACCAGTGGCAGAAATGCCGGAATTGTACCGAAAACACATGGAAAACCAATCCTAAATAATTGATTTCATCTAATTCTGACCGTTTTTCCTATGTTTTTCATACTTCCCGACTATTTCTGGGGCTGAAATTTGGTGGGGAATGTTTTTTTGCATCAAGGAAGAAGTGATATAAATTCCAGAACCCTGACTCAAAATTTATTTTTTGCCAAATATTCCGGAGGTTTTTAGCTTATCCAAACTTGTAATAGGTCGATTCTGAATCAAAACAATGAAAAGGTGGAAGATTGAAGTGAGTGCTTATATGTATAGATAGATATTATGTCATGACATTGCTGCAAGGCGGGCAGAACTCAATGTCGGAAGGTCCGGTTGCCTTCACTTCGGCCTTGCTCGCTTTCCACATTTGCTGAGACTCGTGTGCCACGATAAAGTAAGGAAAGGGCGCAAGAATAATTTATTTTTCATTTATTCACGTCCCACGTATTCCCATCTTAAAATTCGAACTGACACTTTCACTATTTTTGCAGGATAAAATCGGTCAAGGGGCGCCCCCTTATTTTTTTTTACTACTAGTATTTTCTATTTGCTTGGAATGAATCTCTTTTATATTCATCTTTTCGGTTGTTGTTGTAAGTGCTCAGTGATCACCGATGACGCATTCCTTATTCGTGATTCGAGTGGCCCAAGGGGCCGAAGCAGTGAAAGTTGTTGAGCAATTCGCATCTCTCCATCAAAAGACGCCGATCGGAAGTTTGTTCGACTTTTAAAGTGAAAGAGTGCGATCTTATATACAGACATACAACAGAACGTGACGCAGCACAATAGTAACTGTATATAACGATGTATATATCACACTTACATCAATTTATTTTATTGTCTCTTTCACTGTTAACAAAAACTTCATATCAAATAATATTACAATACTTATTTTAATTCCTGGCAGAAATTCAATTGAGAAAGTCTGGAGGACGTGTACTAAAAAACGAATAGTTGATGTAGTTGATTACAGGAAACGTGTGTAATGACTGGAGCATGAACCTATGAAGAAGAAATGGGAGAAAGACAATAAGACCTAGTAGCGTGGAAGGAAAGGGAAGTTTCTCCCAGGAATGTCATAAAGTCTGTGCAACAACGCTTTTTCTATTTTAAAAAATCTTTTATTTCAAATTGTTCAACTTTTCGTAAAAAATGTGCAGATTAATAAAAGGTATAATACAATAAATACACACAATTAATTAAAACAAAACAACTATTTAAACAGTTATAAATTGTTCAAATGCTAAAATCGAACTAGGGATCCAACATTGAAATAGGCAGGAATGTTTTCTAATATCAAATTGGCTTGTCTAATATTATTTCCTATTTGGTCGTACTGGTGCATTCTGTGCGGCTTGCTTTATCAATTCTGTGAGTGTTAATTCGGGATCCAAATGCAAAAGCTTGCAGCACAAGTCCCAAAATCGTTTTCTATATTCGGGATCTGTAGTCTTCGACGACGCACAAATGGGCATGCATTCTCTGGAAATATAGAATAACAATTTCAAAATCATGAAGTTTTAACACAATCCCTTAATTAAGTTCTTTGTTTTATCTTTATTATTTATTTACTTACGAATAATAAAGTCCTGTTTCCTTGCCGGCCTTTTCGTCCACGGCACAGTGTAGAGTAGTTTGTGCACCTTGTGGAGGACTTTTCAAAATTCCAACAGTGTGAGCGAGAGCGAGTCCCCATCTAGCGCCAAAGAAAAGTGTCTCCTCTGCGTATCTGCCGAGTTCTGTCTTCACAACACCTGGATGTAACGAGTACACATTTATACCCTCGATACCTGACTCTGAAAATTCAATTTTAAACATATCATATAACAATTTCCTTATTATCATTCATTTATATTAAATCTATTTATCACCTTTCATTCGCTCGACTAGCTCGTTCGAAAACAGAATATTTCCCAATTTACTCTGATTGTACGCCGTGATAGGATTGTAAGCCTTTTTCAAGTTTATGTCATCAAACTGTATTTCCGCAACTGTAATAACAAAGTTACATATTCAATTTCACACGTGAAATATTAAATTGACAGGAGAGAGATAAATTAATTAGAATATTATCGATACTAACAATAGTGCAAAGCTGACGAGACGTTAACAATCCGACATCCAGGAGTTGACGCTTGCATTTTGGGCAGCAAGAGTAGTGTTAACAGGAAGTGTCCCAAGCAGTTCACTTGAAAATGGGTCTCAATGTCATTATCTGTCTTTCCCTCGGGACATGCCATTACCCCGGCATTATTGATAAGAACGTGCAACGCCGATTCCGATTGCAAAACCTTCGAGGCACATTCCCTCACGCTGGCAAAACTAGCGAGATTCAGGTGATACAAGACCAATTCCCCTGGTCCATCGTCCGATGGTCTGAAAATTCATTGTCATCGGTTAATTCTAATTATAACACCGATAAGATAGTGTCAGCATGTTTCGGGTATTATCGATTCGGTTGTCCATACTTTGCCCAGGTTGATAAAGAAACAAACAAGTAATCATCATTTATTCGCTGTCTCTGCACGATTCTTTTTTAAATGAAAACAATTCAGGAGACAAACAAGTGAGGCAGTGGTTTACCAATGATCGTTATACACTACTTATTATGAGTTGTATGTTGCGACCCATCGACTAATTGTACATTATTAGAGCATTCGAGACAAACGGTACTTCCGACAATTATGCAATAATATGACAATCATTTGTACTAGATATATGCTGACTCTTTCAGCGCATATTAATGCAACAGGAATTTATTTCTCTTTAATTTCAAATCTCCAATCCTTATCTTTATTAATTATACCTTTTTGACGTATTCCGTTTAATATCTTCGATAGCCTGTTTTCCTTTATTTAAGTCACGACACATCAGTATTGCCCTCGCTCCTGAAAAACAAAAATAATATTTATAAGTATAGGTAAGCGTAAAATTTTAAGGAATACGTGGAATATTTCCTCTTCTATGATGCAATGGGAACGTTTTAAGAGATATGATCCGCTCTAACGGTGCCTTAATGATAGGCCTTGACTTTCACTGAACCTAGCGGCCAAGACTGGTTTCTCTTTGCTATCGTGCCTGTTTTATTTAATAGAATGAGTATATCCAAAGTAAGCCGATACTTTTTACAATCGACGATAGCAGTTGATGAGTGACTTGAATTATTCAATAGTAACTTGAGCGTTCTTTGTTTCCAAAAAATCCAGTATGTACAGCGATGATTTACAAATTAAATAGCAACAGCTTTTTTAATTTTAAATAATATCTTCATTCATGAGTGTAGTAATAAAGGGAACCTTCGACGAGGAAAAGAAGGAAAAACCACACAGATCTTCACAATGATTCTTCTTCGTTTCTTGAATTTTCAAAGTAGAATTCGTGACTCACCTCTCCTGTAAAGATCCTGGGCGACTTCTTTCCCAATACCAGTGTTTCCGCCGGTTACAATGACTGTCTTACCCACAAGACGAGCCTTACTCCGGCAGGTATTATTCAGAGGCCATAGCTTTAACCCGAACACCATCTTTTCCCTGGCTTCTTTCTCTGTGAACTGACTGACTCGCAATCCCGCAACTAAGTAACTCTGCGCTCGCTCAACCCGTACTAAGTAGATAGAACCCACTCGAGAACAGAACCCTCAACAGAGCAGAACAGCGACGAACGTCGAAGTGGGGAAAGAAGACTTCCCAATGAGCAAGAGCCACCTCACACTGAAATACTTCACACTGTGAAGTAAC
This sequence comes from Ectemnius lituratus, assembly GCA_910593735.2. NCBI lineage: Eukaryota > Metazoa > Arthropoda > Insecta > Hymenoptera > Crabronidae > Ectemnius > Ectemnius lituratus. The sequence continues at coordinate 15,752,216 of OU343038.1, forward strand.
TACTAAGGTTTCCATAGGTTTTACTATTGGTTTTTCATAGGTCTTTTCACACAGAATTGTTTACTATAACTTATCTCATCTACTTCTCATATTATATTTATTGTCTCAAGAATGTACAGTGAATCTAATATGATTTTTTGTATACTATCACGCGAAATTATTGACAATCTTAGGGGAGATGATAGTAAAAATATAAAATTGAGCAATTCCCATGTCCAGTGATTAAAAATAAATATTTAAATTTCGCTAAAATTTGGTATAACTTGAGCTAATCTCTGTGGACCTGGCGGGGAGTTTCTTGGCTGCTTCATTCGACAAGTCATCAAGAGTGAGTGTAAAATCTAGCTGCAACATTGTGCAAGTCATCTCCCAGCAGCGTCTGATGTAATCAGGACGGGTTCCCCTCGAAGCAAGGCTGGCGGGTTTGCATGCTCTGAAATCGGGAATGAAATATCAGATGTGACAGAAATGACAGAGAATTATTCAGTGAATTCAAAATTACGTACGAATAGTAGAGTCCTGTTTCGTTTGCAGCTTTTTCGGACACAGCACAGTGTATCAGTGTCTGTGCACCCTCTTCCGTATTTTTTACAAATCCTATATACTGTAAGACTCTAGTAAATAGATGACATCCGCAGCAAATCGTATGATTCATATCCCTGTCAACAATAAAGCAGGAAGAATAAAGTCTTGTGCTTCCAATATTTCTAAATAAATAATTGTGTACCTTATTATCTCTGATTTTACCAAACCCGGGTGGACCATATATACGTTTATACCCTCAATTTTCTCCGCTGCAAAGTACATTGACACTTCACTATTCATTTTAATTAATTGTTAATCGGTTTGTTATTCATTTCGTTGACACTTTCGTTACCTTTAAATCGCCTGGTCAATTCCTGCGCGAACAAAATATTCGCCAATTTGCTCCGAGAGTACGCCATGGTTTTACTATAAGATGAATCGAGATTTGTCTCGTTCAAATTTATTCTGCCAACTGCAAGCATACAAAACATCATATAATACCTGAATGGTTACTGTTTCGGTTGCTAGTACTAACCGATGTGTATCACCGATGCCATAATAACAATTCGACAACAAGGTGCGTTAGCTCGAATTTTTGGCAGTAAAAGCAATGTCAACAGAACGTGCCCTAAATGATTCACTTGATAGTGAATCTCATTTCCGTCCCGAGTTTTTGTTTGTACAGGAGCATACACCCCAGCATTGTTTATAAGAATATGTATCGCTGATTCGGTCTCCAAAACAATTTTTGCACATTCTCTGACGCTATCGAAAGATCCTAAGTCCAATGTATGTACTAGCATGTTACCCGCACTGGACGCAGGCTGCATTCGTGCTCTGAAACTTTGTTTACCTTTTCAAGAATCCATCATAATAGATCCTGGTAATACAACTGTGAAAACTGATTCCCTACTTGTTCGGCGGGTTTCGTTTAATTTCGTCCATAGCATGTTTTGCCTTTTCTACATCACGACAGAGTAAAACCACTCTTGCACCTACAAAAAAGTGGATAGTTCCAAGAAACTCATGCATAAATTATTTAAAAGGTATGAGTAGGAAATCTACTGATTTATATCGTGAGATTTTTACTTAAAGTTGAGCATTTGCTTATTTTAATACAAGATATTAAACTGTAATACAGAAGTTTTATTTATATTATTTAATTCGGACATCCCTTGATTAGAAATCGCACTCACCTCTCCAATAAAGGTCTCTGACCACCTCTTTGCCAATTCCACAGTTCCCACCAGTGATAACGACTGTTTTTCCATCGAGCCGAGCTTCGCTACGACAAGTACCCTTAATCGGCCATAAATTAAACCCAAGCCCCATCTTTCCCAATATTGCAATAGAGTGAACACACGAGATTCTTTGAGAAACCGATTCGATTAGAAATAGCAGATTCTCTGCTTCTCGTATCAAGCTACTGAGCCTCAAAGAGACAAATTCACGTGTGCAAAATCATTGTTTATGCAACTTTGTGAGTGGTGGGAGAACAGCAAAGTACATTTATCAACAAAACCGCATTCTGACCTTATATAATCATGGGTTAATTCTATGCGTAACTATGATCTTCAGAATTAACAAGACAAGCCTACTTTTATCTCCTATTTGTAGAATTCAAAATTATTGACAGTGAAATTACAAGTTTGGGGGCATTTTCTGTAGATTATACTGTAAAGGGAAGAAAAGGAGTGCGTAGAAGGGAGTCTTTGTCATCGGCGTAGCAAATTCATGCAAGACGGGACGGCAGTCCGGTAAACTGAAATACTGCGTCGACAGGTATACGAACTTGGAAGAAGAAGGGCAATGAAACAAGAGGAAAGAGTAGTTCCGAGCGGTCGGCCTCCTACGATCAGCAGGGGCTCTCGTTGAAGATGCAGGCTATCTCGACGTCGAAATCGAACCGTGCCGCTTGCGTTCTTGCCTGCTCGACGACAGCTTTCCATACGTCAGCATTCGTGTCAGTCAGTTTTGTTCTTGGCCCCGAAGGAAAAAGAACACCACTCTTACCTAGTCCAGTTTTACGATTCCCTTCTGTTTAGTAAAATATAGTGTTGAAATATTAAAGGAGAGCGAGTAGCTCTACGGTTGAAAGTGGAATAGTATTAATTACGATAATTAAGGTGCCAAGATAAAAGAGCTGTAATAGTAATAGTTATAGGAATGAACGTGTGTATACGGAGTTGTAAAGGGACAATAGCCAGCCGGATACTGTACATCCGGCCATGCAGCACGAATTCTTTTGAAGAATGCAGTGTGAATGAACTTGGGCCGAGGCCTTTCAAGGACATCCCTGGACCAAAAGCCTTGCCTCTTATTGGCACGACGTACAAGTACTTTCCATTCTTCGGTGAGAGTTATCCTGAAGTACAACCCTCCCTAAAATTATTTTTAAACCTTCGAAAGTTTCGTCTATTTTAAAATTATTAACAATTTATTTTCTGTTCTGTCTATTGCAGGAGAATACAGTTTTACTCGGTTGCATGAAACTGGGGCGAAGAAGTTGAAGAAATATGGGCCTCTGGTACGTGAACAAATGGTACCCGGTGTGAATCTTGTATGGGTCTTTCGTCCAGAAGACATAGCTGAGATGTTCAAAGCGGAAGCTGGTTTAAATCCAGATCGAAGGAGCCACTTAGCATTATTGAAATATAGGAACGACCGGAGTCACGTGTATAACAGCGGCGGACTATTGCCGACGTAGTACAAGAATACTTACAACAATTTATTTGTCAAAGTATTCATTAATAATTAATTTAACGAAAATGATTGCATCAATTTTCAGAAATGGACCAGAATGGTGGCGAATTCGCAGAGAATTCCAAAAGGTTCTTAGCAAACCCCGAAATGTGGTAGGTTATTTACCAGATACCGATTGTGTTATTAAGGAATTCGTCGATCTATGTTGCAAAGAAAAGTTCAACGATTTTTCATCAATCCTCTCTCGTCTTTTCCTCGAGTGTAAGTTCCAACTTCTCGTCCCGCGAAATGAATTCTTCCCATAAATTTCCGACTGTTTATTTCTCATTTTAGTAACCTGCTTAATTGCTTTCGATGTGCGAATTCATAGTTTCTCGAATAAAGAGAGATTACCCAACTCAATGAGTACGAAATTGATAAATGCAGCTTACTCGACAAACAGCGCTATTTTAAAGTTGGACAATGGGTTGCGACTCTGGCGATTTTTCGAGACACCACTCTATAGAAAGATGCAAAAGGCACAAACTTACATGGAGGAGTTAGTACATACAATTTTTATTCTGTTTTATTCATTACCTCCCTTTTAACCCTTTTTATTAACTATCTACTTCATAACTAACAAGGGTGGCATTGGAAATGGTGTCGCGAAAAATGGTAGAAAATCGTTCGAACGGCAATAAAGGTCTCGTGTATCAATATTTGGAGAATCCTGCCCTAGATGTCAAAGACGTGATCGGCATGGCTTGCGATATGCTTCTAGCAGGCATAGATACTGTAATTATTCAACCATACATTTGCCATTTATATCATTCTTTACTTTTTTTATCCGGATCATCCATCGTTATAAATCCCTTACTATCTAAATTATGTTTAGACAACGTATAGCACCGCATTTGCTTTGTACCACCTATCAAGGAATGAGGAGGTACAAAATAAATTGCGTAATGAAGCTAGGCAATTGCTAGTTCACCCGGAAGATCCAATAACTGCGGATACGCTGAAAAATGCTTGTTACACAAAAGCTGTCATTAAAGAAACTTTCCGAATGAATCCTATTTCTGTGGGAATAGGTCGCATCTTGCAGAATGATACTGTTCTTAGTGGCTATCTGGTTCCTAAGGGAGTAAGTATTTATAATAATGAAAATTGCCAGTAGATCTTAGTAATATCATGAATCGGTTTGTGAAGACGGTTGCAGTGACCCAGAATCAAGTGATATGTCGACTTCCCGAGTACTTCAACGACCCTGACACATTTTTCCCAGAGCGATGGCTTCGTGATGGTACGAAACAAGATGATAAATCTTCGGCAAGGCATATACATCCTTATCTACTTTTACCCTTTGGTCATGGACCGCGATCTTGCATTGCGAGACGATTTGCCGAGCAAAATATGCAGGCATTTTTATTACAGGTATAATAAACGTAGTGCAGGATGAAATGCATGTATTATGCATGAATAGAAGAAAATAACAATTCAATTTTAGATGAGCCGACAGATGAGGTTTAGTTGGAGCAGTGGCGAACTCGGATCGACATCTCTATTAATCAACAAGCCAGACGCGCCTTTAACTTTTGACTTCCACAAAACGTCAACGTAAGCAAAACCAATGTATCCAGTTATATAAGCTTGTTTATTAAGATATTAATCATATAAGGTAAAAAGAGAAAATGTTCTATTAAATTTAGTGCCATTTTATGAGAAAAAGATTTATTGTAATATACTCGAAGGAACGAAACAGCTTAACTCGTTACTTAATTACAAGTGAATAAATCAAGAAATCGCATACAGTACTCGCACGGTGTTATAAATAAATGTGGGACCTCTTAGTTGTAAGTCATATATTTAGGTGTGGCTGAGAACTTGGCGTAGCTCTTGATAACTTTGTTTACGGCTTCCAGGAAGTCCTTCTCGGTAGCGACCTTGCGCCTTGCCCTTATGGCAAACATACCTGCCTCGGTACACACCGACCGTATCTCGGCTCCGGTACTATTAGGGCATAATCGGGCGAGTAACTCGAACCTGATATCCCTCTCGACGCTCATTGAGCGGGCATGTATTTTGAAAATATGTGTACGTCCTTCCAAGTCTGGCAGTCCGAATTCGACCTTCCTGTCGAGACGACCTGGCCGCATCAGTGCAGGGTCTAGTGTGTCAGGTCTATTTGTTGCCATTAGTACTTTAATATTTCCTCTCGGATCGAACCTGTAATATACAGTTTACATTGTTAACTTATTCATTGAATTGTACAATATTTCCCAAATAGTACTTACCCATCTAATTGGTTGATGAGTTCTAACATAGTTCTCTGAACTTCATTGTCACCTCCCGCGCCGTCGTCGAATCGCGCACCACCAATAGCATCGATTTCATCAAAGAAAATTAAACAAGCTTTCTTACTTCTTGCCATTTCAAATAGTTCTCTCACCATCCTTGCTCCCTGTAATACTTCAGATATTCATTTGCCCAAAGTTTGTCAACATTATCATCATCTTTAGTTTATTATAATATACCTCTCCAACATATTTCTGAACTAATTCCGATCCAATAACACGGATGAAGCATGCATCTGTCCTGTTAGCTACTGCTCTGGCACACAGGGTTTTCCCTGTACCAGGTGGTCCAAAAAGCAGCACTCCTTTTGGTGGTTCAATACCCAAGTTAACAAATTTCTCTGGCTGTAATTAATAATTGTTTTAATATCATCTCTTTCATGTTAATAGATTTCATTTTATGTGCAATATACTAACATGTAGCAATGGGGTTTCAACAACTTCTCTAAGTTTCTCTATTTGTTCTTTGCAACCACCCACATCACTATAAGTAACATCAGGCTTCTCTTCCACTTGCATCATAGTAACAGTAGGATCAATTTTAGGTGGCAGAGGTATATGAATCTGATACTTATTACGATCCACACCAACTCGCATGCCTTCCTCAATATCAGTGGGTGCGACAGACTCAGCCAGGTCTACCACAAACTTGGCGAATTGTTTCACATTTATAATATACTTAGGACCATCAGAATCAGCATTAATGATCTTTGTACATCTAGCCACTTGCAGTGGCTGCTCATTTTGCAATGTTTGCTTGTCAGCAGCTAAATCCCAAAGTGCCGGTGGTGCTAAGCCAGTGTCAGACTCTTTAATTCCAGTTAATTCATTGACCCTTTTGATCGTTGTCTGTATATCCTCCTCAATGGTTTTGATACTCTTTGTGTAGTGGCCTTGACCCTTTAAAAATCACAAGATTCCTTAATAAATCGGTTCCATTGTTTGCCTTATTTAATTAGAGAAATTTTCAATGTTGTTATTTTGCAACTTACATATGTCTTGAGTAATGCGATATCTCCTTCGTCGAGAGCTAGAAGAGCGATTGAAAAAAATTGCAAGTTGTTGAATGAAAGCGAGAAAGCGTTATCAAAACAGGGTTTTGTCAAACTTACTTTTAATTTCTTTCTCTTCCTTCTCCACCTCCTTCACTTTCCGCATATCATCACCGAGATGGTCAGGCATTTTGGCAGTTTTCTATAACTTCACAGGAATTATTTTATCAATGATTAGTTTACTATAAAAGAGCTTTCGGTGTAGAGAGTGTCTAGTCTCTCACAGGTTATGTGTCCCGGATTACAAGCGAAATCGACGACGTCGACTGACGCGTCCTCTTCAGTTTCCGACTCTGCTCCTCCGATAAAGCATTTGTGTGATTGGTTCTGGTATTAAATCAGGTTGGTTTGAATTAGGATGCGTCATCGGGCATTTTTTCGTAATAACTTTGATTTTATTTCTATGCTAACAGTGTATTTATCAAAAACCAGTGCGTGAGTGATACAGTTCTGCAGTGGGAATCAAGACAACTTTATTATCAAGATTCGGAGCCACTGTAAGTATCCTTGTAACTTTGTTTTTCAAAGGTTCGGTACGATTGCATTTATATCAGCATCAATCACATAGTAGTAGGCATATAATTCGTGGAGAAGCGGGAAAGCAGGATCGTAACCTTTATTCTTTTCCCACTAAACATCAAACCCTGTGTACTTCGTACTAATTACGTAAGACTCCTGTCAGAAATCTGATCGATAAACAGGCTCGAGCAATTACACGTTAGATTTGGAGATATCGTTGTTCTCCTGGATTCATGGTAACAATAGCTTAGAATCTCGTCATGCTATTGAAGTCGAGGTGTTCTCCCGTTGGTTTGAGGCACGTTTCGTGCCAACAACATTAGAGGAATCAAACCTTTCGAAGGAAGTGTAGAACCGCCCAAGTTGTATATTGGCCCCCCAATAACCGAGTACCCTTCCCCTATAGACAGTACACATAGATAGAGTCGGTCCTTGACCGGGATGATGCTGTTAGAAGAATGCGAAATAATGAAAGATCCCAGCTCGCACTTTCACCTGGGATCTCTGCTCATCCCACCCTGTATCTCGATCCAGTGTACTTACGTGTGTTCGCCTTTTCTTTTCCCCAGACGGAGTTTCCAGGAGGCGTGGTGCGTGTGAAGTTCAGCCCCGGTTCTCTCCGATCTAAGCCAACGATATTAAATGGTAAGTGGTCGCAGATCTGCGTTAGCCTTCCTTCTCTTGGCAGAGGATGAAACGAAAGGGCCTTTGGACCGTCGTGACCCACGGCCTGGATGGTTCATCTTGCGTTCGAATTCCAAGTCGTTGAGAAGGCGATGCCATTTCACTCTTTTTTTTTTTCCCCTAGCGAACGCCTCCTCACGCTTGCCTCGCAATGCCTCAATTTTACGAATTTACATGAGATTCGTTTGAGAAAGCTGTACTTGATATTTTACATTTTTAGAACCACGCGAATATTACTATAAAAGCGATACTTTAATAATCTGGAGTACTATATATTCATAATTAGTATTGCTACAAAAGGCACAGACGTCTTAGCTGTGCCTGGTAGGTCAAGGTTTACCATATACAATGCATGTCTAAGTTTTCAACTACTAATATCTAGTTTCTCGAAATCATAATTTTACCAATTTATTGGCAACGTGTCCCATTAATTCTTTTAACACTAAGACATCGTGGGGGAATATTCGCAAGGAAGTAATGAGAAATAGATCGATGCTATCATAAATAACATAGTTGTCCAGTATAACGCAAGTATTACGTTATAATTCGCGATGATTCTAAGAGTGGAATATCCGCCGGTCCAATCATAGCATGAAGCGTATCTAAAACGAGCATTTTCGATCTCAAATATCACTTGCCCATACTAGTGCCGAGTAAAATATGCTTGAACGTTTCTCGAATGGCCTCCGACATATCCTGTCTATCATTTATCGAACCTGGTCTTCGACCCTTTACGATCTTCTCGTGCATCAGCATCTTCCAAGTGTATAGAGCGAGGGTTGTGAATAGAGCAACGGTGAATCGTACGGGACAGCAACAGTTTATTGGCATTATTACATAAGAAGTCGCCGCGAAAGTCGACGCACGCCTCATCTGGCGATGAAACGTCTCTGTGTAAATGTCTGTATATGTGTGTGTATGTGTGTGTGTGTGTGTGTACAAAGGCAATCGACGTCGGAAAGTGGTTGAAGTGTAGTCGTGTTACTCGTCGCCCCGGGTCAAGCGAGAGTCCGCACGATTCCTGCCATTCCAGACGGAGTCCTTATTCCCAATCAGTCACGCGCGCTCTCCTAGTATCTTCGATAAGCGTTGGAGTTATAGGATGGCCTGGCAAAGTTCTGCCTGTAATCGGAATCATCGCCTGGTCCAGGAGGATTAGCGGCCAATGCTCGTCTGATTGCTTCCGGGATTGGTGGCGGTGTTGGCAGATGAGCACCTTGAGGGTGGAAGCCATTCTCATCGGCAGTGTACTCGACAGTGATTTGAGTGCCATCCGGTGAGGGGTAAGAGAATCTACCCTGGACCACCTGTTTGCATGAGAGTTCGGTCAAGGTCTGGGTTAGAGGTATTACGCAGGTTGAACCGTGTGTTGCATCGTTGCTGGCGTAATCAAGGATCATTTATCTAGTATCTCTTTGCTCCACCGACTTACAGGAGAGCGCAAGCGTAGCGTGAACTCTCGCCCGATGGTGTTAGAGGCGGACGCGCTGAACTATGGGAAAGTTAACGCCTGGGATGTTCGGTATCGGGGTTCGTGAACCGGCATGTGTACATTGTGAAAGGTCTAGTAAAGTTCCTTTCAATGAAAGGCATGTGAAGAAGAGATGAGATGATTTTTGTTTCGTAATTGCTTCTTTTACGTATTATTTTGTAATATTAATATTGTATTAGTTAGTCATTCATAATGGTTTTATGATTAATTGAATTGGATTTACCTCACTTGGACCTTCCGGACCACCAGCACCAGGTTGACCGTTCTCATAAACTGAAATGCCATTGTCAGTCTCGTAGGCGTAGTTGTAACGCCCGTCAGGGTACGTGTCCTTCTGCTGGCTGCGGATACCTATGAACTTTCCACTTGGACTGCAATGCAATTTTTATATCATTTTCATTCAGTAAAAGCTTATTCTTGTGTCTCGTAATTAAATACTGTACTTGTATTGCTGTTGATAATTCGGTTGAGGTTGGAAAGCCGGTTTGCTGGTTGGCCTGTAGGCATTCTGACTTGGCAAACCGCGGAATGCTCCATACTGTCCCAGAGCGCAGCCGAACAGCGCGAAAATCAAAATCTGAAACACATTAATTATGATCATTCTCACGAATTGAATATTTTTCGAAGCACTTTATTAATAAAATCCCGTGTTCTACTAAAACAGAAAGTACTATCAAAAGTCAAAGGGAAATATCAGACTTAATTCTTGCATGGAAACGCGAAGAAACGTTGTATTACGAATACTTTCGAAATTTACAAACGCGAATTTTCCCTTTTAAAATACTATAACGTGATTCGTTGTCACAGTCGATGAATTCTCGTAATTTCGACGAACTGAAGTGATTCTGGGAGAAGTCGTAGATGCACCGGAATATCACTCACTAGGTACTGCATGTCTATGATGGTCCACGAGCGGCGGAGTTGATTTGAACGAGATCGAACCTGCGGTACAGCGTACGGCCACCGTCCGCATTTATATATGAAGACGCCCAACGAGGATCTTCCCTTCCCCGATCCGAATGTTCCTCTGCATGACCGTTCTCCTCTCGTGGCTTCTAACTCCTCTTTCGCCCTCGCGTCGCCCCACCCGGTGCGGCCTCGTCATAGAACATCTTCGCAGCATCCGCACCAACCCAGTGACTAACCGCAAGACCGCGGCTATCCCGAGGCTAATGTCAGCCAGGCGTCAAATCGATCGCTCGAATTGGCGCACTTGATTCCAAGAAACTTATAACCTTCGATATACTTTCAAATGAGTACTTCTTATTTTAAAAAATTTGTTAATTATTAACAATCTAGTACTGATTTCTTTATGAGTCAATAAATTTAATTGACTACAGTAAGAATCCTACAAAGTATCCAGGTATCCTTTTCCAGCAGTCGCCCACTCTTTCCTATTACTAGTAATCAAAGCTGTAATGAATGCCACCCTCGAGTCCTCGGGAATAGTTATTTCCCGTGGATCGAGATAAATCTTACCGCGCACTCGGAGATAAACGTGAGAACAATTAATTGGAAAGCATGTAGAAGCCTACGCGGACATTGGGGCGACGGTATCCGCGGCAAATGGAGTCATTCATCAAGTGGTTAAAGAGCTATTAAAGATTGGATCGACTTGCTCTCCACATTTATCGCAGGGACAAAGTCAACCGCGCGCATAAATCTTTCTGGTCTTATCCGCGCTGGCAAAGGAACAGCTGGTGTCATTCGTCGGCGTCATCAAGTGGTTGGTGCATCAAGTGTACACAAATTGCAAGTACCAGTCGAAACGTTACAGCGTGTAGTGGCATTACGTGTCGTCAAGATTCTCATCTCTGTTTGCCGGGTAAAATTCGTTCATGAGGCTCAATCATTTTACGAAGGCGCAGTCGTATAAATCTTATGGGATCGCCTGTTGCACCATGTGTTCTCTAGTATGTTTATCGTCGCCAGTACAGTCGCATTGTCTGTAGTTTGTCTCATCGCCATTGTTCTACCATTGTGTCGGAAAAATATCGCGCACTGGATTGGAATAGTCGACGAATGCCGAGGACTCCCACGCGACTACTGTAATAGTTCGACTAATAATTAATCGAAGGATTTTCGAGCAGGGTGATCGTCAATTGGATTATTCCTATTTACCAATTATAGAGTACTTGTGCTTAAATTTTCTCATATAATACTGGTGGGTAATTACACTGTCTTTAGCTAAAACCGATTCCCAGGATAGTCGATTCGCATTCATTGTGTCTGTGAATGCACGCGTATTGGCATAATCGTCTGTAAACCCTTCTCACATCGTGCGAGCCTCGGGCGAAGACCAAGATCGAGGGACCGTGCGAGAAAATACCGGAGAATCATCGGGCAGGCTTTATGTACGCGATAATTGTGCTTCTTCGGTTGGCTCAGAGGATCTTGGGCTAAAGTGCACAAGAGCGATCACTCGTTTCTTTATGAGAACTAGTAAATCATCGGGATAAGTAAGGGTCATTTACTTCGATGTGGGTGGTACTCTAATTTAATGTTGCAACAACTATTATACTTACATTTTCAATTTCGAATGAAACATAATCAGAAATTTAATTATATTGTAAAGTTAGTAGAAATTTAACTATGTCTTGTACGATGTAAAGTTTAAAGTATTTGGCAATCGTCTTGCTAGTGGGTAAGAAGTAACATCGGTAGATTATTGGTTCGACCTAACAGCGGGAGCAAGTGATTCCACCACCTGTGCGCGAGTGAGCAAGTGTTCGGGTCACCTTTCCCCCTTCGGGTTTACCCGCAGGAGGTTCCAAGGAACGATCATGCTGTGCAAATTGCTACCAACATCCTATACGATTCTAATATTTCTATCCTGCGACAGCCTGTCCGATAAGCGCGATAATCTCTCAGATAATCCCGATAACCTCGACACTCGTGCCATAAATTACTTTCAATTCAAATCCATTCCCGTCACATTTCCCATACAATCGGGCCATTTTTATTAAAAGTAAGAATAAGGCATAGGACCACCGAGGATCAAAAATCTATCGCAATAACTATAAATTACACGAGCAGTGCGTGGATTTGAAAATCTAGGCAGGCATTGATTAAGCATCGAACACGTACCAGTCATTCTTCACGGATATTTTCATTCACCGCCACATACGCATCCTGTTTAACCGGCAATTAGTCTTCAGCAGGGTTATCAAGCTGTTACCGCATTGTCGTAATTTTACGTGCATTCTCGGCCGAGCCAATCCTGCCAGCTCTTGCCAATCGGACCTTCGGATAGTATCATCGGCTTTCGTCGCTTCAGCTCTCGTAATAGGTCACTGGATCTCCCTCCAACCACGCCTATCTCTTCGATAGTTATTTCAAAGTCCTTTCATTTTTCAAACAAGCGACAGCTTACTCGATGACGTTTATATGTCAATTAATCGAGAACTATTTAATTTTCCCCTTTGAAATTAGTATAATTTAATAAGGAACGAGATTGAATTAAATTCAATATACAGGAAATCTTTAGAGATCAATAGAATAGTATTTACGACCTTGTGTCTAATTGTAGGGGAGATGTTAGGATAATCTCGTTAATAGATTAGTAAAATCGTAGTAACAGTGCTTCCCACTAACTATTAGGATCCCATGTTAATCCTGATTTAGAGATTAAGCCTGCACCTCATTCGCGCTCCCATAGTAAATAGTTTAACCTATTGCTCCGGGAAAAATCGTGGAAAGACTAAGTTACAATTGTATTCGTAAAAAGTCATTAACATTTAGAGGACTGAACGAGTTGGAGGTTGATCCTTTGCGAGCCTTGTTACATAATACATACGATTCTCTTTGAGAAGAATCCGCATCTTCGTTTTACTTAGTGCGAGTTATCAATCATTGTGAGTGCAAGTGTGCCCTTAATTATTCTCAGTACACTGACGATCTGAATTTCCGAGAGGCTAGTTGAGACCGCGGCCCCAAGTCCATTCAAGGAAATCTACCTAGCTGTAGATTGCCGTGTTCGTCGAGTGCTACTGTCTCGTGAAAAACCGCAACGGCCACCAAAATTACAGCTCTCACCACTTTTCTGAGTTCGAGGCCAGTGGTTGTTACATCCAATTTAAACGAAATTACACGCTTCAAGGTTCTAACATCTAGTAAATAGCAAGGTCGAAAATTTTACTCTTCGAATACTTGGAATTCCAAGAAAAAAATCCCTATGGCAAATGAGTTCATGCCCATAAATTCAAAAGCTTTCATCGAGTAATTAATACTAACTAATAACAGCACCAACAGATGATTGCAAAAAATGTATAGTGAAAATGATATTGCATAGGGCAAGCAATCGTTTAATGTCGTAAGATCACTAGTTGATCGGTGGATCTACTTAACTCTGCCTCAACACGTTCTTAGTCACATTAATTAGTATCTTCATGCGTTCGTACGAAGGCGTGTAATTTCGCGCATGAATTAGGATCTATCGTATTTCTGAAATCAATCCCCTGTTATTTCGAAAGTATAATGCTTCGGTAATACTAGCGGTTAATAGCGTGAAAACTGTAGAAATCAATCATTATTTGTTCCTAGATTCTCTGCAATGAAAATCATATATTTATAGTTCGCTGTATGATTTCCATTTTGTTTGCATTGCAACCAGATGATTTTCGTTATGGCGCATTTAGGGTCAAAGGGCGGTCATCATTTACCAGTTCCTAGATGCTCCTTGGTGGAACCCTTAGCATAAGGCGCGGGTGCCCGTTTGCATAATTCCCAGATGGGTTGCTGGGAGGACCCCGGAGGTATGCACAAGCATACTCCATCGCGCTCGAACCACCTGGTTCTTCGTTCTCTTGGCTTGGCGAAGATGACGGGGCATACCTTAGCCGACGTGGTTAATAAAACGAGAAAGGTCAGGCCGGGTTCAACTTACTCTCTAAGCGACGCGCGCCCGATCTAGAACCATCTCGGATAAGACTTGTGGTCCACGAACATCCCACTGCATCTTCAATTGATGCGCCCTCCACAACTTTGCATTCCGTGACACGGGAATTTCCGATCGAAAGTTCTAATGCTATTGACAGGATTTGCAGTAGCTACTAGCACAGTGACTGAGCAGCATCTGATTATGTAGTTTCAAAAAAGAGGTTGCTCCCACGCTAAATTCCTTTCTTTATCCAAGCTCATTATCCATCGTTTGTAATAACTGCATTGGAATGAGATATGATACTTTATTGAAGCGAATGAAATCTTGCCGGTTTTAAATTAACAGATCTACGTATTTCTAGTGAATATCATTTTTATAATAATATGTTACGTAGAAAATAGATGTTATAGTTGGAAACATTTAGTGACAGGGGATGAAAGTGGGTGTAAATTGATGTACTGAAAGGAATGCGGTCCCTTCTCAGTGGTCTTTCGCTGTCGACGAAAGCGTCAAGGTCCGATGTTTAGCAGCGCGAAAGGTGAATCGGGTCTTGTTAAAACTGAACGATTAGTCATGGCCACATTGTTACACGACGCATTGACATGACGTCAGATGGACTTTCGAAGGAGTTCCCGCCGGTGAAATGCTGAAGTACATTAGCGCAGTAAGCTTGAAACCTAGTGCTGATCTAGAATTGTGAAATCTTCTTGGCATTCGGCCAACTCCTCTTTCGAGCTCTGCCCTGCACTTCTTTTCTATGATAGGTGACGGACGATGAAAGGTATTCGGTTGGCAAGATGTTCACGCCTTGCGAACCATTCTCCATCCGCTGGAAGAGTAACAGCAAGTGTAGCAATATCAATCCTCATCCGACCTATCAGATTTACTATTATAATACCTAGAATAGATTGCCTCTAATCTTCACATTTAATTTTCCCCTTATACAATTGTTAATTATTGATTCTCATTATACAAATTGTCCGAATTAAATTCAGATTTTATTGAAAGCATGATTTTTAATTAAAGCGAGGGTTAAACGTGTGAAATACAGGATTTCACGACAGGATATGTCTCGCCCAGTGTCCATCGGCTTCCTTGACCCACATCCTCGGTGCGTGACGACCAAAGCACTTGGCGATTGTATGCAAAATATTGATTTCGTGTATCGCCTCTCTTTGGCGCCATAACAGACATGCCGTACACTTAGGCCCACCTTCTTTCCACGAGAGCACAATGTGCTCCCTATCGGGCCATCTTGCCAACTCTCTTTGTCAGTAGAGCGACAGAGATCTCTGTGTCAGGGAATATGTACTACTTCGAGATCCAGAGTTCCTCGAGTTTTACGGAATTTCACAGGGCACTTTGCCGTTTCAAAGGGTGGAGTAACAACAGAGGCATCTTGCTCGAAGAACTCACACTATCTTGTGATTTCCCATAAACGGATACTTACTAGCCTCGGCGGCAGTTGTGCAATGGACAGGAGACCAATCATTTGCTTTCACTGACTCACCTTTAGCGCGATATTACGATTAACATTAATGCTAATCCAACTTGCGTTTCTCCGAAAATTTCGTCCGCAGTAGCAATTCGAACCACTCATTACGTTATGTACATTGAGTCGACTACAGCTTCGTTTTAATTAAATGTCTATTAGAATCACTGCTTTCTACGATGATAGACGTAGAACTTTTATATTAATCCTAACCACACATGGTGTTTATGGAAGTGCTGCATTAACACCTGCCAATTTTTGTAAATTACTATCGTGGCATTTATTACCTAATAAAGTTATGAACTATTATCGTAATGCATTTCAAGTAAGGAAGCAATTCCTCTTAGTATCTTACTTAATTTCATCGTGTAACTAGTTTCCACTCCTCTCTGTCATGCAATTATCTGTGTAACAAGGTGTATGCAAAGTTGCATGTCAGCACGTGCGAATAATCAATGGCAGGTATTAATAACTATTTGATTTTGTGTTGTTAATATTGAGACAATACAATTTCAAATCATCGATTTATTTATTGTCACTTGCGGTAGTTGATTTCTCGTAAATCCATTAGAATACAAGAGTTGTCTCATGCAAAGTGTGTCGCAAATAAAATACAAATAATTATGGTAGAATTATATGCATGTATGTAAATATGTCTACGAATTACATAATACGATACAATAGGCATAGCATGATAAATACAGCACAATGTAATATGATATAACGCCTGCTTCGATCCTCCTTGGTTCTTACTTTATTGTCCAATACATCAGACCAAATTCACTCTTACTATACAAAGTCACACACCGCCGAGTCCGCATTCCTACTATTTCAGATTTGACTTTTGCACTCGAGTAACAGGCAGATATTATTAATAATAAAAAAAATCAGCAGTACCGTGCAGAAAACTGGCTTCGCGTTCAGTCTGGTTGGCAGTGGTTACGTTCAGCTCTCAGTACCACCTGCACGTCATTGACATTTATTGGAGCGCAAGCGCGTAAAGTCAATCGGTAACATCAATCGCGTATTCCCGACTCGGCGGCGGCGTCTAAACTTCCATTCGATTGGACTTTGAAATTGTAAGAGCCATCAGTTGCAAATTGAAATGAACTTTGGGAACCAGTGTGGAAGAAGAAGAAGGAGAATGAGTGGATCCAGTCTGGGTAGTACGGGTTTCAGGATGAACTGGATTGGCAATAGGGATATGGTCTTTCTCGCGTTAGGCTCGGGTTAAGCTAAGCTCCTGGGTTCGTAGTAGCTCTTTAAGCCGGAGACACGAATCTCTGGTTAGTCGGGGTTAGACAGTGCGATCGAGGTCGAGCGAGCACGGAAGATCACGATAGATAAACTTAAAAGGATTCTTTCCTTTGGAGAACCTGTCCCTTGAAAATATTGTTTCGTGTCACCTTTCTTTGTCTCGACATCGTTAATCAATGAATAGTGCAATGGAGACTCTTGATTTTATATTCAACAATTTGACACGAAGCAATATGTCAAGCATTTCTTATCATTCTCATATCGCAATGAATTATTTCATCATATTTCATATAGAACCTTATGAATTTATTCGTCATTCTGTAACTTTAGTAACAGCTGGCGAATTCCATTTCGTTTCCAGTCTGAAATTCCGAAATGGATTCTTATATGTATGAAGTATATTTAGTATATAACATTGCAATCCTTAGTGATGGACAGAATTTCTTCTCTGACTCATTTTCAGTAGAATGAAATCTATCTTCATATTATACTTATGGCAAATTCGTATTCTACGAAGAACAATGAATCCGATTAAGCCGGCTAACGTATTATGAATCAGACGAGCTCTCTTCGACTCGATTCGCACCGCACGGGTAATGACTGTCGGACGTTGCTCCTTTTAGTATCTTCTGTAGGGTTGTTCTTCCTCGGGATGAGCAGCATTATGAGCCAAAGCACGTTGAATCGCTACTGGAATTGGCGGTGGTGTTGGTAAATGAGCACCATTTGGTCGAAAGCCATTCTCATCAGCGGTGTAAGTCACCAAAATTGGAGTACCATCTGGTGCGGTGTAACTATATTGACCTCTGACAGCTTCGATTCTCTCAGCACCCAAATTCTTCGGTGTTCCTTGCTCCGCCACTGATATTCCATTCTCCGTATCATAACTGCAAATATTTTAAATAATTAATACAACTCAACGTCACCAAAATATAATACAAATCGATCCCCATCGATATTCCATCAATACTGGACACCATTCAACGATTAACTTGTCAGACATAGTGCGTGTATTCAAGCAATAATTCATTGATCCTCGAGCATAGGTGTCGGAGGAGTGCCATTTGTCAGGAGGGCTAAGTGGCTCAGCGTGGTGTGATTCCGTGATCGCGAGAATAATCGGCGATTCATCAAGCGATCTGACAGTAAGCGCCACCTCCGAGTGCCGAGGAGGAGAGAAGAAAGAAATCGAATGGTTGGCGAGGGAAGCCGAAGTACCCACTCTTTGTCAGTCGGAGGAGACAGGTGTTACAGGAGGGGCAAAGTTAGTTGTGAGCGATCGAATGATCCCCCGGAGGATAACTGATGGCTGATGGGTAAGGATGGTAGGCGCGTAGGAAGGTAGCTCTGTAGGCAGTCGGCTCAGCTAGTTAGAGATAGGTAGGTCGATCGTAATTATTCGATTATGCAATGCGCGCGTTACGGCGGACAACGAGTACCCCGCCTGTTAGATTAATATCACAGCCAATTAGCCATCCTTCGTTAAGTGGCCGAAGTCTGAACAGGAAGATTTCGACCAAAAAAAAGTTGCCTTGTTATAAAGTTTCTCGAATGACAATTAAATAAAAATTAGACACACGTGGAAATATATATATATATATATATATATATATATATATATATATTCCTTGTGTAAATATGGAGCGAATAATAATTTAGAATCCACGATGGCAAGGTCATTGATTCAATGACCGATTATTCCGACATTGATACGCGACGCAATCCCAGCTCACTTTACAGCAGTCTCGCCTCGGAGAACGAGGGTTCACGGCCTTTGCATTGAGCGATTGTGTAATAGGAGAGGATGTAAGAGACAACGGGGTAACTTGACCCTTGCCGGCACACCCGATCGATTATCCTCGAATGCATTCGTACGTGAGTACAATGTACGCATTGTTACATCCCCACCGATCTGTGGATGTACATCCGCGAAGGACCTAACTGGGGAGATGTATGCTGTAGGATAGAAAGTGCCGAATATCGGTCAGCCGTGCAAACTTGTGCCGATAGTCCTTGGGCTCAACATAGGACTTCCCTTTCGTTCTTCCAGACGGATGTTTCAATCATTCTATCATATCACAAAGAATAATTTCGCGGTTCTCTTTCATAAAAATTCAATTTATATTCATTATTAAATTTTTCCTTAAAGATTCACTCAATTCTATAAAAATTATTCATCAATATTAACTGTTATGTATCATGATTCCCTTAAGTATTAATCACTTGCACATTGAATAATGTTTCTCATCTTCCTAAGCAAATGAGGGTGTATAAATCATCAAAGTTATAGGTAGTCAGTGGTTCAGGAGTGTCAAGAAAGCGGGGCTCTCTCGCAAGCGGTAATCAGTGGATTTCCCGTAGCAATTAGCAGTCGGCGGATAAGACTGACGTTCTCAGAAGCGAGGAAGAGAGCGATAAAGGGTGGGAGGCCGGGTTCCGTCAAGCATGTCGAGATCGCTCACGAGGAAACGGTACGAATGCCACGCCGCCGGCGACGCTTATCGCACGAACGACTCGACGCTTGCCAGATGGAAGGACGAACTCACCTGAACGAGTACGATCCATCCGGAGAAGAGTCTTGCGATTGTCGCAATATGGCGTAATTCCGGCCATAGTAGTCGGGGTTGTACGGATACCTGTTCTGGGCGCAAGTCACTGCCACCAGGCACAATAGAGCTACCTGAAAGAAGTCCAAGTTTCCTTCCTTAATAACCAGTTGCAACACTAAAAAATATGCATTCACATACAAAGCAGGTTCAATGTCACTCTTGCAAAGTATACTAGTTGATACACGTCATTTCATATAGGGTTGAATATCTTTATAATAGTAAATTTAATTAATTCAATATGATGAATATTTAAACGTAACAAGTTTAATATCGTGCACGAAAATCTGTACTAGTCTGTTGGCTTTTCACTTAGTCTCGGTGTTGTAATCCCATTAAAAGTTGGATGTTATTATAGTTGTCTGCGAGGAGGCTAATTAGCCTGCTCTTTGAAGAGGATGCGCGTCGAACTGCCGGTACTTTGTGATTCTCTATGGTATATACTGGCTTGAGACATTAGTCAGACAAAAGGGTCGTTAGGTAGGTCACAAGTGGGCAGCCAGGAACGCGCAAGAATTTCGATCGGTTGGTGTCAGCGTGGTTATGAATAATTATATACATTTCGCAGTATTGCCACCCTCTTTCCCCCTTTCTTGTTTCATCTTCCTAGGCGGTGGCTTGTCTCCCATGGCTTATGTGATATCGTGGAATTTCATTCATTTGCAACGATGGAATGTTATTGTTCGACTTGCCGGGCGATTGTGCGTGCGCGCACATCGATGGATCTCTTCTAATACCAATCTTTTTCTCTCCGCGACTGGTAACAAGATCTCTCGCGCTTGCCGGAGCTTTCTGTTCTCTCCACTCCTACGAGTATCCGTCAGCATTATTTCGAATGTGACTAACTGCCGGTGTTCAACGTGCTTTGTCGTGTCTTTCTAACGTAATTGCAAAATTTCATACTTAGACTCATATGATTTATGCCGTCGTATCGTCTTTACATGGGGAAAGGATTATTCCCATTGAAAACATGGAATATGTGTGGGGTATTGATGGAGGCTTAAGTCTGCCCGATTACATATTGCGCGGATTTACAAAGTTTTAAATTAAAATAGTAGCATTGCAAAATTCAGTTTTAATTTAATCAAATATAGTTAATTAAAATATCGTCAGTGAAGTGGTAGTATTCTGTTAAGAATACTTCTCATAAAGTAATAGTCAAAACAGGGTGGTAGCAAGTAGACTTACGAGGGTCTTCATGGTTTCGAAGGAGTAAACGCAACGTCCAAAATCCGAAGTTCCAAAATCACCTGGAGTCTAGCAATCGACTGACACTGAAAGCACGAGTGGTGGATTCTGATCTCAGCTAAAGTCACGTGTGATGAGGAAGAGGAGCTCGCGTGCAAACTGTGCTTAGTACGCGATCAGATGTGCCAGGATGCCCGCTTTATAGTGGCCGCCGCCTCCTTTTGCGCCCCGCCACCTTTTCGAGAGATGCCTCGAAGGGGAGAATAAATCTTGGGCACTCGCGTAATCCGCGAACAGGATAGCCACCAGTCGGGAACACTAACGAGCCCTCGAGATCTCTGGCATTACATCACTACTCCACCAACGTAATTATTAGTAATTATGTCAGCTCACGTGATTCAACCCCCTTTTTAAAACTAGAGTACCACCCGGATTCGATTTGTCTCCTTCCAAGACTATCCGCTTGATAATCCTATCAGTTTCAACACACTACACCGTACCATAAGTATATTTAATTGTTGACAAAATATGCCTGCACCTGGATATAGGAATTCGATCTTTTGAATGCTTTTATATTTTAGTGTGGCATAAAAGTATATTTTTTCAACTTTCCTAACTTTTTTGAATTGTTCATAAATCAATTGTTTAAGTATCAAAACGGATAAAAAATATAAAACCAGTGGCAGAAATGCCAGAATTGTACCGAAAACACAAGGAAAGGCCATCCTGAATAATTAATTTCGTCTAATTCTGACGGTTTTTCCCATGTTTTCCATAATTCCCGACATTGTCCGGGGCTGAAATTTGGTGGAGAATGTTTTCTTGCATCAAGGAAGAAGTGATATAAATTCCAGAGCCCCAGCTCAAAATTCATTTTTTCGCAAATTTTTCCATATGTACCCCTTCACAAATTTTCGATTTTTCGAAGGTTCTGGGACTTGGACGAACGCTTGATTTTTCGATTGTTTAAGTATCAAAACGGAAAGAAAACATGAAACCAGTGGGAGAAATGCCAGAATTGTACCGAAAACACATGGAAAACCGATCCTGAATATTTAACCTGGTCAAATTTTTACGGTATTTTCCATGTTTTTAAATCTTCCTGACCTTTTCCGGGGCTGAAATTTGGTGGAGAATGTTTTTTTGCATCAAGGAAGAAGTGATATAAATTCCAGAGCCCCAGCTCAAAATTCATTTTTTCGCAAATTTTTCCATATGTACCCCTTCACAAATTTTCGATTTTTCGAAGGTTCTGGGACTGGGACGAACGCTTGATTTTTCGATTGTTTAAGTATCAAAACGGAAAGAAAACATGAAACCAGTGGCAGAAATGCCAGAATTGTACCGAAAACACATGGATAACCGATCCTGAATATTTGACCTGGTCAAATTTTTACGGTATTTTACATGTTTTTAAATCTTCCTGACCTTTTCCGGGGCTGAAATTTGGTGGAGAATGTTTTTTTGCATCAAGGAAGAAGTGATATAAATTCCAGAGCCCCAGCTCAAAATTCATTTTTTTGCAAATTTTTCCATATGTACCCCTTCACAAATTTTCGATTTTTCGAAAGTTCTGGAACTTGGATGAACGCATGATATTTCAATTGTTTGAGTCTCAAAACGGATAAAAAACATAAAACCAGTGGCGGAAATGCCAGAATTGTATCGAAAACATGAGGAAACAGTCCCCTGAATAATTGATTTCATCTAATTCTGACGGTTTTTCTCATGTTTTCAAGTCTTCCCGACATTTTCCGGGGCTGAAATTTTGCGGAGAATGTTTTCTTGCATCGAGAAAGAAGTGATATAAATTCCAGAACCCTAGCTTAAAATTCATTTTTTTGTGATCTTTTGCAGTCTCTTATTTGAGATAATATTTATTTTACGCTTAGAATATTTTATTTTTTGCGTCATCTCTTAATCTGTGGTAGTGTTTCCTAGAAATTTACCGTAGTCTTGCGAAATAGAAGGGTTTAAGGACGCTCTCGAGTTAGTCAGTGACGTCTGCTAACTAGCGTCTGTTACAGCCAATGATTTTTACGGGCACCAGGATTTATTTGGCATGTTATGTCCGGGTTTTCGCATTTCAATTTAATCTCACTGCCTATCTGAACAGTTCTCCATGATGATTCTATTCGTCCCGAGCTCGCCCGGGTCCCATCCTTGATCTTCCTCGTCGCTATTGCGCATATTGTACCCCCCATTCTGGCATAATCGCTGACGAAATCCTTTCTACTCTAATTAAACTATTCTGACATAATTTCCCTTATCGCATATTTCTGTCTACAGTGAAAGTCCGATTTATGAATCAGACAGTTAAGTAATATACTTAAATACAACTCTTATGCATTCTTATATATCATTTAACCATTACAATTACGATTACCCTCTTGTTTTCAAGTTTACGAGACACTAACTGCTTAATTGTTCATTTAACTCTCACGTTTTCAACTAGCAGCTGTCCTATCAGCAGTTACATCTCCATCATCGTTACAAGGAGGATGAAGTCACGGTTCTTCCTTGAGAAACTTCACTCTGGCAGCTGAAGTCAGTGTGTGTAGTCGATTGTAAAACTAGTTAAAATTCCTAAGATGCTATGTACGATATCAACTGAGAAATGTTCCTCCTGATGATTATTATCAAAGGTTTGGGGTGATCGAAAGGAGGTAATTAGTTCATTGGCTCGCCACGGATGATTACAGGGTGTATTCCTTTCACTGGGTGTCAGTTCACATCCGGGCTTGACTATGTGTGCAAGACTCAACTATTCGCACCGCATCGACGCGCCTTGCGACATCCTTGCCGGACGAAGCACCGGGTATCCTCGTCCTTCGACCTATCGTGATCTCGACGCCCGATCCGATTTGGTCTTCTCTTACTTCCCCGCTGCATCAACTCCATTCTTTGTCCTCGTTACCGTCACTCCACTTATGTTACATCCAAGAGGACTTCGAGATCGAGTTCGACCCCATTCTTCAGGAATCAACTCTTTACTCCAATGTGATCACCACTTTGTCCTTTCATCGATTTTTAACACCGGCTACCCTTGTAACAGTAATGAGAGAGGGATTAAGCGAGGTTTTACTTTTCACATTGCACGCCTTCCTTCCTTAAGCTTGCCGGTGTAATCACAGTCATCATTTGATATAGGAACGTTTCAATTTGCATATGCCTGCTGTTTATACTCCTGTTAATTAAAGGAATTAAGCAAATTTTTGTATCCAAGATTCGCAATGACTTTGTGAACCATCGTAGTTTACATTGTGGGTTCTTCCTTTCATAGATTCATACGCAACAATCCCCTCGAATCCGACGCGTCCAATTACTGAAGAAATTATGGCATTATTATGCGGCAAGATCGCGCGACTCGTTGTCATCCGACCTATTAGGTTTGCATCCTCGAGAGACGCGCGGCATCATACGCGTGGGTTCATCGAAGTACGTGTCGGTGTGATCGAGATAAGCTCGGGAACATCCAATCGCTGTCGACCATAAATCAACACGTGTAGAATGACACGTGTGCGCATATACCGCCATTGTTGTAAGTGCTTTTCTCAATCTTTTAATCGCGCAAACTTGACAACCCTTTTATTTGTAAGTAATATTGAAGAAAGAATCATATAAATAAATTTACAAAGTATTTGGAAGTCCTTTGTAATATGTCGAAGTTGTCTTGAGAAGGAATGAAGATTCATCTTACGAACAGGATGTACGAAGAATATAAGATCAGCAAGAGAGTGACATTGTTAAGCTGACACCGCCTTCTGACACACCCCATTGGCATATGTCAGGCACGCCGTGCTAGTGACTTAATACACGAGTGCACTTATAGTGACGATCCTCGCGTTCTTCGAAACACTTGTTCCGGTTCCTAATTATGATCGCTTGTCGCCAGCAAGTGCACACTTTATGATGATCTTATCTTCAATCCTGATGTCACACCTGCCACGACATCCGGCGTCCTTTTAGTTGGAATCTTCGATTCCATTAGGAATTCTATCTTGATGCTGGAAACGGGTTTCATCTATTGTCTGGTATGATTGATACCAATGCAGGACAGAGATACATTAGTATTGTTACGACAGAAACATTGTTTTAAATTCTTCATTTACATTTAAAGATACGACGCAATATTTTTCAAATGTAACGTTTCAGGATATGAAAGATTCGGTCAGAATGATAGAACAATAATTATGTTATTAGAAGTACACGTTTTTCCGCCATAATGTAAAAGCTTCATCTGCCAGAAGGTGTGAGAAAAAAAAATCCTTCCAATAGTGTTGGCACTTACGGAAGATTCCCGTGGGTAGTATGCCCCTGACAGGTAGCATTTAGCGCCCCGATGTACTTGTACACTCTACCAATGATCTCTTGAATCGCTCATTATACAACTAGCCCGATTGCAAATTATAATCCTTGCAGACACCGATTTTCATTTCATTTGCGCGAATACATAATTTATCTTGCAATATTACCGAAGAAGACGTCTGGAAATCCGATGTTCAAAGTTGAACCTGTGATCTTAGCACCCCCAACATTTCATCACCATATAATCATCAATTAGAATTATTAGAATTCCCAAAAAATAAATAACACTTATTGAAGAAGGGTGGAGTTATTTTATTTCTGGGTTATAAATCATATAGTTCTTCCAAATGTCTTAGTTCGAGAACAATCATGCGCACGCTAGGAATCCATGAAGTTGTATTTTTGAAATGAAGATAAAGGGAATAGCAGAAAGGATTATCCTTCCACTGTCTCGAGCAATTGCGAAAGTGGGCTTTCAATTGAATGCTCGAGGCTGCTTTGGCTCACAATAGACCTGTTTCACGGAGTTCACTGAATCCATAATAATGACGGTGGACAAAAGAACAGGGTGGGATCGACTCCATTACGCATTGGAATTCATTTCACTCTTATATACCTGCTTCTACCAGTATCATTCTGACACTCGAACTAGAAGGTTCGATTTACCAGATGCGTGCAGAAGTTATTTCCAAGAAACACGAAGTTCATGGAAACACGTGGTACATGCCATTTCGGCAAATTGCCGCGTCAAAATGTTATAGAATACTTAGGAATGGAAGAGCTACGCCGGTGTAAGATGAGTTAGTTATTGGCCTATTGTTAAAGGAAAGATTTCCGCGATAGGTGGCAAGGGTTGAGCTGGACTCGCATACGATAGGCGTTACAGACGAGTCTCGACAAAAGGCGACGCCTTGACATTAAAAAGTACTCTCCCCGCGAAATCCCGTAATATCATTCAGCATTGTGTACAGTCGACCGGATTAATGACGTGACGGAAGGCATTATTTCGTGCTCCGAATGTGCTCACCCTTTCATTCGAATTCTCGCCACGCCTAAACATTGCCATATCTTGTTGGGACACGGTTGCATGTTGCTACTGCAATCTTAACCATAGTCTTTGGAACTAGGCCACCTTTTCAAACAACAGAGCAAACGATATGTACTTTCTCGGATCTTAAAGGGTAGTTCTAGTAAGACTAATAATAATTGATGGTTGATTAAAATTTTGGACAGGTAAAATGGGTGGATACTTTTATTGTTGGTGGGTGTACTTAGCTAGAGACAAGGATGTTAGCTGAATGTGCGATGCAAAGGAATAACCTGCCAGTTATGCCAGCTGCATGCGGGGTTAGCCAAGAAGAGCGAGTTAATCCGCCCTCGGATCTGCATTCGTCTTGTACTGAAAAACGCTTTTACCGCCGCCCTTTTTTCTCTTTCACCTATCTACAAGGATTGCGCATCCTCCAACGGCATTTCTGAACAGCGGCCAGTTGCTGCGCCCCCTTGCTCTTCATCTAGCTTTACATCTGGTTTCCAATCTCTTGCGTGGGTGTCAATTAATTATGTTGTGAACGAGTTTCACGCGTTCTACCGCGTGTGTTCTATTAAAAAGGCAGAGCAACAGGATCCTGAATAATGCGATATTCGTTTTATATAAATGGGGGTTTCGGCTAATAAGCACTGGTAGCAAAGGCCGCACTTAGATCTCGCTCATCTTCCATTGGATCAGCACTGGCCTCATTACAAAGGATTTCGCAAAAAACTGATCGACATCGAGGGCCGGTTCATCAATAGACTAGGTTTTATCGAATCGAGATGGGTGGGTCGGGTAAGTACAAATCTCGAAGAGCGATACGACCTGCGAGTTATGCCGCGCAACTTTACCTAAGAGCCAATCCGTACCCCGCCAGTTCTGCTCTTCCTTCGTTACCTGAAATCCTACTTATAAGGTCACAATCGGTCTCTAGTATTTCCAGGAACAATGGCGCATCCCCTCGTAAATTCTCATGAGCGGCTTCGTAAAGTAAATTGCAACACCGGCGTTTCTATAACAATCATAAAATTTAGAAACTTTTTCACTGACTAATGTTTGCGGGATCTTCGGAGGGAAACTTTGTTATCATAACAATGCGCTCATTAGTAGCTAACTCGCAGTCAGTCATCATTACAAAGCCATCTATGTCGAGTAAAGTTTTTATCGATCATTGAAAAGAGTCGAAATTTCGAAAGACCTTCGAGAATCGAGAAATAAACACTTGTATTTCCACTACATATACAATCTAGTCTGTTATAAGCCTGTTAAGATGAAGGTATCTTTCAATCCGCGTTCATTCCTCCATTCTAGTTGGTCGGCAAACGCGTTGTCGACAGTTGCGGACTTTTTCATTCGCTCCGCCTGTCTCTCAGCTCGCTCCTCGCAACAGTGCATTGAAGATCTTGGTGCGAGAGCTTGTACATATACACGTATTATATCCGTGTCTCTCCCTGTTCGTTCCATCGAGCTCGCCTATTAGGACCGCCTACTGATCGTGAGGATCGCTCGATTGGAAACGCCAGCTTGGCATTACTCGCATCCTGGATTGTCCGCCACGATTTGCCGCATGCTTCAATCATAAAGGAGTCCTCGAGGAATCCTGCAGAAAATCTTCTAGTCTTCTACTTTAATCCTTCGTTGTTATATAATTCATTCAACTTTTAATTTTAACTTCACAAATTCGATCGATGTGTGCATCAATTCATTTAATATATTCCATTTTCTAGGAAAAAGCTATAACGACTCGGTTTGCTGAGCGCGTGTTGAAAGGAGGATAACTAGTTAGGATAGCGGGCGGATAAAAATCTCGGCGAGCGATTCCGCCTCCTTTGCGTCTTTATCGATACAAGGAGAGTCACGAAGAAGGTTTATACTATCGCTCGATGGAATCTCCGCGTTTCCTTCGAGCCAAATAAAAGTTCGATAGAACGAAAACCCTCGCAGATAGATATACATAATTCGCTCGACCAATTTGTACTCTAAGCTCTTATCTAATAGAACCAACGTCATTATTAAGTAATTTAATGTACAGCTCTGTCAGATATTCCACTGCTCAATAAGTTTGGATTGCACTACCTTGGCTGCCAGGAAGCCTCCGCTTCTCTTCGATTTCGTAAGCCTGGCTGTTCGCATCTCTCAACTCTCGTCAAATAGAAATTCTGAGTTTACGGCAACAAAATCGACTCGCTACCAAGTCGTACTCGAATTGCTCCACACGGGTGGCGCGTTGCGTAAATGCAAATGCCACGTTCCTCCCGCTATTCTTCCGACGAATTTACGATGATCCTTGATGATCGGTTCGATACCGGATCGAAATATCAATGCGCGGTCAACTTATATACAAAGTCTCGACTAAATAATTTAATACAACTAATATATTAAATTATTAAAATATCCTTCTCCTATTAAATTCTTAATTCAGCATACTTAAGGAATGGGATTTAAATAAATAGATAAATAGAATTCTATGAAAACAAGATTTTATTAACGGTCTTAGAATCTAGAGACTCATAAAGTGAAGGCTTGCGGGTGGTCATAAAGGAATGGAAGGTTTACTGGTTATCGGACTCGTGGGGGTGAGCCGCGATGTAGTCGAGGGCTCTCTGGATGAGGACGGGTACACCTGGCAAATGTTCACCCTGGGGCTGGAAGCCATTCTCATTGGCGACATAGGTAACAGCGATCGGGGTACCATCGGGAGCGGTGTACTGGAAGTTACCCTGAGCAACAACCACATTTTCACCTTTGGGTCCAACAGCTACTGGAGTTCCTTGTTCAGCGGCCTGAATGCCATTCTCGGTTTCGTAGTTGAAGTTGTAGGAACCGTCCGGAGAGTTATCCTGGGTTTGCCTCAAGATAGCAATTGGTTGTTGGTGTTGCTGGGCAGCAGCGAAGGCCACAAGGGCGAGGGAGACAATCTGTAATGAAATATAATAACTTTTTAATTCAAAGTTCGTAATATTTCAATTCTGAGATTATTATCAGTATTTCATTGAATGTTATTGTCAAGAAATGATTGAAACACAGTTACAAGTAATACATTTAGAATTAAGTTTGTTCGATAAGTTAGAGATGCGTTCACTCACGAGGAATTTCATTTTGGTGGTGTTTGCGGTTGGTGATCTTCGATCGAAGTGATGGAAGTTGAGATTTCGAGTGTGATTACGATGGGACACGATTGGCTTTTTATACAAATCGGCAGACCCCACTTTCCCCGTGTGTGTCGAAAAAGTGGCGAGAATAAAGCACGAATATCAAGCTGTCGTAGGAGAGTCACCGATCGACGCAGATCTCGGGGAAGGTAGGAGAGAGATCGAAGAGAATGGTGATGGACCAAGATGCTGGGTCGTTCAGAGAGTCCCACTAAAATTTATTAGTCGACTTGACCTTTCGCGCCGCCTAAATCGATCGGTTGTATAACTGCTCCTGTGTTAGAAGGCTCGTCGGCATTGTAATTCA
This sequence comes from Ectemnius lituratus, assembly GCA_910593735.2. Taxonomy (NCBI): domain Eukaryota; kingdom Metazoa; phylum Arthropoda; class Insecta; order Hymenoptera; family Crabronidae; genus Ectemnius; species Ectemnius lituratus. The sequence continues at coordinate 15,781,746 of OU343038.1, forward strand.
TTATCGCCTTATTTCTTTAATAAAAAATCTCGCGTTTTATATTATTTGTTGATAATAAGACTTAAACATACAATGCGTGTTACAGTAATGGATAAATTGTGGCCTCGAGCAAGATCGCAATTATGAAATACCATGTGCACGGCGTAAAATCGCGCGTACCTTTATTTCCACCTTCGGCCACGTAGGAAATCGGGAGGAAATGCGCTTGGCTGCTTTCTTGACGCTAAGTGGGCCTTGTGTGTCGCCTCTACCATGAGAATTTAATTTGTTCATTCTCGCTTTCATTAATGTAAATGAAAGCAATGACTTTTTAAATGAAACAGGATTAATTAGCTTTCCTATGTTCGCTGTTAGTTCAGATCTATCATGAAACAATGACAAACGTCTTTTTAAATTCAGCGAGCAATTTCTGATAAAATTAGTAGTTGCCACTTAAATGCTTTGACTCATCATTCGTTGGAAAGTATGCGGGAATGCATGTATTATTAATCAAGCTGTAATTTAATCATTTCACTCGGTAGCCGAAAGGTAAAACAGTCGAATGTAAAGAAACCAGTATGTCTCAGGGTAAACAGCATTCTGCAAATGTTTATACATGCATTTATTCGAATCACCTCGAAAAACAGGGATTTCAATAAGCATTTCATGCTGTCAACTACTTCCCACGAACAACCTTTCAAGAAGAATAATTAATCTGAACTTCCGCTAATTGTACTCGGTCCTGTAATTATCCATTTTGTTAGAATACAATTTTTGTCAGTTAACTCTTTTATTTATATAAATTAAAACCAATTGTCAACTGAAAATAAACAAATCAGGCTTTCTCTGATGAGCGCAAGCGTGTCGACAGGCTCAGAAAGGTTTCGCTTTCATTCGGCAGTCGGGCGCAAGAATACACAAAGAGAAGACAGCTGTGTATTGGTAGGAGATAGCGAATTGGGATACGCATCGACGAATTTGAGTGCGCGCGCGAGAAAGAAGATCCAAGGTGCACGAGCCATTACGACATCGACCTTGCCTGGGATCCAGTGGCGCTAGGAAGGAAGGTCGACCATTTTTCTCCCTTCCCTCGCCCACTTTTCATAATCCCATGAACGATCGACCAGTGGTGACATTTCTTAGAGCACTTTCATTCAATTGTTCTCCGACGAATTGATAAGTTGTTGAGAATCAGCCTTGTCATTGTGAACTTCTTATAGTCAGCTGTAGAGCAAGTGATAGGTTTTCGAAAGTTCATTTTCCAATTCATGATGATCCATCATGTCATCGGTACAATAAAAATAACTCCTCTTCTTCGCATAAGTATTTTTACACCTTCGTTCTTACGCAACAAGCATATTTTAGTATATCACAGATCGGAAACATATATTTCCAAAAGATTTTAATATATATGTAATTATATATGCTAAGAAATTAAAAGCAACTCATTCCATGATAATTTCCAGGGACTTTGTTTCGTGTAATTACGTGATCTTAATAACTAGTTATGAATTAATTAATACGAAAGTTAAATGTCATGTTTAATAACGATATACCATATAGTTTCAATTTTCTAAACTCTTTAGAGTCAATTATGATTTAACATATAATTAAAGCTAATTCGAGATTAAACGAGCAGAGGGTCGAAGTGCCTTGGGCTATAATCAAGCTTTGCTTCATGCCACCGTATCTTCTGATGTGCCGAACACTGTCGTGAACTTTCACGAACATTCATCGGGCACGTGCAATTTTTATCGTTTTCGCCATCTTCGCGAATAGCCATTGATTTTTTAAGGTCGCCGAAAATTCGCCGTGTCGCTTGGGTCATGTTGCGACACAGCAGTTAAATTATTCGGTAAATTCCTGTCCCTATGTATTACTTAACTTCATCATAATTGCATAATCAAATTGACTAATTAGAATACCGTGCCTATTATATTAGCGCCGTTGTGCGGAAATGAATTCCAATTATCCGGCAATAGCATAATAGGAAATAGGTAAAAAAAATGTAAACCATTGAAATGGAAAAGCATAGGCTTGTCCCTTCCATTCAATTCGGTGAGTGGTGGGTACAAAGAGAACAGGCGCAGTAAATCTTTAGAACGGGTGGGGTGAATCATTGTTGTTACCAGCGCTCCCTAGGATCATTTCGATGACTCCTCGCGTCCCGTATGGTCGATAGTGTAAATTTCCTCAATCGGTCAGTTTTGAATTCTGTGCTCGTTCCTGGCAGGTCAATCTTATTCCTATTTTCTTATCGAGTGGTCTACAATCGGTAAATGCGTGAAAAATGCCGCAAAAATTGCTAATTACGATTTCATCTTTATTTAATTCAATTTAAACAAATCGGGTTCTTAAGAATCGTCAATAATAATAGGTCTTAAAATGTAAATCAGATTTATAATGTCACATTCGATTTACTTGTATTCTAGTATTGCGGGAATCTTAGTAGATCCGTGAAACATAGATTTCTAAATTCATTAGAGTGCTTTGAAGCAATGTCGTAATAATCTGTTTAAAAATTTCGATTCACCTTGAATTAACCTAACGCGCGAGGAGCCGCGTGCTATCCGTTCACTTCAAGGCAAAACATAACGGTGATTTTTATGCCACCGTTAAAATCTAATCCTGCCGGCTAATAATTCGATTTTATATTCACTGTGCTTTTATAACTATTTCATATTTGCATTGTGATAAAGTCAACTGAAAGACGAACTAAAAAGAAAGAAGTGGTCGAGTTTCGGAGGGAATTCCGGGTCTAAAACCCAGTCTGATTCACGCATTACTTTAAAAATCTTGAGGAAAACATTAGGAATGGCGAACGTCTTATAAATGAAATCGGCGATCACGAAGGGACATTTGTGTCTGAAGTGTCGTGGGTGCGTGAACAAGCGTATCAGTCGTGCCATAATAGTCGAAGTTTCAAGCTCGATTTCATTTCGTGTTTGAGGACCACCGTAAGTATTACAGTTATACCCGTGGATTTCGTGGTGATCGAGTTAGGGAAGGGATCACGTACGTTTTAATTCATTAACGGTACATTTGGCTCTCCAAATCCCTTTCGATGCAGCTTCTCGTATGATCTTCCGAATACTTTGAACTACCACTTTTAAGAGTTCAAAAGATAAAGCCTTTGATAATTTAGCATTAGTCATAATACAGAATATCTCATATTTGCAATATTACATAATCCGACCATGTCAGAAAGGTCAGTTCCTTTTTGTCTTCTTAACAAATCTTTGTCGATCTGTTTTCTATAATAATTCTTATACAATATGGCTATAAATTGCCACTAGAAGTTCTTAATGTTTACGAGTCCAGGAGCTATGAATCACCGAGCATTGGTAAAGTTTGTGACAAAATTGCCGCTTTATAGAAAGCGCGCAGAACTGTCAGATTCTGTTATCAATGATGATTGTGGAATGATAGGACGCTTTATCCAGTTGTTGATCATTGATGCTATGCAGCGATGTCGTCTTCTGTCGACTGAAGCGTTCTCTCTTGAAAAGAGACGAAAGCAGTGGTCGACGCGCGCTCGCCAGTCTGCGCTCAGCCGCCATCCCGAGCAGGTAGACTTGCGTTCCTCGTTCCTCCCGAAAGAATCAGGAGAGGAAAGGCCGGCAAAAGTAGAAAGAGCACCATTTCATTAGTGGCAAGTTGGTGTGAGTGTGTGCGAAAAATAATTCGGCCGGTGATAGTAACATAGCGCGGAAGAAAGGTGGAGTTGTGTCGTTGTGGCTTTAATTCGGCAAAAGGGGAACAAGCGCTCGTCGATGCCCGGACAGACTCGCAAGATCCGTGAAAGCCACCCTCGATTTCCTGTCGAACGAGAGCGTCGATCGCTCGGTGAATCGGCCGCGATACCAGCAGCACGTGCCGCCAGCATCGCTGATACTTGGGAATTTGTAAGTCCTCCGCCTCTCCTATCTATACACCTGCTACCGCTGACTTTGACTTTGACTCGTGACCCACTTTGTAGCTCCTCTTCTAGCTACATGATCGCGACCGGGAAACTCGTTAATATAAAATGTGGAAAAGACATTGAAGTCGTATTGTTTAATATCCCTGATCATCATCAATATTTAATGGATTAACAGATGGTTTGATCTGTTCTCTATTACCCGAGGTAAATCCAACATGATGGGAATCAATTGACTATTCACAAGGGCAGCACGCCTAGTGTCATGGTTTACCGCTCAAAGTCGCATTGATACGTTTTAACGTTTGCATTGAATTGCAAATGGGGAGAAATATTATACCGTTCGAGGTTAGGATTATCGCTCGGCACAAACCTAATCAAGTCACTACTCCAAAGGTCACCAAGAATTGATGGAATAATTTTCTTTTCCTCGAAATAATTCCTCATTAAGTTTGACAATGTCAACTTGAAATATCAGTCTGTAATTGACGATCCATTAGCTTACTACATATTTAAAGAATTAATAATAGGTCTTCGACTAAACTTCCCAACATGTCATTAAACTCGAGTCAGCTGTGCGTGAAGCATCACTGGAAACACTAGTATCAGTTGGGACGCATGCTAACACTGTGGAACAAGGCCCCATTAGAAGTTGCGAATTGCAGTGAAGGCAAGGCCGAGACTTTCTTTCACTGAGATATTTGCTTGTTTGGTGAGACAGTGCTTAAAGTTTGCGCAAGTGGCTCGAGTCATTTTCCAGCTGGGGCAAAGCGTCGCAGTGAATTTCGATCCCGAGTGAAACGGAGTGCTCGGATGAAGTTGCCGATGGTGCGCCGGCAGTGTACCAGTGACGTCAGGTGGAGAGAGAGCGAGTGTTAAGTAGGTTAAAGCCTCGGACACCGGTGGATCGGACATCAGACGAGGAGCATATACATTCATGAACGACTTGGCCCCTGGCTTTTCCTTCAGTCATTTTTTCCTTCCAATCCCTTTGTCTTGCTTTCGCAAACAACGGCGCCTTACAAAGTTGATCCTCTTCCTTTCAGCGTAAAGTGATCACAATGTAGTGCGCTTTCCAGTCTCCTCCCAAACGTTCTTTTCCTTTTGTTACACGCATCTATCTAGTTATTACGTGATTTTTAGTTCTTATTTCACTGCTACCGCAGCCACAAGCGTGGAGATACTCTTCTCGTATTATCTTGTAAAAATGTATACTTGCATACTTCAGCGATAATCTGTCTACTTTCCAAAGAACAAGGTTTTATTTTGATAAACCGAGTTCAAGCTTGAAGAAAGTCACTTAGAATTAGGAAAACAAGGATTAGCATGACCGTGTCATTGAAAGTGTCAGTGATTACTCGGTCTAGCAGCAGTAAACAAAGGCCAGATCAGCCACGAACTATCACCTAGCATGTTTACACGCGTGACAGTCTGATAACACTCAATAAGGAGGTCACTTTAGCCTGTGACAATAGCATCTTGCGGAACTTCTATGTGAATTTCGCCACTTGTTACACAATCGTCACGCGCTTTCAGTCACGCTACCAACAGTTAGTCCAAATTCCTTCCTCCCAACTTGTGTACAAAGACATTCTATTACGCAATTATAACTTCCGTCATAATAATACTTCTCAGTTGGAAGTTAACCTTTTGTACTTGGATGATACTGGAATGCTTGCATATATTTCTTTTATCATATCCTACTTTTCCAGTTGAAGTGCAAAGGGGTAAACTTTGATTGGATAGTGCATGCCAGGGAGAAAGGAAGGTGGAGGAAAAAAAAAGGCAAGTGCCAAATTTAACTCGGAGAAAGTCCCTCCGCATTTGACGTATATTCGCCAGTCATCATCTTCTTAAGTGTGTAGACTACATCTGCAGGAATACTGAAACGAAAGCTCAAGCCGCGGAGGTCGTCGACTCGAGAAGTCTGTATGCACGTGGCTATCGTGGAACGATAACCCCGTGCAACCATCACATGTTTCTAGACACACACTATCTAACAGAGACTTTATAAAATCGCACATTATCACATGTCGTGATTAGCATAATCGAATCTTACTATTCTTGGTCACCGTACTGAGCTTTGATTACGAGAAACGCTACAAAGTATGAACGCCGAGACTTAATTGAAACAATTTCAATGAAATTAGTCTTGCATTTGAACGTAATTGAGTTCCAATCGATTGAATTGCGTACAAATTTGTGGCGATTTATTCTACCTAGTTTGGCCAGTGAATTACTAAACCGAAATAGGAAGAGTTCTACTACAATAGTCTGCTGTATTTGGTGGCAAGTAGAATAGGTCTTTGTTGCGCAGCCCAGCCCATGGAAATCTCGTTGACTTTATTCAGTAATGCGCGCTTCGCAGACCAAGATCGCGTCTGTGAAACGAATAATAAAGTGGTGATGTCGTGCAATTCTCGTTGTGTATCGCGATAGCCTTGGCTGACGGAATCTACAGTTTCCCGTTTAAATGTCATTGAGACACTTCAACTGATGACTAGTTCTCCGCTTAAGATGAAGACATTTTCTTTCTTCGGTGTACTATTTATTCTCCGTTTTATCCCACGCTTCTCTCGAATTAACGAAAGATAACAAAGAATTTACTCTGGCATTTCCTCAATGAAATTGATTGAAGCAAAAGTGGCATTTGGTATATGTGTGTCTTTTAGTTTTTATTAAGAGAGTGTGAGAGTAGTCTTGTTGGGAGTCTACGCGTGAGAAAAATCTTGTGCAAACTTCTCAGCCTGATTAGCAAGTGACAACACACACACTTCCTCTTTGCATTCTCTAAAATCAGCACTTGATGAAAGTCTTGTTACATAAAAGATATAACGGGTTGTAATTAGCTACGAATCCGGAGAGTATTATCGGATTCCTCGACGTTTCTCCCACTCATTTCGAAATAAAGCTTTCGGTGCAGGGTTTCCATTTTCAGTATTCACGTAGTAGGTATTAGGTGCGGATAGTAATCGCGTGTAGACTAACATTAGCCATACAATACAGTGAAACGGAAGCCTGGCTGTAGTTAGGTATTTCGTTACAAAAGAACATTTCCTGTTTGTCTTGCGAATGAACTATTCATTTCAACTTAGAACTTTGCTAGTTAATTTAGTCTTTCCAGGAATAAATAGAGATGAATTTAATTCACAGCTTTTTATACAACTTTTAAAATAGTAGTTCGAAAGTTGTCACATAGCCGGGAAATAAGGCTGCACCGAAATACGTGCATACGGGATTGTTAACTGTCACCAATTAACTTACTTCGTCTGGACAAGCAAAGCAAGCGAAACTAGATGCTTTACTCGCCACTGCTTCTTCAAGAACTATTATCCGTAGACGTCAAGTAGTCTGCGTTTTCTAGCAGGCAGCTAAATCCCACAGACATCGTGATCTGCACATGCAAATCGTCGGCACACATAATTTACTTTTCAGCTGGCTACTTTCCCATGTCTTTGTGCCGCGTGAAAAGAAGTCACGTGAAATCTGTCAGTTTGACGTAGACTTGTTTTAGTTAGAAGCCACTTGAACGACCAAGATTTCTCACAAAGTAATTGGTAAGTCGTGATCAAAGAACTAGGAAATCGAAAGAGTCTGAATAGCGTCTGTCCAACATAAGAAATAGTCGGTGCGTAATTACATTAGTGGGAAATGACATTTATATTATTGACAGTAATTGAGATAATTATAATATTGAAAGTGGTTAGAATTTTTTCCTGAATCTCATAACGATTTTCTTCCGCTTTAGACATTTGTACGAGTCTTTGCCCTGCGAGTAGAATTAATTATTCCAATAGTTCGAAATAAGTGAGTCAATTAATCGATATAGTCAAATATTTACGAGACTCGCTCCAGATACCTCATATCTCACGGTCGAAACAGCCAAGATATTTTCTCTTGGAAAGTGCAATGCCTCTTCTGCTGCAGCAAACGAGTGCTCTCTTTCGCTACAGTTTAAATATTACCAAGTGAAAGTAACCCCCTATGTGTGCGTCCACCCAAGTTATTTAGGAATGACATTGAAATGACAAATTTCGAGGAATACTCTTTGCGATGGCAAAGACTAATCTGGTATAGAAAAACGTTTAGTTGATTATCGCGTTGAACAAAGTGGGCGATCACGCGGATAATTCGCCTATTGAGAAACTTCAGCAAGGCCTTCCGCTCGCAAATGAGAAAAGTAGTGTTGAGTGTGATGAGTCAGGCAGCTTGTAGTCGCTCTTGAAAACCACTTCATTCACTGGCACCCTGCAAATTAGCTGACTCGTATGTGACCGATACACTTCCCACAGTCCTTCCTACTACCGGCTAATCATAAATGAAAAATTCCAATGGATCTAAGTAGCTCAAGCCTCGTGCCAGCGTGTTATTGCATCGAATTTAATTGACGATCAGACTTTAGGAACAGCAGCTCTCTGACGTGAAAGATATGCTTCCGTGAAAGTGCAACAAGACCGCCGGTGAAAACGGAGTACGCGTGTCAATGTTACTCATTCGAAAGAGTATCGGCCGCCGCTTTTATTCTTATGGCACTTCCTTTAAATGGCACGAGCAAGATTTTGCCGGAACACTTTGACTATTGCCAGAGACAGCCTCGTAACGGAAGTATGCTAGTTATAGTGGTAATATTAGAATTATCGGGTGAAACTTGAACGGCTCAGCATACGGGAATGGAGCAATATCTATGGGATATGTGGCACATCGCAATTCTACGTGTCGTTTCATCGTAATTAATGACTAGCGCGCATAGCCTTCCCCAAAGCGATCCGCCAAGCTTAATTGACCATGTACCATTCAAAGCTGTATTTCAATCTCACGCGGTTTGCCACATTGTGGCGCTCACCAGCTGATTCGGTCCAGTCAGCTGAGTGATAGTGACTTTCCTTCCACGTAACGCTGATTCCAAGGAGATAACGATGTACTCTGATAGATGGGGAAATCTCCGATCTCACCCGTCCGCACCTGTAAACTTCCCCATTCCAATTAACTCTTTCTTTCCTCGTGGTTCGACTTTCACGTTAATGCTTTATTGTCGCTGCCTTAATTTCCAGCTTCATTGCCATGGTCATTCGTAGTTTTTGCTTCCTGGGATAGAAAGAAACTTTGATACAGTTGATTTCAATCGATTCTCTTTAAAAACTACGAGTTTTTCCAATGTGACTTTATTAGATTCAATAATAATTGAGATGTTTACGTTCTTAAAATAATTAGAGCACCTAATTATATATGATAGTCTAGTGACCGATTTACGTGGCATAATCATTATACATATAGGGCGTGACCATTAACATTTCTTTTACGAGCTCCGCTTATCCTGTGGTATTCCAAAAAGTAGATTGGAATGGCGAACAGGTGGCAGCGGTGCAATTTAATTAGCTGTTGCATATTACATAATAACAGTAAAGTTGAAGCACGATGATGTATAGGATGACGGTAGTGAACACGTCAGAATAAGTGAAGACAATTTTTCTGTGGCTAAAGCATACTGTGTGGTCGAAGTGAGTCTTCTTTCGAGTCGAATGGTGGGTCGAATAACGGTTAGCCGCGTATTCTACTTGGCCGAGGTGCTCGCGCACGATTCGTCAGTCGAAACCCATGAAATTCCTTCTCATTGTAAGAATACATTTCCTCGGCTACAGCAGTGATGATTTAGTTCGCTTTCCTATTTCTTTCAAATGGTCAGGTCAAATGGTCAAATGGTCAAGAACATTCCAACTTGTCTCACAGTTAATTTCCTGCGGTATTAAGCAGGCTTCATAATTTGATTTCTTCATTTCAAGTTCAGGACGTTACTTTTACGACGTTTATGTGTACATATATGTAATGTTCAAGTGCGTTTCTCGGTCCATGCGAATCGAGAGATCGGAAACTGGACTTTCGCCGAAACGACAGCGCCCACTGACCCACTGCTACAGGCTTCCGCTGCTACGCAGCATGCATGAAACCACTGACGTCCTTACACGTGTATCAGAAGTTCTATTTCTTAATTGTTTCGCAATTGAAATTATGCGTCCTCAACTTTAATATTAGAAAATAAAATCAGTATCGCTGATACATGCGTGGAAGTTAGTTGAAGGATCGTTCAAGCATGTTGCAATTTCCGATTGCGGCAGTTCAATACATAACCCAAAGTATCGGTTGTGCAAGAGGAATACCGAAGAGTGGTCGATGACGAAAAAACATAGTAACCGCAGTAGTCAGTGAAACATCGCAAGCTTCGCCTTTGCCTACGAATCACTTTTACCGGCGCTATGTGACGGCCATAAATAAATCTCGTTAACACAGAAATCACTTTGCACCATTCAATAAGTATATTCCGTCTTCAAGGCTATCTTGTAATATGTTTAAACAATCATTCGCCACTAGTTTATTGGACGTCGTGTCTGCACGATTTCACTATGGCCGAGGATGTTTACCAAGCTTATTCAGGCATTCGAAGGACGTTCTACGGGACGTCAACTCCTCATTGACCCACATACAAATAACAGTAACACCGAGCGGTGTGTCCAAAATTTTAAATGATACCACAAAACGATACATCAGTCATTCTATTAAATTCTTAAAGTTCTTGAAGTACAAAGATGAAAGGTGTTTGCTGAGAATTGTTTTGAATGATTCCAGGTGACGATACCAAAGACCCTAAACTAGCATGCCAAATCAAAGATGGATACTGTGGAACATTCCTTTTCTACTTTGCCTGGTCAGCAGTCCATGGACCACTACTGGTACGTATATTCGTCGATTATTTACTTCAATCTCCCGTAAGAAATCGGAAGTCAAGAGTAGTTTAATCTCATTTATCTGGAAAAGAGCGAAACTTCAGGAACCTCGTGACCTCTTTTTATTGAGAAAGTGGTCGGAAGATTTGCGTGCGATTCGATTGATTACGTTCGTAGTAAGCTGTTGCGATTCCCGCACCCGGTAATGCCAGTTGTCTATAAGTATGAATATCGTGAGCGTAACGGAAACGATTCTTGCGGTTTCAGTTGATTCTTGGTGAAATTGCACCCTAGAACGACAACGACACACTTCAACAATTCTACACCACTTTGGTATAAGTTCTTCCTCTTCGGATCAATTAATCCTTTACCTAAGACTGGTTTATAACTATACGTTTTTTCCGGTAATGATCTTGTTCATTACGTATTATGCTATTAATATTTTGAAGCAATAAGTTGAAGAAATAAGATACTCATCGATACCAGGATATATCGCTATTTACTTATTATCTTATCAAAGCACAATTACTTAATTATTAAATCGCGCAGTCAAAGGTATTTCGGACTCGATAAAAAAATAAGAACAAAGCATGCGTGACAGACGTTATTAATTATCAAGGGTACGATATAGTATACCTCACTTAAGCGCAACGAGACGTTGCGAAACGAAGAAAAGGGGCTGTGATAATTGAATAATGAGGGTTTTGTGCTTCCAGGAAATCCCATTCGGGACAGATTAAAAAGACAGGCGGAAATCCAAGCGACAAATTGGACACAGCTCGCAGACGAATGGTTTGCCGTTCAGGGGAAGATGGTTGAGAAGTTTGATGTTACCGTTTTACCATTCACTGACAGAGTCCGTGATCTTCCTCCCACTGCCGTTGTCATTAATGGCACCAGTACGGATCAGTTGGCAAAGGTATAATAAATATTACAGTCTTAGGATTCCTTTTGAATTTTAAATGTATGGATTTTTTTCTTAACGCACACATTTATGAGTGCTTAGTTATATATTACAAAAGGGACACAGGGTCAATTTCACAGAAGTCAGAAACTTGTGTGTACTCGGAACCGACGTGACGTGCAACAGACCACCGCTCTTCCGTGTTTCCCCTGATTTTTTTCCGCCGCTTCGCCGAGTCGATGTCGCCGGCTCTCACTTTCAGTGCCAAAATACTTTCACCGTGGTCGCGCGAGTGCACTTCTCAAGTGCGCTTGCTATTTCTAATCTATTCGCAGCGTGTCCCGACGTCTTCCGAGAAATGTTCTCACCGAGAGACAGTTGGTTCCGTAATAGAAACAAAAGAGGATACGAAACTCTAAGGGATGGAAGCTTTTTTTCAATGAGAAGTAGTAAGGTCAAGGATTTATTTTGGTTTTCTAGTTTAATTATTCGCGAATGCTGTGGGATATGGAAACAGCGCAGCACAGCGGTCACCTAACTGGCTTTGTCGACAAAGCATTAAAATTGTTGGATCTGCGACAAGTTATGATGGAAGTCGAGACGTCGGTGATGTCTAAAGTTTCATGCACCGCTTGTAAGGTCGGCGCTGGCCTTCTTCAACACTACATCAAGACTGGCAAGAGTGACGAGGAGATTATGAACAGTATTTATCAGTTTTGCGTCTCCCTGAATATTCAGAGCTCACGCGTTTGCCAGGGCGTCACTCTGTTGTTCGGGGTAAGCTGCTTGCTTGCTGACAAACCATCGAGGAGAAATCATTCCTCTATTGAATATCGATCATCTCTAATACAAATATATTCTTTTAGGGTGAAGTCATTTACGTCTTGAAACAAGTGAACATGGGCCCATCACAGATCTGTAGCTTCGTCATTGGTGACGCCTGCGATGACGCTTATAATCCGCTTCATGAATGGGAGGTGGCATTCCCGCCGGTGAAAAAACCGATTGTTAAACCCCCAATAGCACCGCACGATAGTGCACCGACCTTTAAGGTACTTCACATCTCGGACACCCATTTCGATCCATATTATCAAGAGGGTACAAATGCGGAATGTAACGAGCCTCTTTGCTGCCGGTTAACCAATGGTGCACCCTTGACACCCTCGGCTGGAGCAGGACGTTGGGGTGATTATAGAAAATGCGACACTCCCAAAAGAACAGTCGATCACATGCTCAAACATATCGCAGATACCCATTCAGTGAGTAAAGTTCTCAGATTGAAAGTCCATCGTCTTGGAAGAGTTATTAACCACCTTCGTCTATTATTTATACAGGATATAGATTATATTTTGTGGACTGGTGATTTACCACCACACGATGTGTGGAACCAGACGCGGGAAGAGAACTTGAACATCCTCAAGGAGACTGTGACGCAGATGATCGAAATGTTCCCAGGCATTCCAATCTTTCCAGCTCTGGGAAATCACGAGAGCGCTCCCGTCAATAGGTATTATTGTACTCCGAACGATTTCCTAGTTGCGGTTTGCGAAATTCTAGAGTCTAGAGGTCACCTGGAATAATAATTCAGGCTTGGAAGAAGTAACCCACCGTGTCATTTGATTTAATGATTGTTTCTTTGTTTGTTTCTCTATAGTTTTCCACCGCCGTTTGTGCCAAAAGATAATGACGTGTCGTGGCTATACGATGAACTTGACAAACATTGGAGACGATGGTTACCGGCTGGTACTTCGCACACAATACGGCGAGGTGCCTTTTATTCGGTCTTAGTTCGACCTGGCTTCAGAATCCTGTCTGTAAACATGAACTACTGTAATAATAAAAATTGGTGGCTGCTCATTAATAGCACCGACCCAGTGAGCGAGTTGCAGTGGCTCGTGTACGAACTTCAAGGTGCTGAGATGAATGGAGAGAAAGTTCATATTATAGGACATATACCGCCTGGACACTCCGATTGCTTGAAAGTCTGGTCAAGGAATTACTATCACATTATTAACCGGTTCGTACACGTGAAAATAATGTGTGCTAGTTTGAAAAATTTCAAGATGTTTGATAGTTGGGTAAATCTACATTTGTAAAGGGATTTTAATCTTTCAGGTATGAGTCAACAATTACAGCCCAGTTCTTTGGACACACCCACTACGATGAGTTCCAAATCTTTTACGACACCTCAGACTTGGGAAGAGCATTGAGCATAGCTTATGTCGGACCATCTGTCACACCGTACTACGACCTCAATCCTGGCTACAGGATATATTATGTGGATGGCGACCATCCGAAAACAACGAGAGTGAGTCAATAGAATTCATGAATACTTGTAAAGTAGTATTGGAACTTTATTTACGAGAGAAGAATTCATGATTGTATTATAGATGGTTGTCGACCACGAGACTTGGGTGATGAACCTGAAGGAAGCGAATCTCTATGATTACCCGATTTGGCACAAAATGTATAGTGCTCGACAAGCATATCAAATCCCTTCTCTTCTGCCCAGAGACTGGGACTCCTTGATAGATAAGATGAGCAATGAACCATCCCTGTTTGATCTCTACTATAAGTAAGTAGAAATTCAAATCGTTTTACTAAATTTGGAATTGGAAAAAGGTAAATAATTTTGCTTTGTTTCCAGGCATTACTATAAGAATTCTCCAGTAAGACCTGGGTGTAATGACGAGTGTCGGAAGAGGCTGCTGTGCGATTTGCGAAGTGGCAGGAGCCACGATCGAAAAGCTCTTTGCCAAAGCTTAGAGTCCAGAATAGATAATGAAACAAGGACAGGATGGAGAGCCTGGATTTACAACGGGCTCGCATTATCGTATGTACAGAATTGGTGGGAGGACAATTACGTTGGTGATACTGAGACTAACCGTGTTGTCATGATATGATGACTCCACCGCTCTTCTAATATTCTCGCACAAGTAACTCACACTTCGGTTTGCGATTCCCAATCTTTTTCATTGGAGATAAAATTGATTCAGTTGCCAAAGATTATAAAGTTATTATGGAAATCTTGCTTTGAGAAACGAATGGAAAGGATTGATGGAATCGTAACTTAATTGCTCAATATGTAACTAAAACTAAAGTGCCTTGACAAAGTAGCTTGCTATGTGCAGGTGTTTTCGGTTTCGATACTCTCATGCTATATTTTCATGTAAATCATTGTAAGTTGTAATCGGAACCGTAACATTAAGCAGAAGTTTAAGCTACGATAGAAATTAATAAGCATAGGAGAATTATATAGGAGAACTCTTTATAGTTTATTAATGAATATTAATTTTATTTATTTCTTGGCACTCCTTACGATTAATTATTGCTTATCTTGCGTTCGAAACGCTCTACTGACACTGTGATATTAACAGTACGTATTCTTTTTGCAGTCTTTATATTAAGACCTGTGTGAGTAGCTGCATGAGATTGACTTGTTTGCAATTGGTCACATGATTGAGTCTTGCCAACAATTATTATCATAAAGAGGGAAATGGGGAAGATAGTTCTAAAGTACTCTTTTTATTGTTCATTTGTTACAGTGATTTCCTTGCAACACGCATTTTTCGGGAACCTCCTTCCTTGAAGCTTTAACGAAAATATATCGAGATAAAATTAACATTCAATACGATTAGGTTGCTAGGTATACGTATGCGTTAATGTGTAAGCACTTAAGATACTATATTTTTAATAAAAATGGAAAAGAAACTATTTTGGGATAAGGTGACCTTTCACGCTGTATATACCTATGATGCTTCCACCCTTTTCCTAATGAAGACAACACCAAGTATTAGACTGATATAAAGTGCACAGTACAGAAAAGTTGTAGTTGCTAGTATAAATATAAGAAAAGCTTCCAACAGCGGTGGTGGTGGTAACACGACTGGTGACAATTCTATCTCATCAGTTCTACTGTAAGTAGATGATATATTCTATACAATTTAATATTGGCCATGCCATATGGCTGCATTTACACTGATACTAATCGTGAATTCTAGCTACAACCACATAAACAAATAGGTGATTGGATTTGATATTTTAAATGGGTCTCTTTCTGTTACAGGATGTCGGTCTTCATGGCAATTCCTAGATTCGCGTACAATTTACCGAAATATGTTCTAGGCCTGGGATAATGTGGCAATGCCGATATGTAATGATGATCGAAGGCAACTTGTGATGTTAAGTTATTGGGAGTTTCATTCGATCGTTGCTCCTTCGTCGCAGTAAAAGAGCAAGGCCATAATTGAGCAAAGGGCACTTGTGGGAAGCGCAAATTATACTTATTAGATTTCTATAGTAAGTTCAGTAAGAGTGGTATTCGAGTGGAAATAAAATGGATATAGGGCAGAGGGTAATCTTTTAGAGAGCGCATTCCACGACAGATTGGCCTATGCTCCTTTTGCTGGAGATAAAGTGAGCGCAGACATTCGTATTTATTCTTGCGAAATCTGGGGACTATTCAGGTGACTTCGATATAGCGCCATGGGTTGTACGATGTAGCATACGAATCAGAAAAAGGGGAGTAAATTATAAGATCATAGAAAGTACGCCATCATTCCTAGATCGATGGATCTGCTTATGAGAGAGACTATCGCGAATAGAGTGGTGCTTAGCACGTTAAAGTAAATGTAGATTTATTTAAAGATTACTTATAGGAAATCAGTATTTGAGAGACTCTGCAAACTTCACCGTACTCACCACGCTGACAGTAACTCTTAACACATTATCTACCGATTCAGTTGGACACGGTACGTAAGTGTTGGCAATCGAAAAGCCGGTTAATAGGCTACCGCTAGATAAAGTGTTAACATACTGACAGATAAGTGTAATAAAGAATGCAAGGAGTTACTGTTGGCTACTGGCAAAAATTGGAAGCATTAGGACACACTTGAGTAAACAAGTCGGCTGAGAAACAATCGTTGGGTGAACATCTTGACGACTTTCATACAGGTTTTTTTACCTGACACTTTGCGTTTACCTTGAGGATACCTCAATAGCATAGCACAGTACGTAAGCAAGAAAGCAGTGCCAATCGTGGGATCTGCAAAAGCAATGTTTGGGTCTCATAATGAGATTATGCGACCCCGCTAATGATAGGCATGTGTGTAGTTGTATTTGTAGGTCGCAGAACTGTACATAACTGAGTAGACACTGTTTATTTATATTCAAGTCATTTTGTGTTAGCAACTCTGTTATTAAGCATTAACTAAAGTTTTTTTTACTTTCACTTGCAATTGACTTTTACTCACTTACCCGAACCACGATATATCCGATACCCAATATAAAGAATATTACAATAGTTTGAAAAGAACGCCAATGCGATTTTGAGAACTGCCGCCGAAGTAGTTAGGGTGCGCTGGCATACGGTTCCGATTACTTCGACGTCAGGTCGATATTACAGACTGATACCCCAGACAGCCTATCTGATGATCCTTCTATACCTTACTTGATCTATGATCTCTTACGCAATTGAGTCGACGATTCGCCGAAAAACTCAAGGTCAGGCCTGCGATAGAGGAACAAGAGGCGGACAACGAAGGAGGCTACGAACGTGCGAATCTACCGGTATCCGAACACGGACTATATCGTGAACCGCCATCTCCTAGGACGGACTCTCAAACCGCCACGAATCGATAGAGAGGATTCGCGATTGGAGGTCACCGGTAGGTCACATCTTCATTCCTGTTCATTCCTCATCGTGCAAGCATCGCGATCCTGCTGACTAGGTGAGCCTTGTCGTTCTGCGACTTTAATTTTCTTCACATTGTAAGAAAAGTCTGCTTCTCCAAGTTTTCTCTATGGTACTAGCCATCCGGACACGTTCGTAAGTCAAATTCATGATTTGGATTGAGTGAACGAACGCGGATGAAGAAATTCTTGTATAGTGAGCGTGGTCTTACAAGAAATTCTAATTTAAGGTCGCGGAATTGCAAATTAGAATGCTAATCTATCTTACAAGCATTGAACATAATTTTCGTAGCTTGTGATTTGCGCGATAAACTCCGAAGTGATGTAGCAAGATTAGCTGACTGACCTTGAGAAGGTCAAACGTCATTGTACCGAAAATTCAAGAGTTGTACCGGCTTTTCCATTTTTCCGGCACAATTATCTTCCCAAGCTCACTTGCATTTGTTCCATTGAAGATGGTCGCCCTACAGCCTCACTGCAATCCGAGACTATGCGCGATGTATTTTTAGATTGCGTCATCGATTACGCCGGACAAATGCACATCTAACTAACGCGAACTTTCCGTTGTCGTGCGAGTAGTGTGAAACAATTTGTTTGCTAATACGAATCGCTCTCTTTGACTTATAGGGTACTATTCGCACAATTAAGGAGTTGTTGCCGCAGTTACACGACAATGCCGATCAAAAGCATCAAAGCTCGCCAAATCTACGACTCCCGTGGTAACCCCACTGTGGAGGTAAGACTATGTCTCTTTAAGAAGTGCAATAATTATTAGTCCACAGTGTGTTGTTTTTGCTAGACATAGTCGATAAATTAACAGTGGTCTATTATTATGATAACTAGGTCGATTTGGTCACCGAAAATGGACTCTTCAGAGCTGCAGTGCCATCAGGTGCATCCACTGGTGTGCATGAAGCCTTGGAACTTAGGGACAATGATAAGTCCATGTACCATGGCAAGTCTGTCTTTAAGGCAGTCAGTAATATCAACACCATCATTGCACCTGAACTCATGAAGGTAATATATCAGAAAAACCATTAATATATTGTATATAGTTCACTGAATGGATTAAATATGATACTAAATAATTGCACTACATTGATAGGCCAACCTGGAAGTCACCCAACAGACTGACATTGACAACTTACTCTTGAAAATTGATGGCACACCTAACAAATCTAAATTGGGTGCGAATGCCATTCTTGGTGTTTCATTGGCAATCTGCAAGGCTGGAGCTGCCAAGAAGGGTATCCCATTGTACAAGTATGTAGAATGACACAAAGAAGAAACAATGCAATTAACCATCAATGTAATTTTAAAGAAATTATAATATAATTGTTGGGACTTTGCAGATACATTGCCGAGTTGGCTGGCAATGACAATATTATCCTGCCTGTGCCTGCATTTAACGTAATCAATGGTGGATCTCATGCTGGCAACAAATTGGCCATGCAGGAATTCATGATTCTGCCAACTGGTGCGGCAAACTTCACTGAAGCCATGAAAATGGGAAGCGAAGTCTATCATTACTTGAAGGCTGGTATCAAGAAGAAGTTTGGTCTGGATGCCACTGCTGTAGGAGATGAGGGTGGCTTTGCACCCAACATCCTTGAGAACAAGGAAGCCCTCAACCTCATCATTGATGCTATTAAGGTTTGAATATTGTAATCAAAAGCAATGATTGCCTAAGATTGTGACTGCCTCTAAAACGATTTGATTTCATTACAGACTGCCGGATATGACGGTAAAATCAAGATTGGTATGGATGTAGCTGCATCGGAATTCCACAAGAACGGAAAATACGATCTGGATTTCAAGAATGAGAAATCCGACCCGGCGACATACTTGGAACCAGATGCGTTGAAGAATCTCTACTTGGACTTCGTTAAGGAGTTCCCTATCGTCTCGATTGAGGATCCCTTTGATCAGGATGGATGGGACTCGTGGACTGCCTTGACAGCTGCCACCCCAATTCAGATTGTTGGTGACGATCTTACCGTAACTAATCCCGAAAGGTAAAATATAACCAAAATGAATTGAACACATTCTAACGCTTCAGGATTTATATAAAACTTAATAACCATTCGTTCTGTTTTGCAGAATCAAGACCGCTATTGAAAAGAAGGCTTGCAACTGCTTGCTTCTGAAGGTTAACCAAATCGGAAGTGTAACCGAATCCATCAACGCACATAAACTGGCGAAGAGCAATGGATGGGGTACTATGGTGTCTCATCGCTCGGGTGAAACTGAAGACACTTTCATTGCCGACCTTGTTGTTGGTCTCTCCACCGGCCAAATTAAGACTGGCGCTCCTTGTCGCTCGGAACGTCTGGCCAAGTACAACCAAATCCTTCGTATTGAAGAAGAGCTTGGTGCCGCAGCCAAGTTTGCCGGAGAGAAGTTCCGCAACCCCCAGGCTTAAAGATGCGAGTAAGGCTACTCTTACTCGTCCTAACTGGGTTCCGCTTGTTCTTAATTGTTCGTCAGTATTGACGTTACTTGTTGAAAGAATTGGAAAGAGAACGGGATGGTGAGAGCCGCGTGCCCATTTTTCGTAGCATGACACGTCGAGGAAAGCATCGAAAGCATTGTAGGTATAGATCCAGACACGGGATAGTATTGACGGTATTATCGGAGCAAAAGTTATGATGGAAAGCTTAGTATAACATATTTTATTTATCGCGTTATTTTAGCAATACAAAGGTACTGTCGAAGTCAAAACGAAACGGAATAAAATCACGTAAGGCAGTGCCAAAACGATATCTCGACGCACACATTGTGCTAAGCACTTGTTCACTGCGCGCACCAAAAGTTTCTAATTACCGGGATATTGTTTCACGAATAACTTCGGCTTTAGTAACAGAGTTTAAAGAGAATTCCGAGGGGAGGCCTGGTGTCATCCAACATAGGAGCACAAGTCATACTAAATACTAGAGCGAGTTGTTCCCGAAATACAGTTATTTCATGAACTTCGTAGTCAGATGTATAAACCTTATACATAGTGAGTATAATGTTGAGCTGCGAGTCATGAAAAAAATAAACTGTTGAAATAGAAGCAGAAGATATATCTGTACAAATCCCGTCGAAGGCATATCTGTACGAATAAATGAATAAAGATCAAATCATCATGACCAGAACATCGAAAACTCTACTAAGCCGGTTACGTCCCAATCCTTTTAGTTGGGAAATGGAAATGTCGAAACTACTTATCTACGCACATGAACTTACTTGCGTCATCTTGCGAAACATAAGTGTTTGGCTTTCAATTTCAGATGATTCAGCATTTACATAGAGTGTGATAATAGTCGATTGGGAATAAATAACTAGTGCAAGTTGGGAAAAGAGAAATGCAACTCATGATATTTTGTACTAGATGGGAAGTTCTATATTAAATCTAAAATATAAAATATATACGCAATCTGTATCTTATACCAAAAATTCACTTTAACACTGCAATACTATCACGGGACATAGGAATACCAATTAGGAACTATTTGCAGCTTATCACTTAACATTATCTACAAAATTGAACATTACATACACCACAACACAAGAAACGTGTCGGTGCAATTATTCAACATTTGTCGTTAAAAAATCATTTCATTAGAAAGTAAAATAACACACTGGAGGCATATAAAAATTACTGCAATGACCTATCTAATATTTCGATGAATTGAAACATCCACAAGTTATAACGAAGTCTGTACAAATTGGAGCTCTTGCTTTCGCGTGCTGTGTCACTAACAATACGGACTGATATGAAATTAAATATAAAAGTAATTTGTCATTAGTTCATAATTATGTACACGAGACTAACATATTGTCACCTAAACCGTCACTGGAATATAAATCTTGCCGTCATTTTCCTTCTTTGGCCTGGTGATCCACAACAGATTATCTTGCTATAAAAAACACAGTGTAAATTTAATAATTTTATGAAGGCTCTTAGTGAATTATACAATCTATTGCCTCTTAATTTACCTGAAAGTAATCTTCGATTTCTTGAAGAGTGCAATCCTTCGTCTCGGGTAGGGCGACGTAAATGAAGACTGCTTCTAAGAAGGCGGAAATCCCGAAGATTGTAAAGATACCCGCCACCCCCACAGCAGAATTCACCTATTTTTGTCACCATGTAATGTTAAAAGTTGTAAAGAGAAAAAAGTGTTCGCAAAAGGGAGCCTACCATTGGGAACCATTTGGTAACGACAAATATCAATATATTCGAGAGGCAGAAGTTGCATCCACCGCCGATGCCGCGTGCTCTCTGCGGAAGTAACTCGGCGCTCATCAAACCCGGAAGTGTTAACAGTCCCAGTGTGTTTGCGCCCACGTACACCAGTAGGCAAACACCAAGGACATAATTCTGGAAAACGATGGAAGAATAATACAACGATGATGCAATACTTCGATTTGATATTCAAAGGGGCAGACAGTTTGGAGAAAAAACAGCCAAGCTATTCACTCTGTGTGGAGAACCGAACCCCAACAATTCCGGAAACCAAATGGAAGAGTTCTGTCATATCCTAAACCTTTTATACCTGACACCTTTTGTCCCCACGCGAAGAAAGGTTTCAAATTTCCTGAATATATTAGAAACACATTAACTCACATCGATATACGAAGATTCTGTCCTCGCCATCATATATCCAGCGAGTGCCAGCGATGCCAGAGAAGTGCCGATTGCCGAAAAAATACCCAACGTCCGTCTACCGGCTTTCAGAAGTAAATAGCACATGAGTAGACAAAAGGCGAGTCTTATGATCGCAGTCACGACAGCTGCCAAATAATTGTCCAAACTATTGCCACCTATCAAAAGTGAAACAATTTCGTTAAACATAATAAAGCAGAATTAATTATTCAGAGAACTTCAATGTTTACCAATATCCTTAACGAGATCCACCGCGTAGAAAACGATAACGTACGTCCCACTGATTAGTTGGAGGATATTAAAGATATTGATAATAGTCAAGGGCTTTAAAACAGCCGGATCAAGGATAGTTGAAACACCCGAGACAAATTGATCCATAAAAGATACATTTTCACTTTTAGGAACAACATCCGCTCTCATTCTTTCCTCGAGTACTGCGATTTCGATATTGACCTATTAAAAGAAATGAACAATTCAGTTAAACACTTTCTTAAAGATGAATATTATTATTTAATAGAAGTGTGTAATCTTCACCTGTTCCATGTCATTTCCCCTGAGCCAAAGGAGAGCTTTCCTCGCTTTTTCGACCTTCCTTCTTCTGACAAGCCATGCGGGACTCTCCGGTACCAAACTAAGGGCAACAAAGGCGAGGGCAGGAAGTACACTACCGCAGAAAGCTACCACGTCCCAATTAAACGATGCACCAAACGTATAGATCAAAAGGATCCCGAAACAATAGGATGCGAACGCCCCGCCAGTCAGGAAACCCCTCAATCCCGGATCAGCCATTTCACTAAGTAGAACCTGAAAAAAAGAATGGCAATCCTTCTTTTATTCTTCGATCCCCAGAGTGCTCTAAATCATGTCTTCCTGCAACTCTTTCGCTCGTACACCTTTCCCAGGACAGGACTTTATTTCGATAACGCAGAAAGGATTACTCAAGAGGACGCTTACTAGCACGGACTACAGATCACTTCGGTTGAGTGGCACATAAAAAGACGCTCGGAGTGAAATGTGTCTCACCTG
The DNA here is from genome assembly GCA_910593735.2 of Ectemnius lituratus. Taxonomy (NCBI): domain Eukaryota; kingdom Metazoa; phylum Arthropoda; class Insecta; order Hymenoptera; family Crabronidae; genus Ectemnius; species Ectemnius lituratus. Next base: position 15,804,632 of record OU343038.1, read on the forward strand.
CAATGGGACCGCCATCAATCCTACCGCGAAACCGGTGAGTATCCTTCCTGCCAGGATGTAGGATATGCTGCCGGCGACGCCCATAACGATCCAACCCACGCAGAGAGGGATCGCCGACAATTGCAGACACCCACGTCTACCGACTGCGTCGAGGAAAGGACCCGATAGTAGAGATCCCACGGGAGACGCCAGACTATGCACTGACGCTAGACAATACATAAGTTACCTTGGGATTATCTACCTGAACTCAAACTGTCTTACACCCAAGTTTCCCAAGTTACAATTGGACAACTGAAGGCTTCACTAATCTATTAATATTTCATGGTCTCTCCATTCCCGAATCAAAATGTTTACGATAGGAAAGTTAGTATCGCTGAGGCAATACAATTTCCTTATTCACAGACCACTCTTTTCCCATATCAAGGGATCTATAAAATCTAAAAGGATAACAATTGCCAACCATAAAACTCGAACACAATAAAGGGTTATACTTGTTGGTACATATCGCGAAATGTGCAACCAAAATCCTCCGTTATACTCTCGATCAGTGTGCCACTCCCATCGTTTCAGAACGCCGTAAACCGAGAGCACACGTAAAGCTTTATTGTCGGCATTACGCTAGATGCAGAGCGTAACGCTTGGCGATTTTTCTCAAGATCAACGTTGGCTCTCGCCTTGACCAGATATTTGCGATAGGACAAATGTAAATTTACCGGAGATTTTTTATTATTAATAGAATCTTTAAAGTTCGTATATGAAACATATGATTGTTAGAATGATGTATTTTGGAAGCGTAAAATTTCGTATCTTGCAATCTGGGAAGTTTACCTCGACAAATAGGAAGCGCGCATCAATGCAAATGAGAGGAACCTGGACAATTATCATGCAAATGTTCGCGGTGCGCGCGGCCGAAAAAGCCAGGTCCGAGACTCACACCGACACCTATAGATAGACGCGCGCGAAATGCTTACTACCACCAATCACAGAATCCTTCGTGGTTACACTTGGCCTTGACTCGCATTGATAAAAATCATCCAATCAAACTGTATCTAGGTCAGTCACTACGTGTAGTGGCACTGGGACAGCTGTCAGTGGGTGCAATCATCAATATGGGGACCACTTTGCGCCACCCTTGAACCTGCTTGTTGGTTCTTGAACTCACCAAGGCGAGTCTAAGCAAGCTTTTCCAGTTGCAACTTCGACGATAATTTACCCGAACAGAAGGATAATGAAGGTCTTTGGGGAATTCAACTACTTTTTTTTTTAAGTCTCCTTTCATGAATGAAAAAATTGATAAAATAGCTGGTTGAGGTGAAACTTCTATTTTTCTATATTACAAAGGATATAGGAAGGAATTCTGTAAAAGTATAAGGTTGTCTCACCTATCCAGGATCCAAGTTCTTGGTCCACGTGCATCGTGCCATTCTCCAGTGCCAACTGTGGCAGAAGAATGGCACTGTAACCTATTGGCATTCCACCACCGGCGGCAAGCAATAAGACCGCTCCAGTTACCAGACACTATAACACATTCGGGAAGTACAAAATTACCTCAACATATAAATCATAGAAGAGAGAACCCAAGGAATAAAATATTTGACTAAATCTCGTTATCAGCATTCTTGTAAAAAATAAATAAATGAGCACGTCAGACCCATCAGCAAAGTAGCACTTGTCAGTGATAACTCTAAGTTACGTGTTATCGATCTTGTCAAAAATACGTGATAGATTGCAATTTCTAAAGCATACAGTTTAAAGTAGAATGACGTAATCTAGGAGAATCCCGGATATAAAGTAATTAAACAACACGCTGCTAATTCTTTAAGAAGATTAGAACCTCATTGAGACATAGGTAAGATTAAAGATTAATTTCTTTATACCGGAGCCTGATTAGAAAAGAGGTGCAGTGATCCTCTTTATCCTCTCCATAAAACATAGAAAGGACAAGGTAAAAATGGTTCGACAGCCGCGGAGAAATTAGGGTGGAAGGGTTACGCGCGAAGAAATAAATCTATGGGTTGGGTGTCGTGGCAGGACGAGATTTACGGCGGTCCTCCGTTCCACCCAAGGATAAGCTACTTTCATACCACCACTCGGAAGTTATCCCGGCCTTATGCTGCTGCCAGACGCGCTTTGGCAAACGGGGACTTATCTGCGTTACCATGGTCCAATTTGTTCTGCCTGCACTAAGTAAGATTTAAACTTCAAGGGAGCTTTGAACTTCGCCAGTATAAGACAGTATGAGTAGCAACAATTCATCCTGTCATTAGATTTAACAGCCGGTTGACAGTGAATGGTGAGAAGTGTGGTATAAAATGAGATTGTGATGTGAAAACTACTATCAGTAGTGACAGGTGAGAGGAAATGTATGTTCAAGACTGTTAACGATGTTTAAAATTAGATCACTAGGCTTCGAGTGTACAGATAAATTAATTATAAATCTTCATTAGTCACGAACACTTGTACATACGATCGGAGTATCGAAGCAACGTGACAGAATTGTTAAGTTACGCGGAACAAAGGAAGACTTTCATTTGCGCCGGAAATCATCCGTACGAGTCTTCCTTGTTTCCGTATATAGCTCGAATTAATTATATCCAACCAGTTAGAGTCTTTCATAAAAAAAACCGCGTGCTCTAGAAATAAGATATTGCTCAACATCATTGACTAGTTGCTGGAACTCTGCAAAGTCATTCTAGAAATTTAGATTATCATGTAGAAGGCAGGATGGACGGGATAGAAAGTCATAACGATTCTAATCACATTTACCCATATCTTGGAAACATATTATTATCGTAATTCGAGGGGCCACGCACGTTCGCAATCATCTTCGATAAAGGGAACGCAACTACACACTGACTGTGCAAGAAAATAGTACATGATATGACAGAAATGATCCGCGAGTAAGAATGCTGGATGCTAATCAAACAATCCACGTGTTTATTATTAATCGAAACGACAGACTGAACTTGACCCCTGATCTATCTCTGGATGAGAAGGCATATAAATATTCTTCTTGTCTCAAGCCGATAATAAATTTCTGATCGGACGTTAATGGGATGATACACCTGCGGTTATATTACCTGTGCAAATACACCTTTGCCATTTGACGAGTACAGGGATATTCCTTTCTTCTCATGATAAGTTACTTTCACCTCATCATTGTTATTGTTATTGTTATTCTCTAGATCCTCACAGCCGTCTTTGATCTTCGTTACTTTCGGGAAATCCACGTTATGGTACTGCAGCATGGACTGACTCTCTTCACTGAAATAAGAGAACCAAGAAATATAGAAAACCTTTCAGTTAATGTCAGAAATGATTTATTACTCTCTTATCTGATACATTGGAATTTGTTTGTGCTAAGTAAAATTTAATAACATCAACAAATCTCATTTATTTACTGATAGGAATTCTGGGAATAGGATAAATGAAAAGGTTTGTATAAATCATTTAAGTTACATTATTTAAATGACCATGTACTGATTATATTAAGATCTTCAATAGCTCACCTAGAAGGTGGTGCCATGGTGATATGGAAAGTGTCAACGCTTGTCAGAACGTTTCTTCTGATCTTCTTTCTGATCTTCTCACTTCCGTGCTTTGTCCATCACTTGCATTAAATCAATGTACTTACACTATCAATTCGAGCCATTCGTACCTTTAATGATTTTAATGTTTTCTAGTGACTTGCAAAAAGTGCATACTTCTTATAAGACACACGCACTAAAGTTTCTTTATTAATTAGCACACCGGTATTTCGGGACACTTGTGTTGATGTCGCGAAGGTCAAAGTTTATCCACGATCGAAGCCGATCGGCACCCAAACATCGACTGAACTGCTGTGTTATAAATGGTGGCACATAGACTCCTCTTATCCCGACGCCCCACTCTTCTGCACACTTAATCACGTGCACGTTCTTGGAAATCTGGAGCAAATTCCAATTGATGGTCAAATTCCCTGGTCACTTCCTGGGCTCAACGGAAGTCACGTATTTCCGTAATCAACTTTCTTCTTTTAATCCCTTTTGAGAATTACGTCTACAGTTTCGATGGATCCGATTTACAACTTGCTTTAATACAGTTGAATCTGCCGTCAGAAGGAATTATGTTGTCTCAACTGGGATGATCTTTTCCAATGCTAGACAGTCACTTTATCAATGTCTCTTCTTGCGGCTCGAAACATCCCCACTACTTTTTGCCAACAATCCAACACTTCACTTCGAATCCCTTCCCAATGGACCTTCACTTGAGATTGCTGGCGTGACGCACTTTGAAATTGCAATAGTTCTATTCGAAAATCATTATATACTTGTGAACTTCGGATTATCTTTCTTCGGGTTCTGATTTCTTTTATTTCCAAGGCTCTCCTTTTTCAGTAAAAAAGAAAAACACGTTACACTGTCAAGATTTTAATAGTCCTAATGATTTTCTATGTAAGAGAATGTCCAGTTTGCTTTGGTTCACGGGCCGCACACGACTGAATGGAGCAATCGTACGTGCGCGCCTCTTATAAGCCGCTCACTTTGATTAACAGCCTTTCTCGACGAAGAATCGTCGCCGCACGCTCGCTAACTTCTCCAGGACGGGTGACGCCGATTTGCAGACACGTCGGCCTTCGCCTAGCCAGGACAGCAGCGAAGATCAATTCCAATGATCCCTGACTGCACGGACACACGGCACGGGAAGTTCCTACGAAAAGAATTGGATTAGCTTGCGGCCGCAGGCCTGTGGATACCCAACACCCGTATTTCCTGCTTCGTTGGACACCTCGCCACCCATTTCCCCTTCCCGCAACCTACTTCTACATTCTAAGCCACGACCTTCCCCTTTCCATTTCTACAAAACCTATTTATTTATTTCCACTCAATGCTCTTTAATCGGACGACGCTTCCCTCCATTCGAATTTTCATTTTCCATCTTCTTCTATTAAATTACCTGAGATTTTATTACCTCATAAATTTTAATACCATAATGCCCCGACGATATTATTCCGCAATGGTCAAACAACAGCAAATTATATTTTCATGGATTACGTGCCACTGCTAATTCGAATAATCGCATTAACTAATGTAAACTAATGACAAAGGAGCGCAAATCCCACCGTATTAGGAAATTTGCCGGGTGATATACATCTGACATTTAGCACAAACATCCTAGCTCCAGAGATGCATACTGTATACAGAATGCAAGCACGCGTTATCCTTCTAATTACACCCTGGAGCAATCGACGCCAGCGAGGCTAACGAGCCATTGCCAAAGCGTGCGATGTTAAACTTTAAGAGGTACGAGGACGCATTGAATTCCTCTTATACATCGAGTCAATGAATTCCTTTGAATTGTCAAGGTAAGAAAATAGGCCTTCAAAGTAGCGTTTCTCAGAGCCCATTAGAAAAGGTTAACGCTCGCAAAAGCTGTGCTAGATGTCCCGACGTTAGAATAAATGCTGACGTAAGCTCAATATATAATAATAAAATAATGCTATAATAGAAGCAATGAGGTGGAAGGATCGAGGAAGATAACAAGATTGCTAATGCTTCTCTTTCTTCCTCTCGATCGATGGAATCACGAAAGCGTTGGTCCCCCGATGAATTAGCCAGCGATGGTGGCATCCGGATCGGTCGTCAAGAATCGTCAAGAATGGTCACGTCTGCTAACCTTGACCCGTTATTCAAATAACTCATCGACAAGGCCGACGACTCAACTTGACCGATTGCATTGAGCCTCGTGTGTACCATTGTCCGACCTAGAACACCTACTACACCAATTACGTTAATTCACTGATTGGAGAAAGTATCCGCTTCGAGTACTTCAACAATAAGTCAATTGTACCTTTAACTTATATTGACAAACAAAATTACTGTCGACACTACCAACAAATAAAGAATGAAAGCTAATGTAATGGAACCCTGAGAATAAGATTTTCACGCTGAAAACCTATCGAATGGTTTTCTTCAATTCAATAGGATCTTTTATGAAGTCGACAAGCTGATAGGAAAAGATTGCCAACAAGGAGAGACAGATATTACCACGTTTATCAGAATTCCCCATCAGAGTGGCTCCTCGCTCGAAAAAGGGACTGACGATGATAGACCGACTTCACACGACAACAGCTTGAATCTTTCCTTTTCGCGCCTCCTATTTTTTTCTGGTTAGATTCTGCCTCCATTGAACTTCTCTTTCTATACCTGTTGTGACTAATAAAGGAATGCACCGATTGCGAAAAACTTTGACGGCATCAAGGTTTTTATCGTATATCTTCTTTCAATTCGTAACGAATACTAATTAGTAGAATAAATCGTAAATAGGGAGTGAAGTGAGTGCGAGTATTATCGGTAGAACATTCTAATTAGGATGAGAAAGCAGATGCTATTGAAACTGGAGAGGGAACGTGGTTGGTAAGAGCTCCAATTAATAGTGCCAGCACGTAGTTTGTCGTTTCCGCGTTCGGGAGTAATTCCGCATTGGTTTACGCGAGCACCACGACCCCGTTGCCTCGGGGAGCGCGTAATTCAACACCGTGTCAATGTCAGCCTAGTCATTGCCAGTCACCTTCCTAGCCTCACGCCATTCGCGGATAAACAGTGCGGTGCCGACGTAAGAGTACCTCTTCCTTCCCCTCCTACCTGTCAAATGCATAATAATCACTTGCAACAAGTATTATCTACACTGGAGCAAAATTTCCATTGAAACTAGACAGCAGCACTCTATCACTATTTAACTGAAAATGGTTTGGTAAAGTTGGTCGACAAGAAGAGCAGTATCAGATAAAAGTGCGCCGTGACAAGATTGTGGAAAGGATCGGTGAAAAGGATGCGGCAAAGGGAGGTCCAAGGACCAGACAGAATTTTTTTGCTAACGCCACCGCAACAGGAATATTTCTTAGCTGATCGGGACGACCATTTATCAGGATCACGTGGCAGACTTCGCTAGAAATATTTCTTACGCACTACGACAGAGTGTTGTCCTGTGATCGATGACAGTCCGTCGCAAAGGGCAGTCAGCGCACTACTAGTGATTATGCTTAATTCTATCCTTGAACTACTCTCACCCAAAGAAACTTTCTCCCCACACTTTTTTTCATTTGACTATCTTTTTGCGACTGCGTGCGAATGTCTTTTTGCGACTGCATGCTTTCTGCGTTCGTTGGTCGTTTCCTGGAATAAGGCAATCGGTGCACGCGAAAAACTTATCTGAATCCATCTGGTTCGTCCGGAGGGAGGCTGTGACACTTGGGGTTGGCCCGTCAGTATCTTTGCACTTCATTATCTTTTTCTTCCTGAAGGGAGAGAATGATTCTTATCGATTTCAGAGGGGTTGTTCCGTATTTACTCTGCTATTACACTCCATCTTCTAAATCTGGCGCGAAACCTACCCCAGAGCGAAAGATAAACGAGTAATAATCTTGCTGATTGTATCATTTTTTAATTAACTCATGTCACTCATTAGTGTTTTTAGTATAGTAATTTTGTTGGTCATCCAAAGTGAGAGAGATAGATTAGTGAAAGTTTTTTAATTTGAAAAATCTCATTAAATAAAAATTGAATAAAACTAACAACTGCTGAGTAAGAATGAAGTATGAGCATAACGTGGCACAGTTGGTAAACGGTAGAAGTTGCCGGTCGTTTGTCACAGTTGGTGACGATTGCCGCTTACTCTTATCTCGGACATAAAGAGGACGAAATCAGAAAGAAGCTTCACGATTTCCACTATGAGAAACGGCGCATGCTGGACGCGTGCTCCGGTTTTACGATTGGAATAAGTCGCGGCAGGCGTAGTTCGGCTAGCGAATCACGTTCGGCAGGATGGCGATATTATTCGGATAAACCGGATGGTCCAAGGTTGATTTGGAGTGATGAAAATCTTACCTAATAGAGAACTTTCGTCAGGGCAAAAGAGAAAATTGCTCTTTGCGCTTGTTATAGCAAGGAAGACTTCAAGAAAACGATCTTTCGACTTCCTCGAGCTATGTGTTCATGTTGCATGGTTCGTGGCGAAAAGGAAAGTTCGAAAACTGGGTCAAAGCTATCTGGAGCAAAAGATTTTACGAGGCGTGGGCGGAAGAACATGGGCCACCGGCTGCAATGCTCGTCAACTCCATCTCTTTCGCAGTCGAAATGGAATGGCACTTGCTGAAAAAACAACGCACTCATTGCACGAAAGGATAAACACAGTTGGCGTCTTGGCAGGTGAACCACTCGCCGGGGAATGACACTCCACCAGTTCGAGAGGAGGGAGATAGACTCCTTACCGAAGATAAACTGAAGCTACCACTTTGGGAAATAGTATCCCTTCTGCGAATGTCACTCCGCCAAAGGTCGCGAGCCTAAAGTGCTATCTTCTTACATAAAAGCACATCAAACCGTTATAATGCAAAGTTTTTACAATATTTGTACAGATACTCGGGAAGGGATAAATGAAAAAGTCCCATTAGCAGGGACTAAATGGATCGAGAGCTATCTATTTCCAAATGCGATAACTCGATTCAACATATCAGTGAATCAGCACTTAATATCTAGCAAGAGCGAAGCGAAAGCCGGATGCATCTCCGCATGAGAAATTCAGCCGAGAGGCAGTGCTAGCCGCAACGCGCATCTCTGCCCGACAAACATTTGCATTAGCCAAATGAATGTTTCATCCGGTGTGGGGCTTCCCATCAACGTGGTTGGTCTTAAAACTTGGTAATTGAGTTTCCGCCATAGATAATTGCACGTCGGTCAACAAATACCCGTGGTCCATTAGGCCTGCATCAGAAACACGATCGTCTTCTCACGTGAAACACAACACTATAAAAAAAATCAAGGTCCCACACAATCAAAAACAAAAGGGGAGATCGAGAACTTATCGAAGTCTCATGACCCTCCAGACGATCCGAAGCTTTTATTATAAACGGGATTCTTTTTGTCGTTTACCCAATCACGCCGACGATTTATGGCAGCCGCTATTACGCACCGGAGTGTCTGGGTTCTAATCTCGCGTCTGGTAGCTTAATAGAAACATTCCTCGAAGTACACGTCTGATTGCCGTAATTCTGAGAGCCGGTTCGACCTGAAGATCATTCATTTTATGGAAGACATAGTAACTGAGGAGGTCGCGCCAGCGCCACTGGAGGAGTTAAGCACTTTGAGAAGGTAATGGTGTTATTACTGATCGTAGATTATTGCCGATAATCGTGAGGCGTGTGTTCGACCTGGATAATCCGCGTGTGTGTCTTGGCGGTGTCATTGGAAGTGGATCAGATCGATCGAGTCCCTCGTAAGGGTGCCCAGGCTGAATAGCTCCGTGGTACACGGGCACCAGGCCCCAAGAGGGTACTAATTAAAGCGGGCGCGGACCGCTCCCACAAACAACCCTGGATCACTATTAATGCGCTCACCAGCCTTTAATTATAGTCTTCTGGATAGGATAAATTACGGACCAACGGGCATCTCGTATAAACCTCAACCAGATTTTAAGAGCTAATGCATTGTCTATATTCAACTCGACGAACCTGCTACTCTGCAATATACTTCGAACAAACTAGTCTCCAGTAGCCAATGGGGGTAATGAAATTCCAATATGTTATGCAAAAGAGAATTCCAGAATTTATGAGGAAATGAAAGAGCTAATAACGTGACAGTAGCTCTCACGTCAAGTTTAATCAAGCCAATTCGATTTTATGATTGGCTGCTTTAATGTTACTGCTTACCGTCCACCTCAGAAATTTGCGAAAAAATGAATTTTGAGCTAGGGCTCTGGAATTTATATCACTTCTTTCTTGATGCAAAAAAACATTCCCCACCAAATTTCAGCCCCGGAAAATGTCGGGAAGTATGAAAAACATGAGGAAAACCACGAAAATGAAATATTCAAGATCGGTTTTCCATGTGTTTTCGGTATAATTCCGGCATTTCTGCCACTGGTTTCATGTTTTCTTTCCGTTTTGATATTTAAACAATCGAAATATCAAGCGTTCGTCCCAGTCCGAGAACCTTCGAAAAATCGAAAATTTGTGAAGGGGTACATATGGAAAAATTTGCGAAAAAATGAATTTTGAGCTGGGGCTCTGGAATTTATATCACTTCTTCCTTGATACAAGAAAACATTCCCCACCAAATTTCAGCCCCGGAAAATGTCAGGAAGTATGGAAAACATGGAAAATCCCGCCTGAATTAGGAGAATTCGATTATTCAGGAGGTTGTTTCCAAATGTTTTCGGTACAATTCCGGCATTTCTGGCACTGGTTCCATATTTCCTATCCATTTTGATACTTATACAATCGATTTATGGACCGTTCTTGAATTTTTAGCAGCTGTAGTGTTAACAGAGACAAAGACACGTCTTCTTTTATTTTAGTCGGGAATTAAACGTACCGGGACAAAGTTGTCCGTAACTCTTTGGGCCTCGACTGGAAGCAATCTAAGTGGCTCGCCCTTTTTATCGGTCGGTACTTCACCTACAACCCCCACACCCACTTACAAACGAGGGATCTTTCATCTCCCACTGTAGACTGCTCAACTTCGTGGCGAAAGCTTTTTCACACGGCGACGATGATCTCCAGAAATCGGTTTGTGACGACAATGATATCAATATATCTCTCCAAGCTATGATATGGCCAAAGAAAAACAGGATGTATGTACCCCCGTTAAGCCTCCGAGTATTTCAAACCCCTCTATTTCATAGAACAAAGAGATAGTTGCACGAATAAGAAAAATTCCCGTGAAATAAAATAAGAGAAGAACAATTGAAGAGATATAAAATGGAATAGCAACTTCCACCTAACACAGATATATTGCTCTGCAGAATTATAATAGATTGTTGTGAGAAATTGGCAGAATTCAATGGAATCTAATACAACACCGAGGAATAATTGAACGCTCTGTATGTATGGCACGTGTTGTGCATATCAAACTTGGGTGTATCAGGTGCGGGGAAAAACAGGGACTATTGGCTCGAATTCCGAAATTGCACGGATAACATCGTACTAACGATTAACCAATCTGAAGGAGCCGCATTGCGGTGTGGAGATAATGTCAGGGAGAAAATGGAGATGTTGCATCTTATAGTCCTGGAAGGCGAGAATGCATGCATGCCGCCTGCTCCTATTACGTTCAAGCTAAATCGGAGACATAGTTACCGGCGTGCGAGAACGTGCAGCTGCACACGTAGTATTAACGCGATCGTGATCCGCATTAGTAACAGAATCGAGTGCATTTTTAATGAGCACACCTGAAAGCACTGTGGAAAGACGCCCTCATCATTTTTCCATCGGAAATCGCATGTGATATCAACAATCTGCATTTCATCACGCGATGTTACATTGGATTTGGTTAATAGTACAAGTCATTGTTACATTTGCTCGTACGAATGTCAGTAGAAATTCATGGGGAGTGGCATAATTTTGAAATCACACGAGCAAGCTCGTACCTCGTATTTCAACTAACACTGGACCGGAAATGCTCATCTATCTCATGCCTTCCGCAAATGCTGCCTGTCATTAGACGCTTGGAATCGAGGTCGCCATCGAAAGCTGGCCGCGTCTGTAATTAATGTTTCGCGTAATTTCGGCAAGGGATGGTAATCGAAATTGAAAGTAGACATCCCGTTGGGACCTGCCGTTAATCAATGCTTAGATAACACAATCCATAGATTCCAACGTCCATTCATTTGAACCACTGCGTCAAAGCAGCTCTGACAATAACAAGTAATCACCATTCGCGAACCATTGTTTCGTGACAAATGTATTGGTACGTCCGAACAACGTGAATGGTCTAAAATATTTTAGTCCGATCCTCGAAACTGGTAGAACGTGATTTCTTCAAAAGGAAGGCGAGGATATTTTCGAATTCCAGGAAAGCCTCGCTCACGTTCCAATTATCCCGATTCCAGCCACTTCGCAAACGAGCTGAACCGGATCCTGTCCGAAGATAAAAGTCCCTACAGCAGAGAGCTCTATTTACTTGAGAATACGATTAACGCCGTCGTGCCGTAGTAGTGTCTTTATAAAGCTATTCACCAACCATCCTTGATAAAGTCCTATCAAGCAAAATTCATTTTACCAATGGATTACAAACAGAAACAGGTTTTAACAGGAAACAGTATAGAATAATTTTACACATTAATACGATAATCGTAAAAAAAATATGAATCAATTAACAATAACCAGTCAGATAGTACAAAACACGCGAAGATTGAACTGATACTTAAGTGCACGAACGAAGAAAAAGCAATTAGTGCAAAGCTTTCCTTAATGCTGGACGAAAACAACTACTTTAAGATAGTAAGACACTGTGCCACGACACTTTCTCTCAATTAGCACTCTTGTTTACCGATCTCAACTACTAAAGTGCATAAGCCTGTGTCCGCGAGCTACTTCTACGAGGAATCCTGCTGGGAGAGATTCATCTCGGGCACGCCAAACTATGTCAGGACTTTCGAGCACCTAGTCACAAGAAGGTCTGTATGTCACACGGCGTATTACAAAGTAAACTGGTGAGGCCCCGCTGGAGCAGCGTCGCGTACCAAAGTTTCCAAGTGAATTTCCGGAGAAATTAGACTGCAACCGCTCGGCGCACAGTGGCTGTTCAACTTTAAAATTTCAGACATAAGAAAAGTGTGAATAACAAAGGATTAATCTTCTAGTCTGAAAAGCAAGAAGAATAACACGGGAAAAAAAAACATTCATCCAATGTATGTTTTAATTATTTTTCACTCGTATATTGGCACGTGTAATCCGAAAAGGAGTGTCTCCGGATGACTCTCAAAGGCTAAATTTTGCTGCTGAGTGAGTGGTTTGCGCAGCCTAGCAAGAAAGAATGACAGGAAAAATTACATTTGCCTCTAGCACGGGCTTCGGGCGAAATTAGATAAAAGCGGGGCGGATTCTTTGCGGGATAAAACTCGTCAGGCAGGTCGCTCGCGTGATTAATTCGACGGCATTCCACGTGTGTCAGTAGCACGTTTTTTTCCTGGAGAACTCGAATGCCAGGATAGCTAGCTCGATTCCTTCGGCGTCCAATTGTAATAATCGTTTGTCTGACCCGAGTACTTACAACAGTCGTCCGAATCTACGAGATATTGGACCGATCGACTTTCTTTCTTCTTTATCTATCACCGAATCCTCCCACGTCTGAATCAAACCACGCAAAGAAAATACGTATTTACTGCTCTTCGTGCGTATTTCACTAAATCTTTATTAGCAAAATAAATTCTCAAGAAAGTTAATTAATATTTGAAGTTACAATTGAGTACAAATATCCAGAAAATATGACTATTGCTTACGTGCGAAGGAAGCAGCAACGTCACGTTTCCCCTAAAGTCCGAGGAGTAAATGAAGCCAAGCCAGAATCTTACGACCTTCTATGCGATGTACGGCAATGTTCCACCAGTACGCATACCTCGCCAAACATATAACGTAGAACGAACGAGCGAGCGTTGTCCGTGCAAGCACTGATCCCGGATCTGCGTCCTGCTTCCCTGCCCCCTCGGGAACCCACCCTTTGAAACATCTGTGTACCGAAGTCCCGGTAGATTCGCCGTGTGAAATAAAGGTAGGAGAGGAAAGCAGGTACCAGGGAAAAAAGGGTGTTTTCGTTGGAGCGTTAGATGTCATATGCTTGGGTAAAGGTGACAGTAACCTTTGACCTGGATTATAATACGTATTTTAGGATTTTTAATTAGTGACCTATTAATCCTGGATATTCGAACTGGAAATTAATTAAAGAACGAATGTATTATAGGTCCGTTCAGTGCGACAGACTGAAGCTGACTGCGACACGAATGATTGGAGGTAAAAATCTTGGTAAGGCTAGAAAATAATATCTTTAGCCTCCGCGCTAGTTTAAGCTGAAAATGGTGTCAAGGTGCTGTGGCCCGTCGTGCCCTTGAATTGAATTATCCCTAATAATCTTTAAAAGGAGGACACTTCAACGACCGGGCATGCTCGTAATGTTCGACCTTCATAAATCATAACTATTTTATTGTCAAAAGCATGCCCCCCCGGAATTGTTTCTTTCAGTGTCCCCGCGCGCGGTTCGCTCGATGCCATCGAGAATAAGGCCGAGAGAATGTACGTGGGGCTCTATGTATGTGCGCCCGAATAAGCTCAATCTGTCACCGCTCATCAAATCCTCGGACACCGACCGCAATTTCGAACGAATCCGAGCTGGAATTTTCTACCCCTCCACTTCGCCGGTGAAATAATTAATTAATTCGATGGTCACTGGTGACAAGCTAAATTAATTGACTTCATATTGTAATTTTCACTATCAGAATTACTGTTTCCAAAGATACGCACTAAAAATTAAGGATTGTGGGAATCATTGTGGGTATTATAATAACTGAGAGAATTAAAATCAGATAAAAATCGAATGTTCTGTTTTCGAAAACAGCTCGAACAATACTACTCTGAGATATCCGAGGACATGAAGAATTTACTCGCGTTAGGATTGCTTAATGGGGCGATCGAGTCTGATGTTTAATTCATCAAGCACATTGAGCAAATCCGTCCGCAGTAAGCTCTACCTATGGAATGGACGGAAAAACCTTAATGAATTATTTAAATCTATCTCACCGCTCCGGAAATTGTTCCTCCAACCGGCACACCTCCCGGTGTATCAATTACCGGGTGAAAATGAAATCAGCGAACCAATTCCATGAACTGTTGCCGAGTTCTGCGCCTGTTAATAGGTGGCCTTAATTATCAAGATATTCTATCAAAAACAGATTAAAAGTACATGCTCTTACCACGTAAAAACGAGGGTAAAAGTCTGAGTGAACTATGGACTAACCAAGACCGTAAAAGCCAAGTTTATTAATTAAGAAAGTTTTTCAAACAATAAGTCAGTTTTGACCAGGAAAATTCTCGAGGTACCAGCCGATTCTAATTAATTAAACAGTGCACTTAATTAGACCTAGTACAATATAGGAAACTCTATATCTCGAGAACTGGTGAGACTTCTGCTACGGAATCTACGTACTTCTCTAACGAAGTTGCGGGAGAAGTGAAGTTCCAAAGCTACGCAAATTGCTTTACTGATCCATTTGTAGTGGCCTAAGAGAAATTCTTGGTGGGTTTTAGTATGATTCGCCAAACGAGACGGAGATCCTCAAAGAATGGCCGCCCCAGTTTTAAGTTTATCCAGGATGGAATGGTGAACGGGAAGAGTGCGGTCAGAAAGACACTTAATACCCCGCACTTGGGATAACTTTAATCCTGCAGGATTATTAAGGATCCCCGCAATGTTCCCATCGTTCGGTCCACCGGCAGAATCTCTGGTGATAGGCTTTCCACATTTTGCAATGCAAATCAGCTCTGTTTCCCACCAATTCTTCCGTACTCGCAATTTCTTTGTTGTCAAAGAATCAATTTAAGAGAAATTTAACACAGAGAAAACATTGAAAAAATCATGAGAGAAAGAGATCTACATTTCGAGGGTGAGAAATCGGTCGGCTTGAAATATTGATGAAAGAAGAGTGAGATTTGTTGGCGCATACAGCTGCCAAGCTTTTTCCTGATTGCCCGTTGAAGAAAACGCCCGAAGAATAAATGTTTCATTAAGGAGGATTAGCGGAGGATTCTCATCGACGTTGGCTCCACCACGCGGATCTTTTTCACTCTCTCTCCTATCGGCGCACTTTGATAAATTAATTGGACCATGCGGCGACGCCACTATCTTACACAAAATCCTGTCATTTCCTTCTGAGCTAAACTCATTCCTTTTAGTACGACGAGGCAGATACGTAAGTCATACTAGCAGGCGGGACACATTGAAGTTAGATTTTCCAACGAGATGATTGATGATGCTCTCAAGAGAGGAAGGTGATATACTCGTAAAATCTCTGCACGTGTATCAAAGTAAATGTACGCAAAATTCACTAGAAATTCCCACTACCGAGGACTTTGATTTCCCAGGAGAAAGAGGAAAAAAGGGAAGTGACAGAAGAAAATAATATCTCACCATCGGATACTTTTTATAACATGGAAAGCCCATTGACTTTCGTGAAATCTGGCTACGAAGATCAAGGTAAAGGAAGCAAGAGAAGATATATCAGTCACAAACAATAATTTATTTGTATATAACTCTTTACATGCTGGCCCTTGAATCGGACCTTCACACGTCCCATCAAACTTTGGCAAATAGAACAAACCTCCAATGTATCTCTATCGTCCCAGTAATGTTAAAAGTCAAACTCATCTGAGTCGACATCGATATATTTCACATCTTAAAATTTAGGACCTTACAGAATCGTGGAACCTGATACAGGTTGTAGAGACCTGTATACTTGAAATACTGACGTCTGTGAGATATTTGAAAATGCAAAGGGAATATGCTCAACAAGGTTGTAAAAAGTGAATAAGCAATTTTCTTTCGGAAGGAGAGAATGAGAAGGCTTTGGAATACAATACCTCACTGACGCCCGAGTTCATGCAATATGTGTACGTATATTACGAGGATCACGAATGAGATGAGATTCGACGACGTGCAGTATGCAAATCAGGATTCATGAATTGCTTGTTGAATATCTTAACAAAGGGGCCTTGAAACTACTCACTGAAATTGGATTTAATTTATAATCTGAAATGGGCACCGTCGTCGGATCGTCGACTCATTAAATTATAATTGCCTTTGTTCGGAATCGCTGCGAGGACTGGACGATAGTGACTAGTAGATCGCGAAAATAGAGATATTTCTTAGATTAGAGCATATTTACAACAACTATGAAAAATATGGACACTCTTATTTGCGATAGGCTCCTCTCCTAAAATCACTCGATCAAGTCACTTCTGAAAAATATTCACACTTTCCAAGGACTGTCAAATATTCTAGTCGAGTCAATGCAGCTTTTGTATTTGACTAGAAACAATCTCTTGAAAATGCTAAAATTAAATTGAATGATGTACAATGTGAACTAGCATTACCGAACTCGTAGGTAGAACGGAATTTCGCACGAAGGACTTGATGCTGCACTGGCTCGCGTCGAATTTTCAGGAGATCAAACACTGACTAGTTTACGTTTCGAGGGAAACACGAAGTCAAGTATACACACCGCGACGTTCACTCTCCTACGTGCACACTCAGAATGAACTGCGCGTTCCTGTGCGATCCGTACTTATGTATATGTTCCGAGAATAAATTTTCCTTTTTTTTTCTTGGTCTCGTGATAAATAGCTAACGGCCGCACCTCTTTGGTCAACTACCCTAGACTTACTAGGTAAAAGGTCCCGTCTTGAATGGTTTCCTGTTTATGAATCGAAATTTCCTGCTCCTTCGTAGCTCTGCCTCCTTTCTCCTGTATTCCTTGATTTTCATTACTTCTTTCTCAACTTTTTCTTAGGGTGATCGTCGCATCTTAATTTTTATTTGATGAAATCTCATTAATTTGACACGGTATCCCAGCCCACCAAAAGTACTATCATAGCATGGACTTTTTGGACTTAGAACTCGTAGATTTAATCTATTTAATCTAATTAGAAGACTATAAAGGTTGAGAAGAGAGAAAGGTAAGAGGTAAAGTTTTACGTCTACATAAATCTACAGAGATAAAGAGCGAAGAGGAAGTTAAAGGGGCAGAAGTAGTCGCTATGAAACCGAAATGTGTACGCACAATACGATATATCGTTTATCGTAAAAATTTAACTGCTTTAATAAATTTTCCAATGTATTAAACTGTTACTCAATGATCAGGTTGTTGCATTTTCATGAACCCTGGCAATGTTTCACGAAAATTCGGAACCCTCCCCAAGTGGAGCGAGTCCAATCAAATAACAGTAATTGCACCGAATCGAAGCTTTAATTTCCAGCACTATAACTTCGTTTACTTCTCACCAGATTTCTGCATTTCAGTCATAGCCACTTGTTGCTTTACAAAAGTCTCGGAGGTTGCCATCGATGCATTGGGATACACTGATTTTTCAAGGACCCCGAAGTAGTTGGAACTTGTCGAAGGATCGTTCAACTTGTCTCGAAGTCTCGTAGACGCCTAACTTGATTTCGATCGACTTGGCATACACGGATATTTTAATAGTCTTTTTATTCCCATCGAATAGCATATGCAAATTTATTCCCGCAATGAGCTGCTTGTTTGTCTAATGAATTCCCGACTGATTAATGTCAAAATCAGTAGCATGCCTTGCGAAGTTAATGACGCGCACACATTGGAACGCGAAAGAAATGTGAAATAGATCATTAACGAGGCAGCATCCGGGTGCGCGTGATTCCATCGTTCCATGCGAATCCATTGTCGGTCGGTTCATGCATCATTCATGAAAGCACCGAGTCAGCTAGAATCACCCATTTTCCCGAAGCGAAAAACACTAACCAGCCCTGTACGAGCTACTCTCGAACCGTGACTAGAAATCCTCCGGCTATCAATCGACCCACTAATTGAAACCTAACACGAGGTAATTAAATCCAAATTGCTGTGATTTCAAGTTGCGGGCATGCAACAAGTTTTATTTCAACTCCGAAAGCAGTCGAAGAAAGCTCGTAAGGTTTCTTGCTCCATTAAAATGACGATGCTCCCTTGCCACTCATATCTTGTCATCTATAAATAGTCCTTACGAGTGCATTCTGATGTATGTTCATGCATGCGAGACAAGGATACGTGTATCCAGCATCCCTCGAGTGGTGCTCGACTTCAAGAAGATTTTTACTGCGCGTTTCCTACTTTAATGCTCGGACGATTATTTTTATCCGTCGGCGAGCAAAAGTTTCTCGCTAATATCTTCAGACTACCGTCTCTCATATAGCGTGTATGAAATGTACAAAATATCTGAACACGAGCTTTAAAATATCTACTAAAATATCTACGAAAGTAGTGCGAGTCTCAACGGATTTAAAACACATTAAAAGTTCAAACTATCCTGAATATCCGAGGGGATAAGAAAATGATGAATTAAGAATTATAATTTATGACCCTATGATTCTATTATATGTTCGGGGTTCAAGCTCGAAACAATAAGCCAACCGTAATTACGAGAGTTATTGGAGAACCATAAAATTTTCCCATGCACCTCTTCATTACTGAATGCACAGCCTTTACGATCCACTTTGACTGTTGCGTGTTTACAAAAGCTAACGAGCAAAAGAACAGCTTTTTGCAGTAGCGCCTTGAACGCGTTTAGTGTTTCTTGCTTGCTGGTCTTTGCCTTAATGCATCTCTCCGGGCGAAGACTCTTCCTGTTAGCTTTTCAGCCTGCATTTTCCAAAGCTCTTCTGCATCATCTCGCGTCGCAAGACTTTATATAGCCTTCCAAGAAAGCGTGCCGCTTGCCGCGCACAATATGCACACGTAGACACGAAATGGCAGGAAAAGCTCGAGCTTTAAGTGGTGATTACTATTCCACGCGCACCCCAGATAGCTCTTCGATGAGTTCCTTCGCTTCCTTCCGCACGCCCGGTTCTCATCAGCCTCGAAAAATGATCCCCCCAAAACTTTGTTTGCCAACCGATAAAGCCTAATATCGTGACAGGCGCTTTTCAGGATTATGGGATACGAACGAACTTTATCATTATGAAACCAAGCCCGGAAGTCTATATGAGACTGCTGACAAACGCAGTTCGTGGAACTTTATCCGTTCCCGGAAAGTGGCCTGTCTTTTAGACGAAAAGTTTATCCAACTATACATGTGTACATTTATACTCGCAATCCTCGATTCTAAATGTATCTTGTACAGTAGTTTACAGAACCTGACATATTCGTGACTCGAAAAAATCGTAATCTTGATTGATGATAAAAATGAAAAGATTCTCAAGAGTAAAAGTTCATGGTCATAATATTTTATAAGACTTTAATGGAAACCTTGACGAGGAAGGAGTATCCATCTTTGCGTGGAATAGCTGAAAGACGCATGACTTCAGGTCGATCGTTTCCTTGGAGGCCGTTGCACTCGAATACCAATAGCACCGAGAATAAACCCAATGACTAGAGTCGTGCACAGTTGTGTCTTGCGAGACGTTACTATGCAAAGGCTTCTCTCTCTCGAATAAAGCACCCTACGTGCGCGTCGTCGTAGGAATTCTCGCGTACTTCGATATTTCGATCCACTGCGATTGCAACTAAACTCTGACTTCAAACATATACTTTTCCTTTTCACCGGGATTATAGACAACTAGTTAGCAAAAGCCATAGGAATTCATTTAAATAATCAATATATTAATCTATCTCTTAATTCAAATATTACTCAACATATTAAAAAAGATATCATCTTGGTAATTCGATGATCGAAACGTCAATCTTTTTGTCAAACATATTCTTTAAGTATACTTCTTCTATTAAATGAATAAGATTCGATAAAATGTCAACCACCTCTGCCCCGCGCGTAACTTGTAAAAGTTGAACTCTCGAAATAGTATTTCCACACCTTAGGCCACTTAATTCCTATACTCTCCCACACAAGTACAAACAATTCTACAAGACTAATAGACAATATCCGGAACTTTGTGTGTGGACCATATGATATACCTTTCATCAATACTGCCGTGCAAGCTGCATGCATTCCCATGTATTCACCACTTTCATGCCAACTCTTTGTCTTCACTCGTCAAAATCTTCGATGCTCGATTGACTGCCGGTTTAATATGTTAAGTATATTGACATGTGAAAGGAGCGGGTTTCCCAGGTATACATCCAGGTGTGATTAAACACAGGTAGCTTTGTAACCAAGGACAGGATCCGGAGTTTTGCTGCAGGACGGTCGATCGTAATGGTACACCGGTACTGGGTTGCTCTTTTCTCGAGGCGTACACTTGGCGAAGACTTCCAACTTCTCAGACTTTATCTCCTTGGATTTGACCATCTCGTTGCGTTCTCCACTCTCAGCGCTGGATCGCCTATCTCTTGGGATTCCTCGCCCAGATGCCGCCAGTTCATCCTCTCTTTCGACGAAGTTGCAGATGCTGACTCGTCGCTCTCTCGACAGACTCTTATTCACGTAAGGAGTAGCTCTAGCAAGGACATCCATACGGTCAAAGTGGCAGGTACTGTTCCCGCAACGATCCTTTTGCGGAGGCCCCGCTAACACGTCTGTCCTGTCAAAGTAGCAGATACTCATACCACGTTCTCTCTGTGCTGTCTGCATTGGCCTTGTAGTCGCCAGGACATCCATCCTGTCAAACTGGCATGTGCTCGACTGTCGATCTCTCAACATTGGACTTGCCAGCTGACAAATGCTCATACCACGTTCCCGCTGCAGTGGTTTCGTAAAGCTTTCAGCCTTCTCTAAAAGTAAACTAGTCCTTCTGTCCCCCAGGAGTAGTCGGGTCGATTCACTTGGTGGACGCAAACTTTTCACCATGTCTGAATCAACGTCGTCTTTGTCTTCGAGCGAGGATGTCTCTGCCAGGACTAAAGACTGAATGTCAAATGCACTCTTCGTCCGACGAGGTGTACCTTGCGCCGAATGAAGCAGGAAGGAACTCGAGCCAACGATCACGCTATTCTGACGTGGTCTCGATTGTCCGCCAGAGGAACAACTAGCTTGATGAACACCCAAATGCTCCGCGCAATGGATGTTGAATTTGGAGTAACTGCGAGTCTGCGAACATTCCAAAATTCTTCTAGTTAACGCGGCAAAATCATTCTAATGTACCTCGGTTAAATGATTGGCCAGTCTTATGGATCGACCTTCCAACTAACGGGATCTCGCTACTAGTCCATAGTCTGCTCAACATGCAAATCATAGCTTCAGCATCATTACCATAAAGGACGAAGCGAAGCAGCTGTCAGTTGCATCCAGTCGGCCGAGTGTTACTATAGACGAGCGCGTATATCACAGTATCGACTTTCTCTATGTCGACGAATGAAAAGAAACGGCCTTCCATCGGGATGCATTATGTGGTCGAGATAATATTCAGTGTGCTCCATTAAGCATCCTTTGGGACTTTACATTTCCATAGGGAGATCTCATTTTCTCTTTATAAATTTCGACTGCAGTATGATAAGCAAAGTAAAGTGCACAAGAGAGGCATAAAAAATTCGAAATTAGACAAAATGTCTGTAGTCGTCTGTCATTCATTTAAACTGGTAATCTTTGTTAAATGCCAAAGTATTCGCAATTTTCCTCTCAATAGTCAGAGACTACTAATAAAGCTTTAATAAAGAGAAATAAAAGAGGCTCTAAAAATGTAGGCAAGCGTACACTAAATGGCGAGCATTTACCCGCAATTATCCCAACTGCTGTTAACCATGAAGCGGCTCTAGAATATTGTCACACCTACTAATTAGCCGGGCCAATCATCCTAATAGCTGCTAACCGAATTGTCAATAATCTATGCGGCTAATTCCCTATTAATCAGAGAGTCTAATCATTGGTCGGTTGCGCTCCCCTATTATCCAAACTCCTCTGCACAACTAATTGTAGGCAGCGACGCGTTCCACTAATGTAGCTTGGCTGGAAAAGGAACAAGTCCGCCAACCACAGATATTTATAACTGGTCTGTGACTCGGGCACGTTGCGCACCAACTCAGCACTGCTTTAGTTGAGACCAGCAGAAATTTATGAGGAATGAATCTGCCGATGACACCAGCACTCATGGCTAACATAGACGGTTCGTGTAACTCGCTCCGTTCCGTTCATCCCCCATCAGGGCAACACATCGAAGAGGGTTGAAATCCAGTCGTAATGTAGAATGAATTAATGTTACATTATTGAAATGATGCAATATTGAAATACACTGAAAATGCATTTCCACATAAATATTATGCTAGAATACAATTATTTGGTATTATTCAGCACACCCTTCTGTAGATTATTATCCTTAGTATTTGCCAGGAGCTGCTGTCAATATTTCACGATTGTGTACAATTGTGCTCACTGAAAATTACGCGGACTATTGGAAATAACTCTTTATCGTGGTACTCTCGATATTCAATAATGGATTACTTCCATGTTTATGTTTCGCTTACGTGAATTATAATTATCTAATAAAGGTTTGAAAATTAGTGAGAATTTCTTAAATTTCGCAACTGGAAATATTCGAGTGCAACCCTCGACAAGAAGCCGATACTTCGAAAAGGACAGGCTTCGATTTCGAACTGTGTTCGAAGTTCGAAAGCTATTGGAAGTTCTGTCAAAGGCGCGAAACTGAAAAGCTCCCAAGCCGAAACTCCTGGCGGAACATGCTCCCTTTGTAATCCCGTGGTTATACTGGCTGCATTCGCAGCATTGCAAAGCCGCCAAATCACCATTGTCACGTCTATCTCGCGTGGAAAACAATCGTTCCCATTTTCGCGTGCCCAAGAAGAATGACCGAATTTCGGCACTGTTGTGGTATGTCTGATGCGAGGAATGCGAGGTGCATTATTTCTTAGGAAACGATCAAAGAAATCTCTAAATCGCGTGTTTCTACAAAATGCAATCCTGGGAAGTTTTGATGAAATATCTAGTTCGTAGAGCTATTGTGTGTTTTGATGTATTTTCCTGGCTATTGTCTAAGAATATTATACTTCAAGCATACAAATAGTCCGGATCCTTCAAATAAATGGATAAATTCCTGGCAATCGTACAATCTAATTTCCTAATTTAATAGAACCTAGTTGCAATAGAATTCTCATTAGAAATCAATCGATAGACAAAGGTTCCATTCTTGTTCTCAAGTAACCAATTCCTCCCCTTCAACCAAATTAAACTATCCCCAATTTCGTGGTGTCCTATGTGTGGCATCAAATGCCGAGGGGCAGCTAAAAGTTAGTGGACACCCAAGACGAGGAAGTAATGGTGTTTGCTCACGTGGGGCATCGATAACTTCGTGCATCATCCGCACGTATGTACCTAGGCGGACCGACTAACTCAAAGTTCATACGTGCATTGCGGTCTATGTAGGTGACCTCCTCAAGTGTTATCAGCTTTAGTTATTGGGCATTCCCCAAAGCTCAGCCGACCTATTATCGACAGCATTTCCCTCGAAATCCTAATGCTTCCTACTAACGGAATTGACATTCCGCAAGCCGATTTCATTGGAGAAATCTGCACACGAGAAAGGATGAGGACAGACAATTGCGAGGAATTAACCTTTTGGACTGAAAGATTTGTACGCAATGGAGAAAATGATGAGAGAATGCAATGATAGTAGATGCACATAGTCTTTCTACACACTGTATCATACTATCATAGATGTCTACCATAGGGGATGAATTCGACGAGGCGAGCGGAGGTCGACTAATCCCATTTTCGAGAGCCGCAGTTAGACTTCAAACGAGGTCGGCTGTATTTTACTCTTGCCTTTTGTTACCCGTTCAGATTGCCAAAAGAATCGACGAATTCGTTAGCGTATACTCCGCTCGACTCGCCGGGAATGGCGAATGCCATTTCAGGCCTTCGATTTTCCCTGCCAATAAAAAGTCCGATAAATTGCTAGTGATATCTGATATTGAGTCTCGCGCAAGCTATTGGTTAATTTAGCCGCGTGAAAGAATTTAGCATGCTGAGCGAGAACGGAGATTCGAGAATTTCAATAGCCAATACAAAGGAATGCTTTGTCTAGTATTGCAATTCAATGAGAAATCTGGAATTAGTTCATGCACGAAACAATAGGTGCACCAATTAGTCGGGTAATCTAACAATCCATGCATTTGTCACGGCTGTGTGCGAACTAAGGTGGAGCGAGATCAAATACATCGTTTATAATCGGTTTATCGGGCACGCCCATTTTGTGGGATCACACTGCATCAACAAACAATATTAAATGATGCATCGTGCTTGATCGAACTCTATAATAAATTGAATTAACCTTTTGCCTTGCATGGCGGATGAATATACGTTTTGATTCATTGGAGTGCAATTGACTAAAGTAAATTCAAGAGGCCACGCGTACCTCCTCTACTAAACTACCAAGCCGATACTCCAATATTGACAAGATGAAAAAAGCTACTAAAGAATATGAGTAGTTGTATTGAAAGCTAACTAACAGCAGAGATTGAGCGAGGCGTCACTTGAACAGTGAGATGAATTGGAAAAGCACTTACTTGAAGTGGATTCGGGTCGATGGCGCAACTCTGTCTGTGCTGCTGTTGGAACTTGGGTTGATATGGTTCTAGCATGCGAATCTTGCCCCACCGATTGAAGAATAGAGCAATCGCAGCTACCCACAGTAACAGGACTAGGACCACAATCAAAGCTTCCTCGGCTCTAACCACCACGGGACCTGGAACTGGAATGCCTGATCCAACCACGTGCACTTCATTATCACTTTGTATTCATACCCATCCAGGTATGACCGGCTACCTGGACCGAACCCTAATACTCTCACAATAACAAAGCCAGATGTATATTTGAATATGTATAGAAATCCATAAATCCCAAGATAACCAATGCTCAATGGAATACAGAAGCAGAGAACTGCATTAGAGGTCGACAAAGTGAGGAAAAGAACGCGGGACATTTACGAACTTAAGAAATTAAGTTAACAGGCCTGTTCTTACATCTGCTTCCCATGAGAATCCTGCGGTTTTGCGGGACACAAGGACAAGTTGGAATGGCAAAAGTGAAAGTTCCGGGTCAAGAGCAAAGCGCGGTATGGTTTTCCTCAAGGGAGAGTATGGTAGCACGTACTCACCATCGGGATAGGTAGAATTGATTTCAGCGGTGGCATCCAATTCCGATGGCATCGAACCAACTGTGTCGTCCGGGGCCTCTTCCAGCACCAATTCGATCTTTGTCACGTGTACTGCACAAACGACATCGTTTTCATTAGAAACAGCCTATTCCCGCGTGTTCCGATCCACTTCCTGATTGGCTTGAGTCGAACCACTGAATTTACGTTAATGACATTCATTTACCAATGCAATTTCTACTTCGTTACGAATTCCTTGTGATTCAAGCTAGTATACAATGCTTTTAGCCTATTGAATATATGTTGCTGGATTCTACTTACCACTGTCGTTGATATCATGATGTCTACTCGGCGAGAGAGTGACATGCCGATGTTTCCTCAATGTACCACTTCCCTCCACCCTGAGAGAGTTCGTTTCCCTGCTGCTCTGAAAGCAAACCAGGAGCAACCTTATAGAAAAACCATCTTACAACTTCGAAATTCTAACATTAACTGTTATAAGAAAACTTGGCGTGCTATGAAACCAGCCCCATACTTTTATATCCTAGTCCCATAGAAGAAAGTTTCAGAGAGTGGCAGAATCCTAACGGAATAAAAGTTTCTATTGACGAGCGGCAGGAAACGAAACAATATCGGCGAAATATGAAAGGTGCTGCTCACGTGCGAATGAAGAGCTCATCGAGTAAACATACGTCTTTGTCAATAGCAGGCGGAGCATAAAAGAGAGGACGAAATCTAGTCGGATGCAGGAGAGGGTGGAAAGTTAAAGTGGAGGCTTGTTGGTGGCAAAGGTCAGTTCAACGGAAGAGCGCTCCTTTCATAAATAATTCAACGACTTCAGTGAAGCGCGTCTTGATATATCGGCCGTGATATATATCCGTCCGATGTGTTTCGTCCGGCGCGAAACGAAGCCATAAACGTGCAACGTGCGCGCGCGACTGCTCGACTATAATTCCTTTCCATTCCTCTTATCGAATTCATTGTGTTTTAGCGGCTCTCACCCGCTTTTCCCCAAAGCCTCGTTGCGCAAATGAGATTTCGCCTCGGGAAATTAGCATTTTCTCCAACTGCTCACGTCTCACCCATCCATTCCTATCCGTACAAGATCCTGCTCCCAATTTTATGGCAATAAATCGTTATTTATGACGATCATTCACCATCTTGCAAACAAGATCAGGAAATATAAGAGTAAAATGGAATAAAATGCAGAAAAAAAACAGAAATTACTTTTCAAGGGGCTTTGGAATTTATATCACTTCTTTCTTAATGCAAGATAACATCCCCTACCAAATTTCAGCCCCGGAGAATGTCGGGAAGACTTAAAAACATACAAAAAACCGCCAGAATTAGACGAAATCAATTATTCAGGGGACTGTTTCCATGAGTTTTCGATACAATTCTGGCATTTCTGCCACTGGTTTCATGTTTTCTTTCCGTTTTGATACATAAACAATCGAAATATCAAGCGTTCGTCCCAGTCCCAGAACCTTCGAAAAATCGAAAATTTGTCAAGGGGTACATATGGAAAAATTTGCGAAAAAATGAATTTTGAGCTGGGGCTCTGGAATTTATACCACTTCTTCCTTGATGCAAAAAAACATTCCCCACCAAATTTCAGCCCCGGAAAATGTTGGGAAGTGTGGAAAACAGGAGGAAAACCATGAAAATGAAATATTCAAGATCGGATTTCTATGTGTTTTCGGTACAATTCCGGCATTTCTGCCACTGGTTTCATGTTTTCTTTCCGTTTTGATACATAAACAATCGAAATATCAAGCGTTCGTCCAAGTCCCAGAACCTTCGAAAAATCGAAAATTTGTGAAGGGGTACATATGGAAAAATTTGCGAAAAAATGAATTTTGAGCTGGGGCTCTGGAATTTATATCACTTCTTCCTTGATACAAGAAAACATTCTCCACCAAATTTCAGCCCCGGAAAATGTCGGGAAGTATGGAAAACATGGGAAAAACCGTCAAAATGAGACGAAATTAATTACTCAGGCGGGCTTTTCCTCACATTTTTGGTACAATTCCAGCATTTCTGCTACTGGTTTCATGTTTTCTATCCGTTTTGATATTGAAACTATCGATTTAAGAACAATTTGGGAAATTTTGAAAAAGTCGAAAAAATTCCAAGATTGATAAACAATTTGGGACGATGAGCAATTAAGTGAAGCAGGTGCGACTATTAGAGAGGGACAGAGTTGAGGAAGAAGCACTAGTTGGTGAAGAAAGGTGATGCAGCTAGAGGGCACGTACAAATCAGAGAGTTCTGCTATGCGGCTCAAAGCGAACGCGATTCTCACTGGAACGTAGAAACAAGAAGCCGACGGTGTTCTCTGTGTCAAGACAAGAGCTTGCTGAGGAGAGCAGGCCATTCAGTGGCGAGGAAGAGAACCACAAAGTGGACCCCGGAGTCTCGTATTTCCAACGCGCTTACCACTAAAAGCTCGATAGACAACGGATAAGGATGCGTTGAAGTTACGCCGGAACACACCAACAGATCTCTCGGACAATGAGGTCGTCTACAATTCCTCAACAGATTTCCCCTCAATTCTCCTACATAATGGTACTTTACCATGGATTTCACCGTACAAATTGACTGTAGTTCAGAAGACAAATAGAAGTGTCTTTTACCCAATGGAAATCCTTTATGTATTCACACCTGAGCAGTTAAATGATTCTCGGCACTTAATTGAAATTAATGGTACGACAATTAAAACACGATGGGTCGTTCATCGTTTACTCTAAGTCAACCCTCTGCTTTAACCAGTCGGAGAAAAGTTTTGCTCGCGGCCCTCTTACTAGCCGCATTGTTTCCTCTCCAAGCTCTTGTAATCCGATTACAACGGCAAGTTCGGCGCGCAGAATTTCCTAGCGCGCCGCTGCGGACGAAATTGAACGCGAATAATCTGCGCGGGATTATCTGTACACGGGAAGCCATTGGAAACTTTGCCGGACACGGTGCAACTCTGGAAAAACAATTGTGGCGAAAGTACTAATCGAGTTTGTCGAAGATACACGGTAAAAATGAGCAATGCCCTGTTGGCAGCAGTAGGTGCGAGATAACTAGAGCTTCCCAACCGACTAACAGTCATTACAATCTCTAATGGCTAGTATAATTCATAGTTATACTGTGGTTTTATCAGGAATCCGCGCTCGGCTTCCGTGAAACACGCGAGCGCATCGGAACCGCAGCGAGTTAAATAAAAAATATTGTTTCATAAAAGCTTTCAAAAAGTTTTTAATAAGACCTCAATATTCGCTGGGAGTGCTAAAAACCCGGAGGATTTTCTTCCCCAGAGGCTACACAATTTGATTAAGGTTAACGTTACCAAAATTTTAACAAAACAGACTTGATAAGAGATGATTTACATTGTATTACTAAATCAAACACAACGATAGAAGCAGTATTGGGAAATTTATGAGATTGTATGCAGTAGCAATTTCGTTACGTAAAAGCTATTAACATGACATTAGTTACGCAACGGCGGGCTAACAGGAGGATTCTCCGAATGCGATTAATTGGAAGGAGAGCATCTAGCAAGGATATTATAAATCCTAATAATAAGCAGTCGAATTCCAATAAATTCGAACACTCAATCAATGTGCGCCAGCCGTTCAATAGTTCTACGAAGAATTGAAAATTTAATCACACCATGAATTGAAAACTACTTTTGCGCACGTTTGCAATTTTAAAATAATGCAGCCTGCAATCCGGACTAAAACAGAGAGTTATGCAATCAGAAGGTATTGCAATTCATGGAGAAATAAAAGCGAGCCATATTGATCAGTCGCGATAATCAGAGGCGCATGTTATGTAACTCGATATTAAACGAGCTGTATTAAAACAATAAAGCATTTCACGCTGAATCTTTCTTATAAATTCCAAAGCTAGTCGAATACAGAAGTGTCACGCGCTACAACATTTGATTAAGACATTAAGAATGATAATGGAATTCGATGGAAAACGAATCCTATGTCGAAATACTCATTTCCATGTTACTAAACAACTTCATTAATCGTATTACTATAAACTCCCGAAACTCCACCACAATTTAATTAGCATCAGTGCCAGTGTGTCTCTAATCCTGGTATATCGTCGCAAACTTACGTGCAGCGTTCCTAATTGTAAGTCTTGTAAGCCCTGCAAAGCGTCTTTTCGTGGGTAAACAAGACTAAATAAATGGGAGCGAAATAATGAACTAGCATCACATGTAATTCTATTATTAATCAGTTGTCTAGTTAATCCATCCAAAAGAACAAGCAAGAAAGCTTCTCGAATGAACAAAAGATTTCTTAAGACTGCTGTGAAAGCTAAATATCAATCTATCTTCTATCGCTTGATCCAATATCCGGTCTACTTTATCACGGGCGTACCTTCGCAGGCGTGAAATCTAGTTACTCCCATAAAGAAACTGCTCTTAATCCAGATGCCCCCTCATAAACCAGCAGCCGTTCTTCAAGACGAACCCCAAGAATTATTGGCACGCGATCCACCCCGGCGAGTTCTCGGTTTTACGCGGCCGAATAAAAAAGTGCGAGATGACGAGGGCGATCCGAGAATTCATACTTCCTTTCGCCATGTACCAAGCGCTGGTGACAGCTACGATAAAGTGCTGGAGCGCAGACTGATCTCTTAAAAGGCCTAGCCTATATGGTTTAAAGCTTTCAAGTGCTCCTTCTGCCTCGGCGACTGACGGGAGACTGACGACTATTTCATTCCACAGTACCCTCAAATGCCACCCCATCAATAATCTACTTTCCCCCCCCTGCCTATCGTCAATGTAATATAAAATGTACGAGCATCTATTAATAGCTGACTTTTCTCATGTCAATGACCTCAATAATTTGTTGAATATGTCAGTGAACTTGTATGTAAAACGGTTTATTGCCAACCAATTTAAGGAAATTTGAGTAGTTCATGAGACATTGAGTGGGGAAACGTGTAATAGGATCCTGACGAGACAAGCTCATTATTTACCACAGGTACCTTAGTGGCCTCCCCTTTGTCTCTGGCTTGCTTGTACCAGCCCTTTGCCATTGCCAGTTAAAAGCACGCATCCAAGCATATTCACCATGTAAATATTCACTGAAAGCAATGAGTGGTAAAGGTGAAATGCTGGTGAAAAAGTCCTGCTCATTTTTGTTAATATGATGTGTAAAAAGTATGGTGGTGCATTATGAATGCGGGGCACGCGTTAATTCTGTGCACGCAGAACTGAATTTGAAAATCCCTTTGAGCCGAGGAACATGTTACTTGTGAAACGTGAGAACCTTACGAAGCAGTAGCGGTGGGAAAAAGCTCTTAATTAAAGAATTCTCTGCTAAATTAAAGGATACTCTCGCACCATTAGTCATTTACATGCATTTTAATTATTCGTTAGAGAGGACAGGCATTATTTAAGTGTAATTCAAGAATGAAATGCTCGAAATTCAGCGGAATAAGTGTAATTTCGGCTAATGAAGATTCGAAAAGATTCAAGGACGGAACGAGATGTAATCTGGCGTGCTGTCTGAAGGGAAGCATTAAGATTCTTCTACTTGTGCTTCTTGAGCTTTCGCCTTATTACCTCTGCATTAAGTGTTCGCCACCGACGACTTCCTACAGCGCGGCTGCATTTGCGTCAAATATTATGCCATTTAGTCAGCTGCTCTTTTCCACCGCACTTACTCCCCAACTTTTCCTTGGAGATCCAGTGGAACTCGGGCGAGCTATCATTTAAATGTACTTCGGCTGCCGCGCTGGGACCTCTTTCAAGATATATTGCATACTATCTGAGTTAGCTGCCACGGATGAAAATTATAAAACGATCATCCGAGAATCAAGGCCACAACCAGGATTAAAGACTTTATTTAATATTAAATAATCCTATTTCCACTGAGTACTAATGAAATTTATAATTACTTTAATAAATAGAGAATAAATGTCTTTTCGAACGTGTTCAATTCTATTCAGTGATAGTTTTCTGTTTAATTCCAACGCACGACGAAGTATCAGCGGGGCAAAGATCGAAGGCGATATTGAGGGGTTTCGAATAAACGTGACTTTCCACTGGAAAGAAAGCTCGAATGCACGAGACTATCATCGGAGGCAAGAACTGTTAAATTAGATAAAGACGACGATCAGAAAATCTCGTTGCTAGTGAGAGAAGAGGGTGGACCAGTAGGAAACAGTAGCCAGGAGCGTTTCAAGCGAGGAAAGGTTCTCCTGCGGGCAATTCACTTTCCGCCGTCGGCCGAATTTCAGGCAACCTATCTGTGGTAAAGCGTCCCTCATGGAGGAAGTAGTACTGGCACCGGCACCGTCGACATAAACGACAAAGTATAACTTGCTGCAAAGCAAGCCATGAAACTTTCAAGGATCGACCTCTTTACACCTTCCACAGCGGCGATTTACCTCGCCTTCAATTGAATCCATTCGCCTCCGACGAAACGTCTCACTAAACGACACTCATGAATGTACCATATGCTGTAATACGACAGGATTCTATAGCGAATAGTAAATAAAGTTTTAAATACATGAAAAATATGATTAATTCACTTAGTCTCTCGTTTTGAAAAAGATAGTACGCCTGACGAATTAAATTAATTAAATCTGAATATTCGGATCATTTTAAACTACCTTCTCTCAAAGGAATGTAACACTGAAACCTTTTCCCGAATATCAAACTAAATCTGGCTAATGGATTGGCAATGTAATCTATTTTCGGGGATTTCCTCTGCAAGCCGTAATGCATCACTTTATAATTAAAGCGATACTCATACGCGGCTGAATATTTTAGTAAATTGTACTATGGATCTTCCATAATTTCGGGTACAGTCGCTTATTGCCCGAGGCACAGGACTACAATTGCGGTGTGCGAGCGGACTGCTAAATGGCGAAGGCTGACTGAAGCCCTTAGTGTGGACAATGCGAGAGATCGATAGTTTCTATAGCCACGTATGTTTCACAATCAGGCGCACCATTTGAATTCTCGTGTGTTTGAAAATACTTTTAACTGTGTCGTTTTATATATCCGGTACTATTAACGATCTGACATGTAAGGCTTATCGTCGTTGAACATTTGAACAGTAGTAAACTGTTATGCTGAGAGAAAAATGACCTAGGAAACCCTCGATATTAATTACCACTTGGAAGTTTCAATCATTTTATAAAGCAGAGACAGGTGTCGAATTCGGCTGAAATTCCAGCTAACGTCAAAAGCTGCTATTGCAGCAAAAAATCGCTGGAACAGCCTTTCGAACCTGACACGTGGAAACTGGTGTCGGATATTTCCAAGGTAAACTCTTGCTTGGATCCCTCATGCGTCTGTTATACAAAAACCCGCAATGTGTTCGTAGATAAAAGGGAGTAATAAAAAGTATGCAAAAAGAAACGAGTAACAGGGGACTCTGCTCGTTGGCCATGGTTGTTTATCAGTCACCCTGGACAAGTGTAATATTCCGATTTCCACAGCTACGATAACGGAATCCCGATTTCATTTTTATGACCGAGTACAATTGGTCTCACGCTTCCATCGATTTACGATGACAACAAATGGTTTTATTCCTGCTTCATGATAGGAACTTATCACCTACTCGGAACTGTGACATTTCCCCAGTCTACTTCTTACGAGAATGCTTTTTCCAAATTTTGATTTAAAGCTACCAAGCACGTCCGGATCCCTTTGTTCGACGAAATCCTTTACTTTTCATGTGCTGTATGCGAAAATAAATGGCTGCATCGATCATGCGTCGCGTTCGAATTCTGCAATCGCGTTGAAAAATGTTACTTTGAAGCTTTGTCACGTGAATCCAGAAGCACTGTAATAGGCCTCTCTAGTCTATCAACTGACAGAAGCCTGGAATCCCTCTGATCCGCGCCCTCTCCACGTTTACTCTCCAATGAAGCCAAGTGCGAGCTCGGCTTGTTTACGATTTCGGTACTCTACATTGATGTACGATAACAACTTCAAACTTTGTATTTTACAGTTCGATTGATTGATTTATCCATTTGAATGCATCATTGGATCGCTGAATTCGAGAAATCATCAACATTCTGAATACACAACAACACGATACACGAATACTAAAATCAACTTTCTATACAGCAATGGTATTACTCTGTGGTTTCATTAACAAAGGGGGATGCAAAGCCGATTTGTGGACCAGCTGGTATATGAAATGGTTTTCCAGGACGATTCATCTGGTATCGCTGGTGCACTTACAATCGCCGGGAATTAAACAGATTGCATGCCACGCTTCGTATATCTGACACCAGAATTGTAGCGACGGGGAGCAGCGGCATCGAATAGGAAGGGTGAAAAGGAAATGCATGTGTGCACACCCGAAAAGTCTCATTGTCCAATCGAAGCAGTACTTGGACTCGGGAATTGCGACACACCAATTCCCATCACACACGATTTCACTGGACCAATACTTCCATCGACAGTCGAACTCATCGTGAATTCTCCGAGGGATTTGCTTGAAAGCTTCGAATAAATTATGATTTCACTGCGCACGGATTACGTGTCTATTTCACATTCCCTATTCTACGTATGTTACTGAAAAGTAAGTTCAAAGTGCACGCGACATTCGCACTGGTTATGGAATGTAAATTTTGAGAATGAAATATTACTTTAAGACACGGGCTGTTTGACATGCCAGCTCCGATAATCTCGGATTTACTGAAAAGACTAACTTTAGTTCATATATTCCATAATAATAATTATCTCAGTTGCAAAGATAAATTCAGTAATAAATCTTGCTTGGAATCCTGGCTACATTTATAATGATTTACACGATCCTGCTTGGAAGCACGCGAATGCGAGAAACATGCGTACAGAAATGTGGTTTCCGCTAGTCTAATGCTACTGAGTTTACCAAGCTTCTGTGCCACCCGCATAATTAACTCTCTTCGTAACTGGGCAATGTAAAGTGAACATGGTATACTACGAAACCATCTTTCCTTATTTCCAGTTACCGCAGGATTTATTTTGATTGCATCGTACACCAAGGTAATACAGTTAACACGATTTGTTCCCTGTCGTTGTATCTCTGATCGACTCTGTCATAGATGATCGAAGGTTCAACCCTTCGATTGCAATCGCTTTTGACAAGGTTGGTTACCTTTCCCGAAGGGTGCTTAAGACGTGCCAGGGAAAGACGGCGGACATGCCTTATCGAGATAGGTTCGATCATCCGTTGCCAGTGAACCAATTCGGAGCGTGCTGGACTTTGTACGTGCCAGTAGTACGAACGCATCACAAGTCAGGCAACGAACCTTACTGGTATATTAAGTAAATAACTCCGAATTGAACATATTCCAAATAAAATAGAAAACTGTATTATTGTCGATTTGTGCAGCAAGCATTTTCTATAAAGAAATAAAAGTCAAATCGATAGAGCAATGTAGCAACTCTAAAAGTTAATACCAGCTATTGAGAACTCAGGTTATTTGTTTTGTCAACACGTATTTGTTAATGGCCCGTAAAGTTGTTAAGTTGCCTAATGCGAGAAGCTTATGGAGCGCCTCATTCATATTGCGAGCGCGTGCCAGTAAAGTTTAAATGTTGAACTTGTTCAGTCAGCGTTCAACTAAGTCGCAAAAAGAACTTTTACTTCCTGACCGCAATACATTAAAGGTTCGTAAATAGTCAGACTTCCATAATTCGTAAAACTTTAAAATATTCATAATATTAATATGAATTTAAAAATATTACTGTAATATTTCTAATGTAAAAATGAATTAAACTCCGAATCAGTGCTTTATATATTTCTCGAAACGTTTCCTCTGACCTGCAAGTTCTACTCTCGGCAGAACGCAATAGTAACTCAATCTGCGAGGACAAACACTCAACATATCCGAGGGGCGCCCGCTGTCAATCTACTCCGACAACTTAACCCTGTTATTCCTGGCAGGGAAAGAGCCTTCACGAATGGGAAAGCGTCCGCTCGTTCTACCCTGAGGAGGAGGAACTGGAAAAGGGTGGAGAGGTGGAAGAGATGCATCATCGGTTTTCAAGGAGCCTCGGAAGTGAGGCGAGAGTAACGGCAAAATGCTCAAGGCTCCCGGAGAATGCGATTGGCACAAGGAAGACGGATTTCTTCGGCCGATGTTTAAAGGGGTGAACTTTTTTCACCGGGTGTAACACTCGATTGGTCAAATGGAAGCAGGGGCCGACTACACATAATTGATGGGAATCGAATATGTTGCCGGACGTCCGGCCTCTTTTTCCCATTGCTATTGATCTTCCACTAATGGTGATTCTCAGCCCAGCACTATTCAGAAATTCCTATAATCTACCTCGACTCAAATAACTTTAACTTTTCCTATTCAGAAACTACCACCATCTACCCCGACTCTTGCAAATAATCAGAACTTTTCCATAAACCTTACATTCATCGTGGCTTTCCAACTGTCCAGTCAACCTCGACCTTTAATTAAATGCTTCTCAAAGTTAATTTAGTAAATTAACGAAGGATATGTAATCTTGGTTAAACTTAGTGCTTCCTTTTAAAGGATATCGAAAGAGGTACGTCAAAAGAAAAACTTGAGTACACGTATATCCAAGTACGAATACTTCTGACTATCCACGACTATTGACACAGCACTCTACGTTCGTCGTAACACTGATTAAATTCACCGAAAGGAAATGAAGGAAGCGAGGCAAGAATTCCTCTTTTCCCGGAGTGCTCAGCGAGCTAATCAACTGTCTCCGCTTACTGGAACCACCAGCCTGTCACGTTCGATATCGAAATCCAACCGAGCGCGCGGTAATTACCCGCTCGGTGAAAATATGTAAATTTTGATTACAGGCTTCTCGGAAACCGGCAATGGCATCGATGTTCCTGCTAATCGGTCAGGGCTGCTCCTCAAAATACGGCAATGCGATCGCGTGAAATGTTCGTCCCGGACAACCTATAACCTATGACAGACACTGTACCTGTACATCGAGGATCGAGTACGTGCCGACTTCTGCCAGATAGTACCAAGTTTATAACCAAACGTTATTTTCCTCTCGATAATTCACTCCATCAATAACTACTGAAGGGACGAAACGTTGCCTCAGTGGTATTGCAACAAGGAACATGTCAGTTTTCCTTGGAAGAAAACTACCAAATTCCATTATATCATTAATAATGGAATCAGATCAAATTTCAATTAACTTGAAAGATTGTAAGGATTTTACTTTATTGAACTTTGTAACTATGGTTTCTGAAATGCTAAACGGATCTAATTAAAATTTTTCGAGAACGTTGGGACGCTGAATAATGAGGAAGTAATGGCGCAATGTTTGGCACGTGGAAAGAATGAGATATAATTACGGTGGATATAAAAAGCTGACGTGCCACTGTGATTTTTCAAGGGAACGTCCCACTCCGCAATAAACGCTATGAAATTCACAATCCCCTTCATTCTGCTGCTCTGTTCTTGCAAGTAATATCATTAATGACTTTCAGTAATACGCACAGCATATGGCGGCAAACTTTGTCGATTAATTCATCACTGGCGAACATAACGACATACTGTCGTTAACCAATTTTCCATAATCATTGTCGATCGAATGTACGACATTGGAAGAGAATCGATTTTCTATTAAGAAAAATGCAGGCTGGCAAGGTCGAGTTCGAGATTCGATCGTGGAAGATGCGCTATATGAAATGACTGAGGGGTAAACAATTGGGGTAGCCATTTATTATTTCGTGCTGATCAATGGCTGATCAATGATTGATCGATAACTCAACGATGTAATGCCGAGCGAGCTCAGCCTGGTGGGTGGTTTTCAATTACACTTCTACGAGGCGCCAAAATTTGGTGAAGGGTTCCGGCCAATTTCCATGAAATTCTATCGCAACTCATTTTACCAATGACGCTTGATCCAATTGTCAATACCAATAGAACGATTTCTCTGAATCAATGCATTTCGATGTATAAATCATTTCTGGAAAAGTGAAGTAACGAATGACATCGAAATTTAATTGATTAAAGTAAAATGCATCGCTATTTCTGATCCAATAATAATAAAAATATTTGAATTATCTCATGCACTGTCCAATTTCACCGCCCCAACAAAATCCTCAACTTTGTTCTGCTTTCTCGTTTAATTTGGTGGAAAATGAGCATAAGTTTGAATAACAATTCCGCAGTAGTTACACATTTAAATTGCACGGGAGAACCTTGCTGCAGAAAACAAGAGTAATTTGTTATCCAACAAAAGGAAAGTCGGCCGAAAATAATTGGCGAAAAATGAGAACTTAAAAAGTCGGATGAAGGAACAATTTCCCAAAACAGTTGGAGGGTTGTTTTGGACAGGATTCGATTTGTCGGTCGAGGATACTATTCTACGTAGTGAAGTAGTTGCCTGGGGTAGCTCACCGGGCCACAAACAGCAGCCTTTAAGCCGAGAAGGCTGCACTTTCGCGTACATCCGGCCTACCGGGACTCGTCCATCATCCCCAGGCGAACCTACGAGTGCTTTTAGGTGTCTGGCGTTAACCCTTTCTAACCCGAATCACCCACCACTGTCCACAAGATCACAATAAAACTAACATCATACCAATACGGTTAACTACTGATCGGCAAACTCTATTGCAACGCCAGATATGTCATCCGGTACTTAATATTAACTATCAGAAGAAATATGAGTATTATAGAACGACTATGAAATGCTTGGAACATCGATAAATCCAATATTAAAGAAGGAGACTCAGGGAGCAAACAAACAAGTGAAGTAAAAATTCTAATAATCTTTAACAAAGAACAGCAAAGTCAAACTTTTCACTCGTACGGCTCAATCAATACGGAAGGCATTCCTTGGCTTTCCCGATAATTATATATCGCGACCAGTAAAGGACGCTTTTATAAAAGAAGGCAGAAGTAGTGCACTGAAAAATATATGGTGTCCCGGTACTCTGTGTTCCAATCGATACGTGTGTGAGTGCGCGAGCTAGGCGTACCCCTCAAAATGGATATGCGAATCGCTCGAGAGAGAAGAGCGCGTCCAAGTATCGGCCAGCTAAAGTAAATAGAGGCGTAAATATGCGTGAGTCAAGGTACACAACTCGTACTATCGCTCAGTGGAAACCGTATTAATGGCCCTGCTTTTATCTCCGAACCAAAAACACCCGAACTGTCCATCCACCCTTTAAGCCTCGGAATACCTGTTTCGACAAAAAAAAAAAAAAAAGCTCTGAGCTTCAAGAACGCAACCGACAAAATGTTTCATGACTGCAATTTCATCGTTTATTATCAATTGTCAATAGTTGCTTTTACTCGTCGAAATTCTGCAATCCCGGCGAACCGCAGGCTAAATTTCGTCACGATCGAACGCAAGCGGCGGCGGCGGCGGCGGCGGCGGCGGAGTCTGCTTTGCTTTCCCCGCTGGGAAACCGTACGATCCTCGTTATTAATATACATAAAGCTCTAGGTTTACTCTCGAGGTTGCTATGCATTTTTATCGCGGCAATTTCGTAAGCTACACAAGAACCATGCATCTATCGTCGCAGCACGTGTGCTTCGACTTGCGGAAGAGTTCCCCGATCGGAAGAATGTAACCAGAACGAGTTCACACGCACACGAAATAAATTATCGATATATGAGAGATTTATAATGTAGAAATGATAATTAATACTCAAGAAGATACAAGTTTTCTTGTATAATTATTACAAGTGAGAAACATAAATCGAACTTTGTTCCTGTCAAAATAGAAAGTGCCTACTACCCGCACTGGAAGCAGGACTGCGGGCAAAATTAACGCAGGCGAGTAAGAACAGTGGTTAACTGAACCCAACCTAAATGTCGGGACCCGCATTACATTGTACTTCGCTATTATGCTCGGAACAGTTATACCGGTCGTATAAATTCATACCCTTGTCCAGGCCCTTTGTTAATTACACCACGGTTGAATCAATTTTTTACAGAGACAACTTCTGCTTCGCGAAACGTAATCTACTGTCATCCATCACGACTTACATCGACTAGATAGCGGAGCTCGGCTTACTTACAGTCGGTGAATTTTAAAAATTTATAGAACACGAACATTTCCCGGCATATATCTCTCTGAACACGTACTCCGTTTTCTCAAGACACGCCAGAATGCTACTTCAAAGAAACCCACTTAATACTTTAAAGAAACATTTGACTCTTTCGAATCTCTCACTCCGCTGGATTACAAAGGGAAAACGTAAGACTGAAATCGGTTTAAGTATGTCCCAAAGAGCAACATCATTTCTTACTCTCTGACAGAACGAACTCGAGCTACGAATTAGAATGAATGATGACTGCGAAGCAAACACGCTGAGAAAATAATGGAATTCTGATTTTAAAGCTTCGAAGAAAAGTCCGGAGTGCGACGATGTGACTCCCGACATTTGCGATGTAAAATTCATGTCTTCTTCGGTGTATTCAATGGATCAAAGAATTGAAAGAAGAAATCCATTTATATGACGATTATAATAAGAAAGAATTTAATTTAACATTCAATAGAACAATTCATGAATTCGATTCATCGAAGTTTGTACAAGGCGTTTCTCACAAAGGGTTTTATTCGTTAAATAGACGTCCTGTAACGCGTGAAGCGGGGGCTTGTTCCTTCACCGAGCAAAAGCACACAAAAAGCCGGCTGTCGCACTCTTTTTCTCACTTCTCCGTCGGTGTTAGGTGGTGCAGAAATTGGGCGGGACAACGAGGCCGAGAAGAATGAGAGCAGGGAATGCAAACGCAGTGTGCACTGCGGCAAAGTTGCACGTACGATATACGTGAGATATACGAACGAGCCAGGGCAACGTAGTCAGCCAGTTCAAAACTAAAAATTTGGACGATATACGCTTCGCACACTGGCGAAATGCCTACATTGCCTACCTCGCTCGAAACAATAAAAATCAAAATTAATAGAAACCGTCGCTGGGATCTTGGCCATCTGAATAGCGCACGTGATCCGCCTGCACACCGAGGACGAATGTCCTCTGTGTATACCAAGTCAAACTTACGAAGGAATGGTTTGGCGAAAGTTCTTGCTGCGCTTGAGACGCTCGACTGCACGAAAAATTGGATCAACTTCGAGAGATGGCTTTACCTAAACTAATT
Source organism: Ectemnius lituratus (assembly GCA_910593735.2). NCBI lineage: Eukaryota > Metazoa > Arthropoda > Insecta > Hymenoptera > Crabronidae > Ectemnius > Ectemnius lituratus. The sequence continues at coordinate 15,845,230 of OU343038.1, forward strand.
CCAAGTTTCCCGTCATTGAGCGGAGCTTAACTAAAAATTAAGTCTCAACGTGACCACTGCACGAGTTTGTATTTTATCCTAGAATGAAAATATACCTTCAAAAAATTCATGTCACTAACAGTCACTTAAAAATCGATTAGTGAATAAAATTCGTAGCACTTAAGATTAAGAATTGATTTGATTAACTGCTTCCCGATGATGTGCTCTAATGTACCGAAATTCCTACGTTTAGGAATAGGCATCTGGCATAAAAAAAGATAAGCCTACTGGATACGCCCAGTCATCCTGGCGGAAGTGAACACTCATTGTTCAATGCATCGGCACATGATTAATGACACATTTCCTGAGAGTCTCATCCCCATACGGTAGGCTATTGCAGAAAGGGAGGATGCGATCGTAAATGTAATCTCTCTCGAACATACATGCGCATAGTGAACAAAGAGATTTCTCAAGGAACTCCTTGAAAATGATACTGCCGAGATAAGGCACGAATATTATTTGAATGATGCTTCGATTGAGCGAAGAAGAGACTGCAGTTTACATGGGGGAAATTATTAGATAAAGTCTAAATGATTTCTCAATCTTGATTATGATTATCTGTAATAAACCTCTCACATAGATGATCGGTAATTACTTGCGAATAAGTTTCCGCATGTTTAAAGGGGATACTTCCCTAGAACAAAAGTATCCCTAAACGGAAGACAGTTTACCGTGATTAATCACATGTCACTTACAGCAAATTAGGAAGATTTTCTTTGCCCTTCAAAGAGATTTGCGGAAGCACTGTTATTTACGGTGTCGTTCTCACTAACAGAAAAGTGCAGAAGAAAAAGAAGAATTGGTACGAATTGAATTTGAAACAAACGGGCAAGTAATTAAAGTACAGAGGAACAATAGTATGAGAATGAGATTGATTTATCTATTTTGTTCACTTGTTAGTTAATTGTTTGCCTCTCTATTGGATGAAGAGCTGTAGTCGATCACTTTAATTGGATTAGACTTTTTCAAGCCTCGCTTGCAGCCCTTCCAAATCCCGTGCTCCTATTTCATTTCATTTAAATTCACCCAGGAAAGCATCCTGTTCACGGGGAATTGTTTTCCATGACAGATAATTATACCGTCAAGTAAATAAGGAAGATGCGACAAAGGAGAAATCTGGCCCGCAAATTGTCCTTCGCTGATTACTTTGGCTGTTTTCCTAAACCTGCCTCGTCTTCCTTCAGTATAAATATTTACTGAGATGAACCTTCTCTTACTCGACTGTTACAACGATAGTTTATTAAACGAACAATGTTCGTAAGAGAAAGAGAATGAATGAAAGAGGAATCATAAATAGAATTCTATGTGGAAATTGACTGGCGCTCACAGGCTTAAGATGCCTACTATTTTCGATGCACATTAGGGTCATACGAGGACCTCGTGAAATCACCTCAAACCCATTTTAGATGCCCGCCACGCTTGACTGATGTAACGCACGTTTCACTAAAATACACCATAGTGTCGACGGTATTCTCGGTCGGGTCAGCCTTTGCGCACTCTACCATGCGAAAAGCACAAGACTCCTATTCGTATTTACTACGATACCCTCGCCATAAAATTGTTGAAACTTGATGTAACACTATAAACTTCGTAAGATTGAACAACAAGACACGTGACGAAAGGACGATTCTACGCATTGTAAAAGCAAGTACAAAGCATCGCCCTTTCGTTATGGAAAGTGGTCAACCACAATGGTTGACCTGAAATTAGCGCGGTCACAAGATCATTAGCCCCCCTTTCACTGAAGCCAACATAATAATAGACTATCGGAGCAATTAAGCAGCCACGTTAAAGGCAGATGGCAATTGAAAGGAACCAGCGCACATTTCTGTGGCATCATCGTTAACCCCCTTATCTAATTGGCTAATATACTCATCAGTATGTAATGCAGGAAAGGATTCACACTGCTTTACATACGATAACTGCGTCTCATTTCAATTGCAGCAACTAATACATTAACCTCGCCCCCTGCCTTTAACTGCCTGGCAAACTAGAGATGTCAACTAACATTCAATAAACATCGAAACACTTTTATTTGCTATTCACAAATTCAGAGCTACGTATTTTATAATCAATTAATTACGCACTTCTGAGTTTGATTCTACTTTGACTCTAATAAAACTATTGAAAAGTTGATTGGTCTACAAAGATACGATACTCAACAATCATGTTCGTCAGTGCTTAACGAAATATTTATAAGTAACACTCACGGATCAGACAGTTGCCCAAGCAAAGCTCGCAATAGTTAGTGACAGGAGGCCTGCTGTGATCTGTGTCGATGGACCGAGTTGAGGGTTGAGAATGGAAAAGTAATGAGAAGCACACGAGGATACGCACAATTGTAAGAGGAGATACGTTCGCGCGGAAGCTCTACACGTGACTGGCGCGGGAAGCAGGTACAAGTGCGCGTTTATCCCGAGCGGCAAACAATGGCGGATGGCGCGCATGTTCCCCCACCTTTCGTGCGCACTCTGAACTCGGGTCTACTAACTCCGCTATATCTAATTTCGCAAATTTCTATGGATTCTGTGAACGATATCCTTACATTTATTAATTGCGTATTTCGCATATCGCGAAACATAAGATAAACAAGTTGCGAGGGTACAAAAACATTATGTTAAAGTATGTAATTATTATATTCACGATTAAATGATTGTATAGTTATAGCACAGTACGGAACCTTGTTGAGGAATTTCGTATTTTATTGAACTTCGTACTTTAATATTACGTTGATATATTTCAATTAGAATTATCTCGTTCATATTTCCGGAAGTTCACTGCCGCGCCACAACGTGTTTCTCACCGCAAAATTCAGAGGCCGAACGCGTTCTCAGCACTGTGCAGCAGGTGGCGCTTCCACCGCTACATGGTCATCGTGTTCCTGGTGTCTGCTAACGCATAACCTATCCAAAACACCCGAAAGAGTGTACTGCTACACGTGATTTACGTGTTACGTTCGTAATTTTGCTAAGAATTTGCTACAATTATCACGAAGATTAGTGTGAGTTACGTAGTGCAAGGCAGAAGGGTAGTTAGTCCGAGGGGTGCATCGTGGCATGTTAGACAATGTCAGCCCCGTGTCAGGACATCATTGACGATATCGAGGACTTAATCTCGTCCCAGGATATCACGCCAAAAGAAAGGTACAGTACGCGAAAGAACATCACAGTTCGTTCAAGGAAAAAGAAGCAAGAAGAAGAAGACGAACTGCCGAAACCGGCAATCCTTAATAGCATTGTGCCTGGCACGCAAACCATATATGTGAAAACATGGGGATGCGTGCACAACAGTTCTGACAGCGAATACATGGCTGGTCAATTAGCCGCGTATGGATATAAATTGACTGAGGATAAAAACGATGCCGATCTGTGGTTACTGAATTCCTGTACTGTCAAAAGTCCCGCCGAGGATCACTTCCGCAATGAGATTGAGGCGGGAAAGAAAATTGGCAAGCACGTCGTCGTCGCTGGGTACAGTTGCATTTTATATTACATAATTATTGTAACAAACCATGATGCTCGCGTAACAAATAAATTCGAATAGAAAATATTTTTGATGGGTAATCATTAGTGCGTTTAAACACTAATCTCAAAATTGATTAATTTCAGCTGCGTTCCTCAGGGTGCTCCGAAAACACAGTTCCTCCAAGGACTCAGTATGATCGGAGTGCAACAAATCGACCGTGTGGTCGAAGTAGTGGAAGAAACTTTGAAAGGCAACACAGTGCGGTTCCTCCAGCAAAAGAAAGAATCCGGGAAGAAAATTGGCGGCGCGTCTCTCAGTCTACCAAAAGTTCGGCGAAATCCATTGATTGAGATCATCGCAATAAATACTGGCTGTCTAAATCAGTGCACCTACTGCAAGACGAAGCATGCCAGGGGCGAGCTGGGCAGTTATCCGCCGGAAGAGATAATAGAGCGAGCGAAGCAGGCGTTCGACGAGGGAGTTTGCGAGTTATGGTTAACTTCCGAGGATACCGGGACTTACGGTCGCGATATAGGAACGAGTCTACCTGAATTACTGTGGAAACTTGTGGAGGTAATACCAGAAGGCTGCATGATGCGAGTTGGTATGACGAATCCGCCCTACATCCTCGAACATTTGGAGGAAATGAGCAAGATACTACAGCATCCACGAGTCTACAGTTTCCTCCACATACCTGTACAGTCTGGAAGCGACCAGGTATTGGCGGACATGAAACGAGAATACACGCGAGCCGATTTCGAGAGGGTCGTCGACTTTTTACGGCAACGGGTTCCCGGACTAACTATTGCCACCGATGTAATCTGCGGATTTCCGACGGAGACCGAAGAGGACTTCGAGGAGACGATGGATCTCTGTCGCAAGTACAAGTTCCCGAGCCTCTTCATCAACCAGTTTTTCCCCCGACCGGGCACCCCGGCGGCAAAGATGCCTAAGGTGCCGACGCAACAAGTTAAAACGAGAACAAAGAGACTGTCCGAATTCTTTCAGTCTTACTCCCCCTACGATGGTAGAGTTGGACTGGTACAAGACGTCCTGGTGACGGAAGTATCTCACGACCAGATGCATTACGTTGGCCATAACAAATATTATGAGCAGGTCTTAGTACCGCTAAAAAAAGAGTACTTAGGTAAAATGGTTAAAGTGAAGATTGTTGAAACGACCAAGTACTCGATGAAAGGGGAACCCATAAGTGAAGGTGTATCGCCAGCACTAAAACCCTCTTTGCCCAAGGGAATCGTTTCCGGAGTGCCAATGGAAATGCAACCTTCCAAGTACAGAATCGGAGCAATCTTCGTTATCTTTCTAGCAGTGATGCTGCGCTTTATATGGAGATTTCTGACAGCGTGAAGTTTAATAAACTAATTGACGTTACTAATGATTAGTATTGCTTCCAACTCTTACAAAATTCTAATTAAATATAATGTTTTATATTTGTAATAAAGCTTATTGTTCGTAATGATATCGATTCAATGTGTAGAACCCCCAAATCACCTAGAACATCTCGGGAATTATTAAGAAGAAAAGAATACGAAACAAGTGTGGGATTTCGATGAAAAATCTTTATATTTCATTCGACAATACAGGAACCTACCCTGAGAGGGCTTACAACGTTTGTTTAGAACGGCACGCAGATACACTAATAGTTTTTTACTCCCTTCAAGTGGCTGAACAAAACGTAACACTGACTGACACAGCAAGTGCATGATAACCAGGCATCTCAGTACGGCATGAAGAAAGAAACCAATTATGATCAAAAGAAACATTAGGAAGGGTATTGAGCATTATTTCAATTAGTGTATCTTCGACGAGAGGAATTCGCATTGGAAACACTTACGCGCTACGCAATGTTACGATAATGCAAAAACTACTCTCCTCTCATTACTGCATTTAGCATTCATCCATGTATTTTTGGTATCACCTCTTTCGATGTTTAGCAATCTCTGCTTTCGCCCTAGCCGTCTAACTTAATCTAGTGGAAAGTAAAGAAGACGAAACGGCCATGGCCCCTGCCACGCATCTCCTGAGTATTAGATTCGACGAGCGAAGAATACGGATTGCTCGAGTACGTGAACGACAATAGAGAGCTACTGGTAGGTACTGTCATTATGAAAAAAGAAAAACGAAACCATGAAAGGTAGACAAAAACACGAACCAAAGCAAAATGAAACGTAGTCAATATAAAACAAACTGGTATGAGCCCGTGCCGGGCGAACAAAACGAACGTAATTACAATCATAGATATGACCTGTTTGTCTGAATGAAAAGGACGAGTATTCCGATACAACAATCTAGTGTCTCGCCTGAGTGAGTTGTCGTCTCGCGTACCTGCTGGAATCTAGCGAGGGCAACATTGGACAAATGAGACATCTCACATTTCTGATATCTAGTAGAAGGAAAAGCGTTTGGTCATAGTCGTTCTTCACGTATTTCGCTCTTGGTAACGATCTTCTTCCCGGTTACATTGAACTGACCATTTAGAACAGAAAAATACTATCCTTTCTCTTGCGGAGTATATGCCCAAGGAGTTTGTAAAATAAGAGAGAGCTGGCTTTCATTCAAGTTGATGGCGATTCTTACGATCTAGTACTATTTTATAAGGCACATAATTTCATCGAGCATTATCGGCAGACAATGCTCGAGTCCAGGACTTTCCAAAATTGCCGAGTAAATAAATACTGGTGTTGTATTAATTCCTCTGAATCTCGAGCGCTCCTTACACAAGGTTTGCTTCCATAGTATACACATATATCTTTTTTCCATCATATTATATACGATCTTGAGCACCACATATATGTGATCAATGCGCGGATTGAAGTGGCGGAATGTTGGAAAGAACTGGACAATATCTTATGGCTAGAACGCTATCTTACATTAATTGAATTTTAAATTAATCGTACGCGTTTAAAATCTACTACGAATTTAAGTAAAAAAATATGGCCTACCACGCGGACATGCTATATAAAGTAATTTTGATACATCGAACGCACTTAAACATTAGGCGCTGAATTATATTACAAGGATCTGTGACACAAGAGGGTTTCCGCCGCGGCCTCGTCTGGAGGAATTTCGAATTTCGCAGAAGGCCGCGGCAGTTCCCTTACAAAGGCACGTTTCTTTTCGCGAATCCCTAGTTTATAGTTGAATATTTTATAAAATATTTTGGCCTAAAACGCTATATGTACAAGGTAGCCGATTTTTGATTAAGTCTTTGAGCGAACTGGTTGTCTAAAATCGTTTAAAACACTACATGCACTGGAATGATGTTGTCCCAATCTCACTGAAACGTCACGTACAAATCTGTCACAACTCACAATGTTCCTCTGAATTTTGTCTAATTTTTAAAATCACCAACAAACACACTTTTTACACAAATTTGAAATCATTCTATTCGTTATACCTCCCATCGAAAAATGCATGCTCAATTTCCTGCGGTATGATTTATAAATACTGTGGTGAGAACATTTAATAAAATTGACCATGTTGAATAAGTCTGTGTACTTCTTAATACACTGACTTGTCCAGCGAACTGGAGTCAGGTATGATAAAATTTCGAATAACGAGAGAATTTTCATATACAGGAAAATCATTGGAATAATTTAAATTGAAATTGGGAGCGTGACAAGACACTTTTTGCGACATTTCATGAAACGTTTGGATCTTTATACAAGCGAGTGCACTTCCGGCCACGAGGGAAGTTCTTTTTTCATAATCAACATCCACTATGAATTCTTCATTTGCAGATTCTAAGATGTTCGGAAGGAAAAAAATGATTCACTTGATTAAATATCGATTGATTGAATGTCGATCACTCATGGAACTCGGAAGGTACTCGCGAAATACTGCTACACGCTGGTATATTTACATGCAGTCTTTCCGCGCGCTCCAACATACAAACGTACGCACACTTACACCGGTACGGAAACGCATTTCCACGGGAACAGAGCTTACAAGAGAGCACGTTGATCGTGGAATCCTTGGAACGAGTATGACACCGAATACAACTGGCAAAAGAGTAAAGTTTGTACCAGGAAAACATCGTCATTCTCGCTGATGCCCAGCTTCAGACGAGGCCTTCCTGCCATCTGTCCTCTCACCAGCTTTAAAATATACATTATGGCAATCCCTATGGCGCTGTTTTTACGTGATGGCACGAGAGTATACTCCATGAAGTCCGAACGCCTATGGAAGCAACGCACAACACGAAGAGAACTCTTCAGATTAATGACCCAAAGAGAGGTCTTCAAAAATCATTATCTTGATAAATGAGCCATTCGCCTTGTAAGCAGAAAGCTTTCCTCTTCTCCGGACAGTTGAAAACAATAGACCCTCGAGTGTAAAGGGAATGTGAAAAGAGTGCCACTTGAGGCTTGTGCGAGTTCTCTTCGACGTTGCATCCCCCAAGCTTCGGCGAACGCCTTGCTATCCTAAGTAATATTCCCTTCGCTTGCGTTTCTCGTTTCCTTCTTGTCTCAACGTGAAACACACGCGACGCCACAGCTACACATTCCCCTCACAGTAATACTTTTTTTTTTTTAACGATTTCCCGTCAATCAGGGGTAATCCCTCCTCCCCGTAATTCGCATCCGATGAGACTAGGAGCATAGCACATACGCCCGAAACGAAACCATTATAATCGAGCCCCTGGCTGCGTGGAGAAAACCGCAAACTGAAATTGAACGGAGGCCCGAAGGCACGGAGGTAAGAAGCGGAAGCCACGAAACAAGCGAAGCACACCCCCTTCGTTAAAAACTTCGTCCTGCTTCCGTAGCCCGCTCGAAACCACAGGACTCCTCTTATTTACGAGGGAGACAACTTCTTGCGCTTGTAAGATTCATTGGGGCCAAGGACAAAGGAAACAGTTCTTGAACGCGACTACAATTACTCTCGAAGTGCGCCGTACATTTAACAAACTAATTGATCCAGGAACTTTTCGGTGAAAAGAAAATACCCCAAGTTAAATAATCCATATTGAAGTACGATGATGAAGCAGTAAGAAAAGAAATAAAATGAAAAGTCACTCGTTCCGAAAAGTGAATGGAATTAATCAATAAATAATACTTTTCACTCAGCAGATATTATGATAGGTGGCAGATGAGAAGATTGGTCAACGAAAATCGCCTTCTTGGCTTCATTAGAGACGCGAAGAGAGCGCGGCAGGTTCCGAGGGAGTAAAAAGCCGCCGACACAATGTGTTTCTCCATGCCCTTAAACGTTTTACGACTCTTCCTTTACGGCTTCGCTTGCCCCTTGCCCACAGCCTCCCACTCCCTCTCTCTCTCTTCACCGCCACCACCGAACTGCGAGTTCTCAATTCATCGTGGTTCAATCCAATCTACCAGACTTCAGGATCGAAAGAGTTCGCACGAGTTCCCGTAAACCTAAATTCGCGGCGCGAATCTAGGATACTTGGAAGTATCGCTAAATTTGCGACGCTCGATTACGAGGTCGTGGCAAAAGTACTACGACTGCTATTCAAAGAGTAATATCTATGCGAAACTGTGATTATGGCAACAGGAACAATATGAAAACGATTCTAGTCTGTGACTACAATAGTTCTGAAAAGTATCTCAATTCCTTTGCTGGCCGATTCAGGCGGATTCTATTTTCGGTGGAAGCACTTGGAGAACTAAATAAGACCGTTGGCCAGCGGAAGCTCAGCCAAGCGCGTTCCACAGCAGCACAGGGGTATCTATACGAATTTCGCCTCTTCATTTCTCTTCGTTAGCCCCTTGGGGAATTAGTACTCCCTCCCAAGGGGTATTATATCCCCTTCCCTCTCTGAGGAGGGCCGTCGTTAATCTTCCGATAAAACGCACCCAGCGGATTCAAGGTATGCAATCACTGCTGGGAGGAATTCGTGAGAGTAGCCGATCGAGATCGACTGGATCAAGTGAATATCCTCCGGCAGTCATTAATCTAGCCAATAAATAAGAGTTCGCTTTTAACTAATCGTTTTCGTCGAGGTCGAATGCACCTTACTCGGCCACTGGATACATCTTATCAGCGTTCAATCGGGACGCGAAAGGAAAGAGGGACCTTTAAGAGGATTGGATCGTTGCGAAAAGCTTGATTTTTCTCTGGAAGGCCAAGTGGTTCAAAGCCTCCTGAGATTTCGCTTGCTTTGTCTCGAGCCGACCACCAATCTCTTGTTTCTCTTAGTCGGCGTTGCCAGCAAGGGGGTCTTGCAAGGCCCGGTGTGAGGCCTCGACGAGCACGAGGTGCAAAATTCCATCGAGCAGCCCTGCCTCGAGCACGTTCCCACGTTCTTCTCGCCGTCCACGTGACAGGGGAACGAGCAATTTGGACAGGGCAATAGGTGCTCCCAGGGTGCGAGCGTACGACTAGCCTGTAACAAAAAATTAAACTCAACGTCAACTGGGTGTTCCCAACATATTACATTATATTCTTCTACAAGTAATATAAATTTAGAATTCAACAGAATAGGAAAATTATTATATCATTGGCTGATTAATATTTGTTATCAACCTAGCAAAGTTACAAGCAGTAGATATTACACAAAGTATCGGTAGAGCGAAGGCAGAAAGCAGAGCAGCAGACTAGGTTTATCGGCAGCCGACAAAGCGCTGATAGCCTATTCCGAGAGATTGCCAGAGCCTTGCTTATGCTGCCGCCTATGTTGGATTTTCCGAACACACGGATGAGAAATAAAATTTCAAAGCTTTAAGGATAACATAATATAATATAACAATAACAAAAATATTAACAATTCCGATGAATTCATTTTCTATAAATTCACATTAAACTCCAGTTAATAAATGGCACATATTTCTTGCAAGTTAATAGTGGAGAGTGAGACTTTATCTTATCGTGAAGAAAGGGCGACGATGAACGCGTAACCGAAAATGCACACCCACAATGCAGGTCGAATAATTAATCGGATTAGTTACGAGGCGATGCACCTGCTCGCCCGGTGGGATGACTTATTGCAGTAACGTAAGGTGAAAGGAGCGATGAGCCGCACACTACAACACGAGGATTACATGGGAGTCCACTTGGGATGCGCCTGGGCACGTGTACGCTCGCTTTCGGGAGGTGAGCATGACTCGTAAAGAAGAAGGAACTGCTGCTTAATTAAAACGTGTTAAATGTGACGTTCATTCATCCACCCTTGCAGCGAAAAAGCACAATCATTTATACTATCATCAAATACTGAATTGTATCGAAAGTTATTCTTCCTGAGTCGACAGAGGAAAAATAAGGATCGCTTGGCAGAGAAACGAAGGGTGCTCGAAGAATCAAAGAACCACCCGCTCGAACACCGGTCATCAAATTCCGAAGGGTTCCTGAGAAAGGCGCCAGGCTTTTCCCGCGGGAAACCACTGAAGAATTCCAGGACTCTGGACTACAAGTATCGTTAGACGGATCTCGGAAGAATCAGGCGCCCCTGTGATCCTATCTTCGAACCCTTACACCTCTATTAATTACAGTTAACGCTGATGAACTGTAATGCAACTGTCCCCGCTTATACCCACCTGCCATTTCTATCTTAATGACTAGAAGTAAAGGAATTCTCTACTTTCTGATGCGATTAGCTCCGTCTTAATCCTCGAGAGTCGCAATAAAGTAGAAAACTATTGGCTACAATGTTGAAGTGACAACGTATAATTAAGATTCTTCTTGGAACAGCCTTCCCAATTTCAACTATTTCGTGCTACCCATTGATTCCCTTGACCGACAGGCGTGTTCCTTTGACGGCGGAAAAATGCGCCGGTTTTAGGGCGAACCGAGCACACAAGCAATAATTAGATTTAAATGGTCGTGTATACAGAAGAGCGCTGCAGAGCGGCAATATTTCCTTGGAGGAAACAGAAAGAGAAAGAGCAAGAGTGGAGGAGAGGAAAAAGAAGCTGGGTTTCCCAGAGTCACCGCCCATAGCAACCGTGTTTGGAAATGTTCAAAATGAGGGTCCGCCCGGGGAACCCTTTTCACGCAGGCACAAAGTAGCAGCAACCCGCCGCCGCCGCCGCCGCCGCCGTCGAAGAACCAAGAACATATATCACGAATCCGTGGCAGGAAAAAAAAGGGCCCTGTGTCGTAACCGAGCCAAAAAATACAGCGATGTGGCGGGTCCCTGTAACTTCCTGAGCGCGGAGAGTAAGATAAAAATTCTTCGACAATGTGAAGAGATCTCATGGGGCCGACCAACACACACCACTGTGCATCCCTATGAGACGTGCAACAAAGTTCCTGTTGAGAAAAATTGGAATTCCGGGCTGCGGCAACCTTCTTATAATATATTACATCTGCCCGTTCGGATGACGTCTTATACTCAATGAAATATATACTCAGAACTTCTCACTTCCTGGGACGCAGGAAGGTTCTACGGGGATAATCCTTATTAAAGCGTGGCCCATGAAATTTCAGGCCTCTACTTTATTAGGATCAATCATCGCGTAATAAAGTTAATAGGAAGCCCTCGCAACAATGTTCCTCCCTCTTTGTACACGGAGCAGAGCTCTCTTTAATCGAAACCCACATCCATAATCATCCACGCCAGCTTGAAAAATGAGACTGCTATTATTTGTAAAGATGAAATTATAATAGAAGATTTTTGGCGGTCCGAGTGAAACTTGGAGCCGACAGTGGTCAGTCGGAAGTACCTGCTTTTATACCTGCTTCCCCCGGCCGATCGAAGAAAGCTTTATCAGGAAGAAGATCACAGGGCAGCAAGAGAAAGCGGTGAAGTTGAAAATCATGGTTGCATAGAAGACCAGCCCCATGAAAACTATGCTGAAGATTGAAGATGCGGCATCGCCAGATCCCACGGACCCGGCCATCCTAAACCATTTGAAAGATAAGGCTACTCCCACCACGCCCCGCACAAAGTTGAAACGTGGCCCAGCATCTTTGTCAGATGGCACGCAACTGTGTCCGGTTATATTCCCCAACGTACCCCTGGCGACAGCCCTGTTTTTCTATGATACTTTTTCTTACGCCTACAAGATTGCTATAGGCAAAGTAGATGTCGATATTTCGAGACCATACCCACTATGTGGAAAGGACGGATAGAGCGCACAAAGTAGATAAGCGACAAAGCTGCACACAGTTTCCGTTGGAAAACGGTCGTGAAAGACCGATTGTACCGAATGCAGCCTCTCGATTTTGGTATTTGGAAAGCAAAGCACAACAGGGTTCCTTATCTCTACATTGTGCTTTGTATACGATCACTTTTTTACGAATGCTTTTGAAATACTGCGACAGTCTCTTTTGAATATTAGAAATGTAGTGCTCGGGTATCAATAGAAATCTGTGGGAAAACGCAACTTTGTGACTATATTATACTTACTACAAAGAGGCAATAAAAGAAACTCGTATTTCTAATATCACTTCTGAATAAGAGGAATGATTAATTGTATGTATAATTGAAACAGCCGTTAGAAATTCATTCGTCGCGTGCTCGGCGCGCGTTTAACCACCGTGTGATTATTTGGCGGTCACATCCGACCGAGATAAATTAATTGTGTGGCCACCGATAACTTCATGGCGGTTTGACAAGCGGACAACCTATTCGCCAACGACCGCGTCTACATTGCAAAACGAAATTCCGTTAAAACACCGACAATGTAAAACCGAGAAAAATTTCACACGTGAAAGCCGACGAATTTCGCTGGCAATTTCACATTCTACCCACGCGTCACCTGCTTTATTTCCAATTTATATTTTTTCATGCCGGACGCGTGTGTACGCGCCAGTGGGGACAACACACTGGTGTTCACCGGTTAAAAAATCGTCCCATTTGTCAGCCAGTGCCACCGCACTCATTGCACAAAGCCCAGTGATTTATCAACGCGCTCTTCCACTGTACACTCGCCCGCGCCGATTCCATGTTCGGTTCAACGAGGGTGTGATAGGCAAATTAATTATTAATAGAAACGTCAAGATAACATCGCCAGCTACGTCTTCATTCCTTGCTATGATTTAACTCTCCCGAAAAGAACAACTTAATATTTGATTCGATCTCTTAGCCAATGTAAATGTGTTCCAATGAAATTTTTCGAAAAGGAACTTGTAGAGAACAGCGAAGGAATAACTGTTTCAAACCTGACACGCAAACGCTTGTTTTTTAAAGAGTGCACTTATTCAAAAATCGAAAAAATTATCGCTGAAAGATATTTCAAATGTAAAGGGAGGAAACGCTATCGACATCGGGAAAATTAACAATGCACTACTAGGAAAAGCATAGAAAACGTCGGCGGAAAGAAGAATTTCCTTCCAATTGCGATAAGGCCACTCCAGATAACGGCGCGTTAAATTCACGCCAGGAAATTACGTGTGCCAGGCCTATCCAGAGGAAAGCTCGTAAAGAACACGAGAAAAAAAATGGGGAGGTTAGTGGCTCCGTGTAAATGATGATGATAAATCATCGTCAATACAGCGTGGAGTCAATGGATTAGTGGCGGTGTTTTATCTAATATACTAGGAAAATTGATTATTATGCGTTGGAGACAATATTTAGGAGTTAATAGTAATTGACTTCAGTTTGACATGACAATTGGTTGGAAACAATCATTGTTAAACATTTCAAAATGAGTCTAGAAATTCGCTTATTCTCGCTCCTACAAATTCGTAAGATTTTACCAACTTCTTTCGCCTATCGCCTTGAATTAACGGATCCCAGTAATTCGATATCTCCATTAAACGAACTAGGTATCAAATTTCGGACTCCGATTCCCCCGAATTACCTTTCGCTTCGGTTAATCCTACCGACCTGCACGCAGGTTTCCCAGTTTCACCAGGCTGCCAAAGCCACTACCGCCCGCCCGCGCTTTCTCTATCATATTTTAACCAATCCTGACTTCCCGTCACGATCTTATCTCATCTCCTTTACCAGTCAACATAACTATTGTCTACTAGATATTTCGTAAGATGAATCGACTAGATTTAGTCAGGCGAAAACGATTTTTTACGCCCCATTACGAACGAACAAAGTCCAAGAATATATCTCGCACGTCCCAGAAAGTTATGTCGGTCCAAATTAATACTACCAATCTGTTGTTTCTTTTCTATGAATTCCTAAGCCGGGTTCTAAGTGATTTTGCTGATCGACACTAATATCTCATTATAAATACAGATCGGCGTATCAAGTTTCACAGTTTAACCCGTTGAGATCGGATCGAGCTAGGTTGGAAGCTGTTACGAATACGAATCGAGACCACACTAATGAAGAAATTAACGTGCCACCTCTTAAGTGTACTGCAATCACTTATGCTCTCCACATGCTAATCGATCTCGTTACTATGTACAAAGGAAAGATGCTGCGGCACCGGACTAATTAAGGCTGCCCCACCATTGAAAAATGATGATTCTTGCAAGAATCGATTAATTATCCATTCAATCGAGACGAGTGAGGAGGGGAAGCAAGAAACATTAAATCTACACGTAGTCCCATTGGACTACTCTCCTACCGTGGATGGAGGTATCCGCCTACCATATGTTACTGACGGCCGTAGAATCAGGATAACCAAACCTTTTCTTCTCTTCCCAACTACATCTTAGCGTTCTCGCCCTTTGATCCAACGCCATTAGGAAACCCTGCATTCGTTGCGGATCCCACCAGATTTGCATAATTATTATGACCAAATATATTGGCTCAATTCAAAGAAGAGGATAGAAGAGTCACACGAGCTACGATTGGTGAGTGCATGCACCTTAGCGGTTCACAGACCGACAAAAAGGATCTCGTTACGATTCGTTACTCGCAAAAATAAACGGCAATAGCTGAACAATAGAGATGCCTTGACCTCGTCCTTCGTGACCTGCCACTTTTATCAGCTACTCTAATTATTCAATCGAGTCACCCAGATACCAAAGGCAAGTCAAGGTCGGCACACACCCAAGTTCTCTCTTCGAAAGTTCAACTGGATGCACCAGTGTCGGCACGTTTGTCCTCAGTCTAAATATATTGAATATGAATGATGTGCTTCAATATCAAGGGGAATATAGTGGGACAGACTAATAGGGCGATTCCTCCTTCGAGTCGTGTGACAGACTGAAACTCAAACGACTGTCACGAGGTCGCAACGGATGGGTCATTCGAAATGGGCGCGCCTAGTAACCAAATAAGCTGGATCATTCATTCTCTCCCAGCGACCAAGCACTCGTTTGCCCTTTTACCGCCTTCGAACTAATACGGAACGGCCTTTCGGGAAAATCAAACATTTCGATTTTCAAAAGACCAGCCGAGAAACCAAGCGAACCACACGACCGTGACACAACATTCGAAACAGAGTGCGTGTGACATTGGACATCCCAAATATTTCCCACGCGCACTCAACATACTCGTCGTATTCGATTGAGAATGACACTGAAAGAAAATGAGACCAAGGTAATGGTGCGTTAAATAATATCTCGCACCTGCTAGCTTCAATTGATGAAGTGCCTTCAAGCAACTTATGCGAGGGTGCAATACGAAGGGACTTCCGATTGCCGCCTCAGGGAACACATATGGAAGCCGAAAAGCGATCGCTCTATTCGTCCGAAACTCTGAGAGCGCGTAACGCGATCCACTTGGGTTCTCTTCTCCGGCGTCGTCGAATGCACGATTTCGATCGGCGTCGAAAAGGTCGAATCTCCTTCTTCCCGGCGAGCACGCAGTTCTCGGGTTCCGGGACTGAAAGGCGGCCGTTCACAAACGCAGCCAACAAACTCTACACTATCCAGGTAGAAAAAAGGCGTATGTCCAGTCGAGCTTAAACAAGAATTCGAAGAGAAAGAGAAAAGCTACTTGACGAATTTCCAACTATACCATTCGATTCTAAAAACTATGCGTCAGCTCGTAACATCTAACAACGGCGTGAAAGGCAGAGTCGTCCAGTGTCACATGGCCGAATCGGGCGGGAAACTTGCCGCCAAAAACCGTCACCGTTCACTTTCATTCCCGGGAGCGTTGTTAGCATATGGGATGGGAGTACAGGTTTCCAGTGACTCGGCGAGCGTCGCCTTCAGGAACAATCGTTTCGAGGAATGTCATCGAGGTAGAAGAGGGTGAAGGGAAATGGCACATCCCCGGAGCAGGGAAGAGCAAAGTGATGGTAGAAACAAGGAGGGGGCGGAGGGGAGGGAAGAAGAGCGGCAAAGTTGGAGGTTAGTGCGTGCACGTCGATGGGAGGGAGTTGGTGGGGGAGGCCGGCGGGGTCGTTGGGTTTCGAAGTGGGCCAGATGCCCGCCGGCAACGCACGTCAGATGTATCATTATCTCGGCCTCACTGTTGCTATGCAATTAGAGTCCGTTAATCGGCGGCTCCCCACCACAACGTTCCATGCTCTCTTCTCACTCTTTCTCTCTCTCTCTCGGTTTCCCTCCCACTCTGTTGCGCCCTTTCTCTTTCGTGACGCCACATTCGGAGGAAAGGAGAAGGAGGGAAGAGGATCGCCAAGAAGAGAAAGGAGAGGAGAGAGGCCGCCGCCGCCGCCGTCGCCGCCGAGCGGCGGTCTTCTACCCGCCAGACGAAGCAGCCGCGAAACCAGACGATCGCGGCAGACGAGCGGAGAGCACGTGATACCGCGGCGAGAGGGAACTACAAGGAGCGGGAGGAAGAACATCGTGTCTTCTTCCAAGTGAGCCAGAGGCAAAATCCTAAGGCGAGAAAGAGAGAAAAGGGCATGTGGAAGGGAATGGCAGTAAGGTCGAGTGAGAAAGCATGCTACGGCGGACGTGCAGACGAAGACGGCGCAACAACAATAACAACAACATCAGCACGTGGACTTCGCTCCTATCCGCTCTCGCTCACGCTCTCTTCCCGCTCCAGCTTCAACTCTGCCAGCTTCAACTCTCCTCTCTCTACTTTGCCGAGTGGCTGGTCCAATCCTTGCAGCTCGTTTTTCGGGGCGTTCCTGATTCTGTCTCTAAGGCCGCGCGCGCCCGGGCGTAACGAACGAAGCCGGCGAAATTTTCGCGGAGCCGCTCGCTCGCTGCTTCACGTCCGCGGGCGAAATTCGAAATTTAATGGATGCCTCCTCGCCCGGCCGAGGAGCCCTTGTTTTTCGGCCCCAGGCAATCAGCAATCTTCGTTGGACCGGCTCAGAAACCAGCAGAATAACTCGCCGATCGTTAGACCAACCATTCGTCTCTCGAGACCGAACCGGTAGCAATTAAATATATTTGGTAATCTGCTTAATTAAGCTTTCAGCGGTCACAACTGGGAAGCGTAATCTTCATTATGACTTTGTGAGAAAAATAAGCACGAGAACCAAATTGATTAGGACCGTGTAAGCTGATGATGAATTCTATTCGTTCGAAGCCCAAAGTGAAAGATTGGAAATTGAGAGATTTGATTGGGACAAATAATGCACTGATCTCAAAGAATGTATCGCATTCGTCCTCAACGATGCAAGGACGAATATATGCGCGACTGGTAACCAGCCTTTCTTTTGCCATTCATTAAGATCTTCGGCTGGCCTTGGTTGGACTTCCAGGGAAGAGAAGCATGCGTGCGCACTCGCGCGGGAAAACTGTTGCCGAGCCACGCGCTCCTCCGTTCATTCAGCGTGGATATCATCTTCCTTTCTCTCTTCCATCCCACTCTCTCATTCTCCCTCACTTCTCTCGCTTCACTCCCGCGCACTTCCGGCGTGTCGCTTCCCAATTTGTGGCCTGATAAACCGAACACACCAAGTGTGAGATGCTTGTCCCGCAAACAGTTTCGAATACCAGTAGTCAAAAATTATATTATTCTTGGACCCCCAACTCTTTCGACCGTTGCCCGTTGAATTTTCATTAGCATATATTAAATTTTTTCACGCGTTATGATTTTAACAATAAGCTGATTCATCAAGTATCATCGAGCGATCACTCATTCTCAATACAGACGCGCTAAGATATTTTGGGAGATTACGAATCGCAGAGATTGGTTGCTATGGGCCAATCTGCTGGTTCCTTGCCGAATGGATCCTAAAATGACGTATTCTCCTCCTTACACGATCACTCTTCTCAGAAGTATATCTTGATTCCTTCCAGTATCCGGGTGGCATTTTATTAATTGAACGTGTGAAACCACCCAGCTCCTTGAAAAGTACGAGTCTCATTAAACAAGTTTACTGGCAGTTTAAGGCAACTGACATTGAAAGCCCGCTTATTAAGACAATTAATGTTCCGTCGCAGCTGGTCAAGTTTACCCGTTTACTAAGATCCCTGTGATAATCACTGGTAAATTCGCACGGTCTCGCCACAGTAATTTCAATGTTTTCGCACTATCCACCGTTTCCTGCTAAATAGCTGTTTAGAATACTTGGCCGCATGAATAACTTCTAGAATGACGACGTGTGCCTGAACTGAACTAACAACAGGTATCTTTCAACACTATTTGAATAGAAGCTAAAGGTTCAGGACTATCAAAATATTTTCTAATCCATGTGTGAGAGACATGGTCTATGCAGAGCCTTTGATATTGCATTGCGATAGAATGTCAGGGTTAATAAACTAACAGAAGTGGTATGTCTGAAGAATGAAAAGAACGGAGGAGACAAAGTCCTCGTGGTTCAATCTACGCAGTTGGCGATCGATCGCTCGTCGGGCAAGGATACAGGATATCTGTCGGGTGACGCGCGCGGTGGCGGCGGCGGCGGCGGCGGCGGCAGCGGTTGCCGAGACCAAGGTCGATTAGTCCTGCGCGCAAAAGCGGCGGGCAAGCAGAGGCAAAAGGTGAGTTACTGTTTAGAAAGGTGTCGGGATCGGCGTGAGGCGGTGGGGCGTCAAAATAGTGGCTAGTCGAAGCGATGAAGGAGTGGGAGGCCGCGCGTTCCTCTATTAAGCATCCATTATTCAACGCAATCGCCAAAAAGTCTCGTTGCGAATTCAGCACGATGCACCGTAACCGGGTAGCAACAGGGGCCCCGGCAACAGGACCTGTCTCCTCCACGTCGTTCCTCTCTTTCCCTTTCCTTCTACACACAGAGAGCGTGCGTTCAACTCCTCTCGCTCCGCCGCCGGCACTCCCAATGCTTCCAGCGAGAGAAGTTCGTCCTCGCTTAACCCCCAACACGAATGAACGAGGCCCCTTTCTGATGGACACGTCTCTCTCTCCTTTGGCGACTTTCGCCAACACCGACTTGCCCGATAACCGCAGTCTCCACCATGCGATTCCATCCACACCGCCCCTCCTCTTTTCAACTGCGTACCGACCACACCATTCCTACATACACCTCGTGTAATTATGCACAACGTTTGACAGACGTAATGTGGCCTTCGAAATCCAGTGTTTGTCTGGTCTGGTAGTCGTTGTCGGTCGTCGTCTCAGTTTCTTTCCAACTGTGTTTCGTCGTAGTTTGTAACAAAACGACCGGCTTGCCATTGGGAAAGATGGAAATTGAAAGGAGACTGTTGGAATTTGAGCTTTCTGAACGTTAAATTAAATTGGGAGGGCAGCTGTAGCTCTGGGTGTCAAGGGATCGTGGGATCCGGGGTGAAACAGGACCACAAATACTGGAACGTAACCGTTGCTGCTCTCTCAGCTCTCGTTAACACCACGCAGCATCTTCTCGGTCTCGGCTTTCCTCTGCGATAATGCCCTGCCCCTTGCGTTCCTCGAGTTGGGTGGCATTCCGGGTATCGGCGCCCTCTTCCCTTCGTGATTAACTACTGCCGATCGGTGCAATTGTTAATTAAGTCGTTTATATCATCTTCCCCGTGCGTCGGCACTTCATGCATCGGTGTATAAAGAAAGGAGCACGATTATCCTGGAGCCTAAGAAATCCCTAGTGACTCGGCGTTTTCCTGGTATAATAAATGGATCTCTAAGTGTTAAGCAACCGTGTCTGACCTAGTACACTTGCATAAGTAAGCGGGGAAAATCATTCAATCGAATTAAATCGAAATAATCTCCGGCGCGCGGCACGCATCTAATCAGTCGTTCATTTTGATATTTTTATATTAGTTTACCGCAAGCGATTGGGCCGGTTTTTTTCACTTTTACCAACCTTCCTGGCATATTCAGAGGCTAAAATTTGGTGGTGAATGTTTTCTTGCATCAAGGAAGAAGTGATATAAATTCCAGAGCCCCAGCTCAAAATTCATTTTTTCGCAAATTTTTCCATAGTACCCTTCACAAATTTTCGATTTTTCGAAGGTTCTGGGACTGGGACGAACGCTTGATATTTCGATTGTTTGAGTATCAAAACGGAAAGAAAACATGAAACCAGTGGCAGAAATGCCGGAATTGTACCGAAAACACATGGAAAACCGATCCTGAATATTTGACCTGGTCTAATTTTGACGGTATTTTCCATGTTTTTAAATCTTCCTAACCTTTTCCGGGGCTGAAATTTGGTGGGGAATGTTTTTTTGCATCAAGAAAGAAGTGATATAAATTCCAGACCCCCAGCTCAAAATTCATTTTTTCGCAAATTTTTCCATATGTACCCCTTCACAAATTTTCGATTTTTCGAAGGTTCTGGGACTGGGACGAACGCTTGATATTTCGATTGTTTATGTATCAAAACGGAAAGAAAACATGAAACCAGTGGCAGAAATGCCGGAATTGTACCGAAAACACATGGAAAACCGATCCTGAATATTTGACCTGGTCTAATTTTGACGGTATTTTCCATGTTTTTAAATCTTCCTAACCTTTTCCGGGGCTGAAATTTGGTGGGGAATGTTTTTTTGCATCAAGAAAGAAGTGATATAAATTCCAGAGCCCCAGCTCAAAATTCATTTTTTCGCAAATTTTTCCATATGTACCCCTTCACAAATTTTCGATTTTTCGAAGGTTCTGGGACTGGGACGAACGCTTGATATTTCGATTGTTTATGTATCAAAACGGAAAGAAAACATGAAACCAGTGGCAGAAATGCCGGAATTGTACCGAAAACACATGGAAAACCGATCCTGAATATTTGACCTGGTCTAATTTTGACGGTATTTTCCATGTTTTTAAATCTTCCTAACCTTTTCCGGGGCTGAAATTTGGTGGGGAATGTTTTTTTGCATCAAGAAAGAAGTGATATAAATTCCAGACCCCCAGCTCAAAATTCATTTTTTCGCAAATTTTTCCATATGTACCCCTTCACAAATTTTCGATTTTTCGAAGGTTCTGGGACTTGGACGAACGCTTGATTTTTCGATTGTTTAAGTATCAAAACGAAAAGAAAACATGAAACCAGTGGCAGAAATGCCGGAATTATACCGAAAACACATGGAAAACCGATCCTGAATATTTCATTTTCGTGGTTTTTCTCATGTTTTCAAGTGTTCCCGGCATTTTCCGGGGCTGAAATTTGGTGGGGTATGTTTTCTTGCATAAAGGAAGAAGTGATATAAATTCCAAAGCCCGAGCTCAAAAATAATTTTTTGGCAAATTTCTGAAGACCCTTCAGATTTTGTCGAATCGAAAATATCGAAAAAAATCTTTATAACACGTAAAATCGAATGATACAGAAATGAACGATTAAGTGATAAGCTGTAACAAGCGGATTAAAATAATATTACAAATGCGTAAGCCAACAACTTAAGGGACCGCACAAACTGATACGAGTGCCTTGGAAGCAGCAATAACTTAACAGTACATTATCCTTATCGCTCGAAACGTGCCCGCCGGATCAACGCACTGTCGCACCCACGCGAATATAATTTTCGCACGCAGTCACGTACCCGCCGAATGTGTGGGAGTTGGTATGCGTGCAGGCGCTTCAACGGGTGGAAATGAAAAGCATAAATCCTCGTCAAGCAATATCCCGACTATTATACTTAGCTTCAGTTCCTATATCTAAAGAATTATAGTAATACGCGTGCGACCAAACCTGATTATCCCAGATTCGGACTCAGGAGAGTGTCTAGCAGTGGTAAGCATACTTTTACTAGCGAACAAAGAATACTTTGCCGCCTTTTCCCTTGGAAAAGGAGTTCCGCGAAAAAAGGTTCAACGGTCATTCATATTCAAATTAGTCGGAGCTCTGTTTGACGAGCGGCTTTCCTTTTCCTCGGGTTCAGTACCATCCAAATACACACACACACACACACACGCAGACAATATGTCTAACATTCACAGCTGTCGAGTGATTGAGCATGCACGCCTGTAAATATAAACACAAAAGCCTCGGGGATCGCGTCGACTTGATATTATTAAATAGAGCGATGACTGTCAATGAACCGAATTAGTTAAATGAATATATCACAAGCCGTAGTTGCCTAGAGTGCGAAAATTCAGTGGTCGCAGTGCGACAAACGGTTACTGTGGAGAGAGTTTCGAAGGGGACAAGGAAACGTGCTGTTCAAGGAGCAAGGTAAATCCGCACAGGGTCGCGTTTTACGACGTTGGGTCGCTAATCCACGAGACCTAAAGGGCCCTAGAAGAGAGGCTGGGTCTAGCAAAGGTACCGCGCTACTCGCTCAGGAAGAATGGCAGAATTTACGACGGGTTCCCTCGGCAGCAGCCGCGTGTTCTCCCCACTCCAGCACAATCTCCTTTATCTAAATTGACGCGGAAAGCCCTGGAACGCCATTCAAACCCACCAAAGCTATGTCGAATTGGACGGCACTTTTCGAACACTCGGCAACTTATTTCCAACACCTGGTATTTCATTCCAGCAAAGCAGCACGATAGCAGGGAAAGCTTTATTATCGATTTCCATCGATTGAATCTACATCTTTCTTTTTCCTGATATCGTAATTCCTATCTGCTTGGAGGAAAAGCGGCGCGAAGTACCGTTCTGCCGAATTTATGAGGCTTGTACCTGCATCGATCGGTGTTCTGCGACAGAGTAACCCTCTTTCGCCCCTTTCGACGAGGGTATATAATCTCTTCGGAGCGAAAACTTGGCCCACCGGACCTGACACCGCAGGAACACCTACCTCACCTTTTATCTCTAGCTCATTATCGGGCCGTCGTTAGCCCGTGAACTCTGCCCTCGTACCTGTTCGCGCATCGGGCCACCTTCGCTTCCCTTTACCTACAACGACGACTCAACTCCCCGAAACTCCCAGCCGGGCTACCACTAATTGCGCCCGCTCTCGATCGGACCACGAGTGTGACTCCTGCAACCTTGCTCACCCGGATGCAAGACATCCCTCTACTTCCACTTCTATTATTTATTATACTTCACTCATTCCATTATGAAATTATAAAATATAATAAAATATTTGAATAATATAAATTGCTGTTAGATGTAAACTCAGGCAATGAAATGAAGGCCTGGTGACCGAGTTACAGATACACTCGGAGCACTACTCGGCCCATTGAAAAGCAGTGCGATGAATGAAGGAGGAAACCGGATGTCGAAGGAGCCAGCAGCCAGGTAAAGGTTATCGTTGCTCTGCGACGTGATTAAGTTCGAAGGCACCGGTTTTATCTTCTAGCGCCAGCACACACACCCAGCATTACTTATGGCTGGTGTGTCGTACGCGCGCGCGCGCGCGCTCTCGCTCGCCCATACCTCCCTATCTCACTAACAGCTTTCAATTACGCCTATTAGCACACTCCTCGCTTTCACGCGCCAACCACATACTCCATTATTTTATTGACTCGCTATGATACTGTTTTCCGTCCGTAACACGTACAAAGCATTAACTATGACACGCAATCCCCCTGCTTTTTCTCATGAAATTACAGACTGGACTGGTGCACCGGATGTTTTGCAGGAGAATGTCATGTGCAGAACGGATGCTGGATGAATAGGAATTTCTAATTCGATTAACGGGAGAACCGGCCTTGAACAACAGATCCTCGTGCCTTGCAAGGACGTTCGTTGATCGAAGAGAGCATGAGTCCAGCTCATCTCCATTCTTTTTCACGACGCCCGCAGACGACGTGGGCCGAAAGGCGATCACCGGGGCGGCCGACCCATTTTATATGCACAGTTATTCACACTTTTGTCGGTGTGTAAACGCAGCTCTCCGTGCCGAAAGAAAGAATTCCCTTCTCGATTCCCACGATGTTACGTGGGAGTATTTGATTTGGCACAGTGGACAGATAAATCTTGGGTTAAATGTGAACCTTGGTACCGCAAACATTCTGTTGATTGGATGCACTACTTCGACCTGGTACATAGATTCGCGTTTAGTCTCATTAACAAGCACTCGGGGTCGCCTGTAGGAACAACAGGAAACAGTATGTGTAACATGTGCGTGAACACTCGTACGTGACTATTATTTGTGAACGGTAACCCCCCCGCAGTCGTCCCAATAATTGCCGGACAGTAGAATGCGTCGTAACACTTTTATGCCGGCTCGATTCGTGAGGCGAATAATTTAACCACTTCAACCATGTACTCCATTAATTGCACTCAATGCCACAAGCGCACTTATGGATAAAGTTAAGACACATCGTATCCCCGGAAGAAGAGTGACACTTTTTGAATTTAAATATTTCTTTTAGCTAGTGTCATTCTCAAACAATGTTCGCAAGAAATATATTCTCGGTGTTAAGTAAGCGTCAACATATTAATTTATCGGAAGCTATCAATGAAGACAAATTGTGACGGGGTCAGGATGGATAAGAGGCGGCTGCAACAAGGGTGCATCTGTTGCACGTATCAGTTGCACGAACCATGGCAATATTGATAAGCAGTCGAAGCTGGATTTCGTGGCTGATGCCTTCGGATGGAGGCACCGAAAATCAAACAGATTTAAAAGGCCCGTGCCCGCGCACCACAAGTCAAACAATGTAACGGCAAAGAAGATATAGATAAGATCAGCTGAAAGATGTACTCAATGCACCCGGCTTTGTGGAAGCTCCCACCGGCGCACACGTAGATACACAAAGTAAAACCAAGGATAGAAGGGTTCTTGCCACAAAACGGAAGTCTCCTCGACTCGGATATAATTATGGTCTCGCTTGGAAATTGCTACGAAGAAATTTTAACGGTGCATCATAAGAGGAATGACCGACAACTTTATCATGACTCAATCAAATCAGAACTAACAAGTGAAACAATAAACCAAGTTAGATGGAAGCCTAAGAAATAGCTGTTTATAAATAGTACCAACTGAATCAATAGGTCATCGGACGTATTGAAACTCAATATCGTTGCTTCGATAATCTCCGGCAACAGTGTCACACATTGTCTAATGAAGCTATCGTCGACCTGCCGATAGCGTCTATGGGCTATTGCTGTTCAATAATGCCAAGCGGTAAACAGAATCGAAGTCCCGTTGAAATCCTATACTCTTTCCCTCCCCCTGTCATATCGATCTCTTCAAGTCACACACTGAACTTTCCAGTTTACGTGCGATAAGTTGACAAGGATGAAAGTGATAGGTGGAGTCTGAGGGGGCAGCAAGCACACCGTTGCAACGGTGCACATAGCAGCAGATCGCTGCCAGGCCAAGCGAGGAAGTCAAGGACGTTCAAAGCACACACCACACTACCAACCACACCAGACACACACACACACACACACACACAAGAATCTTTGTGTGCACGGAGTTTAGTTGCCGCATGTTGTCTAGGTCGTGCTAGTCTCTGAGGGCATAGGAGAGAAGAGAGAGGGAGAGAGAGGAAAGGAGAAGACTCTGGGAATATCCAAGACAGGATAGATGCTCGTTCGACATCCATGAGAAATCGCTTTACGGACTGGCTGTAGCTCGCTAATCGCTTACGATATACCTCGGAAACTGACCGCATAACGTAATTGGCTCGGCTCTAAATAGTCAATATCCAATCTCACGCTCCCTCGACGACAATCGCCTTCGACATAAATTGGCCTGTGTTGGAACTTGTCTAGTTAAGACTCTGGCTATTACGATTATGATCTCACACGGTCACGTGATTGTTACAGCGGTACGGATTCAGAGTCAAATAATACAAATGAAATTCGAAACGGGTTCGATGGGGAATTCGAATTTCGATGCGATGCAAGTTTTGCACAACGGACTTTCTCTTCTGGGAAGGCTGCCGCATGCGCGCGCGCGGTTTCTTTCATCATCGCAGAAATACCTGCTAAGGCGAAATATACCCGGGCGAACGCATTTTTCGGCCGACTGAATAATAATGCCCTTCGGGAGCTTCCACGAACTGACCTCCGAATGGACCGACTCGAATAAAAATGGATTTTTATCTCAAAATGAACATTTTTCCTAGAGAGTGCGAGATTTCAGAGGCAATCCAATTCGTTACATATAATAAACCAGCGACGGTCAGGCAACCCTACCAACGCCCCGCATCCTCAGCTCTCCTAATACTGATTGATTACCCGCATTACACGCCTGTCCATCGTTTTCCAGGAGCAAAAAGTCCCAACTCTCTGGAACTCTGTTTTCTAATAGCACGGCAAATCAATTCTATTTCTTTCGCTTGGTCTTAATAAGATCAGGCGTTTTTCAGGTCGCCTGTAGTGTGCCATTGGTGTAATTGTCTGTTTGGAAGTAGGCACGAGTAGAAGGCGGTCAAGATGTAATTTGGAGAGTGAAATGCTTGGATACAGTATGTATTCAGAGAGTGAGAGGGAGCACGTAGTAGCTCAATGCTAGGAATTCGAGGGGCGGTAAGGATCTCGAGATTATCATGGAGAGGCATCGGAAGGCTCCGGCTCGCAAATCAAGCGACAGGAACCGCGTCCTCCCACTCCTGGGCGATAGCCGCGCCCGGGAGGAGGAGGAGGAGGAGAGAGATGAGCGGTTTCTGGTCCTGGAAGCGCGGAACCGGCGACCTGTTGCCAAGGGAAGCCTTAAATGTAAACAACGTTACGTCACGTGGCACCCGCTCTTCTCTCTCTCTCTCTCTCTTCTCTGTGTTTGTGCATCTGCTCACCGTGCCGCTCTCAAAGCGACTCCCTGTTCCCTTTATCTCGTTCTTCCAAGATCGATCTGCAATCCAGATTTTTCTCGCCCCCTCTCACATATGTATCTTTGGACTGGTGGTTCGATAGATCATCGGCGCAACCGCCTGCCGAGAGAATATGTCCCGCATGTCGTGGGGGAAAACCTGCCGGCGACTATGTTTACTTACACCAAGTGCCAGAGCGCCGGCCGAGTGCTGCAAGTCTACCTCTATTTGTAATGTATACTTTCATCGGATTCTAGCCGGGGTAGCTCTAGCTCTTGTTGCACAAAGTGGCTCCCTTGCTTGGAGTATCGAATGAAGCCGTGTCGCCGAGCGAACACTTTGTAATCGGATAGCCCGAGAAAATAAACAATTTCCACGTAGTCTCCAGTCTCGAATGTGTTTCAACCTTCGAAATTCAGTGGAACCACATGTGCCCACAAAGTAATCAGAGAGAAATCTACCAAGAGGAGGAGACGACTGTTGGTCGGTTGTGGCTTTTCTTCTGGCGAATCTTTCGGCGTCAAATGTATGAATGTGTGTTGCCACACAGGGAGGAGCAGTTCGGGGTCGACAAAGTGCGGCACAGGGCAGAGAGCGAAGGAAGGAGCGGGAGGCGAGCAGCAAGGCGGAGGGTAGGAGCGAGAGGGAGGCGGAAGGAGGAGGGCGGCAGAGAAAAAAGCGGCCGGGCAGCAACGAGAGGAGAGCGCACGCGGCCTGTCTCTCCTGCCGGAGGGCCAAGCAGGCCGGGCGCACTGGTTATTCGGCCTGCGAATAATAATCATAGCGGTCGCCTTCCCGCTCGCTTTCGGCCTGTGGAGTGCTTGCCTCTCGCTTGGTCCTCCCTCTTTTTCTCTTTCTCTTCTTCGAGCGGGCCGTCGCGCCGCTCGGACCGCTGCATAGCAACAAGGACCGTCCTCTCTGTCCCTCGCTTCGCTTCGCGTGTGCCGGCGCACGCACGGACCTCGCTCACTCGCTTACTCGCTTACTCGCTTGCTCTCTCGCCTCTCGCCACCGACACGACGGAAGGCACGCACGGCGCGCAATGTGCCGGAGCGAGAGCGACCAACATAGCAAGCAACGCTGACCCGAGCGAGATGATTGCACGACCAAACACCACACACGCGAGAGAGCACCCAGTGGAAAGCGTGCGACCCAGCGCTCTTCTGGCATTAGCTGGATTAATAAGAAATGACCGGAACAACTAATTCCTCGCGGTACCATCTAAAATCGTGCTTGAAGGACTCAATGCAAATTTTTTCGATGACCTTCGTGATAAAGCTTGCCTCTCTAGGACCTGGTAAACTTTCAAGTACCGGATGTGGCGTTAACATTCAAGCCTCTGGAGACGGTTATCAGTTTAAGAGGGCGACGTTCAAATATGCTGAATTACGAGAGTGCGAACTGAGAGTACAGAAGGGTCGAGGAGGAAGAGCAAAAGAGGAGGCGCGGTATCTCGAGAAGGAAGCTGCGCCGGAAGTACGCTCACTCTACAATCTGGTTACTCTGCTGGAATTATTACGGTCTCAATAAACCATCGAAATTTACTGTAGAGGACTGAGAAATTCTTACGAGCGAAATGTCACGAGAGAGAGAGAGAGAGAGAGAGAGAGAGAGAGAGAGAGAGAGAGAGAGAGAGAGAGAGAGAGAGAGAGAGAGAGAGAGAGAGAGAGAGAGAGAGAGAGAGAGAGAGAGAGAGAGAGAGAGAGAGAGAGAGAGAGAGAAGGAAGAGTGTTGTCTGCGAAAGTGGAGCGCCTTGAAAGGAGAGCAAGAGCGACTGAATCGAAGAGACAAGGGGTCATAATATTCTATTCGCCGTGTAGAGGATGTAATAATCGTCGGCAGTGTGGTCCATTCTGCGATGCCTCTCTTCCGTCGTTTCTCTACCTTTTTTTCTTAGTCCCTTTCTTCCACAGGTTGCCGCCACACACATACATATACACCACCCTTCCGGCGTGCCAATATTCGCCCACCTTAATTTCGTGCTACGGTCCGCTGACAGCAGACACGCAAAACAAAGTGCACGATTAAGATCGGCAAGATTATGTTTCGCGCCTTCGTGGAGCAGCCACGTGCTCCGCCGCTCACTTGCACTCTTCCCTCTCACTCGGAATGATTATTATTACAGCCACCCGAGCGTGTAATGTGTAATGTGTGGAGGCATAGTGTATATAAGCGTGAGCATAGCGTGTCGAGTGCGTGTGGGGGGCCACTGCATAGCGAAGAACTGCGCCAGCTCACTTTCAATTTAATAACTAAAGTAAAATGTATTAATTTTTACGGAAGGTTATAGTGATACGCTAATGACAAGAAGCCTGCCACAGATTCCCTTTGTCGTCGAAAGCCTGCTTCTTCGGATCCGTCCTAATGCGACGGTAAGTCAAACATTTGACAGCGGACAGCAAACACCGCCTCCATATCGGCTGGGAAAACAAGAAAAAAAGCCGGCTGCGAGATATTAGAATCGAGTTGTGAATGAAAGGGAACGAGAGGCGCCTACTGCGCGAGAATACCCATGCCCTGGGTGAAAACATTTTTCTTAATGATTGAGTTTCCCATTTTTTAGAGGGGGCTTATCATATGGTCCCACTTTTAAGAATACAGACAGAGAGAGAGAGAGAGAATCTAGAGAGCGTGAAAACAAACCTAATTTTTAAGCACAGTGAAATCAAGAACATGTGAAAGAACTTCAAGTCCATAAACGCGCGGTTTATAATCTCGCGTAGATTAAAAAGGAGACCAAACACCGACTGTCTGACCTTCGTTCTAGCTGTTACTGTCGCTCTGTCATACCTAGGGAATCACGGTCATCTCAGGTATACGCAAATTTACATACGCAGACGCCAGCGAAGGTGTTTTCTAATTTACATGGGGGTCGATTCCATGAGACCCGTGTCTTTGTTTATAATTAATAACGATCTCACCGAGGCAAGCTTTATCCGTTTCATCTGACCGCTTTACCAAAAAGGAACGTTAATGCTGCCATAAAGACGTAGTTCTTGGAATATCGATTTCAACAGTCGAATAACTCGTCAGTCAAACTTTGCTTTCTGCCGAGTGTTTGGTGGCTGCTGGCTCCGCGTCATCATCGGGAGTCAGGCAGAGCTTCGAGAGTGCCAAGAGTGCGAAGAAGTGCTAAGGGCCCTCTCAAATAAGACTGCGACGAGAAGGTTTCCGTGGCTGAAGCAGGATGTGTAAAGGGCCCCTAGGTCCACGTGAGTCAGCAATCATATGGTTCCTGACGTCACGGGGGTACCGGTGAAACTGATCGAACCTCCAAACGATACACACGCGTGTACCGTCATCCGGATATCGGATCATTGCCGCGACCGTTTTTTTCATCTCTTCCGTTGGATATAACATTTCATGTCTTATCCTGCGTGACATGCTTTTTCATCTCGCAAAGATGTACCGTGGGAGTCTGCACGATTCAATCTTCATCTTCGCGGGAATAGCACATATGTAATGGGTAAAGGGCGATTGAGAACGTTTTATTACTGTTTACTGCGAATCGGAATAAAGGGACGACCAAAGTCTTATCAGTGTTTCTCAGTATCACTGTTAACCGGCCGAAACTATTCTATTTATCTTTCACATGCAGAACGCTAGTTAAACACGGAGTTGACTATTCAAATAGGAGAGTCTAATCGGAAGCTGGCAGCAAGCACTTCCTTGTATTCAAAAAAGAAAAGCTATTCAATCTTCCTTAACAGGCATACTACTAATTTACAAAAATAGACTCAACATCCAGATTGAATATCTGCCTGTTGAATTTCGTCTACGAGATTACCCGGCGCTTCTAGACGAGCAATCGATCGATCCCATCGAATCGTTCCATATATCGTAGATAAGCGTGCGCGCGCGCGCGCGCGTGTATGGGTAAAGAGGGGCGTCATCGTTGAAAAGCCAACAAAAAGCGAGCAGCGGGGAGAGGGGCGGGGGTTGGGTTATGAACAAAAACGGTGTGTGCTCTCGGGGCACAGCTGCCGCTCTCTCCACCGGCGAGGTTTATCATTCTAAGCAGGGGAGGTTTCTCCTTTTCTCTCTTGCTCCCATCCACACACAGGCACGCACACGCGCGCACTCTTTTGGTGTTCTCTCCCTTTCAGATTCTCGTGTATTCTCTCTCTAGGCATGCTCCCACTTTGCCCAGGGTGTCTCCGTCGCACCCGAGGGACTCTGTATTGGGTTACTATCTCTCGTTAGAGAGACGCCGTCGCCGGGGTTTCAAAAGCAAACCCATGGGGATAGGGGCAGCTGTTGTACATTCCTTCGTCCCTATCTTTTTCCCGCTCCGCCCTCTTCACAGCCTCTCGTTCCTTCTCTCCCTGTTGCTGTCCCCCTCCCACTCACGCGTTCTCACTCTTTCTCCCCAACCACTTATTCCCGCGGCCCGCTCCATCCCTATATTTTTCTCCGTGATCCTCGAGGATGCCTTCTCTTGTTCGCCCCGTTCTCTCTCTCTCTCTCTCTCTCTTCTTGGCCTCTCTTGCTGCTGCCGCCACCGCTCTCCCGCCCGCCAAAGATGATGGCAGCTGGAACACCGGGCTCCTTCTTCATCTGCGCCCGGATCATCCTGTCGGGCACGGGAGCGCCTGAGAATTTTCCTACAGTCATCCTTTCGACTTCTACATTCGATTTTCTTTCTTGTTTGATAAGGATTTTCAATGCGCCAATATTTTGCCAAATCGAAAATCTTATTGGGATTGAAGTTTCTTGACAAAGAGATATGCGGCAGCATGGAAAGCTATTTTTCGGCACACTATACAGCGGTCCATGTCGTAGATCAAGGAAATAATGGAATTCCGAGGTGCTTCAGAGAGAATTCGAAGCTTCAAGAGGCAATATGAGGCTGCAACTGGAGATATCCTGGGGTGCTGAGAATATATCTTGAAAGATAGTGTCGAGCAATAATTCAATTTGAATTTAGGCCGGATAGACAGCCCTAATGAAGTACGTTGTATCTCTTGGTGATGTCCCTTCTTCTTTATCTTTCCCTTTCTTGCCGCCAGTTGGAGCGCGCCTCCTCTCTTGAATTCTTTGCTTGCCCCGGTCAAGAATAATCAACGGAAGTCGCCTGAAGACAAGCACCAAGAAGAAGTTTCGTCCCTTCTCCGAATACTGTATGAATTAAAATATATTTTCTTCCAAGAGAAACTTCATTTTCATGGGAAAGCAAACGAAGAAACACGTACTGGAATTTCAAAGCGCGAAGTTCGGTGGAAAAGTATGGACAATTTGCGTATCTATTGTCCAATATTCTTCTATGCTACTCAAATAATCGTGACTATACTTTCTCTTTGGCCAATCGGAAATTGGTTGGCAGAAATAGTACATCTGTCGATGATCCTAATACCGGATATATTAGATGAGTTAATCACTCAGGAACTGGATACTTAGCATTTATTATATACGTGAAAATTCATGAAAAATATATTGGATAAAAATCAGAAATATACGGAATTGTATTCTTCGGCATGTATCCAATGTGGAAATGCCTGCAGCTGAAACTAACCATCATTGTACACCCTTCTCACCGACTTCCGGGCGCTATTGACTGGTGGGCGCCAGGTGTGAGATGCGAGGCAGGCGCGCAGAGCTAACACGCGATCCCGGATCGCAGAAATATTGTGCCGCAAACTGACATGTGTCTACGGAACAGGATGTTTGCATAGATAGGGCAATAAATTCGTGAAAGATAGGGCGACAGCGGCAACAGATTTAGTAGATGTCAAATACTTGTAAGAAATCAACGATAAACTCGTGAAATCTCATTTTTAATTCTGTCGAACGTCAAGAATTTAAGGAATAATAAATAGCTGCCCGAGATCTGCTTTATTTTATTGGTCTCCTAATGATGCAAGACTTGGCGACGATGTCACAAGACTATAAAATTGATGATTGGGTCCCCAATGATTGAGACACCCATAAGATTGCTACAGACAGGTGTTGATTTGACGACTGTAAAACTATCGTCGCTAATCGCGCTCATAATAAATCCAGTGACAAATCCATTTGAATCTTCGAGCACTAGAAACGTAGATCAATCAGAATTGAGTGGTAACAGGCATTAAATCATCCGACGATCATCCAGACTGATTTAATTAGAATCACGAAAATCTAACGGGCGAAGATACATAAAATAAAAGTGGACAACACGATTAATTAAGTCTGGGAATTTGCATGGGAAGAGCCCATCCAAAAAGTACTCTTCACTTATCACTCTCGCATGCAAATTCAGAAGGTTTCGTCTACGACTATTAACCTCTGCCCATGACTATTAGCGTCTGTGTAGTAGTCGTGAAAGTGACTGAAAAGATCGTACGGAAGCACTTCGGAAGTTTATACTGACGGAAGTCTAAGATGATCTGGCATAGCCAAGAGACTCCTAAACAAGCAAGCGTAGAGTCGTGCTCTAATTATCCATTCAGGAAGAGGAACAGTAATCTCTTTGGCTCGTCTCAAAAATACACACATCATTCATTCAGAGACTGAAGACCTTGGAAATGAAGAATGAGAGTTATGAATGAATCCACATCAATATTAACGATTTTGATACAGGGCTATAAACTTGATGATTTCTTTAATGA
This sequence comes from Ectemnius lituratus, assembly GCA_910593735.2. NCBI lineage: Eukaryota > Metazoa > Arthropoda > Insecta > Hymenoptera > Crabronidae > Ectemnius > Ectemnius lituratus. The sequence continues at coordinate 15,879,058 of OU343038.1, forward strand.
ACTGATGACTTCTCTAATCCCAAATTCCTATAAAATTAATGGGATGAATAAATGTATATCCTAAAGCATTCCCGCACTATGTGCGGCCTGAACCTTCACAAGGAAGAGAAACGCGGCATGAACGAGTTTCAGCCTGCGATCAAGCTGCCACTGAATGCGATCACTCCGTGAAGCAGACAAAGATTCTAGAGCACAATGGGAACCCTGCTTTGTATAGAGATTGAGGGTACACAAGAGCAACGGCCAAACTAGGTGACAACGTGGATTGAGCCCGCAAAACGATGCTGCTACGCAGTTCCCTTCCCATCTACCAGATTTAACTAATAAAATAGTTTCCAAAAAGATTAACTTAATTATCAGGCATAAAACTGTACGTAAACGTGGTGAAACGCTGTAAATTGTGCATTAAAATTATTTAAGTTTCTTCCAAATAAAAACACATTGTCCGAAGTATATATAAGGTCTCAAGATGTTCCTCGTTGTAAGAGCGAACCTCTAAACTCAAGGCTTTGGTTTTCCCAGTTTCCCAAGGGTGGTCGCCAGCAGGCATAAACCACCTAAAGAGAGGACCGTTAGGATTTTCGGAAAAGCGGGTTGCAATGACCGAAGGAAGTCCTGGGAAGCTCTACCTTATGTTGGTGAAAATAAAATTCTCATATTTAAAAGTGCATTTCGAATGTGTAGCAGCAGCTTGATATATCCTACTAATGGAAACGTGACTAAGACTTCCGGGATCTTTACAGCCGTTCCGTTCCCACCCTTCCATTCGGCAACAGGTGGAAACGCTCGTGTCTTTCGTTCCGAGCACCATCTGGCACCTGAAGTTGTAGTAACATGCAGTCTTATTTGGGAGAACGAGAACTGCACTGTCTTACAATGTTTAACAGCAAGTTATTCCCTGGACAGTGCGTGGACGACGAAACAGGGAAAGAATTGTGCCAATGCTCTCTTCGGCCCTGGGACTGAACGCGACACCACCATAAAGAGGGTTTCGGTTCTCCTTCACCTCTCGTTTCTTCCCAGGCGAACTACTACTACCCACTGTGCCGCCTCCGGCAGGCACGTTTGTTTCTTTGAAAAACTGGCCTGAGTTTTCGGGGATCCTGCCGCAGGATGCCTGCCACATTTTCCAGCCTTTTCAGAACCCCTGTCCTTTGTCCTCGTACTACATATGGCCGGCAGCCATTTATTTCCAGGAGTTCGAATTACCCAGGCAAACATCCGAGAGTGAAATCTTTCAGTAAATACGCGATTTATGATCGAAGTATTTTTATGAAATAGAATTGTTTCGAATATATAACGGTTGGAATACTTTTGTCAGTTTTAAGGATAGTTGGCTTGGAGAAGAGTACAAGATAATTATTGAGTTCACGGATCGAAGGTAAGTCTGGCAGAGGACAGCCGGTTTTCAGTGCACCGCCTTACCTCAATTTTCTCAGGATACACGGAAGAACGTGCACCTGCCCGGCCTTAAGTATCCCCATGCTCACGAATTCTCCGGCTGCCAGGCCTTTTAGTTTTACTACCTGCATATCCGCGCAGATTAATGAACTGTTAGAGACTGTCACGTATACACACCTGCATCGGCCATATATCAATTGAACTGTATTAATATTCAGTGCAGGTATAAGAAATCACTGTTAAAAATGAAGATACAAAAGTAATAACATTTGTTGAAGAATTAAATTAAAAGAAGAATTGAAAAATGCAAAAAAAATCAGACTAGATTCGATGAAATAGTATAACGTTACTGAAGATAATGAAATGGAAAAGTTGGGTGCGGCAGAGATGAAGGGAATGTGTCGGTCCCGTGACCACACGCTATCATCTGTCGGAGTCTACCAGAGGACAAGACACGCACACCGGGCGCTCCGAGCCAGGAATCACGATTTATCACAGGCAGGTGCGGCTCGTAATATTTTCCTGACATGATTACAATGCGGACACCTAAGCATCTGTCGTCCCGGCGTCAAGATTCCGGCAAGTAGATTCTTGAAACGTCAGCATCCACACGCGTCGATCACCGCTCTAACGACACGTGTTACCGGTGACTTCTGTATCAACAGCGCTACCGCGGAGGAATCAATTACGTCACCGACAAAGTCTCCTTGCTCCTGACATGCTAAATTTTCGATAAAAGAAAAAAGATTGACCGATGAAGGACGACTAGATTTTTTTCCTCAAGGTCCGGTCGCTTTTCTCGGAAAGGCCAGTTGGACGAACAGGTAAAAACTATTGGAGAAGGAATTGCCACGTGACAAAAGGTCCGGTGCGACGATAAGATTGCCGTTAATGAGACCGATAATTCTTTGTCAGTATTATTGGCTTTGAATACTTCCACCTGCATCACTCACGCCGACTTATCTTGTACCGACCTGCCCCGACTCTTATCCCAAGCACTAATGGTCTTTCATTATTTCGCACTAGCCCAATACGAACTTGGTCAATTTTCCTTTTCGCCCGCGACAAACTTGAATACTCCACGCGTATAACCAAAAGTGAAGATACAGCATTTTGCATATGAGAAATGCCGAATGGATGCACTACTGGCATTTATGTAAAGTAAGGTCAAAAGGTAAAAGAATGTGTTCGAGGGGGGAAAGAGGCATCCGACGGTATCCTGTGCGATTTAAGGCGTTTACCACAGTATCGAGGCGTTCCTCCTCCTTTTTTGGCAGGGCTTCTCCCGAAGAATCGTGGGAGCGAGGAGGAACTGCGGCTTGTTACATGCGCAGACCAGCATCCAACCCCAGGGAGGGCCGGCAGGACCCTCCCGAGCAAAGCCGTGCACACCGGGCGAAACAAGCACGTCGAGGAGGAACTTACGATGCCGATAGCGATCGATTGTGCCCGAGAGAGCTTGGTTCGATTGGAAGTGGAACTTCGGACGCGGCTCTCGTTGCACTGAATTCATGCTATGCTCTCTAAACCCGAATTTACTCAATTTATGGCCAACCAACATATTACAAAGTTGAAGTTCACTCTTATTATATTGCAAAAAGTGATTATTATCATTGTTACTGCATCCTATCCTTACTCGCAACACCTCGCAAGCAGGATATTACAATGGTTCTGCGAATTTCCTACCGATCGTCCTTCCTCGTACAGTGAGGACACTTTCATTGAATGGCGCGCACGACGCGCCAGTGGTGTTCGCGTCTCGCCTACAAATGCGCATCTTCCATGAATTTCATGAATGCATAATTGCACGGGCCTCTCTTTACGACCGCCAATTTCTCGATAAACCAAGCTCGTTTAACCCGAAATCGCCTTCGATCAACCGTTTCAAACTTCATTGGACATTCTCCTCAAAAGATAACTCGATCGTCAAGAAAGTCCATCCACTTAGATTTTTGTATATTCTTTTTAAGAATGTCGTAAGAGAATATTCACTTTGATGTGGAAAAATGAGAAAAGGTGGGCGCCATTGGGGAATAATGTAAGTCTGCGTCGCTTACAAAACCGTTGCGCGCCCCAAGTTCGCCGCCAGACCACTTTACGCTCCGTGAAGCGTGGTGAGACGCGCGTACACCTGGCCAGCTGCTACGTACCACTACCACTGGGTCAATATGAGCGCACGTGATAATGCCACGAGACCGTTGCCCCGCTTAGGAAATACTGGGGAGTACGCGTGCTATCTCAGACACGCGAAGACATTGCATTCAGATGATCGATCACATTGCTCGAAATTTATTGAAATATAATGTTGAAATTCATTTATATATCCCTATCGAACGATCCCGGTAGACAATGAAAGAGTAACCTTCTCCCCTTTCAATGGTTCGAGTCACGAACCCGTTCAGACATGATCTAGATCTACAAATTGCGAAAGGTGAATGAATGGAAGTACTGGAAACGGTCCGGAAGAGGACGTTCGTGTTTCAAGTCAGCGTCCGGAACGTTAAATTTCGTCAAGTTTCCGCACAGATGTTAGGATAAGGGAAAGAAGGCAAGATCCGGGGTACAATGCGGACCAGAAACTGTCAACGTAAGACATTCCAAGGCAGCCACCGGAAAAGGGACTGGAAGAGCATGTCTTCGGGCAGGAAATTCACCCGCAGGGCCACTTGGCCGACCCTAATGCGCGCCCGTTGCTAATTACGAGACAATTTCTTCCTTCCTCTTGGTAAAAATGTCCTTCCTTCCTGCATGATTCTGAGACAGGCTAATTTATTGTGGTGATATCAACCACATTGTGGCTACGCCGTGCGAGCAACATTCCCGGGTCGTTCAACATCGGCTACGTGTAATTACCAACCGCAGAGGAATTCACTGAAGAAGGTAATTACGACAGAGGAAATATTTCGACACGCACGTGATCTAGTTCCCAAAAGTTTCGGTGGTCACCGCAGTGGCGTACAATAAATGTGCGTGATGCATTTCCAAGTGCAATAAAAGTACAATTCCTATGGTAGTCCCCATGCAATCTTATCTTAAGCTGACAGCCCACATTCGCAGCTCTTTCCTTATCACTTAAGAAGGGCAGAATTTGTTTTGCAAATTTGTATAAGTTTATGAGAAGCAGAGAAGGAAGTTCTATATTGTGGGGGACTGGAGTGGAAAATTTGGCGAGGAAAGGATCGCTCGGTGTTCTCACGAAGTTCCAGTTATGGGACCGCGAATCCTTACGAGAGACAAGGGGAAAGGTGTTGCAAGGTGTCTGCGTTCCCATGGAATAACTGGCCGATGTCTCACCGCGAACGGAACTTTCTAGGGTATCCCGCAAGGACGTCTGAGGTTAAGGCCGAGACGCACCAATCAAAGAGACGAAGAGAGCAGTACGGACAATCGAAAGTTTCCTGATTCCAGAGATACTGGATATTGAGCTGCATCCAATAACAATAACAGTAGTAACAATTGAACCGCTAGTTATTGGACACGCAACCAAAGTACAGCTTTGGCTTGGAAGGTAGAAGTGAAGAGAACAGGCGTAATTGAAATTGCACCTGTTACATTGCGGGGCACAAAAATTGCCGAGCGTCGTGCAAGTTTATTGGGGTTGCCGTACTGGCGTAATTGCGTCTGAGTCTGGAGGCTCTCGAGTCTCGATTTTCGAGGAACGATCGACGGTTAACCGCGGATCGCTTTAATGCGGTTCGACTGTCTGGCGTCCGCTCCCCATAAAGGAGGACACAAAAAGGGCCCGACGCGATCCACGTTGTTTTACTGCCAGATACTGTAATATATTCGCATTGTTCTCCGCGGCCGGTTTTTGCTCCAAGCCGGGCGGCTCGATCTTCGAAAGGGCGCGCTGCTCTGTCCGTGTGCGCCCCGCTCGCTCTTCTTGAGGATGCTGCGCGCCCAGAAGAGCAGCGCGCGCGCGCGCACAAGAGAGGGCTTCGCCAGACTTTTTGATATATCGACTTCGCGACTCCACTTGCGAGCCGAACACTCACTAACACCGTGTATATTCGCGCGAAAACCTTACCGAGAGCTACTCCTTCGTCTTCGGTTCCAACGATATTTATGATCGCGCCCTTGAACCGAGCGCACCTGTTTATTACGCTCGACCGGCTATTAAGAAAAGTTTCGAGAGAACATAAGCATGCGTTCTGAGTGCCAGTGGGAAAAGGTCTAGGCCCGAAATCCAAATAGAAGATTACGAATTGAAAATATATTAACATTCGGTTTCGCAGACAGATAAATCACTAATTTGAAAAGGTTGTGAATGGAAAATAAGCGTTTGTGGCGCGAATGCTTCGGCGGTCAATGAGAGAGAAGTGAATGAAAGGAGAGGCTAATTCAGTGGCTGATTAATCTGTAGGGAGTACGTAATCGCGTAGATTAAGACGCGCTGCGTCGGGTGGCCTGGTCGACGCGGATCACGCTGAAAGCTACTTTGTTATCACGGCGCGCGCAACAAAGGGCTCGAACGCATCGGATGGCATGCATGAGGAGGCTTTGTTACGCGTGCATGTATAGGCGTACTGCGCAGGCGATAACGAAGCAGGGGCTCTCGGCTTTCTCATCTACCGGCATGGCGCGATTTAATACGCGGAGGAATGCGCCGGACGTGCGACTCCACGCAGCCGAGCAGGTACTTCACTGCGCTTAGACAAGGAAAGCACGTACTCGCACCGAAGGGCTAAAAGACTTTCGCAATCCTATATGCCGCCAAGTGAACTTGACATTTCCTGCTGCGCAATTTAAGCACTAGTCGTCAAAGCACGCGTGTCGTTCGTTACATCAGATCAAAAATACATTTTTTTCTATTAAATGTCTGGAAACTAAGAAGATCTTTTTGAAAACAAGTCCTTTCTGGATAATCAATGTAAAACTGAAGTCGAGAACTTGAAAATGAGCAATAAATTCATTTTTGATTACATTGAAAAAAGTTGTGGACATTGCTAGTGGGACTGCCTGAAATAATTAGTCTCTCTCATACGGACACTCGGTCGCGCTAATGACGTTGATCATTACTGCGAAATACCACGCGTACCGATACGCGAAACGAATGATAGTTAATAGCTGGGTAGGGCGCATCATTCGGACCAACTTCCCTGTGTAAATTACGTGTTCGCCGGGTAAAAAATCGAAACCGCGATTAACGGCAGGCAAGACTACCGCGGACAACGTCGTCGAGACTGCCGAATATTTCTCTTCGAGAGCGCGCGCGGCGTTTCAAAGCACGCCTGCCGATAAATCATTGTCAGGTGGATAATCCCACGAACGAAACAATTATCCCCTTTAATTCGGGAGACTCGTTTGCGGACGGACGAAAGGAAATCAGAGCTACTTGATTTCGGGTAGGATAGAAATTGCGGAGTGGCAGTATTACTCTTGTGATTAACGATTACCAGTAACGAAGTTTACGTTTGGAAGAAGATAAAGTGACGAGGCATATTGGAAAAATACAAGTAGCGTAATTATAGGTTGAAAGCTGACGTGAGCTTGCTCCTTCGGTGATGCGACGTTCTCAATCTCCTCGTATCTAATTATCTATGTATCTCATGATTATTCTATTAGGGTATAAACCTATCTAGGAATTACCAAGCTTTTGAGCTGGTAAGAGAAGCTGAAATTTAGTCATTGACTTGAAAATAAAAATACCAAGATGAACAGTAGCACGGTAGGACCTTGTATTACATTTCAGATACGAAGAAGCTTTTCTCACTGGCACAATTTCCCATTCCTATTTATTGGAAAGCCTAAACCAGTTTTACCGTGTACGCAGCCACTTTTTACCCAATGAAATAAGTATGTTAAACACATCCTTAAAAGCATGGGCGCGCGCGCTAATCGAGTGGATCGAATGACCGACGCAAACAGCAGTGCAAAAACTGTGAATCGCTGAGCAAACGGCAAACTACGTTCACTTTATGGCCAGCAAATCATCATATCGCAATCCAGCAAATAAGAATAACGCGTGATGTTATCCGACAAGTTCTCTCAAGCAATAATAAGGTACGGCAGATGCCAGTGACGAGACAAGACGAATTCGTTGACGAAAGGCCTTACAAGCGCAGCTTCCCAAGTGATGGTACACCGGAATGCTGCTGGGGAACTCGACTTACGCGATAAAACACCAGGAAAGGCGAGCTCGAGTATATGTAACATCCACTACTTTCTCTAGTGGTATCAAATATGAGATCCTCGCAGTCTCAGTGTCTATCATTTCAAAGCGGCTATTTGGCGCCGTGAGAAACTTTATTACAGTTTCTTAGAAGTTACTGTGAAACTGTTTGGATTGCAAGACACGAAGTGAAATGTTGGAAAGTCGTTTCTCAGTAGAATTTTGAGAAGCCAGATGTTCTAAGGGCTAAAAGTGCTGATGCACCTAAAGGGCAGACTCCTAACGTCCGTTTCGCGCTTCGTAACAAACGTGTTCCAGTCGATTGAGCAGAGCTCGAGACAAGATGCGCTTCAGCTCATTAATTATCTGAAAGAACCATTAGGAACAGATGTGCCGGTGAACGTACCTTAACAAAAGAGTGGAACTTGACTTTGCTGGGCGAGACTGGCGGACTGTTGGGCGGTCTCTGCTGTCCCGAGACTTGCAGGAGGTTCTGCACTTCCATCAGGTATCCCTTCCGGACAAATCTGCTTCTCGGGCTGGTTTGGACATCACTCTCCAACTTTGCCTTACCGATCAGCTTCAAGTTCTCCTTGGACCTCTGCCTGACTATTACATGGCTCAGTCTTCTGGTGTTAGCTATCGAGTCATTGGCACAGATTCGCCGCCAGGCATGCGACACCATGCTCACCGAGCAGAGGTCTTGGGGCCCGAGATACGAGAGGATCTTCGAGACGATCCTCCAATGATTGCTCTTCTCCCCAAGGAGGGACATGATGTCGAGGGCCTCTCTGCCGGTGTAATCGGGTGTCGCTCTCCTCCGATGCCAAGCTTTCACTGATATCGCCCGATGACTGAAGTCCAATCTCTTTGGCTTGATGTCCGCGATCACCGCTAAATCGGTGATCGACAGCTTGCTCAGCTTCTTTGCATCGACCGAGGTGATTCTCGGGCTGCACTTCCGCTCGTTGGGCGACACCACAACGATCCTTGGCGGTGTGCGATGCCTCGGCGACGAGATATTCACCTGGGGTGTGCTCTGGGGCACGATGACTAGCTTCATTTCCACATCTTCGTCGATCGGCTCGGAGGCGATGAAGGAGGATGAGGGAACTGTCGGCGAGAGCGGCGACAACAGCAGCTGCAACCGCGTCGACGACGGCGTGATCGGCACCGTTGTCCTGCAACTTCGCCGGGTCCTGCCTCGAACCTCTCGGAACTCCATACTCTGCTCGGCGAACCCAAGCGACGTCGAGTGACTTAGGCTCAAACTCGCTTGTTCGCTGCTCAAACTCACTGCTGAATCCCGGGTGGTGCATGCCGAGTTTTCTGAGGAAACGAGGTAATCGCTCTCGGATGCATTGAGCAGGTGATTCAACTTGGAGCGATGTCGCAGCACGCGATCGCTTTGCAGAGGGTCCAGCCGATTGCGATGATGTCTCTTCGTGCATGATAACCTGGAACGGCAGCCGGCGACAATCGGCGTATAGCTGCTGATCGAGTGAGGCGTCAGCGACAGGTAGCCGCTGTCGATGGAGTCATGCCCGCCACGATTGCTCATGTTCGACGTGCTGTGCGGCGTCTCAGCGATGTGCGTGCAATCCGTCCCGTCCATCCTGATATTTAGTTTGCCACTGTCGATCCCCGAGATTCGGTACTTCCAACTACCTTCGTTCCGTCCGCTCGCAACGCGCACTTTCGCCCGACATAACTGTCAATGCCGCACTGGCTCACTCTTCCATTGGAAACGAAGCTGCTACACATGAAACACTCAATGTCTTCCTCTAGTTCTCACTGTCTCTCGCACATCAGATTCTCTCCTCTCACTTCGAGTGCCAACTGTCGACTCTCGCGTGCTCCGCGCCGGAGAGGTTAACCGCTTTGTTTACACGGCCTCGACACGCCACGCTGCTGCTCCTCTCGCTCGAGACTCACGTGCGTCGCGCGGGAAACTGCGCAGCAGAGTTCTCCACTCGCCTCGGTTGTCCTCTCGAGCTACCCCTCCACTCTGCACCACCACGAGCGCCGCCGCTCCGCTCCGTTCTGCTCTGATCCGCTTTGGACCCGCCAAGCCGGCAGCCGTAAACCCCGTAAACAAAAGCCGGCACTACCGCTACCCTTCGACCGATCCTAACCCAACTCCCCTCCCTTTACCGACTATTGCTGCACACGCCAATTCATCAATCCAACACTTTTCTAGGCTGATAGAAACTTACGATGGAAAGTTACGTGGACGCGAACTTCATCCAAATAAAGAAACGATGGTGCGCGAATTGTAACTGCGAAGAAGTTAGGGGTGCGAATCGAGTGAAACGTGCGAACAGCACGCGCGCACACGCGGCGATGCTCTCTCCTGCCGTGCGTGCGGCGCACACTTCAAATCTTTGAACACTGGCTAGCCGTTGGCCCGGCGGCGAGAGCCCGGCCAATGGGACCCCTGCCGATATCCCGCTCGTTGCCAAGCGCCTGCTGATTGGCCAATGAAATGGTACTGACGACTCTAACCATCGGGTGCGATCGGCGCCTCCTGTTGCTGGGGAGAACTGCGAATGAGATTTTGCGTCACTCGACTGGAGGGGGCTGATTTTGCCTGTCCCACCTTGACGCTTTTTGGGACGCATGATTATAATGTTAATAGAATTCCTTGGTCCTATAATAGATTCCCCTTATTCAACATTGTAAATGTTAATGCAATTTGTCATTTCTTGTTTGGCATCCTGATTTAAGACCTTCAACTGTGCGATTAGTGCATAAACCCGGTATAATTCTATACGTAATGATTGATTATGACGGCTCCTTCAAATTAATCAATTTGACACGATTCATTTCCATTGATGATGCCAAGGAAGTTTTCATTGTTCTATCCATTTGGTATCCACAAACTAATCTGGATAGGGAGCGCTTTTATCATACTAGGATAGTAGCGGCATTTCAAATCTCTCTCGTTCAAACTTCAGAGGCTCTGCTTGCTAATTCTATTTTTACCTTCTGTCAGTCACGATATCTAAAATGGGAGAGACTGGGTAGTCTGTGGCACAACCATGTGCTAGCGACAGGCCGCATTGTAAACAATTGCGTCTTCATTTCGTAAGAATTATTTTCTTGTGGTTTTGGATTAAATAATAGAAGTGTATCACGAGATGGAGTCAAGCAAGTCAGAATCCACGCCGAAGCAAGCTATGGTTTATATTTGTGGAGGTAACGTAGACTAAACGCCTTGTATTCTCATCTAACCTAACCTAATAGTCTTGTATTATTTTATAACAAGTGATTTCCATTCGTATTACTAGAATGTCATCACGATAATGAAATACGTCCAAGGGATCCAATTCGTTGTCGAGAATGCGGGTACAGAATTATGTACAAGAAACGCACCAAACGTCGTATCCTTTTTCCGTTATACAAATAACATTTAATGAACTTTTAATCTTATTAAATAATCCCAGTAATTATTCCTTAACTACTTGAACAGTTGTGGTTTTTGATGCCCGATAGAGAACTAAATAGAAATACTCAAGCCAAGACCAAGGGTGGAATCTAATACCATCACTCTACTGTATATTTATTGTATCATACTAATGTCGATGTAAGGGTCCTTTCGTTCTTCATTTTACAATAAAAAGCACTGCAATCTTACTGCAAATTAAATATTTATTCCCGTCCCACACTAATCATAGAATTGTACTCTTTTATGTCTGCGATATTATCGTAGTAAGACTTAACACGATAACCGGAAGGTAACTTCGATAATATCTCCCTCCTCATGTCTCGTATTTGAAGCTCGAGAAGCCCCGGTCGAGGTCGCTTCTACGCACATCGATCGCGATATACAAAAGGCGCGTTAAGCAATATATGTTTGTTTTATTTACAATAAATAAATTACATTCTCATTCAATAGTTCAACAGAGTGTTGCGGAGAATTAGGAAGAAAGGGGGGGAGTGGGGTTGCGACGGTGACACTTGCAAAAGGTTGGCAATCGTAGAATCCATTAAAAGACAGGACGTTCAACTACTTCGGGTATACATTTATAAAATCTTACTCCGGTCCCATTATCTGATATATATGTATGTATGTATATGTATGTATATAATTATATTTATATGTTCGCGAGCAAAAGCTCGATCGGGTCCAATTTGATCCAGCCTGCCAGACGAGCCTCACGACTGACGAGAAGCCACCACCACTCGCTTTCTTTGTGAAATGCCTCGTCCCTGAACGTAGTGTAGCAAATGTGACTTACAAAAGCATATGTGTATGTATATACGACACAATCGTCACACGAGCAGTAAGAACAACTTAGGGTTGTACGGGCAACCGCGATAAATAGTTTATAAAACCTTAATAGTTCTAGGTCACCTATAATACATAGAAAATACTAGTCTGCCAACTGTTTTGTCAGTGTTACTGTCAGCGTTGCCGCTTGATATAAAATTCGAATGACTCGTAAAAATAGACGGGGGGCCGTTTCAGAAGTTCGCCTCGAAAATCAAGTGACGAAAACCCAGTACAAGATGAAAAGTATGTATCTTTCGTTCAATTACGCACTCTCCGCCTCTATATCTCTTTCTCGTCAGTTGGAGCTCGATAAGCTTTACTTTCCCTTACATACTCTCGCACAAGTGATGCTGAATCCTGCCGAATCCTCTTAGTTCTTAGAATCCTCTAATACTGAGACTGGAAGTAGCCAAGCCAACCACGCTTACTAAAGAATCGCACAACACAAGATTCGATCGTCACCTATTATGCTTTTCAGCACTCCTTTGATTGGAAACGGACTTCGTCTATTCTATATACGTGTAGTGTGCAGTATTGAGCACTGCCTAGAAACCTTATGCATATCACCGACTTATGCGCACCCACAATTGAAGCTCAGTATGACAGAAAGCTTGAGGACGCGCGATGATGCGGTATACCCGTAAAAAAGTCTCAGGTAAAAATGAAGTTCTTTTATCCGCTGATATAGTACAAGTTCCCCTAAGGTCGACCCATTCATTCCATATGTCTGAGACCACAAAGTGTCTGCCGGTTTTAAATCAATCGTGATTTGATATGTAACATCACGGCCTGTCTCCTCGAAAATATATTCGGTATCGTAATTTAAAAAGAAACTACCTTAGCGATCACATAGAGAGATAGTCGCTCGTAAGACGAACATTACACTGGAAGTCAAAATTTCCCTTCAAGATTTATCACCCCTTTTATCGAATTTAATTGTTATATCTTTTTGGAAGCTCTTTCATCGTCGTCAGCTTTAGGTTCTCACCACCATCTTAATAGATATCGTTGGCTTGGCATTCTGGGCAAACGTACAAGTATACACAACTCGGAAGCTCATCCACTGGTTTCTCTAGTCGGATATCTCACGGAAGATAGAACAGGTTTTTTGTTGGGTAGACATCAAAATGCTAAGTATTAATCTATGCTACTCTGATATCGTTTTTGCATTCACTCATTCTCTCTCTCTCTCTCGCTCGTGTGCGACGATCATGATTCAAGTGAACCTCGAGGGTATTTGCATACGATTGTGCGATCGTTCCATCCGTGCCTCTACTTTAACCCTAATCGAAGCGCACAGCTAATAGGTACGAAGTCTGATTATGCGATAGGAAAGACGGTTAGTGTTTGAGTGAGATGTTCAAATAAGATTGCTCAGATGCGGTATTTCTGGCTTGTGGAAGTTGTGATTGCGAAATGAAATCTCTTAAACAAGATCAGAGAATGGGTTTCATTTCATGGGTTTACCTTGCCCGCTAACTGGACACATTGACTCACACTAGATCAATCACTTGCATACACTATCTCACGCGCATACCCTTGCAGCTCATCCTGGTCTAATTTAAAGTTTCGTTTACCCTCTTCTATCGAGCTTAATTTTCCAAATTGTCCATTCCCATATCAATTCGTAAGAGGTCTTTACAGTGTAAAAGTATTCGCGTGAGAAATTGAAGAATTTTGCACTGCCGCGAACGATAACTTTACAGAGGATGTTCTGAACACACGCCGTCTGCAGAAAGACATAATATGGGAGATATTTTAGTTATGTACAAGGATGATACGCCGAAACTAATGAATTGCATGAGCCATTTAACGATTCTGCTCACTCTCGCTCACACTCCCGATTAATGCTTCGCTTAAAATTAGCTTAAAAACTAACGCGACCTTCTCGCTATATTATACATAAATATGTACAAACTCATTTTCTCTTATGTCAACAATTGTTTTCATAATTACTCGCAGTAATATTATACAAATATATATATATGTGTATCTATCGTGAGAGAATGGTGTGTATATAATATATATACTATATGCATATGATTCATGTACCAATAATCAAAGGGTGTAATATGGATCTGTAATGTTAGAATACTCTTCAATCTCGAAACGCGATAGTTACACTTCTTAAATACAGGATCACATGCCAGTCCATTGCACTTCAAACGCCAATGTAATGAGCTATCGGAAATAAACTATCCAATTACTTAAGCATTGTGTTACGCGCGCGCGTGTGTGCGTGCCACCACTTTATCGTGAGGAAGGTCTTAAATGAGGATTCTCCCAATCACAACTTGATTTCCTACTGTCTTTTCATACAGTAAAGTTCTTTAAAAGATACTTTTGGAAACACAGGATGTCTGATTATAATGAAATTATTATGAAAATCGTGATAGAGAATTCGTTGGACGATTATTTTTCTTATGTACGTGTGTGGAGAATGGTGTTGAATGACACGACTAAGAGATCTAGGTAAATCTAGGTATAAAATGTTTGGCACAAGACATACTATTGGAGAAGAGTACATGGTCCTCTCAGACACCAGTACTTGTGGAAGCATTAATTACTATGAGCCGCGATTACCCCCGGTTAGATTAATCGTTCCCTTTACAATTAATCCAACATCTAATTCACGGGTCATTAGTCACGTATATTTCTCAGGGCAAGACTGTAACGTACAGGTAAAGTCCGAAACGATTAAGGGGCTTGTTAGGAGTAGCGAAGAAATGGGTCTGTCTCCGTCTGCTGAGAACCTGACGCGTGGAATTACGAATGACAAATGTGCACGAGTGCCACCTTACCTCAGCTTTTCTGGTCACATTGGCTTTGTGCAGTCGCCCTTCTTCTTGCCACGAACAAAGCTATTGGAGGATCATCCTCCTTTAACAGCTCTCCCTAATCAATTTCTTATCGAGATTCTTCCTCCGATTGGTGGCGGCCCTATACAGCTACTGCTCTTCGTGAAGTAAAGAGAGGATATTCACACTCCACCGAAAAGTTTACGGTACCAGTTGTACCTTTGGCACTACGTGTCATCGACCTTCTGCCTAGCATAATCCTCTCTGACAACAGACTCCTCCGCGATCCTCTTATGCGCCCCCGTAACATCTTTCTCCCTGTTCTTACCCGCAAAAACGTTTGTACTAGAATCCGTCTCGATATTGTGCTCGACGAAGCAGTGCACTTGCAATTCGTTCATCGTGCGCATCGGCACCGCACATATTTGGCATTTGTACGACTGCGTGTTCTCATCCGGAGTGCGGCACTCCTCATTGGAGAATGGTTGAGATCCTCGCTCCTTACCGTTGTACTCGCGCCTCTGGTGTGGAAGTTGAGTGGCGGCGAGTCGAGACTGTGGATTGCCGTCACTGTTTGCCAGCTTTGGTTCCTCATTCGTTTGACAAGAGCGGGACATGTCAGTGGAATCGGTCACTGCTTTCACCGGGAACTGATGCATCGTGTGCTGCAGAATTGGCTCGCCCTCGTCCGATGAGGTCTCGCCACCGCTGACTGCTTGGTTTAGCAACGGCTCGCCCCACTGGCCCACTTTACTGGGATCCTTCTCGCAAAGCCTTTGGGCCAATATCTGTACACATAGAATTACATTGTTGTTATTGATAGTAGATACACGTAATGAATAAAAAATAGGAGAAATATGTACCTGAAGACTAGTAAGACTATTATCACAGTCTGTGGTGTCAATATCATTTAAATTCACGCCTGATCTTTCCATCTCAGCATAGGTACCAAAAGGCAGTTTCCCTAAGCATTCGAGTTTCATGATGTGCATCTTGCTGCGCAGATGTTTGGCCAGGTGGCCGTGTATTCTGAATGCAATCTTGCAATCCGTGCATTTAAATGGTCTGGGATTGCTGGTTGTCGCTGCCCCGAAAGTCGAAGTCATACTGACCTAAAGAGCACCGAGTCATCCAATTATTCGTAAGAAGTCTTACAATGAATTAGCGAGTATTGTCGTATCATGCAATAATTACCTTATTATGATGAGAGACAGATCTCTCATGTTTCGTTAGGTGGCCTTTCGTGCGGAAGGAGACGGCACAGCTCTCGCATCTGAATGGCCTCTCAAAATAATGAATGTTGATGTGCAATCGCAACTGACTAGGCTTGCTGAACACCTTGTTACAAATTCCACACACGCTTCTACCGTCTTCCGTCACACTGTAACTACATGCAGTAGATTGAGCTCTTATAATAAACAATTGCCAAATTAGCAAAGAGTTAAAACCATGGAACGCTGCTCACCTAACATAATTAGGAGCCGGGCCACTGGATGGCTGTAAGAACTCGGCCTGTGGTTTTCCATTTCCTGTTGGCGAGGGTGATCTGAATCCTGGACCTCCAACTACCATTTTCCTAGCAACAGTGTGCTTTATACTCTCAGCGATACTCTGCTTCGTGATTTCAGGGGTATGCTTAATTTCTGGGTTTCTGACATCTATGTTCTGCGACCGTGGTACATCCTGCCCTTTCGAAGGATCGTGCATTGCCAGTTGCATCACTTCATAATTATTTCGTGGCTCTTGAGGCTGCGGATGTCTATAATCCGACAATAAAATCATATCTCTGCTTGGTGGTCTATTATCAATGTTTGCTTGACGCATTTCGATAGCCGGTGGTTGTGTGATATCTTGATTCGGCCTGATTTCATGATTAAATGGTTTAAATTCGCAGCTGGGAGACTTTAACTCTTGTCTACATAGTTTAAAGTCTTGCGAAGGTATCCGTAATTCCTGGGACTGTGCTCGGTAATCCTGGCATGGAGCTCTGATCTCTCTACTCGGTGGCCTCATGTCAATATTCCGAGGACTCTGATTCTGTATTCTCAGGTCTGTTGAGCCACTCCGCATCTCGTGAGATGATGGCCTGATCTCTTGATTCACTACGTGACATTCTCGAGCTCTCTCTATTTCCCCCATCATCTTTACCGAACTGAACATCGAGTTTCTATCCAAATCGTTACAGGATTGTGTGATCGATGTCAATCTAGCATTCACATCTACGTTAGGTGTGCTTCTGTTGGGTAATTCCAAAACATAAGCTGGCCTGTCAATACAGTTGTTGGTTTTACTGCTTGATAAACCGTACTCAACATTCGTTTTGGAATTTACAGGACTTGTTATATTTATACTATGATCATAGGTTTCCCTTTCAGTACTCGAGCGATTCGTTTGGTCTTTGTCTCTGTGAATTGATTCAATATCAAAGGGTCTTCTTTCTACTGTGGTGTTATTCTGATAAATCTTCTCCCTTATTTCCATTTTGATATCATCGGTGGTATGCTTCGGCATGTGTTTGATTCTCGAGTCCATAGCGGTCTGCTGCATTTTACTCGGATCCGTATACGTCACCGTCGGAACATGACCAGATTCGATGTTTCTCGATCGAGGAGAATGCTCGGGTTTATAATAAATGTCTTGATCCTTTTGTTGCTTATCCTGTTTCGAACTTCCAACGCGATATTGCTGCTTGATCTTGCTGTCCATCACATGCCTTTCCGTAAGGTACGCCTGTAGCATATGCCCTTCGGCATCAGGCTTCCACTCTCTGCCTTGCATAGGTAATCTTTCCATAGTCTGCACGATCGTTTGTAGTAAAACTGGCTCGGAAACCGGAGTCAAAATATCTGCTGGCCGAACTCTCTGTGGTACAGGTGATGGTAGAGCCGGGAGAGGCTGCTTTATCGTAAGATCCATAGGTTGAGACAACGATTGATGCCTGGAATCCATGTAATTTACTTCCTCTATCTCCACGTCCGATTCTTCTTTCTTCGAGGTTTGAATCACACTAGTACGTGGCTCTTCTGGGACGTTTCTGTTAGATGGGAAGTAGTATCGATGGGATAACTCATTTTGTGCCAAAGTATTTCCTTGAGTACTGACACCATGGCTACTGAGGGGTACACTGGCCACAGTGGAAGCGACACTGACTGGTACTGAGGTTGTTGGGAATGTCAGCGTATAAGGATAGGTGGTTGGTCTTCCGGAGGGTAGCAATCCAGGCAATCTAGTCATGGTATTTCTTTGCGAAAGACTGAGAAGGCTTTGGGCAGCCTCGTGTTCCTCACTTCCAGATTCCTCGCTGTCATCTCCATCACTTTCATCTTCTTCTTCGGATGATTCTTCAGTATTGCCATCGGCGGCAAGTCGAGCGATGGCATCCTTGTCTATGTTCTCGTCACAGACAGAAGTGGGCACCGGGACCACACCAAGCTCGACACACTTCTTGTAATGAGCCTTTGACTTCATGTGCTTCGTCAGGTTGCCTTTCGTCTTGAAGCTACGCAGGGTACACAATGTCTTAAACCTAGCCAACTAATGCTGTCTCTTGATTCAAGGGTACTGGAATCTCTAAGAGAACAGCTTTGATCGAGCGTGACTACTGCTTTCTTATTGAACGCAAATACTCGCGTCACAGATTAAAAGTAAGGCAATGAGCAGTCATCGAAACGTAAACACGACGTAACAAGGGGAGGGAGAATGGAAAGAGCGACTCACCTAAAAGCGCAATGCTTGCACGTGTACGGCCTGACATTCGTATGCGTTCTGATATGTTTCTTTAGCATGGATGGCTTCTTGCATCGAATGCCACACTCCTCGCATACGTATCGACCTCGACCTTATGCGATAAAAGAATGAATATCTTTAGTTATATTGAAAAAAAAACTCCACTTATAAAATGAATCTTATGACATGTGTTTGATCAAGCCTGAATAAAGCCTAGCTATACTTAACGTGACTTTAATATAAACAGTGTTTTCTCTTCGCATTAAGATAAACTTTCCTAATGTAATTCTGATTACTGAAATCATCACGAAAGTCTAGCGTGCTTCTTGCAAAATGAATGCGAGTGAATAAGTAAGCATGTCTATGCTTTGCTCACCTCTACCTCTGACGTAAGTGTAATCCTCGTTGCTTTCGAAGCCGCCGTCGAATATCTTAACACGTTTGGCTTTCTCCTGCATGTCCGAGTCCAGACCACTGTCCGGACTGCTTGGAGTGCTTGGCCTTTGGGACGAGTGCGTGAGAATGTCCTCCTGCTTCTTCCAGGCGGTTGTATAGTTCAGTGGTCGGTGGCGGGAGTCGTAATGGGCCATGTCCACATCGGGCGGTGCTTCCTTGCAGATCTTCCAGTTTGAATACATCGAGAGGCCGTGTTGCTGAGTTACATACATGGGCTGTGGCCTGTTTAGCGTACAGTAGAACACCCTTGTCGAACACTTTAGGCCCAGATATGTATAGGCGTGGCCGTTCAGATACAGCTGACCATACGATTTCTTTGGCCGCGGTGTCTCCGGACTGATCAAAGGTAATGTGTTCGCCGTTGGTGTGATACCGTGATGCTTCTTCGGCGTAAATGTACCTGGCTTCAGAGGTAAAGACGTCGGCCTTAAAAATTTACTCCCACTTGTTTCCTCGTTTGTACTTTCCATTTCCTTCGGGGATTTTGCCTCGGCTTTATCCATTTTCATGTCTAAATCTGAGCCAAGCTTGCTTGATACTTCTGAATTAGATGTGTCCATATTAACTAGAATCACTGAACCTGTGGATTCTTTCGTTTTAGATCCATTGAATGTATTACAATTATCAGTTGACTTAGGTCTCGCTTCGGGAATAACTGACTTCACCCTGCCATTTTCATGGGGTGGAGGTGAATCGTACTTCGATAAAGAATTATGGTTCAAAGTCTCCGCGGGTATTCTCCCAGCATCAACTTCACTCACACCCCAATTCGAAGGTCTCTTCCGACATTCAGTCGTTTCCTTAGGAGAATATCGAAGTTTGCTATACGATGATGAATTATTAGCGCTGGCATTCACACCATTAGGATAAGTGAATGCTTTCTCAACCTTCGGACTTCGGTCATAAGAAAACTCCCGCCTTTCACGTGGGCTTTCTAGAGTCCTGTACTTAATTGCAACACTATTCTTGATATGACGGTCGAGCTCGGCCTTGTTGATCTCACCGGTTGGAGTGGACGGCACTCTAGCCCTGTATTTATCAGTGGAAGTCTCCGTTTTCACGCTAGGAACTTTCGGGCTGGGTAGTCCACTCTTTAAGGAATCACTGGTCGGAGCTTTGAAGGTAAGTTTCGAGTCCTTCGCTGGACTCGCCAAATCGAGTGGCTGTCCCATCACCGAAGCATGACTGCTGGACATTGGTCCAGGTATTCCAGGTACACTAGGAGTCTGTACCTTGACAGGACTCGCGAGATCCAAGGGTTGTGGTATCATATGCAGGCCAGGGAGACCTGGGATCACCTTATATCCAGCCTCTCCACTTGCTATGCTCGGGGATATGTCTATTGCCGTGGTACCGGACAACGTATGTGGCCCAGGCATCCCGGGCACGTATGGTATCACTTTGCCACCATGCAGAATACTCGTGATTCCCGCTTGCGGTAAAGTCAGTGGATTATAGGCAGTGATACTTGTGAGGGGATTCAAGTGGGGCTCAAGATAATTGTAGCATGACATGCTGGGCGCTAAGTTCGGCGTTGATATGTTCGGTATGATCGGTGCCAGCATTTTTGGCGTGTTCGCTAAAGATATGGAGGCGCTTGATGTACTTGCTGGTGTTCCTGGTGGTTTGTGCACTATCGTACCGCCCGAGTGGAGACCGGAGCGCACGACAATCGAAGCGGTCTCGGTCGTGACGCACTTACTATTCACTATGTGCTCACTAGTCGGCGAATTCGTTTGCCTAGGCTCAATCCTCATAGTCTTTGTCTCACCGGTGTTGTCAAGGATACGTACTTCACCGCCAAACATCTGAAGAGAATTCGGCCGTGGGTACTTGCTTAGTTCCTCAAGAGATCTAAGACTGGTTGGTACAGACTCGGATCTTGGCTTCTTAGCTGGTGGAGCGTAGGCATCTACTAATCTTGTGTTTCCCAGGAGAGGTCCGGGCGAAGGAAGTGGATGCAGTGTGGAATAATAGTCGGCGGACCTTGTATCGAACTCGGAATCTCTCTTGTCAGGTTCCACTTGATAGTCCGGTCTCCGCGGACTCGCTGCACCCTTGCAATAGTACTTCCTATGCGCGTCTAAGTTATCGATACTCGAGTAAGGGATGTTGCATGAGGGGCACACGAAGTTCTCACCCTCCGCTGGATGATTCTCCTGGGCTTGACTCTTCAGTAGAAGATCCTTCATGATTGAACCGTCAGTATCATTGGCACGATCTTTACTCTCCTGCGCGAAACTATCACTGTAACAGCGTTTCCTTCTCGCAGCATCTTCCACAGATGAAAGATTCAAGGGTTGTTCTCCCACTTTCGTCTCGACGAGACTTTGCTGCCTTTGCATGAGCTTATGCAGCCGTGGATCCACCGCATCAACAATCGCTTGATTGTCAGTAATGATTTTTTCGATGTGTTCCTGCACTTGTTCAGCGATTGGTTTCGGAGTACCACCAGCACTGTGAGTCGAGGACGAACTGTTACTGGAAGAACTCGATGATAAGGAGGATGTCTCCGTATCATTATTCACGCATTGGAGGGCTGTGTGGAATTTCGGCTTATAGATCTTCCCAGTCTTGACGGTCTTCACTGTGCTTACTGTCATCGTCGGGGTAGAGGCTGGTGGCGGGGGTGGCGTGCCAGTACCATTACTCGCACTGTCTGACAGACTTATATCTGAGTCTTCTGATACCTGAAACATAATATTAAAAGGCACTTTTATAGTATTGTTAAATAAACGACAGTTGTACAAGTTGATGCTAGAATGAAATTGTATTATTATATTTATTTAAATCCAACTACCTTGCTGGCATCGCCACCCTCCATTTTCAAAGCGTGCGCCCGTGACCTGCAGTGCTTGTAGAGATTCGACTTGGTCTTGAAGGCGAAGCCGCACAGTACACAAGGATAAGGTCTCTCGTTCGTGTGCGCCCGTATGTGTTTCTGCAGGACACTCGGTTTTGCGCAGGAGAGCTTGCAGTAAGGACAAATGTATCCGCTCTTCCGGGACTCGGTTGCCTCTCCTTCTGGCTCCGGAGAAGTCTCGCCTTTAACAGGTTCCTTCGGAGATTTCCTCTTAAGTGGTTCCGGAGATCCGTTTGTCGCCGGTAACGTATCTCTACGAGGCTCCACCTTGGTGGCGACTTCCGTCGTCGCCATCTTCTTGAACTTCTTGTGCAGGTACTTTGGCTCTCCATCGTTGTTGTTGTTATTGTTGTTGTTGTTGTTATTGTTGTTCGTCAACTGTGGGTCTGTCATCGCCACAGTGTGGGTCTCTGGACAGGTAAAACAGAAGCGGATCTTGAGTAACCGCTTGGAAGATCTTTCCTTGGTAGTTGAGGTTTGATGGTGCGAATGATAGGAGCGGTGAGAGTAAAGAGGATAAAGGGGATAAAGCAAGGAGGAAAGTTAGAGGCGCGAGAGGAGATGCTGCGGTTGCGGCGGTCCACGGAGGACTAGCGCAGTGCGATCATCGAAAGAATCGAGGGAAAAAATGAGCGAACGAGAAGCTTCAAATGACTCAGAAGGAGGTATGGAGGAAAGCGGCATCGAGATGCGCGTTGCACTCCGAGTGATTCACATCTCGGGGCAGCCTCTTCTTCGTTTTCCAATCGGTATCCCGCGAGAATCGACGCGATCCTTTCGCGAAACTCTTATACTCGGAAGAGGATAATAGATGTGAATCACGTGACGTGCGTCCGATGTAATCGTCGTGCGCGCAGCATCCGTGCGAGGGATCCACGAAAAATCCCATCTATCAACATCGATCGTCAGAAGGATCGGTTTAACGATCGAGGGATTTCACCGCGGAACTTTATTGAAGCCGAGTACAAGCAATTTACCAAGCTCTATGAATAGCAACGCGCAATCGCTGCAACGCGGTATTTACAATTAGTTTTACGCGCACTTACGGAGAACAATGGCTCGCCAATACGAGGTACATTAGTTCCCGGTAGCGCTGAAAGACCACGGTACTCAATATATCACAGTGTCACTGCCCAATGATTAATTGCATGACCGATCGTGCAGTGATTCTTTTCTGTCTATTTTGCAGTAAGCGCATTTGCATTTTTCTTCGCACCAAGTTCTTGAAAACTCTTTAATGAGCAACCGATACTCCCCTTGCCAACAAGTATTCACTGGATTTCGCAATGGGAAATCGCAACTTTTATTGATAGAATTGCAATTAAAATCCCTCGGATTTCAATATACTTTGCTTCACTTAAAAACTCCTTGAATCTTGAGAAAAAAGGAAGCTTAAATACTGCCATCTGAAAATATGAAGGATATGCCGATCGATTCCGTTCGAGTTACGATTCTAACGCGAGCACAATTATTCCTCCGCTTAATATTCAAAGCTCGAAAGGTCGTTCTTACGGAATTATGCGAGAGAATGGCGTTACGAAAGCGGAAGCAGCCGTGGGTTCAACAGTTCAGAGCTCTCAGTTGCTCGCCAACGAATAGGACTTTCCTTCTACTGGATTTCCATTTATAAGTAATGAAGTCAAACCCTTCATCCCCGCTTCGCCCCGCTCTTCCACTTCGGCCGCTCTTAGTGCACAACTCGTGTCAAATCGATCGGTAATTATTCAGAGTGAATCGGGAGACTCGCTTAAATTTCGAAGTAGTCTTCCCCGGTAAGCCGTATAATTGGCTAATGGATTAATATCTGACACCTATTGCGTGAAAATCATAGAACGGCTCCTTCTACCAATCCTCTACGATTTCTACGCCTCGAGAATAATCCACTAAGGGTGAATGATTTCTCCCTTGGCGTGGAGAACTTGATGGCTTTTATGCGAGGATCGGCTGACTAATGTCTGTTATAGGATTAGCGAGTGAGATTGTATTCGTCGGTGAGTTGCGAGATGGGAGCTCGAAACCAGGAGAATTCAAGCTCTAAATCGTCAAACGGAATCCACACGGGCAGGATGAAATGCACGACCAAGTACACGCGGTGTGCGCGCGTGCATTGCACTATCGGAGAGCTTTCGTCGTTACTCAAAGGAACAAAAGCGGCGGCGGCGGCGGCGGCGGCGGCCGCCGGGAGTTGGGCGTTCTACCCCGTTCGTTCTTTCGATCCTCTCTCTTTCCATCGGGCTTTTTTCCGAAATGCATACCTGAAAAATGAAAGTCGAGGCCTGCGTATCTCCTCGCACTCCTCTCCAGTGTTCGCCCACCCTATTTCGCCCCTCCGAAGCTCCCTCTATCTCACTCTATCTCTGCCCGGATGCTTGCGGATACATTCGCGAAACAAAAATAAGTTCGTCCTTTATGCGCCCCAGTATTGAACGAGAGATACGAGAGCTTGCTTTCTGTCAAAGCGCGCTCGATAGCCCTGTGCATCCCCTAAAACATAGGCATACCAACTCGCAATCTTTGCCCTCCATTAAAATATATTAAAAACGAAATCAAACCTCTTTGACTTTTAAAATTTCATTATCGGTATGTCTATTCTGGAATTATTGAAAATCCTACAAAATCAGATATCATTTCCATGTGATCTCTTCATTCGGAACCGCAAGGAATCCGTGTGCAAGGGGAATCTAGCTCTCCGACGGGCCGTTTCACATTTTCCTCGGGATTTACGAGTGGCGTTTCGAGGAACGAGAGCTCGATAGACTCCATCCAGCAAACAAATACTCGGTCAGCCTGTGGGTTCTTGCTTATTCTTGGCAGGAACGAGAGAGGTAAAACGTAAAATCGCACGCGCGCTGCCGCTCTCCCACGCCCGCGCGTTTCTCCCTTGGCGCCCGAAATCGGCGATGCTTTTCTCCGATGTCGCAGCGGCGCGCGCGCGCGCGCGCGCGAGTACAACCGTCAGCCCAAGTGGCCCGCTAATTTTGGACCACGCTATTTATACGTCGAGCGAGAAAGAGTTGCTGAAGAAAAAGGAGAATTTACTGAGAGAACGAGGAGAAGAGAGTGGGCGGAAGAAACACGTTAACTCCACTCAATGAACTGCCACGCATATAATCCGTCCGCAAAAGTCGCAGAACGTTCCTGAACAGATTTATACAACGGCGATGTCGATACTTTCCAGGAAATTGATTCACAGTCTTCGCAGAGCCATCAATAAATATTGTAATGATTTCTTCGTTTCGATAAGCCGGTTGGTTATTAATGAAAGCATAGAACCATTCATTCGAACGGTGTACTGGAAAGATCGGGGCCGTCGAACTACTTTCTTCGATGGAACCAGTCTCGAGCAGAAGTGCAAACTTTCCCCCGAAAATATTTTCAAATTAACTGTATGAGAATGAGTAAACTTTAGAAAGAATCAATTGGTATTCTTGTGTAATTAAGATTCAAGTGAATAAGCAGATAGCAAGGAGATGAAAAAGTTCAAGGCTAATTTTCATAACGGCATGCTGTCTCTTGGACAGAGTGTAGATTCGGCCACGTGTATAATAGATTCATTGATACTCCTTGGTAAACAGAATGCCGGATACTACGCGTGTCGAGGATGCTCTCGCACACTGCTCCCTTTATGAGATTCTCGGCTAGAGTCCGCGGAAATGAATGAAAGCAGCAATCACGCGCGCTCCCTCACTGCTTCCATTCTTGTCGATCCTTCTGTTCCACGAACGCGAGCGGTGATATCAATGTGAAATTATCACAGGATGTTTTACTTCTCGGCTACAGTACAGCGTGAAAGTATGAGGAGTCTTTCGCGAGCCATTGTTATTCAGGCCAGTGTCCTCTGCCAACAAGAAGAAAGCAAACTCGACCATTTAACATTTTTTATTTCGTTTACTTCTCATGTCGCTTTTTGCTATTTATAATTTTTATTGTCACAGGCAGACGAAAGACAGCTTGGAATTGGTGATGTCACAGGGAATTAGTGCTGGTTTAATAAATCTAATTCAAGCTCTAAAAAGCTAGGTCACCGAGAATTTTGGTAAGTTGATCGATACGAGCGGGTGACTGATTTACAATTGAGGCACTCACCATCCGTAAAACTTATCAAAGACTCGACTGCCGTTACAAAATCATATGGGAAGAGTTTACGTTGCAACATGTGCGCAAGCTCGATTAAGATTTGCTGGCCAGTTGTGGGCCCGCGAGAAATAGGTCATGGATTTTGTTTCGTGCAATCCTCGCAGAATCCACCAATCCCTGTGTGTATTTACTGCAACGATCGTTGAAACTATGCCTCTCTATGCTAGATGCACGACAACAACAACAACAACAACAACAACAAAAAAGCGACGGATAGAGCTGCCGCAGCGAAACAATGGGGATTGCCGCGGCTAACAATTCGAAGAGCGCCGAAACCCCTGCATTTTTCGAAACGATGAAAAGGGGGCGCACAATGCCACCAGCAATCGGGATGAACGATTCACGCTCCCTGGTTTTCGTAGTGGACGTTGTGTTTGCACCGAGGGCGATTGGTGAACGAAAAACATCTCCACAATAAAAGTTAATTCAAACAATATATTTTTGAACATAAAAATCGAAAGATATGTAATTTAATATAAGTCCTGTCTTTACTATAATTTAAACTGGATCAATAAGAAAGGATTAAGTGTTGAAACCACTCGAGTTAGACACAACGAACAAGAGGATTCTGAATGACTAATGAAAAACGTACTAGAGCCATTGAATACCGCCACGAGGCCCGCAATGCCTCGGTGAAATAACGGAGAAGTCTCGATCTGCCTGGTGGAACCGGCTCGTTTCGATAAATACGACCATTCAATGGATATCGGACTCCTCTCCGCATAAGAGTGGCATCCGCGAATAACTGGGGGGAAATTGCATGAAAAGTCGCCTCGTAAAAACGTGGCCGGCCTCCTCTAATCAATATTGGATGCAGCCGCTTGCCAGCTTTCGAGGGCAGCTCTGATATCACTGCAAGCCAATTACGGCGAAAACTCGCCCATTTCCTCTCTCTGGCTGGTCGGTGAACGCATAACGAGTACTACACGAACCGCACTAAAACCTCGAGCCATCTACTGCAACCCGTTATATCCATTATTCCTCCACAATCATTCTAAACCCCCCTGAAAATCCGTCCCCGATTATAATCTTTTCGAATGCAGATCGCGTCAGCGCTTTTCCTATCTATTTCCGCCGATTAATTACAACTCTAAATTCTCACGGATGCAGCGACGACTTTCTACCAGATACTGCAGTCGATAACTGGTGGAAGAAGGCTTCTGAAAAATTGATGGAATCCAGATCGGTTTTGGAAAGAGAGCAAGAAAGCGAGAAGGTGCGTAGTGGAGAGAGCTCGGTGTTCATCAATTTGCGAAGGGATTAATCTTGTTTAGCCAAGCCCGGGGCAAGCGTGTCGTTTTACGGATGCACACACCGCTGCCTAGCCAAGAGAGAATAAAGCTCCGGGATGCTGCGCTGCACAACTCGCCGGCAGTACTGGATCTCGTCGAGTTTCAAGCGTAGCGGTAGCAGCAACCGTACGAGCGAGCGAGCGAGCCCCCCGAGGGCATTTTCCTGACGTATTGGCGTTATTATTGTTTGCTCTCTATCTCGATAGCTCGCTCCCTGACCTCCTGGCCCTCCCAGTCATCCGCGCATCTACTCTCTTCTCTCATCCTCTCCTCTCCCCCACCACCACCACCACCACCACCGCACTCCTCTCCACCATCTAGCTCTGTTAGAATCAACTCTCGCCTCCTCCCTTTATGCTCTGCTACTGGAATTCCGGAGTCCGTACACGCCTGATCGCTCAACAATCGGCACTATCTCTCTAACTAGCGATTACCGATCATCTTCGGGCCAGTACACGTACGTAACGCTCCGACGAACTACACGCTCACGCTAGAGGGGCAAATTACCGCTTTGATTGTTGGAAAACCTTAATGCACCTATGACGCCAGTCGTCCTTATTGAAAGTAATCTCTCGGATGAATTGAACTTGCGTCATTCTTGAAAATAATGCTATTATTATTGAATGTTGAAAGAGAACTATATTAAAGAAGAAAGAACACGTGGCGCCGTAATAGAAGTCTGTGAAGTCATTCTGATATTATTGTCGCCTAATAAGTGCAGTGGCTGTTGCAACGCGGAGAGCAGAAGAGTGCGGCGTCGCCGGTGCCAGAATTAGCGTTGTTACTGATAAGCCTAGGAAAAACGTCATCGGACGATGAGTACCAGTGACACATGAAGGCTGCGCTGGCGATAAGCGGGTGCGAGAGTGCGAGTGGCCGAGCAAACGAGGAGAGTAACTCGCGCGACAAATCGATCAATTACCAGCCGTGAATAGCCGGCTGCCCTGGCTGATGTTGCGCCTCTGTCTTGTGCTCTTCTACAATACCCGACACACCAGCTAGCAACGCGTTACTTGCTACCGGGAATTCGTTAATCGCTTTATACGCCGACCTGCCAGACACGCTAAACTGTGCCATCCAGACGGCCCTGCAACCCTGACTCACGCACCAGTCTTAACACCCGCTTACATTCCTACTTCTCACGCACCGAAAGCCAATGGACTTGTTAACGTAACACCTCTCAAAGTCTGATATCATCCGATTCGTTGTCAATAAGTTAATTATTCAAATTCGAACTCTTTGCTTGCCGAACAGTTCAAGCTATTTAAATCTTGGAATGTAAGATTATTTGAATATTGCTTCATGAAAACCTAAGCTACTGAATGTTTGCCTGGTGATAATCATTCGTATGCGTTCACTTGCTGGGTAACTACGAGCGAAACGAGCGTTATCCTTGATACCATGCTATTACTATTACCGATTGATCGCGCCAATTTACGATGATTCAAATCGTTGTATTTATACCGACGTACACCATATTAGTTTACGCTCTATCTTATCGCACTCGATTAGTAGGTAGAAGGGAAGCCTGAATGGCGCTTCGGGATTCTTACATGTTGGAGATTAAGTATTGCAGTTGTTCCAAGTGAGTTTCCGAGAAAGTTGGCATTCCATTTATGAGTGAATGGACAGTACCGCTTTATCGATCGCTTATGGGAGGGCTCGGTCGGCCTTTCGGTCCCTCGGTTTCACGGAAAACTTTGTCGAGCGGAAGAATCCGCTCCGAGTTACCCTGCGGACTGGTGCGCACGAGAGTGTGTGCTCGCCGAGCGAGAACTGGTTAACTTTTGATCCCCCTTTCATTCCTCGTCGCCCGCAATCTTCCACAGGTTCTGATCGACGAATCGAAGATAATTCGCGAAACGATTGGTAGCCCAGATAGAAAAAGTGATGGAGAAATTTCAGAATTATATATTATAGATTATAGCTGTTAGGAAATAAATATTTGATTTGCAAAAACAAACCTAGTTTTACTCCGCACAATAAAAGATACTATTTTTGACAGTTCAAGCTTAGCTTCATCGAAGTCATCGAAACTGTTGAGGAAGCCGTAAGCCCGCACTGCTAGTTATATTTACCGCGATCGAGCAGCTGAGTCATCGTGAACGAGGAAATACCGAGAACGGAACGCAGGTTAACAATAAACAGGAGGATTACATAAAGGGAGGTTGCATAAAAATGAATGCGCGCGTGCGAGGTTCTCGCGCTGTAGACGAAAGCGAAAATCGACGGGAACAAAACCAGAAACACATTAAAAACATATCGCAAAGCACCTACTTTATTATCGCACGTCATTATGCCACGAAAAATTCTTTCTTCCGACACAGTTGTAATTATTTGGGAGATGAGTTAACGCGTTCTCGTGGATATTAACTGGTTACACAATCGACTCGAGAGTC
Source organism: Ectemnius lituratus (assembly GCA_910593735.2). Taxonomy (NCBI): domain Eukaryota; kingdom Metazoa; phylum Arthropoda; class Insecta; order Hymenoptera; family Crabronidae; genus Ectemnius; species Ectemnius lituratus. The sequence goes on from OU343038.1 coordinate 15,908,518, forward strand.
AAATAATGGTAGAGAAAGGGAGGAGATTCATTGACGAGTGAAAAACAGAGGCGAAGTCCAAAAGTGTGTTGATAGCTGTGATTCACTCGAGAGACGACGGGTCAGTCTCCTCATGCACTGTACGTTTACAAAGCGGCGGGATCGATCAGCTGTGGATGCTCTTTGTTCGATGATCAGAACTCCAGAGAGTGGAAGGGTCATCGCGATGTCTCACAAAAACTATATGGAAGTCTCATCGGCGACTAAGAAACAGTCGAATTCTTTCACGCATTCCATGAAAAAAAGTTCGGTTTCATATAGATTTTTCTGTTGATTTATAAACAATTCGAGAAAGTTCGAAAATCTTCAAAAAATCGAAAATTTGTGAAGGGGTACATATGGAAAAATTTGCGAAAAAATGAATTTTGAGCTGGGGCTCTGGAATTTATATCACTTCTTCCTTGATGCAAGAAAACATTCTCCACCAAATTTCAGCCCCGGAAAATGTTGAGAACTATGAAAAACATGGGAAAAACCATGAAAATGAATTATTCAAGATCGGTTTTCCATGTGTTTTCGGTACAATTCTGGCACTTTGACTACTGGTTTTATGTTTTTTATCCGTTTTGAGACTCAAACAATCGAAATATCAAGCGTTCGTTCAAGTCCCAGAACCTTCGAAAAATCGAAAATTTGTGAAGGGGTACATATGGAAAAATTTGCGAAAAAATGAATTTTGAGCTGGGGCTCTGAAATTTATATCACTTCTTCCTTGATGCAAGAAAACATTCCCCACCAAATTTCAGCCCCGGAAAATGTCGGGAAGTGTGGAAAACATGAGGAAAACCACGAAAATGAAATATTCAAGATCGGTTTTCCATGTGTTTTCGGTACAATTCTGGCACTTTGACTACTGGTTTTATGTTTTTTATCCGTTTTGAGACTCAAACAATCGAAATATCAAGCGTTCGTTCAAGTCCCAGAACCTTCGAAAAATCGAAAATTTGTGAAGGGGTACATATGGAAAAATTTGCGAAAAAATGAATTTTGAGTTGGGGCTCTGGAATTTATATCACTTCTTCCTTGATGCAAAAAAACATTCTCCACCAAATTTCAGCCCCGGAAAAGGTCAGGAAGATTTAAAAACATGTAAAATACCGTAAAAATTTGACCAGGTCAAATATTCAGGATCGGTTATCCGTGTGTTTTCGGTACAATTCTGGCATTTCTGCCACTGGTTTCATGTTTTCTTTCCGTTTTGATACACAAACAATCGAAAAATCAAGCGTTCGTCCAAGTCCCAGAACCTTCGAAAAATCGAAAATTTGTGAAGGGGTACATATGGAAAAATTTGCGAAAAAATGAATTTTGAGCTGGGGCTCTGGAATTTATATCACTTCTTCCTTGATACAAGAAAACATTCTCCACCAAATTTCAGCCCCGGAAAAGGTCAGGAAGATTTAAAAACATGGAAAATACCGTCAAAATTAGACCAGGTCAAATATTCAGGATCGGTTTTCCATGTGTTTTCGGTACAATTCTGGCATTTCTCCCACTGGTTTCATGTTTTCTTTCCGTTTTGATACTTAAACAATCGAAAAATCAAGCGTTCGTTCAAGTCCCAGAACCTTCGAAAAATCGAAAATTTGTGAAGGGGTACATATGCAAAAATTTGCGAAAAAATGAATTTTGAGCTGGGGTTCTGGAATTTATATCACTTCTTCCTTGATGCAAGAAAACACTCTCCACCAAATTTCAGCCCCGGAAAAGGTCAGGAAGATTTAAAAACATGGAAAATACCGTCGAAATTAGATCAGGTCAATTTTTCAGGATTGGTTTTCCATGTGTTTTCGGTACAATTCTGGCATTTCTGCCAGTGGTTTCATGTTTTCTTTCCGTTTTGATACTTAAACAATCGAAAAATCAAGCATTCGTCCAAGTCCCAGATCCTTCGAAAAATCGAAAATTTGTGAAGGGGTACATATGGAAAAATTTGCGAAAAAATGAATTTTGAGCTGGGGCTCTGGAATTTATATCACTTCTTCCTTGATGCAAGAAAACATTTCCCACCAAATTTCAGTCCCGGAAAATGTAGAGAAGTATAGAAAACATAGGAAAAACCATCAAAATTAGACGAAATTAATTATTCAGGGGACTGTTTCCATGTGTTTTCAATATAATTCCGGCATTTCTGCTACTGATTTCATGTTTTCTATCCGTTTTGATACTCAAACAATGGATTTATGAAAAATTACAAAAAGTGGGGAAGAGTTGCTGAATCTATCACCGTTAGGACTCATGATAGAGTAAATAAAATCCACTCTCTGCCCACCGACCATTCACCACGATTTCTCCCAATTTGAAAGCGTTTTCAACTGCGAAGAAACAAAGCCCGTAGCAATAATGTCGATAAGAATCAAGCCTCGATGTCGATCGAGCGTATAAATTTCGGGCTTTCCAGTGACGCCAGTACTGTCGTTTCCATCGAATGATAATCCCGTGTTTTTAAATGCGCATAAAGTATGAATTCCTTTTGAACGGCTCGGAGGTGGATCGCATGCATAAATAAGGGCCGTTTTCCACACTAGAAACTTTGGTCACCGAGAAACCAGCTTATGATTGTACGCAGGAAGTCTGAAAATCAAAGAGAAGGGAAGTGCTGAAGTGCATGCTGCAAAGTTCATTAGATGCGCTCAGCACACGCGAGTCAAACAAGTAAAGTTGTCTACTCAACGAGCAAGTACTAAATCCATGCAAGTTTCAGACCTGCTAGATATTCACCAAACAAGAGAAAATCGAGAAATCCGGGATATAATTCCTACAGCCGATCTACTCGATGCTATCGCGCGTTCTCAATCGAAAGTCGGTCTCTCTCACACGCTTTATAGGTCCCGCTTACTCCACGGCAAAGCGAGGAAACCCCTCTCCGGAGTTCGTACGGTGCTGCCACCGAGAGGGAAGCCGGAGGTTCCCCGTGGTCGTCGGCGCAAGTGAGTCACGCGTGCGACTTGACTCGCACGTCTGACGATCCCCGTTCGCCCCACCACCCCGCCGACCCACGTGTCTGTGTGTGCGCAACCGGCCCTCTTTTTCCTTCGGACGCTTCCCACACCACCAGCCGTGTCTGACGAAGCGCCTGCTTCCCCCACCAGAGCGGAGATCGTCGAGCGTGCTGTGCTCCGAGCTGAACGGAGAAACACCGAGTGAGAAGGAGCACCATTCTGTGCTAGAGCGAGAACGAGAGCCTTCCAATCCGGTCAAGCTGCCAGTGCCACGAGGGATCCCCGCTCGTTCTCTTACTCTCTCATACAACGTTCCTAGTCCGCCTCTCACTCGCTCGTGGATAAAGCACCTTACACAACCAACGATCGAACCAACCCGGACCAACTATACCTGTCGACAACCAGCTGAGAAATCCAACACTCGATATACTACACGCGCAGCAACGGTCTTTTCGTAACAGAGCTGAAGTGACTCGAAGAATGAGAATAAAAATGAAAAAAACTTAAGATATGGGATTCCCATGGCACGGAGTGTGACAACTGCTTAAGGTATTCGCTCTCCGAAAGAGGAGGAACGAGTTAAAGGGGACGGCGAGGCGAGAGGAAGAGCGGGAGGTGGCGCGCACGGCGATGGGTGATTAGGTCACGCACCCCGTGCGCGCCTCTCGTCTACTACGTGCCCTAGGACGTTCACGGCCGTGCGCCGCCAAAGATCCCACATTGTTTTCGAGGGAACCCCACCTCCCTCTCTCCAGCTCTTGCTACGCCAACACAGGAGGGAGAGAAAGAGAAGCTAAGAGGAGGAACGAAGGCCGAACGAGTGACTGGCTTCCAGGGATCCCTGGACGAGTTTGAGTTACGTTTTGCGGTACCGGAGATACGTGGCCGACTGGTGTGACGATGATTCAACGCCGATTCGGCGCAGCCACTCAACAACCAGCTGAACGATCAGAGACTCCCATCTTTTTTACATACCACGTGCTTTTTGCTTACAGTTATTTCTCTTTATAGTGAAACTTGAAATACAGAATATATCGAATAATAATGCCGTCGACATTTGTCAAGGATTGTTAGAGAAATTAATTATACAGACCAAGAGTTCAATTATCATTGTTTAAGAGGAGTACCGCGGACTAAGATAGTTCTGTGGAATAAGGTGACTCCGGTTCTCTAGATTGCGCGTTCCAAGTTAATTGGGCCAGCAGCGCGCGTCGCTCGAGTGAATTTATTAGCAGTCATTGCACAAGCCGAGCACGACTTCATGCTCATTCACGATCGCCACTGTGACGATCGACGGAATAATTGCGAGAACGAGCAAGTGCGGAGAGCGAGAACCGGAGACACCGAGGATACTTATTGCTGATTCAGTGTATCCATTGAGAGGAGAACTTTACCAGAAAATCTTGCGGCTTCTGTCTGATGCTATAATACGAACAACATTCCAAGAATATCGGGTGACAGTATCGCGGTGGTATCATGACTGTTTCGTTGCTATCGCTGACTCTTTTTCAAAAGGGACAGAGAAAGAACACAATGAAGATATATGGACGACAATTTTCATCAGATTCAAAAGTACAAAGTTCTGTGCTTCCTACTGAAATATTAGGGTGAAAGTGGGCTTTTGTTGGAGACTTGTAATTCGAGATGCGCTTCTACCATCCGACTAATTAGCCTTTCAGGACATCTCTCTACCGGGGATCGTATTTCACAGTTCCACTGGCAGTCCAAAAAATAAGGTTCCGTCGTTTTCATTCACACATATCACACACACACACACACAAACGTATAAAGCTGGGTAATCCCCGGAGGAATTAAAAGAAAAGATTAGAAATAAAGGAACGTAGTTCGTATTCTGTGTATACTGTGCACTATCTGTTCCGGAATGTTAGTGCACGCAGTCCGACTCCTAGAAAATGCGATTCATCGATTCCTCGCTGGGATTCCGGCAAACGTGACTCATTGCCAAGTAACCCGGGAATGTATCGTCACTTTCGTTTCAGTTTCTGCGTTTCCACGAGCATTACGCCCAGAAGAAAATAAAACCTGCCTTGCTGCATAGGCATTTCCAAGGCACAAGAACAGATTGCGGTTTGTGAATGACACGCGTGTCCAATTCCCAGTAAAAAAGAAAAAGAAAAGACAATGTCGAGTGAATGCACTGACTGCCGAATAATCGAGTGTAAGAGAAATGACGTGTCACATTCGCGAGAGGTGTCCTTGTCACGTGGTTCCTCGATTCAGCAACTATTCACTACTACCAGTGTTCTCACACTCTCACGGCTTACGTTCGTCACGTATGTCAGCAGTGAATGGGTGATCAGGTCAGGGATCCTATCACAAGCGCCGAGAAATTTGTGGATCTCCGACAGCCGGATTTCTTCTTATATGGAAAGCGAAATCATTATTACGCAAAGACTTGATCCACGCCGAGAAAGCGGCACTTTTCAACTATGACACTACGAAGACATTCCCATTGAAATTTATTTTAATTCTGTTCTGAATTCCAAATTGAACTCTATGGAGCACATATATTCCTCCGGAGTAGGAAGTGGTAGTTCGCCCTGTCTACCATCAATCTCTCCAATTATACTCCACAGCTGACTGATGGATATCGATCACCAATTTCCCAAGCGACTCCTAAATATCCGTGCTTCAATTATCGCGATTACTCCGCTCGAAGCGAGTCACTCTCTGACTCTCTCACTATCGAATCGCAATGCCGGAATTCAAGAGAATACGGAAAAGAGAGAGAGAGAGAGAGAGAGAGAGAGAGAGAGAGAGAGAGAGAGAGAGAATATGCCAGGCATGTTCCATTGGTATTTTTTGCTGCTCGATGCGCGCATTCGAAAATTGGCTTGGCTAATAGCTCGACGGGTTTCACTGGGAGTCGTAGGAGCTTTCTAACGAGCGGGCGTTACACACCGGATTTTCGGCGTGTCCATGGGATATATAGAAGAGAGCGCAAGAGAACACACCTCCGATACGATACAGCCTTTCACCTCAAATTGAAACCAGTCGAGTTCGGCCAACACACACGCGTTAGCTAGTACGCAGTTTCTAATTCCGCTCGGGGGAAGCCGGTCCATAATCGACGCGGATTAATTCGATCCTAAGAAGAAGAAGAAAAAAAAAGGGGGCGGGGGGGAGACGAAAGTCGAGATATATGTATGTGTGCTCGGCGGTGGTGCTGTGAATGCGTCAGCGCGGCCACACGCCGATTGGAATGCGATACGTCCAATGTACAACTTCTACGTAGTCCGTGTCCCTCGCGGACTTTCGGTCTTCGCTTTTGCAGGATAAGTTCGTGTACGTAGCGTCTACCAGCAGCCCGCCGCGGAATGTCTGTCTCGATCTACTACATCCACACGTCGCTTGACCCTTCGATCTTTCCTTAAAGCCACTAGGAACCGAACTCTCCCACTTCAAACTCAAACCCCCACGCTCTTTTGCGCAAGTTGCTCGTAATATTTGCACTTTCGATCGCACGTGAATAATTGCCCATTGACCGCTTAATAAATCCACTGAAACTGTTCGATACGGCAGGTTAAAATTGATGTAAAACATTCATCTGTTGTGTACTTTTGTGTTTCCTGACCAAGTTTTTTAAGACAGGATAAATACAATGGGTTCGTTTAACAGATAATTGTTAGTGAAATTGGCAACGGTGGTATTCAAGGGGGTCGAGATTAGAAGGTAGTTTTCGTTTAAAACGAGGCCTGCTAAAGAAGCTTCCTTGAATCCTCAATAATCCCTACCACCGTTCGCATTGAATAATTCGTTCTGCTGGCACGGAAAACTGAAACAGTGGCAGTGGACTGCCGCAAACAACGGGGAAACGAAGCACGCGAGAATGCGGGCTCATCGTCTAGCGGAAAGTTGGCTTTTCAGAGCTGCGCTACTACTCTCTCAGTCAGGCGACATTGTCACAAAGAAGGCCCATTTAAAAGCACTGGGAACCACCTCCTCCTTCTCTCTCTCTCTCTTTCTCTCTCGTTTACCCCGTAGTAAAGCTTAATCCCTCGTTTTTGGTTAATTAAATCTCTCGCAAATAAACGAGCCGACCGTGAAGAATGCTTGCAAAGCAGCAGCTCTTATACTCCGATTTTGCCTACAATGCGATGAACCGACCTGGAACCCGGTGAATTCAACCTACTTTGGATGCTGGGTGATCCAAAAATGTACTGAGATACTTTGACATTCTTCATTAGCGTTAGAATGAAGATAGTAAAAGTAAAGTTACATTCGAGGAATTAATGAATCTAGAATTAATAGTAAGTTAGTGGATAATAAACAGTGATTGGAAGCTATCAAGACATTTTGGGGATACAATTTGTTAATGGTACTCACATTGAGTGAGTGAGGCCAATGAAATTAGAGGATCGAAAGTAGTTCCGGGCAAGAAAAGCAAGCGCATTCAATCCTTTTAAGCTTATTACAAGGCCGTAACCGCTTTATGGTATTGCTGAACGAGCGCGATGAAGTCCCTTCGTCCCAGCCTAGATTTACCACTGTCCGGTATCCCCCCAAGCAAATTTCCCGCGCGAATAAAGACGAATCCAAGAGTGTTTTCATTCCATGGTGACCCCCAAGTGCATTTCGCTTCATTGCTTGGTCAATGCCAATTCCTTTAAAGGTTTTATCAAGTGCAATCCGAGTCAGCAGATACTTTGTCTTCGTAAGTGTGAAGAAAGTTAGTCCTTTGAAGTGGAAAAGGTTATAATAAATTGATTGCTGTTCAACCACATCTTTATTACTGTTTGGTTAGAAGCTTTTTAGCAGAAGCGGTTCCTTTGAACTCGTTCCGTGAAACTGGTCGCTAGGAAAGCCAGCAACTGGAGTGGAAAGGACGCTCGGGAGCTTGGATTCCGCGAAAGTTGCAAATGATTAGTGCGAATCGATCCGATTCCGCGTAACACTCGCCGATTATCGGGATAAATTGATCGGATTCCTTTAACGGAGCGGCGCAACGGCGCAAAAAAGGGAGGAGTGTGCGAGGAATTTCTCGTGCTCGTAATCATTGCATTCCCGATGCTTAATGAATGATTCCTCGGCCTAACTGTTCCCGTGCCAACGCACCGATTAAAAAACGTCTTTCTAGGCATTCCTGGAAGACTTGCTTGCCTGGCAAAAAAAAACAAAAAAAACATGTGAATTCCAGTCACTTTTCACTGGGTTCCCAATGAATCCCAACAGAAAGGGAATCTTTCTATTCCCAAGTGGAATTCCACGTTTCCCGAAATCAGTAACCATGTAGATATTATCAAGGTTTCACAGTAGAAAGGCCGGAAATGCGCTGTCATTAACTGACAGAACAAAGCTTCCAGCTATTCGGACTTTCGTTATTCAAATTGGCATACAAGAAGCTTTGTCAGGCTGTTCACGAAGCTTTTCGACTATTCATGAAATTAAGACAGCGAGTGGCTCGCGGGTGCGCTTGCGGTTTATCAGCTGGAGCGAGGGCGTAACTTTGCCGCAAGCTCCGCTGTCTCGCTAAATAACCTTTCGATAATGAAGAGTGCGGCGGTGCTTTTGAAATATCAGGGAGAAAAATGCAGTATCTGCAAAGTCGAGCGTAGGGAGTTGAAGAGGGATGGAGGAGGAAGGGAGGGGGACGAGCGGGGAGCTTTTCCCGGTGTCCTTTGAGAGTAAGAGACCCGTGGGTTGTGTTTGGCTAGGCGAGCGAGCGAGCGGCCGAGCAGAAAAGCTCGGTGGAAAATTTACCCTGAAGCGGGCTGCTCCAAATTTACGACTGCCTCTCTGCAGTCACCGCACTTACATAATGGGCTAGGAACTACCACGAAGTAGTAGTAGTAGTAGTAGTAGTACTAGTAGTAGTAGAAGCCTGCTTCTGCCAGTCCGCTGGCTTGCTCGCCTCGCCTCGCCTCGCCTCGCCTCGTCGGCGAATCGTTTCGATCGTCGGAAGCCAAGCTTCCTCGACGATTCGTAGCCACGATGAGCTTCTCGCTCCAAAGAGCACTGCCGCTGCATTAACCCATTTTCAGGCCACGGTCTTCGGAAAAAATGACACGCGACTCCCTCGCACTTCGAGACCGTGTTTCTCCACTCAAGAGACCTTTCCTTGTCCGTTTCTCCTCAATGCTTGTTACTGCAAACACAGCTTCTCTCACTCTATGCCACTACAAATATCCGTGGACCTGTCGGATTAGATAATTGGAGCGCGCCAAGCAACGGGCAAATACGTTTCAACACGCGCAAGTGTGACCCGATTGTCACCGGGGACGCGATTACCTCGATCGACATTGTTTGCGGCTGGCAAACAATCGATCTGAAAATTCCCTAATAGCTCTGTCTTCGAAGGAGAATGATTACTTCATTCATTTAGGAATGCAGAATTCTTGAATTATTAGAGCAATGATGATTCAAGTATATTTCATGTCTTGAAAGTCGATATTGAGAAGAAAAGAAAAGTGTCGGCGAAGCTAAGGCAAAGTGCATGGGCATGGAGGAAGAAGCCTCGGGGACACGCGAGGTCTTCCCTGCTCGTGTAAAGTGACCTCGTGCCGAGCTTTACACACACACACAGTCAAGCCGCGGCGAAAGCTCGCTTCCCTATGTGTGACGATTGAACTTGAAAAGCCACGGGGAAAGTGGGTCATGAGAAAAGCCCGGGACACGACGAAGTCAAACATAGCTGGGACGAACGAGCCGAGGAAGTCACAGTGACTTCGTGTAAAGTAAAGATGTTTAAAAGAAACACAGAAGGATGCGATATCAACGTACTTTTCAAGGACTCGATTATTTAGTATCACCATGCAAGAAATGTCACAGGATTTGCAATCGGAACGAACTCTTTGAAACTTCGATCCAACAGCATGGATGTCAGATCACAGTGTATTTGTGGAGCACCGGCTCCGCCTGATTGCATGCACAGCAAGTCAAGCGGACTTCATTTTTGAACCATGTCCAAGAGACACGTTGCCGGTTGCTGCACCTCTACCATTCGGGAAACCACCAGCCCAAATGCCTCAAACAATCTATCAATTGCAATCTTCGAAAGCCACCAATGATCTTTCCACTCTCCAATAGCGTAACCCACGCCGGTCAATCACCCGAAACTTCACAGCCAGATTGGCCCTTCAGTTTGTACAGGAGGTGTCTGGGGCGCGCGCGAGTCTTTTTAGGGCATCGAACGGTCCCGAGGCGAAAACTTTACGAAGGAGGAGATCCAAAGTATATACCCGGCGAGTGTATAAGTGCGCGATTCTCTGTCGTCTCCCGTTCTGGCTGTTGGTCGTCGGTTCGTTGGCGTTATAGGCGTAGTCCCGAGAGAGCATAGGTGTCTCTCTCTCGGACGTAGCATGAAAATAGCCGAGCGTACTTGGAATATCGCGCGGCCTACGCGCTAGGCATGCTAAAACGGCACCACGCGCGCGAGCGAGAAAGAGCGGCGCGCGGATCGCACACTTCCATTACCCAACACACACACACACACACGCACGCACACGCAGGACACACATACAAGGAGACTTCGTGGAACGTAGATACGTAAGTAAGCATGCACGAGGGTAGGCGGGAAGAGCGTTGAGGAAAAGGAGGAAACACGAGGCTGCTGCCGGTGAGAAGTCGCTCCTTCTCGAAGAGCGACAGACAGCGAGACCAGTCGAAGGAGGAAGCGGGATCGAGCGGACAGGACGGGCAGGGCAGGTAGCAGTCGGCCCGGAGGCGAAACAGAGAAAGAAGGAGTGGAAAGAGCCGCGCGGAGACAGGTAGATAAATGCGGTTTACGCCACGAGGGTAAAAGACGGACGACACTATCCTCTCTCTCCTCTCCTCGCTCTCCGCACCGACACGGCCTCTCGCTCAACCCGCCTTGTATCTCCTCGCGTACGCGTCCACGGGGTCAGGGGGGGGGGGGGGGTGAAAGAGAGAAAGAAAGAAAGAAAGAAAGAAAGAGAGAGAAGGAATGGAAGGGGCGCAAACTTGGGGGAATTGTTCCGCGCGCGCTGGAGTGAGAGGAAGGTAGAGGCCGGGCAAGTGAGGTCGCGTGAAACGGACGAAGGCAGATGCAGGGAGCAAGGGAACATGCCGAGGGAGAACAGGCTGGTGAGAGTAACTGATGGAGAGAGACAAAGGGAAAAGCAAAGGCAGAGGCAGATTGATAGAGGGAGAGAGAGAGAGAACGAGGGAAAGGGAGGCTCCAGAGACTGAGAGACGAGTAACACACTCTCTTTCTCACTCGTTCTCTCTCGCTCGGTTCCTCTTTCTGTCACGGTGTTCACCTGTCGTCATGGCAACGCCGCTTCGCCGCTCACTTGTTACTCCATCGGCATAGCTGGGCCCTCGGTCCTCTCGCAACCTCCGCAGGAATACGAACGCGAGTCACGATCCATCGCAGGAGAGGGCCGAGATGCGGACGCCTGTGGCTCCACTTATAATAATCCACGGGAGAGTGGCGTCGAGGAACCCTCGGGGGCCGCCCTTGGTGTTCCGCACACACTGGAAGAGAGAGAGAGAGAGAGAGAGAGAGAACGGACGGATGGACGGGCGAGCGTGCGAGCGAGCGACAGCACTGCTCGGAGGCCGCGTGTTATCACTGAGGCACACACAGCAGCAGCAGCACACTCACTCACTCTGTGAGATAGGGGATCCTTGTCCTTTCTCAGCACTCGATCCTCTCTCATTCACCGTTTCACTCGTGTATTCCTCTCCCCACGCGGCTCCACGTTGCCGCCGCCTGTCGCGCTTGCTTATGCGATCCTCCTCCTCCTCCTCCTACTCCTCCTCCTCCTCTCGTCGCTCTCCCTCGCCGCACTTCGTCTTCTGGCGTCGTGCTTCCTCCTGAGCCCCGTGTGTGTCCGTCGACTTCCTTGCTTTCTCCTTCGCTCTCTCGGGCCGAGTGACACAGGGAGGGAGAGAGAGGCAATCCGAGAGACAGGCAGCAGGCTTAGGAACGGAGACGCGAGGTGTGCACTCCCGGATATGCGGAGACGTATCGCGGTCGAGGCGCGACGGTTCCGTGGAAGAAGAGAGGAGAGACACCCTCTCCGGTTACTCTTTGCTCGGCCGTCCCCCTGGCGCGCACTTAAGCCCAAGTCACTCTTCTATTTTAAGAACCCCGCGCGCACACTTGCCCCGTCTTCGGCTCGCCGTCTCTGTCTCTGCCGCCGTCGCCGCGCGCCGTACCGCGCCACGCTGCTTTACCGTCGGCTCGGCTCTCTTTCGACGCTTCCTTCTCTCAAGCTCCCGTTGTCCTCTTTCTTCTTCTCCCTCTCTCCCTCCCGCTCTCTCTCGCTCTCGCCCACCGACTTCTTAGTCTCGCTCTTCTCTCCGCTCGGAGCCAGGAGTCCCGCACGCATATACTACTCGAGGATTCGCCGCCACTCGCAGCAAGAGCACGCTGCTGCGGGATGAGAGTGCGAGCGAGAGGCAAATTGTTGGCGGTACGTGGTGGACACGAGGTGGCTGGCACGTAAATGAGAGCCGGGTGGTGTACACGCACTACTTCGTAAGAGACATACACGAGAGACATGCAGGGGCAGCAGCAGGTACACCGGCTGTAGAACTATCCTTCTCAGGTGGGTAGACAAGCGAGCGAGCGAGCGCGTTGGAAGCTCGTAGCCGCGAAGCTCCTCTCTCGTTATCCACTTACGAGCGCGTCAATCTGTTTGCTATGCAAATCCCGTCCGACCGGTGCTGACGTAGACACGGCAACACACCAACGCAGAAGCGGCGACGGCGGCGGCGGCGGCGACGGCGGCGGCGGCGGGCCCGTCGACGATATCTCCTACTAACACAGTTAACGGGCCGCAGTTAGTCATTGCCCGCGGAGAGCGCGCACACGTACAAAATATAATTGGCTACCGCGCGCCGGACCACGCAGCAATTCTACGGTCGTGTGTACCCTCTCTTTCTCTCCTTATCGCTACCAACTCTCCCTCCTCTGGCACCAACCTCCTCGCACACCACTCCGGTGACACACACCAATGCCCACCACCACTACCACCACTGGCAGCGGGCGCCGAGATATACCAGCAACAGTTACACGCCTCGGACGGAGATACCGCCGTTACTTAGTGCGCCCCGATGGATACTAGTAGTGGCGCGGCTCTTGCGAATTACTAGTGCGCTAGTGGCAAGACAGCACAAATACACTTGGCCGGCGCGCGTGTGTGTCGTAGCAGCAGAGCGAATTCCCCCTGAGAGACAGACACACACGGTTGCTTTCCGCCACACCGAGCCTCCTTGGCTCTAGCCTGACGTCATTGGCGCCTAATCGAGACGTATTTCGCGCGACACTCAGTCGCTCCCTCCTCACTGGCATCTACTACTGCGATCTTGATATCCTTCTCTCTTCTTTCGGCTATCACTTGCTGATGTTCCCTGTTAACTCCGACTAGTAAGAATCAATGCGAGAGTGCTTGGTACACAGTCATGAATCAAGTGCTGTCCCAACGTAGTCTGGAATTCCTTTGGTTCACGAGTACTGGATTCCTTGCTCTCCTCCTAGAATATTCACGCCTTCCCACGCTTTCACAGGGATATATCCAGATGCACAGGAGGGGTCAGGTGAATCCTCAGAGTATTTGGGAGGAATTATGATTAGCACCCATTTGCACAATCAATCACTCATTCTTGGTAGCAGGTACTCGGTAAGATATATCACGGGTGCTGCTGGTTGTTCCGTGATGGTGCGCGTGTCGGGTATCGAGGCGCGCTGAATGGTCCGCTCGGCGGCACAGGCCCAGGACCGCTTTCCACGGTGTCGCCCGCGCAACTGCTCATAGCTCTTCCTGCAACATAATCGGGAGAGCCGGGGCCGCGCGAGCGCGCTCTCCAACGGCGACGATAACGTCGTGTCGGCTCGGTCGGTCCGTCGGTGCGGACACTTTCCACGCGGCTGCTCCTTGCCTCGATCTTGCCTGCTTGCCTGCCTGCGTCGCCCACGTCCCCGATCTAGCAAGCCGATGATGCTCCGCTACCGCCACCACCGCCTCCTCCTCCTCCTCCTCCTCCACTCCTCCTCAATCCCAGAGCGCACACTCTCCTCCTCCTCCTCCTTGCGAGCGCCTCTTCAACAAGTGATCGCCCGCTCGTTGCGAGCATGGATCAACTTTGCCAAGCCGATCGGCGTCGTAAAACCAAGGCACAGTGTGCTACTGGTGCACGAGAGAGTGCGTAGCCGCGTGCACGAGCCTTATGCAGAGAGCTGCACGCACGATGCAACAGAGCTCCGCTCGACGTTGTTATTGTTGCGTAACTGGCGGGAGCGCTCTGCGCTCTGGCGATGTCGAGGGAGCGTGCGGCGCGCGCTAAACGGAGCGAGCGAGGAGCGAAGTGAGTAGGCCTCTCTATCTGGGAGAGTCTGTGCAGTGCGGTGTGTAGAGTAGGTACGAGGGAGAAACGGAGATGATCCGACAGAAGCACTGCAGGGGAAGAAGAAGCTCTCTGCTGGCCGGCTCTCCCGCTCAAGAGAGAGAGAGAGAGAGAGAGAGAGAGAGAGAGGGGCAGAGTATTGCCCACGGAGAATGACACGCTACGCTCGTAGGAGAGAAAGGTCGAGCTGGAGGGGAAAGCGTAGTGGTGTCTCTCGGGTGGGGATAGCGCGGCGCTCCTCGCGCCGAGCCGAGCCGAGCCGAGCGCAAAGAGAGCCAAGTGGGCGAGGATCGCCGGTGCACTGAGAGAGAGGAAGATAGCGAGTGAGAAGGAATTACGAGCGGTGCGCCGTCTGGCGTGGCTGGCGACAGTCTACCGCCTTCCGAGAACCACGAGGCGATTCCGTGTATCGAACGCGCGCTGCTGCCTCGCTCGCCACTGAAGGGATGCCAGCGTCCTGCGGCTCGCCTCGCCGGGACCTCCACGAGGCCGCTGCCACCGCCGCAGCGCACCAGAGATTATACCACCAGAGAAAGACAGACTGACACGACTCGTGGAGCCGAGCCAGCGAGCAGACACGAGCGAGCCCGAGCAGCTCTCTTGGACTCCCGGCGAGCTCGTGTATACCGCCGCTTCGCTCTACCTCTCCTCTCCTCTCCGCTCCGCTCCTTTCCTTTCCTCTCTCACTCTCTCGCCCTCTACCTACACAAGCTGCTCTGCTGCCCGAGCAGCACGAGGCACCACTCAGGGACGCAGATAGCCTGGGATTCCGCCGCGCCGCACACTCAGCTGCTCGCAACTTCGGAGTACACATGTACATACACGGAGTCACCGATTTGCAGATGCAAGCGGAGATCCTGGAATAAAGCATCTCTTGCAAGAAACACCAACGAACTAGATTATATCTTCGCATTGATATTCGATTATTCATATCACACTTGTTTCGTACACTTGATTTCCCGTCTGATATTCTTGTCGAGAGTCAAGATGAATGAGTGTACTTTTGAATGCGAGGGATTCCTCCGTGTTGAAATGCCAACAGAAGAAAGAGAGAGAGAGAGAGAGAGAGAGAGAGAGAGAGAGAGAGAGGGAGAGAGCGAGTTCCTTGCGAAAAAGGGCTTGCGCTCGAGACGAAGAGTTGGCGGCGCGCCCAACCGGCTGTGTATAAATAAAGATATGGAAATAGAACAGTGCGAGAGGTGATCGGGTGTTCCTCGTGTGATAAGACGCGTTATCTATTCCGGATCGGTAGGAGGCAAGGGCAGACACGGTCTTCCTGGATGTCGGCCGAGTCATAGCGGTAAAGTGCGAGAGGGAGAGAGCGAGGTGAGAGCGAGCATGTTGGTCGTCTCTTGTCCCTGCACGAGAGACGCGCGTAGGGAGACGCTCTTCTCTGGCGGATACATGCAGCCTTCTTCTCACGCGTCTGCCAGTCCCGGAAGGACGGCCTTCGGGGAATTGACCTCTGCGGCCACGCGGCCGTCCCTCGTGCCGCTCGCCGCTCACCACCATCCCAACCAAACTCATCGGAAGAAAATACTAATCAAGAAAGTGGAGAGGAAACACCGGGCTTCCGACACTTCCACTGTCGCACTCGACACTCCTTTTCCCTTTCTTCACATGTACAAATACCATTTCTAACAAAAGACATTCTTTTAAAGTTAAAGTTTCTGGTAGTGTCAAGAAGAGAGATATATTCTTGAACTTGTTATTAAATTATACTTCTTGGACTGTTAATTGAAGTGAGCGCGAACTAGTACTACTTCCACATTAGGCAGCGATCTAGTGGCAAGTCCGAGAGCAGCGGCCTTCGCTGAACTTTGATTAGATTCGATAACTTTGCTACTCAGTACGACGGGATGTATAACATCGTGTTGCTGAACTTATAACACGCGCTTGTCGATATCAGCCGGCAGGAAGCCCCGACAGATTGGTCTACGAAAGTGGGGGACTCCCCAGAGATTTCCAGTCACTCTTTTTACGATAGACTTTTGCGGGGGTAATAGTTATTAATTATCCATTTTTATCAGTATTTATATTCCTAGGATAACCTGTAATTTTCCTACATACACAATCTCATTGAGGTGTCTCATTAATTCGTTCTTGATACTGGTAATCTCGGCGAGATGTATTTAATTGAATCGCGATGCATAGCGCTTCGATATTGGCGCCACTCCTGATTAATAAAGTTCAGCGTGTGTTGCATTCGTTGAATCGAGTAACTTGTTGCGTTTCAAAATAATTCGAGAGCGAATAAATGTATTGTGAGAAACTTCGTAACATCGAAGGGTTCTGCGAGGTGAAACTTCGCTGGTTTTTTTAAAGCGAAAGAAGGTGGGACAGTCGACTCTTTCGAGAGATAAACACTTCCTATATTTCGCGGTGATTTCGTAGAACAGATACGACGAGAGCGCGATCATTATTTACGCGGGAGTGACTGACGATATGCTACGCTACGGGGACTACGAACGCGTCTACGCACTGTCGGCTTTTTTTAGTTTTTCCTGGTATAAATATCACTGGGCCGCTGCCTCCGTCGTTTCTGCCACGGGGAGTTTGCGATTTGTTTGCGTCGCGAGCCGCTCGTCCGACCTCATCCCCCACAGCATCGCCACCGAGCACTCGACTTTTCACCGAGCGATAAATTACACTTTGCTGCCGTCGGCAGGGAGCACAGCCGAATTAATCGCAAGCCACTGACTACACCCTTCCCAGATTACTTTATTCCACTTTTCTACTCCCAATCAAACCTGCTTTGTCCTGAAGTACATTGCTCTTTTAACTTTGCTTTCGAAAAATTATAATTCCATTGTAAGTTTCATGTAAGTTTCGATGATTTTTCATTATTAGTTGGTTAAGTACTTTGTGTGTAGAAGGACAATAATAAATGTTAGGGGATTCTTGATAAATCAAGAGTAAGTGGGGCGGAAAGGTTCGAAACTGCTGGTATGGTGTAGTATTACTAGGGCGGTATGTGCAGCCGGTATGGCCATGTTCCCCGGACAGTTTCCGGTAGAACTAAGGACACATTTGACCCTGTAGAAGCAATGAAGGGAGCTCACACTGCGCCAGTGAAGGAGGCAGCTCGATGCGATGACACTTAAGCGCTCGCTTTGCCACCAGGCGTAACTGTCTGCCACATGACTTCAATTGTCCGCGGGTTCTGCGATAAAGACAGAGCTTCGAAGAAAGCTCACTACGGTGGCCGCTTTCCTCGGAGCCCCATTTCATACTCCCTTTTCTCGGAAAAGCTCTGTGTCTCCATAAAAAACATACACCGTACAAGTTTACACGGGTCGACAATTTATGGAATGTTTTGTTCTCAGGCACATTTTTACAATAATTCCAAGAAGATGAAAATCAAACGTTCCTAGGTCGTATTTTTTAATATCCTGCGTCAACGAAGGTTTAATTACACAATTGTACATCATTTTCTGTCCTTACTGGTGTTAACATTATAATCGAATTGAGAGTACGTCACTGCGTTCGTAGCGCAGGAAAAGTACCAGCGTGGCGGCAGTTAGACTAGTTAACAGACTGACAAAGCGTTTTTGTGAGTAGCGCGTAATCTGTTATTGTAACTGCCACACGAGCAATGATGGACTTTCATGAGGCATTCATTCAAGTAAAGCACAAGCTAAAATTGACCTCTTCTAATGACACGAGCCAGTTATGAAAATATACTGGCAATGGAATATTCACGATGATACCGAGCAATGATTGCAAGGTGGAAAGGAGAATTTCCAGTGAGTCTCATGGAATCCCGTACGATGGACCAGACGTCACAAACTGGCTGATTGCCATCGCAGTGCAGTGCGGAGAGTGCGCTCGCTAAGATTATAGCAACTGACCGAGTAAAAGAGAGACAGCAGCCAGGAAGAAGAGCGGAGTTTCCAGGAGGAGTATGGGAAAAAGAAGAAGGGGATCACAGTAGGAAACGTGGAAGGGCATTTCATGGAATGCCCTGGCGTCTTGGACGAAGTCGAGAGTCCAGCATCCAAAAGAACTCCAGCCGAGCATCGACTCTTCGAGTTCCTTCTCTAGCTTTTTATATCCTTAATCCTTCCTACTATGCCTAGAAGAAGACTTTATCTCTTATACTTTTGGAAGTCCACGTGGAACTTACTTCACCATTGGATAAGAATGTATTCGATCGATTCGACGCATTCCCCTGACAATCAAGGACTAGCTAGGAAAGGAACGGAAAGTGCTTCCTCCTTTCTGGGGCTTTTCTCCCGAGTCTAACTGGGCTCGACTTTTCAACCGCTCTTTACAAGTTGCTATCGAGCAGCTTTCCTCGATTCTACCTCTGCTTTAACTACTATCTCTTTTCCTTCTCTGTCTCCTTTCGTATCTCGTACGACGAGCATAGTCATTCCTCTCACTCGTCTCTCTGTCGCTTCGTTCACGATACACCTGTTTCACCTCGGAACTAATCGGTCTGCCGCAGCATCTTCCCACTCCATGGATTCCACGTGGCCAAGCTATGCGTACCTATTCATTGGCCCCATAAACGCTCGAGCGTGCCCAATGGGAGTTGGATCCATTGAGATCGCTCTCTTCTCTTACTGTTTACATCGCAATACTCAGACACGTGTCTGTGAACCCATACTTCGATCACCGACGTTCACTTCTCATGGACTCTTCGAATTTCACTTCTCATCCTCATTCCACCACAACGCAGCTTTGCCTTTCCTGTAAGGAAATCGTACTCTTTCATCAGAAGATGAAGGAAAGTCTGCGCAGACTGAACGCTTTTTTTATAAATCCTTCTCTTTTCAATGTTGATCTTGAAGGGTTGCTCTGTCACGATTTCAACTGACGTTGCACTGCGAATGACACATTAATGTAATCGACTATCTGACCAGCACGCGTATACAGAAGTGTTGACAGGCCGTTTACTTGTGTTATTGCCACTGACCTATACGGAGAATCTAACGACTGGTATTAAAGTCGTATTACGCGATGTAGTGTAATGTTACACTTTGTGTAGTCACTTTAATACTCCTGTACAAGCAACGTTTATGTACATTTAGAAAAGTATAATGTTATTTAAATGATTGACGTATCAAGTTTCTAATTAATATTAAAGAAAATATTGAAACAATCAGACTTTATGTATTCAAGCAAATCCCCTATGACCTTGCACAATTTATATCATTCGATTTATTACTTTATCCCGATCTGAATGAAATCGAGAGATTTCTTCCTATTGATTATGTCAATCAGAGAATAATTCCGAGTAAATTCTACGAGCGCTGACTTCGATTTCCCAAAGGATTGATGTGCATGTAAACTCCCATGTAGGCCTACTTTAACTTAGTGTGCAGCGGCACGTCAAAACTCGCGTGATACGAGAAATGCCAGTGGCAGTTCGTTGCGGAGAAAAACAAAAAGCCCGAGATTTGTTGGCCGGCGTTATCGGCTGTTTTTGCAGCGCGGCCAGATTACACGCTCCGAAAATTGAAGCGAGCCTGGTGATTACATGGGGCAGAGAGCGAGTTGCTAGTAGGTTTCTCTCTCTCTCTCTCTCTCTCTCTCTCTCTCTCTCTCTCTCTCTCTCTCTCTCTCTCTCTCTCTCTCTCTCTCTCTCTCTCTCTCTCTCTCTCTCTCTCCTCTCTCTCTCTCTTTTTATATTTTAGGAATTGTTTGCTTTAATACAGAATTCTCTTGGAGGATGTTCTCTTGCTAGCGAATGTATCGTGGCAGAATGGTAATTGGATGTTAAATAGAACAGCTCCTGTCAAACAATGATGCGAAAGGGGAGGCTTCATTAAAAAGTGATCGACCTATGCTTGTTCATTCTTTCCCACCCGTTTTCTCTCGCCCGAGACAATTAACGGCGACAGTTTTTGAGGAGGGCTGTGTATTCCGGCGAGGGGAAAACTTGGACGAAGACATTCTCTTATTAAAGGAGATTCCCTCGAAATCGTTAAGGCTCGGCTGACTTCGCTTCGATTGAAAGGAACTCTCGGCAAACTTCGACGTAGCTCCAATGATCCTCTTAATTCTTGCCTGCATCCATTCCTTCCTTATTCTCTCAACTTTTACCCTCTCCTCACTCTCTCTCTCTCTCTCTCTCTCTCTCTCTCTCTCTCTCTCTCTCTCTCTCTCTCTCTCTTCACGGCCTACTCGTTAATTGAGAATAGAACTTCCGGATATCGACTTGCTCCTGTTTCTCTCGAACTCCTCCACTTATAATTAGCCGGCCCCCGACTTTTCAACCCCGAATAACTCGGGGCTGGTATTATTCTCGCGCATGACCTTAAAGGAAATCTGGTATTCTACTCTGAGAATCGGGTTATGGAGATCCGAATTTTTCCCGGGCAATATCTAGCGATGATGGCAGTTATGGGTAGGAATTAAAGAAAGGACGGAAGTAGGTGACCCAGTAGGAGGCTGATAATACAGGAAGAACTCGAGGCGCGTCCGGAATCTTCTTATTAAGGGAGTGGCGTCTCACGTGGCGTCTGCAACCCTGGAACCGTCGGGGCTGAACCAGACTTCCGTGCAATCTCACGCAACCCCCTCATTATTATATCCACGTGGAGGAAGCGGTGTATTAAAGAACTTTCACAGCAACAAAAGGGATTTTATACCCTTGTATAGAAGCTGACATAATTTATTTAATTATTACGTAAGAGATATCGTGTGTATTAAAATTACCTATGATTAATCATTGGAAATCGATGACACAAATTGACCGGCAGTATTGGACCAGTTTTTACCTTTGGTTTACTCAGAGAAACCAGTGATTATGTGATCAGTGAATCACAAGTCTTCTACATTTTTCCTTTTTTTAATCGAATGCCCACGCACCGAATATATATTTCGCAGGCTTCATTTCTGTCTTTGATGAGTCACTAGCGACAAACAGAAGGGGGAGCCAAAGGCAGAACGAAAGGAGAGTAGTAAGAGCGAATGAGAGAGAGAGAGAGAGAGAGAGAGAGATCCTCGCTCGGCAGTGTGCGAATCTCTCGCACACTTGTTGAATTCGCGAGTGGCTTTGATGCGATATAAGCGAGCACCCGCAACCCGGATCCCTTTTTCCAAGCGCTAGTAGTCCGATGATCGAATTAAGACCACTCTGCGTGGCTCCACTGCCTCTAATTAAGAGACATCCCCGCGTATCGCCTGTGATCTTCGCTCTAAGTATCTTGCTGAGTTACTTTCTGCGCAATAAATACGCGTCCAACATCAGTTCTTCTTGGAAGAACTTTCATAGTTGACGCAAACGATAAAACACGCCAATCTAAGTCTTTCTTCATTTTTCTAACCATCTTCGAATCATGAAGATTTCGAGCAGAACATTGAATTCCTGGGAGTTTGAGTTCGTGTTATTATCGAGATCGACTGGAATGTGTGGCGGTATTGATAGTACGGGGAGGCGAATGAATGAACATTCTACGAGGAGCGAATCATCCCAGTATTTTAATGCGAAGTCCCCCGGATTGATAAGGAACTATTGCGTAAGCCAAGCATTTTACGATCGATGTTTACCGTAGAGGGGTTTTTGCATCATTGCTAACTGATAACTCCGACGACACTGTGTCAAGGAGCAACACTTCAAAGTTCCATTGACTTCTCGGCCGATTGTCCGAAAAAGCGGTTGGCGTCACTTTATTCGGTCTAATTGTAAGTTGACCAACGCAATTGCTACCACTATGCCAGTGAGAGAACCAATACATGTGCCAGCACGCAGAGACACTAAAGTTGGAGAGAAGTATTCGTCACGCGGGGATGCGTTATCGCATTGCGAAACCACCGCCAGAGCGAGAGAACTCGAGACAGAAATACAGCTACTCATCGGGCAAGATACACACGAGAACGTGTTTGCGCGCAGCTTCGTTTCTCGCCATGATTAACTCGCGCTCGCCGCTCTTTAATTGGCTCACTTCGATTCGGAACAGCGAATTTTGTGATCCTACTTATCAGTTGCTCGCTGCCATTTTCAATAATAATACACTTGCTGTTCCTAGTTCACCTCCTTTGGCTATATTTAGAATTATATTTATATGTTTATTTATGTAACACACTAAGTCAACAATACATTAAATAAATAAAATTAATCGCGATTCCAGAATTAATAGTGGAGGGGTTAATGGACAGATGTAGTATTCCATGTCTTGCTAGGGTAATTCCATAAAAGTATGTCTTATCGGAGACGCAAAGAAAAATGAAGGAAAGAAGGCGACGATGTGACTGTTAAGTTCGGGCAAAAAACAGTCGAATTCTCTCGAGTCGAATTCAAGGTACTCCAACCAGTTGATAAGAGGCCGGCCGTTTGGTAACTCTGGCGATATCGCGCGTACTGTTTGTCCTGGCGCGCTATCGAAATTATTATCGGAGACTTTTCGGACCACGATTTCAGGGGGAACTCGTCTTCACCGGCGAACTCCGCTTGAACTCCGACCGTCATACTCACTCCTCTTTATACTAGGAACTTAATGATTTCACTGGTCGACTAATTATAAACGATTCCAAGAGGAAAATCATATTCTCTCGTATGACGGATGGATATTTCGAGTTTCACAGAAATGATTGATTTCGTCATCGAATATACACGATGACTTACTTTCGACAAAAGCGAGGCAACTTGTTTGTCAACACGCGTCAGGCTTCCATGAATCACTATCGATTCTCGGTCACGTCGATCGAAAGACCAAAAGCAATGTAGATATGTTTAATCTTCATTTCAGTCTTTCTTTTATATCAGAATCATCGAATTATAAATCTTTCTTATTTGCATTATTTTCGTCTTATGTAAATTCGGGTTCGATGATATTTTTCCAGTTAATGTACACGAAGAATGTCGCGTTGATATTCGAAGTGCGGAACAGTCATCGGGAGTGTCATTCGCATGACGCAAATTGGCGCCCGCCACTGGTTTTTTGTTGATCCGTCTTTCTTGGAATCGGGAGGGAAGGAGCGAGGGGGGGGGAAGGCATATATCTGAATGACCGGATTAAATCGCGAGCCAGCTGTCAGATATGATTTAACGATTGCTTTCTGATACCCGGGGATATTAAACTTTGTCTCCGATGCTTTTAACCAGGATTTCCTTTCGTCATGCCGCCGAACCCCAACCTAAGTTCATCCAATGTCTTTTATAATGTCTTTGTCAACGTAATCTCAAATTGTCTCGCACTTTAATTCACCCTACTAAATTCCAATAATCCAAAAGTGATCTAATTATAATCGACAATTAGAAAGGAGTTCCGAAAACACTTATTTCAGTACTCCACGGAATTTATCTGCGCAGCTAAGCATCCTTGCGATCAAGTGAGCCGAGATAGAGCGCGATAAATCGGTAAAATAAACACGTATACAGAACGCGGCGTACTGGGAGAAACTGAGTGGCGTAAAAATACTGAGCAAAGTGAGTAATACGCACCGAAAATACTGCGTACATAGAAGGACAATTGACGGCGAATGGAAAGGTGAGAGAGAACCGAGGAGAATCACTTGGGATTAATAACAGCTGGGAGGACACGTAATAGTCTCATAAGGATCTCTCATCGATATCCGAAGAAGTGCGATTGAGCATCGAGCGGGTTCCACCGACCAGTTAACCACCCCCATAATCACAGCGATCATGGTGAGTCGATCGAGAGGAAAGTGCAGAGCTCTGCAATCGAGTCTCGAAATCAATTTCAAGAACATCCGGCCCACGTGCGCGGCTATCTAGTGACCGTCGGATTTCCTCCGCGCAGCATCATCTCATGTTAGCTCGAGGAAATGAAAGAACGGTGTGGAAGGAAGGTAGAAAGCAGTAGGAACGGGTGAGTTAGCCAAGGAAGAATGCCTGAAGAATGGCTCAAGAGGATGACAGGGGTTGCGAAAGAAAAACAATGAGAGAACGAAGGGGAGGGATCCTTACAGGAGAGAGAGGCTGCTAGAAATCTATTTGCCGAAGAGGAAGAAGCTCTTCCACCGAGCGAACGTCCACGAAATAGCAGTGACAATCGAGCCAAGAGAGACAGACGATTCCCAGAAATGGGGAGACTCCGCTCTCGGTTTTATTCTGGCTTCTTGGATCCCTCACTCTAGGTACGCACAGGTGCGCCTCTCATGTTCCGAGAGTGCACTGTGTTTTTACCATGCACCCTGCGCCAGCATTGAGAGCGAAAAATGTTCGAAAGAAACGCGCAAGCTTTATAGAACTCCCTTACGAGACTGCCAATCTTGTTTTGCCAATTGCCACGAAATAATTAATATTATCACTACTTTTCTATAATATATTCATTTAACCGTTTATAAAGAATCATTTATACTAATCATTGTCTTATTCGATATTTCTTTGTCGACATGGTTTCACGCTAGATGAAATCTCGCCGGCTATTTTCGCCAACTTCCAACTCACTGAAGTCGCTCACAGTTATTGCGATGTTTTCCCCGAAAAGTTCAGCATCATGGATAATTGACATCCATGAAAATATGAACATGAAAGATCCTTTAGTAGTTAGATGCAGCGGACCGCTTCTATCAGTGGTTTTCGTTTTACCAGATCCACTTTTGGAGAGTCAGGCAAGCATGCATATAGTGGAGCAATGGTGTGCGTTCCACGAAAGCACTCGGCTTTAATGCCAGGAAAGCGCGCGCTTTCTTTTGCATAATTAGCGCGCTAGCCTAATTGCCGGCAGGCTAGTGTGGACGCGTTCCTTCTGGCTTGCTAATCCGTTCTAGCGGACGGTGAAAAAACTTGCGCGAGTGTAATTGCTTTTGTAGCGATGACGTTGAAAGCTCAGCGATGAGGGAGGCAGAGTGGGGGTGGAAACACGAGGGAGAGGGTGGGAAAGAATGAGTGAGGGACAGAGAAAGCGTGTTTTGCATTTTAAGTCGGCACGTAGCTCGTTTCGAGTACGCTCCCGCGAATGTCAAGAGGATTGCACCGCGCCGGGCACAAGATTCGTCTAATGGCAAGGGAACATATGTATATTTCACGAAATTTTCACCGCTTCCCTTGCGCAATGCTGTACATATCTCGCCTGTATGTGTGAGAGAAATGAGCATTTTTCACGTTCCCACTATTCGTGACAGCTCGTTTTAATGAGGTCTCTCCGGCTGTCGATAGTAATTGATCGCATCTACACGAACCGATAAGATGAAGCTTTTCCAGAGACAATACTATTTTGGTATTGTTGAGTAAATGAATATTAGTGAAAAATTTCGATGATCAATGCTAACGAAATAGCATAGATTATTTATTATGTGTGGTTGGTGTTGAAAAATAATGGTAACTATTTTCTTCAGGATGTTTCTAGCTAGCTTGGGCAGCGCGAAATTCTAACCGGTGCTTCCTGAAATTACAAAACCCTGCCACTGTCACAGCTTTCCCCTTCCCAGTCCGGGTATGCTCCTGCTTTATTCAGAGATTCTGCCAGCCCAGAAAGTCCACATCGGGCCAACAATAAATAATTATCGCTGTCGTATTTCCAGCATCACTCACGCTACTAACCACGCTGCTATTGTTACCGCTGCCTCCGCGTTCCCCGTCGCTTTTCATTTTACCCGTACGACATCCGCATTTCAGTGAACTGTGTCGCCAGGATTACGCATTGTGAGAGTGCTTCTTCTACCACTCTACTTTTTACACACGCCCTTCAATACGATCGAACTTTCCCGATAAAAATTGGCGGAAGCTACGATTCTCGACGAATCTTATACGGGGTGTGCATTGAATGTGAATTTCTTACTTATTCTAAAATATATTTCTGTAGTTAATTAACGGAAATATTCCTTGACGAAGTAAGTAAGTCACGCAGAAAAGGTAAGCTTTTGGTAGTTAAGAAGAAAATCCCTACATTTCTTAGTGAATGGTTTTAGAGTAAATTTTGACTTAAGGATCGGTAAGAACCACCCTATGTAAGTATCAAGACAGAGGCAGTAAGCCAGCACGAAGGCTTCTTCCAACCCTCTTCTTATCCTTGCGTTTCCTGCCGAACCTTTTTGCCCACTGCTGCTGCTGCCTCTCTTCTTCGACGTTTGCCACTTCTCAGCTCGGCTTCTCACCAGCACACAGATCTACTGCGGTAGAGTACGTAAGTCTTGGAGAGGGAGGGAAAGAGAAAAAGATTGGAGCTGTTCTCCGCGCCCGAAAGACAGACCCGCCCTCGATAGCATCGATGTCTCTCGTTTTTCCCTGCAATTTACGGCCCCCTTTGTCTCAAGGATCTACCACGCACATTTCGCAGAACCTCCTTCAAACCCAAGCAATCCTAGATTTTCCCTAACTTTGTCTCGGTGATTTTACCTACCCACATTTCTCATTTCTCAACAGAAATTATATACCATGGCAGGTGCAACTAATTTTGATGAGAAAAATTCCTGTAAAACCTATCAAATATTTGATGATCGAACACAATGATGTGTCTCGACCAATTCTGCGACTCCATACACAATGATAACGCACAGAACGATGTCAGATGATAAGATATTAAGCTTTGTCATCGAAACCACATATTCCCACGTCATGATCCCGTTACCCAGAAACTTTATAGGGAAAGAGATAATAATACATAATATGTCGATTGCTTTATATAACTCGCTTTGAAATAGCACAATCCACATTGCGTAGCGATGAATTTACACTCTCGAATTATTACAAACACGTAATCTTTCTTAAGAGTGTCGATGTATGTGGCGCGAGCGAGAGAAGGGAACAACAAGTGTTTGGGCGAGTAGAAGCGCGCTGGTTATCGCGACAGTGCGCAATCTGGTCGTTTATCGGTTGGTATTTGCAAGTGGCAAGAACACCAAATCGCGATGAGTCATTCGAACTCCTTATTCATGGAGCGGGGGATTCGCACGATCGATATCGTTTCGCGAATCGTTCACTGATAAACAAGAAGGAGCGCGCCAAAGTGACGCCTCTCACCAATCAGGGAAAAGAGGAATCCCGCAATGATAACACCGCCTGTATGATGGCAATAAAATATTCTCAAGAGATCATCGTGCAATTATTACTTTTACGAGGAATCTCAATGATATTTCTGAAGAATTAATCTAGTTCTACTAGCAGAAGTACGCGCTAGTAGAAGAGGACGATGACAAGGCAGCCAGGAAAATTCTATTCGGGATAGTTTTACCAATTTGGATACAGAACTCCTTTTAAACAAGAGTTGCGAGAGGTTTGGAGGATTTGAGAGTAGTAAATTATGCGATCGGGGTCCAGAAGGGAGTCTGCTCGGCTTCGTTTTACCCCTCCCCATAGCTCAGTGGCAGCCGCTCGTCTCTACCGTTCCCCAAGCGCTACCCTCCCAACCTTTTCCTTCCCTCACCTCGTCCCTTTTCTACCGACCAGGTTGTACCTGCTTCTCTATAATACTACGACTTTCGTTTCTCGTTTCTGGTGGCCGCTCGCTCCAACAGCCCGCTCTACAGATGCTAGCCTCACCGTGAGACAAAGACCCTTAACCTCCTCCTAGCCAACCTCGCCTGGCAATCGTGCAATGAGCGTTTGCACTTCGTTACACTTGGATTCCGACTTTCCCACTACTGTTCTCTTAAAACTACCTCATTCTAATTACTGTTTTCCATCATTTTATATCCCACTTTCTCCCTTTTCAACTCTTATTTTATATTTATTATGTATCATGTTTAATTTGTGTTTTTAATATTGTAGTTATATTATTTTTACGATGTAATTTCCTTTTTCTAACTTTAATACCGGATTCAAGGGTCAGAGGCTGATGTACGAAAATTAGGGTAGCCCTCTATTTTAGAGGGTAAGGATTCTTCTCCTTCTTCCAGGAAGAGGAACCCCGAGAGTGGCACTCGCAGCTGGACCACGAGAGGTAGCCCGGAAAAATCGAGATTTTTTTCTAGGAACTACCTGACACGCAGACCGAAGGGAGACGGCGGCTTTTGTCGGCGACCCTGCCCATAGTAGAAGGCATCCCCGGATTATAGGGAACGAGGAAATTTAACCCGGTGTGTTAACGCTGCGAACACAATAGACCAAGTTCCTGCCTTTCATTCAGCAACCATTGAAACACTCCTTCTAACCATACTAAATTAATAGTATTCGAATCACAGAAACAGCTCTCTGATTGTAAATTTCCATGTATGAAAATTTGTGAACTCACAATCATACAGAAATGTGTTGAGATAAATGATGAGTAATAAAGTTGGCTTTACAGCTATGACAGCGTGATACTTGGCGACGTGTTGTGTCACTGGCTAAGAGAATAGCTGGTAGAAGCAATCACAGTGAGATCTATCAGCGGTGTTACGAGAGCGTAAAGGAGCCCTAAAACACGATCTTCCAGGCAGACAGTATTATTGCTGGGCACGCACAGCAGGCACTGAAGGATCGAAGGCCTAGAGAAGGAAGAAAGGAAGCAGGCCAGCAGGGTGGAAAGACGACTAGACGAGAGAAGGCCGAGCCGACTGCCATCGGCGACGGTGGCTGCGTTCTTCGGTGGAAGAAAAACCCTAAATCACAAGCCCCTCGTAAATACAGGGTGACCGAACTCTCCTTCTATTCGCTGCTGAAATCTATCTCAATGCTGGTCTTCCGACACCCTTGAATTTCCTTTCCTAAATAGGATTTCCACGCACACTCATTATCGTTCTTCCTCTTGCTTTCCTTCGTTAATGAATCTTCATTAACAGGCACATTGGAACTTTCAAAGATGTGGTGATAAATGATTATATAGAAATGAATCTTGCAAAATTGAATGTTTGATATGTCGAAATGAATGTGCAAAGGTCGTTCACCCTCTTCTCGAACTACACTGATGCAAGAATCACACCATGAAGAAGCCATAGGATCGAGCCAATCATTGCCACGCTCGTGTGACGAGGTTTTCACGAAGGGACAAAAGAGCTTTCGTTACTTTTAACGAGCATTTGTATCCTGAGCAGCTTACGCTAAAGCGCGGATTCTCCTACCTTCATCAGCTCGTATTTTTTGCATGCTTTTTGTTCCCCAGTTTTGTTCCAACGAGAAAAAATTGGCAGATCTGTCCTCCAATCTAGCCGATATACACAATGTCCACTTACCTGTAAACAGAAAAGACAAAGTCTGTAGATTTATAGGATGACAAAGTTTTAATTACTATAAAACATAAAACTGATGGATTAAATATAAGGATTTTTGGAAAAAGCAGAGGATACTTGATTGCAATGACAAATGATAACACATATCGGTTGGTATTCGATTGTTAATGAAAGATCATGGATTCCGAGTCTTGTCGGGTGATATCACAGTTGCTTGGAAAAGTAGCAAACCGGACGCGATAATTGATACCGGCCTCCCACCATCACGACGTTCATTGTAACACGTAGGTGGGATTCCTTTCCATTCGCGAAGCTTCTCTTCTCTCGGCGGTAGCATGCAAATTAACACTCACACCTTCCTTCCTAATCCCACGAGGATTGGCCAATCAATCGCACATAAATAACAGCACCCCATAATGCCAGCCTCCAATCACGATCATTCACCCATTGTCATTGAACCCCACACAAAGAAATCCGGCTAATTATCCTGATAATACAGGGTGACAATTGCTCGATGATTTATGGCCAATCCTGAAAGCAGGGTGGTTCTGTAATCAAGCAGTAGAAGGTAGAGTCCTGTCAATGCAAGGCGAACCTGATCGTCCCTCGGGAGAGTTACAGATCCCGATAAAGCATCGACGCTCCATGCAGAAGAAAAAGAATCCTCTTGCAAAAGGGCAGAGAGCTAAACGTGAATCTGACGTAGGACCAGAAACGAAGTATCAAACCGATAAATTCAAGGTACTTACCACACTGAAACAAAACCTTACCAACCAATCAGAATATAATCTCCCTCCAAAATTAAAACGAACTCTTCACCTATTTTAGCAACTTTAAATATTCCATGAATCTATATAGAGTAGAGATTTAAGTTCCCGAATTGCTAACAATAATAGAAAGTAGGACAGTGTGAGTGTGAAGTAATCGAATGGAAAGGGAGGTTGAGCGGTGTACGAAGATAGCCGGAGCTCTCGAAAGGGCAGGGCAGAGCAGGGCAGGCTAAGAGGAGAGAGTTCGCAAGAGAAGGAAGAGATGCGAAGCGCGAGAGGGGCCATGATAAAAGAGGCCGAGGGAATAATAATAAAGAGACAAGGAGGCAAGATAATGTATGGCGCCGCTCTGGCGTCCATTCATGCTTTTTACTCGTTAGTTCGAGCTCGCGAACTGGTCAGCTTCTCCTCTCGCACCTGCTTATGTTCCCTCTCCTTTTCTACCCCTTTCCCACCCGAGCGAACGAGCAGGCGAGCTCGGCTGGTCGACGCTCTGACTATATCCACGTGTATCTCCCTTACCCACGTGTGCCTCTCTTGCTCTCATCTTGCCTCGCCTGGACCTGGACACAGCCTCCCATCTGATCTAGGCAGCGGGCCGCGTGCTGCGAGAAACCAGTCTCGGCTCGGGCCTCTTCTCTCGCACCTTATTCAGAGGCTAGCACCTACCTAGCTCGCTCGGCCTCATACCACTACCACCACCACCACCACCACCACCACCACCACCACCACCACTCACATTGGTTCGTCCAAGAGAGGTTCTGAGTCTCGAGGACAAGCAAGGAGGGAGGCCAGGCGCTGGTCACCGCGCCCTGAATTACGAGAGACGGACATCACAACGAGTCATTATGCACTACCGCTAGCAAGAGAGAGCTAATTGTCTTTATGCTACCGAGAACATTCATCACTTTATCATCGCTATCAGATCGTTCATCCCCAATTGATTTATCTTATATACCATGTACCGATTGCTACTCTGTGTTTTCGTTTGATAAATTCTTCAATTGTAAGTAGTATCTTGCCTTTTGTGCATCGGGTAATCTTGAAAGGAGATGACGTTGCGAGCAGATGCGCTCGGAGATGGATCGAGAGTAGGATGCACACGCGTATGTAAATGCGAGCGGCGGCATGGTTGTCTTCCCATTGGAAGGGGAATTCCGAGGGCAGAGATGATTGGATAACACATACGAAGCGCGCGCTACCAAGCGCTGCCCGGTAGACAGAAGCCCGAACGGAAACGAAGAACGGGCTGATTGATACCGGGAAAGAGGAAAAAAGGAGGAATCCGGTGGATCGAGCGAGGAGGAGGAGGAGGAGGAGGAGGAGGAGGTCGACAGAAGGTAGAATGACGAGTAAGAGGAGAAAAATGAAGAGAGGAGAGGATGGTGATTGGTGGGGATGGGAGAAGGTAGTTCGGAGGCTGTGTCAATGTGTCAGAGAGACGGTCTTCCAGGGTTGCCTTTTATGTCCACGTAACGTGAGGCCCCGAGGGACTCCCAAGAGAGTCCGCGGCAGTTGCACCGACCCATTGCAGCCCTCTCCATCCACCCATCGACCGCTCTTCACCCTCTCTTCTCGCAAGCGGCACCCTTTCCTTCTCACACGGGCCCTTCTCGGACCACCGGAGCATGAAATTTGGGCCTCGTCCACGCGTCCCCACGCACACTTGCTTTTTATACCTCCCCCTCCCTTTCTCCATCGCCAACCCTTCCCCTTTCTTCTTCAGGCCCCTTTCATCTTGTACTCGCGTGTACACCGAGTGTCGGCAAACCTGTGCAGGTCGATGCCATTTCTATCTAAGGCAGCTTATACTGAAATCTACTCTCTTCAAATTAATTATACACATTCAATATATTTACAAGGTGTTACTTGATTACTGTAAGATTGGCAAGCATTGGGATTTGGCATTTTAGGATTTAAGACGATCGGTGGGAATTTCCCAATGGCCTTTGCCTGTAAGAACAATGTAGACTAGAATGCCAATGGACTAATTAGGTGGAGGCTAGCAAGCATTATACTGGCATATCTAGCATAAATCGGAGCATTGTCCTTTGGAGTATCAGCGTCTGGCATCGCGGCGGGCATTATCAGGGCAGGCGGACGAGTCGGATGTATCGGCGCACCGCTGGAATATCAAGGAGTTAGTTGGCGTGCCAGGAACCGCCTGCGAGAAGAAGGAGAGCGAGCGTGGAGGAAAGGGGATGCTGCGGAGGACACATACATAGGATATGAGAGTGAGGGCAGAGAGGAAGAGAGGAAAGGCGAGGAGGACCCGAGGGATAGCAGCGGTGCAAGAACGCTTGAATGGAGCGGCTACGGGTGTACATACAGAACCAGTATTCCGAACCGCACTCTTTCCCGCAGTTCCCGTCCAGAAGGGGTACACCCGCTTCGAGGAAGCTCCTCTCGATTGGAAATCGTACCTGCACTCCGTTTGAATGGACCCGATGTCTCTCTTACTCTTGGACCACTCTCGTTTCATCTTCCTACTCCGCTCTTTGTGCTGCTCTCTTTTCATTGAAATCTTCGCCCCCTCCTCCTTCTCTTTTCTTTATGAAGCTTGTCCACTCTCTGTCTTGTTCGAACTCACCGCTCCTGGAGACTCTTGGGGCAACCGATCGAGCCGATTGATGCCGCAACGCGACGTTCCCTTTCTACTTCGACCGCGACGGACACTGATGCTTTTTTCGAAAGACCTACGCGACTCTGCTCGTGCCAATGCGCTCTGCCAATGCTTGCTCTGTAGTACTTGGAATATGGGAAGCACGCTGTCCTCGTACTATTAGAGGCAGGTTGCTCGATGATTGGACTGGTTGGATATGTGTCAGCATCGGACTTCTGTCCGCTTATGGCTAGCAATCCGATTGACCATCGATGAACCTCTATGCTCTTTTCATAGAGTAATTAGTCAACCCTGCTTTAATGCAATCAGTCCAAAGAACTTCCATTTCTTTAAATTATTCATTGCTCTTCTTTTAATTGTATTCACTTCTTTCGATTCTCTTGAAGAAAGGAGTCTTTAATCACCGTTTCGACAGGGAGCGGTCAAATTGGTGGTCTTGGAGGCGCGAGATGAGAAATCGGCAGGCAAGTCGCGTTCTCTCCCCGTAAATCCTGATTCCAGGATCTCCCGCCGCCGCCGCCGCCGCCGCCAGATTGTCCGACGACGGAACGTGTTCGGGAATCGTCGCGAAATCGCAGGAATGCAGTAGCCGTTCGATGGAATCCGCGCTGGAAGTTGATCGGTCCAAGCTAACAGAGAAAATCGGAGCAAAATCGACGCGCAGCCTCCCACGGATGAAGAAGCCAGGATCTCTATACACGCGCGAGCCTCTACTGAGATTCGTTCAGGAATCCCGCCCGTTAATTCATGGAGGCAAAATCGGACGGGGCCCGGCCGTTCTGCCCTTTCTACGAAATCGACGCATGCTGGGACGAATGACTTATAATCGTACATCTTTCATTCTTTAATTACGATTAACGAGATCCGCATACTACTGCAGTATTGGAGTAAAAGTTTCTTGTTGAATAATTACAGCTAAGCGAAAATAATTTTCAGCGTAGTTACGTTCGTTTGGAAGGGCCGATAATAGAATTAAACGAGTCAAATTGTTCCGATGAGAATCAGAGAGAGTCACGCGAGTCAAGGGTAAAAAAAGATGGTCTGAATGTCGTGGTTAATTCGTAATTATCGGGAATCGATAGGAAACTGGCTGCCAGTGGACGTCGACGAGAGTACGTAGCTTGAAAAATAGGACGATATTACGGGAAATTTTAAGTGACACTCGAGCGTGCCGATACTTTGCGGAAAGTACAGGCGAAACGTCAGAGAAAATGAGCCAGGGAAAAAGTGCGGTTCCACGAGGCAGGGTAGTCTAAAACCAAGTTTTTACGTGGGACCTCGACTTCGAAGTACTTCGAAATAAGTCGAGAGCATCTGAAGCTGCGGGCCCTACCGGCCAGCCGGCTTCAACATTTTTTTAGTAAGAGTCCTGGCTTCGAGAAACCAGAGTCGTAAAAGGGTTAATTGCGATTTTATCCAAGTTCCCCGGTGAGTGGTCAATGATCAGCCTTATACGGATTCCGGCGAATGCCGCTGGACCGAAAGGGCAGAGCGAGAAACGGACAGAGAGAACGAGAGAGAGCATTCCAGTGGTTTCGTGCCGAGTTCAGAGCAATTTCCACCATTGAGATTTGTTCCAGGAGTTCAGCGCGAATTGAGAGCATCCACGATTTGCGGCTCGGAAAGGTCTTACCGCGATTTTCTGCCTGATCGACCAGTCCCCCCTTTGCGGAACGTATAACTCGCTCTCCAAGTGCTAGTTCCACACTTTCGAGCTTCACTAACTGCTCAGTTCCTCTAGGAGCCATATCCCTTTTCCATTCTCATAGATTTCAACAGTCAACAATGGAAACTAGCAGAAAATAGGCATACTTATTTTCTAGGATCACGTTTAAACTGATGTTAATTTGTAGCAAACCTAGTCGAATCAATGTGATGATTTAGTGAAGTGTGACTTTATGGACTGTAAGATGATAAGACAGACACAAAGGATCACCGAGATGTTCATGGAGCCTATGTCAAAAAGAGTTTATACGAACTTCCATAACTTCTGCGAAAGGACTGCGGGGCGTCTAGCTTTCTTGGAATCGCCTCTGCAAATAGACGATGTGTTTTGTGTGCTAAGCTAAAAGTGTCGGTGCTTGGAGAACGAGCGCTCGCCTGACTAGCGAGTGGCCTTTTCCACTTAACCCTTTGCCGCTTGCCATTCTTACACTGGCATCCATAGCGATCCAAGAAAATGTACTCTTACTCTTAAGAGTAAAAGACATTGGAATCCGAGCCTTTCCATGAGTTTTCGATACAATTCCGGCATTTCTGCCACATGGTACATATGCAAAAATTTGTGAAAAAATGAATTTTGAGCTAGGGCTCTGGAATTTATATCACTTCTTCCTTGATGCAAGAAAACACTCCCCACCAAATTTCAGCCCTAGAAAATGTTGAGAACTATGAAAAACATGGGAAAAACCATGAAAATGAATTATTCAAGATCGGTTTTCCATGTGTTTTCGGTACAATTCTGGCACTTTGACTACTGGTTTTATGTTTTTTATCCGTTTTGAGACTCAAACAATCGAAATATCAAGCGTTCGTTCAAGTCCCAGAACCTTCGAAAAATCGAAAATTTGTGAAGGGGTACATATGGAAAAATTTGCGAAAAAATGAATTTTGAGTTGGGGCTCTGGAATTTATATCACTTCTTCCTTGATGCAAAAAAACATTCTCCACCAAATTTCAGCCCCGGAAAAGGTCAGGAAGATTTAAAAACATGTAAAATACCGTAAAAATTTGACCAGGTCAAATATTCAGGATCGGTTATCCGTGTGTTTTCGGTACAATTCTGGCATTTCTGCCACTGGTTTCATGTTTTCTTTCCGTTTTGATACACAAACAATCGAAAAATCAAGCGTTCGTCCAAGTCCCAGAACCTTCGAAAAATCGAAAATTTGTGAAGGGGTACATATGGAAAAATTTGCGAAAAAATGAATTTTGAGCTAGGGCTCTGGAATTTATATCACTTCTTTCTTGATGCAAAAAAACATTCCCCACCAAATTTCAGCCCCGGAAAAGGTCAGGAAGATTTAAAAACATGGAAAATACCGTCGAAATTAGATGAAATGAATTATTCAGGGGACTGTTTCCATGTGTTTTCGATACAATTCCGGCATTTCTGCCACTGGTTTTATGTTTTCTATCCGTTTTGATACTCAATCAATCGATTTATGTAACATTCACAAGAGTGGGGAAAATTCCAAAAAATATGTATAATATAAGAAACATTCAAACTTCAATTGGGTCAATACAACACTAATGCTTGATTCAGTTCATCTGATAAATATTCATTAAACCATTGACGGTTGTCGCGGTGCAGTCTTCCCTTGAATGGGTCAAGAGAAGTAGTAGCGGAACTGGTACGAAAAGAGTGAAAAAGGGTTTGCTTTTTTGCAGGTCGCTCAGTGGGAAACCTGCTAATAAATCGGCAACCAACAGAGCCACGCTTTTAGCACTTTTCTTCGGTTAGTTTCTCGCCGGGATCGGCAGGCCGCCGGCAATCGCAGCAATTTATGCGTCATGATTCGTCGCTCTTCTCGGAAGCGATTCCGCGTTAGTCGTAGTCTCCGTTCTTTAGTGACATAGTCCGCTTAGGAATGTTGTTAATTCACGAGCAGCGAGCCAAGACCGAACCTGGGAGAAGAGAATGTGCGCGAAGGTCGCCTCCTTGTCACTTCCTGGCCACGAATGCAATATGGAGATTGGACTGGAAGGATCGCATTGGTATACACGCGTCATTCGTGCGATCAGTCATTAACCCTTCGTTTGCGAAGACCGGTCTGCCAATGCAGGTTGAGTGCCACCATCTCCTCGCAGTCACTTGCTAAATGTCGAATCGCGTAATCATCCCAATGATATTATCACATTCATTGGCATAACTTACACATGGCACCCCATCATTTCCCCATTAATTACATTTCCCTTTAATGAATATGCTTTCGTCTACTTATATCTTTCATGCATTAATTTCCTTCCGAGGGTACTAGGAACTTGAATATTTGAATATTCAGATTACTTGTAAAACTTGAATCTTGAAGCATTGCATTTCCAAGCTGCCAGCAGGGGATTGATTAAGCAATTAATATAAGATGCGTATAGGATGATCCAAGATTAGCTTGGGACACTGACAGAGAGCCAAGGAATATTCGCAGTATGATAGAGGGTCTTCTGTTTTTTGACCTTAATCCCAGGGGGAAGTTGGAGGCCTCGTTTATTCCAGGAAGGTATCATCGTCGGGGTTTCGGATAGTGGCAGTAGGGTCCGTTGTGGTCCAGAGAAAGCGAGCGCTTAGAGAGTACATAACTCAAGCAGGGCAGCAGTAGAGCCGATGGAAAGAGTGGAGGGTGCGGGTAGGGCGGAGATGAGACCGGTTCCAAGAAGGTGGCGGTGAATTCGGCTGAGAGGAGAGGGCGAGTAGTCGAGTGAGTCGGCTTGGTTGGCGGTGTTGTGTGGTAGGGAGCGCAGAAAAAAATGGGCCACCACTCCAAATTTGTAAGTCCGCTTCCGGGCGACGCCTGCACGGCTCGGCTCGGTTCGGCTCGCGGCATTCGGCATGGCAAGGCAGGGGACAAGGAGCCACGCCGAAAATAAGGCTCGTGAGAATCAGGGAATTCCACTCCCACGTCCGACGCACTGGCTGGCGTGGCCCGATGCCAGCCTGACGTCAAAATTGCCTCTTATTTCGTTATCTTGCCCTTATTCCGCATTTAGTCGCTGCTCACTCGGCAATGCACTCGCCACTGCCCGTGCACGCTCACTCACTTTTATCATCCCCCGTAATAGCTATAATGGCTTCATTTCCCAAATGGATCCATCAGATCATCCCAGTTATACATTTATTGTATATACGTCGAATTTTAGGAGGCCATTACTAATGCGTTCATTTGTTGTTTATTATTATTTAAGTACTGTTTGTTTATTGATCCAAGTGCATCAACATTCAATGTGCATTTGCTCCTCGAACGACTTGGAAATGAGTAATACCATCGTGTTACTCTTGTTATCGAGGTTCATCCATTATTTCATGTTAATTAATTAATCGATTACTTCAAATAATGATCACGATTATTATTCAATAAAACAACAGCCCACTTGGGTCTGGGAGATGTGTTTCTGGTGACGAAGGGATTTAATGAATCGAGGAAATGAAATAAATTATAATAATTGAGGTGACGAAAGATAACTGGGAATTGTTATGAAAATAAAGCGATGAAAGTAAGTGGAATCTGAAGGGCGCGTGTCAGTTATATTGTTTGAAAGCTGCTGGAGCCGACCATGTTCGACTGCAAAAGGTCCGAGTGCATTGGCGACAAAGAGTATGAAGGCGGAGCATGTGCGGCTCTACAAATAATCGGGTGGAGGTGGAGGAACAAGCACGTTCTGAAAATACGGATCGGCTGTGTCACTTGGCGCGAGGGAATTCCGCTCCCACGTCCTCGCCGGGCGTGAGAGTTCGCATGGAAGGACGTGGCACGCTTTCAAGCTGACGCTAATCCTCCGAGGCGCATTAACGAACCACCAAAATATTTTCCTAGGCCTATTTTAATGCTCCTTGGCCATCCTCCTCTTTCTTGCCCAGTCAGCGTCACGGAAGTTAATGTGAAAACTTTCTGATTATTGTAGATAGTAAAAGTTATTGGATAGTCGAACAGTTGGATACAATGGATCACCGTGATTGTACGATTCTTGAATTATTATACAATTAGATCCGGCAAGCGTAGCCGCTCCAAATGCAGATCAGTCCAGAAGCCCAGAGTGCACTGGTACGTATCCGCTTGATTTCTTAATCGAGCCACAATTACGCCCGCTTCTTACAGTGACAGCTCCTGATATAGGCTCGAGAGCCAATGCCCGCTCGTATTCACGCTCGATCAACGCTTTATTATTCATAAGTTTATTATGCACCACGTGGCAAGGAAGTAGCAATGCTTCGAGAAGGAAAAGCTGCTATCCGCTTAACGATTTGCTTCCTTTTCGCACTGTCTCCTTTCGATTCAACGGAGCGCGCGGCCTCTGCATTCCAAATGTATTAAAAGATCGTCCTCTTCCAACGGAAGTGAATCGCACCAAGCAGATTGATCGCGAATGCAAAAGATTCCATGAAATCTACGCTCAAGTATCCTTCGATCGCTCTAAAATTAGAGAGGAATTTAGTCGAGCAAACGAATTCAAATGATTCGGGCGAATATCCAGTTTGCACGAAAAAAAAGACCGAAGAACAATTGGATGTACTTTGTATCCGAATTGACAATACCATAAAGACGTAAGAAGAGGATGAAAAGAAGTATTGGACTGAACGGAAGACAATGCGTGATAAATAAACAGTGGGAAGTCAAAGATCGACATTGAGAATGGAAGCCGGCTGGACGGTTAATGGGTGGAGGGGAGTCTTGATGTCATGCATTACTCAGCGAGAGAGCGAAGGTGGAACGAGTTCGTTCACGGGGAGATGTAGTATTAGTCGCTGATGTCATAAATGCAAAGCGAGAGGGGTCTCCCATGCCCAGACACGTGTTTCCTTCTTGTTACTCCTGGCAGTTCGTGGAATCGGAGAGAACAGAGAAATCTGAGGGAACAGCATCCAAAGAGAAAGATAGAATATGCGTTGAGAGTCGAGAGGAGGAAGATTCAGAGGGACTAGCACTCCTCCCACGGGAAGAGAGAGATTCTCTCGCACTTCAACACACGTGACCACCTTTTTTTCTCCCCCTTCCCCTTTCCACAACTCCCCCAACGAAACTACCAGGCCGGTTTACTCGCTCATCTCGTAGGAGGATCGAACGCCGGCCATAAATCCTCTCGTTAGCGTCGTTTGAGTACTTTTAGTCTCGCGTTGCGACGCGCAGCCTCGATGCAGCCGATTTAGCTGGCGTCGGTGGGGGGAAACTGGTACCCATTCGGACTGAATGCCGTGCTGATTAACGATGAGTGATATGTTATTAGTCCCGTTGTGCCATGCGATGTGTACAATAGCGCGTGAAATATTGGAGTCTGCATTGAGTTGTCGAGCGACAATAATAATGCCAATGACTCGAAATTACACGGCGCCCAGGCGAATTGCACACTTCACTCAACTAGCTTGCTATTATTATAGCTTTTTCAACTTTTTGACATGATTTCACGTACTCTAGCAAAATCTTGATGGAGAAATGTTGCAAAACATAATTGAATTAAATGGGAATTAATTGGTAGCAGATCGTCCATTAAAACCAGTGGGAAAAAGTAGGATATCGGTGCGATGCCATTCAGATGCATCGACACGTGCTTCGAAAACTAAGAATGACGAAGAAAGGAGAATCCTTTCGGGACTTGGGGAGCAAAGTATGGCCAGGTGAAAAAGGCCGAGAGGGAAGATGAGCAACTTTCCAAGAAACTTTCGACTTCCTCGTATCGTTAGCTGTTCGATCGAACCTTTGCCAATCCTTTCTCTCTCTTCTACCTTTCTGCTCTTTTCACTGATCCGCTCTCTTTTTCCGCTCTAACCCAACTCCCCTCTCCCAATGGCCCTGCTGCTCTGCCAGCACGCTCTTTCTGGCGAAGTGACTTTTTCTACTCTTTCTCTACGCTGTCCTGAAACTGAAACACAGGACGGCGAACGTTTCAAGCCCGGCTCTCCTTTCCACGAAACTTTCATAATGCCAAGCGGTAGGGCGCGCGTGCGTGTGCGGCTTTCAATCACGAGAGATTGCGATGTAAGAAAAAGCGCTATTCCTACGCACGCACTCTAATACTCTTGCCACACAACCGAGCAAATGGAAGCTCGGATCATCCTCGAAGAATGATTTTTCTTTCAATATATATGAGAATTAAAATACCAAGAAAATATGATTTATAACAGAAAGAACAAAGACTATTACGAACAAGTTTGCCACTTTCCAAGACACACGTGCGTTCTGGATAATATCGCATGTGTTAATCATAAGCTGCAAAGCGGGTGTGCTTGGCTTTCGAGAGCTGTGTTACAGCGAACCAGGAAACCATAACTATGCCAAGCAGTCATGAAATTCTAATCACTGCATTATGGCAAACGCTTTTGCGTTACGATAGATCTACAGTAGTTCATACGTAGTAAACGCCCGACAATTGTATGGGCTATTTTAAGATTCAGCAGGCTTCGAACATTTGTTTCGAATGGGTCGATGAATGAACTAAACTTGATGAAATACATGGTAGAAAGTAAAATGAATAATTAAATAAGCTTGTACCGAGGTAAAATCCATAAGACATTTTTGTACCAGTTTTGAGATTAATTGTCAATTGCCAGCTATAAATCTGATCTGGAAATTCCATGTACACGCACGCAATAACCTGATGCGCCAATAAATCATAATCGAGCTGCCGCATAAACTGCGAAGCAGACTAGTAGAATGATTAGAATGAATAACTAGCGAAATGATTCATTGCTCGGCTGAGTCCGCATCGGACACGGACGCGTCGACGGTTTCATTGCGACAGATTGTTTACTATCAAAGAGTGAGAGAGACTCGACGGTGACAACTCTTTTTCTAATGCCGTTTACGACATATCCAACGAACAATATGCAAAACACTACGTTCCTCGAGTTTCTACATAAACACTCTGACGTGTTGACACTTTTCTAGTCAATTCGTAAACGTAAATAAACTGTGTAGCAGACAATTTTACATGATATGAAAATCAATGATTTAAAGGGAGAATTGAGAACATGGAGAAACTAAGAGGAACTGTTGCTAGGAACTCAAGGGAATATAGGGAAGCGCGCCTAACTCAATGAGCACGGAGAGTTCGAGTGGAACAAAGCGGGCCAAGTTTCTGGCAGTCTGACAAGCATCCGTGCATTAGTTTTGTGCGTCTCAGCATACTGTCGACCGCAATCGCAGCCTGTCACTAAAATTCTAAGGCGCCCGAGTCAACACTCGATTCCACATATAAACCGAGCGAAGATTACTTCGAAATCTTTAACCAAGAAATCCTTATTTCAGAGTTTTTCAAATCATCATTTAATATAGAGAAGTAATAAAAGGTGAACAGATGGACTTGTCGATGTTAAGTGTCCCGCGTCAGATGGCGGATATGCAAAGTGAATCCTACCAACCGATCACTATGCAGCTAAGGCCATCAGCATCCGGAAACGTGCCTCTTCATCGTCATACGCGGAAAACTTACGTAACTCGATCTCCCGTGTACCCATTGTTCAGTTGACGAATAGTCGATCGTT
This sequence comes from Ectemnius lituratus, assembly GCA_910593735.2. Taxonomy (NCBI): domain Eukaryota; kingdom Metazoa; phylum Arthropoda; class Insecta; order Hymenoptera; family Crabronidae; genus Ectemnius; species Ectemnius lituratus. The sequence continues at coordinate 15,950,419 of OU343038.1, forward strand.
GGAACTGTGTAACATCACTTTTTACTTAATGACGAAGGTAGGAATTCACTATACTATGACGTACATCAAAGCAAGAAGAATAATTATTGAAAAAATAATTATTGATCTTAAACATTGATTGAATATTCGAGTGAGTCACAGATCATTTCTGCCAAACTAAGAATTCAGCTTGCCAATTGAATAGCTAGCTATAAGTGCACCAGTCTGTATAAATAGGCTCGCGAAGATACAGGAGACATCGAGAGAAAATAGATGGATCTTTCGCCCCACGCCAAGGGTCGACGATGGACCACTACTTTATTTTCATCGACAGCTTTTCGCACTACGATCACCGACTGGAGATGCCAGTATTTGGATAATCGGCCACGCTACGTAATTTCGTGGAATTATTTCAGGCATATGCATCGTGAGTAATGCACTCGAAATAATCCCTGGTTTCAGCTGCGTAGAAAGGCGAGTTACGCGCGCACCACTGGATGCTGCAATTTATTCCTCAGATAAAACTCTGTCATCTTTTATAGGCTTTTAATCAGGGCATAGAAATTCGAATAGAACCAAAGCCGTTTTTACTTGTCTTATGGATATCAGAATAAATGATTAATGAATATGATAGTTCTTGTATGATACATCAATAATCAGAAATAAATATCAAGTATTGTATAAAATAAAAGAAATCACAGAATTATTATTCTTTTCAATTCCCAATAATTTAACGGTGAGTAACAGGAATTACGCAATAGGAGTTCGATAATTATGTAACAGGTACGACGAAAGATAAATAACTTTCTATATGACAAATTGAAACGAACAAGTCAGGGAGCAGAGATCGAGACATGGCAGTGGAATTTCCGTTCATCATCGCAGTCGATGTCACCCATACCGCTCCTCTTCTTCGTTGGAACGTAGAACTTTTGGCAAGCAGTCAAGGCTTACATAAAATTCTACACATTCTTCCGTAGTCGAAGGTACTATGACATTACGGCTCGCGACAGATAGGAAAAGCTTGAAATTCAGATGATCCATTACTAAGAGTAGCTCTGATATATTATTATTGAAGTATTTCGTTATGAGAGCTCGCGTGGTGTGCAATTATTTGGCGGGAGGCATCTGGTGCGCGTGCCAGGGTGATCTTTATTCTCTAACAACCGCGACAAAGCCAATTACAGCATTTGACTAGTGGTTCTAGAGATAATTGATGCCAGAGAAAATTCAAGGTATAATTGGGCATTCGATGGACTAATACAACCAATCTACCACTCCGAATCCGTTCCTGTTAGTTATCGTGCCAGTGGAATTCACGTTCAAGACAAAATTGAACATTCCACGAATTTCAAAGAATATACGAAAGACTTTGTATAAACTTACAGAGAGTTTGTGTCTCTTTAGAATCATTCTGAGAATGATCAATCATTATTGTTTAATTCTATAAGACTTGTTGAAAGTTAGAAAGATTCTATTAATTCTGAAAGGGCAGTACTTCAACTATTGGAGAGAGCATGTCGTCAACGGGTACCGTTGCCCGCGCAGTCGAAAGCGACGGTACCTTGGCGATTGTCCAAATGGCGATTCCTCTCTGGTATTGCCACCGAAATCCCGTCCTCGAGATCTATTTTCATCGTACCTACTACGGAATTATCGATTGACCATTCGGCAAGAGAGAGAGAGAGAGAGAGAGAGAGAGAGAAAAAGAGGGAACAAGTACTGTGTGTGTCGTATATGTCCGTGATTCCGGATAGGGAAACCATCCACCAGTGAAAACGAAGAGTTGCTAAAGACCCTTTACGAGTCCAATGGATTCCCATCAACAGGTCTCATTCACTTTATACTCCTCCTCCCAATACACTCCTCTTTCTGTTTGACTTGGCATTGTCACAAAACCACAGAACACACCAATGACAAACAGTAATACTACGTTTTCACTAGAATTCAAGAAAATGTATCTAAGTAGTAATGCAAAAAAGATTTTACATCATATTATTATTAATAATACTGAATTAAGAACCAGTGTTATATTCCAAGATATATCATATTCGTTATAACTTCGGTATATGAAAAGAACGCAAATCAAGCTATAAAGTTTACATTGACACATCATTAGTGGTGGCTGGTAGACTAGGAAAGTTAATCGTCGCGGTGATCTCAGCATCCTACGCTAGAACGACAGGAAGTGTTGGAGAGCTTCCAGTTTCCCTGTCGTCACTGGGTCAGGAACCAAAAAGCTCGAAGCATGACTCTCCAACGGGTTGATTAATCATTACAACCTGGGAAGGTAGGAAGAGGCGTGTCTGTCGCCAGATTATTAACACCTAGAAATACTAGGAGGAGAAGGATCTCTTGATTCCATGCTATCTGATCCCAAGACAATTAATGTGCTTGCTATGGTTCCACGTCATCGTCATTTCCGTTCCGTTCAACTCTCCACCGCAGCCGTTTACTGCCATTTTTACAGCTTAATGATCCGGATACCCAATCAGATAAATCTACAGCCATTCAAGTTATCGTTGTCGATCGAATCTATTGGAAACCTCGGTTCACTAACGAGGGATTGTCTACTCGGAACTTACAAATGGTATAAGTCACGTGTAATATTCTTAGAAAATGATTTACCAAATGGCTTTTGAAAAAAACAGATCGCACTATTCAAACAGGATACGAAAACAATCTACTTGACAGGTATTTGGGTGCAGGATGGTATACAGAATTCCAATGGAATGGCGTTGATAGATTTTCGATGGAATGATAGTACATAGCAATGGGAATTCCGCGTGGTTCATTAATGCTCGGAGCAAGACAGGCCTCTCAGGAAGGTGTTCCATCGAGCGAGGTGTATGTAACAGAGATCGATGCTATCAGCGCGGGAACGGCGAGCGGCGATTTCCACCGAAGGATTGTGAGAGTACAAAACAGTGCCGAGAGCTCGAAGTAAGAAACGCACTACGGCTCGCATGCCGGTATCTTGTCGGCAATTAGTTATTACGCGCCCGCAGACGCCCGGCTGAGATTTACAGTTACCATTTCTCTATACAGTTATGCCTTGCTTGTTACCCCCGTTGCACAGCTATTTACTCGCAAACCCTTCAGCAATAAAATCATTATACTTGTGAAGATGCTAATCTCATCTGATATCATCACTTTGTACTTCTAACATTAATTAATATCATCTCTACATTTCTCCATTATAAATAATTTGTCATCGATCATAAGAAAATATGCAAACTCATTGAATGAATGAAATGCGTGCACATTCTAATATTCGTAATATCTAGAACTTTTATGACTCATAATTAATTGCTATAAATCGAACTGGTATTACAGGAATATCGTAAATCAAGCAGTGCCTGAGGCAGGGAAGGTGAATGAAGTCATCCATCGAATTCGCATTACTGGCCCAACTAACCGTAGCAATGGTGAGTTATAAGGCAATAAGAGCTGAAACGCTTAAAAGCTCGATTTCGAAGAGCTGTTGGCGCCAATCCAGCTATGCAAAGCCCATATTTCCCAGTGCAAGTAGTAACTAGTGTCACGTGATTCGAGTAGCGCGTGTCATGGGGAATAATCATATGAAGAGTGGAAGAATCTCGAATGTCAAGCAAAAGCTTTATTTGCTGGTTGCTCAGCGATTCATAGAGCGCAACTGTTGTCGATGGTTGGTTGGTTGACGCATCATGCCGAGATTCTACGCCTCTAATGGCAACCGGCATTATCTAATAGCGAGGGAATCTCTTGCGCGAAATGATCTCCCTCAAGATATCCCCATGATGCAAACGATGATTTGTGATATACTTGAGCAGCTATAATGAGAACGGTACTCGTGCGGCTATTGCGAGCCATTCACGCCGCTCCCAGCCACGTGTACCAGCTCGATTTACAATGTTGATTCACTACTTGCCTTTTAATGAAAACACAGGGAAGCTCAATGATGATTGCTACTTTGACGATCAGTTATTAAATGATATATTTAACCAGAATCGATATTATCCCTGATGACATTGCTCTACTTGTTCGAGGGACGATGAACGCGGAAAGAATCATTGGTCAAAGTCATCTTGATAACGTGTGAATCGAGGGAGTCGCGTGGATGGAAAACAAGACAAGTCTTTGCTCGATGTACGCGGAAATCTAGAAGTCTTCTTTTCATATCGACGACGAAAACAGAAAGAGAATTCTAGGAAAGGAAACGACAGGACGACGTATTGCTAATCAACAAAGAATCACTTTGCTACTGTGAATTGTTTTCCATGTAGTTTCTTAATGAATTTTTTCAGATCTACCTTGACACGTGGACGGAAGAGTGTTGAGTGGAAGTCTAATGAAGTTTAACAAAGTAAATTGCTCCTTTCTGGGAACTGTAGAATTTTCCACTTTTAAAAAAATGACTCTGGCGATGCCACAATCCTATTTTCTATGTATTTGAAGTTCAGTGGTATAGTAGTATCGGGAAGAGTTCTGATGCACGATTTAAACGTTTCCTATTGGAGAACAAGTTATATGTAAAGGTGATGAAAGTGAGACTTAATAACATCATGCTTCTATTAATCGTAATGATCGCCTCCTTCTAGGATCTTCAATTCCTGGAAACTTCACAGTAGCAGAAGCTACATGATGACTTCTCAAGATGAACCATTTAAAATCATTATAAAACACTATAATAAATAACAAAATTTCGCATATATTAAGTTATAAATACTATATCGAATGAAATTCGCACACCTGTGCAACCTTTTAATTAATTCCCAATGATGACAAAGTAATCATATTATTATGCAACGATCGAGAGGAATGATCGCCAAGGGATACGTAATATTCGCTGATTATTTCCGAGAAAAACCACATCGTCATTAGATTACGTTTCCCGATCATTAGAACTGAGCTCCTTGACCTTTTGTACTTTACCTGCCAGTCCTCTGGATTCTCTATTGATATTTCACGACTTTTGACGCCATTCGACTAATAAGTATTTCCATGCCACTCAATTTACCAGTAATAATGAATAACTACATGTAATTAATGTTTAGAACTATACGTTAAGATAAAGTTTAAGGAGAATATAACGTCATACAGGTATATCTATAATATCGTGTAAAGATACTTGCTATCATTTATCAAGCTCGGCAATTACTTGCTTCATAATGACAGGTAACATTCAATGGAAACCGGATGCATATGAAACGGGTTCACTACTACTCTTACTAACACTGCTTACATTGAGAAAATCAAAATAACAAAATATGCATACCGATTAGCAGAATGAAGCCATTCGAGCAATGCCGCCGCTTCGTTGAATCATTAACTGGACGTACAGGTATTAATAATGATCGGTCGAGTAATCGAATCGAAAGAGGGCAAACCAGGGAAAATACGAAGCCAATGGGGAAGGGATTCATGTTGGCGTGATGGTGTATTCGCCACAAAAGCGTAAATCGAGACACGGCTTGCACGAAATTCGCGTCAAAAGCGTATTTATTCGCTAGTCATTTTTCGCCAGCCGCACGAAATTTACGGGCGAGCGGATATTTCGCCAATGAATATTTGATCTCTGGAACGCTCGATGCTACCGTAAACCACTCTGCTCCGTGTACACGAATAGTTTTATTGCCTTCGAGCGTACATGCGCTGTACATGCGCTTATATTTGTCCTTCGTAATGAACTACTCGTCGTTTGTACACTGAAACGCCTCGATATTAACGTCACTTTATTGGAGAACAGACAAAGTAACAAGTGAACAAAAAATAAGCAAGCATATTCCACTGGTGCATTGATTTAAAAACCTTTTGAATCATTTAAAATTCAATCAATGTTTATCATCTTGTGATCTTGAAATATTAGATTACTTCCTCATTGTCAGATAATATCGATTGGAATTATATCATTCCGTTGAAAGTCCACCAATTTCCCGCCAACCAGTACAGCCCTGTTTTCGAACAACTAATGTTGGAGCCGAAATTTTAAAGGAGAGGAGCGCGTACATCCCGCCATGTAATTTCAGCAACGAAATCGCCCTGATAGGGATCTCGGCGTTATCGAAACCATCATTTTTTCCATCGAGGCTCGGAGCGACCGCGCATTAAATCGTTCCTCCCGGCCGACGGCCACTGCGAGCACCTGCCCATGACATTTTTCTGTAATGCACCGCGGCCCTACATCATCGAATTTCAGCCGGTCCTCGTTCCTCCCAACTTTATTGGCCCAACCGGCTTTTTTCCTAACCTTCCACGATCCATTAAACAATCATGAATCGACGCGTAATATTCATTTAATTCTCCTGATTCTTCGAATAACAGAAACCAAACCTTTGTAATTAGCTATAATTTTAAAGATAAATAAATACCAGCATATCAACGATTTCGATCATTATAGAAAATTAATGTAAGTGATATAACAAGTTAAATGTGATACTTTACACCTGCACTTAATGCAGTACAACGATTTTTATTATATATCATGTATACCCGGGTTGCTTTTATTGGTCATCCGAACAACTTTACATTATCCACGAGGGCTGCGAGCGACAGCCGAGTCTAATTGTAACCACGGCGTCCGTAATTCGTTTTATAAATTACAGAGAGGCAGGCAGGACTACTCGAGCGACCGCCTGTGTACCCGCGCTTCGAAGTCATAACTCGTGAATTGGCTGTTCGATACACGAATTCGCAATTCCCAGCCTGTCAGGGACTCCCCTGGCGAGCGAGCAAAAGCGTCTACCCAAACCCCCTTATTACTATCCTGCTTCACCTTCGGCCTGCTGGCTGCTTCTTCCCCACCAACATCGTCTTCCATCCCCTTTTATCCTTCCTCATCGTATCTCAGCAATATAACTTATTAAACCCATATGCATTCCCTTACAAAACAAGTAAGCTTGTTTTATGAACCTGTATTGAACACAGCGGTGAAAGTGCTACTAGAGTTCGAAGCCGAAATTTGAGAATGAATCTTCCGTGCCTTATTGGAATATCGTAATTAGCGGTGGCTCATTTAATCGCAACACTATTCGAGATTATTCCATTTATCATTTCGACTGGAATTCGTGCAAATTATCAGTGCACCCTGTTATTATTTTAACTGATCCGAATTACAAGAGAGTCCAATGAGATTTTGAATGAATATTTATAGTTGGTATTTCAAAATCTGGTGAAAAAGAATAGAGTTGAAATAGTAGCGAATCGATGTTCTACCTATGTTTTGATACAACGGGTAAATCTCTCTCATTCTTCCTGTGGGGAGTGCACTTGTGCTCGATGCGCTTCGGGCACTAAGGCAGGAAGAAGAGTGCCTTGGCTGCCCATCAGAATGCACTTTTTACGAGTAGAGTATTGCAAGGAAACGAGATGGACCGCGGCTCGCTGTCGAGTGGCCTCGAAAGAAGGTAGTGCACCGGAGAAGAAGCGAAGGAGCCACTCGAAAAATCATTTGCAGCAGCGAGGCGAGCGCAAAAAAGTGAACGGGACGTCATTCCGGATCAATTTTCTCGTCGATATTCGCGCGGCAGAGTTGCTGGTAGCTGGGAAAGTAGTGTGGAGGGGGGAGATTGCCGCGGGGCGGGCCATTTGCGCTCCTCATTAAGGTACTTCTCAATGGCGGCTTTCGAGAATTACAAGTTTTGAACTCGCCCCGCATCCCAGTCAGCAGAGGAAAGGACCAGCGAGATTAAATCCTGAGTTTCGAGCAGCAGTTCTCCCCGAGGCCTGCTTACGCCCTCGAGTATTTTACTGCTCCCTGGTACTCCGAATTTTATTACACACTCCTGACATATGTATTTGTCTAGTGAGCAAAAGTGAAACCTGACAGTTCCAATAGAAATGCCAATGGGAAAAATATCTTTAACAATAAAGTATATGATACTTCTTAGTATTGTTAATAATTATAAATATAATTCCATAAACTCACACCTTGGTGTTCGAACTGTTCAAAGGAATGGTTCATGATTATCGAGGAGGGGACTGGTTTCAACTGGACGTATAATTCCGTAATGCGAGGAGTTGGTGGAGCAAGGTGATAATGAAGGAATAAAGAAAACGACTACGAGGCAAGGCGAGGCGAGGCAAGGCAAGGCAAGGCAAGGCAAGGCAATGCAAGACAAGGCGGACGAGGTTAGAGCAGACGAAGGTGAGGAAAGAGCGAGTGTGAGCAAAGAAAAGGGAGGGCCGAGAAGTGAGGCTGGTTACCGAGTGTACGAGACTGGTAAAGCGTCAGAGCCGTAATAAGAGCTGGCAGAAAGTTAACTGAACCGTGAACCACGGCCCAAAGAGATCCACGATATGCTAGGAGTTCCAGGAACATCCTGTTCCCTCCGAGAATTCCTTAACCGAGCTACTCCCGGGTCCTCCTTCTTTTTAGGCATCACCGTACCCACAGGCAACTCAACTATAATCGAATATATCTATACTTGTGTCCAAGCACCCGAATACAATCCATAACTGCATTATTTTACAACAAGCAGGAAGATGATGACGTAATTACAATTAGTAATTCGGTTTGATTAATATTCACGGCCATGAATCTTTTTATCCATTGCTAATTATCGACTGTTGTTTTATGTAAGTTGTATGGATTAAATGAGGCAGTGTTAAAACCTGCTTACTTGTGTATAGTTAATTAATTACCCTATTTTTCTATCAATAGCTAACAATGTTCAAAAGTGGTGGGCGCGCGTTGGATTGGATAAGTGTCATTAGCAGGGAAAGAAAAAGAGCTTTATCGAGTAGCAAGTTCGACACGTGGCATCGTACTATCCCGGGAGAGAGTCAGCAAGGGCTATTTATAACAGTCTCGGTTGACAGAGGGGGTTACATAAGCTTACATTATTCATAACGCGAACGTATGCTTCCTTCGTTACACGTGCTCTCTTGAGTTGGCGGTTGTACAGGTAAATTCAAGTACAGAACCACTCCTATGAGCAAAGGCCAAAGTGACTGGAAGGTCAGAATACCGCCTCGCGATGAATTGAATTTTCTATGTAATTAGATTCTTGATAGGGAGAAACAAGTGTTTAAAAATAGTCATAGAAGAAGTCCGATGGCAGAAAGGTAAAATTTAAAATTAGATTGGCAGAATGCTTGAGAGTTTTCACAGTTTTATTCGTATCTGCTGTCCCAAGCAGAATGGGAAAGGCGGTAGATCTGTAATTCTGTGTCATAGAAGAGAGAGAGAGAGAGAGTTCGATCGCGATGGCTGATGCCACAAAAGCATGTCTCACTCGACGATGATTCATTTATTAAACGTCAGACACACTGACTCCCGCGATCCCCTTTAAATCCAGCCACCATTACTGCCCTCAATATTTTATAAATCAGCACTCTCACCGTGGCACGTCTAATTTGTGCTCCGAATTCCCACGAACTCATTAATTCTAAATGTGAATCAGAGAAATTCTACCGTCCAAATTTTAACGAAATCTCTCCTTCCACCATTATACATATGCGCGTCAGCCGAGGCGGTAATTTTAAAATTAACATCCGCTAGTGAATAATATATGGAATATAATAGAAAATTACCTTAAACTTCTTCGAAGACTGGCTGAGCATATTCCTAGTAAATGCAGCTATTTATCAGTTTTACGTTCTCACCCGGCTGACCTTTGCAAATAGGGACATCTCCTATTCATTAACCACGATCGATTCAGCGTTAAACTGCAAAACAGGAAACGATCGGGTGATTTTTCCCGATATATTCCAGACTATTTCCGACTGTTGCCAGAGAAAGTATAGCTGCTCCCCGAAAACTTTAGACACCAGGAGAGGGATCAAGAGTATGTTTGATATTGGAAAGCACGCGAAAGGGAGGGCGACGAAATTGGAAGGGACGCACGCTGAAAGACTGGCGGAGCGATTTAAACGATTCCAGGTACAATTAGAACAGCCCTGGCGTTCTGTTATGTCCATTCCGTGAAATCCTGAAAGCAGATGGACAGTGAGAGCGCGCCGCTCGAGAGCAAAAAAAAAAAACGCGTGGAATAAGCGGCACGCTAGAAAAACGTCCCTCTGCGGCGAAGCAATTAGTTAAAACCGATTGGAGAGACGGCGGATCGCAAAAAGTAATCCGTATGATGAAATGGCTATTAACTGTTCTTCATACTGTCGTGACTCATATTAGAAGGGCAGAGCGCACTCTGACTGAATTTTAACGATTTCTCAGGATTCCACGCTTCATAAATAAATGCAATTTATGAGTGGAATCTTCCTTGTCATGGAGTCGTTATTAAAATTACAATACAAATATCTATAAGTGCTGAAGGATAAAGAGAGTTTATGAATTAAAAATAAGATTGAATAAATGAAAGTAGAGGGGAAATAGAGCAAAATATCCGATGACGCAATAGTGAAACTAGACATTCATTTGGCGGTGATAGTCGGGAAATTATGAATTCCCCGGAAAGGACGGGTACTCGGATGAAGCGGACTAGTGGCGCAGTTGCTTGTTGCTATTTCCTGCGTGGTTCGGCGTACGGGGCGGCCGGCGGTCGTTCGCAATTAGCTTTCGAGACAAGTATGTGACTCGTCACCGGCACAAATTACGCACTAGCGGCATAACAGCCTCTGTTGAATGGAGCGTAATAGTACTGGCGTGGCTTAATTCATCAAAAAGGATCACCGGACCGAGCACACCGCGTTGCTAGCACCATCCTATTCATCGCGAGCGACGTTGACGCACCTACTAAATTTCCATGCACTCCTTCCGCGAATTTCCCAACGGGTTTTGCGTTTCACTGAGCTTTACCAATTTGTGCTGGCTTTTACGCCACTGATTCTATGTTTTCTATCCGTTTTCATACTTAAACAACTGATTTATGAACCGTTCGGAAGTTCCTACCCCTTCAAAAATTTGCGAAAAAATTATTTTTCAGCTGGGGCTCTGGAATTTATATCACTTCTTCCTTAATGCAAGAAAACATTCTCCATCAAATTTCAGCCCCAGAAAATGTCGGGAAGACTTCAAAACATGAGAAAAACCGTCAAAATGAGATAAAATCAATTATTCAGGGGACTGTTTCCTCATGTTTTCGATACAACTCCGGCATTTCTGCCACTGGTTTCATGTTTTCTTTCCGTTTTGATACTTAAACAATCGAAATATCAAGCATTCGTCCAAGTCCGAGGACCTTCGAAAAATCGAAAATTTGTGAAGGGGTACATATGGAAAAATTTGCGAAAAAATGAATTTTGAGCTGGGGCGCTGGAATTTATATCACTTCTTCCTTGATACAAGAAAACATTCTCCACCAAATTTCAGCCCCGGAAAAGGTCAGGAAGATTTAAAAACATGGAAAATACCGTCAAAATTAGACCAGGTCAAATATTCAGGATCGGTTTTCCATGTGTTTTCGGTACAATTCTGGCATTTCTGCCACTAGTTTCATGTTTTCTTTCCGTTTTGATACTCAAACAATCGAAATATCAAGCGTTCGTCCAAGTCCCAGAACCTTCGAAAAATCGAAAATTTTCGAACATCCCCCACGAAATTTTAATACCGAAAAAAGTTTGGAAGGGTGTAAAGTTAGTAAAATCTGATTAACCAGCGAGATTACTGTGGGATATTGCGAGCACAAGTTGCAACAGGTCGACATTGAGTTAGGTCAGTAAGGCTTACTTCAGTCACGTCAGGCATAATGCCACTAGAGCGGCACGATACTATGCACTGTAGTACGTAGTAGTCCCCTATCCGTTACATGGAGATAGTGGCAAATCTTGCAACAGCCAGTCACGCGATATGCACCTGTTGAGTTCAGCCTATTCTTCCTGCTCTTCCACTTCGTCCAATGGACTCTCAAAATAGAATTCAGAGGAATTAGAGTAATGCGATAAACTTCGTTGCCGTTATCGATTGAAAACCGGTGATCCCATAAATCAAGACGACACACTTGTTTAACAAAAGCCATCACGAGAATTCTGTTCAATGTAGCGAAGAATACTGAGAGCGGCGCAACAAGACTTAGGAAGTTAACAAGTAGTGAGAGGCGTAATGGTATTGCTGGAAATATAAAGTCAAAGAGAGTTCGGTCCTGTTCGAAGACAGGGAAAGAGAGGATTACTGGCTCGATGCGCATGCAGTGGAATTGGACTACGGTGTCAGACGCGTCTCTCGCGTGGCATCTCCGTCGTCGCGGCGTGCACGGACACGGAGCAAAGGAGCAGAAATGGACAGGGCACCCGGGAGGCCCGACAGACTGACGCCAGGAACCTCGTCGGGCGAGACGGGTCGAGACGCCCGCGTCGCTGCGTCTCTATGCTCGTGTCAGTCGCACTCCCTGCAAACCGCATTAGCTCCACTTCACCGCCCAGCCATTGCACGCGCGTCCATATCAATCGGCAGATTTTATTCTTATACCCATCTAATTCTACCAACACTGCCAATCAATTTCCATCGTTTTTCACCCTCAGGGAATTCCAAGTTACTGGTTCAGATTTCATTTCTATCGGTTCCTCTCTTGGTCCTCTCACTGGCTGAGAGGAGAACTTAGTTGACCGAAAGTGGGGGACTGTGAACTCGGCATGAAACTATGGACGATCCGCGTAAAATTCGCCGGGGTTACCGGAGTAATGTTGAGGGTTGAAGGGAGGCTGAAACTTTTTGGAGAGGCCGGGAGTTTGAGAACTAGTTAAATGGATATTCGGAGCAGAGATCGCACTGCGAGTGGCGGCCCCTTTCAATTAGTACGCCATTTTGCGACAGAAATATCCTAATTATGAGACCAACTTCGAATCCATCGAACTTTTCACCCATTGGTCCATTACCTTTTTCGGAGGATAACCATTTAAAATGGCGCACTGATAATAAAGAACGTTCATCCATGATATCACTAAAGGACTAACGCTTATCTTCCACATTGCTCTTTCTCGAATCACTCGAAGGTTCGTGGGTTAATTGGTTCGTAATCTCCTTCAGTTGGCGAACTCTCCGGCAAATGGAGGGAAGCAAGGGAGACAATTTGATAGGGATTAGCGCTACCGAATGCTTCTCATTCAAGGATTACTGAATCGATCGGGGACAAGAGGTGTACTATATCGTTCTGGACCAAGGTGAGGAGACGTGGCAAGTAGAGTCTCGAGTCGGACAAGGACGTTCCGGCTTCAGGTTTCACCGTGGTCAGCACGAGAGGGAAAAAGAGATTGCGACAGAGGAAGACCAGGGTCATCCCGTGTTCACCTCGTAACATGACCAACCAAATTCTAATCCTGAGGACTACCATTGCTTTCACGAAACCATTATATTTTATTCATACTCAATAAATGAATAAGGGTGGATTTTCTTCTACAAAGTAAACTTACTACGTGTAGAATTCAATTCTAGAGAAGAATTGCTTGGTTAATGTGAAAAGTATGACCTGTAGCATTAATTAGTTACGCGAGACTCGATTACCTTGTCAACGAGACAAAAGGGGAGAGTTCACCGAGTGCGAAGCGCTCCTGGGGATTGGGGAAGCCCTCTCAGTTCTACACGGTTATTCTTGGCTGTCCCGGGACCTACGAATAGAACTCTACCTCGCGTTGCACAAACCTACGTGTATATGTATAAACACACACACACGTACACAACTTAGAACCTCGTCTTCTTGCTTTGCGCTTCGAGAAATGGAACGATCCTCTAAAGATCCGTCCACAACTGCTCGTCAGTCAGCGCCAATGATCTAGCGCTACTCTCGAGGCGCGAGTTCCATTCACGAATTCCGTATACTAAACAACGAGTACTCTCACGATTCTCGTGTTACACTGTTCGCGAGCTGAACGTGCACTTTAACACCTATTTTCCTTCTAGTGATTTTATACATTTCCATGGCTTAGATATACTTAAAGTTGTGGTTTCGACTTAGTGCTTGATAGTCATTATACCAATGCTGACAAAGAATGAAAATAGAATTTCTTAAATAAAAGAAAAAATAGACACGAGTGCAAAAAGGAAGTTGGGTGGAGCAACATATGACCGGGAGTAGATTGTGCCAGTCATAGTGTGACACGTGATCCCGATTAGAATCATTAGATTGACCAATGTTTCACTATCGCGTGGAATCCTGCGGCGATGATAACACTGGCAGAGTTGACGGCATACTTTTCAATGAGCTGATAACATCCGGAAGAATTCTATTGAGAAGTTCACGTGAGAAAAAAGAGCAGTTGGCATCTGGGCTGGGCGAGGAGAGGGGTCGGAATGTAACGCGTTAATCAACGGAGAGCGAAGAGTACAGGTAGATACACGTGCCGAGACTCGGCAATCGAAGAGACGTGTGTCTCCGACCAGTCTATCGTGTAGACATGTACACCAGACTCCGATTTCTAGAAAGCCGCATATTTTACGGTGCAAGCCGATCGTAGGCGACACAAGGTGGCCACAAGTCTGACAGAGAAAAAGGCTGACGTCAATCTTTAACGCTTCTCGTTAAAACACCACCGAGAGAGACATTATTCTTGATTGAGCTGGCACCCTGTTTCATTTACATTTAGATATTCTTGCTATTCTACTTTATACCAGACCTGATACTATTTCTTGTTCTCATAGATATTCCAGCAGAAAGCAGAATCTCAAAGAGGGGATTTCGAGATGACTCAGTAATATTCGACGAGAATATTTTCGCAAAACATCGTAATCGCGTGTTTATCATGACTCCTCTTGCACAAGAGTTTATGCCATAGTGAGACTCGAATTGCGTGAGCGTTACCTCGCAGGCATCAGAGATGCCCACGCTATTTCCCGTGGAAAGCTCACTCGGCTAATTATGTCCTCGCTCTTCCTTTAGGAAGCATCAAGCAATTATAAGCATTTCACTTTCATTAATTATCATGCAATTCGGTATGAAGAAATTTTTAGAAGATTCTCTAACTCGATTACTTTGTCAACAATAAAACTGTGCTTTGAAATGAGCCGGCACACACACATACTTAAAACTGTTTCAAGGAGGATCACGCACTTTTTCCTACGGCAGAGCTTAAAGAGCGGAATAGTATAGAAATGACAGTGCAAACATGCCGATGGTTGTTCACCGGCGTTCTTCTTATGCAAGAGGAGACTCTGGCGGTTATACTGTATTTCTGCGCGTAGACGCGGTGTGCCACCGTCCTGGCGCCATTCGCGCCTGGCACGCAGTCAAAATAGGCGAGCGGTGAAAACAAAAATAAAAGTGTTAAATAAACAGCTATTCATCACTGCGCGAATCCCAGAGCTACTAGTATAAGCGCGCGTGCGCTTACGTCTTTATTATAAAGTTTATTAGCTTGAGAGAGTGGCGTCCCCTATAAAGAACCAAGAAAATACGCGTGAATACTTTGTTAGATGGAAAAAGCATCAGGGAAAAACTGGTTGGAACGATAACTCTGAATTTCGTATGCAAAGCACGAGAGATTTCTAAAATGCGTATTGCAAATAAATTGCCAATGATTGAGACGCCTATAATTAACCCGGATTCCTTAAAGTCAGCCAGCAGGAGCATAAGTGAACTCAAAGAGATATAGAAGCTTTTCACCGGGATCGACGCCAAATGCTTTTATGCGAGGGTTCACAATCACCCTCGGTGCCAGTTATAGAAACAGTGGGCGCACAACCCATTTGTTGTGCATGCGTGTGCAGAGGAAAACGGTCATAAATACGCGTGTCATAAATAGAGCGATTAAAATAAATCTGCTTTAACGAATGGCCGTAATCCATAAAAGCGAAATAACTTTGTCGCGAAAGTACACCCCCCCCACCCCCCCCCCCTTTGCAATACCATTCAGGCAGCAATTATTACTTTGAATGGAATGTTATTTATAACACGATATGCTTTTTATATATTTTCAGCAATTATTTTCAATAATATTTGCAAGTAAAAGGCGTATTATCTCGGAGCGAAGTGAATCTGTGGATAATCGAGGAGTGTGTTCTATGGTGAGAAAGAGAAAAGAGTGATTTTTCGAAGGGCCTCTGGTGAATGGTAATGCGGTCAGGTAGCGGCCGGCGAGAGACGGTGGCGTCGACATCATTCGCCGGAGGTTATTACGCAAGTGGTGGGTGCCTTGTGCCTTCGGCCGCCGGTCTATCGTGTGCTGTCTTGGCGCTCGCGAGCCGACTCAGCTCAGTCTCTCTTTCAGGTGGGGATTCCTTCTGGCGCCGCTCGCCTCGAGCGTCTGCCGTGTGCTTCTCCTTGTCTCGGCCGCCTCCTCGCGCCGTATACATATGTATCTATGTATACCGCTGTGTAGCCCTGTAGCGAGCACGTGCACCTTGCCACTCGGGGAACGCCGCGATACATACACACATATCTATACTTCTATGTACCCCTTCCAAATGTCTCTCCCGCGATCGCCACTCGTATGACCTACCCTTTAATTGACATGACACGGATGTGCCAATCGATCAGCTGATCCCTTTATTCGTCTATATCTTCACTCTTTATAAGCGACAAACCACGTGCACTCGAGAACAATTATAATGTTTCAATGATAGTCGGAAAGGTCTCTATTACGAAACAAGGAAGCGATAGATTGAAATTTTATATTTACTTCTTTGAAATTTATGATAGTATAATAGTTTGTTGATGGATACGAATAACATCAATTGCAAAGGAGTGAGTTTCGATTTGCTATAAATTTCAATGATGCACTCATGTTTTATTGGTACTGTTCTGTGTAACCCGGCAGTTATTCGGACGAATTTAATTCATAACCAGGAGGAAGAATTGTCAGGATAATTTTGGCAGGACTGAAATAGAGCGTGCGTTATTCTATCTTGAGGAATCCTATTTTTGCGGAGCATCCCACGAGTCTCTTGGGAGGAAAGGAATCTCTGTTTAGTTGGCATGGCGCGTTACCGCGCCAAGGGAGCCAGGACGCGCTTCCTCGACTTGGCACCTGCTGACGGACGTGCGGATTCTATCTATTCTCGGAGACCTCTGCTTCACTCCTGATGCCAGGTTCACGTTTCAAGCGACACCGGCTACTTCCCGTCCCTCCTTTGTCTTAACGCGCGCGCACGCAAAACCAATCTTGCATTCACCGCTCTTACAATAAGATGCCAGTCTTTCTGGACGATTTAATCAACACTGCCTGCTAAAGAGAACCTCCTCCGTTCAATCTCATAAATTCCCAGTACTTGGCAGGTTAACTTTCATCCCTGCATCTCCTTGTCAACCGATCTTATGCAAGAATTCTGGCTGACTTTACCTGAGATATTCAAAATTCCCTGGTACTTTAATCACTTTGATTGTCATCATTTGTTAACTCCCGCACTGTTTCGATTGGTCATTGGCATTTGGTCATTTCAATACGAAGTGAAATATAAGCTTCCATAAGATATCGAGAAGAATCTCACAGGTCATTATAAGTGTTTCATCGACTCTGAAGAGAAGAGGTTGATGCATTTCGATTGACATTTTCCCGTGGTGATTGCGGGACTGGCGCCATCGCGATCGTCAGTTTAATTCGATGTGACTGAATTTGCATTTCGGGCGAGCGTGCTTCGATTGGCTCTCCCCGGGAACGGCACACGTCCCTCGCCTCGTCGTCCCATTTCGAAAGCGGTCGTCGTTCCCTAAGTCAAGGCGATTTCAGCGCCGGACCTCAGAACTCGCCCGGGACAATCTGACGCACGCTTATTTTAGCAGGATTATTTCGCGATGATTATCTCTCGCTGCATCGCCGTGCCTTTTTTCGCCGGCCTGGCGCCAACGTGCCGGACTGCCTCGACGGAACAGAACTCGTACACGTGTATGCGTCACGCGCAGAATGCCAGGTATTCATAGGCACTCGCACTCTGGGAAACACGCGTCCAAATGGTCATATTCCTGTCATTCGCCCACGCACTTCCTTTTTTTCTGAACCCTGCTCTGTGAATCCGGAGTGTCGTTGGTAAACTCGCTGGTTTTTTTCCCGTTGGATATGAGCCACTCGGGAAATATGTATCCCCGAAGCAAGGAAGGCACACTCGTTGAATCGGCTCAACGGAAAACGGCCTATCCACTCTCGTTCTCGACTTTTTTTTCACGAGTGTTCTACATGTACCATTCCGAATGAATGTTCACTGATAAAATTTCAAAAGAAATAAGGGTTTTTGCTATTATATATTCCATGTATAAATCATTTATCTTTCAAACACTGGAATTATTCTTAATCAAACTATGTGTATTTCGCAATTGCTTCTCAATCGACGCTCATTAATTCTTAGCAGCAGTACCATTCTAACAAACTATGTTTTGTTGCAGTAAGGAGCTATGTACGACGTCGAGTTCTTTCTTTCGAGCGGTTCCAATACAGTGATCTAACAGCTGGGTGCGGTTGAAAGGTCGTCGTGCGGCCTCCACCAATACCCATACCGAGAGAACGTTCTCCCGCCTACTCATTCCGTATAGTATCCGGCAAGAAGGCAGCCAGGGAGGCGGGCCGGGCCCCCATTAAAGCGAGACGTAAGGTCACTTCGTCGAGAAAATGCAGAAAAGCGGGGAAAGTGGGCACGTCAGCGGTGAGCCCAAGCCAGTTTCATATTAATTTCATAATGCCTTACGCAAGCGTTGCGCCGCCCGCTTGGAACACGTTTCTTTTTAACGAGACACGTAACACCCAAGCCATGGAGATTAGTGACACGAGAACACCAGTTCTCTGTGTTATTGGAACCATGCACTCCTGTTTAATTGAAAGTGAACCCATAGTCCGCGAACCAGCTTGATTCCGGCCAATGGAATGCGGTACACGATCCAATAATTCCAAACCAATCCATTCTCGGACACCATTCTATCCCCGACCTTTAACCTTTCACCCTGTACCAGTATATACCCTTGACAAACCCTTTCAACCCTGCTTTAATATTTCCATAAATCTCTGCCGAGTCGGGGGTGAATTAAAATAATAAATAGGCAGAAGTATTATGGAAATTGTATGGCAACCCTTTCACAAGGCTGCCCAGGTAGGATCGATGAAGCGGCCTCGAGTGTCCTCGAGAGAAATGCGGGCAGGACGCGCGTCCTTCGACCTACATACTACACAACCACTCAAACAGAAGAAAAAGAGAGAGAGAGAGAGAGAAAGAAAGCTTTCGAGGGTGAAGACCAATACGTGACAGCTTACTTCCGCTTTTTTTTACCTCGCGTGAAAGCACCAATATTCAGCTTGCTTTTTTTGCGAATTACTACGTTAAGATGATTGACTCGCTCCAGTTTCGATAAGCGTGCTATTCTACCCGGGTGAAATCGAATATTTCAAACTAGAAAAGTGAAAGGGTCTTTGCGAGCCTGCTATTTGCGTGCTGAATCTTCGATCGGGGATAAGTGTTTGGTAGCCGTGCGAGGAAAAATGAATAATGGGAGGTAGGCTTGCGGAAAAGGGTCCAAGTCTTGAGGGCGCGTAAAGTCAATAAGGCCACAGAAATTTCTGTGAAACACCGTCGACTATAATGTGCACGCACTTCGCCGAACAATAACTTGGACGTAACGTGAAACGGGTTGTTTGCGATGCGGCGCCGCGCCGTTCCTCTAGCGTTACTCGTAGACAGCCGGGGGTAATTGAATGCGCCTGTTCCCCGAGGAGGGTTGGAAACTCCCGGAACCAAGCGCGCGCGCGCGCGCGCGAGCTGGTCGCCAACCTGATAAACGAATCTGTCGTTTATCTCGACAGATTTCCAAGCAAACTAGTTTCCATCGCGGAAGCCAGAAATCAATTATAACTTTAATGCCAGAGCCATGGATCTCAGCAGCGTTTACTTACTTCTGTAGGGCTTTGCTCGAGGATAATGAGTCTGCAAGCCATGTCAGTGTTATGCCGAAGTAACTTGGTGAGGACGCTCAAGGATTATATCGAGAAAGCAGGAACGATCGAAGCGCACTCACCTTAACGGCCCGGGAAATTCTAAACCTCCATTGGACAGAGAGTTAAAGCCCTATCATCGTTAATAGTCAAATTTACGACCTTCATTTCAGTTCACCCGAACTTTAACGTAACGTTAAAATTCGAGACTGCTGCCAATGAAAGTGGAAATATTACATAAACCTTCTATCACGCTTTTAAAAATAAATCATTAAGCCTGTCTCTTTACCCAATTGACATTATAAATTAAATTGCATTTTTTCTCTTCGCTCACTATTCGCCTGACATGGCAAGGAGCGTGGCAAGCTGTGCGTACACACATACGAACGTTTTACTACATTCCGTAACACTTGTCACGCATACCACACACACACATACATCGAACGCAAGACTTTCGTGTATGTACATAGACCTTCTTTCTCTGAGTGGCTAAGTGTCTCTCGATGGCGTCCACCAATAAATTAGAACCGCGTCAAACGAGTTAGGAAAGCAGCCATTCAATGCGCCATAACTCGTTGCTGCACCGAGAACAAAAAGTTGCGCAAGTGCGCCGCGACGCCGCCGCCGCCGCCGCCGCCGCCGCGGCCTGCACGACGTCCTTGCTCGCCCGTGGATATGGAACAATTCCCATTCTTTGCACCCGAGTGCATGCGAAACCACTCTGTTTACAAACACACTGGCTACCGTATTTGTTTCCATGTGTCCTCGAAAGGCTAAACAAATCGGCATACAAATTGCCCATACTTGTCTGATCGCGTGTGTTCCAGTAGAAAAGTAAACAAAGAGATACATTTTATAGTGCTGACATAATTGATATTGATACTAAAAATAATCACGATCGATGATTGTTTATTTAAAAAGTTGAAAATAACGAGAATTATTATCAAGTTCGTATCAAACAGACTTTCAGAGGCCAGGTTTACTTTCGAAGGGATCTGCTGGCAGTAAAAGTAACCAGGCGGCCGTTTCCGATCTGATTTCGTGGGCACCAGGTGTAAAATCTCGGTCAAAATGCACCAGGTGCAAGCGGTCCGAGGTGCGCAATCACAGCGAGATTAATTTAACAAGCCGCTCGTGCAGAGGAATAAACCACACAGGGTTAATTCCTAATTAGCTTCCCGCAGGGCATGCGCGAATCTTTCATGGCCGACTTAATACACCTGTACAATCTACGTGTTCACGATAAATCGTTGGACAAACGTATTCAGTGAAACTTTCAATGAAATAACAATTATATAAGGGAAAAAAAAAAATGCAGAATACTGGAAAGCTGTGAAATAGTCGTAAAAATCTTAAGAAGAATTAAGTACAGTCAAGGTGTTAATATAATAGGTGGTACGATCAATGAAATAAAAAGTTGGCAAAGATTTATTGATGTTGTTCGAAGAGACTTGGATCACTATCGGTTGGTAGACGATCCTCAATCGTGATACAGTGTAATGCGAAAGCTGTAAATCAGGATCGTGCTAACCACAGATCGCACCTTGCGAGAATCACAGTATCGCCGAGAGGAAGGTGTGCGAGAGAGCGAAAAGGAGAAATCGAGATGAGAATTCAAAGGCAACACCTTGCGCTTGTTGGCTTGGCGAGAAGGAAGGTTTCAAGAGGGGTGGCCCTCCCGTCTGCCAGGGAATCCTGCGGACATTTGCTGGCAGATGGTCGGCAGATGTCTACCATTCTGCCCTGATTGTAGGTCCAGCCGAAGATCAGCTCGTGAAAGGTGTAGTCACTACCTGCCCACTCTTTGCGCAATCATTCGGATGCACGACTGACTTTATCTCATGCGTAGTAATCGATCTCATCTCAGAATAGTCTAAAGGAAACACTTACAGGATTTCTATTATTACTGGAATAGCATTGGTTTAAAGAATCCTTCAAATCTTATGAGAATTCTGTAATCCAAATACTATCTGTGTGGCACTAAATTTGAGAGGTAGATAGAAACGAAGTGCAACTGTCACACGGATATCTTTGACCCTGCGTGTAAACTCGATATCAGAGGATAGTGCGGGTACATGGAGATTCCAGGAGGAACCACCGAAGGAATTTGGATGAAGAGAGGGGATCGTTCACACGGGAGATTTGTTTCAAGCAGAAGCCGTAGTGCATTTGGCCGAAAGAGCTCGATCAGCGTTCGGGTAAGGGCTCGCCTCGAAATACCAAAGCCGAAGGATTTGGGCTCCTTTGTCTGGCTGGGAGAAAGGTGCACCTGCTTCTCGATCCCGACGGCAACCTGCTCGACATTCTCCCGCAGTCCTACCTTCCTTCGACTTCGCTTTTATATACTCCCTGTGCAATCCTTTGCCCGCGGGACCACCGTACATGCGCGTTCAACCTCCACTCGAGACTTCCGCTTCGATTGAACCACTAAGTTATCATCTTGAAAAACAACTTGTTTATTTTTCATCGAATATCATAACTGTTTTCTTTCCAAACATATAGAATGTCAGATCGGATGAAGGTTTAGAAATAATAATATAACATCGTAGTCTAAGATACAAGTCTTGGATGTTTCGTATGTTAGAGTAGCTTTCATCAGGTATATTCCACTTAACACATTGCGGGGCGCATTGTTATCTTCGTCACGGCCCTGCGGGCATCCCTTAAACAGCCCATTTCAACCCTCTCGCCAATGTGGGTCCCTCTTTCTCGCGTATCACCCTACCGAGCGAGCTTCCCGCCTTCTCACGTGCAATCGAGCTTTTTATGCATCTCTCTCTCTCTCTCTCTCTCTCTCTCTCTCTCTCTCTCTCTCACTGGTCTTCTTCTCCTATCGCTCCCTCTTTCTCGCTCCACTACTTCTCCCTCTTACACTCTTTCACATATACTCGAGCAATCCACGTTCCAGCATCGCGCACATAAACTCTGCACCGGATCAATGCACCTAGCAAACCCACTTCCGCCTCGTGTACCGAACACTCCCCTCTCACTTATTCCAACCGACTCCCATCCTCTTTCCACCCATATGCCAACTCTCTCTCCCAGTGGAAATATCCTCGTATACACGCCACTGGCAAATGTGCTAAGAGCTACGTTAGCTCGTGCGAGCGCATCCCCCGGAATAATGATTGACCTGAGATTATACCAAGCCCCGCGTGCCGCTTTCCGTTTCCCACAACGCATCAATAAACTCTCCGCGAACGTCGGAGTAACCGCGAAATTCAATCGATTAGTTATTTCCATTGGAACCCCCTCGAGTTCCTCACCAGATGAACTCGACTTAATTATTTATCAGGCACTCTCCGTGATTTCGTTAGGTCGTGTTATATTCAATTTCTCGATGAAAGCTGAATTCAAACATAAGTAATCCAAGCAGATATATCGATGTTATATTCTGTAAGATTTAGAATTTATATGTACGAAAGGTAATATCGTGGCTTGCACATATCTACTTGTATTATTCAATTCGCGACAATAGTAGAGAATATCTGTTGGAATGTCATTAGTGATTGCCAACCTGGAAGGAAGTCCCTTCGCTAAAGAGCTCCGAGCGGAGCAATTTCCACTGTGAAATGCGCCATGAGGCGGTGTTGTAGCGTAAACTCTTACCAGCAATTTGTCGGCAGCCGGGATATTAGAGCTTTGCCAGCTTAATAGAAGGGCTAAACTGCGCGGCTTACAGGGCTCGACTATTAAAAAGTTTATGGAGCAAAGTCGACCTTCGGCTACGAGCTTTGATCTAACGAAGGGTCGCGTCAGCTATAACCCTATCAAGTCGTCCTTCCGCACACATATACTACTACTGCTCTTCCGGGGAATCCCTGGCCGCTAGGATATATATGTATAGAAGGTACCAGAGAGTCCGGAATAGCTGACGGAGAAACGAGCGCACTGCTCCGACGTATGCTAGGTTATGACCTGAATAGCAGATTACCCGTTTACGAGGCTGCATCGTCCCGTCGTTTTATTGAATCCACCGAATAGCCGCCGCTGCATCGTGCTTTCCAAGAGAAATGCAGACTTCAATTTCCTCTATCATTCTTCCTTTAAAATAGGAAAACCCAGGCAAACTGTTTCCACTGTTATAGATCTTACTATGTTTAAAAGTAACTATTGGGAAAATTTAACTATTGGATAATCCAGGAAATAAATGTATATTTCATTGGAATTTATTTTAATAAAGATTCCTAGAGAAGATCCATACGACTAGAGCAAGTAGAAGCGGAAGCTCGATGCAGGATGGCGCGGGGTTTAAGGCTTAAGGACGTTTACAAACGATCTTGGTAGGAAGACACGCTTTCGCGTGCGCTCTTGTGGAACACTCTCGACTGAACAGAGGCTTCTGAAAGATGCAGTGGTCCAAAGGAGGCAGGAGGGACAGGAAGGAGGGAGGATGGTGTATATGTCGAGTTCTAGCGAGCGAAGGAGGTGCAGGAGGGTGTTTGAGAGACAAGAAAGAGCAAGATGAGAGGAGGAGGAGGAGGAGGAGGAGGAGGAGGAGGAGGAAGGGAACGGACGAAGGAGAGGCTGCGCTAGCAGTACACACCCCTCAAAGGAAGAAGGGAAACTCGACGATTGCTCGGTCCAATTAAGGTGGTGGCGCCTATCGCTCGGCGATGAGTCGAGTAGTGCGTAGGAATAAAGGCCCGGAGGAAGCGCAGCAGCGAGCGTTCGCCCCACGCAGAAGGGCAGCAGGAGGAACATTGTGCAAGAGGGAAAGTGTGCAGGAGCCGAGAGATCAGCCCTCGGTCTTTCCTCTCACCGTATACCTCCTCTCTGCTCCCCTCGTTCGCCCCACTCGCTCTATCGGCCGTGTCCTCCCTGTTTTTTCCCCACTCCTTCTTCTTTCTACCATTCTTCACTCTCCCATTCTCGCGATCCTGCACTCTTTCCTGCTTCGCCGGAACAAGCGCGGCGTTGCCAGGCGACAGGAGCACCCGGGACCCTCGAAGATGTCACGCAGCCTGCACGCAAAGAGAACGAACTTTTGACCTTTCGAGGGTACCTCCTTGAACCGAGCCACCCTCTCCCGCATCTCCCTCGCTCGCCCTCTCCCCTTTATCTCCCTCTTTCTCTACTATGGTTTCTGTGTGTCGCAGGGAAAACTGCGGGAGGATCCTGCGGGGTTAATGCACTCGCGGCCGAAACGGAACCCTACCGACGCGCAGGGGCTACCCTGCCACGCCAAGGATTATCCAGCTTTAAGCACTGAATACTCATTCGAGATAGCGACGCTTCTTATCATCACGCTTCAAAGCGACACTCCACCACGTTCTATATCGCTCATACGGGATAGAAATAAAAGATGAATGCTTTTAAGAAACCCTGTCTTTTTAAGTAAAATAAAAATTATGATAGTAAAGTATGTGCTAGATTGTTCTGCTTGCAGTGTGAAGAACAATACAGCATAGATTTCTAACCACTTGAATCAACCTGTAATTAGTAGGTATTTACATGTTCTCCTTTGAGGGCGGCCGACAAGGGTATTACAGCAGGATGAAAGA
Organism: Ectemnius lituratus; assembly: GCA_910593735.2. NCBI lineage: Eukaryota > Metazoa > Arthropoda > Insecta > Hymenoptera > Crabronidae > Ectemnius > Ectemnius lituratus. The sequence continues at coordinate 15,975,618 of OU343038.1, forward strand.
AGCACTAGTAGGGTCATGTAACAAATATTCTTACAGCACACTCTCGCTCCCCCTTCGTTACGAGTGGCACACCTCGCTGGAGTTCCTGGGGTACCTACTGCCCTAGCATCGCATGCACCCCACACACAAGCTAGCTTAGTCGTTAACGGATAAAGTGCAATTTTTCCTCGTACGCCCCACATCATGCACATACACAGAGTGAGAGAGAGAGAGAGAGAGAGAGAGAGAGAGAGAGTACGCGGCCAGCCTGCGGCCCATCACTCCACCCCGCATGAATTGCGGTGGCTCTTCAACCCTCTAACGTCCTTACATGCGCGGGCCCCTCCAACTTCGCGATATATGCTGCGCTCTACATCCTATAACCAACCACTGAATAGCTGCGTATTAATACTCGGCAGCTTTCATTCTGAATGAATGCAAGACCGCAAAAATTCTTTCTTGAAGTTAATGGAATAGTATAAAAATAGGCTAATGTTATTCTTGGTGTTTCTATTGTGATAAAAGATGTTAGTTATGTATTTTAGAGGATAAGTTTTATGAACAGAAGTTTCCATTTAGTTAATCTGAACTGGATAAATTATTTGTAAATTGGTTTCAAGATTTCCGAGTAATTTCTCGGTATAGAGTGACGCCCGCACGCAGTGTATACGTTCGAGCGAACCTAAGACCGTGGGACAAAGGGAGCCTGAACTGGAGCAGGCAGGAAATCTACTTGCACCATTCTTCTTCACTTTCTGCCTTGTCCACCCCCCCCCCCCCCCCCCGTCTCGTCCCGGCACACCCGCTCTTCCATCTCACCCTATTTTCCCCATATCGCTGGCGCGCAAGATATCCCTGCCTGCCTGTTTTCCTCGCTGTTGGCCTCGTGTTCTCTTCAGCACCCGGTTCAGCGCCGCCCTACAGCATCCGGCATTGTTTTCCCTTGTACGCGCTTACGTGTTCACGAGAGGGCCGTTGTACCCCTCGATCCCGCTTCCCTCACTCGCTGTCCACCCTCTCCCCACACAACCCCGCACCACACCTTTACACTCGCTCACTTTTTTCCTTCCTTTTTTTAGCCTCGCCATTCTCTACCCTTACTCACACACTCGCACATTCTCTCTCTCTCTCTCTCTCTCTCTCTCACACCCTCTTTACGAGGGCGTATTTCCTCGCAGCCGCCCCGGGATATATAACCTTTATGGGGTCTTCTGGAATTAAACGAACCCTCTCTCAACCTCTCCGCGTACACGACCAACCTGCACGGCGACCTCGTACTGCGGACAAGGTAACGCGGCTTTTACCTTCACGCTGCAAGGACCTCCATAAGATCTACACGGCCCCGGACAATTGATTGCTCTCTACTACCATGCTCTCAACCCTTCGCACCACTCCCACCATGAACCATCTCACCTTGTCTCTATACGTAATGATCCAAGTAAAATTGTACTGTTAAGGGATCTTCAAATGAACTTAATGACGAGTACCATCTCGTGGCCAATTGCCAATACACAGTGTTGAGTATTTTTATCTTGAAACAGTTTAGTTCGGGAGTTACGCGAAGTGAATCAAACGGAGCAAGTAGTCTTAGTCAATGACTGGTCAGACATCCACTGTGGCTAATTAATATGTAAATAATACAAATTAAGTATTGGAAAATTACTTGAAACATTCAAGAAGTTCCAAAAAATGGAAAAAACCGCCTAAATAGGGAGAAATTGATTATTCTGAAGGGCTTTTCCACCTGTTTTCAATACAATCCCGGCATTTCTGCCATTGGTTTCATGTTTTCTTTCCGTTTTTATACTTAAACAATCGAAATATCAAGCGTTCGTCCCAGTCCCAGAACCTTCGAAAAATCGAAAATTTGTGAAGGGGTACATATGGAAAAATTTGCGAAAAAATGAATTTTGAGCTGGGGCTCTGGAATTTATATCACTTCTTCCTTGATACAAGAAAACATTCCCCACCAAATTCCAGCCCCGGAAAATGTCGGGAAGTATGAAAAACATGGGAAAAACGACGGAAATGAATTATTCAAGATCGGTTTTCCATGTGTTTTCGGTACAATTCCGGCGTTTCTGCCACTGGTTTCATGTTTTCTTTTCGTTTTAATACTTAAACAATCGAAAAATCAAGCGTTCGTCCAAGTCCCAGAACCTTCGAAAAATCGGAAATTTGTGAAGGGGTACATATGGAAAAATTTGCGAAAAAATGAATTTTGAGCTGGGGCTCTGGAATTTATATCACTTCTTCCTTGATACAAGAAAACATTCCCCACCAAATTCCAGCCCCGGAAAATGTTGGGAAGGTCAGAAAAAGTAGGAAAAACCGTCGAAATCAGGAGGACTCAGTTAATTAGGAGGCACTTTCCGAGTGTTTCCGATACAATTCTGGTCTTCTCGACTACTACTTCTTTGTCTATTACTTATTTTGATGCTCAAACATAAAAATACAAAGATAAAAAAATAATTGTTTTTAACTATACTGTTATATCACACTAAAGTCTACCGTATTAAAACGCGAGTTAATATAAGAGCATATAGTGACGCGATGCTTCTATTGCAACGCTCTCCATACGATCTTCCGTACTCCAGTAGTGCGCGTGCATTATTTAAAGCGATGACATCGTGAAATCAGGCGGTCTACCGCACCCACTTTTCCTCGAAGAGTAATCGTGAACCAGGAAGAGTGACTACCAGAAAGACTGCTTGATGATGCATTACTATGGACAATGCCTAACTCTATTTCTGGCAAGTGATTATTCTCATGTCAAGGAAAACTGAATATTCTGTCATACCAGATATAAAAACCGTCTCCAAATATTGCCTGAAATTCCAGCGAGTTTCTTCCCAGGAAGAAGACGAAAACTGACGGGAATCCGTGAAACGAAATAGGATTTTAAGCTCGCGCCATAATACCCACAGAATAAATTGGTCGATCGACTTCCGATAATGGGGAATATCGGGCACTGCGTGGAAAGGATCGACTCAATCCGTAGCGAAGTATCTTTCGAGTTGGTTTCTCGCAATGTTGTCATTTCACGAGAGGAACACGATGGAATGCTAGAATCGGGAGAATCTGGAGAAAACAAACGAGTGGTCGGTGTGTATCTAGCGGACAAGCCGTGTATTCAGGTGGAAACGGGCGAGGACGGACAGGATTTGAAGTGGTTGTCAGTGCCAGTCAATTATGCAATATCGAGCATCGACTAGCTGCCAGAGGCAGCCAGGCGCCACCGCAACAGCGGCCGACCGATTTGCCCATCAAATAATTGGATCTCATGAATAAAAAGTCCATAACGGCAAATGTGTACTGCACTCTTACCAGTGACACGTTCTCGTATTTCAACTGGTCATAAACTATACAATCTTCCAAGATACTATAACAAAACCCTTTCAATATACATACGACGAAAGCTCATCTACTTTATACCTCCAAATAAATCCACTGACCCGCGTATTCTTATAATTTTAACAATTCCATACATACTCTGGAAATGTTTCCCACGAAACACTGGACTGTAGTTGTAAATTCGATATTTCGCCTCCTGACTCGGGCATTTATTATTCAGAATTCAGAACGCGGCAATCGGCGTACATCTGTATTTTTCACCAAATAAATTTTACATCTCACGGGCGCCTGACGGCGCCCTATCTCGACACCAATAAAGCGCACTCCATTTCCCCAGGGCGAAACGATACAATTATGCGAGGGCGAACGCTCATTTGCGCGTTTCGCGCCAAACGATCAACGCGTGCTACTAGCTTTTCATTGCAGGCTTAATGATCGCCGAGGATAGGGTCGAATGCTGCGACATCCAGCGGCCTGTAATGCCTTCAGAAAATAGAGTAATCTCGCCTGGAAGATGTGAAGACAGAGCTAGACTGTGGACGAAGCGCCGCGACGGGTGGAATTCGCGCGAGACAAGGCTCGATTCCCTTCATGCGCAATGTCGTAAAGTGGCGCGCGTTGTAACGGCATTACGTTCGACACCCCAGGCAAGCACCGTCGGCTCCCAAGCCTTCAGGTACGCCCTAAAGTAGAATAGAGATTGCCACTCAAAGTTCCTGCGCGCCCTTGTCATGGCTGAACTTTATGTGACTGGTGATCCTTGCGCAGACAATACGACAAGATTATGTAGTCGGGATTTGAAAGGATAATTAAAAGCACAAAGTTCAATGGAAAATAATAAAGAAAATGATCTTCAAACATTCATGATTTTTAAAAGCAAGAAGAAAGATTAATCTCATGAAAATTCAAGATTGAAGAAGGAAAATTTCCCAGTAATAGTATCTCACTAACTGGAAATCCCTAAGATGTTTCTTCTCCGAGCTATCCTTTTAAATACACAGCATCCCTAAATGACATCGCGGTGTCCCACATCACATCTACGCGCTCGGCAAGAAGGAAATTGGCTGCGTGTAGAAGCGCGGCCTGGAAACTTGCGGGTGAAAGTCTCGTGCGAGGGCTGGGCATCCAAGTTTCCGTGACAGTACACGCTCCCATTTCCGTAGATGCGCGCTCTTTTGCGCGCTCTTCCGATGAACCTTACGAGCGCGCGTCTCCTCCGTACATCCGGCCGCCCTTTAACTTCTGCTAGCGCGCATCGTAAAAGCCCGAATACATCGTACACAAGTTCATCCGATACACACACACACACACACAGACACCACTCGACAACTCCGCCTCTTCTATAGCCAGATGAACTTTACAGCAACACAGGATGCGCTGATGTGCGTGACAACTCTCACGCGTATTTCTCATGGACCAACAGACTCGCCTGTGCACACAACCTTACGAGAATCTCTATGTAGAACTATGTATGATCTGCGCTCACAGCAGAATCCCATGTATTGGTGGCTGTTCTTCCGGGCACCAAGGTTTTACGACTTACGCTGTACCACCCGCGCCTCATTCCCCTCGACTCTCAATCCCTTTCAAAACTGAGCTATATAAGCCCCGCGTTTACGTTATGTGCGTTACGTTTTGTTACACTGCGTCCTCGTAACTCCGGGCGGAATCCGCCGAGGAAACTTCCGACTTGCCAATCATCCTACTGGAATAACTTTCTCAGCTATAATTAACTCGACAAGAGAACGAGTGAGAAGAAGCGTGTTTCCTGATTAATCTCATAAAGTGAAAAAGACAAAGGATATCTTTGGTATTACAAAAGGTGAAACAGCGAGGGCTGCCATGCCTTAAATGTAATGAGGGGGAAAGGAAAAGAGAGTGAATGTGAATCTCAAAGGTTTCTCATGCCGAACCACTTTGGTGACCGACTATGACAGCTTGACTAGGAGCAGCCAAGACTGCAAGGCAGCAGCTGGAACAATACGTAGACCGAGACACGTCATGGTATTGGAGTTGGGGAAGTCGAGGGAGCAGAAGGATTGTTGAGGACGCGCGTGTCGTAATGCAACATAGAAGAGACCGGGGAGAGGAGATCAAAGTGGAAGAGTAGATGCTCTCCTCCCATGGGAGCGAGGGTGGGAGGACTGAGGGGCTGAAAAGATAAGGGATACCTAACGAAGAGAGCTTCGAAGAGGAGAAAGGAGAAAGAGAAGGAGAGAGAGAATGCGGCGGGCTGGAGTGGCGCGTGAAAGGGGTAGAGCGACAGTTCAAGAAGAAAACGCGAGCAGGCTGCTGAAAGGAAGAACTGACACGGAAATCTAGCTGCGACGGATTCTCCGTGGCAGTCTTGATTGAGTAAACTCACCGAGGGCGAGAGCGTACTCGCAAATGACGGCGGCATTGCTTAAGAAAAGGAATGCATTTAATGCCCGGCGAATAGGATCAAAGGTGAATCCTGCTGAATGGGGAAGACGGTAAAGCACAAACAGAACCGATGTGAAGGAACAGGGAGAGAAATGATGTCATCCTTCAAAGGGTGACTCAAAAAGGGAAAGGAAGTCAGGATTCCAAGAGACACCGCGCCGGGTCAATACTAAACATTCAATTGCTCAAAAATCGTGTGTCGACCAATTAGCCCTTAATCGCATGGTTAACGAGACCTTGAATCATTCATGTACCACAGTTAATTACTAGATTATTTAATATTCTAGTCCCAAGAGACACCAAAAGGACGTAATCTAGAATACCCGTTCTAATTAACTAATCATATCACAAATATACGATAAACTTTCAATGCTTGATACCTCGAAACTACCCAGACTCTAAAGCAAATACATCTGCCTCGCCCGGAAAAGACAATAGCTCCGGTTGGTAGAAATGGATATAGCGTATTCAGAGAGTAGAGTGAGTATGTAGTAGCAGGTGAACTTTGCGGAAGTAGGTGGGTACGTGTTGTATAGGGAGATATCTGGGCCACGCAGCGGTGCACTGCAGTGCATGAAAAGCAGGAACAAACCACAGGAGGGGTGAAATGTGAGTGCGTAGGGTTTCGCGGGTGTGGTGGGAGGCCGGTCTTGGAGAGAGAAGAGTAGAAGAGGAGGAGGAGGAGGAGGAGGAAGAGGAAGAGGCACGTGGCTCGGACGAAAGTTCAAGGAGAGTGGCGACGCGTGCTTGACGCTCAGGGGTTTGTTCGCGCATTTCAAGAAGCATTTGAAAGAAAAAGAGGGATTTGTAGGCGGAGGTGGTGGATGCTGCGGATAACGCTGTTCGTTATTAATGTCACCCGGATTACAACGGCAGACTACTCGGCTGGCCGCCCTGTTACGCATTACCATTGTAAATTCTCATTTGACCGGCCGGCGCCTCCCTCGCGCGTTTCCCACATTTGTATGCACACTCATCGCCGGGAGCTGGGACTCCACTGCATCCCCGACTACTGATGGACACTCGATTTACCCTTCCACTCACCCTCTCTCCTCTTCCTTCCCAATTGTACATTCCAGGGTAAATCAATTATCGCCACGCACTCAATTGTTTCCTTCCCTGTATGCGTCCTGTCAGTCACGCGAATAATTTTCCCGTTCCCGCGCGATATGCAATTCAGCTATTATTCGAGGTATACAGAAATTGTATAATGGAGAATCTGGAATCGGCAGTGTCGATGTAACCTTTTATCAGACTTTCCTTTATTGAACAAAGTTTTCAAATTTGTTAAATTCATTGTATTATCGCGATTCTATTGGAATGTGTTTTAGATGAACTTCTCTGACATGATCTAGCTGGTTAACAATCTAGTAGTGTAAACCATGTTCGTGTTTCATTATGAAGTAGTAGTAGGGCAGCTAGTTTGCTCCGATTCCCAATGGCCGTCCAATTCGTGCGGAGATTAGCGTATATGCATGCATACAGGCCAATCCGACATACACTGCGGGATGAGGTCGCACGTGCGTGCACTCTCTGTGTGAACTACCTGTGCGTCCCATCGAAACACGAGCCTGATAGGCTGACGATCGATCAGTGCACAGCCGAACGAGCAGCTCTCCTCTCTCTGGCCGGATGAAAATGCGCCGCTTATGCGCAAACACGATGCGCCAATCCTGCGCCCCCGGGGGATCAGTATCGCGGATTTACATCCCAGCTATTCTCAACCCTCCTTTCCCTTCCATCCCCCCTTCACTCGAGGCCCTCAATCACAATGCAACTGCACCGACGATCTACCATTTTTACAGCTCGATAGCCACCCTAAACATGCGCATCAACTGTGCTTCCAGTTGCGCAACTCGCATCTGATTCGAGGATGTGTCTGGAGTAAAGCGAGTGGCAGTAAAATAAAAGAAAAACGACTGAATTCGAAGGAAAACTTACAACGTTCTATTCTTTCTTTTTTTATATAAATGTAAATTAAAGGAATAGGTTATGAGAATGTTTGAAAAAAATGTCATTCATAGAATGTTAATATTTTATTCGTAGGGAGCTTTTACTAATCCCTTGAGCACGCGGTGACGCTGCAACCCCTGCGATCTGTCAGGGCCTGCGCGCTTCCCTGCTGGGATTCTCTCTCCCGAGGGATACCTTCGGCGTGGCTGGACTCCTGGTAAGTTACCGCCCGTTCCTTTTCTTCTCCGAAAGCAATCCCCGAGGGAACGTGCCTGATCTCTTTGTAACACGCGCCACATTTACAGTGAGCGGTCCGGAAAATCAATCTGTGGTCGAGAAGGCAAGGAAAGGGTTCTTCTATCCATATTTACTGTTACCCCAATGATTTCCAGACTTACTTAGTCTACTAACACGCCCAACATACTGGAGAAACAATAGGATATCGTTCAAT